>CM066319.1:41665000-44065000 GCA_033807775.1 Saussurea involucrata
ATGTGAAAATTTCTGGAATCTGCCTTGATCTTGCGAAAACCATAACTTTCTGCTCGTAACTTGGTTCGGGGTGAAACCGGTGTCAAAAATTCCCTTTTTGAGTCTAGAAACCTTTCTGTGTTTTGTGCAAAACCCAGTTCGGGACGTAGCATGGGTCAAACTGTCGTTTTATACTGAAAGGTGCTGAATTTCGCTGTTCTGGAAACTGTTTTTGTAAAATCCGTAGTAAATTGTAGAAAAATCGTTAGAAGGCGTATTATATGTCCTTGGAACCCTAACTCAGAGGACTTTCTGGTCATGAAATAATATTGGGAATTTTATGGGTTTAAAGGGGTCGAAACAGGCCCCGAACAGGCCTATTTTGTGAGAACGGAAATTGGTTTTAGTGACGGTTTAAGCGTGTGTCGTGTCATAGGGTCCGGGTCTTGTATTGACACGTTTTAACATGCGTTTAGGTGCTGGGAAGTGACCGTAATTGTGAAGCTTGAATTGTATTGTTAAGCTAGACGCGCATTCGAGGTGAGTTCTCTCACTATATCTAATAATAGTTGTTTTATCATTGCTGTAGTACGTGTGTGGTAGCTTTATGTGCTTGTGTTGGGGAATTAGATAGTGGGGTGTCTAGTTGATACTATGTTGCCATGTTGACTCGGTGGGACCGAGGATCCGGCGGGGCCGGAGATTTTATACGCGGGTGGCGTAGAGACTCGGTGGGACCGGGGATTCGGCGGGGCCGGAGGTTTTATACGCGGGGCGTAGAGACTCGGTGGGACCGGGGATTCGGCGGGGCCGAAGATGTTATCATGTGGTCGGTGGGACCGACTTGTGCCTTTTAGGTGGGTGGTTGTAGATATACATGTTTATGATTTGTTCGTAGACCTGTATGATCGTTCATGTGTCACTATCTGTTGTAGGGGTAGTGTGGAATAACTGTATTATTTATGGTGTTTGAATTCACTAAGCTTCGTGCTTACCCTTTCCCAATAGTTTGTGGTTTCAGGTACGGGCGGCTCCAAGGCGTGACGAGTACACACTGGCGCGCGAGGAGAGCTGGTTGTTTTTATGGTTTTAATAATTAAACGTTTATTCCGCTGGTTTGATTTTATAAAGATATTAATTATGTGTTTGCAAACGAAACGTTGGGATCAATTAATGAGTTGTTATAAATGAATTGTTTATTTAAAAATTTAAATTTGCTTGTAATTTTTGGGACGTTACAGGGGCTACCCATTATTTTCGTGCCTCACGCTTGTAGTGAGCGTTGGGCCGTAGTATAGGATGGCTAGGCTGTCCACTTGTGGTCGAGGTTGCTGTTGTAATATGTGTTTTAAGTAGATTGTTTCGGGTCGGGATTGATGTTTGAGCTAGAATTTTAGGCTTTTGAGCCGATTTTGTTTTAAGGAAAAGCCGTAAGATAATTGAACGTGAATTCCAACTTGCCCTTAGAGGTTTAAATGTCCGGATAGCGATTGTGGACCGGAGAGGTTTGGAGTAGTACGAGTCGAGACGTAGAATGCCGACTAAGTCATGCACAAAGTTTGATTTTGAAAATAAAATTTGCCTTAACTAATTCTTGCGTTTCCTATCCTTATGGGTTGTGTTGTAGAATTTTGAGAGAATATTTTTGGTAGCATTTTACCATGAGTTGTTTGGTGCGCTTTCTAGTCAGCTAAATGTTTTATTGTCAACAAACCGTTTCCTTGTATTGTATAAATAACTGATGCGCGCAAATTTTGGTTGGTAAAGCTTCGTTCCATATCATTTTGAATTTTGTAAGTAAACTGAACGACAATGGAATGATTTTCAACATGATTTTTACTATGTGAGACGAACGTGTTCATTTTTGCGTAATCACCGACCTGGTAATAGTAGTCTATTGCATACGGTCTTTTTGAAGTGAAAAATCTTGACGTTGAAAATATTTTGTACATGATTTGTAAACCATTTGGGAAAAGCGCTTTTAAGTGTTATGTGTCATTTTGAGCATTTACATGTTTGGGTGAGTGAGTCATTCCGGGATAGGTATGTTGTTGGTAGACTGTTTGCATTAAATCCTTGGTCAGGTTAGTCAGACGTTGGTAACGGTCGGTTGGGTATCTCGGGGTGGGACCCCGGTATCCGTGTGTTATAACTTTGACTTTCCAGTGGGCACTAGGAGGATATAGTCTTGAGCACGTACCTGGGAGGTAGACGTTAAGGTGTATCTTGATACGGTGTAACTAGGCTTCGTAGAGCGAGTATGGAAGATACGTCGACGGTGGAAGGTTGGGTATTCCACGCGTGTTGGTACTGTAGGCCGAATAGTATCGGTTAGGGAATGATGCCCTTTGTAATAAAGAGGATAAATGCGTAGAATTTTTGAGGTAAATAGTATACTTAGGTGTCGACTTTTGGGCTTGAGGCCAAACACCTTAGTGTAATTGGGGAATTGTAGCCGATTTTAAGGAAATTATGTTGATGGTAGTAGTAATCCTGAGATGTTTGCTTGTGGTGAATGGTTATGGTGGAGTGACCTTCGTGAGTGATTTTAAATTTACTGGTTTGACGATTCGTGTAGGGTAAATTTTGGGAGTCTAGTAGAACTCGAGTTAATCGACAGTTAATAGTAGGAATGATCGGATCCGAGTATCCAGTTGGGTATATTGGTAAGCAACTTTAGAATATTAGAGCTTGAGATTTGAACCGGGAGGTATGGAATATCTAAGGTTGGGAGACAACCGAAGTCGCTTGGCTAGGAATGATTCCAATTGGTGAAGCGTTCTATCGATCATAATTTCAGTGTCCTAGAAGGAGTACGTTAGTAAGGAAAGTATTCGAGAAGTTTTAGAAGGGATTTCAAGTGGACTTAGGAACCTGAGGTTGAGATGAGGGAGAACTATCCGGAGCTATTCGTAGGCAGAGACTTCGAGGACGAAGTCTAATCCAAGCGGGGGAGAGTTGTAAAGCCCGTATCCCGGTACGTAATTTATTTTATTAATTCTTTTCCTTTAAGTTTGATTTTAATGTGATTTCCGTTAACGGGGTTAGTCGAGTTGGACCTAATCGTTAAAAATGTCGGAATTTTGGTTAGTTGCGAGAAGGTTTAAGTTGAGGGACCTTTTGTGTCAAGGGCCAAAAACACACCTTGGGTTTCGGCCCATGCAAGTAGAACCGAAACCCATATTGTTTTTTATTGTTGTTGTCGTGATTCACAAGAAAAGAAAGAATAAGATTAGCAAAACCAAAAACCCTACGGCTCATCTTCCCATTTTTTTTTTCCGTTTGTTGTATTTGGCCTAGAAGAGAAAAAGAGAGAGAGAGAAATCGAAGAGAGAGAGAGAGAGGGAAAGAGAGAAGCCGAGAGAGAGAAAGAGGGTGCTGCCGGCGACGAGGAGAGAGGAGGAAGAAGGTGATCGCCGGCGAGCTCGGTCGGATTAGAGGACGAGAAAACGTTGCGTCGAGGTAGTTCGTAAACCTTTCGTTTGTTAATTGTCAAAAAACCGCCGCAAACCGCCACCACCACCGCCGCAGCCACGGCTGCCGGCGGTGGGGCCGCCGCTGTGTGCCGCCGGGTGGCGGCAGGAGGAGTGTGCACGTGTGCGGGGGTGTGGGTGTGTGCGGGTATGAGGTTGCGGGTAAGTCGGAATGGGCGGTGTTTGGGGTGTGGTTTCGCCGGAAATTCTTAGCCAACGGCCGCCTCTGTCGGAGGTGGCAGAGGGTGGTGCTCGGGCTGCTCAGCCCATTTAGTCTTGATCAATAAGTCAGCTGGAATCACAGGTCTGAGTGCTTAAGTCGTGGCTTAATGGGTTAAGATTTAATGTTAAGCTTTGTTGTCATTTCATGTGAAATTGGCAGTTTCTGCCACTGTTTGAAAGCCATAAATTTTTATAGGAACGTCGTATTGGGGTGAAACCAGTGCCAAAAGCTCCCATTCTGAGTCTAGTAAGTTTCTTATGTTTTGCGGAAAAACCAGTTCGGACCATAGCTAGTGTCAAACTGCTGTTTTGTACTTAAAGGTACTGTTTTTCGCTGTGCAGCAGGTTGGTTTTGTAAAATCCATAATAAATTGTAGAAAAATCGTTAGAGCTCGTGCGATATGTCCCTGGAACCCTAAGACATGGGACTTTGTGTTTATGGAAAAATATTTCTGGTTTAATCAGTTTATAAGGGGTTAAACAGGTCCCGAACAGACCTGCGTGTTGAGAGTAAAAACTGGAAAGATGTGTTTTAAAGTTAGTAGTCGTGGTTTTGGTTTGGGGCGTCACTTTGACAATTGTTAACGTTTATTTAGGTGGAACAAGGTGAACTGGTGTTGGCCGATTCATGTTGCGGTTGAGGTCATAAGCTGTGCGTTTGAGGTGAGTTCTCTCACTGTGTAGTTAGGGGTTGTATGCATGTCATAGTAGTTTGTATGTACTACTGTCTTTGTGGTGTGAACTAGTTGTTTGTGGTGTGTAATATTTGATTGGTTTAAATGCTTAGTATAAATGTGTTACATTACAACTCGGTGGGACCGAGGGCTCGGTGGGACCGAGGAAGTGGAAAGAAACGTTGTGGGAACTCGGTGTGACGAGTGTGTTACATTACAACTCGGTGGGACCGAGGGCTCGGTGGGACCGAGGTGTTGGATACATAATTGCTTGTAGATGTTTACTCGTTTTATGTAATTGTGATGTTGTTGCTTATGTGCGGATAGGGGTGATGTGTATATAATTCCTATCTGCGCATGTGATGGAATTCACTAAGCTTCGTGCTTACCCCTTCCCAATATCTTATGTTTTCAGGTGCGAGTAGCAGTCGAGCATGACGGTACACACGGGCGCAAGGCGAAGGCTGTTTAAGTTTAACTTTTTAAATGGGGATTGTATTATATAACTTTTCCGTTGCTTAAACTTCATTTAATGGTTGATAGGATTTATATAAACCCTAAACCGGATCTTTAAGCTCAAGAATGATTAGTTCTAGATCATGGAATAAACATATACAAATCACAACATGAACAGCGGAATTAAACGACAGATTTGTATAGCTAACAAGGTTCATTAATTTAAACATACTGATTACATACTCACGCCCCAATTTGTTGACCTAAGTTATCAACAAACGAATACTTCTTCTCAAGTATTAGGATTAAGAACCTTGGGGCTCATGCACACACATCTACACGTTTTTGTTTAAACGTGGGTTTCAAGAACGTCTAATTCTATATCTCTAGGTTTCTTTATATACTAGAAACCTAGATAAACTAGAAACTAGATAAATACCAATCCTAGATAAACTAGGAATCCTAGATAAACTAGAATTTACAAGGATAACTATAAAATAAACATATTACAATTCGAACCCTTGTAAGTTGAAGTTTTGACACATCAAATCTATATGAAATATTCCTAACAATCTTCCCCTATTTGATGATGACAAAACTTAGCATCAGAATCTTCAAGTAGCTCTTCCCCTTTTTGACATAATCAAATCCAAAACTTATCAAACTTGAATCTTCCCCTTGAATGATCAACACTTCTTCTTCCCCTGAATTTATGCTAACCATCCTTGTGTCTTCGAGGTTATATCAATTACGTTGTAAAGAAAATCAACCATTATCTATTTGAAGTTGAAGTAAAAAACCAAACCTTGAGTCTTATATCCCGTAGAAACCAAGTGAACAACAACGTCATTCTCATGAATGAGGGGATCCCTGTCCTTCGACCAATCTTCTTCTCTAAGATTTCGTCAAATTGAAGTCACATTCTTCGAACAATTACGTTAATAATCTTCATAATATCACGGGTTATCTTTAACAGGTGAAGGATACCTTTAAAGATATGATAAGAACACAAACTCTAACTTTCACTTCTTCTTCAAACAAACTCTAATTAATCTTCCTTTTTGTAATCAACTGATGACGATCAAAGGGTAGTCATTTAAGCATTCTTCCTCTATCGTTCATCAAACCTTCATACCTTGTGTGTGTGAATTTTCTTGAAACAAACAAAAATCATCCTCCTTTTGTCGAGCATGATCCTAACATGGTGTGTGACATGTATTCTCCATTGCATCGCGGCTTTGATTTCATGGCTTTGAGGAATTCTGAGTGAAGAACAATTTTTATCAAGAAAAAAAACTGCTGGATTTCGAGAATTTCTGGGAGCGTTCTGGACGTCGTACGGCCAATCCAACCAGACATAATGTTAAACAATGTGTCCCGAAGCTGCTGTCCAAAAATCGCGACGATCCGACGGTTCAATCTCCGGGAATAGGCGAAACGGCCGGCTGTGATTTTCCAGAAAATTTCTGCGAAAAATCTTATTTTTCTTTCTTTCGTTCGTCTTCTTTCGTCTCTTCAAATCTTCCATTAAACCTTGTTTTTCTTCCAGATCAGAGAGCACCATGTGCTCTGATACCACCTGATAGGATTTATATAAACCCTAAACCGGATCTTTAAGCTCAAGAATGATTAGTTCTAGATCATGGAATAAACATATACAAATCACAACATGAACAGCGGAATTAAACGACAGATTTGTATAGCTAACAAGGTTCATTAATTTAAACATACTGATTACATACTCACGCCCCAATTTGTTGACCTAAGTTATCAACAAACGAATACTTCTTCTCAAGTATTAGGATTAAGAACCTTGGGGCTCATGCACACACATCTACACGTTTTTGTTTAAACGTGGGTTTCAAGAACGTCTAATTCTATATCTCTAGGTTTCTTTATATACTAGAAACCTAGATAAACTAGAAACTAGATAAATACCAATCCTAGATAAACTAGGAATCCTAGATAAACTAGAATTTACAAGGATAACTATAAAATAAACATATTACAATTCGAACCCTTGTAAGTTGAAGTTTTGACACATCAAATCTATATGAAATATTCCTAACAATGGTTTAAATTAACGACGTTTATTTTTATTGTAATGAGATTTGTTAACTTATGGTTTGATTATAATGAAATGCATTATTTTTAAAATTTTAAATTCCTTGTAATTTTCGGGACGTTACAAACGTACATAATGACGATTACATGTCATTTATTTCATAGTAATTGTTTTATTTTGATTAGGGAATTTAGGTATATAGTCTTTTAGCACATCATATATTCATCACCCAATAGAAATTGACCACCAATACAAGACCTAAATTTAAGTCAGGATCTAAGTAAATGTGACAGATACTAATTGTAGAGTGAATCTACATTCTAACAACTCATGCCTCTACATGGCCTTAGCATCAATTGCATTCTAATCCTAATAAGATAATAATAAAATTTGATCTTTCGAGTCATTTACCAAGCTTCACTTATCGGATAGTCACTTACCCGATGTCACATACCTTACCAGGTGAATATGACATGGACCGAGAATCTTACCCGGTAAGAAGCATAAAGGATCGAAAATATTACCCGGGAAATGACGGATAAGACTATTACCGGTGAACACTTACGGTAAGAGACGTTAACCACCAATCCATTTTTATGGTCGGGAATGTGACCCGATAAGGTAAGGGGTCCTTTACTAAAGGCTTACCTGGTACGTGCTTACCGGGTCACTTTATCTTATCTGATAAACATGTCAAAGATTTAGAATCTTCCCCTGTAATAGCCAGACAAAAACCAAGCGTCATTGACATATTTTATATTAATTAAATTCAGAATAAAACAAAAAGATTAATTCGAACCATGAAACTAAGAACATAAAAAAACTAAAAAATCTAATCATAAATGGGATAAAAAAATAAAAAAATCTCCCGATAAAAAAATTTGTAAAAAAAATTGTGCATAAAAGCTAATTAACTTACGTAATTATAATTAAAGACCGTTTATTGCAATTAATGAATCCCTTCCTGTGTCTACAAAATTACTATTATATTAAGACAAACTTCATTTCTGTCTTTTAACGTACATAAATGACGATTACATGTCATTTATTTCAGAGTAATTATTTTATTTTTGATCTTTAAACCACTTAATTACACTTACATGCTATTTATTTCACTATAAGTGCTTATTTATGTTGAAGCGATGTCCATTGATGTTTTTGTATGATTTAGATCAAGTTATTACAAATTTGAATACAAACATATTTGTACATAAATTAATTTTTTTAAGTTCAAATTCAGTTGTTGTAAATTCTATATGTTGTAGTTACCAATTTCAATGACTAGGACTAAAAAAGCAAAGCGTAATATAGTCGATCGATTATTGTGTAGTTTACTTAAACATTTGCCATTCAAATTTATGTTTACTTAAAAATAAATTTATGTTTACTTAAAAATATATTTACTTAAAAATTTATGTTTACTTAAAAATAAATTTATGTTTACTTAAAAAATAAATTTATGTTTACTTAAACTTACCCTTTTTCATTTTCAAATTTATGTTTACTTAAAAATATATATATAAATGATTAATTGACTATATAAAAAACGTACATATATAAATGTCACTATAATATTATAATGATTAATTACTATAACATCGTTATAACATCATAATGATTAAGTACTAATTTATTCTAAATATTTGTCATTCAATAAATTTTGGCACCTTTTTGGGTTACATACTAGCTAATAAATGTGTTATTATGATATGTTTGTACTATTTATATACATGATCCAACATGCATATCTTTTAATTTTCATTTGTGTGATAAACTGTAGAAACCGTAAATCATTTCTGGACGATGAATTCTGTAGGATTGAAAGATTTGGGAGTAGAAAATGAGTGTTGGTCTGTTACAGTTAGGGTATGCCGCATGTGGGAGTCGACCAATACAAAAAAATGGGGACTTAATTAGCTTGGATATGGTTTTCATTGATGACCAGTATACTGTTACTACACGTTTTTTTTACATTTTTTTGGGTTTATATTGATAATTGGTTTTCATCATTGATTCATTTTTCGTATGTGTTTAGGATACGTTGATGGCTGGAACAATAAGAAGAAACTTGTGTCAAAATTCCAGCACTTGTTAAAATAAGGTGTTGTTAGAACTTAGATAATCGAATTGAAATTCGTGACACACAATATAGAATCAAATGAAAAAACTGAATTTAATTATATGTATATATATACGAAATTTACATGTAAACGGAATTACATAATCAAAAGTTTCAAGATAAGATGACTAACTCGACTTTCTTGATTACGAACTTGAAGAAGAACGTTGTTTGGATTGAGGCCTGCGATGCAGTGTCCTTAGACAGAAATTCGTCCCTCGTACGGTAGAGAATGGACGTCTATCTAGAGGATACAACAATCCGTTCAAGATGCGAACTCTCGAACTCGACGAATCGAACTATACTTCCATATCGAAGAACAATGAAGAACTTGGAGAGAATTTCAGAGAATATAATTTGTGTGTGTATTGATTCTACCAAAAAAAACGAGTAGAAATGGGTATTTATAGTTTCTGAAACATCAGACATTCAACTGCCAAAAACCGACGAATCAGAGAAGCGCGCGGTTTAGTACGCGGCCTGAAGCCGTGGGACAACCCGCGTAGCGCTCTGTTTCTCGAAACCTTCCAGAGGGATGTGCGGCATGTTGCGCGGTCTGAAACCGCGTGGCTAGCCGCGTAAGTCCCTGTTTCGGCAAAAACTTAAGTTGCGCAAAAAATCGCGTAACGCACTGTTTACCCATCTCTCATTCAAGTCAAGAGACCCCAAGAGCCCCAAGGCCCATCTTTGACTTTAAATATGTCATTGGCACAACTTACTAGTTAGCCAATTTAATAAGAGATAGGGAACTCTCAATATAAGGCTATCTAGATTTCCTCCTTTGGTCTATGTGGGACAAGCAAATCCCAACAATACCCCACATTTTCTATTCAAACTCTAACAGTACCCCACATTTGAATAGAAAATAAGATATTCTCAAAGTATTTATTGTTCTTATTCAGGAAATAAACATGAAATGCATCAGAAAATGTGTCTCGGTAACTTGAACCGTTCATAGTGAGTATTCATCGGACCTACTTTGTGGGTAGTGACGAAGAGTCTTGAACTAACCACGTTTTATAGTAAGTCTAGTCAATGAATATTACACAAATCATGTTTATGTATAGTTGACTCTTACCGTTGTGTTCATTTCGGCCGTGAACAATCCTTCTTCATGAGAATTTTAGAAGACGTAGCCATATCCGTCTTCAAAGATGCGACCCCACATCAATCTCATATAGGTAATACTGATCAAGAACATTCCGTTGTGTTCCACCAACAAGCTATCAATATTATTAAGAATACGAATTCAACCCTTAAATCATCAACGGAAAATACACTAAAATAAACATCATAGGAATAGACGTACCTGTGTATTTGGGCTTGAGTTTTCCTCAACTAGTTGTCCTATTGAACCTAGACCATGGGATCTCCAATGTTGCTAGGTTAGGTTTCCGCCGAGTAGAACTCATTGAATTGGCTTTAAGCCCATTTCACTCGATGTATAAGAGACTTGTTCTCTATTAAGGCCTTTTGTCAAAGGATCTGCGATATTTTCCTTGGACTTCACATAATCGATGGAAATTATTCCATTCTTGAGCAAGTCTCGTATCGTTTTGTGGCGACGCCTGATATGTATCGATTTGCCGTTATAAATTTGATTCTTTACTCTTGTAAGAGCAGCCATACTATCACAATGTATGCAAACGGCGGTAACAGGCTTAGGCCATAAGGGAATACCCTCTAGGAAGCTTTTAAGCCATTCTGCCTCTTCGGCAGCTTTATCTATGGCTACGAATTCAACTTCCATGGTGGACCGTGTATTCACGGTTTGCTTTGAAGATTTCCAAGATATGGCTACACCACCAAGTGTAAACACATAGCCACTTGTGAATTTACTTTCAGAATGATTGGAAATCCAGTTTGCATCACAATATCCTTCTAGTACGGGAGGATATTTGGTATAGTATAACCCATAGTTCATTGTGTATTTGAGATATCGAAGCACTCTTATAAGTGTATACCAATGATCCTTACTTGGGTTATGTGAGTATCGACTAAGTCTACTCACGGTATATGCTAGATCCGGTCTTGTACAATTCATAATGTACATCAAACTTCCAAGCACTTGAGTGTATTCCAATTGAGATACACTCTCTCCTTGATTCTTCTTAAGTTGGCTTGAAGGATCAAAAGGAGTGACTACCGGTCTATCATCATAGTGACCAAATTTCCTAAGAACTTTCTCAACATAGTGTGATTGAGTCAGAATGTAACCGTTAGGATCTCTTTGGATCTTAATCCCAAGAATTACATCTGCTACTCCAAGATCCTTCATGTCAAACGAGGAGGGCATCATCTTCTTGGTTTGATTGATTACATCCAAGTTGGTCCCCATGATTAGCATATCATCTACATATAGACATATTATGACACATGCGTTCTTGCATTGTTTCACATATACGCATTTGTCACACTCATTAATTTGGAAACCATTTGATAGAAGAGTGTTATCAAACTTCTCATGCCATTGCTTTGGGGCTTGTTTAAGTCCATATAAAGACTTAACAAGTTTGCATGCTTTGTTCTCTTGGCCTCTTACAACAAAACCTTCCGGTTGTTGCATATATATTTTTTCATCTAATTCACCATTTAAGAAAGCAGTTTTCACATCCATTTGATGTATGTGTAGGTTGTGAATTGCTGTTATAGCCATCAATGTCCTAATGGACGTGATTCGTGTTACCGGTGAATAGGTGTCAAAGAAATCTTGACCTTCCTTTTGGCGGTAACCTTTGGCAACTAATCGAGCTTTATATTTCTCTATAGTGCCATCAGGTCTTAGTTTCCGCTTGAAGATCCATTTATGGCCAATTACCTTGTGACCCGGTGGTAAATCTACCAATCTCCATGTGTTATTCTGAACAATGGAGTCTATCTCACTTTGAATAGCCTCTTTCCAATAAGGTGCCTCCGATGAGTCCATGGCGGATTTATAGGATTGAGGTTCTTCATCGACAACGAATGTCATGAAGTCGGGTCCAAAGTCTTTAGCAATCTTTCCCATTTTACTTCTTCTAGGCTCCAAGTTTTCTTCTTGAGCCTTCGATGTACCTTCTTCATTTTGTTTCTCAACATTGTTAGTGTTTTCTACTTCACATACTATCTTCCTTGGATTAAAGATTTCTTTCTCTTTATCCTTGAAAGGAAATATGTGTTCAAAGAATTCAGCCTCAATTGATTCCATAATTGTGTTGTTGTGGATATCTTCATTGTTTGACTTATAGACCATAAATCTATAAGCAGCACTATTACTTGCAGGACCAAGATATATACAATCAATGGTCTTTGGTCCAAGTTTTGTCCTTTTGGGTAAAGGTACTTGAACCTTTGCAAGGCAACCCCACACTTTCATCCTTTTGTAGGAAGGAAGTTTTCCTTTCCATAGTTCATAAGGAGATTTATCGCTCTTTTATGAGGAATTCTATTAAGTATCTTGTTTGCAGTTAAACATGCTTCACCCCACAAGCTATGTGGTGCTCCCGAAGTAATCAACATTGAATTAATCATGTTTTTCAATGTTCTATTTTTCCTTTCGGCTACTCCATTTTGTTGTGGAGTATAGGGAGCCGTGGTTTGGTGAACTATGCCATGATTAGAACAAAATTCTGCAAAGTCCTTAGACTCGTGTTCTCCTCCTCTATCGGATCTCAGAATTTTTATTCTTTTGTCAAGTTGGTTTTCAACTTCAGCCTTGTATGTCTTAAACATATTCAAAGCTTCATCTTTGGTATGTATTAGGTATACATAACAATATTTACTGCAATCATCAATAAATGATACATAATAGTTCTTTCCTCCACGTGTGGGTGTGGCTTTGTAATCACATAAATCGCTGTGGATAAGTCCAAGTACTTGATTAGACTTTTCAACAGATTTGTGTGGATGGCTTGAGTATTTAGATTCAACACATACCTCACATTTTGTCTTGTTTTCCATGGAACACTTGGGTATTAGTCCAAGTTTTGTCATCCTTTGTAAGGATCGGACGTTGACATGTCCTAGTCTCCTAGACGGGAATGCCATAAGGAAGAAGAGTCAAGCATGTACATAGAAGCAGAGCTAGAGCCTGCGGTTTTATTGCTATTTACAACATTTACATTATTTACATCATGAGTGTTCATCACACTAAGTTTAAAGAGCCCCTCATTAAGGTAGCCCTTGCAAACATACATCCCACCCTTAGTAATTACAAATTTATCCGATTCAAACACCAACTTGAATCCTTTGTTACTAAGTGTGGGTCCAGAAATCAAGTTCTTTGTAATAGCCGGTACATGCAAGACATTGGTGAGCAAAAGTTCCTTCCCCGATGTAAGCTTGAGGTTCACCTTCCCCTTTCCTTCAACTTTTGCGGTCGTGGCATTTCCCATGTACATGGGTTCTTCATCATCAACCTTTTGGTAAGTAGCAAACATGTTCTTGGAGTTGCATATATGTTTGGTGGCACCGGTATCAACCCACCAATCGGTCACGTTTGTAACCATAAAAGCCTCAATTACTCCAACGAATTGATTTGGAGCATTGACCACGTTGGCTTGATGGGGGTTTCCACCGGCACCTCCTCCTCCTCCGGGACCACCATGGTCTCTCCTATGGCGGAAATCCTTTGCTTGATGCCCCGGCTTTCCGCATACCCAACAACTCATCACACGCTTCTTGAAAGGCTTTCGTTGTACGGACATTGGGTTTGAAGCATTGAGGTTATGCTTGAAACCCGTGGCCTTTCCCTTCCCTTTTTGGAATTTTGTCCTCGATGAGTTACCGATAACCATGTTTGCATTTGGTTCCAACGAGGTAGCATCCGCCTTCTCGTTCATCCGATTGTCCTCCTCCACCCGCAATTTGAGTATCAATTTCTCAAAACTCATATCCTCGGATAAGTGTTTAAGATAGAGTTTAAAATTTTTCTAGGATGGAGGTAACTTATCAATTATTGAACCAACAACAAAATTAGAGTTGATGCCCATACCTTCAACTTCCAATTCATGGACCAAGATTTGAATTTCTTCTACTTGTTTCACGACCGGTTTGGAATCCGTCATCTTAAAGTTCAGGAATTTGCCCACGACAAATCGTTTGGAACAAGCGACTTCCGACTTGTACTTTGATTCCAACGACTCCCAGATTTCTCTTGCCGAAGTGAAGGATGAATAGATGTCATAAAGACCATCATCCAAACCATTAAGAATATAATTCCGACAATTATATTCGTTCGCGTTCCAATTATCAAAGGATCGTTGGAACGCAACCACTTCAATTTGGGATGAGGCGTTTTCTCCCTCTCCAACCGGCGGTGTCGGTGCTTGACCGATAAGCACGTTAGACACTTTCAACGTCCTCAAGTAGAAGAGCATCTTTTGTTGCCATCTTCTGAAATCGGAACCCTTGAATTTTTTGGGTTTCTCCACATGCGATTTCAACAAGGAAGAGTTATCCATCGTCAACGAAATTTCTGTCTAAGATTGTTAGAACTTAGATAATCGAATTGAAATTCGTGACACACAATATAGAATCAAATGGAAAAACTGAATTTATTTATATGTATATATATACGAAATTTACATGTAAACGGAATTACATAATCAAAAGTTTCAAGATAAGATGACTAACTCGACTTTCTTGATTACGAACTTGAAGAAGAACGTTGTTTGGATTGAGGCCTGCGATGTAGTGTCCTTAGATAGAAATTCATCCCTCGTACGGTAGAGAATGGACGTCTATCTAGAGGATACAACAATCCGTTCAAGATGCGAACCCTCGAACCTGACGAATCGAACTATACTTCCATATCGAAGAACAATGAAGAACTTGGAGAGAATTTCAGAGAATATGATTTGTGTGTGTATTGATTCTACAAAAAACGAGTAGAAATGGGTATTTATAGTTTTCTGAAACATCAGACTTTCAACTGCCAAAAACCGACGAATCAGAGAAACGCCCATCTCTCATTCAAGTCAAGAGACCCCAAGAGCTCCGCCCCAAGGCCCAAGGCCCATCTTTGACTTTAAATATGTCCTTGGCACAACTTACTAGTTAGCCAATTTAATAAGAGGTAGGGAACTCTCAATATAAGGCTATCTAGATTTCCTCATTTGGTCTATGTGGGACAAGCAAATCCCAACAGGTGTTGTATACAATATAATTAACTTCAAAGTTGTCGCAAATTCAGGAAACTATCGACCTGTTGATTCAAAGTTCAAAATGGTGTTCACTCTTTTAACAACGGTGAAGAAGACAACTAATGTCCCTGCCATTCCGATGAATAGGTTTCAGTTTGTGGGTGAAAAGTTGATTATCAGCCGAATTGAAAATGATAACATCCTTACAGGTACAATCATTCATTTTACCATTTCATTTGTGTTTCTAATTCTATCTAAATAATAATATTTGTTGTAGACATTGTTGGGTGCTTGGCACAAGTGGGTGATGTTGAAACCGTATCTGGTGGTTTTAGAAAAAGAGATCTAGAAATCATATCGGATTAGTAAGTTATCATGAATACGATTTAAGAATTTCTATTATTTAATAATATACGTGGATGGTCAATCTCTTATTATTTTGTTGTATTTAAATGCAGTTCAGTGACATGCAAAGTAACATTGTGGGGAGAAGTTGGAGAACGTTTTATTGACGAACACAAAATTGATCATGGGAAAGGCCCTTCGATTATTATTTTTACTTCTATGCGAATCAAAAAATATCTAGGTATTCAATTATTTATTTTAAGGTTTGTTATATTATTCTTTTAATTTTTTATATAACAAAGAATATGTGATTTTCTTCTACTCACTCAGATGTTCTGATTATGTGTTAACATATAACTTTGACATTACATGAAGGTGTCGTGAACTTCACAACAACAAGTGCGAGCAAAGTGTATGTTAACCTCGAACATCCTTATGTGCCATCTTTAATTGAAAGATTTTCCCAGGTTTGTCCTCGGGTGAAGTTTTTGGAATCCACCAATGTCATCCGGAAAACAACCGAAGATGAAGTGTTTGAAAACCGAATGACTATAGAGCAACTTATGAGAGCCGAATAGATTAATTAATCAAAGGTTATTATTACATCTTTTACCATCAAATAATTGTATTACTTAATTCACAAATTTCTTTAATTCATGTTCTATTTCAGGGATATACCATTACTATAATGGGTACTATAGATGACATTGATGTGCAATATGAATGGTTTTACTTGGGATGCAAAGGTTGTTGTAGGAAGATTTATCCTGTTGAAGGTGTCTACAAATGTGATCACTGCGACATTCAATCAAACACCCCATTAACATTGTAATGTTTAAAATATTAAAAGTTGATTGGTGTTTACCGTTACATATTCTACATTATTCTAACTTAAATTTCACTTTTAGGTTCAAACTCCATTTGGTTGTGCGTGATGAAACCGGTGTAACCACATGTGTAGTATTACACCGACTTGTAGAACGGATGATAGATTCTTCGGCATTGAAGTTGTTCAACAAATATGATTCAAGTAGTGATGAATTTCCAAACGAAATCACAAATCTTTGTGGAAAAAGGTTAATTTTTAGACTACAACTGAGTGACTACAACCTTAAGCGTGGTAGTGATTTTTCTCAGTATATAACGTGTTTGAGCCAATTGATAGTTTGGAGGAGAAATATAAATCTACGATGTCGATAAAGGTACGTCTATATTCACTTTTGCTTCTTATGTATAAATTTATATTTTCTAGATGAGTATTTATCGTTTCTTATGTAATTTCATTCCGTCAACAACCATTGTCAAGTATCATGTAATTTTTAAGCAAGTGTTATATGTTTAATGGTTTTTGTAAATTTAACAGATTGACGATTCGATGGTTGATGATGTCCGTGATGATATTGGAGATCAAGCCTCTAAAGACACGAAGAAAAAAAGGAAAAGAATAGTGATTGATGATGAAGATGAGTAAGGGATCGGGATGGACTCTCAGAAATCAAACAAGACTCCTTAATAATTTATAGTCTTTTTTTAGTAGTCTTTGGATTTATTTAGCCTTTGTTTTGAGTTTGTTTTGAGTTTGTTTTTTCGATATGCATTGCAATATATTAGTTGTTTACTCAAGATGTTTTTTAAATATTAAAATTGTTTACTTTTATTTATCATTTGACAAAAGATAACACATGTTGCCTTAAACACTATCTTTAAGATGTATATTAAATATCGAGCAACTAAAAAGAGTGAAGTTTTATTGTCAGGAAATACAAGTTCTAAAATAACACTATGTTATATAAAGTCTTGAGCTAAAATGGACTAAAATAACAATTCACGTCGATATCCAACTCAATATACCCCAATGAAACCTCCATCTATGAACAAAGTTTTAAACTCCTATAACCACACTCCTTATTTGGATTCAAGTGTTCTGTCTACTCCACTTACAAAGCCTAATCCTCCACAATCTCTATCAGGTCTAAAGAGTAAACTAAGACACTATCCAACGCCATATGCATAAGCAATAGAATTGTAACAGCCCAGAAATAAAATAGGACAACCATGGCATTAAATCATAACATTACAAAACTGGGTCCCAAAATTTTCATTACATAAGTCTCAAAAACTTAGGTTGGCGGAAACAACCTATACACAACTGAGAACAACTACTACTAAAAGTGGCACCGGCACTGTCTCTAACTGCATCTGTACTCTATCCTGCTTTTGCTCACTTACCTGAGCCTCCTACTATTTGCTTACCTGAAAAATGTTTAGTTTTGAAAGCGAGGGTTAGACAAAAAGGTCTAGTGAATTCCCTCCGTAAAAGCGTACATCAACAGTATAAAATCATTTTATACAAAACATTAGCATTCTCCACATAAGCATCAATCATGGCACTGCACAATGTTTAAGGATCACATAAGCTAACCGCGATCGGGGCCCAAGCAGACTCCCCTCTCGCCTCATACCGGGGCCCAAGCAGACTCCCCTCTATCCGAGTAGGAAGGAAACGAATTCCCTCCTACAAGCTCGTCACAAATCCGAGTAGAAAGGAAACGAATTTCCTCCTACAAGCTCGTCATAAAAGCCCAAGGGATCATCGGATCCCGAGGTACTCCGATCCCACTGTGCAGACCGACTCCACATAGCATGCACATAAAGTATCATAACTCATGAAACTTGGAATCTTTGTAAATCGTTAACAATAAGTTCATCATGCTAAATAGTCTTTTCAATGAAATATAATTCTCATGGGAAACATGCGTAACAGTTGGTAAACATTTCATGCTCATAAACGAACCATAATCAGTAAAAACATTTAACATCTCGTTTCGTGTAAAAAGGGGTTTAGGGAACTCACCTGATAGCAGTAAATTTCCTAATCTCGTGTCCCATTCCGAACCGTCCTTACACCTAAAGCATATCGTACAGTTTTAATTAGTGACATCTCGACTTTTGATCCTAGATCCTTTTTTAATCTGGACCCTAAATATTTATTTCGGATCATTAAATTAATACTGGATACACCAAAACCAAAGATATCACTTTGCTAAATTGGTTCACGGTCCACTTAACAATGCAGCCCAAGCTCCAAATTGAGGTTCGATCCGAATGGTTTAAGTGCTGGTTTGCTAAGCCCAAAAGAAACAATAAAATTTCCAGCCCAAGCTAAAAATCCGGGTCTCATTGGAATCGACCCAAGTCCAACATTAAATGAGTAACAAAAAAATTACCGATTCCGGATCAGGCCAAAACTGAAATTCCGGATCCAAATATGGCAGTTCCGGATCCACACAAATTGAGCCCAAATTCCGGAACTTTAGAGTTCCAGATCCTTTCTTATGCTAGGCCCATTCCGGATCATGCGTTTTAATTAAAAGCGGTTCCGGATCCTTGTGTCATTCCGGATCACACTTCATTCCGGCCCAATGGGTTTTGGTATTTATCAAAATAATCCGGATCTTATTACTTCGAAGTCCAATTCCGGAACACATAGTTCCGAATCCTGAGTTCCGATATTAACAGTTTGTAAATAGGTGCTTCTCGTTTTGACGAACCACAAATTAGCGTTTCCTAATTAGTTTCTTTCTGAAAACTCTCGCCATCTCTTTATTTTCCTTAAACTGATAAGTGATTAACTCACACAAACCTCCCATTTAAACATTACCCAGTTCAATATAGGGTTAAACTCCATTGCTAAATTTACAAAGATCTTCCTAACTCAAACAGTGAAGAGAACTAAAAGTTGATTGACCCAACATTCTTAGACAGGAAAGAATTTCATAGAGAAATCGATTTCTTACCAGATTAGGAGTTCTCCTCTTGAATTCACTGTCAATCGCCTTCTTATCCTTTAATTCTCCTCTTCTTCTCAGCCGCCAACACAATTTAATACTGAACAATAATCATAACCTAGGGAATTGTATCCTTTTTATATCCTTCAAAAATTGCATAAGGGTCCCTCATCTTAAACTTTTATTTCTTTGACATTCAACACCCAACTTCTCAAAATTTGACTTTGGCCACCAAACTTTTAAGTCTTAACTAGAAATTCGGGTTATTACAACACTCCTCCCTTAAAATAATTCCGTCCCCGGAATTCCTTATTGGGAAAGATGCGGGTACCTGAACCTCGTATCCACTTCTACCTCTCAAGTTTCCTCTCGTTCTTCATGGTATCTCCACTGAACCTTTACTAATCTCCGACAAGTCTAACTTGTAATCCTCGGCTCCAACTCGTTCAATAATGATGAAAAAAATCAACTCCTTCTCACCAGTATTTCTTGCAAGGTCGCCACCATCTCAACTTCCAATATTTTCTCTCCAAAAAGAGACGTGCATCGCACTAAGAATTCTTCTACAATCTCATCGGACACCCCAAGTTCGTACACTACCTATCCATTCCTCAAAACTTCGACGGATCTTCGAAACATAATCTACCTCACTTTTCTTCGGGACGAATCGGCTACCGCTCATCGACCATTTCATACGTTCTCGCCACTTTATCACTCACACTTATACGTAACTACAAACAGGAAACCTCCGTGCTCCCTCATAGAAGTGTTCACTTATCCGAATTTAACCTATCCTGAAAACACATCGATTGCTCGCTAATTGCCACAAGTGTCTAGTCATATAATATAACTTCGGTTATTCTCACTCAACTAGGAGGAGTAACCATGGTCACACCATACCATTCTCAATAGTTTAGTCACTGAACGACCATTTCGTTTGAACATTTCTCACAACGTCACTAACTTAACTCATTCAGCTGCCTTATCCACTTCTTTCCTGCACAAAATCATATATAATTCTCTTCCTCAATACTCTTTCCAAAAGTTTGCACACTTATCGATGACAATCTACACACCATTGCACCTTTCGGTATTACTATCAAGCTTACTACTTCCAATTTACTCACTTATTCCGTCATACAATCTTCACCTCTCCACCTCAGCGTGGAGCACTGTCCACCGAACAATACTTGCCCCTCTCTTCCGACCTTTCCACAAGCTGATAACACTTCTTCATTCCTAAACATAACCAAATCTCCAACTATCTCCTTCTAGGATCATTTCTTCACACATAAGAAACAATTCCCATTCTTTAAAGATTTAGCATTTACTATAACACATTTTGACTAACCCATCTATCACCTTCTTTAAACTTCCAATGATTCCAAGAATATACTTACTTAACGACTTAGATAACCAAAAACGTTTGGCTTCTCCTTCGGGTAACCACCCACTACTGCTTCGACATTCTATTCCGATAATAGCCATATCCCGAATCCAACTTACAACCCACGTGTTCCAACAACTTGATTAATAGTTAGTACACCTCATCCGAAATTCCCGAAGAGGCTTCTATCCGATGCTTCTTCTTGCTAACATCACATTACTACAACAATGGCTGGCACATTTATCTTGGCAATTGAAGCCATTATTCATTCGTACATTCTCCATTCCTAACATCACACTGCCGACCAGGTCTCTCATGGTCATTCGTACACAATTCAAACTTTCCTTCATATTCTCCCGCATACATAATCGAGTCTATCTCGCTACTTTGTCCTTTCTCAACTCTATTTGAACTATAACTCCCTAGTTCCCAATTAGCTCAAATGTAATCGTTCTTGCTAGCTCTTTACGATTCGAGCCCTTACATAAATAGGGCACATTCCCTCACTGAACGATATAATTTACACACTCGCTTCGTTCGTGCTACATACCTTATCCTTCTACAAACCCTCCATACCTCGTAAGTAGAACGCTTATTCAAAAACATCAGTCTCTCACTAACTTAACACCCCTACAAGGTGTTCTATCAACTTTCACTCTTCTGGTTCAAGTCTTCGGCCTCAACCAACTTATACAGCTGCCGACTTCAACATCAATAGTCAACTGGTTGATACTTTCTTAACCCATTTTTTAACATGGGTTCCTTACGGAACCAAATCCTTCCAACATATCATAATCAACTTCATAATTCGTCGCCCTCATTTCAAAACTTATTCATGTAACACCAATATTACAAGATCACCTTAAGACTCATATCCCACGTCGTGGACATTTCATTTCTGCCTCACAACACTACTCATAACGAGTTGCTAAAATCAACACCTTGATGACTCCTAGTCCTTCCTCCGGACACCATCGTCCCTCGGCAACTGTATTTCCAGTCACCGAACAAGGGTACAGACCCTCATAGAACCGATACCAAGGTCCACTTCCGATTCTACCACTGTTCACCTCTCCTCTTGAACACAAATACTAAAACTACAAACATTCTCCCCTGATTTGTCCAACATTTTTCCACTCTTTGAGTTCTTCCTTAGCTTAAAATGTAATACTCTACGACCTAGTGAGTTCATAGCCTTCATGCATGACAACGCGGTAAATAAATCATTTCGCACATTTTCTCATTTTAAAGAACAACACTGGGAACAACTTGGGTACACATGGCCCCACATTCTCATGACTCCAATGCCCTGCTCAACGATCTCGAGAATCGTTTGTATGCATCTTTCCGTAAGATTTAGTCTTACTTAACCACAACGATGTTGTTACGGCAGTAATATATTGAATGAAAATCTTTTCGTGCGACAAAATTCTGAAAAAGGATTACCGACACAGAGTAAACCAGTCGGTTCTCATACTCATTTTTATAATATCAACATGTCAATACTCATTTTGATTATAAACGTTTTGCGGGCAAACGTTTTCTTGACTTTTTGCAACAATTTAACTTATCATGAAAAGTGTGAAATATTTCGCAAATCGTTAAGCTCAAATTTTCATTGTGCGATGTAAGTGAAATCACCTTTTCTTTAAACATACGCTTGCACATTCTGACTCATTTTCGATCAAAATTGATATTTACACATTTAACTTAAATCGTGAAAATTTCATGTTACATATAAGAACGCCATGCATGAAACTCTACTTACCATTGAAGGCTACTCACCCAAACAAGGTCAACCGCTTTACTCACACAACTTATCCTTGACACTCTACCTTCGACCAATGGTCGCCCTCTCGGTCATGCAATAACTTGTTGTACATGCGTTCCACATCTCACTTACTCAACCATTTCATGTTATTTTCGTTTTGATCAGATATCCCACATTCTACCTCTACATGCTTTCACTTCACTATTGGTATCTTATTTCATTGATCCTGCCATTGAAAAGCTCGACTAAGAAGTCAGAGCTCCATTGACACTTTCAAGATTTCGACACTGTCTTTCCTTAACATCCCAACTGATCTACCTCACGATTTCTACAACTGGGACTCACCAGAACCGGGAGTCTTACTCAAAAGCAATCATTCATTCTCTTCGATTCCACGAAGATCTTCCTCTAGACGACTCATAACATTCCAACAACATTTCTTCTCTACGATGTATACATACATCACATCATAAAAGATCTCTTACGATACTTCCCCAACAATGGGTCTCCATCTATCCCTCAGGGATCTTGCTGACATTCCAGATTACTGGAACACGACATAAAACTAGCTTAAGACTACAATATCGGGATAATAAGGTAGATTAAGCACACACGCATGTACCTGTAAGTTCACAATTACACTGGCCAGGTGTAATCCCAAACTTACCTTACATGACTGTTCTCGGTACCCCATTAGTCATATATCTACTATAGTGCCCTCCTAACGCATTTCCTATATCCACAATAGTGCCCTCCTAACGCATTTCCTGATTCTCAGTTGTGATTTCTACTCCAAAGTTTAAGTTTAGGCCCCTCCGGTCACCTAAATCCCTTAAACTATGGCTCTGATACCATTTGTAACAGCCTAGAAATAAAATAGGACAACCATGGCATTAAATCATAACATTACAAAACTGGGTCCCAAAATTTTCATTACATAAGTCTCAAAAACTTAGTTTGGCGGAAACAACCTATACACAACTGAGAACAACTACTACTAAAAGTGGCACCAACACTGTCTCTAACTGCATCTGTACTCTATCCTGCTCTTGCTCACTTACCTGAGCCTCCTACTATTTGCTTACCTGAAAATGGTTTAGTTTTGAAAGCGAGGGTTAGACCAAAAGGTCTAGTGAATTCCCTCCGTAAAAGCGTACATCAACAGTATAAAATCATTTTATACAAAACATTAGCATTCTCCACATAAGCATCAATCATGGTATTGCACAGTGTTTAAGGATCACATAAGCTAACCGCGATCGGGGCCCAAGCAGACTCCCCTCTCGCCTCATACCGGGGCCCAATCAGACTCCCCTCTATCCGAGTAGGAAGGAAACGAATTTCCTCCTACAAGCTCGTCATAAAAGCCCAAAGGATCATCGGATCCCGAGGTACTCCGATCCCACTGTGCAGACCGACTCCACATAGCATGCACATAAAGTATCATAACTCATGAAACTTGGAATCTTTGTAAATCGTTAACAATAAGTTCATCATGCTAAATAGTCTTTTCAATGAAATATAATTCTCATGGGAAACATGCATAACAGTTGGTAAACATTTCATGCTCATAAACGAACCATAATCAGTAAAAACATTTAACATCTCGTTTCGTGTAAAAAGGGGTTTAGGGAACTCACCTGATAGCAGTAAATTTCCTAATCTCATGTCCCGTTCCGAACCGTCCTTACACCTAAAGCATATCGTACAGTTTTAATTAGTGACATCTCGACTTTTGATCCTAGATCCTTTTCTAATCTGGACCCTAAATATTTATTTCGGATCATTAAATTAATACTGGATCCACCAAAACCAAAGATATCACTTTGCTAAATTGGTTCACGGTCCACTTAACAATGCAGGCCCAAGCTCCAAATTGAGGTTCAATCCGAATGGTTTAAGTGATGTTTGCTAAGCCCAAAAGAAACAATAGAATTTCCGGCCCAAGCTAAAAATATGGGTCTCATTGGAATCGGCCCAAGTCCAACATTAAATGAGTAACAAAAAAATTACCGATTCCGGATCAGGCCAAAACTGAAATTCCGGATCCAAATATGGCAGTTCCGGATCCACACAAATTGAGCCCAAATTCCGGAACTTTAGAGTTCCGGATCCTTTCCTATGCTCGGCCCATTCCGGATCATGCGTTTTAATTAAAAGTGGTTCCGGATCCTTAGGTCATTCTGGATCACACTTCATTCTGACCCAATGGGTTTCAGTATTTATCAAAATAATCCGGATCAAGGTTCTAAATGGCGTGAGGCGTGGCGTGGCGGCGAGGTCAAGCCTCAAGCCTTAGGAGTCATGGCGAAGCTATGGCGTTTTCAAGGCGTGACTTATGGCGTCAAATTTCTAATTCATATATGATATTATATATAAAAACACATGTTTTGTAAAGTTACTCAATGAGTCAACAATAATAAGCATGTTAAATTAGATCATATATTAAAAAACTGTAAAGCCCGTGTCCCGGTATGTTTATATATATTTTAATTAATTGCTTTAATATCGTTCTTTTAGCGAATCTTTACTAACGGGGTTAGCAAGTTTGACCAAATGCGTAATAAATCTTTAAACCATTTTAAATTGTTGCCTTTAATTATTCTCGGTTAGTGGATTGGTGTTAAAGAGGACCAAAAATGTTAGCATTCGGGTCTTTTTGGTATAGATTGTGAGATAAGGATTTTAGAGGGGCTAATGTTGATTTTGGACAAGAGTTGGGCATGGGTCGGCCCATGCATGAAGAGGGCCGAGACCCCCTTTTCTTCCCTCGTTTTCTTCCTTGCGTAACCCACAAAACCAAATACCCTTCTCGTTTCTTTTTTTCCCTTGTGATTCAAGCAACCAAACAAACTCCAAAACCCTATCACTCTCTCGTTTTCCTTGTGTTTGTGCGGCCGGGAGAGAGAAACGAAGGGAGAGGGAGAGATCGCGAGAAAGAGGGTGAGAAGAGAAGGAAGAACACAGCGGCAGCCGTCGCCGCCGCTGCTGCTGTCGCCGGAGATCGCCGCCATCGGCTGTCGTCGGAGGAGTCGAGGGGAGAGGATTGGTTGTAGCGGTGAGACGTCGTCGTAAGGTAAGTAGCTCTCTCGTTCGTCTCGTTTCTTTTCCTTTTTCCTTTCGTTTTTCCGGCGAGACCACCACCGCCGCACGCCGCCGCTGCGGTGGCTGTGGGTGGAGGGCGGTGGCAGTGGGTGACACTCGTAGCGTAAAACCCGAATCGATTAAGCCTTGAACCGTTTTTATAATCGTGATTTTATGAAAATTCTAAGTGTGCTGTCCAGTTTTCGCGTGATCATAACTTTTCTGTTGTAACTCCGTTTGAGCCGAAACTGGCGCCCACGATTCAAGTTCAGGGTCGAGCACGTTTTCCGTGTTTTAGCGGAAAACTGGTTCGGCCTCTAGCTGGGCGAAAAAGTGGTCGTAAGTTCTGTGAATCGTCATTTTATGTAAAAGAAACTGCAGTTCTGTCACTGTTTTGCGTAAGCTGTAACATTCTCCTCGTAACTCGGATTGGGGTGATTTCGGTGCCAAAAGTTCCCTTTTTGAGTCTATAAACGTTTCTGTGTTTTGTGTAAAATCCAGTTCGGAGCGTAACTTGGGCCAAATCGTCGTTTTATACTGATAAGTGCTGTTTTTCGCTGTTCTGCGGGCTGATCTTATAAAATCCGTATTTAATTGTAGAAAAATCGTTAGGAGGCGTATTATATGTCCTTGGAACCCTAACTCAGAGGACTTTCTGGTCATGAATTAATATTGGGATTTTTCTGGGTTTAAAGGGGTCGAAACAGGTCCCGAACAGACCTGTTTTGTGAGAACGGAAATTGGTTTTAGTGACGGTTTAAGCGTGTGTCGTGTCATAGGGTCCGGGTCTCGTATTGACACGTTTTAACATGCGTTTAGGTGCTGGGAAGTGACCGTAATTGTGAAGCTTGATTTGTGTTGTTAAGCTAGGCGCGCATTTGAGGTGAGTTCTCTCACTATATCTAATAATAGTTGTTTTATCATTGTTGTAGTACGTGTGTGGTAGCTTTATGTGATTGTGTTGTGGAACTAGATAGTGGGGTGTCTAGTTGATACTATGTTGCCATGTTAACTCGGTGGGACCGAGGGTCCGGCGGGGCCGGAGGTTTTATACGCGGGTGGCGTAGAGACTCGGTGGGACCGAGGGTCCGGCGGGGCCGGAGGTTTTATACGCGGGTGGCGTAGATACTCGGTGGGACCGGGGATACGGCGGGGCCGAAGATGTTATCATGTGGTCGGTGGAACCGACTTGTGCCTTTTAGGCGGGTGGTTGTGGATATACATGTTTATGATTTGTTCGTAGACCTGTATGATCGTTTATGTGTCACTATCTGTTTTAGGGGTAGTGTGGAATAACTGTATTATTTATGGTGTTTGAACTCACTAAGCTTCGTGCTTACCCTTTCCCAATAGTTTGTGGTTTCAGGTACGGGCGGCTCCAAGGCGTGACGAGTACACACTGGCGCGCGAGGAGAGATGGTTGCTTTATGATTTTAATAATTAAACGTTTATTCCGCTGGTTTCATTTTATAAAGATATTAATTATGTGTTGTCAAACGAAACGTTGGGATCATTTAATGAGTTGTTATAAATGAAATGTTTATCTTAAAAATTTAAATTTGCTTGTAATTTTTGGGACGTTACAACTTGGTATCAGAGCACAGCTTGAGTGAATCAAATGCACCTCGGTGTGTTTGATCTCAAGTTTGCGGCTATAAAATTTTCTTTAAAGTTTTTGGGAAATAAAAAGAAGGAAAAAAATCCGTTTGAGAAACGGTGATCGGAGGCGCAGTGTGTACAGTCAGCCGGAGCCAAAGGGGAAAGGTACAATGCTTAGTGTTTTATTGCTTTCTAGATCATAGAGTATGCATGCTAGATTGCCTGTTGTGGACACTATGCTGTATGTTGTACTGCTTGCTATTAGGAATTTATGCTAATTATGATAGGTTACTAAGTGGATGCCCTCTAGGTTGTATGCAGTAAGAGATTTATAGCCTTAGAATATTCGATTTAGTTCTATTGCGCAGCTCTTGTTTGAGTCCAACCGTTCTAGGATTGAGTCTTGTATTCGACTGTCTATTTATTTCGCACTGCATATAACCGGGTATTCGCGAGGTCACCCGTTATAATTAGTAGGGATTTGGCAGTAGCAAGGGTAATGGTTTGGATGGAATTCCTAGGGAGCTAGGAAGAGTGTGTACATATGCCGGTGCGGGCATATGTGTATAGTTTCGGCGAGAAACTACTTGGACCCCTTGGGATGGAACTCGGAACGGGCGATGATAGGTGTGGATGGTAGTAGTAGAGCTCCTACTACCGGAAGCACAGGATCAATGCTCGAGTCGGGGAAGTCACGAGGAATCCAAGGAGTTGAGCGTGAGTGTTGTTAGTATGAGTTATTATGTGCTAATAACGCGTTGTATTGTCTACCCAGAATAGCCATCACAAGGAGGAACAACTATAGTAAACCTACTAGTACAGGTGTGTACTCGAAGTGTTTTAAGGTGATGATCGTTGGGGGTAGTGATGAAGGTCCTAAACTAGTAGTCGTTGGAATAGAAAGACGATTCTAATATTAGTCACTTGGAGTGACGATAAGGATGATATTTGTTGTAAGCAGATCATTTCGGGCCGAGATGGAAGATTGTGCTAGGGTCATAGGCTCATAGAGCCGACTTTGATTTGAGGAAAACCCGTAAGATGATTTGATGTGATTTCCCAACTTGCATGAAGAGGTTTAAATGTCTGGATGACAATAGTAGACCGGAGAGTTTCGGAGTAGTAGGGGTCGAGACGTTGAATGCCGAATGAGTCATGCACGAAGTTATTTTGAAAATAAGATTGCATTAACTAATTTTTGTGTCTCCAATCCTTATATGGATTGTGCTTTGGAATTTTGGGAAATGTTTAGCACACACACAAGATGTCGAATTATGGTTTTGAAAGTGCATGAAACCTTTTTATAACGAGAGTTACAAATTTTGTTGGTGATTTGTTTAAAATGAGTTTGGAATTCTTGTGTCGCTTAACTTTTCTTTCGAGAGTTTGTGTCACTAAGTATTTTATTGCAAATAGTTCAGTGTGTGGATTGATTCATGCGTGACATAAGTGGTGCATGGAGGAATTTTGGTAACATTTCATAAGGAGTTGTTTAGTGCGCTTTTCAGTCAGCTAAAGGTTTTATTGACATTTCGATGAAAATGCGATTTATCGACTTAGGGGTATGCATACTGGGGTAACCTTCGTTCTCGACATTTTGATAAACGAGTCGTGCATGAAAATGTTTTAGTTCCTTTTTGTCGAAATGAAAGACCATTTGATCCAAGGAGTGTTTTAATGTTGTGAACATCATGCATACGATTACAATGTGTTATATTTTGGAAATATAAATGCGTAGATTTTTGACATTCGGTTAATTTAGAATTACCGATCATTTCTTTTTGGAAGTTAAAAACTTTTGCTTTGGAGGAAACGAGTATTTTGAGCAATTTCGATAAATACATTTTTTTTTAAACTATAATGTTTTGACGTTATATGTCCCAAGTACGAAACTTGAGGAAGTGTTACAAGCTTGAATGCCTGCCCCCAGTTTGAGATTTTATGAGGTTTTAGTCGATATTTCCAATTAATAGAAGCGGACTGGTTTCTGTCTTCAAGTTTGAAACTTACACGAGACAGTTGTGTTTTAACAAAAATATATTTGTAAACCGTGTCATCGTTTTGTGTGACTAGCTGACGCGCGAAAAATTTGTGGCGAACCCTGTGCCACGTCATTTTATGACCAAAAAGAAGAATTTTTGAATCAATTGTCGTGAAACTTATTTTGAATTATGTGCACACCTTTGTCGGACCCTGTTTAAGGTCAAGTGGTTACTTTAAGTGCACGACATGAGTCAATCCATACTGGAATCGAGGCGGTTCATTTCTTTAATTTATTACGCTTGCTTTTGTGTGAGTAAACTGAACTGCAATGGAACGATTTTCAACATGATTTTCCTATGTGGGACGAGCGTGTCCAGTTTTGTGTAACTATCGATCAGGTAATAGTAGTTTTATTACATACGATCTTTTTGAGATGAAAATCCTGATGTTGAAAATATTTTGTAAATGATTTTGTAAACCATTTGGGGAAATGTGCTTTTAAGTGTTATGTGTCATTTTGAGAATTTTAAGGGTGTGAGTCCTTTTGGAAAACTCTTTTGTTTAACCCGTGTTGAGTCTGGGACTAAGGTTGATTTCAGAGTATTGCTTGCTTAGACTTTATTGAAACGCATTTTCCGACCTATGGGTCTAGCAAGCGTGGAGCATTTTGCTCGGTTTTGACTTGGAGTTAGTCATGGGCCAAATGCCCGGTTTTAATGGCTCGATGTGGAGTCTAGTTGATGAGTTGTTTTTGTCGCACCGTTTGGCATTCTTTGCACGTTGAGGGTTTACATGTTTGGGTGAGTGAGTCAATCCAGAATAGGCATGTTGTTGGTAGGCTGTTTGCTTTGGATCCTTAGACACGTTAGTCAGTCGGTAATGGTCGGTTGGGTATCTCGGGGTGGGACCCCGGTATTCATGTGTTTTAACCTAGACTTTCCAGTAAGTACTAGGAGGATATAGTTGTGGGCACTTACCTGGGAGGTAGTTCCGGTGTGCTGGATCTTGAGGCGTTACCTGGGAGGTAGACGTCAAGGTGTATCCTCGATACGGTGTGACTTGGCTTCGTAGAGCAAGTGTGGATGATACGTCGACGGTGGAAGGTAGGTATTCCACGCGCGTTAGTACTGTAGGCCGAATAGTATCGGTTAAGGGATTAATGCCCTTTGTTATTAAGAGAATAAATGCGCATCAACCATTTCGAGGTAGGTGGTATATTTAGGTGTCGACTTTTAGACTTGAGGCCAAACACCTTTAGTATAATCGGAGAGTTGTAGCCGATTTTAAGATAATCATGGTGATGGTAGTAGTAACCCTGAAATGATTACTTGTGATGAATGGTTATGGTGGAATGACCTACGTGTGTGTTAGTTGATTTGGGTGTGGGGGATATCTATTTGTGTTAGTGTCTAGGATAATACCACGCTTATGTGATTCATTGTAATCGGTTGGACCGATGTTCGGCGGGTGGCCGATGTTTGTTATTGTAATCGGTTGGACCGATGTTCGGCGGGTGGCCGATGTTTGTTATTGTAATCGGTTGGACCGATGTTCGGCGGGTGGCCGATGTTTGTTATTGTAATCGGTTGGACCGATGTTCGGCGGGTGGCCGATGTTTGTTATTGTAATCGGTTGGACCGATGTTCGGCGGGTGGCCGATGTTTGTTATTGTAATCGGTGGGACCGATGTTCGGCGGGGGGGCGATGTTTGTTATTGTAATCGGTTGGACCGATGTTCGGCAAGGGGTCGATGTTTTGTTAAATATAAGTTATTGAAAATCTTTGGAGCCTATTAGAATTCGTAGAAGTTAATCGTCAATTAATGATAGGAGGGATCGTAATCGAGTATCCTGTAGGGTATACTGGTGAGCAGCTTTAGAGTGGTTAGAGCTTGAGATTTGACTCGGGATGTGTGGAATATCTAAGGTTGGGGGACAACCGTAGTCGCTTGGCTAGGAATGATTTCAATTGTCGGGGTGTTCTGCCGATCATAATCCCAGTGTCTTAGAAAGAGTACGTTAGTAAGAATAGTATTCGAGAAGTTTAGTAGGGGTTTCAAGTGGACTTAGGAACCTGAGGTTGAGATGAGGGAGAACTATCCGGAGCTATTCGTAGGCAGAGACTTCGAGGGCGAAGTCTAATCCAAGTGGGGGAGAGTTGTAAAGCCCGTGTCCCGGTATGTTTATATATATTTTAATTAATTGCTTTAATATCGTTCTTTTAGCGAATCTTTACTAACGGGGTTAGCAAGTTTGACCAAATGCGTAATAAATCTTTAAACCATTTTAAATTGTTGCCTTTAATTATTCTCGGTTAGTGGATTGGTGTTAAAGAGGACCAAAAATGTTAGCATTCGGGTCTTTTTGGTATAGATTGTGAGATAAGGATTTTAGAGGGGCTAATGTTGATTTTGGACAAGAGTTGGGCATGGTTCGGCCCATGCATGAAGAGGGCCGAGACCCCCTTTTCTTCCCTTGTTTTCTTCCTTGTGTAACCCACAAAACCAAATACCCTTCTCGTTTCTTTTTTCCCCTTGTGATTCAAGCAACCAAACAAACTCCAAAACCCTATCACTCTCTCGTTTTCCTTGTGTTTGTGCGGCCGGGAGAGAGAAACGAAGAGAGAGGGAGAGATCGCGAGAAAGAGGGTGAGAAGAGAAGGAAGAACACAGCGGCAGCCGTCGCCGCCGCTGCTGCTGTCGCCAGAGATCGCCGCCATCGGCTGTCGTCGGAGGAGTCGAGGGGAGAGGATTGGTTGTAGCGGTGAGACATTGTCGTAAGGTAAGTAGCTCTCTCGTTCGTCTCGTTTCTTTTCCTTTTTCCTTTCGTTTTTCCGGCGAGACCACCACCGCCGCACGCCGCCGCTGCGGTGGCTGTGGGTGGAGGGCGGTGGCAGTGGGTGACACTCGTAGCGTAAAACCCGAATCGATTAAGCCTTGAACCGTTTTTATAATCGTGATTTTATGAAAATTCTAAGTGTGCTGTCCAGTTTTCGCGTGATCATAACTTTTCTGTTGTAACTCCGTTTGAGCCGAAACTGGCGCCCACGGTTCAAGTTCAGGGTCGAGCACGTTTTCCGTGTTTTAGCGGAAAACTGGTTCGGCCTCTAGCTGGGCGAAAAAGTGGTCGTAAGTTATGTGAATCGTCATTTTATGTAAAAGAAACTGCAGTTCTGTCACTGTTTTGCGTAAGCTGTAACTTTCTCCTCGTAACTCGGATTGGGGTGATTTCGGTGCCAAAAGTTCCCTTTTTGAGTCTATAAACTTTTCTGTGTTTTGTGCAAAATCCAGTTCGGAGCGTAACTTAGGCCAAATCGTCGTTTTATACTGATAAGTGCTGTTTTTCGCTGTTCTGCGGGCTGATCTTATAAAATCCGTATTTAATTGTAGAAAAATCGTTAGGAGGCGTATTATATGTCCTTGGAACCCTAACTCAGAGGACTTTCTGGTCATGAATTAATATTGGGATTTTTCTGGGTTTAAAGGGGTCGAAATAGGTCCCGAACAGACCTGTTTTGTGAGAACGGAAATTGGTTTTAGTGACGGTTTAAGCGTGTGTCGTGTCATAGGGTCCGGGTCTCGTATTGACACGTTTTAACATGCGTTTAGGTGCTGGGAAGTGACCGTAACTGTGAAGCTTGATTTGTGTTGTTAAGCTAGGCGCGCATTTGAGGTGAGTTCTCTCACTATATCTAATAATAGTTGTTTTATCATTGCTGTAGTACGTGTGTGGTAGCTTTATGTGATTGTGTTGTGGAACTAGATAGTGGGGTGTCTAGTTGATACTATGTTGCCATGTTAACTCGGTGGGACCGAGGGTCCGGCGGGGCCGGAGGTTTTATACGCGGGTGGCGTAGAGACTCGGTGGGACCGAGGGTCCGGCGGGGCCGGAGGTTTTATACGCGGGTGGCGTAGATACTCGGTGGGACCGGGGATACGGCGGGGCCGAAGATGTTATCATGTGGTCGGTGGGACCGACTTGTGCCTTTTAGGCGGGTGGTTGTGGATATACATGTTTATGATTTGTTCGTAGACCTGTATGATCGTTTATGTGTCACTATCTGTTTTAGGGGTAGTGTGGAATAACTGTATTATTTATGGTGTTTGAATTCACTAAGCTTCGTGCTTACCCTTTCCCAATAGTTTGTGGTTTCAGGTACGGGCGGCTCCAAGGCGTGACGAGTACACACTGGCGCGCGAGGAGAGATGGTTGCTTTATGATTTTAATAATTAAACGTTTATTCCGCTGGTTTCATTTTATAAAGATATTAATTATGTGTTGGCAAACGAAACGTTGGGATCATTTAATGAGTTGTTATAAATGAAATGTTTATCTTAAAATTTTAAATTTGCTTGTAATTTTTGGGACGTTACAACAACTTGCAAATAAGACATTAAAAACGTAAAGAAAAATCAAATATCGTATTACGAAAACTGCGCATTAGGCCATGGCGTGCCACAAGCTTAACGTGGCGTGAGACCCAAGCCTTGGTGCCATGGCGGCTGTGCGGCGAGTTTTTTAGAACAGTGATCCGGATCTTATTACTTCGAAGTGCAATTCCGGAACACATAGTTCCGGATCATGAGTTCCGATATTAACAGTTCGTAAATAGGTGCTTCTAGTTTTGACGAACCACAAATTAGTGTTTCCTAATTAGTTTCTTACCGAAAACTCAGCCATCTCTTTATTTTCCTTAAACTGATAAGTGATTAACTCACACAAACCTTTCATTTAAACATTACCCAGTTCAATATAGGGTTAAACTCCATTGCTAAATTTACAAAGATCTTCCCAACTCAAATAGTGAAGAGAACTAACAGTTGATTGACCCAACATTCTAAGACAGGAAAGAATTTCATAGAGAAATCGATTTCTTACCAGATTAGGAGTTCTCCTCTTGAATTCACTGTCAATCGCCTTCTTCTCCTTTCTCCTCTTCTTCTCAGCCGCCAACACAATTTAATACTGAACAATAATCATAACCTAGGGAATTGTATCCTTTTTATATCCTTCAAAATTTGCATAAGGGTCCCTCATCTTAAACTTTTATTTCTTTGACATCCAACACCCAACTTCTCAAAATTTGACTTTGGCCACCAAACTTTCAAGTCTTAACTGGAAATTCGGATTATTACAAGAATCTCATCCGACACAATCTTTATCACAAACTGTCAAATAATTGTGTGTGCTACATTATTATTAACATAAAACAAGAGCAAATAATTATCACTTATAATATATTTAAACAAAAAGTTGTCAATTATTGTATTTTTAAAGCAAACATTTATCATTAACTATACTCTTAATACAAATAATTGTTATTTGCTATATTTTTAATCCAAATATTTTCATTTATTGTATTTAAGACTACAATTAAATAAAATTAATAGTATATAGAAGTTAAAAAGACCTCATTAATTGGTTTTCCATCTAGCAGAATACGATAACTCTAAAGACTCTTTGTATCGTGCTAGAACTCTACAATTTTGGCGTGCAATAGAAGTATAACATTCTTCCATAAGGCAATCTCTTATTCAGGTGTCTATTTTAAATTGCTTTTATATACATGTTTTGCGTTTTTACATTCATTGTTTTTCTTTGAGTCGTGATAGTTATTTGCAAGTGCAACTTATATCCCTTTACTTTGGCATGTTGATATTTTTAAAATTTGAAGAATAAAAGGTTTATGATTACTAACATGTCTTGCTAGAGCTCTTGCATAATTGACATCTATAATACTTATAAGATTCTATGATTATCTATAATGCATAAGCTTTGTAAACCATATGTAAGTTGTCATATGCAAAACAATAAAAAATAACAGAGATTCGATCTGAGACTTTTGTTTTGCTCTTAGTAGACTAACAAACTTCATAGAAAATTGTCTACTAAAATTAAAACAAAAACAAAGACATAAGTCAGATCACTGTTGTTAAAATGTGTTATCATTTTTTGAAATAGAAATGCTATTTTCTTCATATTTAGTGATTTTTAGAGCTGTTTTAAGGGCTGTTTAGATCTGTTTTGGAGGACATTTAGAATCTGTTTAGAGGGTTCTTTACACCATTTTGGGGAGGGACTGAGTCCAGATTAGAATACAGTTACAGTTCATTCATGTTGTAACTACTGTTTTCATCCACGTTGCAACAACTAAACATTGATGCAATGCCTCCTTTGCAATCTAACTTATTGGTATTCATTTGTTATATCTTTACTTTTGTAAATCTAAATATGTATATATTCTAATAATTCTAAAAAAAATTAAGTTATACTATTATAATATATAATGGTTGATCATAATTATACATGTGTATAATTTATTCCACTGTTTCAAAAGGTACAATGGAGTTCTTGGATGAAGTGTACGACATTCGAAAACGATTATCATATATAGCACGATATGAACGACGACATAAATTCAAACGTGGTGCTCAGCAGGCTATCCATGCATTGAACATTTTCAAAAACCAGATATGCAAACATATGAGGTTGCGAAGAAAACTTGCAATCATCGATAGGCGGTTCCAACACTCAGATTTTATGAGGATCAACATGAAACTTCGATGTGTACATCTTTTCCCTCTCAACATGTGTGTACAACAGAATTTAAATGGCATACCATTTCATCCTCTTTATGAACATGCTTCGAATTTGTATCAAGCCTCGAGCTCTACAACACAAGTCGGTGATTATGTTACACCACCAATTAACTATTTAAAACTTTATATTTTGCTTTACAAATAAATTAATATCATATAGTGTTTACAAACCAGATGAGGTAGGCACATGTTCAATTGGCAAGAATCAAAACCGAAATGTTCATGCTAGAAAAACCCGCATCCAAGGTAAATGGCTTACAAATTTTTATTGTAAAAGTTGCAACCACTATATTATTAAGAGCTAATTATAAATTATATGTGTTTTCTGTTTACCAGCAACAAGAACAGTACCATGGACCATCGGACAACCAACTCATACTTGCCAGTTTTGCCATGCAATTATGTGGTATGAAGAACGAACCGAAAAGAAGAAAAAAACTGCAACGCCAAAATTCATGTTTTGTTGTTTAGAAGGAGAAGTGCAAGTACCGTTACCTCAACATCCTCCAAAAATGTTGTCTGATCTACTTGGGCCCAAATCTGGAAAAAAGGTCTTTTGTTTCGCAAGGAAATAAGGACATATAATTCAATGTTTGCATTCACATCTCTCGGAGCGCGCATTGATTCCTCAATTAATCGTGGCAAAGGACCGTATGTTTATAGAGTTAGTGGGCAAAATTATCACAGAATTGGTTCTTTGTTACCCGGAAGGGGAAAGAAACCACAATTTGCACAACTCTATATCTATGATATAGATTGGATGTCATTCAAAGGCAATTTGGCAAAGATGGCATCGATTTACAAATTACCCAAGAACTTTCTAAAATGTTGGATGATCACAACATTTTAGTAAAGTCTTTTCGTATGGCAAGAGACACGTACCATTCCAATCCTGATACTACTTTTCGTCTAAGAATCATAAAAAATCGTCACACAGACGGGCGCGTTTACAATATGCCTAACGCTAACGAGGTGGCTGGTTTGATAGTCGGTGGCCTGACTGAAAGTAATTTTGAACGTGATGTCATTGTCGAGAATCGTACAAATGGTCTTCAACGAATTACTGATCTACATCCGAGTTTCATGTCTATGTCATCCTTTGATCCACCCTTATGGAGAAGACGGATTCAGAGAAGACATTAAACTCCAAATTGTAGAGGGTAGTTCTAAGAAACGGAAATTTTTAACGATGAGACAATATTATTGTTTTCGTTTTCAACAACGATTACATGAGGGTCGCACATCACTTCAATCAGGGAGATTGCTTCAGCAATACATGGTGGACGCGTACATGGCAATTGAAGAGGGTAGATTCAGGTGGTTTGAAAATAATCAGCAACAACTAAGGTCGGATTTGTTCTCGGGATTAATGGATGTTGTCCATCGCGGGGATACAAATGGTAAAAATGTAGGTAAATCTGTTATTTTACCGTCATCTCATACCGGTGGACCACACTACAGAGTTGAAAATTACCAAGACGCAATGGCTTTGTGCAAATGGGCTGGATATCCAGATATATTTCTAACATTTACTTGCAATCCAAAATGGCGAGAGATAAATGAGATGCGAGGCATGATTCAACAAGAGGATGATCCAAATAGAGTTGACATAGTATCGAGAGTTTTTGAAATCAAATTAAGACAACTAATGTTTGATTTAAAAACTGAGAAGTCGTTTGGAGAAGTTATCGCATGTAAGTATAACAAACATATTATTATGAATTATAGAGTACAATAGTTTTACATTTTCAACGTCATGTTCTTCATTTATAAAATATATTTGTAAAATTAATATCAAGTACATTTTCTCAAGTCTTTATACCATCGAGTTTCAAAAGAGAGGACTTCCTCATGCACACATATTGTTATTTCTCGGGTCACAATATAAAAACCCATCGTCAGAGGAGATTGATAGAATTATTAGTGCGAAGATTCCAAGCGAAGCTACCGATCCAGGTGGTTATAATGCAGTTAAAAAATTTATGTTACATGGTCCATGTGGAACTCATTATCCATCATCTCCATGTATGGTCAAAGGTAAGTGCACAAAAAATTTCCCAAAGAACTTTATTATGCACACAACCATTGACTCTACAGGAGTCCCAATTTATTGCAGAGAAGATCGAGGGGCTCTGATTACAAAGAAGAACATTCAATTGGACAATCGGTATGTCGTTCCTTATAATAGAAATATGTGCGTAAAATTTGATGCCCATATCAATGTTGAGATATGTAATCATTCGAGAGCGATTAAGTATCTGTTCAAATATCTTCACAAAGGATCAAATAGAGCTACAACTACAGTTGAATCGTCTGAAAAAAATGTTGAACTTGATGAAATCAAGACATAATTAGATTGTAGGTATATATCTGCATCTGAAGCATGTTGGCGTATATTTCAGTTCGACATTCACTATAGATACCCGGCAGTGGAACGATTGCCTTTCCATATTCCTGGAGAACATTCCATCATTTTTGAAGAGGACAATAATCTTGAAGCGGTTCTTGCAAAACCGGGTATTGGAAAAACAACGTTTATCGAATGGTTGGAAACAAACAAAAAATACCCAGATGCACGAAAGCTCAGTTACTCTGCATTTCCAACACAATGGGTTTGGAATACAAAAGAGAAGGAATGGACAAGACGACAAAAAGGCAAATTGATTGGTCGAATATATTTCACCCATCCTTCAGTTGGTGAGAAATTTTACATGCGTATGCTCTTAAACTTCGTCAAAGGTTGCACTTCATTTGAACATGTTCGTACAGTGAATGGTACAACATATCCAACTTTCAAATCAGCATGTTATGTATGCATTGGGGATATTAGACGATGATAAGGAATGGGGTGAATGTTTGATAGAAGCCTCAACTTAGGCATCGGGGTATGAGTTACGACATATATTTGTCACAATTTTGATCCATTGTCAGGTAACAGATGCCGTTAAGCTATGGACCACCCGTTACGAAATATTGTCTGAAGATGTAGCTACGATGCAAAGAAGAAAGTACAAGGTTAACAACCTAGACTTATCTGATTCACAAATCGAGGCTTACACATTGTTTGAAATCGAGTCTATCATGTTAAAGATGGGAAAAAGTTTGAAAGATATTGACGGAATGCCACAACCAAATCAAGATTTGTTACGTCAATTACAAAATAGATTGCTGAATGAGTAACTTGACGATGATTCTAACAAACAAAAGGTTCTTCATGAAGGTTTGTTCTTCTCCCTCAATCAATGTCAAAAGCAGGCATACACATCTATTATGAACTCTGTTAACAATGAGCAAGGAGACTTGATTTTCATTCACGGTCGTGGAGGAACCGGGAAAACATTCTTGTGGAATACCATCATTTCAAAGATTAGATCAGATGGTAAAATAGTTTTACCAGTTTCCTCTTCTCTTCTGGTATTGCAGCACTATTATTACCAAACGGAAGAACAACTCATTCAAGATTTCGCATTCCCCTAGATCTAACGAACGAATCAACATGTGAAATTCGACATGGAACTCAAGTAGCAGAATTGCTCCAACAAACTTCATTAATCATTTGGGATGAAGCTCCCATGGCTCATAAATACTGCTTTAAGGCTTTAGATAAAAGCTTACGAGACATTTTGAGTTCACGATACGAAGACATCGCAAACAAACCATTTGGCGGTCTTACAGTTGTATGTGGTGGTGATTTTCGACAAATTTTGCCGGTTATTCCAAAAGGAACTCGACCTGATATTGTCACTGCATCACTTAACTCATCTTATCTATGGACATTGTTAAAAGTATATGAGCTTAATCAAAATATGAGACTCATGGCTAAAAGCATTTCTGAATTATAGCCCACTAAAATTGAAGCTTTTGATAAGTGGATGTTACAAATTGGCGATGGCTCATTCTATGATCATCCCCATCACGAGCTACTCGAGATTCCTCAAGACATTTGTTTAGAACAATCTGACTCTCCAATGAAGTCCATGATTGATGCGGTGTATCCGTCACTTTTGGATAACCACAAAAATCCTTCATATCTTACTGAAAGAGCAATTCTCACACCAAAAAATGATATGGTGCAAGAACTTAATGAAGCCATCATGGATATCATACCTGGAGAAGGAAGAACATATTTAAGTTCAGACAATGTATGCAAAGGAAGTATGCAGTCATATGATGAAGACCTTCTTTACCCAACAGAGTTCTTGAATAACTTAAAATTTAGTGGCATACCTAATCATGATATTCATCTAAAGATTGGTGCTACGGTTATGCTTCTACGGAACATCAATCAAACTAAAGGATTGTGCAATGGAACGAGATTGATTATTACGCTACTTGGAACGTGGTCTGTTCGTGGAGACATAATTTCTGGAAATAATAAGGGAAAAAATGTTACAATTCCACGAATCATAATGGCTCCAAACGAATCGAAGTGGCCTTTTAAGCTTAATCGACGACAATTACCTTTGGCACCTTGCTTCGCAATGACTATCAACAAAAGTCAAGGGCAATCACTAAAATATGTCGGCCTCTTTCTCCCAAAACAAGTACAATACTTACCTTTTGTTATCTTACATTTAAAAAAATATTAAAAGTATATTATTTGTTCTATATTCTAATAGGTTTTTACACATGGCCAACTATATGTTGCTATCTCTCGAGTGACATCACGTGAAGGTTTAACCATTCTTAATGTTGATGATGAGATCGAGGATCATAACTTGGTTAAAACGTTGTGTATCATGAAGTTTTTGACAACATTGTTCCTTCGAACATTAAAACGGTAAATCCGATTACATTCATTTCATCACTATATATATATATATTAATCATCATTTAGATGTTTTCATTAACATTATTTTCATTTACTATTTAATCTCCCTTTACATATAATCACACCTACTATTTATTTAATAATTATCACTAACCTTAAACAATTTCAATTACAATAAAAAGTGTAAACACTATTTATTAAAATTCTTAACACAATCATAGTAATCATGTTATTTTTCTGTTTATGAAGTTATATTTGGTAGAACAACACTTTTTACATATTAATTTTTGTATGCAGGATAAAATTGAAGAATTACTATTATGCATCGGCTAATCTGGTTAGAGTTGTACTTGCAGTGAGTTCACACATCACCTATTTGTTGGACTTTGCTTTATATATTGATTAGGGGTGTCAATTTTGTACCGAGACAAACCAACCAATTCCCGTACCAATTTAATTGGTACCAATTTAGTTGGTACCAACCTAATTGGTTGGTATACTGTACCAACTATTTAAACTTGGTTGGTACGTGGTATTAGAAGTCGTGTACCACGATAATTCCATACCGTACCGACTTATTTTTTTAATTATTTATTAATTAATCAATAATACAACATATTTTGATTTATAAATTTTTTAAATTATCTTGTTTTACATTTTGTTAAATTATAATACAAAATTGATATATAGAACTTGATTGAATTCATTCGCCTACCTTAACAACTTTGATAACTCGCCTATACCTCCACTCTTCATGGTTCATTCTCGCTCCTTAATTGTCGCTTCTTTAATTGTCGCTTGTATTAGACTATTAGTGAATGTTTGTGTTATATGAAGATTATTTGAATGTTTGTATATGTAATGATAAATGGTACAACACATATCAACATACTATTAATGCTCGACGTGTTTAGTGCATCTAGATCTAGTTGGTAAAGATGTCAATCTAATTAATTCATAATTCAATTTTTGAGGTGTTGGTACAAAACCGTACCAACATGTACCAACCGAAAAAAGTTGGTACCAATTTAGTTGGTACCAAGTATAATTGGTTGGTACATGGTATAAGATTTTGTGTACCAATTGTAATTGGTTGGTACATGGTATATGGAAAAAAAACATGGTACCATACTATGTTCACCCCTAATATTGATCTTTACCTTAAAACTCAATCATTTCACATGTTTGTTTAAATGAATCACAATACTAAATGCTACTTTTTGCCATAAAACTGTCTACATTATATTTCATACAATGCTTTACACACACAATATCGCTATAGAATCACGTAAACGATGGCACAAAAAAAAGTTATATTCACAACATATCCAATTTTTATTATGTAATTTTGATTATAAGATTTGGTTACACCTAGTTATACAATTAAACCTAAAGTCAAGATTGTACAAAATAAACATATTTCAACAAAGCTCAATGTCAAAACTTTGAACTACGATGGCTTTCCCAATACTTCTAAATGTGATAAATTGTCTTACATTGATAGTTTTTACATACTTCTTGTTATAACTTCCATCATAGCTTTTAGTTGATCCTTGTACCACGTGGCATTGGGTGATTGGGTGTGGCGCATTACCATTATACAAATGATATCAAAGTTGATCCTTTCAAGTAGCACGAGTCTACGAAGAAAAAGGGTGTTTGTAACATGTTAGGTGAATCACACCGTCACCGATTAACAAGAATGATGTCGGATACGTCCAACAAAAACATCAATAATTTAAGTGGCTGACTGGCCTAAACAACGAGCATTCTCGTATCTTGGGTTCACCAAGATTTTTCACGAGCTCTCACAACTCATACATCATCGCTCGTCTACACACATCACCCACATCGTAAATCGATTGCAGAACATGCAATTCAATCAGTCCTAATAAAAAGCCACCTAAATCAAAGGTTTTTGAAATGCCTTGAGGAATATTTGAAACATTGTCGTAAAATTGATTTTTATATCCATTTATGAATACCAATAACTGGACTAAAATGAAGTTTGTAGCACCATGAATAAATCCCGAAAGAAGTACCGATGTATGGCGGGTTGAAATGGTCACATGGTCCGCTTGCGTTTTTGAACGTCCCACATATTTAGAAGATACGAAACTCCTTCCTTTAATGTCGCTTTCCTTCCCTCGTTGAAGTTCCAGAGCTCTGTTGTGATGTATCTTCCACTAGGATTGTAATCGTTGATCTCGGTCAATGCAGTCGCTACAGCTTTGTAAACATCTTCCCCCAAGTCTCTCCTTAGACAATTCAGTTTTTCGTCTTTTTCATCTATCACTCCCTATACACATCATATCAGACATCAATCAAATTGCTCAGAAATGAGATCAAACATTATATAATATAGTATCAAAATGCAATGAAATTTGCCTTGGTTTCTATTCGGTGTAATGTTCTCAGTTAATGTAACAAACGTTCAATTCTACTATATTCTGTAGCCATTTTGACTGACAACCAGTAGATCTTATAACTATTAATGGCGTGGATGTCAAGTTATATTGTAATTCTTGATTACGTAGAAAAATATGACATCAAAATCAACCACATAGGCCGAAAACCCATTCATTGTTAGCATCAAAGGGTTGGGTTCCAGTGAGAAGTTGAGGTTAACGTGAGAAACGTGAGAAGTGGTTATCAACCGCTGGATGGGAAATGGACGCACATTAGGATGAGATGCACCGAGATGCACCAAATCAATTCCCTTCTAAGGTGCAATTCATGGACGGGCATTTGATTAAAAGTGATCAATGGTTCAGATCCACTTCTCACGCTTCTCACATTAACCTCAAATTCTCACACGATCCTTTGCCATCTATTCAAATATATACCTGAGATTTTCCGTTGACAGTGATGATTCTAAACGGATGCCAATTTGGATCTCGAAGGTACTCTTCCCACAACGAGCACAGTTCTGAAGCCCTGTCTTCTGCGTCTGTCCCATTATACTTCCTCTTCATGGCATCAATAAACGGTTTGTTCTCGAGCTCTCCCATCCTCTTCACACCAATATGTGATGATTTTGATAGTTCCTTCAACCCCTATGCATATATAGAAAGTTTCAGATGCATTTACAACCTTGCAAAAGAAGGTATAATAAAATCAGATTTATAGGACGCCAATAATGTCATAAATGTTCTAATAGACTGTTTTCTAGGACTTTAAGTTTATAGGACCAAACCAGTATGCACCCTATGTAAAGGTGTTACAATAAGTTTACAAGACACTTTTGGAATTCAGAATTCTTGACAAGTTTTTTAGAACACTCTTGAAATAAGGTGTCCTATTTGTTTTTTATATAACATTTTTTCTAAATGTCATAACAAATTAATAGGACGTTTTACTTCAAAATAGTCCTTAAAAAACTTGTTAAGACGCCTAAAAGCATCCTATCAACTTATTATAACACTTTTTACATAGAATGTACAATTGTTTGGTCCTATAAACTTATGTCCTATATAGCAGTGACATCCTATAAACCTGATTTTGTTGTACTGAATAAATAGGAAGATGACTAGAGATATAAACATAAAAGACGCTCACATCAATTAATTCTTTACGAGCATCTTGAAGCTCGTCGTTGCTTTTGCGTTCCTGAACAACCAGAGTTTGATTCAGGCTTTCCAAATCCTCGAGCTCTTCCTCCTTTTCTCTCAAGTTTTTGTGTATGTCCTCCACCTTCTTCAAAACCTCCTTATCATCGTCCCCCATGTGCTTCATAACATTTAACTGCCCCTTCAAACGTTCTATTTCTAGCACTGCTGCTTGTTTTGCATCTAGTTGTTTCTCGAGCAATATAATTTTCTTGTGGAGTTCTTCCTTTTCCCTCTGAAGTTGATAGTAAAAAAAAGAGAATGATCTCTACAATCAAAATTTCATAATAATTTCAAAAAAAGATAAATACTAACCTTCTGATCATCTGCGAGTTTCAATACACTTTCATCAGCTTTCCTTTGCTCATCGGATGCCATCTGAAGCAAACTATTCTTTGCAGCATTCTGATATGAACAAAGGAAATAAAACTTTAATCGAACATTTATGACTTTTAACCAAAGACTCCACTGGTAGTTATATGGTGATTCCAAATTTCAAATTTCAATGATTGTCAATACCACATTAGAGGAACAGCCAAAAAAATGACAATATAGAATAAACAAACAGCCATGCATGAAGTATCGCACCTCTTCCTTCTCCTCAGATAGCCTTTTTTGTTCATTTTCGTTAACCACTTCACGTTTCTCCAGTTCTTGGCTTCGAAGCTCGAGTTCTCTTTTTTCCCTTTCCAGTTGTAGTTTAATCTTTTCATGATCATTTAAGATCCTCTGGAAATGTTCTCGTGCACCAACCCCAATTTTCTTGATCTCTGAACGAAACAAACAAGAAACAAGTTTGTTAGCTATATTATGGAATTCTTTAGCTGTTATAATAAGTAAGAGCAAACAATAAACCAACATGGAAATCAGCACAAACCTTCGTTATAATGCTGATGAAGCTTATCTTTTTCAGCAATCAGCTTGCTAAGAGAGTTTTCTGTCTCCACATATTTGCTCTCCATCTCTTCAAAGTGCCTCTTTTTCACTTCAATTGCATTTGTCAAAGTCGACATTAGCTTACCTGCCTTGCGCTCTTCTTCCGCCATTATATCAGCAACAGTCCTAAGATCTCCAATTTTGCGAAGATGCTCTCCAATAATATTATCGGCTTTATAATCTTCAGTGCGAGCAACCCAACCATAAATACCAGACTTTGGATCATTATTCGCCTTCCAGTCCCTTTTACCATGATGATCAGCCTCATAAGCCTTCTCAAATGACATGGCATTATTAAATCCAGCCCAATCTTTTCTAAATTCAACAACAGCACTTCCTGAATGACCACGGAAATTCCACAAAGGATGCACCCTCGTGGGATTGAAACCTCTCGTAGTCAAATAGTCCCTCAGATTTGAACCACTTTTTCCCACGTAGCGCCCATCCTCCAACCTGGTGGAAATGTTGACAAAAATACCCTTCCATGGCCATACAAACATCTTGTCCCCATCATGCTCTGCAAGATGATCAACTTCATCTTTAGGTTGTGATGGACCAGAGGCTTCAGCTATATCTTTCCCGAGATACTTCACCAATGCTAAATGATTTGCTTTATCTCTCACACTTCGCTTTTGTGAGTCACTTTTTCCCACCATAGTAGCATGCTGCAACAATTCTTTATACTGGTAATTGCGCTTTTTCTTACTAGTACAGTATGGGCAAGTGAAAGTTTCGTCGGATAACTTGACTTGCAATTTCCCTCCCTTAAGCTCCTCGTAAGATTTCTCTTCATATTCCTCTACTTCAGAATCATTTCCATCAGTGTCTTCTCCAGAGCTATGATCCATATAATCCTCCATTAAACAAGCCTAATAACCACACAAGATAAGCTATATATTGTTATATTATTTGAAAATTGGTATTTTTCATTTCAAAGAAGTAATATACAACCTAAACTAATCAACTAGGAACCAGCATTGCTCATAGCTGCGAATAAACAACAACGAAACACTATTGAATATAGAAGCCACTTATTACAGAAGCATAAGTTATATTTGCTTTCTATTCATAATTTGTACACAATGAGTGATAAAATTTGGCCAAAAACAAACAAAATGAAATTAATACATTCAGTTAAAATCAGTGTTGAACAATTCGATCTCAAAGAGCAAAAATACATCAAATAAAACAAGCATTACACAAACTATATGTAATGCAAATAAAATAAAATAAAAATATCAACTAGATTGAGAAGTTAGGTCAAAATTACTTGCAAATATAGGAGCTCCTTCAGGTACCTACACACAGCTTGTTTATGTATGCAGCAAGAGCGGTAGACTAATACTTGTTGCAAATCAATTGAATTGTTAGGTTAATTGTACAAATTGGGATCATCTTACTACAGATGAAGAACATTAAGAGCGAAATTCGTGATATCGGAAAATTCAATTTAGGGTTCTGAGTTTGGCGAAGCTTAGCAGAAGACGACTGAAGAGAGATGGTTGAGGTAGGTTGATGAGATGAGAGATGCTGAATCCAACGAAAACGATGCAAAAAGTGCAGGGGAAAAACGATATTTGGGGAAATCCATTTGGAAAGGATATTTTATTTTTTTGAAAAAAAATATATAGTAATGTTTGTTTTAGTATTATATTCAATGTAATACATTTTTAAACTTTCTTAATTTGAAACAAAGAATATATATATATATATATATATATATATATATATATATATGGGTGGGTTCAAATGAAAACTCAAATTCAATTGTAAACGTGAGGACAAACCACAACCGTTGATTAATAATCTGGTGAAGAGATCAATGGCAAAAAAAAACACGGTGGCAATTTTGTAAATAAGTTGAAAACTCTGTCCATGGCTTAATGAATATTTAGCGTGCAGGGGTAAAATTGGAAAGATGAGAATCAGCGCCTATTTTTGTTGAATTTTTATTTTCTTTTTTAATTAAAAAACTTTTACCCCCTTAAATTTTAAAATAAATTATCTCAAAAATTACTAACATTTTAATCAAACAAATTACATCAAAAAAACGAGAATTTCGTGCTCTTCGATATGACATCCATCATGATATAGTTTTTTTTCGATTTAACCGTTTTTTACGTGAAATCGTGTATATGTGTTATATTCAGACTAAATATAACACATATACACGATTTCACGTTATAACACATATTCAGACTGAATATAACACATATTCAGTCTGAATATAACACATATTCAGTCTGAATATAACACATATTCAGACTGAATATAACATATATTCAGACTGAATATAACACATATTCATCACTCACGTCTTCTTTTGTTCACATCTATTGCTGCATTCTTTCACATTGCATATACATGCCACGCATGCATACTAAGGCCATTCTCCCTTAACCATCTGTGTTGTTCATCGAATATTGTTGCTGTTATTATCCATCTTTGGTTTTCTTGGTGACATACATATCTATACATCGCATGAATTTTTTTGATTTGGTTATTGTTCAACTACCGCTAGCCTCATATTTTTCAGCTACATCTCGGTTTGAAGAACTTGATCATCACGTGATATCATATACCACATATTAGGTTTTACCACACAATTATTGGTCGTGTTTATCGCATGGTTTTATGTGTTATATTCAGTCTGAATATGTGTTATATTCAGACTGAATATGTGTTATATTCAGTCTGAATATGTGTTATATTCAGTCTGAATATGTGTTATATTCAGACTGAATATGTGTTATATTCAGTCTGAATATGTGTTATATTCAGTCTGAATATAACACATATACACGATTTCACGTAAAAAACGGTTAAATCGAAAAAAAACTATATTCAGTCTGAATATAACACATATTCATCACTCACGTCTTCTTTTGTTCACATCTATGGCTGCATTCTTTCACATTGCATATACACGCCACACATGCATACTAAGGTCATTCTCCCTTAACCATCTGTGTTGTTCATCGAATATTGTTGCTGTTATTATCCATCTTTGGTTTTCTTGGTGACATACATATCAATACATCGCATGAATTTTTTTGATTTGGTTATTGTTCAACTACCGCTAGTGTAAAGCCCGTATCCCAGTATGCAATTTATTAGTATTAATTCTTTTCTTTTAAGTTTGATTTAATGTGGTTTCCGTTAACGGGGTTAGTCGAGTTGGACCTAATCGTTAAAAATGTCGGAATTTTGGGTTAGTTGCGAGAAAGCTTAAGTTGAGGGACTAAACGTGTTAAAGGGCCAAAAGGGGTGGGTTTCGGCCCATGCAAAGAAACCCTACGGCTTGCTACCCCCTCCCCTTCCCTTGTGAGTTCGGCCGAGATAGAGTAGCAACAAAAGAGAGAGTGGAGAGAAACAAGAAAAAGGGAGAGAGCTCTATTTTTCGTATTTGTAAACCTAGCTGCAGAAAACTTCTGTTTCCCGGAGATTGAACGGTCGGATCGTCGTGATTTTTGGTGAGTAGCTTCACGACATCTTTATCAACATTCTGGACGGTGGGATCGTGCTTTTGAGGTCCGGAGGTCATGATTTCGTGGGGTTCTGCACAGCAGTAACTTTGTGGTGATTTTTCTCCATTCTTGCTCTATTTTGGTTTCATACATCTTGATGTGCTTATTTCCAAGTGTATGATGGTTTTGTATGCCTCTAGTATAATCTAGAGAAGACTTTGTATTGCTCTAATATTGGTGGTAGTGGCGGGTCTGTTTGGGTTAAGCTATGGCTTAATGGGTTACTAAGCATTATTTGTCATTTCATGTGAATTACACAGTTTCTGCCACTGTTTTGGTGAAAGCCATAACTTTTTCTAGGAACATCTTATTGGGGTGAAATCAGTGCCAAAATCTCCCATTCTGAGTCTAGTAAGTTTCATATGTTTTACGGAAAAACCAGTTCGGACCATAGCTAGTGTCAAATTGCTGTTTTGTACTGAAAGGTCCTGTTTTTCACTGTGCTGCAAGTCAGTTTTGTAAAATCCATAGTAAATTGTAGAAAAATCGATAGAGCGCGTGCGATATGTCCCTGGAACCCTAAGACATAGGACTTTGTGATTATGGAAAAATATTTCTGGATTTATCAGTTTATAAGGGGTTAAACAGGTCCCGAGCAGACCTATGTTTTTAGAGTAAAAGCTGGAATTTGTAACTTGTAATCTAGTAGTTGTGAATTTGGGTTAGGACTTCGTGGTGACGTTTGATATCACTTATTTAGGTGGAAAAAGGTGAGCTGGTGTTGGCCGGTTCGTGTTGCTGTTGAGGACATAAGCTTTGCTCTTAAGGTGAGTTCTCTCACTGCGTAGACTAGGAGTTACATATATGTTGCGTTTGCTCTTGCGTGTTATTGTATGCTTACGTGAACTAGTTGTGATGTGATACCTAGTGGTAAATTATATAATATGTGATTGGCATGTGTTTGGTGTACACCTCGGGGAGACCGAGGGCTCGGGGAGACCGAGGAATTGTGTGAACTCGGGGAGACCGAGGAATTGTGTGAACTCGGGGAGACCGAGGGCTCGGGGAGACCGAGGAATTGTGTAAAAGTGTTGTGTGAACTCGGGGAGACCGAGGGCTCGGTGGGACCGAGGTATGTGATTACATGTTTAACCTTGAATTGTTTCTATACTTGTAATTGCGGTGTTGTTTGCCTACTTGCAAGTAGGGGTGATATATGTGTGATTGCTACCTGCGTAGGTGGTAGAATTCACTAAGCTTCGTGCTTACCCCCTTCCCAATATCTTATGTTTTCAGGTGCGAGTAGCAGTCGAGCATGACGGTACACACGGGCGCAAGGCGAAGGCTGTTTAAGTTTAACTTTTTAAATGGGGATTTAATTATATAACTTTTCCGCTGCTTAAATTTCATTTGACGGTGTTAATTAACGACGTTTATTTTTATTGTAATGAGATTTGTTAACTTATGGTTTGATTATAATGAAATGAATATATTTTAAAATTTCAAATTCCTTGTAATTTTTGGGACGTTACAGCTAGCCTCATATTTTTCAGCTACATCTCGGTTTGAAGAACTTGATCATCACGTGATATCATATACCACATATTAGGTTTTACCACACAATTATTGGTCGTGTTTATCGCATGGTTTTATGTGTTATATTCAGTCTGAATATGTGTTATATTCAGACTGAATATGTGTTATATTCAGACTGAATATGTGTTATATTCAGTCTGAATATGTGTTATATTCAGTCTGAATATGTGTTATATTCAGACTGAATATGTGTTATATTCAGACTGAATATGTGTTATATTCAGTCTGAATATGTGTTATATTCAGTCTGAATATGTGTTATAACGTGAAATCGTGTATATGTGTTATATTCAGTCTGAATATAACACATATACACGATTTCACGTAAAAAACGGTTAAATCGAAAAAAAAAACTATATCATGATGGTTGTCATATCGAAGAGCACGAAATTCTCGTTTTTTTTGATGTAATTTGTTTGATTAAAATGTTAGTAATTTTTTAGATAAATTATTTTAAAATTTAAGGGGGTAAAAGTTTTTTAATTAAAAAAGAAAATAAAAATTCAACAAAAATAGGCGCTGATTCTAATTTGACGAAAATACCCCTAAAGCTGAATTTTAGGAATGGCTTAAATATGGCTGCGATCAATGGACGAGATTTGTCCTCATGTTTACAATTGAATTTGAGTTTTCATTTAAACTTTCCTCTCTCTCTCTCTCTCTCTCTCTATATATATATATATATATATATATATATATATATATATATATATATATATATATATATATAGAGGAAGGTTCAAACGAGGAGCGTACCTATTTACGAGAACGCGAGGAGCGCCTGCCATGTACTGGATCACATGTGATCCACAACTGCGAAAAATTCGGATAGCGGGCGACCTGGGTCGCGACCTGGTTCGCGAGTCGGCCAAGTCGCCCGGATCACACATGATTTTAGTTGTGAATCACATGTGATCCACTACATGGGCGCAAGCCCCCCCCCCCCCCCCATCAGTTGTGAATCACATGTGATTAGCAGTAGTGAATCACATGTGATTCAGTACATGGGCGGTGCTCCTCGCGTTTTCTTAAATTGGTACGCTCCTCGTTTGAACCCGCCTCTCTCTCTCTCTCTCTCTATATATATATATATATATATATATATAGCCTTAGGTTCAATAGAGAAGTGCAAATATTTAGAGAAGTAGAGAAGTAAAAAAACACGGGTCCGTTCATATATGAACGTTCATATATGAACGTTCATATATGAACAGTCATATATGAACAGTCATATATGAACGTTCATATGAACGTTCAGATATGACTATTATATGAACGTTCATTTATGAACGTTCATATATGACTGTTTATATATGAACGTTCATATATGAATGTTCATATATGACTGTTATATGAATGTTCATATATGACTGTTTATATATGAACGTTCATATATGAACGGACCCGTGTTTTTTTACTTCTCTACTTCTCTAAATATTTGCACTTCTCTATTGAACCTTTCCCTATATACATATACTAGATAAGTACTTGCGCGTGATGCGACGCGAAGTATCTCAAATCTAAAGCCGAGAATTCGAAAAAATAATTTTGTTTCATGTTCATATTTATACGCTTTTAAATCGCATATCAGATGTATAAAATTAAAGGTCAATATGGTTAATTGGTCAAAAAAATTAGAGGAAATCATATAATCATGCTTAAAAAAGTATAAATAATTAAATATACTATACTAAAATATTTGCATATTTATATTTTTGAAAAATGTTCGAACTCATAATCCAAAAGTCAGTTGATAAGTGATATTTTTTTTTTCAAGTAATTAAATCTCTTATGATAATTATATGGGTGTTTCGTTGACAGAATGAAATTTGATAGAATTGTAATTCGTCGAAGGAATTCGACTTTGAAGTAAAAATTGATATGAAATTGCAAAATAAATCACGACAATTTAGTGATTATTTGTATCAAATCTCATACTAATTTCAACAAATCCCATACTAATCACGACACATTAATTCGTATATATTTATGATATTTAATAACATAATTAAATTCAAAAATATTCAATATTGGGCTCATTTCGAAGGTATTGACGAAGCGAATACAATGGTATAACTTGTAAAAAATAGAAATGTTTTTTTAATGCATTTTAGTTCATATACATTATTTATGTTTATATGATAAGAGTCTAAAATGAAAAATAAAAAGGTAAGGGATTAAAAGTAAACTACATACCTAATTATAAGGGTATTAAATGTAACGTATAAATTAAAAAAATTGAATTAAGGAGAGATTTAAGAAGAAGTGAATGTGAGTGTGCTAATTGAACTTATAATGTAAACTGCGTCCAGATACATGTTTAGGCGGGAAAATACTGAAGTTGGCTCACCAGAAGACGACACGTGGCATGCTAGTTACTTATTTATTATATGTATAGGTTGGCCGGGTTGAAGACACTTTAACAAATCAACTCAATCATTGCGGTTTAAAAAATCTCAACCCAACCCAACTCAATCGAAAATGCAACCCAACCCAACCCAAACCGTTCGGGTTGGTTGGGTTGAAACTTTTATCGATCATTTCATCATTTAACTAAGTTATCGTGTCTAAACAAATTACTAAATGTTTCTAAATTGTCTAATAAAATATTGCTTATAAATGTTCCGTTTATAAATGTGACATCAATAATCAATAACAAGATTACTAAAGTAACAAGTGGCCAACAATTGTGTGTTTATAAATGTTTAATAGTAACAAAAATGACAATAACATGAATTCAAAATTAGATTTAAATGTTTTTCACGGGTTGTCGGGTTGGGTCGGTTTGTTTTAGGCCTAACCCGTTATCAACCCAATATATACGGGTTGGTCAAAAATAGTATCGATTATACATCGGGTTGACTCGATTTGAGTTTTTTACCTCGGGTTGGATTGGGTTGGCCGGGTTAGTCGGAAATTTGCGCACATCTTAATAACACTACAGTCTTAACAAATAAATAATCCATGAACTGATTTTGATTGTTTCCCTTAGGTTTTCAGTTTTTTTCTACATATGAGACTTTTAGTTTAAATACGATGTTTTGTAAACTAAAATTAATTAACGGATTTAAAATTAATAATAGGTTTGACAAAACGAAAATTGATTAAGCATATTAACATCAAGAAGTAGGGTTTGATAAAATTACAAATCAACTAAACAAATTAATAATAACATCAACAAGGTAACAACTACGGTTTAAAAAAAATTAGAAAAATAACTAAATGTTGAAGGATATGTGCCATCATCAAAAGGAAGTGATTGAAAGAATATTTTCCTAGTATTAGATATTACCATAATTAATGTTTCTTTTTCATTGTAAACTCCTCCCTATATAAAGAGCTTATGATTAATGAGAATTACGATTCATTCTCTCCATTCTATTGTGTTCTGTTTCGTTTTTCCTTTAACACGTTATCAGCACGATGCTCTACAAAGAAATAATTTTTAATGTCCAAGACCCCACATACAAGAAGAAGAAAGAAAGAACATCACCACGCTTGTAAGTTCCATCAATTCCTCCATTACTATCCCAATCTAAGTAAGAATTTCTACACTTTTCGCTATAAATATTATCAATAGATCTAGTTACGTTACTTTTGTTTTGATTATCATAGTCTTAATTTGATATAGCAACTTAGATTGATAATGGCAAAAGGATATAAATCAAAACCTATCCAATGATTTTAGAACTTTGAAAACGAATCGATAATTCTTTTCTTCGGGTGCGTTAAAATAATTGTCCATAGTCGAACTTCGTGAATGAACTCGTCATAGATAGGATAAAAATAAATATATAAAATCGTAAGCTTAAATAGTAGGTAACTGGTGTGCAAAAATAGATCCTTTTATATAAGTCGGCAAAGTCATCTTTTGGTTTGCCGTTGAGGTTTGAGCTATTTGAGAGAAACAGGAATTTTAGAGACGCCACATAGGGTTTTGAAGTGAGAGCTGGGAGGAGGTATTTTTCTTTGGATAAATCCATTAATTGTTTTATTATTCAAATTCCCCTTCTCCTTTGCTAAATTTTATTTTTAATTACATAAATGTTTATCATTATACATTAGGCTCTTCTTTTAATTTATTAATGATTTTTATCCCTTACCTTTAGCTAGACGAGTATAATTTCCATTGATATACTATTGTGATTTTTATTTTTGGGTAAGGTCTATCTTATTATATATGCCTATATACGTGAAAATTAATAATAATTATGGAGTTAGTTATTGAATTTATTCTCATACATAATATATTATATTAATAATGAGTTTCTATTTATGATCCTTAGTTTTTTTTAGATGTTGCCCTTTCAACAATCTTTTTGATCTTATACCAAAAACTATTAAAAATATATATCGATTTAATAAATTAGGAGATTCGTTTCTTCTAAAAGACTACCTTTAAAAGAAACTCTACATAAAATTTAAATGTTTATCTTATCATAATTGTTATAATTCAAATAATAATCTTCATCATGAGCATCTCTAACAGCTTCCCCAAAAAAAATTCCAAAATGGGGAAGCAAAAGTCAAAATCTCCAAAAAAATTAGACCCATCTCCAACAGATTCCCCATATTTGGAAAAAACACTTGGTAATCATATTTGGAGAAAATTTTGGGGAAAATCCTATTACCCCCATTTTGGGGAAACTTTTGGGGAAGCTGTTGGAGCTTATTTGTGTTTCAAAATCCCCATTTTCTCCATTTTCTCCAAAATGTGGAAGCTGTTGGAGATGCTTTGAGTTTCTACTCATTAGTTTCAATCTTATAAATAACTTTTGGAAGTTACACTTCTAACCCCTTATATTTGGTATTTCACCAAAAGATCCATAAATACTATTAAGATGTTAAAAGTTTGAATTTGACTTTATATCAAAAATCAAAACTAATATTGATTTGTTTAATGACAAAATCTCTTAAAATAGTATTAAGGTATTGAAACATTGAAATTGGCTTCATAAGCCAAACTCATATTCATTTTGGCCTCTTGCCAAAAGCTCTATAATTAACAATGATATACTCAAATTAATTAAATCGCAAGATATCGATTTGGATTTTGTCAAACGGGTGTAAATATTCCTAAGGTTTGTAGGGACTTAAGAAATCCACGTGATTCCCCTACTATCTGGAGATCCAATAGATTGAGTGACTTCTATTCGCAAATTTAAAATATTGATGAAATATTATCAACAAAAATATGCTAACATGCAAAAATCTAATTGTTATGATAATGAAATTTCGTGCATAGCATAATGATTATAAACCATAATTCACTATTTTAGAAATAATATGTTCTCCATTTTCTACGACATATTTGAATCAAAAGTACTTGATTACCATAAGATAAGAAAATACGCAAAAGTCATCGAACCATTTTGACCCTAAAGAAAAAAAACACTAGATGTTAAGATACAAGTAAATATTTTAAAACTTTTGAGACGATACATCAGTCACGACCTTCAGAGAGAATAACTAGAAACCCCCAAGAACCGTGGGTAGTCCCAAAAAGGAAATTCGGGAATATTCAGTACCATATACTTCTCAAACTAATCATACAGTGGAAAGAAACCTACTTACTTGATTACAAGAAGGTAACTGATTTTGACAAAGAAATGTCATGTCTCAAAATGCATCTCAATCTTTGTGGCAAGGAACTCACAAAAGATTATGCGAATCATAACATCTTTTCATCTTTCCTATATCACCAATCATACTAATGAAACAATATAAGATGCAATATAACCTTTAACAAACTCATTAACTTAATGCAAGTGGTTAAGAGTTGTAGCAATGTTTTTTTTAACAACGCTAGACATACCCGGATAAAGAAAATTCTTGGGGTTAATAAGGCAAGCGTTGGAGGTGGAAAGAACTCCAAAGGATAGTGAGTTGAACATATCCACACACGTATGCTAAATATGTACCATATGGAGAAGGTTGTGGAAAGGGTCAAATTCATGGAAAGAGCTGGGAACGAACTCCTAATAGAAAATGAAACAAATTATAAATGAACTATGTCATATCTAATATTGTTTAAGTATGAGTTTATTTAAATATAATTTAACTATCAAATTAAGTGCATTTGTGTATATATACACCTGAGTTTATAACCATTAGAGATGTAAATGATCACATCAAAAACAAATGCAAAACTCTCAACGTTCTTCGTTCCATGTAGGAATGTATCGAGGAGAACTTGATTGTTTTTGTGACATATCATACAATCATAAGAAATAGATTGTTATTCATTGAATTAATAATTTTTAACTCCTCCAAACACTTAGACGATGGACTATAACTTGTTGCTTAATGACACAAGATCAATCATTAAAGCACTATATTAATAGAAACCTTGTTAAGATATTCGTACCAATGGAAAATCATATTATAAGAATGGAAATGGGTATATGTACATCAACTCTAATGATATGAAAGCAACGTATATTAGAGAATTTAATGTATCAATTTAATGGATTATCTATGTCATTAAATCATATTTTGTCACCAATAAAGAACTTTGGGATAATGACACATATATGTTTAGACACCATGGTCATGACATGGTGATCTATGTATTGCAAAATACACTTAGATACATTTCTTTCGAGTGAAAGATAAAATGAGGGAATTAACCAAATTGTAACTGTTGACTTTTACTGCACAAGAAGCAACACCACCATCATAACATGCCCTCTCTAATACCTATAACTTTTATATACCCTGATCCTTAGCCAAATCAGAAATTAGACCATCCTAAAGCTAAGGACATAATATAAAAATATTTAATTCTTACAACGAATACAAGGTGATATTTGTGGACATAAACATCCAGAATGCGGACCATTAAAGTACTTATGGTTCTGGTTTTGACACGATGAACACGTGTAATATTATTGTCCACATGAAATGTTGCACTCCTAGCACTAGTTATACGTTTAAGGACTAACCACCCTGACTTTCTCATCAAGTCTGCATGACTTAGAATGCTGGAGAATTTACATCATAAGGATTTGATGATTATTGCATATGTATAGAGATTAATGTAGAGTTTCCTATACCCCACGTGTATATATAAAATGATCTCGTAGAATGATAAAAGTTGTCATCAAAAGAATATAGATGGTAGCTAGGGCATTGGTTATGCGCACCAATTTATCCAGATCTACATGGGGTTATGCAATATTACATGCAACTTTACTTATTTGTGTTTAGACCCACAACCAACCAACCAATCTTATGTGTACCAGTTGGTAACTGGATATAAGCATGATGTTTTACATTTACGTATGTTTGGTTGTGTTGTATATGTGCCAATTACGCCCCCACGGCGTACCAAAATGGGTCTTAAAGACGAGTCATCAAATGTTGGATATGAACCCCCAACAATTATCCGCTAATTAGAACCCTTGACGAGTGATCCCTTTACCGCTAGATTTGCGGGTTGTCACTTTGATGAGACAACCTTCCTGTCGTTAGGGGGAGATAGGAAAAAGTATTTTCCATGGGAACGACAGGAAGTGTCATTGAATATTTCAACCGTGTCTCATTTTGATCCCCAAAAATTTCACAATGTAAAGTTGAAGTCAAACGAATCAGACTCGATACCTGATATGTTTAATATTATCTAGAGTGACAAGATCACATATACGAGTTGCAAACATACTCGCAAGGTCAAAAGTCCCCAAACAAGGGCACAACGTCGCTGGAAGTATGTTGCAATCACACATGGTGGAGGTGTGGTTGAGGTCGTAGCTCCCAAAAGGAAATGGGGGAAGCTACTTGGTTCGATAGATACTCATCTAAAGGAAGAGAAGAGTAAGGCACAACCATATATCATCAATACATGAGATTATCTCTGATTAAATCTATGTCTATGAATCATTACTGGAGGACGCTCCGAAGTTATACTGAATCCAGAGATCAAATAAATCTCAAATGAATATGAGTCGATGGACAGATCATAAATACTAAATGATGATATATTTGCATATATCGTTGCTTATGAGATAATAGAGCACGATGTCATCGAACCATGCTCAGTTGAAGAATGTCAACAAAGAGCAAATTGGCCTAAATGAAAAGAAGCAATCCAGGATAATTATTTGACAAATGAACAGGTATTTGGCTCGGTAGTGCTAACCGACCAAGTGTAAAGCCTGTAGGACATAGATAAATCATTTTTCAGGGAAGCGTAATGAGAATAATTAAGTCATAATATATAAGGCTCTCCTTTGGCGCAAGGTTTCTCACAACGCACTGGATTGACCACAATAAGACTTACTCTCTCGTGATGGAGAACGTTCGGCTAATTAATTAGCCAAGTAGTTTCCGAAGGACTGGAAATTGCAGCTCAACGATGTAGTTACTACATATCTCTATGGGGATCTAAATTCAGAGATATAAAAGTGCTTGATGGCATTATACCAATATCAAGTAACTTTAAACTATGAAATGTGATTACAATAAATATGAAACACTCACTTTATAGATTAAAGCAATCTATGCAGATGTGGTATACCCGCTTGAGTGAATACTTGATTGGGAAACGATAAATAAGAACGATGAAATGTGCCCTTGCGTATTTATATAAGAAAACAAGTCCCAGATTTTCATAGTAGCTCTATATGTCGATGTTATGAACATAATAGGCACTCTTGATGAAATAAGAGAAAACACAAGCTACTTGAAATCTGAATTTGAGATGAAAGATCGTGGGAAAACTTGGTTTTGTCTAGATACTTGAGCTACGACACCGAGTTTGTGGAATATTAATCCATTGATCCGCATATGTCTAGAAAATGATCAGGCGACCTAATATAGACACAACGAATCCGATTAGCACTCCCATGATCGGTCAATGTGTTGGATATAAGGAAAGACCCATTTCGTCTAAAGGATGAGGACGAAGAGGTGTTAGGAGCTGGAATTCCATACCTAAGTACAATAGGCGCATTATTGTACTCAACATAATACACTTGACCGTATATTGTACTTCTCACTGAACTTGTCAGCTAGATTTAGCTCAGCGCCAACGCAACGTCATTGGAATGATTTCAAATTAATCTTTTGGCACCATTGACGTGGGCTTATAATTTCCCTATGGAGATAAATGGATTGATAATGAAACTTCAATACCTACTTAGATTGTGAGCGGCAAAAGTACTGGCTCTTATAGAAAAACACCAAACAATGCCTTGGTATATATTTGCTGATATTAGGTATATGTTTGACTGATAAAAAGGTTGTTCTCAAACTGGATAAGGAATTATCATATGGATCATGCCGATTGCTTGGAAGTAAACTAAGCAAACCCTTAATAACTATCTTCTTATATTATGAACAATCTTACTCTCCATGAGACTATTCAAGAGTGTATATGGTTAAGGACTATCATTACACATATAAGAGGAGCTGGTAATTTTAAGTTTAACCATTATACAACTTGCATGTATGGAAATAATGCATCATGTATCGAAGAAATGAAAGTAAGATATATCAAGGGTTATAACACAAAGCATACTTTGCTTAAGTTTTTATATAATCAATTCTCCTCAAGATTCAAGTGAACTGAATAAGATGTGAGGAAAATGTGACATGTTTGTTTACCAAATCAATACTTAAAACCATATTTGGGAAACATGTAGAAAGTATTGAAATGGAAATGTTTTAAACCTCCTTTGATTAATGCACGAATCAGGGGGAGTGGTAGACAAAAGGGAGAGTCTACTATATATGTAATATTGGTATGTTGTGCTCTTTCCTTCAACCAAGGTTTTACTTTTCCCATTGGGTTTTGTTCCTTGGTGCAAGGTTTTAGTGAGGCAACATTTTATACACCATCTTGATTTCTATACCTCTTGTTGATGCACAAATCAAGAAAAATGGTAAACTAAAGGAATTGTTTATTGGTGTCTTGTACTCTTTCCTTCGCCTAAAGTTTTTATTTTTCCCACTGGGTTTTGTTTCTTTGGCATAAGGTTTTAATGAGGCAAGAACTATGCACCATCACTCATTTGATTCGGCACAAGGGGGAGTGTTGAAGGATATGTGCCATCATCAAAAGGAAGTGATTGAAAGAATATTTTCCTAGAATTAGATATTACCATAATTAATGTTTCCTTTTCGTTGTAAACTCCTCCCTATATAAAGGGCTTATGATTAATGAGAATTACGATTCATTCTCTCTATTCTATTGTGTTCTGTTTCGTTTTTCCTTTAATACTAAATAAATTAGCATCAAATTAACATAATGGACCGGTTGGTACTCAAAGGGCTTCCCCTTCCTCGGACCAAGAGGCTTATTTAGAGCAAATCTAGAATTTGCGGCAAATTTAGAATTTGGGGCAAATCTGGAATTAAATCAAATCAATTTAGGGCAAGTCTAGAATTCAAAGCAAATGCGGCAAATCAAATCAAATTAGGGTAAATGTAGAAGTTAACACGAACAAGGCAAATCAATAATGAAATCAAATCATTTAGGGAAAATAAGTAAAATTGCTACCAATTTTAAGTAGTGTTTGGAGTTACAAACCTAGGATGAGTAATCGATAGTTAGAGGAACAAAGTTAAGAGAGAGACGAGTAGCAGTCTAGCAGAGGGGAGCGGAAGATGGTGAAGCGACGACGTGTTTCAAAGAGACCTTAAAGTCATGTGCTTATTTTATCGGGTTTGAAGTTTCACAATGAATAAAACCCTGTTCTTGTGTTACTTATATAAGGAAAAGTTTAGTTTGGTCCTTATAGCTTCAAAATGTTTCAAAACACCCTTCTTGTCTAAAAAATCATAAAAAGAACCAAAATTTAGGAAATGAGAAACCAGATATTCGCTAAAAACAAAAAGCAAGATCATGTGCAATAATGTTTTTTTCATCATTAAAAAATTTGCTATTTAATATTTTGATCTTCTAGTTCATTTTGAATTTTGTTTAAATATTTTAACTCGAGTTTGGCAGTGAGTACTTGTACTTTGATTTCTGAATTTCTTTTAGATTCTAAAGTGTTGCACATATCTACATACATGCGACAATAAGATGGTGAAAGGAAGTGTACCTAGCTTTCCAAACTTGGATGATTGGAATACTCTATCTTAGGAGACTATGTTGACCCTATAGTATTTCTTTTCTCCGTATCACACATTTCAGTGAGATGACATACGCGCCATAAAGCATAAATTTGTTTTATCTTCTTGTTCATCATTGGAAGACGATGGGGTTGAGTTTGTCCAGTCATGTTCTTCAGTCACCATTCCTTTTCCTTTTCTTTGAAAGTTTCTTGGTTTTTCATTTATGTGCTTTTCTTTTAGTCTTTCGTCTTTTAATCCTCTATAAGAGGATCACGAGGTTTGAGAAATTTTGGAGGGGAAAAATGGGTTTACTTTTTGTTTCTACAATCGGTAGCGATGTGACATTTTACCACAATTATATCATTTATCCTTAGATTTTGTCATAGGATGGCATCTTTTGATTTACGTATGGTATTCCCTTAAGAATCTTCCTTTTGATCTATCTTTAAAACTACTTTTTAGCAACTCTGTTAAGTTACAAGAAACTAAGGATAAAGAGTCACTAATGTCTCACATGGATAAACCATTGGTCCAACTATCAGAATATCTAGTGGGATTGATAGTGACAATATCATGGAGATCCTTAAAATCTTCAGAATCTGTGTCATAAGTAGGATATTGATCCAAACTTTTTAGGATCAAAAGAGAGAAAAACAATATTTGTATTTTTGGGATCTTGAAAGACAATTTTTATAAGTAACTTAGTTTGCTCATTGTTGTACAAAGTACCATACAAAACAGTGAAAGGCATGTGATGAAGATTCTTAGAGGTTTTTAAACACACATTTATATTTTTCCAAGAATTCGACACACAGTCTGTAAATCTGCATAACACTTTTAGCATTATCAAAAATCTTATCATGCACTTTAAGACCATTTAACACAAATTTTTGAACATGTTATAGACATCTATGAGAGTTTCATTTTTACCGCATACAAACAGTTCATATTGTCTGATAAGACCGATCATTTTACTCCGCTTAACTTCAGACATGACCTCATATAGAACAAGTGAGAGTTTTCCACATGTCTCTAGTAGTTAAAATGTTCATGATAGATTGATAGGGTAATAAACATCACGATGATAGTTCTTGTCTTGGTGTTGACTGCAATTTGCTTTTTATAATCATCCGTCCATTGATTTAGCGTTGTGATGATTTTCTTTCGTAAACCAACAACTTTGTCATTTTCATCACGATCTCCTGTGGTAGGAACAAATGGACCATTTTAAAAATGTTGGAAATGTGATTGTCAACTCCAAAAAGAATCATCCTATGTTGTTTTCAAAGTGAAAAATATATTTTTTTCACAAATTGTTTTCATATACATTTGTACCGAGATAACATATTGTTGAAAGCCTACAACTACCAACTACCAACTACCAAGTACCAAGTACCAAGTGTACATGTGTTTGCTTGGCCCAATAATATCACAAGCAGCAAAAGCCCATCGGGCTAATGGAATGGAAGTGAAATTTTACCATAAATTAAAAATATAAAACCAATGTAACTTCTTATTAAAAGATACAAAGTTTACGGCAAAGAAAATAAGTGGTAGTTAAACATGTTTTGCCAATCTGAAAATATATAGTAAAAAGACCCCGAAAAATATGTATCGAGTGTTTAGATTAAAGATTATACAGTTATAGTTTTTGGGTATCATTTGTATACTTCGACTTTTTAGATCTAGTTAAATATAATTTATTTTAGGTTTTTAATTATCAAGTATTATGGGTATTAGTAACAATCAACGCTTATCTTGTATTTGAACTTGTTTATCAGTTAGTTTTAAGATGTTGTACTTTTACATTAATAAGTTGTAAACATGATTTTTATTTATAGTTATGAGTATGTGTTTCATAACACTAGTAGATAAGATAGCGAAACTTTTGTACTAAGGGGCTGTTTGGCATTTGCTGAATGGTTTGGTGCATAATGTTTTAAGTGGTCAGAATGAAGAGGCTCTTATGATATAGTTCAAAGTAAAATATTGTTTCTTTGTAATTGTTCAGAATGAAATCAGGGCGCTTATTGGTTAAGGGAGGTCCAGGATACAAAATCATTCAGAGGGTTTTAGAACCATTAAGAGGCAGACTATATTTTTGCCAAACAAGATTCATCTCTTAGCGACTCAGAGGTTGCCTCTTAATGGAACCATTAAGAGGTAAATAAACAACCCCTAACTCTATCTATCAGGAACGGAAATAAAGAGACGATTTCAAAACAAAAAGTTTACTGAATTATGCACTTGCCCATCGCCTCATCTTCCCTTTGAGTCTTTAGTCACCACGAGTACCTACTGTGAAGATTTTTGCCTTCAACAACTTTTAGGGCGAGTTTGGAGTGAGTTGATGCTGCCTAAGTAGCACTGAAGTCGCTTCAGGGGCTGTTTGGTTAAAATAAACAGTGTCCACAACTAGTTTGATGCTAGTTGATGCTGGTTCAACTAGCTTAAAAGTAGCCTGGGTCTGTTTTGGTGTGGAGCTTTTTGGGCCCTTTTGGGTCCAACCTTTTTCACTTCTTTTCCACTTCTTTTCCACTTAAATTAGCATAAGACAAGACTTTTAGGATCAGATTTTATAACTCTCTTTTGCTCCCTCTCTCTCTACAACTTGGTCTCCAAGTTTTTCTCTCAAACCTCAAGAACCCTAACTTCTTTTCTCCATTATTGTAAGCTTAAATATCTCAAGTGTATCATCATCGGATCAGTTCTCGGCGTCCTTCGCCCGTGGTTTTTCCCTTTCCGGGTTTCCACGTAAAAATCTCGATGTCTCTCTTACTTATGCTTTATTTTGCATTTATTGGGTTTGATCATTGTTTACATTTCTTAGTGGTTGATTATCTTGCATTGTTAATCGTATTTCCGCTTTGAATCTCGATATAGAACTTAGTTCATTTGTTCTTGGGTAATATTGTGTTTTATCGGGAACCAACCTTTGAGCTTTTAGCTATTTGGGTCTTGGTATTTTCACAACAATTGGTATCAGAGCTCAAGGATTAATATCGAGATTTTTTGATCGATTGAAGATTGTGAGATTATTGATTTGCTAGGGTTTCTTTTATGTCAACAATGAAATTTGATTTACCTTTGTTGGAACGAGATACCCGATATCCATTATGGAAGATAAAGATGAGAGATGTCCCTGTTCAACAAAATTTGCATAAATGCATTTTGGGACGGGCTTTTATGCCCGGTGATTGGTCGAAAGACGAAAAAGACCTAAATGACTTGAAAGCCTCATCCTTGATTAGATTGCATTTGTCTAATGATGTTTTACAGGATGTTGCGGAAGAGGAAACGGCTTACCGAATATGGTTAAGCTAGATAAAATGCTTATGACAATGAGCTTGCCCAATAAGCTCCATATGAAGCTTAAATTGTATGCCCATCGTTTATCTGAAGGTGGTTCAATTACTGCACATATATCGAAATTCAAAGAGATAGTTGGTGATTTAAAGAATCTTGAGGTGAAGTATGACGATGCGGATTTGGGTCTAATTTTGTTATGCTCTTTGCTGCCATCATTCGCTACTTTTATGGATACAATCATTTATAGTAGGGATTCTATTACTCTTGAGAAAGTGTATACCGCTTTGAGTTTAAAGGAGAAGATGAAGGGGATAATTCCCGGTCATGAACCAAGGGCCGAGGGATTAAATGCAAGAGGAAGATCATTTGAAAAATGCTCGAGCTCTTCAAGCAAATCAAGATCAAAATCTCGTGGTAAGAAGAAGTTTTGTAACTTTTGTAAAAGGCGAGGTCACATCATTGATGAATGTTTTAAGCTTCAAGCCAAGAACAAGACAACGAGTTCCTCCGAGGAAGCCGATATTGTTGAGCATGATGATGGTGGAGCTAGTGAAGGTGAAGTCATGACCGTCTTCGATGGTAATCCAAAGGCCACGGAAGAGTGGATTCTAGACTCGGTTTGCACTTTTCATATGTGTCCCAACCGTAGTTGGTTTCATACATATGAGCAAGTTTCCGAAGGTGTTGTGATGATGGGGAACAATGCTACATGCCCTATTGTTGGTCAAGGCACAATTAGAATCCGTATGCATGATGGTGTCACCCGAACTCTTGGGAATGTGAAACATGTTCCCGAGCTTCGAAGAAATCTCATCTCTCTTAGTTCCCTTGATGAAAAGGGTTATGAGTTCTTGGGTAAAAGTGGAGCTATTAAGGTTAAGCGTGGAGCACTAGTTGCAATGAAAGCTCAAAGAAAATCCGCTAACCTTTATATTTTGCAGGGTCAAACCATTACGGGTGACGTTGCGGTAGCTTCCAAGTCAATGTCCGATGGTGATCTATCCAAGTTGTGGCATCTTCGTCTCGGTTGCATGAGCCTTGGTGGCATGACCGAGCTAAGTCAACGTGGTTTGTTGAAAGGCCACAAAGTTACCGATTTGAAATTTTGCAAGCATTGTGTGTACGGCAAGACAAAGAGGGTCAAGTTCTCAAGTGGCATTCACTCTACAAAAGGGCCACTTGACTATATTCATTCCGATCTTTGGGGTCCGGCTCGTGTTACTTCTTATGGTGGAGCTTCTTACATGCTCACTATCATTGACGATTTCTCTCGTCGAGTATGGGCTTTCTTCTTAAGACGCAAGAATGATGTTTTCGAGATATTTAAAGATTAGAGGACCATGATCGAAAAGCAATCCGGTAAAGAGGTGAAATATCTCCGAACGGATAATGGCTTAGAATTTTGCTCGGAGGAGTTCAATGCCTATTGTCGGAAGGAAGGCATTACAAGGCATCGTACCGTTGCTCATACTCCTCAACAGAATGATGTAGCCGAAAGGATGAACCGCACTATTCTTGAGAAAGTTCGATGTATGCTTTCAAATTCTAAAATGCCTAAGTCTTTTTGGGTAGAAGCGGCTTCTACCGCTTGTTATATCATTAATCGGTCTCCATCGGTTGCTATTAATAAGAAGACCCCCATGGAAGTTTGGAACGGATCACCGACCGATTACACAAATTTAAAATTTTTTGGTTGCCTGGCTTATGCACGTGTTGATAATGGGAAGTTGGAACCGAGAGCAATGAAATGCAAATTCCTTGGATATAAAGATGGGGTGAAAGGCTTTAGGCTATGGTGCCCGGAAACAAAGAAGATCATTATAAGCCGAGATGTCACTTTTGACGAATCTTCTATGCTGCATGATTCGTCGTCTCCTACATCCGAGACCATTTCTGAAGCTCCTAAGGAGAAACCTCCGGTGGAGGTGGAGCTACCTATGGCTCAAACATCGAGCCCTCGTGTTACTAATGATAATAATGTTTCTTCTTCTTCTTCTTCTTCTTCTTCCACTACATGTGATCAAGTGGTAGGTGATTCTTCATCACAACCTTCGCCACAAGAGCCCGAACTGTGCATTGCGCGTGATAGAGGAAGGAGACAAATTGTACGCCCCGCACGGTATACTGAAGAAGTTGATTTAGTAGCATATGCTTTGAGTGTGGCAGAAGAAATGGAATGCACCGTTGAGCCTACTTCTTATAGTGAGGCTATGAAACTAAACGATGCGGATAATTGGATGATGGCAATGCACGCGGAGATGGAATCCTTGCAAAAGAACGGAACTTAGGAGCTTGTACCCGCTCCTATAGGCAAAAAGCCGGTTAGATGCAAGTGGGTTTATAAGTTGAAGGAAAGGACCACTCCAAATGAAAAGCCAAGGTATAAAGCTCGGTTAGTCGCGAAAGGTTATAGTCAAATTCTTGGTGTTGACTATAATGACATTTTCTCACCGGTGGTGAAACATACTTCTATTTGTGCATTGCTTGGGATGGTCGCGTCCAATGATTTTGAGCTTGAGCAATTGGACGTAACGACCGCTTTTCTGAATGGTGAACTTGAGGAAGAGATTTATATGCAACAACCGGAAGGTTTCGAGATTCCGGGTAAAGAAGGTCACGTGTGCAAGCTTATTAAATCTCTCTATGGCCTCAAACAGTCTCCTAGGCAATGGTACAAGAGATTCGACGCATTTGTGACAGCACACGGCTTATCAAATTCTTCGTACGACAGCTACATTTATTTCAAGAAGTGTGAGGATGGGTCGATGTTATATTTGCTCTTGTATGTGGATGACATGCTCTTAGCAGCTAAAGATATGGGAGAAGTTCAGAAAGTGAAAGACCAGTTAAATTCAGAATTTGATATGAAGAATTTGGGAGCCGCAAAGAGAATTCTTGGTATGGAGATTATTCGTGACAGAAAGGCGAGGAAATTATACCTTAGTCAAAAAGGGTATATCGAAAAGGTTCTTCGCCGGTTCTACATGTCTCAAGCAAAGTCTGTCAATACTCCATTTGCGCCTCATTTCAAGTTATCATCCGCTTTAAGTCCTTCGACTCAAGCCGATGTTGCCTATATGGCAAGAGTGCCATATTCTAGTGCGGTGGGATCTTTGATGTATGCCATGATTTGTACCCGACCTGATCTTGCCTATGCAGTTTCTATGGTGAGTAGATATATGGCCAACCCGGGTAAAGAGCATTGGAGAGCGGTCCAATGGATCTTTCGTTACTTGAGGGGCACGACAGATCTGTGTTTGCATTTTTGGAAGAATTCTTTGGGGGTGCTTGGCTATGCAGATTCCGATCATGCCAAGGATCTTGATAATAGAAGATCTATCACTGGATATGTATTTACTCTTGATGGGTGTGCCATTAGTTGGAAGGCACATCTGCAACCTACCGTCACTTTTTCTACAACGGAAGCGGAATATATGGCGGTTAATGAAGCTGTGAAAGAAGTTGTCTGGCTCAAGGGATTCTTTGGTGAGTTGAGTGATCATCTGAAGGTCGAAAAGGTTTTCTATGATAATCGAGGTGCGGTTCTTTTGACCAAAGATCGGATGTTTCACGATAGGACGAAACATATTGATATTCGTCATCACTATGTCCGTAGGGTAGTAGCTAAAGGTGATGTTAAAGTGGTGAAGATTAGCACTCACGACAACGCAGCGGATATGTTGACTAAGCTGCTTCCGGTATCCAAGTTCAATTTGTGTTTGGACTTGGTTTGTATTGCAAGACGAGGTTGATGTCCTTAGGGACAAATTGGTGGAGGATATTGCTTTTCGAGAACTTTGATTACTTTGGTATTGCTTTGTTTACGGGTGATCGTTTTTGGCTTGAGATGAAGATTGGTGGAGATTGTGTTCCTGGTGTATTTTACTTGGTTTGAAGTCGAGGTGGTGTTTTCTTTTGTATGGGATTTGGTTTGAAGTCAAAGGTGGAGATTTGTGAAGATTTTTGCCTTCAACAACTTTTAGGGCGAGTTTGGAGTGAGTTGATGCTGCCTAAGTAGCACTGAAGTCGCTTCAGGGGCTATTTGGTTAAAACAAACAGTGTCCACAGCTAGTTTGATGCTAGTTGATGCTGGTTCAACTATCTTGAAAGTAGCCCGGGTCTGTTTTGGTGTGGAGCTTTTGGGCCCTTTTGGGTCCAGCCTTTTTCACTTCTTTTCCACTTAAATTAGCATAAGACAAGACTTTTAGGATCAGATTTTATAACTCTCTTTTGCACCCTCTCTCTACAACTTGGTCTCCAAGTTTTTCTATCAAACCTCAAGAACCCTAACTTCTTTTCTCCATTATTGTAAGCTTAAATATCTCAAGTGTATCATCATCAAAGTGATAGTGGATCAGTTCTCGGCGTCCTCCGCCTGTGGTTTTTCCCTTTCCGGGTTTCCACGTAAAAATCTCGGTGTCTCTTTTACTTATGCTTTATTTTGCATTTATTGGGTTTGATCATTGTTTACATTTCTTAGTGGTTGATTATCTTGCATTGTTAATCGTATTTCCGCTTTGAATCTCGATATAGAACTTAGTTCATTTGTTCTTGGCTAATATTGTGTTTTATCGGGAACCAACCTTTGAGCTTTTAGCTATTTGGGTCTTGGTATTTTCACAACAACTACTATAAGAATGATTTATTGCAATTTTAGTTCAAAAAATCACCAAACCCTCGAAGAACTTGTGAAATTATCAACGAATTCTCTGTCTTCATCCTCACTCGATTCACACTCTTTCTACGTATTATTTACAAGTTTTATTTGTAATTACAAGGCTAAACCAATCACGAACATGAATTTAAGCCATAAATTTAGCTGCTCAATCGATGGTTTTCTTCCCAAATTCGTTGTTTTTTTTTTCTCTTTTCGAGATTATAATTATATGGCACAGATATTCGGGAACCATCTAAATAGGTGATACAATTTCATTGTTGCATTATGCCCGGTAAGATAAGTAATGGGGTTGAATTTTACCGTTAAATGTTTATCGGGTAAGAGCATCTCCAACAAGTTTTTTATAATTTTTTTAAAATAGAGAATCAAATGTTAAAATTTCAAAAAAGAGTTACATTTATCTCCAAACAACTTTGCTATTTTAGAGATTTTAACACAAATTATATTAATATAATATTCTCTAATTTATATTCCCAATACACTTAAAAAGAAAATGATAAAAAAATATTTATGTTATTGGTGTGTTGAATAAAATAATTATTTTTCTCTCCTATTTAGAGAATTCTATATATTTAGAGATTTTTCCATGAATCTCTATTTTAGCAAAAAGATAGCAATGTTGTTGAAGAAGAATAGCAAACAAAAACTCATTTTTTTCTATTTTAGCAATTGCTGTTGGAGATGCTCTAAGTGTTTTGGGTAAACAACCCCTAAATCCACATCTCCACCTTGTCTAGACTTAAATAGATTATCTCGATTTTCAAGATTATGTACCAGCTTCCATATAATCGTACATTTATCAGAATGAACTATGCTGCAACTAACTAAAATTAAATCAAGGAGATAACAAAAAGTTTATCTCGATTGTGGACGTTTGAAGTGGTGCACCACCAGATATGGGTTGTGACAATGGTAGTACTTGAAACTTCTTAAACAAGTTCTCTTCTCTTTTGTTCTTACGGACCTCAACCATATTTTCCTCCCTCCACTGCCCTCCTTCCTTTGTATCTACGATCACCTTGTAACGATTCCGGCGAACCTCGGTCCTTGCGCTAGACGGCTAATTGATCTCACTAAACTCAAAAAGGTAAAACCATGGAGATGCATAAATGCATATGCAAATAGACCAAACTTTACAGACTTAAATCTCCATTGGTGAAACACATTTATGAACAACATCAAAATAATCAACTTTGTCAGCAAAACCCTCAAAAACACAGTTCAAATAGATCCCAAACTCACAGATAAGACATATCGGTATCCTGGAGGAGTTTAGATATCTTGCTATCCCTCTTGTAAAACCTTAAGTTGGTGTTTAAAAACATGTGATACAGTTTAATCGTAAAACTCATGCAAAGGTTAGAGTTCTTGAGAAAAATTGATAAAAAAAGGTTAGACGATAGGAAACGAGGATGAATAAACCTCATGGACTGGTGCGACTGGTGGAGTTACCTGGAAGGTTGGTGGCGATAGAAACCGAGGATGGGGAGACGAAAACGGTTGTTGTTGGCGACGGTAGGAACCGAGGATGGGATTGACAAAAACGGTGCGGCGGCGGCCGGTGGTGTGGCAGCGACGGGAGGTGCAGCCAGCGATAGGATGGGGCGACGGTGGTGAAAGGGAACGACGGAATGAGAGCGACCGTATTGAATCTGTTTTAGGGTTTTCTTTTAATTTGTAGTTTACAAGTTGCAGGTTATAATTTTAAACAATGGGGATGTATCTAATAAGTTCTTAAAAGTGTAGGGATTTATTTAATAGGTTCTGAAAAGTGCAATGGTTCGTCTATTCTTAACAAAAAAAATATTGATTACATATTCATACTTCCACAATCATATAAGTTACATTACGTTCGTCTATTCTTAACAAAAATTAACTAAAAGAATGACAAAAATAAAAACAAGACAAAGTGTGATAAAAAAAAAGGTTAAAAAAAAAAAGGCACATAACTAAGCAACAAAACTAGTAAAAATATACATCAAATGATACCCTGATTACACATGCATATGTCCTTCACCTTTGCATCTTCACTAATCACCATGCCAACTCCATTTCAGCACAGTTAGTCCCAACCTGCACCAATGGTTCGAACCCTTTGACCAATAGTTCGAACCCTTTGACCAATCATACGAGCCATGAATGTATTCTTTATGACAACCAAACCCCCCCCCCCCTGAAACCTTGTCATCATTAACAAGCAACTGCAGCCTCCGGTTCAGCTTCAGGTTCAGATTCAAGTTCAGGTTGTATATCATCAATGGAGGGTGTGACCAAAGGACTCTTCTGGAACTCATTTCGTAGCTGTCCACAAGCTGCGCTTGCATCTAGACCTCGTGTCTGACGTACGCTAACCGTTATTTTACGTGACTCTAACATCGATTGAAATATACTTATCTGCCAATTAAAATTAAAATTTAAAGTTAACTTCTAAGCCACACGTTGAATAAAAATATGCCAGAAAAGCATTGTGGTAGAATAACGCATACCGCTTTCCTGTAAGGACGCTTATACTCTGTGCCATCTATCGGATTAAATGGGATGAGGTTCACATGATATCCAGGTCCCCATTGATGAAGTAATTCAGCAAGTTCCTTTGCATGCTCCACATCATCATTGACTCCGGCTGTCAAAATAGGTTTACTTATTTTTGTCTTAAAATGCTTTCCTTTTTCACTTTTTTTTTAAATGAATGCGAAAAGAAATAGCATACCTAATAGTGTGTATTCAAAGGATACCCGTCTACTAGTTTCATGAAAATAGTCCCTGCAATCCTTCATTATTGCCTCTAGAGGGTACGCCTTCGCACTAGGCACAATCTTTTCCCTCAGTTTCTGATTAGGAGCATGAAGGCTGAAGTACAAGAACATAAAACAAAGAATGAGGCAAGAAGCACATGTTGACTTCTAAGTCAAATCGCCAACTTATCCAATTCGAACATGATGCTGATTTCGTCACAATTTCTTGGAATACTCGATATGGGTTGGGTTCCAGTGAGAAGTGCCAAATTTGGTGAGAAGTGGTTATCAACCGTTGGATGAGAAATGGACGAACATTAGGATGAGATGCACCAGATCAATTCCCTTTTAAGCCGCAATTCATGGGAGGGTATTTGATTAAAAGTGATCAACGGTTTAAAAGTACTTCTCACAAAAAATGGCACTTCTCACATGATCCCATGCCTACTCGATATATATATATGTGTGTGTGTGTATATATATATATAGGGTCAGGTTCAGGAAAACCACAAAAAAATGAAAAACTTAGGAACACCCTAATAACCGTTCATCTGGACGGTATGCACATGTGCATACAAGTAACTTGTAACATGCACACGTGCATACAAGTAATTTGTAACATGCACACGTGCATAAATACCAAAAAAACAACTCCAATTACTTGTATGCACATGTGCATACCGTCCAGATGAATGGTTACCAGGGTGTTCCTCAATTTTTCGTTTTTTTGAGGTTTTCCCTTAAACCACCTCCCTCCCTCTCTCTCTCTCTCTCTCTCTATATATATATATATAGACGGTTGGGTTCCGGTGAGAAGTTGAGGTTAACGTGAGAAGTGCGAGAAGTGGTTATCAACAGTTGGATGAGAAATGAATGCACATTAGAATGAGATGCATCGGATCAATTCCCTTCTAAGCCCCAATTCATGGGAGGGCATTTGATTAAAAGTGATCAACGATTCAGATCCACTTCTCACGTTAACCTAAACTTCTCACACGATCCTTCGCCTATATATATATATCACATTTTCCTCATAAAAGTTATAGATTTCATGAACTTGATACTTCTTTATGTTAAAAGCAGTTTTCTTTAAACTCAAAAGTCAAAGTGTTCCTTGTTGGAACAAATGAGTGTATGTTGTTGCATACCTAAGAGCCAATGTAGATTGAAGTTTGTGGGAAGCCAGCTTCTTGATAGTGTTTGGAACTCCAACAGTGGAAATGGTCATCATCCTTTGTCCTATTTGTACATCCTGAATCCAAAAGACAACACACATTAGTAATACGATTGTTTAAATGGTAATTATGAATTTATGGTCCAACATGTAAAAAAACAAACAGATAAAATTAGCAATACTTGGATATCTTTTACATAATATTTCATAATTACATAATAAGTTCAATGCATATAGAGTAATAGGAGTTTGATATAGAACCAATCCCCCTAAACAGTTTGGTATCTTTTATCCTCGTATGTAACAAGCTTCAAATAAACTTTACAAATTAGAAGACAGAGAGATGAATTAGTTGTATAATTAAAACACAAACAAGAATCAATAAACCATACATCACAAATTCACAATAAGCAATTATCAAACGTGAACAAAGATGCATACAAAAAGACCCTTTTCATGAAAATCTTTTATAGAAAAAGTGAAAGAAGAAAAATGCAAACGTTGAGTAATTAGACTGTATTTAAAGTGAACCTTGTTTAAGCATCGGTGAGCAGCAAGAACTTCTTTCAGGTTTAGCATCGGCTCACCCATCCCCATGAATACCACATTTGTAACCCTATTGTTGAACACCTCCTCTATTGCCAACACCTACAAATACAACAATAAATCAGAATAAAATATGTTGGAAATGCAGCAACCATTTCAATATGTTTCTTCGAGAAATCAGCACCCTTGTTATTGAAAGTTCACGAATTTCACTTCTGCTTATTCAAATCAGCAAGATTTCAAGAACAAAAACAGATTGGTTTGGCATAAAAGATATGTTAAATAAACCTGTTCCACAATCTCATGCCCCTTAAGGTTCCTGGAGAAGCCTCCTTTGCCAGTAGCACAAAATGTGCAGCGTAAGGGGCAGCCTACCTGAGTAATCAACAATAAAAGAGTATTATGACAACTGCAGAATAAGAACAATAAAATCATATCCCCTAAACATTGGAGGTGGGTTATCTTTTGGCGGAAAGATCACCTGTGATGAAACACAAGCTGTAAGACGAACTGAACCTTTATCGTCTGATACTGGTATGCCAACAGTTTCCACCAGTCGGTTATCTTCCAATTTTATCAGCAACTGAAATGTAAATGGAAATCTAAAGATCACGAATAGGGTCCTTGGAAGTTTCAACTAACAACAATCAAGTATTTGTAAAAGAATTACTCTAGGAAAAGGAAAATGCAAATGTTATCCTTTTTAATCTTTGAATACCATGGGATCCACCTTTCTGCTCAACAGGTTCACAGTGTGAATACTCTACAAAATTCAAACATAATCCAACTGAATTATAATTTAAAGATTATGAAGATCAGTAACCTTGATAGTGCCATCAGCTGCAACCACAGAACTATGCACAGATGACCTTCCAACCACCCAACCAGCTTCTTGGAGTTCGGTTCTGAATGCCAAAGGCACTTTTGCACACAAACAATCAAACATAACATTCAAAAAATACCACCATTAATTTACAAACACCATACTTTAATATTTCTTACAAAGGCATGGGATCATGTGAGAAGTGCTATTTTTGATGAGAAGTGTGAGAAGTACTTTTAAACTATTAGATCACTTTGAATCAAATACCCTCCCATGAATTGCGACTTAAAAGGGAATTGATCCGGTGCATCTCGGTGCATCTTATCTCGGTGTATCTCATCCTAATATTTGTCCATTTCTCATCCAAAGGTTGATAACCACTTCTCATGCTTCTCACCAAATTTGGTACTTTCACCGAAACCCAACCCTCCTTACAAATTGTTATAACATAGAGAATTCTTATGAAGAAATAGTTCACAATTGCATAACGTTATCAGTCAGTAATTCCAAATATATAAGAAATTTGCTCAAATCTCAATAGCGAGACATTTCATTATGTAATTCCAATGTTATTTCAAAAAAAGTGCACTCACCCTGACTGAATTCTTGAATTTCCTTAATCCTTCGCTTGTACAGAAGATGATGCAACTGCTTGCCTCTATAACTTTGCTGAACAAAAAGAAATGCCCAAATTTATTGAAACAAAAACCTGTAAATACTCATAATTCTTCGTATAAAAAATCAATGAAATTCGAGGGGTTTTTAACCAATATACCTGGCCGAAGTCAATTGCTAGCTGTTGAAGCTGTTCCTCCGACATGCCGAGAAGCACGTTGGAGTCCGGTGGCGACACCTTTATCTTGGTAGCGGTGGTGGTGGTGGAGGGGAGAGTGACGACGGTGCGGGAGGAGGAGACGATGAGGGAACGTGACCTTACGGCACGTGCCAGTGGGGTTACGGAGCACATGAATTGAAGCAAAGCCATTGATAAACCTTCGCCAAACTCAAAACCTCTGCTATGTCTGCGATAACGAACCTGGATATTTCAAGCGATGTCCAAAGTTACAACATTGTAACAAACGGTACCGTTTTATAACATAGAATCCGAGTAACAATTCTTTTTCATTTTAATCTTTTATTAGGGTTCCATCCAAAGAAAATCTGATATTTTTGAGAAGTGAGTAATTGCAATGGTGTTTGTGGGTTTGTCTTTGAATAAGGTAGACTTAGGGCCGTTGCTTACCAAGTCACGTTAACTTACTGGATGAATATGACAAGGACCTATAATCTTACCCGGTAAGAGCGGAGGTAAGGACCGATAGTTGAAAGCAAGGGCTGAAAGTCTTACCCGGTAAGTGAGTGTGACGGCTTTTACCACAGTTAGCGCTTACCGGCTAAATTGTTGCATACGATGCCACTTTGGTGGACTAAAATCTTACCTGAGAAGTAAGTGATAGTGTTAGAATTTTACCGGTAAGCACTTATCCGGATAAGTGATTAGGTAAACGGCCCTTAGAATCTTGTATATTAATTGGAAAAAATGATGCTTTTTTGTTGTTGATGGATCTACAAGGCGAGCCATAGCAATCTGAGGATGTTTACTTAATTGCAGCATATGTTCTGATTCTAAACAACCCTTAGCTTTGTAGAAGTACGCTGGCATTCTAATTTTATTTGCTCAACAAAAAGTTAGAGTTTCAACCTTTTAGTCTCAAAGTTTGTTTGTTTGTTTGTTTCTGATAACGGTTGTGATCTTAATCAATTGATTAACTAAAAATTGACCATTTCATTTTGTAGATGTTTTTTTTTCAATGTCTATTGATACATCTCATTTCGGGAATTGTCGAAGGCGATCCTTATAAATCTCGGGCCATCGACGATGCAATACGTGTTTGAGGAAGTAATCTCCAAGACAATGATTACATATGCAGTGGACCCTATGAATTATTGAATATCTTTAGTTTTATTATCGTCTTTATACAGACAAAATTTAGAACATTTTTTGTTCCATTAATGTCATTGAGATATTTTACACGTTTTTTTATATTTATACAAGATATAAAAACCTTTATTTTTATACACATAGAACCCTAAACTGAATGGTGAACTTTTTTAATTATCTTTGTTGTTCATTTGTTAAATATAGTTTGGAAACCCGGTGCTCTTTCAAAATAAGATGAAAGGTTGGTCTAAGGCTACAAGGAAGGAGTTTGGGTGAAATTTTTGGACGAAATTGGAATGGGAATTAAGAAGAAAGGAGTTTGGGTGAATCTTTTTGGTTTGTGCGACTCTCTTATGATACATTGCTATGGGAATAGGTCTCGCTCTGTTTGGTAGCACACCGGTGTAAGGATTGATCTGCTTGGTACTTGGTATATGGGCTTATGGAAGGCTTTTGATTGGCCTCACAATATTTTTAAAGTACATGGGCTTATGGAAGGTTTTTCGATTGGACTTTACAATGGGATTTGAACTTTCTCAATAAATGTATGTTTTTTCCAACGAAGAGTTGAATTGACTATTTATTCTCGGTTGCAAGAAAATATTACATCCCGTGCATTGCACGGGTAGACAGCTGGTTACCCGTAAAGTAAGTTATACTGTTGATTCTTACTGGTAACCGTTTATTGGGTAAATGTTTGGGTAAACAACCCTAAAATCAATGCAACAAAGTTACAAAAAAAAAAGAATAGATATTTTGATTGATACGTTGCTTATTTTGTAATATTTGATGATATGTTTTCCACGTTTTCTATTACAAATTACTAGCAGCGTACCCGCACAATGCGGCGGGATGTAATATTTAAATAAATATAAGAAATAATATAACAATGCAAATGTGTTTTTGCCATATAAACCAAATTGATTCGTGGATTGGATCGAGTGGTATTACCAATGTACTCAGTCGATGATATACAAATTTTACCAATGGTTGTATAGATATACATGATATAGAGATTTATCGTCATAAATAACACTTTAAAAAACGTTGTGGCTTATCTTTAAGCCTACGGCTTGAGGCTCACATCATTTATAACTTTAGTAATCAATTGTTTAAAACATTTAAAAATATGTATTGAAATCTATGGAATTATATATGAACTTACTAATTAAGTAAAAGCATATTAACATCATGAATGCAAAAATACATGTATCATAAGTTTAAAAAGTCTCATCAAACAAACAACAAAGATGAATGATAAGAATTTTCATAAAAGATTATGTCATAATTATTCAAATATTCTTAATATATATATATATATATATATTTACATGTTTGAAAACAATAATCATTCTTGATTAATCAACAATATAATTCTCATTTTAATCTTCATTACCGATAAAGCTTACATATAAACAATCTTAAATAGATAGTAATGGTAGCAAACTAAAACAACAATGATTTGAATGTATAAACCCAAATTAATGAAATCCAATAAAAAAAACTTAATTTGGTATTGTTTAACTATAATTTATAATTAATTTTTTTTGCATAATCAATAGCCCAATTAAAATTAAGAAGCAACAACCTAAGATATACGATTAAAACTTTTCTTTTCTTTTTCTTTTTCAAGGATGTATGGTGCCGACCAAAAATAATTTATTTTTCTTAATTATTATAAGAAAATCAGTTTTTTTTGCTGATCCAACAATCAAGAATGTAGTGTCAAATCTTAAAAAAAACTAATTTTTTAACAACGGTATGAAGGTGTATGTCGAAATAGAATAAAAAAACTCTAATATTAAGAGAATACTTTAATAGATCAAATTTTATGTAAATAAAATTATCAATATGTAAAGAAAAACAGTTTAAGATGCATGCACATGTGGTTTTGTTGATGGATATCATTGCGTAAAAAGATCAATATAGATATCAAACATGTAACATAGCAATATTTACATACATCATATGATTATAAAAAATCGATAGAGATGGATAATCATAACTGACCAGTTTGGTTCTTCGAAGAGCTTTTAGGGAGCACGTGCTGATAACGTGTAAAAGAAGATAATATTCTTCCCATCCATTATTCTGTAATACATAAAAGATTAATTAAATAAATGGTTAATCAATCCTTCATTTGGATGAAAGCTAAACAGTTCATAGAGGTTATAACACATACAGTTAAAAAAACAAGATTGTTATAACGTATACCATAAAGAACATGCAGGCTGGAGCAAAAAAACCAAGCAGAAGTAGAGAAACCAAATCGTTGGAAGTTTAAAAATTGAGATCAGAAAACTTACATGTTGTGAAGCAAACCAGATTTCCAGAATTCGTTGGAGTCTTGATGGAGGTGCTTACCAGATTTCCAGAATTTGTAATAGCCAAAATATTGTTTTTAGCCAAAATATATAGGAGGAAGAAGGGGCTTATTTTTGGGGCTTAGTGCAAAAATTAATGCTAATTTCGAAATTAATGCAAAAAATTAATCAATTTGGAAAGTAATGCAAATATTAATAAATGTTGATTATTCAGTTTCCAAAAAAAATTAGCTTTCTTTCCCTCTCATTATGGTTCCTGGTTTCCAAAACAAATTCCTGGTTTCTATATAAAAAGAATTAGCTCTCTCTCTCTAGAAATTAAGTAAATATGCTTTAAATTGTAATATATAGTGCTTAAATTGTTGTTTTTAAGAGTTTGTAGGCTTCATGCTTTATAATATAGAATAGATAATGATGCATGTCAAAATGGGTACAAATTAGAAAACTTTGTTGTATCAATCAATTATAAGTAAATCAAACCTTTGTTACATTTTTATATATTTTGAATTGAAAAGGTTTAATTTTCATACTCGGTAGCAAACACTATAATTTAATTTAAATCATTATTTTCGTAACTAGAATCGTATAGCATATGATCATATACCCATAACACGTGAATGGCCCAAATTCAAATGCATATATTCGAGTCAAAACTCAAAACTGTACACCAAAATAATCCCCACCTCTACTTTGGACCATTTCTTCTTCTCTTTCAAATCTATTACCAGCTCATAAACAAACAAATTTACCATCTCTTTCTTTTACAATTACATTTACACCCCACCACTAGAAGTAGAAGTAGAAGTAGAAGTAGAACTAGAAGAAAAAGCCATTGGCCTCGGATACGAAACAACTTTGTTCTCATTCTCATTGTCTTTATCTTTCTGAACGGAGTCCGTTCTAACGCTTTCCGAGGCTTTCTGCAACTCCTGAAGCTGCTCCAATGCTTTTACGATCTCATCAGCAGTCGGCCTGTGCTGGGGTTCTTTCATCAGACACTTCATTGCAAGTATGGCTGCTCTCGTTGCAGCACCAGAAGCGTATTGCCCTTCGATACGTGGGTCCATGATGTGTAGGATCTTCCGTTTGCTGCTCAAATAAGGTTTAGCAAACACAACCAATATTTGCTCGCCAGATGGACGGTTCTTGTCGATGCATCGTCTCCCTGTCAAAAGCTCAAGGAGAACCACCCCAAAACTGTATATGTCGCTTCTTGCCGTCAAATGACCTTCATAACAATAACACAGAATTAGGGGCTGTTTGGCAGTTGCTGAATGGTTTGGTGCAGGATGATTAAGTGGTCAGAATGATTAAGAGGCTCTTATGATATAGTGTAAAATGAAATATGGTTGTTTGGTAATTGTTAAGAATAAAATTAGGGCTCTGAATGGTTAAGGGAGGCCCGGGATACAAAATCATTTGGAGGGTTTTAGAACCATTAAGAGGCTGACTTTTTTGTGCCAAACAAGATTCACCTCTTCACGATTCAGAGGTTGCCTCTTAATGGAACTATTAAGAGGTAAACAAACAGCCCCTTAGATTGAATTACAAGGAGATCAGTAAGTTGGAGCGAAAACCCACGGGTTACCCAAATAATAGAATTTTGGGTTTACTTTGTGGCAATATACAAATAGTTCTCTTGAATTTCCAATGTGAAAGTCAATAAGTACTACTTTGGCAATGTTTGGCTGCCAAACATAAGCTAGCTTATTTTTTGAGCTTACTGAAAAAGCCCAGTTTGATTAAGCCATAAGCTAGCCTTTCGAAAAACTACTTCAGATAGCTTATTGGGTTTTTTAGACAGCTAGTTTGTCAAACATGTTCAAGAAGATTTACCTGTGGCCATGTATTCAGGAGCTGCATAGCCATGGGTACCCATAACCCTTGTAGACACATGGCTTTTACCATCGACTGGCCCATCTTTAGCCAACCCAAAATCCGAAAGTTTTGCATTGTAATTCTGGAAGCAAATAAAGGATAAATATGTAAGAAGCCTGAAAAAAAACTAAGCAAAGTGCAAACTATCATTAAATAAATATCCATTTAAGACTTACGGAGTCGATCAATATATTGGAGGATTTAAAATCACGGTATATGACTTTTGCTTCGGGACTATGTAAGTATGCAAGTCCCTTTGCAGCACCAAGAGCAACTTTTATACGAAGGTTCCAAGATAAAGGTTGAAAGTAAGAACTTCCTGTAACAAGGATTATGTAGGTTGGTGATTAGTAAATAAAAATAGATACAAAAGATAAATTTCATAAATAAGGTACAATTGCGAGAACTCACTCCTGAAAAGATGGTTTTCCAAGCTTCCTCGAGGCATGAACTCGTATACTAGGAGTCGGTGGTCGTCCTCTAGGCAATAACCGATTAATTTTACAAGATTTTGATGATATAGCTGCCCTAAATAATTGATTTCTGCCTGCAATAATAGTAATAGAAAACCAGCTTACTAAAAGTACGTAAAAACTGTTTTAATTTAACCACAAGGGTTGTGGCGTAATGGTTAAGGCCCTGGGGGATGTGGTGGAATATCCCATCTGCTATTCCACCTGCCCAGGTTCGAATCCAAGCATACACAACAACTGTGGCCACTAAGTTTAATCAGGGTTGATGTCTTACGGTCATAATTTGTCAGGGGATTAGTCTAGGCATTGCCTAGGACACCCTTCCAAAAAAATAATAATAAATTGATGTATCAATATACAAAGATTATATATACTTACCAACCATTCTTGATGACCTTGAATTCCTTCATGGTTTAACCGCTTTACGGCGATGACAGTGCCAGTGCCCGGTTTGGCAGCTGCAAGTGATTGTTCATCGATCCACCCTTTGAAAACTGAACCAAAGCCACCTTCTCCCAACACACTATCAGGACGGAAATTTCTGGTTGCGGTTTTAAGTACATTAAAACTGAAGGACTTGAGATTTGGTGCCTGCAAAATCTGAGCTTGGCTCCTAGGGCTCCGAGGACTAGGGGGTACCGAGGCAGATGTAACTTTACCTGTTATAAGACATTGAAAAACCCTGTTAGGCCATGCGTAGCGGCTCGGGCTTATTGCTCGGGCTTGTGCGGGTTCGAAGGGAACCGCTACGGGGGGTGCGGGCTTCCCAGCCCCGGGTTCCAAAACCCGAGCGAACCCGTTCCATTTTATTTTTTTTTAATTTTTTTTTAAAATTTTGAAAATTTAAAATTTCCAACGGTATCAAACGGCTAGAATTTTTATTTAATTTTTTTTAATTTTTTTTTCAATTTAATCACACTATATATATTACCCCAAACCTCTTATTTTTTCACACCAACAATCTCTCAAACTCTCTCAAATTCTCTCAAACTCTCTCAAACTCTCTCATTCTCTCATTCTCTTCCATTCTCTATATTTTAAACAATATGGATTCGCCACAACCCGGTTCACCGACCGCATCATCATCATCCGTAGACACCGACGAGTTGTTGAATCTACAAAGGGAAGTTTTTCGACAGACTGCACAATGGAATTATGGTAGCACCGCCTCATCGTCAACCAGAGAGAGGGCCGCGAACATAGAAAGAGGTCGAGTAGCTGCAAACGAGCGGCTTATGCGGGACTACTTTGGCAACAACCCGGTTTATACACCGGATATGTTTAGGCGGCGGTTCAGGATGAGGAGGCAACTATTCGAACAAATAGTTGAAGATTTACAAGAACAGTATCCATATTTTACACTTCGGTTGGACGCCAGTTACAAACAAGGTTTTTCTCCGATACAAAAGTGTACTTCAGCTATTCGGCAATTGGCGTATGGAGTAGTTGCTGACTCACTTGACGAGTACTTGAGAATGGGAGACAAAACGTCACGAGATTGTCTGCACAAATTCTGCACAGGTATTATTGAACTGTATGGTCAAAAATATTTACGCAAGCCTACTTTTATTGATATTCAGAAGTTGTACGCCGCGCATGAAGCTAAACACGGATTTCCCGGCATGCTCAGAAGCGTAGACTGTACTCATTGGGCGTGGGCAAATTGTCCGGTAGCATGGCGAGGTCAATTCATGAGAGGTGATCATCCGCACCCGACAATCATGTTAGAAGCAGTGGCCTCTCAAGATTTATGGATCTGGCACGCATACTTTGGTGTTGCCGTTTCCAACAATGACATCAATGTTCTCAATCAGTCGCCCATCTTCAACGACGTATATGATGGAAAAGCACCCGAGTGCCCTTTTGAGTTGAATGGAGTCACCTACAAACACGGATATTATCTCGCGGATGGGATATATCCGGAATGGGCTACTTTCGTAAAATCATTTACGTGCCCACATGATGATAAACGAAAAAAGTTCAAGTACGCGCAAGAATCGGCACGTAAAGATGTTGAACGAGCTTTTGGCGTGCTTAAACTACGTTGGCATATACTTCATAACCCGGCACGCGGATGGCATCTGACAAGATTGGGAAAAATTATGTACGCTTGTGTCATATTACACAATATGATACTCGAAGACGAAGACCAGGCTATTTGTGGTGACGAGGAAAACGATTTTTTCACGGATGATATCGAAACCCAAATCAGTGAGGAACAACGCGCGGCAAATGTTCGAGAAGTCAAAAACCGGGACACTCATAATAACCTTCGGTCGAATTTGGTCGAACATATTTGGCGTATCCAAGTTCCCAACAATGACGACGAGTAGATTTTTAAATTTATTTTGTAATTTTTATTTTTAATGAATGATATGAATTTTTATTTTTATTATTTATCTTATTTTTATTTATTAAAAAATATATAAATATTTTTATTTTGTTAAATAATTAAATGTATAAATAAAAGAATTAAAAAAAATGATGTGGCGCTGAGGTGGCAAGCTAGGGCTTGAGGGCTTGAGGGTATGGGTACTCCACTTTTTGAGGGTTTGAGGGTTTGAAGGTAAGGAGAAAAGCTGATGTGGCAGGCTAGGGCTTGAGGGTATTGCTACTCATGGCCTTACCACTATATGTCTAATATCTTGCATCAATTTTATGGGGCCCAAAAAATCTAAATTGCTTGTGTTGTTATGCTTTATTTGAGCACTTTAATTCCCTGTTAGTGTCATTTTTTTAGTTTTTAGCTTTTAATTTCATATCCATTTTATTATGTTTCTGAAAAATTTGCATTAAAGAGTTGAACACAGGACCTGACGTATGAAAAAGCAATGAACTAACCAACATACCAACAATGATTTTTGTGAAAAATACCCTTATATTTGTTTCTTATTCTGGAAATATTCTGGGTCCGTCAGTTTGAGCACACCTTGACTAATCCCAAGGGCCACGGAGATCAATCAAGAAATTCCCAAGTGGCCTTGCAGGACTCGAACAGGTGACGACCAAAGAAAATCCCCAAAACCCCAAGCTTATTGTCAGTTGAGCTAACCCCAGAAGGCGTGAGTGGTGTTATATACAGTTGAAATTAGCAAAAGATTCAAAGAGAAAACCATAGATTTGCTTCTTTAATGTGACAATAACAATCTACATAAAAGAACAATCATTTGGGTGACATGGGATTAATTTGGAAAAACCCAACCTTTCTGTCAACAAACTTATAAACCTAAAGAGCAAGAAAGCAAATTTGTATGCACATGCGATCAAGGGTATAACCCTTTACCCAACAAACGAAATCCCCTCAAAAACAACATAAAACAGGTGGGTTCTGAAGCAAGATCCATTAGACAAAAAAAAAACATCTCAAGTAATTAATCACAATTCACAAAGCATGTGTTGAATCTAGGTGAAGCGGGTAGAAAGGCATCGGAAAATTTCAAGAAAGTTGCAAAGAGTAAAAGGCCTCCCAGTTCAACTTTTTCAAGTTTCATCCATTTGTCAATAAGAAAAAGCAGTTACAGTTACAGTAGCAATCAAGATAACGAGTAAATGATACGATATACTCACCATCAAGACGAGAACTTTCAATTTTCAACCGAACACTGAAACAAGAACCCATTTTGTATCAAATCTAATCTCTGAAGTTCTTGTTCTTGTTCTTGTTCTTTTTCTTTGTGATGTAATCACGGCTCTTTTGCAAATTCGCCGGCAAAAGAACAGATAGAGAGAAACTACGAAAAAACTCTCAGGGGAATTAAAACAAACAGTTGGAGGGTGTGAACATAAACGCACACCAGATGCGTGTTCAAAAGGCGCACATTAACATACTAATATATATATATATGTGTTGAATATTTTAGTTTTTTTCAAGAAGAACCCTTCCAGAAGAAATCCAAAGACCAAAAAGTTGACCGACCCATCTTTCCATTAATTCTTGAATGCAACTTGCTTAACCCCCATGTAATATTTACAATTTTATAAAGAAAATTGTTTGGATACAAAACTGGACTGGTGGGGTTTGAGGAATCCAGTGAAGAATTTTTATTTTTAAATAAACGAATCCGAAGAACAGGAACAGGAACATGACAGAGCAGCGATTTGCTAAATTCTCGCAAGATATCATCGTGTTGAATAATACTGTTGTCCCAGTTTGACTGGTTTTGTCCTACTACTACTTTTTCCAATTTTCTTACAATTACAATTAGACCCCTAAACTATTATGTACTTGTAAAATACGCCCTCCTTGTTTTTGTCTTCTTTTCTTGTTTGAGGGGAGGGGAGGGGAGGGGAGGGGAGGGGAGGGGTGTTTGTACCGTAGGGACTAGGCAGAGCCAAAAATGGGTTTAGGTCTTTTAGGTGTTAGATAAAAGTTTGGGGATATCTATGTTAGTTTTGAAAAGTATATGCATGTTCAATTAGTTCAGCTTGAAATATAATTGACGGTGTTGAGTTGTACAACAAACTAACAAATTCATGTTCCAAATTAAATGTATAAGATATGTAGGTTGAAGTAGATGATGTATTATTAGTCAATGAGCAATTACGGAAGAAAAACTACTAACTAAATGGTATATATAGCTATTTCGAATTTTAATCAAACTAGGTAATTGAACCGCGCTTCGTGCGGCGGTTGAAACAAATGGTTACCTCAATGTTATATGGCACAATAATTTATTATGCAAATGGCCGTTTACCAAATGATTAAAAGTTACTATTCTCATTTACTTTCGACCATTAAAATAGATTATATGTAAGCGCCTCTTACCCAATAAGTTCTAATCGAATAAGAGTTTTCTCCCTCACTTTCCGTGCAAGAACCTTGGTTGTTGGCATGACTATTACCGGATAAGATTTATATGGGTCGTTTACCAAGCAATTACCGGTAAAATTCAACACTACACTTACTTACCTAGTAAGATTTTAATCCACCAAAACGTTATTGTATGCTGTTATAATATATATATATATATATTAAATATATTATATTCCTTTTCTTGAAGAGATGCTACACGGGAGTTTTTTGGGTAATATGGAATTACCATATTACCCTTATGCTTTCTCACTACTCAACCCACCTCCTATAAATACCTTTAATCCCTTCCATTTCAACCATCCATGCTTTTTTCCTCTTGATTTTCTTTTACCGAAATACACACACATATTTCGGTTTCTTTGGTGCTTCACTTGTTAGGGACATCCACAAATACTCTCTAGTATATTTTGATATACTTAGTGTGTGTGTGTGTGAGGACGAGAGTGTTTCGATATTCGGTGGTGTTCGTGAAGCCTCGTTAGTTGATCGTGGATCTTAAGATCCTTGTTAAGCACTTGTAATCTCCTTGGTTGGTAATAAACACTTGCTCTCTCTCTTTGGTGGACGTACACTATCACAGCGATAGTGGAACCACGTTAAATCTCGGTGTTATTCCGGTTGTGTTTTACTCGACATACATATATATATATATATATATATATATATATATATATATATATATATATATATATATATATATATATATATATATATATATATATAGGGAAAGGTTCAATAGAGAAGTGCAAATATCTAGAGAAGTAGAGAAGTAAAAAAACACGGGTCCGTTCATATATGAACGTTCATATATAAACAGTCATATATGAACGTTCATATATGAACGTTCATATAACAGTCATATATGAACAGTCATATCTGAACGTTCATATATAAACAGTCATATATGAACGTTCATATATGACTGTTTATATATGAACGTTCATATATGAACGGACCCGTGTTTTTTTACTTCTCTACTTCTCTAAATATTTGCACTTCTCTATTGAACCTAAGGCTATATATATATATATATATATATATATATATATATATATATATATATATATATATATATTTATTTATTTATTTATCTCGTCAATATTATATATATATATATATCGTTATTATATATATATATATATCTGTCGTTGATATATACACTTATATATATCTTGCTATATATATTTATAGATACTAACGTTTCCATCGTTTTTATCTATTTAAATATATTTCGCGTGAGTTTAATTTTCTACGTCAGAGAATTATTGTGTAACATCTAGATCATTGTTATCCGCATTTGTTATTGGGTTTATTGTGCATTTGGATTTCTACTCGTTTTGGGACCTTAGAAATCATTTGTGAGCTTATCGTATTTTCTTTGGCACGATAAATTTTTCCTAACAATTGGTATCAGAGCTTCAGATCTAGATTTGGGTTTGTGTAGAAAATATATACATAAACAGTTATAAAGCTCGTATCCCGGTATGTAATTTATTAGTATTAATTCTTTTTTTTAAAGTTTTATTTAACGTGATTTCCGTTAACGGGGTTAGACGATTTGGACCTAATAATTAGTTATGTCGAAACTTTAGTTAGTTTGCGAGGAAAAGATAGTTGGGGGACCAAAGGTGTTTTTTTTAGGGATTTTGGTAGCATCTCGGCCCATGCATTTTTCTAAACAGTGAGCCCCATTCATTTGTTCTAGTTTTGTTTTGTTGGGGTTTAGTGGTGAGCCATCGAGAAGAAGGAAAGAAAACCCTAAGTCTTCTTCCCCCTCTCATCGTGAACGCCGGCCGTGAGTATGAGAGAGAGCTGCCGGAGTAAGAGAGAGAGAGAGTCGCCGGAGAGAGAGCGAGAGAGTTCGCCGGAAAGAAGGGAGAGCCGCCGTCGTTTCTGCCGGAAAGGGTGGAGGAGAAGCCACGTCGAGGTAATCCCGTGTTTCCGTTCTTTTCGTTGTGTTCTTTTTCTTCGTCGGAAATTGGTAAACCACCACCACCGCCGCAGCCACGGCTGCCGGCGGTGGGGCCGCCGCTGCACGCCGCCGGGGTGGCGGTAGAGGGGTGGGTGCAGGTGTGTGCAGGCGCGGGTGTGTGCGGGGTGAGGTTGCGGGTGTGTCGTTTCGGTGGATGTTGGGAGGTTCCGCCGGAGGGTGTTACCGTAACCACCGCCGCCGCCGCCAACGGCCGCCTCTACCGGAGGTGGCAGTGGGTAGTGTACGGTTGTTGTCCAGCGTAGTATAGCCCTTTCCAGTAAGCTTGTAGGCTGTTCGGGTCTGTTTGGGTTAAGCTTTGGCTTAATGGGTTTATAAACAACTTTTGTCATTTCATGTGAAAACGTTTTTCTGCCACTGTTTTGCGACGGCCATAACTTTTCCGTCGTAGCTCGGATTGAGGCGAATCCGGTGCCCACGGTTCACATTCTGTGCCGGGCACACTTTTCGTGTTTTAGCAGAAGTCCAGTTCGGCTTCTAGCTAGGCATATTTTGGCTGTTTATACAGCAGGTCCGGATTTGTTAGTTCGCGTTTCGTTTTAAAAGTCACAGTTTCTGCCACTGTTTTGGGAAAGCCATAACTTTCTCGAGAAATGTCGGATTGGGATGAAACCAGTGCCAAAAGTTCCCATTCTGAGTCTAGTAAGTTTCTTATGTTTTGCGGAAAAACCAGTTCGGACCGTAGCTAGTGTCAAACTGCTGTTTTGTAATGAAAGGTGCTGTTTTTCGCTGTGCAGTTAACCAGTTTTGTAAAATCCATAATAAATTGTAGAAAAATCGTTAGAGCACGTGCGATATGTCCTTGGAACCCTAACTCAGAGCACTTTCTGGTTATTAATTTAATTGAGGATTTTCTGGGTTTATGGAGGTCGGAACAGGTCCCGAACAGACCTGTTTGGTTAGACCGAAAAGTCGTTTTAGTGACGATTTAAGGGTGCGTCGTGTTTTAGGGTCCGGGTCTCGTGTTAATACATTTTAACGATTGTTTAGGTGTTGGGAAGTGATCTTGGATTTGTGAAGCTTGAATTATTGTTTGTGAGCTAGGCGCGCTTACGAGGTGAGTTCTCTCACTATAACTAATATCGGTTATTTTTACATTACGATTTGTACGTGTGTGGTAGTTTTAATTGTTTGTGATGCGGGACTAAATAGTGGGGTGTCTAGTCGGACCCTTATTGTTATGACTACGCGGGTGGCGTAGGAGTTCGGTGGGGCCGAGGTTTATATACGCGGGTGGCGTAGTAACTCGGTGGGGCCGAGGTTTATATACGCGGGTGGCGTAGTAACTCGGTGGGACCGAAGGTTGTATACGCGAGTGGCGTAGGAACCCGGGGCCCGGGGGAGCCGGGTAATGCTTGCACGGTTATCGTGTGGTCGGGTGGACCAGCTTATGCCTTTGGGTGGGATGATGTAGGTATGCATGTTTATGATTTGTTCGTAGACTTGTATGCTGTTTATGTGCAATTATTTGTTTAGAGGTGGTGTGGGAATAACTGTGTTATTTATGGTGTCTGAATTCACTAAGCTTCGTGCTTACCCTTTCCCAATAAATTGTGGTTTCAGGTACGAGTGGCTCCAAGGCGTGACGAGTACACACTGGCGCGTGGAAAGAGTTGATTACTTTTATGATTTTAACTTTAGACATTTATTCCGCTGTTTATTGTTCGTGAGAATATTAATTATGAGTTTGCAAATAAAATGATTGAGTTATTAAATGAGTTTTTATTAATGAAATGTTACTTTAAAAATTTTAAATTCCTTGTAATTTTTGGGACGTTACAACTTGGTATCAGAGCACAGCTTGAGTGAATCAAACGCATCTCGGTGTGTTTGATCTCAAGTTTGCGGCTATAAAATTTTCTTTAAAGTTTTTGGAAAATAAAAGGAAGGAAAAATCCGTTTGAGAAACGGTGATCAAAGGCGCAGTGTGTACAGTCAGCCGGAGCCAAAGGGAAAGGTACAGTACTTAGTGTTTTATTGCTTTCTAGATCATAGGGTATGCATGCTAGATTGCCTGTTGTTGACACTATGTTGTATGTTGTACTACATGCTATTAGGAATTTATGCTAATTATGATAGGTTACTAAGTGGATGCCCTCTAGGTTGTATGCAGTAAGAGATTTATAGCCTTAGAATATTTGATTTAGTTCTATTGCGCAGCTCTTGTTTGAGTCCAACCGTTCTAGGATAGAATCCTGTATTCGAATGTCTATTTGTTTCGCATTGCATATGATCGGGTATTCGCGAGGCAACTCGTTATGATTAGTAGGGATTCGGTAGTAGCAAGGGTAGTGGTTTGGATGGAATTCCTAGTGAGCTGGGAAGAGCGTCTACATATGAGTAGGTATGCTAAATTGCTTTCTAGAACTCAGGAGTATGTATGCTAGATTGCTTGGTGCTTAATACATTGTATTGTATGGTTGTTACTTGCTAATAGGAACTTATGCTAACCTTGATAGGTTGTTAAGCGAATGCACTATAGGTTGTATGCGGTAGGAACCGAATAGCCTTAGAATGATAGATTTAGTTCTATTGCGCAACTCTTGTTTGAGTCCAACCGTTGTAGGATGGAATCTTATATTCGAATGTCTATCTGGTTTCCACTGTATACGACTGTGCGTTTACGAGGCGACTCGTCAGGGTTAGTGGGGGGTTCCGCCCTAGCAAGGGTAGTGGGGTATTATGTTTATTCCTAGGGAGCTAGGAAGAGCGTGTATATGCGTCGGTATGGACATACGTGTATGGTTTTTGTTTGGACGTGCAACTACTTGGATACTCGGGATGGGACTCGGAGCGGACAGTGATAGGTGTAGATGGTAGTAGTAGAGCTCCTACTACCGGAAGCACAGGATCAATGTTCGAGTCGGGGAAAGTCGCGAGGAATCCAAGGAGTCGAGCGTGAGCGTGGGAGGGTGAGTTATTATGTGCTAATAACTCGTTGTAATATCTACCCAGAATAGCCATCACAAGGAGGAACAACTATGGTAAACCTTCTAGTACAGGTGTGTACTTGTTTTGCTTTGATGGGATGATCGTTGGGGTAGTGTCGAAGGTTATAAAATAGTAGTCGTTGGAATAACAGGACGATTCTAGTATTAGTCACTTGGAGTGACGATGAGGATGATGTTTGTTCCGGGCCAAGATGGATGATTGTGCTAGAATCATAGGCTTATAGAGCCTACTTTGATTTGAGGAAAAATCGTAGGGATTATTTGACGTAATTTCCCAACTTGCCTAAGAGGTTTAAATGTCCGGATGACGTTAGTGGATCGGAGAGATTTGGAGGAGTAGGAGTCGAGGCGTAGAATGCCGACTGAGTCATGCACAAAGTTTGATTTTTAAATAGATTGCATTAACAAATTCTTGTGTTTCAAATCATTTTATGGATGGTGTTTTGGAATTTGGGGAAATGTTCAGCACACACACAAGATTTTGAAATATGGTTTTGAAAGTGTATGAAATCGTGTAACGTCCCGAAAATTACAAGCAAATTTAAATTTTTTAAAAATAAACAATTCATTTATAACAACTCATTAAATGAATCCCAACGTTTCGTTTGCAAACTCATAATTAATATCTTTATAATAAAAACCAGCGGAATAAACGTTTAATTAATAAAACCATAAAACAACCAGCTCTCCTCGCGCGCCAGTGTGTACTCGTCACGCCTTGAAGCCGCTCGGACCTGAAACCACAGTTTATTGGGAAAGGGTAAGCACGAAGCTTAGTGAATTCCAACACATGCGCAGATAGGAATTATATACACATCACCCCTATCCGCACATAAGCAACAACATCACAATTACATAAAACGAGTAAACGCCTACAAGTAATTATGTATCCAACACCTCAGTACCATCGAGGCCTCGGTCCCACCGAATTGTAATGTATCCAACACCTCAGTACCATCGAGGCCTCGGTCCCACCGAATTGTAATGTAACCAACACCTCAGTACCATCGAGGCCTCGGTCCCACCGAATTGTAATGTAACACATTTATACCAAGCATTCAAACCAATCAAATATTACACACCACAAACAACTAGTTCACACCACAAAGACAGTAGTACATACAAACTATTATGACATGCATACAACCCCTAACTACACAGTGAGAGAACTCACCTCGAATGCGCGCCCAGCTTAATAACACAATTCAAGCTTCACAATTACGGTCACTTCCCAGCACCTAAATGCATGTTAAAACGTGTCAATACGAGACCCGGACTCTATGACACGACACACGCTTAAACCGTCACTAAAACTAAATTCCGCTCACCCAAAACAGGTCTGTTCGGGACCTGTTTCGACCCCTTTAAACCCGGAAAATTCCCAATATTATTTCATGACCAGAAAGTACTCTGAGTTAGGGTTCCAAGGACATATTATACGCCTCCTAACGATTTTTCTCCAATTTACTACGGATTTTACAAAAACAGTTTCCGGAACAGCGAAATTCAGCACCTTTCAGTATAAAACGACAAATCGACCCATGCTACGTCCCAAACTGGGTTTTGCACAAAACATAGAAAAGTTTCTAGACTCAAAAAGGGAACTTTTGACACCTGTTTCACCCCAAACCGAGTTACGAGCAGAAAGTTATGATTTTCGCAAGATCAAGGCAGATTCCAGAAGTTTTCTCATGAAATGACGAAACACCGAACTTGCGACCACATTTTCGCCCAGTTAGAGACCGAACCAGTTTTTCGCTAAAACACGAAAAACGTGCTCGACCCTGAACTTGAACCGTGGGCGCCAGTTTCGGCTCAAACGGAGTTACGACGGAAAAGTTATGGTTACATGAAAACTGGACAGAAAACTAATTTTCACATAAAATGACGATTGTAATTACGGTTACGCGATTAAGGTTACTGGTTGGGGTTTAGCTAACAATGGTTTACGAAAACTGGACAGCACCCGGCACCACCCACTGCCACCTCCGGCCGTGGTGGTCACCGGCGGCGGCGGTATTTCCGGCGACTCTTATATACACGCACACGCACGCACACCCTCACGCACACACCACTCCATCCTCACACCACCGCTCTCCTTACTCCCGATCGCCCCACGCAAAATGACACATACACCCACACAACCCGCCGCCCACCCACGGCCACCACAGCGGCGGCGTGCGGCGGTGGTTGTTCCACCGGAAAAACGAAAAGGAAAGGAAAGCGAAACGAAACGAAGAAACGACTTACCTTGCGACGCCTACCCTCTTCCCCTCGACTTCTCCGACGAAAGGTGGTGTTGGCGGCGACCTCCGGCGGCAGCAGCGACGATCCTCCGGCGTCTCTCTCTCTCTCTTCGTTTCTCTTGTTCTCTTCCTCTCTCTCTTCTCGCTACCTCTCTCTCTCTCGTCGTTCTCTATCTCTCTCTCTCTCGTTTCTCTTCTCACAGCCGCACCACAAGAGACAAAGGAAGGGCAAATAGGGTTATGGAGTGTTTGGTTGTTTGGCTTACAAGGAAACAAAGAAAAACGAGAGGCATGGGGGGGGGGGGGGGGGGGGGGGGTTCGGCCTTTGCTTTGCATGGGCCGAAACCCATGACCATTTTACTTAAAAGCCAAGATTAGCCCCTCTAGATTCAACACTTGGCACAAAGTAAAAAAATTTAAAGCTTATTACACACTTGGTCAACCTCGACAATTCGGTAAATAAAACAAAAGCTTATAAAAGCGACAGGAGAGGATTTTATATATAAAAAGAAAATACATACCGAGATGTGGGCTTTACAAATCGTTTTATCACGGGAGTTCAAACTTTGTTAGAATTTGTCTCATTTCGTTATTTTTCCAACGGTTCTTTCGGGTAAGATGATATCCGTGTTTTGTGGTATTTAAAATGTTGGGCAAGTGACTACGGCTTGTGACTTTAACATTGGAACTCCTCCACATATGTTAGAGTTGAGACGGAAAGTTACATTCCACGATGTCTGTATAAAGCGATTTGAGTGATTTGGTTAAAATAAGTTTTGTTTTACGGCATGTTGAGTCGTGTGGGTTTAATTTCACGAGGTGCATATCTTATTTGTTTATGTGACCATTTGGGGAAATCTTGAAAATCAATTTAAAGAACCCCACCTTTTGAGATTTTATGAGATTTTAGTCGATATTTTCAAATGATGGAAACGGATTGGTTTTTATCTTTAAGTTTGAAACTTACACGAGATAGTTGTGTTTTAACAAAAATATATTTGTAAACCGTTTCATCGTTTTGTATGACTAGCCGACGTGCATAAGATTTGTTGGTGAACCCTGTACCACGACATTTTATGTTGGAAAAAGAGGAATTTTGGGGTCAAATGTCGTGGAGCTGATTTTGAAATTATGTGCACACTTTTGTCGCACCCGATGTAAGGTCGAGCGGTTACTTTAAATACAGGTCATGAGTCAATTCATACTAGAACCGTGACGGTTCATTTTCGAAGAAATTATTTATTTCGCTTACGTTTTGTGAGTAAACTAAGCGGCAATGAAATGATTTTCAACATGATTTTCATACGTGGGACGAGCGTGTCCATTTTTGCGTAACTACCGACCTGGTAATAGTAGTTTTATTGCTTACGGTCTTTTTGAAATGAAAAATCTTGACGTTGAGAATATTTTGTAAATGATTTTGTAAACCATTTGGAAAGTGCGTTTATAAGTGTTATGTGTCATTTTGAGAATTTTAAGGCTGTGAGTCCTTTTGGAAAACCCTTTGTTTAACCCGTGTCGAGTTTGGGACTAATGTTATTTAAGAGTATTGCTTGCTTAAACTTTATTTAAACGCGTTTTGACCAACTTATGGGTCTAGCAAGCGTGGAGCATTTTGCTCGGTTTTGACTTTGAGATAGTCATGGGTCAATTGCACGGTTTTTAATGGCTCGATGTGGAGTTTTGTTGATGGGTTGTTTTGTTGCACAGTTTTGCACTTATTGCACGTTGCGTATTTACATGTTGGGTGAGTGAGTCATTCTGGGATAGGCATGTTGTTGGTAGACTGTTTTGCATTGGATCCTTGGACATGTCAGTCAGTCGTTGGTAATGGTCGGTTGAGTATTTCGGGGTGGGACCCCGGTATTCATGTGTTATGACCTTGACTTTCCAGTAGGCACTGGGAGGATATAGTCTTGGACACTTACCTGAGAGGTAGTTCCGATGTGCCGGGCCTTGAGACGTACCTGGGAGGTAGGCGTTAAGGCGTATCTTGATACAGTGTAACTAGGTTTCCTAGAGCGAGCGTGGAGGATAAGTAGACGGTGGAAGATTGGGTATTCCACACGTGTTGTTAGTGTAGACCGAATTATGTCGGTTAAGGGATTGATGCCCTTTGTATTTAAGAGAATAAATGCGCAATATCCTTTTTGAAGTAAGTAGTATGTTTAAGTGTCGACTTTTGGGCTTGAGGCCAAACACCTTTAGTGTAATCGGAGATTTGTAGCCGATTTTTTAAAATAATTATGGCGATGGTAGTAGTAACCCTGAGATGCCTACTTGTGATGAATGGTTGTGGTGGAATGACCTTCGTGGGTGATTATAAATTTACTGGTTTGATGATGCGTGTAAGGTAAGTTTTGGGAGTCTATTAGAACTCGTAGGAGTTAATCGACAGTTAATGGTAGGAAAGATCGGATCCGAATATCCAGTTGGGTATGTTGGTAGGCAACTTTAGAATGGTTAGAGCTTGAGATTTGACTCGGGATTATGGAATATCTAAGGTTGGGAGACAACCGAAGTCGCTTGGCTAGGAATTATTCCAATTGTTGGGGTGTTCTGCCGATCATAATCCCAGTGTCCTAGAAGGAGTACGTTAGTTAGAAAAGTATTCGAGAAGTTTTAGAAGGGGTTTCAAGTGGACTTGGGAACCCGAGGTTGAGATGTGGTAAAACTATCCAGAGCTGTTTGCGGACGTAGACTTCGAGGACGAAGTCTAATCCAAGTGGGGGAGAGTTGTAAAGCCCGTATCCCGGTATGTAATTTATTAGTATTAATTCTTTTTTTTTTAAAGTTTTATTTAACGTGATTTCCGTTAACGGGGTTAGACGATTTGGACCTAATAATTAGTTATGTCGAAACTTTAGTTAGTTTGCGAGGAAAAGATAGTTGGGGGACCAAAGGTGTTTTTTTTAGGGATTTTGGTAGCATCTCGGCCCATGCATTTTTCTAAACCGTGAGACCCATTCATTTGTTCTAGTTTTGTTTTGTTGGGGTTTAGTGGTGAGCCATCGAGAAGAAGGAAAGAAAACCCTAAGTCTTCTTCCCCCTCTCATCGTGAACGCCGGCCGTGAGTATGAGAGAGAGAGCTGCCGGAGTAAGAGAGAGAGAGAGTCGCAGGAGAGAGAGTGAGAGAGTTCGCCGGAAAGAAGGGAGAGCCGCCGTCGTTTCTGCCGGAAAGGGTGGAGGAGAAGCCACGTCGAGGTAATCCCGTGTTTCCGTTCTTTTCGTTGTGTTCTTTTTCTTCGTCGGAAATTGGTAAACCACCACCACCGCCGCAGCCACGGCTGCCGGCGGTGGGGCCGCCGCTGCACTCCGCCGGGGTGGCGGTAGAGGGGTGGGTGCAGGTGTGTGCAGGCGCGGGTGTGTGCGGGGTGAGGTTGCGGGTGTGTCGTTTCGGTGGATGTTGGGAGGTTCCGCCGGAGGGTGTTACCGTAACCACCGCCGCCGCCGCCAACGGCCGCCTCTGCCGGAGGTGGCAGTGGGTAGTGTACGGTTGTTGTCCAGCGTAGTATAGCCCTTTCCAGTAAGCTTGTAGGCTGTTCGGGTCTGTTTGGGTTAAGCTTTGGCTTAATGGGTTTATAAACAACTTTTGTCATTTCATGTGAAAACGTTTTTCTGCCACTGTTTTGCGACGGCCATAACTTTTCCGTCGTAGCTCGGATTGAGGCGAATCCGGTGCCCACGGTTCACATTCTGTGCCGGGCACACTTTTCGTGTTTTAGCAGAAGTCCGGTTCGGCTTCTAGCTAGGCATATTTTGGATGTTTATACAGCAGGTCCGGATTTGTTAGTTCGCGTTTCGTTTTAAAAGTCACAGTTTCTGCCACTGTTTTGGGAAAGCCATAACTTTCTCGAGAAATGTCGGATTGGGATGAAACCAGTGCCAAAAGTTCCCATTCTGAGTCTAGTAAGTTTCTTATGTTTTGCGGAAAAACCAGTTCGGACCGTAGCTAGTGTCAAACTGCTGTTTTGTAATGAAAGGTGTTGTTTTTCGCTGTGCAGTTAACCAGTTTTGTAAAATCCATAAAAAATTGTAGAAAAATCGTTAGAGCGCGTGCGATATGTCCTTGGAACCCTAACTCAGAGCATTTTCTGGTTATGTAATTTAATTGAGGATTTTCTGGGTTTATGGATGTCGGAACAGGTCCCGAACAGACCTGTTTGGTTAGACCGAAAAGTCGTTTTAGTGACGATTTAAGGGTGCGTCGTGTTTTAGGGTCCGGGTCTCGTGTTAATACATTTTAACGATTTTTTAGGTGTTGGGAAGTGATCTTGGATTTGTGAAGCTTGAATTATTGTTTGTGAGCTAGGCGCGCTTATGAGGCGAGTTCTCTCACTATAACTAATGTCGGTTATTTTTACATTACGATTTGTACGTGTGTGGTAGTTTTAATTGTTTGTGATGCGGGACTAAATAGTGGGGTGTCTAGTCGGACCTTTATTGTTATGACTACGTGGGTGGCGTAGGAGTTCGGTGGGGCCGAGGTTTATATACGCGGGTGGCGTAGTAACTCGCTGGGGCCGAGGTTTATATACGCGGGTGGCGTAGTAACTCGGTGGGACCGAAGGTTGTATACGCGGGTGGCGTAGGAACCCGGGGGAGCCGGGTAATGCTTGCACGGTTATCGTGTGGTCAGGTGGACCAGCTTATGCCTTTGGTTGGGATGGTGTAGGTATGCATGTTTATGATTTGTTCGTAGACTTGTATGCTGTTTATGTGCAATTATCTGTTTAGAGGTGGTGTGGGAATAACTGTGTTATTTATGGTGTCTGAATTCACTAAGCTTCGTGCTTACCCTTTCCCAATAAATTGTGGTTTCAGGTACGAGTGGCTCCAAGGCGTGACGAGTACACACTGGCGCGTGGGAAGAGTTGATTACTTTTATGATTTTAACTTTAGACATTTGTTCCGCTGTTTATTGTTCGTGAGAATATTAATTATGAGTTTGCAAATGAAATGATTGAGTTATTAAATGAGTTTTTATTAATGAAATGTTACTTTAAAAATTTTAAATTCCTTGTAATTTTTGGGACGTTACAACAGTTTACATATTTTGTTTTCTCTATGGCTGAAGTAGAAAACCCATTTGGAGTCGGTCCGTCTAACCAGTCCCAAAAGTAGTACCAAGAAGGTACCTTTAATTTGTCCGGGGCTAGGATTCGTATACAGACTTGGAATGGGGACGGTGACTTTGGTAAATGGCAGTTCACAACATCCGCGGCATTTAGGAAAAATGGAGTCCATCCCGTAGTATTTGTTAAAGATGAGTTAGACCCTAATATGTCTGACCTTAAGGCTAAAGAAATGAAAGCATGGGCATTTACTACTTTGCAGATGGCTATGGGAGATAATGTTATATCTGAGATTGTGTCTGAAAAGACAGCTGCAGGTATTTGGAGCAAGCTTGAGAATTTATATCTTAAGAAAACTTTGACCAACAGATTGTTACTGATGTGGTCGTGTCTCTTCTTCAAAATGAAGGAAGGCACAACAATTAAGGCGCACATGACCGAATTCGAAGACATCATCATGAAGTTGAAGGCAACGGATGCGCTCCTTGCTAAAGATAAAGAAGCGCTTGCTATGATCCTGTTGTATTCACTTCCCGAGAAATATTCCCAATTCACTAACAGTTTTATTTACGGAAGAGAAACTCTTTCTTTGTCTGATGTGAAAACAGGAATGATTTCTGAAGATCAGCGAATTCAGATGCGAATCGATAACAATCCCAGAGAGAATAATTACAGTCAAGGCCTATTTGCTGACAAAGGCCGAGACGATCAACATTCTTCAAGAGGAAGAAACCGTGGGCGCTCTCCGTCTCGCCGACCTGGTTCTCGGGGGAAATCAAAGGCGCGTGGCAACTGTAATTATTGCCACAAGCCAGGTCATTTGGTTAAGGATTGTCCGAGTTTTAAAAACAAAGACAACGCGGACACCTCAGCCGTTGCAGCCGAAAAGGAGCAAGATGGCTTCTCTGCCACAGTCACACCACCGCAAGGTGACAGGCGATGGGTGTTAGATACCGGGGCATCTTGCCACATGACACCATTCCGGGACTGTTTCTCAACCTTTGAAAAAGTTGAAGATAACAGTATTTATATGGGAAACAATACTTCGTGTATCACTCAGGGTATCGGTACTGTGCGGATCAAGATGTTCGATGGGTGTATTCAGACATTGAATAATGTCAAATTTGTTCCATCCATGACTCGTTCCTTGATCTCTGTTGGACAACTGTCCAAATTGGGTTGCAACATTCGAATCGATGACGAGAGTTTGTGCATCTACAGTGGGAGTATTATCGTTATGAAAGGCGAACGGGCGGAAAATAATCTTTTCCATTTGATTGGCGAGATTGTTTCTTCTGAATCGTGTGTGGTCGATATTTCTCAGAATCTTGGTGATGCTCGCTTATGGCATCTTCGTTTGGGTCACACATCCGAGAAGAACTTGGAGATTTTGCGCAAGCGAAAGCTCATTGTAACACCCCAAAATCTGAGCCAATTTAAACCTCAAGTTATAACAGGTTATGACAATAAATACTTCAACTTATAAAAACAGGCAGTGGATTAACCATCAAGAGTATATTCACATTACAAGATCCTTCAAATAACCTATCAATCTAATTATGTCACTACAACCAGATTAATCAAGTTATCTATCAATCCATCCGAATCTCTTCTTTGTTAAATTCATCCACCTCTGCTATATCAAAACGCTCGTCCCACAACCCTTTACCTCCCCGAGCTGGTACCTGGTAAGAAAACATCATTTGAAACGATTAGGCCAACGCCTAGTGAGAACATTCGTTTCCAAGATAACATTTGTAAAATCAATATAAACAAGTTACAACAAACTTGATTATTCCTTTTCTTACCGTACAACAACTCCTTTCACTACTGGGAATCTACCCCACTCCCATACTTATGACTAATTCGTCTAGCCATAATAATACTACCAAGAGTTTACCATAAATCATCCCAGATTCAAAGTCAATACTCTTATCCAAGAAATTACAAGTCAAAACCTGCCTATTTCTTAATCCGGAAGTAGAGATTACAAATTACTTTATGCCTATCTCAAATCTTCCCTTTACAATGGGAAATCTCTGATCTTCCCTATAAAAATGGAAATCTCCGATCTTCCATTCGAAATGAGAATTACAAATCAAAATCTGCCTATTCCACATTTCACGTCCTCCCCACCTCAGAATCAATGGTCCCAATGGGATTAATATATCACGATACTCAACCGGGACCCCCGATGATTCAAGGTACACTCAATCACTAAAAATTACATCCCTTTGGTCAATGGCTAGTAATCGGTTCCCATTATACCATACTAAGGTGCCCCCGATGACCGGATGCCTATTTTTAGCAACCACAACATAATACATAGGTATTATAACTCTTACTATGGTATGTGCATAACATACAATATATTTATCTCAAAACATATTCTATATATACATCTATAAAGAATATTAATCTCTCGACATCTCGATTTCTCAACTATCCCCTCTTTGCAATTTAGCACGGAGATCAATCATGGCATAACTCATAGTCATCTATTTGGACTCATTACTGAAGATGATAAGTCCTTACAACTATCGACAACTCATGTTAAAATCAGTTTCATAACAAAGTGATAATTGCTCAAGCACTATTCATCATCTTCTTCATTTAGCCAGTTCACAAAATCGAGTTATTGAGCCTACTATCTTTCAATTAAATCATACCCAAGCATTTAGACACAGTTTAAGACATACCTATATCAATTTCAATGGCTAATTTTAGAGTGAAGTGAATAAACTCACAACATATTCTCAAATCTAAGAATACCTTATTCAAAACCATAGCTAAAAGCATCCGAACAACCGACGTCAATCACAAGACTTTGGGTTTGTAATTGGCACATAAAAACATGTTCAAAGTGTTCAAATGCTATTTTACACTCAAAACGAGTACCCATACCCCTATATTTCGCTTTAAAATGACTCCAATACGTAACAGCAAAAAAATCAGAAACCAATACCGGGATTTCCAATACCGGGACTCCAAATAAAATAGCATACCGGGGCTTAATATAGCATACCGGGACTTGATAAACCACCGGGACTTGATAATATAACATACCGGGACTTGCCACTACCGGGACTTCCAACTACCAGGACTTGCCACTACCGGGACTTGCCACTACCGGGACATTCAAGTACCGGGACTTTCAAGGTTTTGCGTACTGTCCGTTCAACAAGTCCTCAAATCGATTTAAAACATGAAATCAGTTCAATCTACTCATTCTAATCAATCCTCAGTCAGTTCATACAAATATACCAAGGTTACTATAACTTAAAAACACTGATTTGTACAAAGAATCGAATGAACTCACCTTATTTGCAAAAACCCACTTTTCTGCACGATTTCGATTCCAATCTGTTGTTACTGATTTATGGAAACCTAATCAACAAGCATATTCGTTTACAACCCAACATCTATAACAAATTATATCAGAAACCAACACAAATCCTTACCAATTTGATGATCCAAGTTTCTTTCCTTTCTTTCTCTCTATTTCCTTTCTCTCTGCTCTTCTTGCCGACTCAAAACAAGAAAATGAGATAATATCTCATTCCTTTTAACCTTTATCCATGCATACTTCCAAAAGTGACCCAACACCCCCCTCAATTTCCAATATTCCCACAAGTAACATCCAACTTTAAATCTCTTGTATTTTAACCCTATTGAATTATAAAGCTTCCATATAATTCAAGGTTAGTCAAAATACAAATAAATTCCAATTCTCATTAAAATACTATTAACGAAAATTCAGGATGTTACACTCATTAAAGTCTCTGTTCCTGCTAGCCTGGAGTTTTGTTCGGGATGTGTCAAAGGAAAGTAGACGCGTGTTTCTTTTGGTGTTGGAAAACACAACACTAAAGGAATCCTCGATTATGTTCATACAGACGTCTGGGGACCATCCAGTACTCCGTCCCTCAGTGGAGGTAAATATTTCGTTTCGTTTATTGATGATTTCTCACATAAGCTTTGGGTGTATGTGTTAAAGTTCAAGTCAGATGTCTTCGATACGTTCAAGACTTGGTTGGCACGAGTAGAGGTCGAGACTGGCAAGAAGTTGAAAGTGCTTAGATCTGACAACGGTGGAGAGTTTACTAGTGGTAACCTCAAGGACTTTTGTTCGCGTAAAGGCATCCACCGTCACTACACCACTCCGGGCGATCCTCAATCTAATGGGGTAGCCGAACGGATGAATAGGACTTTGCTTGAAAAGGTCCGATGTATGTTGTCAACATCGGATTTCCCCAAATCTTTCTGGGCTGAAGCACTTTACACCGCGGTGCACATTGTTAACAGGTTACCTTGTTCGGCCATCGGGGGAAAGATTCCAGAAGAGGTTTGGAGAGGTAAAAGAAACATCTGTTTGAAATACATACGTGTATTTGGTTGTCCTGTTTACGTTCATGTTTCATGCCAGGACAAGTTGGATCCTAAAGCCACCAAATAATTCTTGCTCGGCTATACAGATGGTATCACGGGTTACCGAATCTGGAACCCCTTGACTCGTAAGGTGATTCATTCTCGACACGTCACGTTTGATGAATCGGTCTTTTTAAAGTCACAGGATCCTCGATCGTCTCAAAATCTGGAAGTCGTCACTACTGTTACTCCTATTGCCGATGAAGTGGAGCCAGTAGTCAGTCCTAATATTCCCAGTTCATCCGTTCCTGATATTGTGCCAGAATCACCCGATATTGTTGAAGAAGTCATTCCGCCAGTGACTTCTACTAGTGATTCTGAAGAAGAGATTCTGAATGATAGTGGAGACCAAGGCGATACAATCCCAGTTATTGCACCTACAAGGCGTAGTCAAAGGACTATTCATCCGCCGAATAGGTATGGAGATTGGGATTTTGCTAACCTGAGTTTTACAGATCAGCTGGAGTTTGCTTTCCATGTAGGGCAAGAAGAGCCGCTAGATGTAAAGGAGGCGTTGGCCTCAACCCACAGTTCGAAATGGCTTGGTGCCATGCAAGAAGAGATGGAAGCTCTCTCTAAGAACAACACTTGGGACTTATGTCCGTTGCCGAAGGGCAGCCGTGCTATTGGTTGCAAGTGGGTTTTCAAAGTCAAAGATGACAATCAGTACAAGGCTCGTCTCATTGCTAAAGGCTTTGCACAACGGAAAGGTATCGAGTATGACGATATTTTTTCTCCCGTCATTAGACATACATCTATTCGTGTTCTTTTAGCGATCGTGGCTATTCACGATTTGGAGCTAGAACAGCTAGATGTGAAGACCGCCTTCCTACCGGAGACTTGGAGGAAACTATCTATATGAAGCAACCCGATGGTTTCGTTTCCGACAGCAAACCAGAATACGTATGTAAGCTCCAGAAGTCCCTCTATGGACTTAAACAGTCGCCTCGTCAGTGGTATAAGAAGTTTGATTCGTTTATGCTCACTCTGGGATTTGAGTGCAGTGAAAATGATGCTTGTGTCTATCATAGAAAAAGCGGTGGTATTTTCACTTACTTACTTCTTTATGTAGATGACATGCTTATTGCGTGCAAGGACCGGTCAGAGATCAAACGCCTGAAAGATAAGTTGAAGTCAGAATTCGAAATGAAAGATCTTGGCGCAGCGCAGAAGATTTTGGGCATGGAAATCGTGCGGGATAGAAAGTCCCGGACACTAAGGTTGACACAACGAGCGTATATTCAGAAAATTCTGAAGCGGTTCAATCTTGATGGTGCCAAGATGTCTAGCACTCCGCTACCGAAGCACATTAAGATTACAAGTGAAGATTGTCCGAAGGACGACAAGGAGAAGGCCAAAATGTCAAAGGTTCTATATGCTAGTGCGGTCGGGAGTTTCATGTATGCCATGGTGTGTACCCGTCCCGATCTCGCACATTGTGTCGGAGTGGTGAGTCAGTTTCTCGCGAATCTGGGTCGATCACATTGGGCAGCTGTTAATGCCAAAAATCGCCCAAAAGAACAACTTAAGGTTGATGTGGACTTTTAACAACTAAAGAAACGTATCTCAAGACCAAGCAACACAATCGCAAGGAAAAAGTAAACAAGACAGAAGATTTGGTGACGCAGAAAACCCCAAAATGAGGGGAAAAACCGCGGTCGACTAGTGAGAGTCGACGGTGCACTATAGTCGCCAAACAGGGGCGAAAGTCCTTTTGTAACAGGTGTTTTGTGTACAACAGATTACGAATAAATGTAAAAATAGACTTAGTCGTGTGAAAATGACGTGTGTCGTGTGTAAATGACGTGTGTCGTGTGTTAATCGTGCGAAATAAACTGCTGTCGTGGGGTTCGAACTGCTGTCGTGCGAAGTTGCTTTAGCGATGTTTGTTCGAATGCTCTGTAAATCACTGTGTTTTCCGGTGTGTAATTGCTTATAAAGTAGATGGAGCAGTTATAGTTCAGATTGAATTAGATTAACTCAGATGACATCCCCCCCCCCCTTTTAAGTGTTGAGCAAACCTTTACATAGCTTTCGCCGGTCATAGAATGTGTCTTTATGGCTTGCTTGGTAACCGCTATCGGGCTTTAAATGACATTGATGACTCGTCCGTTACTGGCCGTTTGCACCATGAATGCTCGTGGACCTGCATTAATGAACAAAAGAAACGGTGTTGACTATTAACGGTTAGTGTAATCGTACGACCGTCATAAGTCTCATACGTCGGTCGCACGGAACGTACGACCAGCACAAAAATGTACGACCGAGCATATGTCTATAAACAACCTGTAAGACCGTATCTAAATGCAAGAGTGGTCTTATGAAAGTGTTATTCGAGTTTTCTAGCGTCGGTCGTGAGGTGTGATTTTTTACCCAAACAGTTTGCCCCCAAAATTTGAATTTCAGGCGTGAAGTTCGAGTTTTAAATCTGACGAAGTGTTTCGACATGTGTCGCATGGGGAGAGGATCTGGTAGAATTCCAATCGTCTTGGTTCGATTTGGATTGGAGGAAATGATGGGATTGTGACGTCACGACGGCGTGTCAGAAACGAAAAGACATTCAGGGCACATGTGTCGCCCATCGGCATGATGCATGCGAAAAGGCGATGACAGGTGTCGACCATCCAGTGGGTCGACCTGACACGATCTTTGCCATAAATAACGCGATTCATGGAATCGTTTCCTTCTTTATGCTCACTCGTGTTTTTAGGAAAAGGTTTCAGAGAGATTCACTTGCCATTGTTACGTGCGTCCCGAGTGTTTATAAGTTCAGAAGAAACCTTGTCGGTTTTCAGGATGTCAATCGAACCAGCGAGCACCATAGTTGGTCAAGAAAGCCTAGAAGCTTTTAGGACCTTGTCCGACATCCCTGACGCTATTCAGATATACTCGTCGGGTCAGTTCCGACCGGACGACTGTCCGAATGGACACTTTGTCCTATATGAATACCCTTTTAAGGCAGGTTTTAAGTGGCCATTTTCCCCGTTAGTTAGGGAGTTTCTGGGAAAGTATCGTCTTTCGCCTGCTCAAATGATGCCTCAGTTCTGGCGAATAGTCCGTGTGATCGATAGGATCACCGGTGAGTGGACGAATCCGTTCACGGTGGAGGACCTTCTGGCGTCCCATGTAGCTAAGGTGGACAACTACCACCGATATAGTTTATTCTCTAAGTTTAAAAAAGCCCAGGTCTTGGTGTTGAACACCCAAGTAAACGACCGGGGTTAGAAGTCTCGATATGTCTTTGGGAAGACACAGTCGCTTAAGCTTTTGCAGGAGGACACGACATGGGATACCGCCGGGTGGAATACCAACAGTAAGTCTTTCACTTGTCGTGTACTGTTTATTTTTACCTCTTGAATCATGCGTCTTAGCTAGTCGGGCGCTTCTTTTTCAGCTATCGCGTTCCCTGATGTTAGTGCTTCCAAGGAGACGCTGGCGAAGATCGAGAAATTCTAGATGTATAATCCGGATGATAGATCTTTCTCCGTCCAGCGCAGCCTCAGGGATGAGGGTTCGGACGACGAGATCGTCGAGCTGACAGGGATGGGGATCCCTGCAAGAGAAGAAGAAGCAGAAGAGGAGGAAGAAGAGACGACAGGTAATTTTGCTGTACGTTCTTCTTAACATGTCGTCTACTTTATTCATACGACCTTCATCTTATCATGTCTCTGCTTTTTTGTAGGTGGTTCGGGCGTCATGTCCACCCCTGATGTGCAGAAGAAGAAGGCTCAACTCTCGTTGGCTCGTAAGGCCAAGGAGTTGAAGTGAAAAGCTCCCCCACCCCCGTTGTCGGGGGTAAAGAAGTCCAAGATGGTTCTTCGGAGGGAACCGTCGTCGAAGGGTGGTGCCTCGTCCGGGGTCGCCACCGCTGAGAAGACGAAGACGCCACCGCAAGTCATCGACGCGACTCCGGTGAGTGTGGCCCCTCCCTTGTTTGAAGAGGTCGGTCCATCTCCCTCGTCGGCCGACAAGAGAAAAGGCAAGAGAACAGAAGGGTCCAATGATGTTATGACGGTAAACTTTTCATTGCCGTCAGACTTCATGGCCAGGGAAGAGATGGATAGCAATAAGATCTTCCCCGATCTGGAGAAATTCCTCTTGCCGTCCTTTAAGGAACGGCTGGAGGGCGTCACTGTCGACAACATAGGGTCGCACGTCGCAGGATTGACTTTCAAGGTACGTACGATCCGTTTGTCTTAAGTACTTTTGTTAGTTTTGTTTTTCTAACGTTTGAATTTTCGTGCGCTGCAGGTGTTTCAAACTTCCCTTTGCCTGTATGCCCACATGGATAAAATCTGTAAGGTTACTCATGTTGCTATAGAGAAAATGCACAAGGCACAGGAGGAAGCTCGTGTGGCGAGGGACCAGGAGAAGTTGGCGATGGAAAGGGTCGAATGCTATTCCACGAAGCTTGCCGAAGTACAGAACTTTTATGCGGCGACGTTGAGCGCGAAGGAAGAGCTTCAGTGTCTTATGAATGAGACCCTTGAGAAGTCCACTGCGACTGAGGCAGATTTACGAGCGACTAAGGGTTCCTTGGTCGAGAGCGAAAAACAGGTCGATGACCTTAAGTCGCTCGTCGAGGCGAGAGAGGAGAAGATTGCGTCCTTAGAGGAGCGTCTCTAGTCTTTTGAGGCTCTAACCCGTTTGAGGGTTCGAGCGGCGATCATGCGTCGCCATTTGCGGGGGTTAGACCCTATGGCCGGAACCGAAGAGGAGGTAAAAACCTTCCTAGAGCAAGTCGGGGACGAGGATAAACTCGACCAAGAGGACAAGCTCGAATGAGAGGACCCGACAGACGCAGCGGTCGACGTAGCTGGCGATGAGGAGGTCGCTGAGGACTCCTTTCTGCCTTGAGTTTTTCCCTTTGGTGTGGGGCGACTATAGTCGGTCGTGCCCTTTACTTGTACATTTTCGATTGTATAAATACAAGTGAAATTTTGTTATACTTTTGTCGTACACTTTACTTTGTTGTCAATGAACAAAATAAGATGGAAAGATAACAAGACTTAATGAATCGGGCATAATTAGCCATAAAACGTACGTATGACTGAGATATTTGTAATCGAGCGACTGAGGCCGAAGGGGTATTCTAAGTTTGGGATTCAAGTCATAAGACTCGTGTCTCCAATACTTAGTTTAAAAAGCACCTGTGATGGTCATAAGACCCATATGATGAATCATAAGATTCCTTTTTTGTAAGTCTCAGAGACTTTGCTTCTCACGATGAAGATCGTAAGACTTTTGTTTAAGTCGTAGAGACTCATAAATCGTAAAATCGTGTTTTTAATCGCCATAGGACTTATGCTTTAAGCCGTAGAGACTTTATTTAAGAATGACTTTGGAAACAATCGGGCGACTGAGCCGAACATACATTCCAAATTATAGGGTTCAAGTCATAAGACTCAATTTTGAATGCACCTGTTGTGATCGTAAGATCTCTGTGTTGAATCGTAAGATTTAGTTTTCGAGTCATGAGTTATGGGTCACGACTTTGTCTTCTTACGATATAGATCGTAAGACTGATGTTCGTGCGATCCTGCGAACCTATAATATAAGGTGGTTGTTGGTTTGACCAACGACCCTTCGATGCTTAAGTCAGTAATCGTTTGTCGAAATAAATCGAAAGCGAAAAGGAAATAAAATGTACTATAATCCAGCTACGTGGGGTTGCAGTCGTAGATTCGACACTACGACCTTCGGACATACGATCATTTGTGGATCGTTGTTGTATATGATCTCGGAAGGAATTCCGAATCTGCATAAAGTGTTAGTCTGGATAGAAGAGATGACCTCTCCGTCCCATATCTGGGAGTAGGCGTCTGCTTCTGTTCATTCAGAGGAATAATTTGAAAAGACTAACAGGAAAATTTCTTGCCTTGGGGGCAGGACGTCCATTCCCTACCTTTTGAAGGGTCGTGGAATTAAGGATATAAGTAAAACCTTTTAGAAGTTTGGTATGTCGTACCTGAGTGTCATTGACGAACGTACCTGATGACGTTTATCGTTCCGTCGTGGGGTCCGATTGCCCCCGAGTCGTGAGCTATATCTATGCCCATGATTGATAGCTAAAGAATTTGGTGTCGTATGGGGTACAGCATTTTGCCTTCTTGTAGTGACTGTAAGACGATACCCTGGATTTGCCTTTTCTGGCGTAAGGATAGACTAGATCATATCGTGTACAGTCGCCACAATGTGGGTCTCACTTTTGAGGTTTCATCGTTGCTTTGTAGCAATCATGGGCGGTTTTCTGCTCGCTTTTGATTTCTTGCACTCCCCATGGCGTCAGAAATTTGATCGTCTGATGATTGGTCAAGGGGACCGCTTTCATGTTGTGGATCCAGGGTCGACCAAGTATAACGTTATATGCTGATGAACAGTCAATAACGTTAAATCTTGTTTGCTTGTTGACCCCTTTAGCATACACCGGGAGGATGATCTCTCCCAACGTATTGGTGGAATCGCCATTGAATCCTATCAGATTCGTCGACCGACGGGTGATTTCTGATTTATCGATTCCCATAGCTTTGATAGTGCTTAGAAAAATGATGTTGGCCGAACTGCCCCCATCGACCAATACTCTTTTGGTCGAGCAGTTGCCAATAGTGAGCTGGATGATCAAGCCACCGTGATGCTTTTGCCAACTGTCCTGGAGGTCGTCTTGGCCGAACGTTATCGGCATCGCCTCCAGCTCTAGTTCTTGCTTTGGTCGGGACGACCTGGGAATAGGATATTCTCCCGACGATTGACTGGCATGCCGCTTGGTTGCCGAGTAAGTTAAACCACAGACGTCTGATCCACCCGTCACACAATTGACGACTTTCTTATGGACGGGGGATGCCGATCTTACGTTATCGACTGGCGTAGATTCTTTATTGATCAAGCCCTACAGATGACCCTTGGGGACGATCCAGGCTAACTCCTTCTGCAAAGCAAGGCAGTTATCCGTCGTGTGACCATGGTCGCTATGGAAGTCGCACCATTTGGTCTTGTCCTTCTTGTCGTCGTATTTATCACTCTTCTTGGGCCATCGGACAGACGACTGAACATTTCTGAAAGCGTCGACTAGCTCTTTCATCGTTCCTTTGAATCCATAAGAGGAAATCTTAGGATATTGAGGGAATCGAGGTGTAGGATTGCTCTTTTTCTTGTCGAATCGCACATTTGATATTTGGTGCGACGGCTCTGACTTGACGCTCGGCTTGGGTTTGAAATCTGGTTTCTTGATCCTAAGCGACTTTTTGTCAGCGGAATGCTTACGACGGAAGACTAGGTCATCTTCGACTCTCATGTAAGCCAAAGTCCTAGCTCGTACGTCTTTAAAATTCTCTGGAGGATATTTTGTAAGATCGACGTATAGTCCCGTAGTGTCGTCGTCAAGACCACGCTTGTAGGCCTCGATGGCAGTCTTGACGTCACAATTTCGAATGCTGATCATTTCGGCGTTAAAGCGATTGAAATAATTACGGATGGACTCTCCGGATTTTTGGACGACGTAGTACAGGTCGCTGGTCTGCTTCTCCATCTTGCGACTACTGGGGAACTGTTGCGAGAACTGGTTGACCAATTCTGTGAAGTTGCTAATGGACTTAGGTTTGAGGTTGATCAACCACTGGAGAGCAGGACCTGTAAAAGTCGCCCCGAAGCTTTTGCACATGCACACCTCTTGATATTGTTGTGGGATTGATACTGTCCATATCAATTGTTTGTATTGTGCAATATGTTCCGTTGGATCAGTTATTCCTGAATACTTTGGAGTGAAAGCAGGAATATTGTATTTCTTTGAGACATCGACAGTCGCTATTGTGTCAATGAATGGCGACGCTTAGAACCCTGTGCGGGGCTCGACGTCGACGGGGACGGCGGCACCTGGTAATTTGGAAAGTAGCGACATCATCTTCTCGTTCTGATCTTCCAATAACCTAAGTCGTTGGGCGACGGGGTCATTAGGATCGGAATTTACACCGGTTGGAGGGTTGACCCCTGAATTCGTGGTCGTCGCCGTTCCGTTTCCGTACGAAGAACCATTGGCATCCCCCGTTGAGAGGGACGAAATATGGCGGGGCGCCATTATGCAAGGGTGGCGGCCTCAAATACTGAGGGGGATACTGCCCTTGATGAGGATTGCCGACAAATAGCCTCGAACCTGGATTGTTGGCGAATGGCCTGATCCTGGATTGTTGACGAATGGCCCTGATCCTGGATTGTTGACGAATGACCCTGGACCTGTTTGGAATTGGGGCTTTATGATAGGTGCACCCATAGGTCGGGGACCATTCTGAGGTCCAAAGGAATTACCCATCGCTGGATTCCTCAAAGAAGCGATTTCCGCGGCTGCTTTCTGATTCTGCTCATGCAGGGCTCGAATCTGACTTTGAGCCGCATTCAATTCTGACTAGATTTGAATCATGGGATCTTGATAGTTTGCCATTTACCTGAAAATAACAAAAACTTCTCAAGATCGTTAGAGCGATATATGCGTTGGCTACAGGCTTTCTCTAGATGGGGTCCCACGGATGGCGACAAACTGTTAATGCCAAAAATCATCCAAAAGAACAACTTAAGGTTGATGTGGACTTTTAACAACTAAAGAACCGTATCTTAAGACCAAGCAACACAATCGCAAGGAAAAAGTAAACAAGACAGAAGACTTGGTGACGCAGAAAACCCCAAAACGAGGGAAAAAACTGCGGTCGACTTGTGAGAGTCGACGGTGCACTATAGTCGCCAAACAGGGGCGAAAGTCCTTTTGTAACAGGTGTTTTGTGTACAACAGATTACAAATAAATGTAAAAATAGACTTAGTCGTGTGTAAATGACGTGTGTCGTGTGTTAATCGTGCGAAATAAACTGTTGTCGTGCGGTTCGAACTGCTGTCGTGCGAAGTTGCTTTAGCGATGTTTGTTCGAATGCTCTGTAAATCACTGTGTTTTCCGGTGTGTAACTGCTTAGAAAGTAGATGGAGCAGATATAGTTCAGATTGAATCAGATTAACTCAGATGACATTCCCCCCCTTTTGAGTGTTGAGCAAGCCTTTATATAGCTTTCGCCGGTCATTGAATGTGCCTTTATGGCTTGCTTTGTAACCGCTGTCGGGCTTTAAATGCCATTGATGACTCGTCCGTTACTGGCTGTTTGCACCATGAATGCTCGTGGACCTGCATTAATGAACAAAAGAAAGGGTGTTGACTGTTAACAGTTAGTGTAATCGTACAACCGTCATAAGTCTCATACGTCGGTCGCACGGAACGTACGACTAGCACAAAAACGTACGACCGACCATACGTCTATAAACAACCTGTAAGACCGTATCTAAATGCAAGAGTGGTCTTATGAAAGTGTTATTCGAGTTTTCTAGCGTCGGACGTGAGGTATGATTTTTTACCCAAACAGCAGCCGTTAAAACGACATTCTGATATTTGAAGGGAACCGAGAAACATGGTCTTATATTTAGTTTGCACAATAACTGTGAAATTGTTGGATATTGTGATTCTGACTATGCAGGTGATCAAGTTGGTTGGAGATCCACATCCGGTTATGTATTTACCTTGGGTGGAACAACCGTCAGTTGGAGATCACGGTTACAGTCTATTGTTGCATTGTCGACCACAGAAGTTGAACTTGTTCCGGCGGTTGAATCTGCAAAGGAAGCGGTCTATTTGAAAGAACTACCAAATAACATGGGCTTCGAGCAAACTTCCATGTGCATTCTCTATGATAATCAGAGTGCCATCCATTTGGCAACTAATTTGTCTTTCAGCTCCCGGACAAAGCACATAAATGTGCGTGATGCATATCTTGTTAGATTACATGAAGCGAAGGTCGTCTATTTGAAGAAAGTCTTGACAGAGGACAATGTCGCTGATATGTTCACTAAGTCGCTACCGCCAGCTAAGTTTGGGCACTGCTCAAACTTGATCCAGCTCCGTTTGTGTTAGTGCCGTTGGGCACATTGCGAGAGAGAGAAGATATTACCACATATGACAAAATGACATCTTTGAAGGAATTACTTTGTTAAGTGCTTAGAGCTTTGCTTATGCTCTAACTTGTTCATTTGAGGTTATTTGTTTGCTTGTAACTTTGACGGGTGATGGCCATGCTGAAGCTCGTCACGGTTGGAATGCATTTTGCTACCTCATGCCAATTTACTTTGCTACTTACTTGCTAAGATCAACCGTTGTGTTAGTCCGTTACTGGCCGTTTGCACCATGAATGCTCGTGGACCTGCATTAATGAACAAAAGAAACGGTGTTGACTGTTAACGGTTAGTGTAATCGTACAACCGTCATAAGTCTCATACGTCGGTCGCACGGAACGTACGACCGAGCATACGTCTATAAACAACCTGTAAGACCGTATCTAAATGCAAGAGTGGTCTTATGAAAGTGTTATTCAAGTTTTCTAGCGTCGGTCGTGAGGTATGATTTTTTACTCAAACAGCAGCCGTTAAAACGGCATTCCGATATTTGAAGGGAACCGAGAAACATGGTCTTATATTTGGTTTGCACAATAACTGTGAAATTGTTGGATATTGTGATTCTGACTATGCAGGTGATCAAGTTGGTTGGAGATCCACATCCGGTTATGTATTTACCTTGGGTGGAACAGCCGTCAGTTGGAGATCACGGTTACAGTCTATTGTTGCATTGTCGACCACAGAAGTTGAACTTGTTCCGGCGGTTGAATCTGCAAAGGAAGCGGTCTATTTGAAAGAACTACCAAATAACATGGGCTTCGAGCAAACTTCCATGTGCATTCTCTATGATAATCAGAGTGCCATCCATTTGGCAACTAATTTGTCTTTCAGCTCCCGGACAAAGCACATAAATGTGCGTGATGCATATCTTGTTAGATTACATGAAGCGAAGGTCGTCTATTTGAAGAAAGTCTTGACAGAGGACAATGTCGCTGATATGTTCACTAAGTCGCTACCGCCAGCTAAGTTTGGGCACTGCTCAAACTTGATCCAACTCCGTTTGTGTTAGTGCCGTTGGGCACATTGCGAGAGAGAGAAGATATTACCACATATGACAAAATGACATCTTTGAAGGAATTACTTTGTTAAGTGCTTAGAGCTTTGCTTATGCTCTACCTTGTTCATTTGAGGTTATTTGTTTGCTTGTAACTTTGACGGGTGATGGCCATGCTGAAGCTCGTCACGGTTGGAATGCATTTTGCTACCTCATGCCAATTTACTTTGCTACTTACTTGCTAAGATCAACGGTTGGAATGCATTTTGCTACCTCATGCCAATTTACTTTGCTACTTACTTGCTAAGATCAACCGTTGTGTTAGTCCGTTACTGGCCGTTTGCACCATTAATGCTCGTGGACCTGCATTAATGAACAAAAGAAACGGTGTTGACTGTTTACGGTTAGTGTAATCGTACAACCGTCATAAGTCTCATACGTCGGTCGCACGGAACGTACGATCGAGCATACGTCTATAAACAACCTGTAAGACCGTATCTAAATGCAAGAGTGGTCTTATGAAAGTGTTATTCGAGTTTTCTAGCGTCGGTCGTGAGGTATGATTTTTTACCCAAACAGCAGCCGTTAAAACGACATTCCGATATTTGAAGGGAACCGAGAAACATGGTCTTATATTTGGTTTGCACAATAACTGTGAAATTGTTGGATATTGTGATTCTGACTATGCAGGTGATCAAGTTGGTTGGAGATCCACATCCGGTTATGTATTTACCTTGGGTGGAACAGCCGTCAGTTGGAGATCACGGTTACAGTCTATTATTGCATTGTCGACCACATAAGTTGAACTTGTTCCGGCGGTTGAATCTGCAAAGGAAGCGGTCTATTTGAAAGAACTACCAAATAACATGGGCTTCGAGCAAACTTCCATGCGCATTCTCTGTGATAATCAGAGTGCCATCCATTTGGCAACTAATTTGGCTTTCAGCTCCCGGACAAAGCACATAAATGTGCGTGATGCATATCTTGTTAGATTACATGAAGCGAAGGTCGTCTATTTGAAGAAAGTCTTGACAGACGACAATGTCGCTGATATGTTCACTAAGTTGCTACCGCCAGCTAAGTTTGGGCACTGCTCAAACTTGATCCAGCTCCGTTTGTGTTAGTGCCGTTGGGCACTTTGCGAGAGAGAGAAGATATTACCACAGATGACAAAATGACATCTTTGAAGGAATTACTTTGTTAAGTGCTTAGAGCTTTGCTTATGCTCTACCTTGTTCATTTGAGGTTATTTGTTTGCTTGTAACTTTGACGGGTGATGGCCATGCTGAAGCTCGTCACGGTTGGAATGCATTTTGCTACCTCATGCCAATTTACTTTGCTACTTACTTGCTAAGATCAACCGTTGGGAAGACTCGTATTCGTTGGATTGAGAGTTTCGCTATCAAGGATCACGTGCATCATGCTGGAGTGTTATAATATATATATATATATATATATATATTAAATATATTATATTCCTTTTCTTGAAGAGATGCTACACGTGAGTTTTTGGGGTAATATGGAATTACCATATTACCCTTATGCTTGCTCACTACTCAACCCACCTCCTATAAATACCTTTAATTCCTTCCATTTCAACCATCCATGCTTCTTTCCTCTTGATTTTCTTTTACCGAAATACACACACATATTTCGATTTCTTTGGTGCTTCACTTGTTAGGGACATCCACAAATACTCTCTAGTATATTTTGATATACTTAGTGTGTGTGTGAGGACGAGAGTGTTTCGATATTCGGTGGTGTTCGTGAAGCCTCGTTAGTTGATCGTGGGTCTTAAGATCCTTGTTAAGCACTTGTAATCTCCTTGGTTGGTAATAAACACTTGCTCTCTCTCTTTGGTGGACGTACACTATCACAGCGATAGTGGAACCATGTTAAATCTCGGTGTTATTTCGGTTGTGTTTTACTCGCCATACATATATATATATATATATATATATATATATATATATATATATATAGCCTTAGGTTCAATAGAGAAGTGCAAATATTTAGAGAAGTAAAAAAACACGGGTCCGTTCATATATGAACGTTCATATATAAACAGTCATATATGAACGTTCATATATGAACGTTCAGATATGACTGTTATATGAACGTTCATTTATGAACGTTCATATATGACTGTTTATATATGAACGTTCATATATGAATGTTCATATATGACTGTTATATGAACGTTCATATATGAACGTTCATATATGACTGTTTATATATGAACGTTCATATATGAACGGACCCGTGTTTTTTACTTCTCTACTTCTCTAAATATTTGCACTTCTCTATTGAACCTTTCCCTATATATATATATATATATATATATATTTATCTCGTCAATATATATATATATATATATATTATATATATATATATTATATATATATCGTTATTATATATATATATATATCTCGTTGATATATACACTTATATATATCTTGCTATATATATTTATAGATTCTAACGTTTCCATCGTTTTTATCAATTTATATATATTTCGCGTAGGTTTAATTTTCTACGTCAGATAATTATTCTATAATATCTAGATCATTGTTATCCGCATTTGTTGTTGGGTTTATTGTGCATTTGGATTTCTACTCGTTTTGGGACCTTAGAAATCATTTGTGAGCTTCTCGTATTTTCTTTGGCACGATAATTTTTTCCTAACATATGCAACAATTTTCCTAGTAAGCGCTAACTGTGGTAAGAGTCTTCACTCTTACTCATCGGGTAAGACCCTTGGTCCTTACCTTAGCTTTTACCGGGTATGATTCTTGATCATTTTCATATTCATCCGGTAAAGTAATGTGACTTGGTAAGCCCTTACCCGAGTAAACGGCCTCTTAGGGGCCGCTTACCTAATCACTTACTCGGGTAAGTGCTTACCGGTAAATTCAAGACTTATTAAAAGGTAAGAATACTCATTACCAATCTTGACATTTATCTAACTTATTCTGGTTGGTTTGTAATTTGTAGAATCTGAGGGGGTAGATTTGACAAGTGGACAATAGTTCAGGATAGGAGGGATTGCGCCTCACTTCTCGTGGGACTACAGGGTTAGCGGAGCAATTATTACAAAGTTGGAGGACTAAAGTTGTAATTCGGCTATTGACTATATAAGCTGGTTACTCTTCACGTTTTTTAGACGATTACATTCATTTTCACTTTCATCTGTGTGTATTAGTTTTTCTCTCTCAACAATTTTAGGGTTTTATGTAGGTTATCATCTTCAACCCTCATGAAGATGATTAGGTTAGATTAGGTCTAGATATTGTTGATTTCATTCTTGTATGTACAGATTAGTTGTTATTTCATTTCAAATAAAGGTTTATGATGGTATCAGAGCGAGGTTCGAACTAGTTCTTGCCTTCTCTTTCTCACTCTAACAACTTCTGGTACGTCTTCTCCTTTCAAAGTTTCTCAAAATCTGGTTGTAGATCCTTTTTGTCTCTCCAGTTTCTTTTTTTGATATTGTTCAAACAAGATCTCGTTTCACTCAAACATTGTTTTTTCAAAATCTTCTTCTCTGGTTGTTCTTTGCTACATGCAACTCTCGATCTGGTCAGAGTTTTTGTGTGCTCTCTCATATTTTTCATTTTTTGTTGTTATCTACACTCCATATCTGACCTGTTTAGGCCTTGTCTAGTGTGTGTTGATACAAATACTTCTCATATTGGCTGTTTACAAAAGGTTTTCGTTGAACAAAACTCAGATCTACAAGATCTGTTGCCTTTCTGTACTCATATTGTTTGTTTGCAAAAGTGTTTGTCGAACAAAACTCAGATCTACAAGATCTGTTGCCTTTCAGTACTCATATTGTTTGTTTGCAAAAGTGTTTGTTGAATAAAAAACTCAGATCTACAAGTTATGTTGCCTTTCTGTTCTTGTAGAAGAGTAAATCGTCCCTTTTCAAAAAAAAAACCTAAGTCATTTTCTGACTTAGTGTAGTTTTCTCTTTTTTCAAATATTTGTTCTCGAAGACTCTGGATCTAACTGTAATTAGTCCAGATCCTTTTCTGGTGAAGGCTAGCTGAATCAGATCTCTATAGGTCTTATTCAACTCTGTTTTTGTGATCCAACGCTTAGATTTGCCTTTTTTCTTACGTGCTCTCACTATTTTGTGGTTGCATGTGTGGTGAGGTGTACGATTAGATCCAGATCTGTACAAATTTGTGTCTCGTCGTATTCTCCTGTCGTTATCTTCTCTTTGTTTTGTTGTTATTTCATAGTGAAGGTTTGCTTGGTGACGTGAGCCTGTAATCTGTGTCGCTTGGACCAGATCCTATACAGTGCTTGTGGAAGGTACTCTTCATATCTTCACTTTTTCTCTCCACGTTCCTTACATCACACCTTAGTTAAAATCTAGTGACGTGTGCCCTAGATCTGTCAGTTTTGTGTGACTGTTTGTTCAGGTTAAACCTGTTTTCAACCTGGCTGGTTGTATAGCCTGTGGTATTTCTCTCAACAGTTGTTCTTAATCAAACAACTGGTTAAGACGTCTGTTCCACCTATTTCTTCCGTTGTGCATCAAACAAGGAGCGCTCTGTAAGTATTTTTCACTGTGTTTATCGCCTCTATCTCGGCTGGTACGTCTCGTTTCTATCCTTGCGTGCTCTCCTTCTGTCTCTATTCTAAGTCGGGGTGTCTAAGTGGTTGACTTGGCCTACCACCTATTGAGTGGCAAGGAATCCTGTCTTCAAGCCCTTAGCCTTTACCCTTGTGTGTTTGTTCTGTTATTTCATCATGACTGGTGAAGAAGCTCGTAAAGATCTAGAACATCAGTCATTGATTGCTAAATTGGATTTTGGCGATCCTCTTTACTTGCATCCTAGTGACACCTCAGGTGCCTCTATTTTGGGTATGAAACTTACTGGCACTGAAAATTATAAGGTGTGGTCATGTGCTATGATTCTTGTTGATGCCAAAAATCACCTAAAAGAACAACTTAAGGTTGATGTGGACTTTAACAACTAAAGAAATGTATCTCAAGACTAATCAACACAATCGCAAGGGAAAAAGTAAATGAGACAAGAGAATTGGTGACGCGGAAAACCCCAAAACGAGGGAAAAACCGTGGTCGACTTGTGGGAGTCGACAGTGCACTATGATTGCCAATCAGGGGCGATAATCCTTTAGTAACAAGTGTTTTGTGTACAACAGATTACAAATAGATGTAAAAATGAGCTTAGTCGTATGTAAAAGTCGTGCGTCATGTGTAAATCGTATGAAATAAGCTGTTGTCGTGCGGTTCGAACTGCTATCGTGCGTAAGTTGCCTAAGCGATATTTGTTCGAATGCCTCGTAGATTACTGTTGCATTTGCGATGTCTAAGAGTTTGGAATAGAGGTAGATAGCTTGGAATAGATAACCGATCAGATGCTTTTTCGGTTGTAGAGCAGGCCTTTATATAGCTTCCACTGGTCATTAAATGTGTCTTGATGGCTTTCTTCATAACCGCTGTCGGGCCTTTAATACCATAGATAGCTTGTTCGTTACTGGCCGTTAGCACCATGAATGCTTGTGAACCTGCATTAATGAACAAAAGAAATGGGTTTGACTGTTAACGGTTAGTGTAATCGTACGACCGTCTTAAGTCTCAGACGTCGGTCGTACGGAACGTACGACCATCATAAAAATGTACGACCGAGTACTCATCTGTAAATAACCTGTAAGACCTTATCTTAATACAAGAGTGGTCTTATGGAAATGTTATATGAGTTTTCTATCGTCGGTCGTGAGGTGTGATTTTTTACCCAAACAATTTGCCCCCAAAATTTGAATTTTAGGCGTGAAGTTCGAATTTTAAACCTGACGAAGTGGTTTGACACGGGTCGCGCGGGGAGAGAATCTGGTCGAATTCCAACCGTCTTGGTTTGATTTGGATTGGAGGAAACGAAAAGGTTGTGACGTCACGACGACGTGTCAGAGGCGTATAGTCGTTTAGGGGACAGGTGTCGTCCATCGGCATGATGCATGCGAAAAGGCGATGGACAGGTGTCGACCATCCAGAGGGTCGACCTGACACGATCTTTACCATAAATAGTGCGATTCAGGGAATCGTTTTCTTTTTACGTTTGCAACACATTTTCTAGAGAGTTTCTTCGCGAGAAAGAGTCAAAGGAACTTTTACTGCTGTTTTGATCGTTCGAGGTTTTTAGACATCTAAGGTACAATCTTTCACCCTTTTTCATCATGCGGAAAAAGTCGATAGCCAAAAAGGCTTCTGCGTATAGGGAGCTTATGGACCTATACGTAGCACAGGTTTCTGTGCCCGACTTTTCTGTCTCCTCCGAGCCGACAAGCTCTTTTCAAGAGAGGGAGGAGGTGGAATCCTTTAGATTATCGGAGGGTATTCCTGCCAAAATCCGGTTATATACTCCGGACCAACTTAGACCGGCGGAGTGTCAAATTGGGTTCTTCGTTTTGTACGAGTACCCTTTTAGAATAGGGTTTAGATGGCCATTTACTCCCCTGGTCAGGGAGTTTTTGGAATATTACGACTTATCTCCTGGTCAGATCTTGCCTGAATTTTGGCAGATCTTTCAGGAGATCAATCGGATCACCGGTGACTGGGATGTACCTTTCACGGTGAGTGATCTATTGACGGCTTTTGACGTGAAGTCGGACGACTATCATCGTTATAGCCCGTCTTCTAAGCTGAGGGGTAGACATACTTTGGTCCCCGATACCCTGGTTCACGATCGTGGGTGGAAGGCCAAATATGTTCTCGGTCATGTACGGACACTTGGTCGTATAGACGAGGATACTTCCTGGGTCGCTTCTGGGTGGAACACTAGGGGTATAAATTTTGATTTATCGTACATCTTTCAGTATGTAACTTTGTCTTTTGCTAATTTTTTGTTGCTTGTTTCAGATATTAGCTTTGATGGGTTTGGTCCTGCCGCAGATTCTCAGGAAAAGGTTGCGAGACTTTTTTCTTGTGGGGTCGGAGAGTTATTTGACTCTCGCAGTCATACAACCGTCAGCGCTTCAGAAGCTGAAGAAAGAAGTCAACAAGAGACTTCGACAAGTAAGTGTCCTTTGATCGTACGTTTTCTGCTTTTCTTCGAGTCGTACGACAATAGCTGACATTTTTATTTTTTATAGGCGGTTCTGATATGCAGTCTGCTTCGGGTAAGGCGAAGAGAGAAGCCCAACTGGCCTTAGCTAAGAAAGCCAAGGAGCTGAAGAAGAAGGATCCTCCGACTTCGGGGTCGAAGGTTTTGAAGAAAGCAAAGTTGGTTCCCCCGAGGGAACCGTCGTCGACGGGTGGAGAGCCATTAAAGGCCTCTACGCCCGAGAAGGCGAAGACGTCTTCGGACGTGCCAAGGATGACACTGACGCCACCTGGTTCGTCCACTGCAGGGGAGAAGGGGAAAGGTCCTCAGACTGAAGGGTCCCCTGAAGTTACGACGGTAAACTTTCCGTTACCGTCGGACTTCTTATTGGACGGCGTTCTGGATAGGGCGTAGATTTTCCCTAACTTGGGAAAATTTCTCCTACCAGCCTTCAAGGATCGTTATCGTGGCGCTATCGTGGATGAGACAGGGTCTCGCGTCGCGGGCATGGCCTTTTTGGTAAGTATTTTTTATCGTATGTCTCTTCCTCTCTTAGTAAGTTAGACTTACCTTGTGTTTTTTCGTGCGGCTGCAAGCATTTCAGACGTCTTTATGCCTTTTCGGCCAACTGGAGGAGCTCCAGAAGGTCGATCCTTCGGTCGTTGAGAAGCTTCAGCGAGCATAGGAGGATGAGCATAAAGCTCGAGAGGATGAGCTGGCGGCGAAGGCCAAGGCGGAGGCTCTCTCCGTTCAAGTGGACGATCTTAAGAGTCTTCTTGAGACGTCGTCGCTGGAGAAGGAGGAGCTCCAAAATCGCCTCAAGGAGACGCTGGAAAGGGCCTCTGCTTATGAAGCAGAGGTGACGAAGACTAAAGCATCCCTCACCGTGCGCGAAAAACAGGTGGGGGAGCTCAGGTCGTCGGTTAAGGCCGCTGAGGCCAAGACGGGGTCTTGGAGGAGAACCTCCTCTCGTTTGAGGCGCTGACTCGTCTGAAGGTCAGGGCGGCAATTATGCGCCGTCACCTGCGGGAAAAAACCGTTTGGCTGGCGCAGAGGCCGAGGTCGCATCCTACCTCGAACACGTCGGGACCGAGGATGATCTCGATCAAGAGGATAGGGTCGACAACACCGACTCCGCGGAGACCAAGACGGGTAGTGCGGAAGACGAGGGTGGAGTCGACCAGGGCCCTCAGTAGGCTTTTGAGCTTTTGTAATTTTTATTTCGTTCTAGGGTGACCGTTGGTGGTCGTGCTTTTTCTTGTACTTCCTTTAGATTAATACAAGTATGTCTTTCTTTATACCGTCATGTGCTTTACTTTGTTGTAAATAAACAACATAAACTTAGTATAGAAAGTAGTAAGGCGTAGGTAAAACTGTACGACGAAGGTACTTGTAGCTTTTCGCAATCGGGCGACTGAGGCCGAAAAAATGTTTTAAGTATGGAGTTCAAGTCGTAAGACTTTAATTCCGAAAACTCAGATTAGAAAGTACATGCTATGACTGTAGGATCCACGAAATGAATCATAAGATTCCGCATATGAGTCGTTTGACAATCGTGATATTTTTAGTCATAAAGACTTTGTTTCTCACGATATGAATCGTAAGATTGTCGTTCATGCGATCCTGGGAGCCTGCAATGTAAGATCAGAGGTGGTCGTTGGTTTGACCAACGACCCTCCGATGCTTAAGTCAGTAATCGTTTGTCGAAATAAATCAAAAATAAAGTTTCAAAAGAAGTACTTTTTAGATGTACTGCGTTCCAGCTTCGTGGGATATCTTGGTCGTCGAGGGTTTAAAGCCTATAATCACCCTTTCCGACGACCTCAAATATTCGATAAGGTCCTTCCCACTTAGTGGACAATTTACCTGCATTTGGCTCCTTAGTGTTCTGGAATACCCGTCGTAAGTCATAGTCACCTTCCTGGAAGATTTTGGCTTTAACATTTTTATTGAAATGTCGCTAACGACTTGTCGTTGAGACGCCATCCTGATTAAAGCAGATTCTCTCAACTCTTCAAGAGCGTCGAGGTCGTAGCTTAGGTCCACCAAATTATGATCGACGGACGTGTGTCTCGATGTCGGGAGCTGCACTTCAATAGGTAGGACGGCTTCGCAACCGTAGACCAATGAAAACGGTGTCTGTCCTGTCGATGTTTGGGGCATCGTACGATTATCCCATAGGACCGATGGGAGTTCTTCGACCCACTTCCCTTTTGCGGCCTTAAGTCTTTTCTTGATTGAATTGATGATGACTTTATTGCTCGATTCTGCAAGACTGTTAGACTGGGGATAACGTGGGGTTGAGGTCGTAAGTTTGATACTACGGTCCTCACAAAATTGTTGTGTACGATCACTTATGAACTGTGACCCATTGTCACACACGATTTCAGAAGGGATTCCGAATCTGCATAGGATGTTAGTCTGGATAAAAGAAATGACTTCTTTGTCCCGAATCTGGGAGTAAGCGGCTGCTTCTATCCATTTCGAAAAATAATCTGTAAGGACTAACAGAAAGATCTTCTGCCCTGGGGCAGGAGATAATTTGCCAACGATGTCCATTCCCCACCTCAAGAAAGGCCATGGAATCAAGGACGTTGTTAATGCCAAAAATCGCACCAAGGGGACAACTTAAGGTCGATGTGGACTTTAACAACTAAAGAAATGAATCTTTCGACAAAGGCGTGCGACAAGACAAAAATCTTGGCCTGGATTCTGAACGAATGGCCTAGGACCACTCTGAGGTCCAAAGGGATTCCTTAACCGTGCGATCTCTTCAGCTGCTCTACGGCTTTGCTCCGCCATGGCGTTGATTTGATTTCGGGAGACTTCAAGCTCCTGGTACATCTGAGCAATGACATGCTGCTGATCTCCAGGGGCTGCCATTTTCCTGCAACAGAGAACAAAGAAAACTCCAAGAAACCGTTAGCAAGACGCACGTTTGTCGAAGATTTTCTCTAGATGGGGTCCCACGGATGGCGCCAAACAGTTAATGCCAAAAATCGCACCAAGGGGACAACTTAAGGTCGATGTGGACTTTAACAACTAAAGAAATGAATCTTTCGACAAAGGCGTGCGACAAAGACAAAAATGTAAATGAGACAAAGGATTTGATGACGCAGGAAAAAACCTCAACGAGGAAAAAACCTGCGGACGACAGTGGATGTCGTCGTTGCACTATGGTCGCCAATCAGGGGCGATGTCCTTGGTGTTCCGGGTGTCGATCGTACAGAGATTACAATACAAATGAAGGAAAGACTTCGAAATGTAAAGTACAGGTGTTTGGAATGTAAAAACAGTGTGCGTCGTGTGTGAAAATTGTGTATAAACTGTTGGTCGAGAGGGAGAGTCTTGCGTCGAGAGTGATCTTCTATGAATGATCTCTTTGCTTCCAATGAATATTATTCGAGTGTTTGTGTTTGCTTCTGTTGTTTGATGCTCTTGTTCTATCTCTCTCTCTGTGTTATTCGGTGTTGATCAGGTGTCTTGAACTGATGATTGAGCTGGGATTTTATAGTCTTCGGATGACTTTAATTGAATCATCAAGATCTTTGATGATTGTTGTAACGGTCGTCGTCTTCAATGTGAGTTTAGATGCTCATAACTGATTTCGTCGGTTATAGCCGTTTGTCCATAAATGACTTTAACTTCTGCATTAAACACTTAAACAAATATAACAGTTGTATAACGCGCCAGTCAGTCAAGGTCGTACGGTTTTATGCGACGGTCGTGCGGAACGGGCGACGTCGAGGTCGAGTGTCGTAAGGAACTCTCGTCTTACCTTTTAGGAGGGATGGCGGAGGTTCTTAGGGTCTTCGTAGGGACCTTATCTTAATACAAGGTATAACTCATGACATGCGTCTTACCTTCTTTGGTCGCGGTCGAGACCTGCGAAATTTTGCCCAAACAGTTTGCCCCCAAAATTTGAAAGAAGGATGGCAAATTCGAGTTTTAAATTTTGCTCGTCGGGTGTTTAGGGTTCTGCGTTAAATATACCTTGGTTGTTTCGGAACCGAATTGGTTTAATTCTAACCGAGCGAGAAGTTGAAAATGGAACGAGGTCGTGACGTCATGCTGACGCATGTTTATGCTTACCAGCTGTCGTTTGCCAGGTGTCGTTGATCTATGCGGGTATGCGAAAGGATGGGGACGCATGGCGATCATCAAGGGACTCGATCTGTCTTGATAAATAAGGACCTTGACGGATCATTTCCTTGTTATGCATTTGAAGTATTTGTTTGGGAAGAGATTCCGCCTTGATTTCTTACCTTTCCTCGTCCAGAATTTACCCAAATCTTTGAGAATCTTCGACTCAGTGGAGTTTGCTCGAGGTATAAAGCGTCATCTTCCCTCCTTCGTTTTCATTGCTCTTTCTTTTTTCTTTGGTAAACAATGTCGTCCGAACCAGAGAGTTCTATCGTGAGTCAAGTAGATTTAAATACCTTTAGGCGTCTAGCGAAGATCCCTGCGGGGAAAGAGCTGATTTGTCCAAGGAATACACGTCCTGGGAGTTGTCCCGAAGAATACTTCGTAATATATGAGTACCCATTCAAAATAGGATTTGAATGGCCGTATTCGACTTTATCCAAAAATTTCATGCGATACTTTGGTTTGTCACCAGGGCAGTTGATGCCCCAACTCTGGCGATTGTTTTTGGTTATCGAGCGATTACCTGCAAAGTGGGAGTCACCTATGACCCTGAATGATTTCTGGTTGGCTTATCAAGTCAAAAGAGACAAGAATTGGCGCTATAGCCCGTATTCCAAGTACAAGGGTGACCGTACCCTAGTTTTAAAAACCGGTGTCAATGATCGTGGGTGGAGGTCTCGGTACGTATTTGTACGTATCGCTTCGCTTGATATCAACAGCAACTGGATTCGTCCTGACTGGAACATGGGAGGTACGTTCTTTGATTTTAACATACGTCATTGTTTGGTTTTTCTGCTTTTTACTTACTCTCCGCCTTTTGTCGTCTTCAGAGATTCAGTTCGACGCCATGAAGCCGAACGCAGGTTCCCAAGCCAAGATCGAGAGGTTCCTGGATCATAGTATCGATGATCGATCTTTCGTCGCACGACAACCGGCGGCCGAGGACGAGGACGTGGCGGTGGACGAGGGAGACTCTGAAGAAGAAGACGAGGAAGGGGAGGATGAACAGGAAGAAGCGACTGGTAAGCGTGTCGTAGTCTTTATTTTTCTTGTTTATTTTGCCTATCTGACGCTTTGTTCATCTTTTCAGCAGTACCGTCTGTTAAAAGGCCGGTATCTAGGAACAGGGCGACGCAAGTGGCGCTTGCCCTTCGAAGTAGGAAAAGAAGAAGGGATGTTCTGACAGCAGGGTCGGGAATCTCAAAGAAGGTGAGGACAGCAGTCCTGAGGGAACCGTTTTTGAGGGCTGATGATTCGTCGACAGTTGTCACGCCTAAGAAGGCGAGGGCGTCATCCAGCCGTCCTGGCGCGATGGACGCGACACCGGCAAGTTCTGCGTTTCCGGCGACGGTGACGAAACCGGTGTCCAAGGTGTCGACCCCAACGTCTGCCGACAGGGGCGAGGGGTCGTCGGCCAAAGTCATGACGGTCAACTTTACGTTGCCGTCTGGCTTTATGGCGGATGGTGTCCTAGGCGGGACGGCGTTGTTTCCTCATCTGGGGAAATATTTTCTCCCATCTTTCAGGGAGCGCTTTCACGGAGTTCCTGCCAGAGAAATGGGATCTCAGGCTGTAGGTCTGGCGTTCACAGTAAGCGTCAATCTTTCATGACTTGTTTCGTCGCTGTCGTTTATCGTTGTTGTAATCCGTTGTTCATTGTCTAATGTATTGTCGTGTGTTTTCAGATGTTTCAGTCGTCTTTGGCGTTGTATGCCGAGATGTCGAGAGTCGAAGATCTGGTGGCGTCTGCTCTTGAAAAAGAAGATGCAGTGCTGGAAAGGGAGAGGTTAGCTCTGGACAGGGAGAAGTCGACCTTGGCACGCACCGACGAATTGTCCATTCAGCTTTTCGACGCTTTGCACGAACTAGAGGTTGCAAATCGCGTGAACGAGGCGGCAGACGGGGGCCCTCAGGACGGTACTTCGGGCAAGGACGCGACTGACGTTCCTCCCACAGTTTAAAAAATTCACTTTCTTTGTTTTGTCGTTCGACCGTTGGTAGTCGAGTTCTTTTGAATGTAATCGACAGTTTATAAATGAAACTTTGAACTTTTGTTTGAACTTGCGTTTTATATATTTGGTAAACAAATACCATATCAATTATGAAATTGAATCTGGAAATCATGCGACTAAGGCATTCATTGTAACACAATAACTGGAACGTAAGCCATAAGACATTTAAATCATGTATATAAACATAAGCACATGCGACTGAAGCATACATTCAGAGTATAAAATTTTTCTAAGTTAAGAGACTTAGATCATGAGATCGTTTAGACTTTGCAATCGTTCGACTGAGTCGTGCGATGAATTTAAATCGTGTGTCCCTGTAAAGGATGATCAAGTCATAGACTTGGTCGTTTATGTCGTGCGACCTGGCGAAACTAGAGTCGTTTGATTATTGTCGTGCGATTCTGCGGAATAAACAATGTCAGAGGTTGGTCGTTGGCTAACCAACGACCCTCCGATGCTTAAGTCAGTAATCGTCGTCATGAAAAAATCGTATGAAAGAAGAAAAAGAAATTAGGAAACGTACCTTCTTAGATTCCTCTTTAATTAACGGAGTATTTTCCCCCCGTCATTTAATATCCTATTCTTTCTAGGAGAGGATAGGTTTTAAATAACGGATCGACACAGAGATCTTGGGAAATGCCATCTAGGTGTGTATTGACTGTGTTTTCGCGCGACAGGGCCATATGGTCATTTTATTTCTGTAGACAAGGCATAAGTTTGTTTCTATGGATAGAAGGACGAACCTGTCGTGCCGCATCTGCTAAGCGATTAACTTTCGCGGTTTTAGAGTCGATTTATAGCAGTCACGAGCGACTTTCGGCTCACTCTTGATTTCCTGGATGCCCCACGGCATAGGGAACTTCAGGATCTGATGATATGTCGAGGGAACGGCTTTCATTTCATGGATCCATGGCCGACCCAGAATGATGTTATAGGCCGACGCACAGTCGATGACGCTGAACTTGGTCAGCTTGTTGATTCCTCTGGCGTAGACTGGCAAGATGATATCTCCATATGTGCTCGTCGCTTCTCCATTGAAACCGACCAAAGTTGTCGAACGTCGGATGATTTCCAAGCGATCGATTCCCATGGCCTTGATGGTGTCAAGGAAGATGACGTTTGCTGAACTGTCCCCGTCGACCAAGACTCGACGAGTTAAACAATTACCAACCATGAGTTGAATGATCAACCCGTCGTGGTGTTTCTGGTACGAGTCGCCGAGGTCGTCTTGGTCGAATACGATTTTCATGGCTTCCAATTCCAAATCTCCTCTGGGCCTTGATGAACGCGGAATAGGCCAATCGTCTGGTGCCTGACTGGCGTGACGTTTGGCTGCAGAATATGTCAGACCACACACGTCTGAACCACCGATGATGCAATTGTTGACCTTTGCATGCTCAGGGGTTGGCGGTCGACGACCGCTAGCTGGGGTATCGGCGTCATCGATGATATCTTTGAGATTTCCTTTCGGGACATGATATGCTAGCTCTTTTTAAGGGCTATACAATCATCCGTCGCATGACCATGGTCGACATGAAAGTCGCACAATTTAGATTTATCTTTCTTAGCATCGTCCTGACCGGACTTCGTTGGCCATCGAATAGTCGCCTGGGCGGTCTTCAGAGCTTCGACCAAATCTTTAGTGGACCCTTTGAATCCATAAGAGGATATCTTGGGGTATTGAGGAAGTTTAGTCGCGGTCTTAGCCTCTGCTTTTGTCTTGAATCGGACGTTTGAGATCTGGCGGGCGGGCTCCACTTTGGAAATCGCTTTCGCCTTGAACTCTGGCTTCTTTACGCCTAACGACCTTTTGTCGTCGATATGCTTACGACGAAAGGCAGCGTCATCCTGTACTCTCATATATGCTAAGGTTCGAGCTCGGACGTCTTCGAAATTCTCCGGAGGATACTTAGTCAGGTCAGTGTATAAACCTGAACTGCCGTACAGACCACGCTTATAGGCTTCGATCGCGGTCTTGATGTCACAATTGCGAATGCTGATCATCTCTGCATTGAATCGATTGAAATAACTGCGGATAGACTCCTTGGTCTTCTGCACGACGTAATACAAGTCACTGGTCTGCTTCTCCATCTTGCGACTGTTGGCGAATTGCTGGGAGAATTGATTGACTAATTCAGCGAACGACCCGATGGACTTGGGTTTGAGACTGATCAGCCATTGGAGAGCAGGACCAGTGAGAGTTGTACCGAAGCTTTTGCACATACAGACTTCCTGATACATGTGTGGGATTGAGATCATCCACATGAGCTGCTTATACTGCGCGACGTGCTCTATCGGATCGGTCACTCCCGAGTACTTGGGCGTGAAGGCGGGGACATTGTACTTCTTTGGGACCTCGACAGTCGCGATCTCATCGATGAATGGTGATGCTTGAAATCCTGATCGGGGCTCGACGTCGACGGGCACGGCTGCCCCAGGCAACTTGGCGAGCAAAGATAGGACGCGCTCGTTCTGATCTTCTAGCATTTTCAATCGGTGTGCGACGGGGTCATTGGGGTTGAGATTTGCCCCTGCTTGCGGATTGATTCCTGGGCTGGTGCCATTGACATGCGACGAGCCATTGGCATCTCCGTTGAAAGGAACAAAATACGGTTGCGACCCGCTCTGAAATGGCTGCAACCCATTTTGAAATGGCTGCGATCCATTCTGTAATGGCTGCGATCCATTCTGCATGGGTGGTGGCCTTATATGCTGAGGAGGGACCGTCCCGAACTGGGGATTTGGATTGAACGGTCCTGGCTGCTGGTTTTGCATGGTCGGACCTGGATGCTGATTCTGAGCGAACGGACCTGATCCTGGACCTGGATTATGCGCGAATGGTCGAGGACCATTTTGACCGAACGGTCCTTGGCCTGGATTCTGAACGAATGGCCTAGGACCACTCTGAGGTCCAAAGGGATTCCTTAACCGTGCGATCTCTTCAGCTGCTCTACGGCTTTGCTCCGCCATGGCGTTGATTTGATTTCGGGAGACTTCAAGCTCCTGGTACATCTGAGCAATGACATGCTGCTGATCTCCAGGGGCTGCCATTTTCCTGCAACAGAGAACAAAGAAAACTCCAAGAAACCGTTAGCAAGACGCACGTTTGTCGAAGATTTTCTCTAGATGGGGTCCCACGGATGGCGCCAAACAGTTAATGCCAAAAATCGCACCAAGGGGACAACTTAAGGTCGATGTGGACTTTAACAACTAAAGAAATGAATCTTTCGACAAAGGCGTGCGACAAAGACAAAAATGTAAATGAGACAAAGGATTTGATGACGCAGGAAAAAACCTCAACGAGGAAAAAACCTGCGGACGACAGTGGATGTCGTCGTTGCACTATGGTCGCCAATCAGGGGCGATGTCCTTGGTGTTCCGGGTGTCGATCGTACAGAGATTACAATACAAATGAAGGAAAGACTTCGAAATGTAAAGTACAGGTGTTTGGAATGTAAAAACAGTGTGCGTCGTGTGTGAAAATTGTGTATAAACTGTTGGTCGAGAGGGAGAGTCTTGCGTCGAGAGTGATCTTCTATGAATGATCTCTTTGCTTCGAATGAATATTCTTCGAGTGTTTGTGTTTGCTTCTGTTGTTTGATGCTCTTGTTCTATCTCTCTCTCTGTGTTATTCGGTGTTGATCAGGTGTCTTGAACTGATGATTGAGCTGGGATTTTATAGTCTTCGGATGACTTTAATTGAATCATCAAGATCTTTGATGATTGTTGTAATGGTCGTCGTCTTCAGTGTGAGTTTAGATGCTCATAACTGATTTCGTCGGTTATAGCCGTTTGTCCATAAATGACTTTGACTCCTGCATTAAACACTTAAACAAATATAACAGTTGTATAACGCGTCAGTCAGTCGAGGTCGTACGGTTTTATGCGACGGTCGTGCGGAACGGGCGACGTCGAGGTCGAGTGTCGTGAGGAACTCTTGTCTTACCTTTTAGGAGGGATGGCGGAGGTTCTTAGGGTCTTCGTCGGGACCTTATCTTAATACAAGGTATAACTCATGACATGCGTCTTACCTTCTTTGGTCGCGGTCGAGACCTGCGAAATTTTGCCCAAACAGACGTATGTAAAGGTTCGGAGGGTTAGTGGATCATACCTGAATGTCGTTGACATGCGTCACAGGTTTGGACGTACCTGGTGGCATCTTGCCTTAATGTCGGCGAGTAATAGCCTTGTCGTGAGATACGATTTGCAAGACTGCAACAACCTGAGTGGTTGCCACACTCGCCATCGTGCATCTCCTTTAAGATATTTTGTACCTGTTCGGAATTATCAATGCATCTTAGATTTAGACCCGTCGATGAGCATCGATAGAGTCTATCGCCAATGATTATGTATTTCGATGCTTTGAATCGAATCTTGCGAGCTTCCATTCGATCTTCGGGTAGTTGGTCGTGCATAGGGTAAATTTTGATGTCGAACGACCAACTGTCCTCCGTGCTAAGGGCACAGATTTCTTTAGAGCCTTCAATAGACGAGGTCGCTAGATGGATCATAGGAATGGCGTCGAACGACGGCTTATTAAGTGCTGATCCAAGGTTAGCTAGCGCATCGGCTTGAGTATTTTGATCTCTAGGGATTTGCTCGATTGAGAATGGATCAAACATCTTGGATTTATCTTTGGCTATCTTGAGATAGGCCATCATTTTGGAATCTTTGGCTGAAAATTCCCCGCTCATTTGGTTCACGACCAGTAAGGAATCACTTCTGACGTGAAGTCCAACTGCCCCCAAGTAGTGAGCCATATTCATTCCCACGATCAGAGCTTCGTATTCCGCCTCGTTGTTAGTAGCTTTGAAACTGCATCTTGCCCCCTTGTGGGGACTTTAAGACGACACCAAGACCTGCTCCTCTAGAGTTTGAGGAACCGTCGACATGGAGTACCCAAGTCGTGTCGCTTATAGTCGCCACAGTACAAGTCTCGATCCGTGCTTCTTTTTCTAGGTCGGGACTGAAGTCAGAGACGAAATCAGCCAAGACCTGCGACTTTATTATTGTGCGAGGTTTAAAGTCGATATCATAGCTACTGAGGTATATACTCCATTCCGCTAGTCGTCCTGATAGCTCAGGTTTTCTCAGGACCGACTTAAGAGGAAAGCTTGTCACGACGGTAATGGGATGGGATTCAAAGTAGTGTCGTAACTTCTTTGCTGATGTCACTAGCGACAAACGTAATTTTTCCATGGACGTATATCAGGTTTCTGCGTCCAATAGCGACTTACTGACGTAGTAAATTGGCAGCTGATGCCTGTCGTCCTCTCTAGTTAAGACGACACTTACTGAGTGAGGACTTACGGCGAGGTACAGTTGTAGGATTTCGTGCTATTCTGGTTTCGAAAGTAATGGTGGGACGGCCATATATTCTTTCAATCGTTGTAATGCTTTCTCGTGATCGTCCGTCCAGTCGAAGCCCTTGTTTTTTCGTAAGACGTTATAGAACAGACGACATTTATCCGACGATCGTGAGATAAAACGATTTAGGGCGGCCACACGACGTGTTAGTAGTTGGACCTCCTTGAAATTTCTAGGCGATTTGATGTTTATCAAGGCTTTGATCTGATCCGGGTTCGCCTCTATGCCTCGCCGTGTGACCATATAGTCCAGGAATTTCCCGGCGCTAACCCCGAAAGAGCATTTCGTAGGATTCAATTTCATCTGATATAGGATGTCGAAGGATTTCTTCAAATGATCGATATGGTCGGACGCCTGCTTGGATTTGACAAGCATGTCGTCAATGTAGACCTCCATGGTGTCGCCAAGATGCTCTTTGGACATCTTGTTAACCAATCGTTGTTAGGTCGAACCCGCATTCTTCAAACCAAAAGGCATGACTTTATAGCAATAAATGTCTTTGTCTGTCATGAAAGCAGTCTTCTCTTGGTCTTCGTTGTGCATCAATATCGGGTTATACCCAGAATAAGCGTCCATGAACGTCAGGAGTTTATGTCCCGCGGTCGCGTCGACCATGGCGTCGATGTGGGGTAGTGGGAACGGATCTTTAGGACATGCCTTATTAAGGTTTGTGACGTCGATACAGACGCGCCACTTCCCATTCTTTTTTTGCATGACTACGACATTGGCTAACCAATCGGGGTATTTTACTTCTCTGATCTTCCCAGTCTTAAGCAAGTTGCGACCTCATCGTTGATCACTTTGTTCCACTTAGGAGCGAAATTTCGACGCTTTTTCTTTACTGGCTTAAAAGATGGATCGACGTTCAACTTGTGAGATATGACGTCGAGGTCTATACCCACCATGTCCTCGTACGTCCAAGAGAAACAGTCAGCATGTTCCTGTAAAAAGGAGATTAGTTGACCCTTATGACAGGATCTAAGGATGCTCCCACGAAGACAATCTGACCAGGTTTATTTTGGTCCAGAATGACTTCTTCTAGACGATAGTTATTTGAGGATTCAGGGGTATCCTGGATCTGTAACTGCTGCGCCGCAGGATCTGATTGGGCTGCCATTATCCTGGAAACAATAAAAACTTTTCGAGATCGTCAGAGCGATGTATGCGATGGTCTGAGATTTTCTCTAGACGAGGTCCCACGGATGACGCCAAACTGTTAATGCCAAAAATCGCCCAAAAGAACAACTTAAGGTTGATGTGGACTTTAACAACTAAAGAAATGTATCTCAAGACCAATCAACACAATCGCAAGGGAAAAAGTAAATGAGACAAGAGAATTGGTGACGCGGAAAACCCCAACACGAGGGAAAAAACCGCGGTCGACTTGTGGGAGTCGACAGTGCACTATGATCGCCAATCAAGGGCGATAATCCTTTAGTAACAAGTGTTTTGTGTACAACAGATTACAAATAGATGTAAAAATGAGCTTAGTCGTATGTAAAAGTCGTGCGTCGTGTGTAAATCGTATGAAATAAGCTGTTGTCGTGCGGTTCGAACTGCTGTCGTGCGTAAGTTGCCTTAGCAATATTTGTTTGAATGCCTCGTAGATTACTGTTGCATTTGCGATGTCTAAGAGTTTGGAATAGATGTATATAGCTTGGAATAGATAACCGATCAGATGCTTTTTCGGTTATAGAGGAGGCCTTTATATAGCTTCCACTGGTCATTAAATGTGTCTTGATGGCTTGCTTCGTAACTGCTGCCGGGCCTTTAATACCATTGATAGCTTGTCCGTTACTGGCCGTTAGCACCATGAATGCTTGTGAACCTGCATTAATGAATAAAAGAAACGGGTTTGACTGTTAACGGTTAGTGTAATCGTACGACCGTCTTAAGTCTCGGACATCGGTCGTACGGAACGTACGCCCATCATAAAAATGTACGACCGAGTACTCATCTGTAAATAACCTGTAAGACCTTATCTTAATACAAGAGTGGTCTTATGGAAATGTTATCTGAGTTTTCTATCGTCGGTCGTGAGGTGTGATTTTTTACCCAAACAATTCTTGCTCTTGAAACCAAAAATAAGCTCGGATTTGTCAATGGATCTGTAGTTCGATCCATAGACAATGATGTTTTGGGAAGACAGTGGGACAGATGTAATTCTGTTGTACTGTCCTGGATCCCTGGATCTATTTCTGAGGACCTATTTGTTAGTCAGGTGTTTTCCTAGATTGCATCTGAAGTGTGGGCTGAATTAAAGGAGACATATGATAAGATAAATGGTTCTGTGACATTTAATTTGCATCAAAAAATTAATTCAATCTGTCAAAATAGGTCTCCTGTCTCTGACTACTATCACAAACTTAATGCCTTATGGAAACAATTTGATTCCTTGATTAAACTGCGTGTTTGTACTTGTAATGCCTCTCACGACTTCTCAAAACATAACCAACTTATAAAATTAATGCAGTTCTTAATGGGTTTAGATGATGTATATATGAATATAAGAAGCAATATTTTAACCACAGATCCTCTACCCACTGTTAAGACTGCCTTTTCCCTTGTGTCTCGGGAAGAATCACACCGAGGTGTGACTCGACCCACTGACACCAAGGGTCAGAATTCTGCCTTTTTTGGTAAGGAAAATGACACTAAGAAAAAACCTGGAAAGTCCAATCTTGTGTGCAAACATTGTGGTCTAAATGGTCATACTATAGAACGCTGTTATAAGTTGATTGGTTTTCGTAAGGACTTTCAGTTTACCAAATCAAAATCTGGGCAAAATTTCAATGGGCAAAACTTTAGACCTTCAAGCAATGCTTGTACTTTTGATGGATCTGGTCGAAACTAGAGTTCCTCATCTTCTCTCACAGAAGAGCAGATCATCAAATTGCTCTCCCTCATTGATCAGAAACCGCCGGAGAACATTTATGTCAATATGGCAGGTATGTTCTCTGCTAATATGTCTAATGTTTCTAATTTTCATTCAAGTTGTAATCGCTTTGGTTGGATTATTGACTCTAGAGCGAATCAACACATGACTTCTACTACTTCTCATCTTGAAAATGTCCTTGACATCTCCGATTTAAATCTAAAAGTCACTTAAACCTAATGGAGATGAGGCTAAAATAAAAAAAATTGGAAATTATAGAGTAAATAATATGGTTACCTTATTTGATGTTCTTGTAATTCCTGATTTTCATGTGAATCTCTTATCTGTTCATAAAATAGCCAGAGATAGTAAGATCTTTGTGGGTTTTGATGAATATAAATGTTATCTGATTCAGGGTTCACCTCCCAAGAAAATAGTGGGGACTGGTAGTGAACAGGGTGGTTTTTACTTCTTTGATCAAGTATCAAAGGGTAAGCCCTTTGTTCCTCATGTGTCTAATAATGTTTATAACAATTCAAACATGTCTATTTTTTCTATGCTTCAAGGCAACTCTTGCACAGTCGGTTGGGTCATCCAGCTGACCAAGTGCTTGGAGTGCTAAAAGAAACTCTTAATCTAGGAAATGATAATGTCGCTCTTCCTTGTGAAATCTGCCATAAGGCAAAACAAACTCGTGATAAGTTTAAACTTAGTGATCACACTTCTAAATTTGTTGATGAAATTGTCCATCTTGATCTTTGGGGACCATATAGGGTTCATAGTAAAGAGGGATATAGATTCTTCTTAACTGCTGTGGATGATTATTCTAGATCTGTATGGGTTTACCAGATTAAATCTAAAGATGAAGTGTATGATAACGTTACTGCTTTTCACAGTTTGCTCTCCACACAATTTGGAAAAACTATAAAAATCTTCTGAAGTGATAATGGTACTGAGTTTACTAATTTCAGACTTGGTGAGTTTTTTAAATCTAAGGGTATCATTCATCAAACTACTTGTGTTTACACCCCACAACAAAATGGGGTGGTTGAACGCAAGCACAGATATTTGCTGAATGTTGCTAGGGATCTAATGTTTCAAGGGAACATCCCATTGAATATGTGGTCTGAGTGTGTTTTAACTGCTACCTATCTGATAAATCATACACCTTCGTTTGTATTGAATGGGAAGTGGCCCTATGAGTTGATGTTTGGTTTTGCACCAGTTTTATCACATTTAAGGAATTTCGGATGCTTATGTTTTTCTGTTAAACAAAATAATTTTGATAAGTTTTCTGCTCGAGCTAAAAAATGTGTCCTTCTTGGGTATTCCAACTCTAAGAAAGGATATTGACTTTATAGTTTAGAAACTAAACAAATTATTGTTTCTCGTGATGTTAAATTCTATGAATCCATTTTTCCTTTCAAAATGAGTGCAACACATCAAAACATTGAGTCTAGTGACATGAACTCTTTAAACTTCTTTGATTTTGTTATGAATTCTACTAATGATGCCTCTTCTGAACTACCCAATGATGATATTAGGGTGAATCCTCAAAATCAAAACCAACATGTTAATACTGAAAGTAATAGTAACCACGGTCACTCTGGTAGTCCAAATAGAGCAACCAAGTCTTTGGATCCTGGTAGTACTAATTGAGTCAATGACTCAAATGCATCTGTCAGATCTTCAGATCCTGGTAGTAATGATGTGATTGCTAGTGACCTGCGTGATGCTAATTTTCGTCGCTTAGAAGTCCAAACTAATCATCATGATGATATGTTGGGATCCCCTTCCGAGGGTAACTTGTCCTCTGACCCTTCTACCCCTGTTCGTAGGTCTGCTCGATCTTCTCATCTACCTCGTCGGTTTGACGATTATGTGGTAGAAGGGAAGGTCAAGTATGGAATAGAGAAGGTTGTCAATTACTCCTTTTTGAATTCAAATAAATTTTGTTTTGTGTCCACCTTAAATAAATCTTTCGAGCCAGAAAGCTTCTTTGAAGCAAGTAAGGATCAGAATTGGGTAAATGCCATGAACGATGAAATGGAAGCATTATATAGGAATGGTACATGGGTTTTAATCGAACTTCTCCCCGGATGAAAACCGATTGGTTGTCGTTGGAATTACAAGATTAAATATAAATCTATGGGAGAAATCAAAAGGTATAAGGCTAGATTGGTAGCTAAGGGGTACAGTCAACGAGAACATTTAGATTACGAAGAAACTTTTTCTCCAGTAGTTAAAATGGTTACTGTTAGGTGCGTTATTGCTTTAGCAGTTCAACATATAAGGTTTTTGTGTCAATTAGATGTGAATAACGCTTTTTTGTATGGAGACTTAGTTGAAGAAGTTTACATGAGTCTGCCACCCGGATATTTCTCTGCAAATGATAAATGGGTATGCAAACTTATAAAATCATTGTATGGGTTAAAACAAGCTCCTAGACAGTGGTATGCCAAACTTTCTTCGTGCTTACTTGATCATGGGTTTATTCAAAGTGTTACTGATTACTCGTGATTTACAAAAACCACTGATTCAGTTTTCTTAATTCTTCTTGTGTATGTGGATGACATCGTATTGACTGGTAATAATATTTCTGAAATAAATAAGGTGAAAGATCATTTACAGTCTAATTTTAAGATTAAGAATCTTGGCAAATTAAAGTTTTCTTAGGGATTGAAATTTTGGAAACTGAAAACGGAGTCTGTATCACAAATGAAATATTGTCTTGAATTACTCAATGACTTTGGTTACTTAGGTTGCAAACCAATTAGTACACCAATGGACATGAACCTGATTGTAACAGATTCTTTTGGGTCAGATTCAAAAGATCCTCCTCTTAAGGATTTCACATGATATCAAAAACTTATTGGTAGGTTAATCTACTTATTGGCTACTCGTCATGATATAGCTTTTGCAGTACACTGCCTAAGTCAGTTCATGCATTCGCCTAGACAATCCCATTTAAAGTTAGCTCTTAGAGTTTTAAGATATCTTAAAGCTTCACCTGGTAAGGGTATTCATTTCTTTCGATCTAATTCTGATTTTAAACTCTGTTGTTACGTTGATGCGGATTGGGGCAAATGCTTGTCTACAAGACGATCTGTTACTAGATACTGCCTCTTTCTTGGAAATTGTATGGTTTCCTGGAGGAGTAAAAAGCAGGCTACTGTCTCACGTTCTTCTGCAGAATCTGAGTACAGAGCCATGGCTGCTTCCCTTTGTGAAATCATCTGGGTTCTTAATATTTCAGCTGATTTGAAAATTGAAAATTTGCTTCCAGTACATTTGAACTGTGATAATAAGTCAGCAATTCAAATTGCTAATAACCCTGTTTTTCATGAAAGGACAAAACACATTGAGATAGATATTCATCAAGTAAGAAATAAAGTTTCTTCTGGAATGTTGAAGACCGTTAAAGTTCCTTCAACTGACAATCCAACAGATATCTTTACTAAATCTCTTGGTGTTAATCAGCATAACTATCTCAGTTCTAAGTTAAATATGTTAGATCTTTTCAGGTGTCAAGATTGAGGGAGGGTGTTAAAAGGTAAGAATACTCATTACCAATCTTGACATTTATCTAACTTATTCTGGTTGGTTTGTAATTTGTAGAATCTGAAGGGGTAGATTTGACAAGTGGACAAAAGTTCAGGATAGGAGGGACTGCGCCTCACTTCTCGTGGGACTACAGGGTTAGCGGAGCAATTATTACAAAGCTGGAGGACTAAAGTTGTAATTCGGCTATTGACCATATAAGCTGGTTACTCTTCACGTTTTTAGACGATTACATTCATTTTCACTTTCATCTGTTTGTATTAGTTTTTCTCTCTCAACAATTTTAGGGTTTTATCTAGGTTATCATCTTGAACCCTCATGAAGATGATTAGGTTAGATTAGGTCTAGATATTGTTGATTTCATTCTTGTATGTACTGATTACTTGTTATTTCATTTCAAATAAAGTTTTATGAAGACTATTACTTACTTCCCGGGTAGGATTTTAGTCCACCAAAATGGCATCGTATGCAACAATTTAGCCGCTAAGCGCTTACCGTGGTAAGAGTCGTCGCACTCACTTACCGGGTAAGACTCTCGGTCCTTGTTTTCGACTCTCGGTCCTTGCTTCCGCTCTTACCGGGTAAGATTCTTGGTCCTTGTCATATTCATCCGGTAAGCTAATGTGACTTGGTAAGCACTTACCCGGGTAAGCGTTTTGTAAACGGCCCCTTAGTCTTTGTCATGTTTATTGGGTAAGATAACCGATAAACTTTTGTAAACGGGCTCTAAATATATATGTTAAAAACTTGTACGACTATTTTTATTTTATTTATAAACTGTAAAAGTTATAGCTTTTAATATGTTAAGAATAAAGAGAGTTTTTTCACACACACACACACATATATATATATATATATATATATATATATATATATATATATAATGGGATTTTTTTACTAAGTTTTAAAATAGTTATAAACTAAGAATGAACATACCCATCCAAAAACATAAAATGTCTTCCTAATAAAGGCACCGTATCAAATCTTCAACTACCGTAGATGCAATTGGATTGGATTAAGTCATGAAGTGGTTCATCATACAATAGAACTTGTACCAAGACTTAACAATTAACATGACACATGACGCAAATTAATACAAATTTTTTCCCAATGGGGACACAATTAACATCCCTTCAACACTTCTAATAGGACAGCCACCAATGGGGACAACAGATGCGGATATCTTCATTAACCCTTCCAGGAACTCGGTTGCTCTAAATTTCCACCAGGTTTTGAACAACCCATTTGTTGTTCCATCGATCACTAAGAAAAAAAGCAGTAAAACCTGTAAAAACGTATATAAGAGTAAGAAAAAAGATGTACCAATATTTCATGAAGTGAATAATTAATAGATCTAGTCATGGGGATGGAAAGGAAAAGATTGAGGAACGGTCTCGCTGCTTCCTTTGTCACGATTCCCCTAAACCCCAAAATCATTGTAAAGAAAAACAAACCTTAAAATCTATGAAAACGTAGATGACAGAATTAAGAAATAAAAAGGTGTAAACGCATAGATTTGTGGATATGGAGGGTATAGAAAAGGTAAGATGTAGGAGCGAGAGAAAATGGACAGACATGAGTTAAAGTTGAAGTGCATATGCATTTAAAATTACTATACCAAAAGGTCCCCTCATAATGAAAACTTAGGGGTCGTTTACCAAAAGCTTACCCGGGTAAGCACTTAACGGTAAAATTTAACACAATCACTTACTTACCAGGTAAGATTTTAGTGTTCTAAATTGGTTTCGTATGCAACAAATCACCCGGTAAGCGCTAACCATGGTAAGAGTCATCACCATCACATACCATTTAAGAGTCTCGGTCCCTTGCATTCGCTTTTAGCGGGTAAGATTTTTGGTTCTTGCCTTATTAATCCGGTAGGTAATTTGACTTGCTAAGCGCTTACCAAGTAAGCATTTGGTAAACGACCCTTTAGTGTAGAAATAAAGGACCTTTGCCACCTCGCCTCCATGACTCATTTTTATATACGTTTTTGTAAACCCAAATTTCCTACATATCCTCTATATAAAAAGTGTGACAATAATTTTCGAGGCAAGCCATGATAAATAAATACAATGATCTTCGTGCCATTACCGATATTTGCATGACTCTTTCTTCCCCAAGTATTAAATCCAATAAGCTCAACACTCTTCTTCAACTAAGAACCACCTCAATGAAGCCAATTTTCCGTAACCATATCAAATGACACATTAAGTAAAAGGTACAATTTTTCAAAGCATAAACATGCAGAATCATGCTTGATCCAACCCTTGAAATAAAGTTTCAGCGTCTAAAACATAACCTTTAAGTTCCAAACTTTTCAATAGAAAACTTAGAAAAAAATAAATCTCGAGATCCATGGCTCATGAAAAAAAAAGTCTTGTACATACATAACAATGACGTTTGTTGAAGGACCACTTCATCAAACCAAAAACAATGGATGGGCCCATAACAACAGCTTCAATAAGATAACCTACAACAATGACGAAAACAATCTTGCGTTCAGCTGCTAAGATCATGACCCTCAAAAACCTGAAAATCACCAAGGGGTTCTTAAGGTAGCTTAAATTGAGAAAATATTAAAAATACCAACTTCCATATAACTTTAAAACATTGTAGAAAAGCTCATCTACAAGTTTATTGAGATCTGAAATCTATTAACATATACTTGAATTTATTACATGGAAATCAACTTTATATTCACTTCCCATTTTTCTTTCAATTTATATGTGTTTGTGTAGCCTCAGACTCCAACAACCTTAATGTCTCTATTCCATACAAAAACAAAATCAAAACTTATCTTGCATGAAGTTTTCATTTTGAGTGACTAATCAAAATCTTGTACTCATTTGCAAAGTTCAGGGAATTCCGAATAGCAAATGCTCTGCATTGACATGAAGTTCATAACACAATTTCAGCATATCATACTTTGCACATAGCGGTAAACCCATAAATAGGTGCTCTTGTTTAATTGGTCTAATAGTGATTCAACTGAAGGCCGAGATTATTGGTCTCCTTGTTTGATCATGGCCTAAAGTGGATGAATTTAATTGATTAATGACCCTCTAATATCATGTTTATGCTATACATAATGCATTTCAAATGCTTATGAATTTGTTACCACAGGGGATTTTGATTGAATTGTTTATCAATAATGCTGGCAAAAGCTTGATGGTACTTCAAATCCATTGTCACTCAATGACTTGTTAAAATATTAATGGTTATAAAAGCAATTTATATAGAAAGAGTAAATATATAGCAACTGAATTAGAGAAGTAGAACTCTTATCTCCGCTACATGGAGATCTTGGATATCCTGACCCTCAGATAGCAAGTTAATGGATAATTTGATGAAACTAAGTTTATACGTACACTAAATAGCTTATAATCCATTGGCACAAACAAAAAAGACCAACCCGTCATTGATCTAAAATCACAAATCTAATCCATGATCCAACTAAAAACACAAAATCAAAACGAATAAAATTACCTAAAATTCAAGGCTAAAAGAGTTTTTAAAGACTTTTTGTTGCAACTGCATTCTAGACATGAATACGAAACCTGAAAATCAAAATGAATTTGGATTGAGAGGAGGAGGAAGTCGTACCTGAGCCTGAGAAGATAGATATTTAGAGACTAAAGAACTTAAATGGAGAATATGGATGGTCGAAGACTTGGAGCCTAACCTGTAAATGGAGCAGACCTATAGTGATTAGAAGCTTGAGGGCTGAACTGAGGCATGGAAAATGACAAAGAAAAATAACTCGTTGAAACTCAAAATTTTGAGGGATAGAAAAGTTTCTAAAACTTAGGGAGATACACGTAATTCTGAATCATCTTGTGTTTGAAGATTATGCTTTACCCAAGACATCTTTAATCTCAAATTGTATCCATAAAAGAAATTTGTGTGTATGCATACATCTTGAATTTCATGATTGTTTATTTGTGTTGAATGTTACATGTTGATTTGTATGATCCATTGATGATCCTCTACACCATTATTTAGCTTTATACACACATGTGTATATATATATATATATATATTCTCTTTTAGAAGAGCCAACATTAACAGAATAAAAAAAGAAAGAAAAATACCAACGCTCACCTGTACAAATAAAATTTAAACAGATGGATGTAGAGAATATCAGGATGGAGATGGGCTTACAAAACTGCTTGAGATTTGTAGGGAATATCCCACTGCTTTTTCTGGCTTATTGTTGGCTTTCATCTGTTTCTACGCGTAAATGTTTATAGCTTCCAAGAGTCAATACCCAACTTGGTAATCAAACTGTGACAAAAACGAATTAAGAGAAAACACTCACCTTCTTGAGCGTAAACTCATCACAACTGTGTCAACACCCCTGCATCGAATCACTTGACCTGTTGTCCAAATAGCATAAATTACCCAACACAAAAGTTTAAAAAAAAAAGTGCCAAAAACTGGAAAGGAGGAGATGAATATCTTATGAAAACCTATATTGTGGAGAAAGAGATAGAAAACTCAAATTACCAAAAGAATATATTATATCCCTGTTTCAGTAGGACAGAGAGAGTTAAAATAACGAAAGAAAATCGTACCAGTAGTCATAACTAGCTGTGGATGGAGATGGAGAAGGAAGAACTTGAAATCTGAAATAAAACCCACGCCGGAGATTGAGGGGCCGGTAGATGGAGAAGAAAACGAACGGTTTAGACTTCAGAATTAAATGTAAAACCCACTTTTGCAAATTAAAAAAAAAGCTTAATTCTAGAAAAAGGGAACATAGGTTTACTGATACCAGAAGCTGCCACGTAAGCAATCCATGTTTCTGCTTTATATAGATACTAATGTTGTTCACCACGCGTTGCATGGTGGTGATAATTATTTTTAAAGAAATCAATGTAAAATAATAATGTATTTCAAAAGTGATTAATTTGCATATATCGATAATAAGTTTTTTTGTTACGAAGAATTTAAGATGCACTGGGAATTTATGTTTTTATGTTAATATAGCCCGAATAACATGTCCCACAACCATATGGTTGTGTGTGTGTGCAAATTAGTTAATTAATATGCAAGATGGTCTATATATGTTTATACATCCTTGTTGTGTTTCATTTTTATCAATAGTATCTTATATTGATTATTTAAGGATATGTTAAGTGTCGCTAATAACCTACAAAACATAAACTAAAAATTTAGTGCCACATGATAAAAGATAAAATACTAAGTAGGCGGATGACCAAGATATTGGATATTAAATTAAACATTATTATTATATTTGATCTTAACCAAAAGATCTAGATTCGGGAAAGATGTGTTTCTTCTATTGTTAGTCATATCTTTTTGTACTCACCTTCTTTTTGCCACGTTCATTCCATCATTTGATCAGGAATATTGAGAAAAAACTTGACATTTTTCTTTTTGTATCTACATCCCATTTTAGGATGCAAACATCAAGATTAGAGAAAATATATGTTTGTTCCAACTTTCATGTTAGCCATTTTTTTGTACTTGTCTCGCTTTGCCACTCTAATTCCATCATCCGATGTGGGATGCAAGCAATATTAAAAAACAAAGAGTCGACCATTTTTTTTATATATCCACATCCTTTATGCCTATATCACTCTTAAATCCTACGTCGGATGCAAACATGAGAAAAAAATAAAATATGACTTCTATCTTTTAAAGCTTAGGAGTTGCTACCTCATTCTCTATGGTTGTTACTTTTTATATAAAGATATACTAATTGATTGATTGATATGTTAATGAGATATTGACATATTGATGTTTCAACATATAAACTAAAAATAACATTTTTTATTAAAAATTGGAATTAAAAATGACGTGTAGCCAAACGACCTTTTAGTTTTCAAAGGCTTCTCCTCAACCTTTATATACCGACTATTCTATTGACATATCATTTTTCTTATCAATCTATATTGATATATTGAAGGTTCAACGTAGACTAAAGTAACTATTTTTAATTAAAATTTGGGGGTTAAAAATGACATGCTTAGCCATCTGACCCTCATAGTTTTCAAAGACATCTCCTCATCTTTTATATACCTAACTCTTCTATTGTTATATCACTTTTCTTATCAATGTGGGATACTCAAATTTTAACTACAATCCATCATTTGAGAATACTCAATTCTCAATGTGCCACCTCAACTCTTCTTGGTTGTTGTTTATATATATATATATAGATATAGATAGATATATAGATATGATATATAGATATAGATTATCTAATTCAAACTCTACTTAGTAAAGACGTAATAATCATTTTGAAACGTAAATACAATACCTCTTATAACCTTTTGGGTATTGGTTACTATATTTGTTTTGTAACAATGTATTTTGCAATATTATTAAATAAACGACTTAATCATATGTCAATATTTAAATTGGTCCATGATAAAAAAAAGAGAGTAAATTACACGATTGATCCATGTGGTTTACACAAAATTGCACTGTTGGTCCCTAAAATGAAATAATTACGTGTTTGGTACCTGTGGTTTACATTTTCTCACCCCTTTAGTCATTCTATCCTAACTCCATTAACATGACTTTGTTAACTAGGTTAACTAAAAGGGCAATTTAGTCATTTCATAATTTTTTTATTTTCTATTAAAAATACAAGGACTAGGGATGTTAATTGTAATACATAAATATTGTAGGTCCACTCTTTCACTCTCTGATCTTTATATACACAACACATATGCATATATATATATATATATATAGTCACATGAACTTCATCATCCCCATACCACCTCCCAACCAAAGATGATTTCACAATTGCAAAGCTTTCCGTCTTTTTTTTGTGCAGAATATTTTTGAACAATTCTTTTGCTTACTTCTAGTTTTGGAGAATTGGGTCTCAGTTTAACTCCAGTGACTGATTTTCTCATCGGAGTTTGACTGACTTTTTTACCGGAAAATGAGGTTTGTCTGTTTCTTGGGGTGAGTCTTGTTATGGGTTTTGGAGAAGGTTTGTAGATGGTTTTTCTGTGAGGTCTTGATGATCTTTTTGAAGAATTTCTTGGTGGGTCGTGAGGTAAATCGTCTTTGATTTCCCTCAATCTCTCCTTTCACTATCTGATGGAGATGGTGTGACTGTGTTGTGTAAATCATCTTTGGTTGGGAGATGATATGGGTATGCTTATCTCTCTCTCTCTCTCTCTCTCTCTCTCTCTATATATATATATATATATATAGAGAGAGAGAGAGAGAGAGCTTCAAATGAAACCAGTCAAAAAGATGAAACCAATGAAACCCGATCTCAGCCGTCCTTTTTCTTGATCGACGGTTGAGAGATTTTCGCATTTTAATTCATTAAAAAATAAGAAAAGGGTAGTTTAGGAATATATTTTAGGTATTTAAATTTAAAATCTATTAATTAATTTGAATTAATCTAATTATGGTTAGATTTCCTTAATTTTCTCATCATTTAACTCAATCTCTCTCTCTCTCTCAAAATTCCGGCTGCCGTGACTTGCATTCTGGTCTGGTGCGCCTACTGCGTGTGAAAGTTTGTACGAGCCGTGCTGAAGGATGATTTCGCTGAATCGATTGGAAAAACGTTGCGTACATGGTAGCTTATTTTATCAAATAATCCAGAAAGACGACCAGCCTTTCCGCCTTTAAGTTCATCAGACCATCCCATTGAAGCCAAGTTCTTAAAATTTCGAGAGACGTCAGAAATTTTAGGTCTGAAAGAGAATATGAAATTACCTGCCAAATGATTACAGCATAAGAGTTTGGCATTTGTAAGCACGCAGAGAATACAGATGGTGAATGTTTTTTTATTTGTTTCTTACATTGTCATCATCATCAGCATATTCTTCTTTTTTTTCTTCTGTTTTTCTTCTTTTTTGGTGGATCGATTTCATATCGATTTTTTTTATGAAAAGCTTTTTTTTTCTCCTATGAAACGTGAAAATTTCGAAAAAACGGTTTATGAAACTTAAAAAACTTGAAGTTATGAAAAAAACAGTTTACGAAAAAACTGTTTATGAAATTCGCAAAAATTATGAAACTCGATTCTGGGTTTCATTATGATTCATGATTCTGGGTTTCATATCGATTTTCATCTACTAAAAAACCGTTTTATGAAAAACTATTTTTTTCTCCTATGAAACGTGAAAATTTCGAGAAAACGGTTTATGAAACTTAAAAAACTTGAAAGTTATGAAAAAAACTGTTTACAAAAAAAACTGTTTATGAAACTTGCAAAAATTATGAAACTCGCCGGAATTTGGGCGAGGTCGCCCGAGTAGGAGGAAGTCGTCGGAGTGGAGGTCGCCGGAGTGGGAGGAGGTCGCCGGAGTGTAGGTCGCCGGAGAGAGAGAGATGAAGATAATTGAGAAAATTAAGTAAGTTTGTTTGTTGCTAAAATTATGAATATTCCTAAAATAACGACTTTTGAGAAAAAGACCAAAATACCTTTGGTTTCATGGTTTCATAAAATATAACGGTTTCATAATAAGGAGACTATATATATATATATATATGTGTGTGTGTGTGTGTGTGTGTATATATATATATATCATATATATATACACACACAAAAACACACACATATATGATATATATACACACACACATATATATATATGATATATATATATATACACACACACACACACATATATATATATATATAGGGGTGGTATTTTTTGCAAACCACTGCATTTGTGGAAACTATGCAAACCACTTTATAACCAATCATTTCAAAATTATTGATTATTATATATATTTAGTTAATTTATTTTCGGAAGGGCTATTATGTAATTGTCTAATTTTGTTTTGTTAATTAATTTTTATAGTTCCCATTTAATTATAGAAATCCCTACAAACAAGCATCCACATTCAAGACCTGCGTAAACAAATGCATAAACAAAAAAATAAACATAAACCCAGAAAAATTGATGCACGTTCAAGACCTGCATAAACAAATGCATAAACAAAAACAAAAACATAAACCCAGAATCATGAAGCCCATTCAATCAATCCAGAATCATGAATCCAAAAAATGGGATACAAAAATCATGAACCCATGAACCCAGGAACAAGAATCCTTAAAATCATCAACACAGAATCATGAATACAAACTAACCCAGAAAATCATGAATACAAGCTAACCCATAAAATCATGAAGACAAACTAACCCAAAATCATGAATACAAAATCATGAAGACAAACTAACCCAGAAAAAAAATGATTGTGGTGGTGACTGTGGTGGTCAGCGGCGGTGGTGGTGGTGGCGGTGGTGGCGATGGCGGAGTAAAGAGGAAACCCATGGTGGCGACGGCGAGACATGAAGGGTTAGCGACGGCGGCATGGTGGTGGTGGTGGCGACGGCGGATTAAAGAGGAGACCCATGGAAGCTGCTCCTGATTTGAACTTCGACGGCGGCATGGTGGTGGTGGTGGTGGTGGTGGCGACGACGGAGTAAAGAGGAAATCCATGAAACCTGCTCCTGATTTGAACTTCGGCGGCGGCATGGTGATGGTGGTGGCGACGGCGGAGTAAAAAGGGAATCCATGGAACCTGCTCCTTATTTGAATTTCTAGTGTTAATCTTAGGAGAGAGAGATAGAAAGCATTAGTCGTAGGAGAAAGAGAGAAAGAATATTTACTTATGATATACCCAATATACCCTCACCTACCTTTCATCTTTACACAAATAGATTAAAATGTTCAAATAATTACATTAATGCCACTGTTTTTTCTTAACCATAGATCAAATGAGTTAATGGTTTAGATTGAGTTTACAGAGTTTCTAAGAATGCAGTGGTTTGCAAAAGAAACCTCCCCTATATATATATATATATATATATAGGGGTGGTATTTTTTGCAAACCACTGCATTTGTGGAAACTATGCAAACCACTTTATAACCAATCATTTCAAAATTATTGATTATTATATATATTTAATTAATTTATTTTCGGAAGGGCTATTATGTAATTGTCTAATTTTGTTTTGTTAATTATTTTTAATAATTCCCATTTAATTATAGAAATCCCTACAAACAAGCATCCACATTCAAGACCTGCGTAAACAAATGCATAAACAAAAAAATAAACATAAACCCAGAAAAATTGATGCACGTTCAAGACCTGCATAAACAAATGCATAAACAAAAACAAAAACATAAACCCAGAATCATGAAGCCCATTCAATCAATCCAGAATCATGAATCCAAAAAATGGGATACAAAAATCACGAACCCATGAACCCAGGAACAAGAATCCTTAAAATCATCAACCCAGAATCATGAATACAAACTAACCCAGAAAATCATGAATACAAGCTAACCCAGAAAATCATGAAGACAAACTAACCCAGAATCATGAATACAAAATCATGAAGACAAACTAACCCAGAAAAAAAATGATTGTGGTGGTGACTGTGGTGGTCAGCGGCGGTGGTGGTGGTGACTGTGGTGGTCAGCGGCGGTGGTGGTGGTGGCGGTGGTGGCGATGGCGGAGTAAAGAGGAAACCCATGGTGGCGACGGCGAGACATGAAGGGTTAGCGACGGCGGCATGGTGGTGGTGGTGGCGACGGCGGAGTAAAGAGGAGACCCATGGAAGCTGCTCCTGATTTGAACTTCGACGGCGGCATGGTGGTGGTGGTGGTGGCGACGACGGAGTAAAGAGGAAATCCATGAAACCTGCTCCTGATTTGAACTTCGGCGGCGGCATGGTGATGGTGGTGGCGACGGCGGAGTAAAAAGGGAATCCATGGAACCTGCTCCTTATTTGAATTTCTAGTGTTAATCTTAGGAGAGAGAGATAGAAAGCATTAGTCGTAGGAGAAAGAGAGAAAGAATATTTACTTTTGATATACCCAATATACCCTCACCTACCTTTCATCTTTACACAAATAGATTAAAATGTTCAAATAATTACATTAATGCCACCGTTTTTTCTTAACCATAGATCAAATGAGTTAATGGTTTAGATTGAGTTTGCAGAGTTTCTAAGAATGCAGTGGTTTGCAAAAGAAACCTCCCCTATATATATATATATAGAGAGAGAGAGGCGGGTTCAAACGAGGAGCGCATCAATTTAAGAGAACGTGAGGAGCACTCCCATGCTTCTGATCACATGTGATCAACAACTGCTAAAAAATCGGAACAAATCGAAAATTCGCACAAGATGTGGCGCGAGGTGGCAAGTCGCGGATCATTAATGATTCACAACTGTTAATCATATGTGATTCATAACTGTCAATTGCTCCTCCAGATCAGTTGTGAATCACATGTGATCCACAACTGCCAATCACATGTGATTCATAACTGTCAATTGCTCCTCACGTTCTCACGTTTTGGTGCGCTCCTCGTTTGAACCTTCCTCTCTCTCTATATATATATATATATATATGCACATATGTGTTCTGTATACAAAGATCATGTAGTGAAAGAGTGGGCCACAATATTTATATATTACAATTAACATCCCTAGTCCTTGTATTTTTAATTGGAAATATAAAATTATGAAATGACTAAATTGCCCTTTTAGTTAACCTAATTAACAAAGTCATGTTAATGGAGTTAGGACAGAAGGACCAAATGGGTGAGAAAATGTAAACCACAGGGACCAAACACATAATTATTTCATTTTAGGGACCAACAGTGCAATTTTGTGTAAACCACAAGACCAATCATGTAATTTACTCTAAAAAAATTATTGGTTTAATCAAATTGTAATTCAAATTTACAAACTAAAATCAGATTTGAGAAAGATTAATACATCATTACATTTTTTTTATAAGTTTTGTTTTGTACGTTAATCATAGATAACTAGTTATTGGGTGTTATACATTTATAGAATTCATATCAAATAGCTATTGCACCAACCCAGGCCAGCTTCGCCACCAACCCGATCTAGTCGTCGCCGATCATCTTCTTAGTTAATTCGTCTCTCCATCGTCGTTGCTCACCACATATCTGATATGGGTTTTCCTCATTGGCCTTGAAATCGATTGACGTTCCTCGCCTTACCAATCATGACTCTCACCTTCTTCCTTTTTTTTGTCCTCCCGAGTTTGCTTGGTAAGCTAGGGGTTCTTGAAGCATAGGAGAGGTTGGTGGAGAAGGAATTGATATTGCAAGTCGCGGAGTTGTCGGGAGAGAGTGATTTTGAAGGAATAGGTGACAATGATGGTGAAATTAGAGGTCAATGAAGGTGGTGTTGATGTTGGTGGATGTGAACATATTTGATCATTAGGTTCTCTTTTTTCATCACTTGATTTCTAGTTGTTAAATTTTTGGTATATGATATGGTCTTTAATTTTGAATATATTTTTTTAATTATTTTTGGTTTCCTATATTTATGCACCTACGGTATTTGATGAATTGAAGGAGAGAAATGTGGGTTATTTTTTGGTTATAAGTTAGGGTTTTAATTTAGATGATTTTTTTCCTAATTGGGGTTATAAATTTGTGTTTATGTTTGAATATGAGTAAAGGGTGTTTTAGAAAAGGTGTGTGGTAGGCCATAGAGATGTAAAAAATTGTATATTGTTTTAACTTTAATAAAATGAAAGCAAAAAGATCTCCTTACATGACTTACATAGAGCATTTAATTAACGACACATTAATCGGTTTTGTAATGTATCGGTTTAAAAAATATAGTGATTTATTTGTTTAAAAAAATTGTCTAGAGATTCAAAATCAAAAAGTCTGTTGAGTTCTTTGAATTTTCCCCAACATTATCCTCATATGAACCAGATTAATATCTTTTCTAGAAAAAACATGTGACCCAACAAAGAAAACGTCGTTTATCGAGCAAAATAAAAATATTACCAACGCCAAATGCCAATGTAACATAACAGACTAATTGTCACTTTGTTGGAAATTTTCGGTTATTTATCATTTAATTAATTGCATGATTGATTGTTTTCATTTTTATAATGTTGGTGTAAGATTTTTATCCACAAAAGTTCACATGGTTCGGAACCTATCACTACATACATTAGAACAAAACATTATTTAAAAGTTAACATCATTTAACACAAATCGAATATTGACCATGAGAAACACTTAGTGAAAAATGTAAGTAGACAATATGTATCAGAGTTTCACTATCAAAGAAAATATACTAAGTCTGTTTAGTACCGTTGATAGGAAATTCATGTTCTTTAAATGTACACTTCAGCGATACATGTACATCAGTGAGCACTGAGTATGTGCAGTCTCACTGATGATCGCTGATAATTTATGTTGTTTACTTATGATCCCTGAAGACAAGATTCACGTCAACTATGTTCTACGCTGAAGTCGAAGATCAAGCCAAAGAACCAGCGACTAAGTCTACTAGTGACCTGATGCGGATATCAGCGAAGCCAAGACTTGTCCATCTCACGTGAAGTTTCAAGTAGAAGACTTCATCGAACACTTAACTTTATCATTCGCTGATAAAGGTTCATTCAGCGAACGCTGATCATGAAGCCTCCTCTACAAGGAATTATGTCTTATCCTCTTGCACGTTTTTTGTACGATTTGTCAGAAAAGACATCCATTGTCTGTAATCGTACAACCAACTATGACACTACACTGTTCATCATGTGGCCAAAAAGATGTCCCTGCAAAAGTCAAATCCATGCATCCACTCAGAGGCTGCCACGTGTAAAGGTATATTGACTTGCATTAAATGCATGCAGTATATAAAGGAAACCCTACTTCATTTGGGAAGTGCTCGGCCATTCCTCTCTCGCCGAACTACTATGTGAAAGAAAACCATCCTTAGTTTTCTTAATCTTCTTTCTCTCTTATTTCTAGTGCAAAAATCTGTGTGTTCTCATAGTTTGTTTAGTTTAGGTTTATTCCTTAATCTTGTTCCGCAACAAACTGTAAATTGTTTGATATATATCAATAAACAATTTAGAAAGATAAAAATCGTGTGTTTGTATTCAACCCCCCCTTCTATAAACTTGTATAACCCCTTTGGGACCAACAATAGTATATACACCGATCTAGATTGCTTAAAAGATACAATCATTAGTATGAAAACTAGGACCAAGCTCGACCCAACAGGTCTAACAAGCCCTAGGTCGGACTTGATTGTTTTTCTTTACATAAGTCCACTATTGCTTACGTATAAGCAAGTCGAAACATTCAAACCTTCACAAAGTACGCTTTAAATCGTGTCAATATTCAAACTTTAACCCGTTTTTGGGACAAGTCCTAGGTTTATAATCATTAACTGAATCAGTCCTGGAGGCTTAGTGTAACACCCCTATATTAAGTGTACAATTAAACCACAAAATTGATGTGAGTATGACACCTTAGTTTAAAGACGTGTGTCAATATCATTTCCAAAAGAATCCTGTCGATATAACCATAATGCCAAATTGATCAAAAGTCCACGATCCCAAAAAGTGCCTTTATTGGAATCCAACACCCCGCTCAAGATTTCAAAGTCCAACCGTTAAGAGAACCTGATATACAAGTCATTTTTAGAAAAAGTGTTGGGCTTGATGCCTGTTGAGAACAATCATATTTATAAAGAATACAAATAATCAAAACAGTAAAATTTTATGAGTTTAGTCACATAAACCATATAAGAACCATAAGGTTCAAAACTCATCTTACGATAATGGGGGAGACCCGATTTCCATGGGTAGTGATGGAACACAAAAGTAAGTCAAAATTCCACGTTATAGAGCTCATACTAAGGATCAATAACCAACGAGTTATTCGACCCATTATACATATGTGGATAAGGGCCCCCGATTTGTATTTTAGTGTTCGATTGGAGAAGAAAAAATCATCATTTTTATGTTTTTAGTGTTGAGTTGAAGATGATCTTATAAGAACTCTTCATAATAGTAGTTTTTACAAGTCACTCCACTTTTTATTTAAAAACAAATACATTAGAGATGCTTTTAGATACACACGGAAATTATTGATATGAGAGTTTTACTAAATAAACTAGAAAAAAAGTTTTTTCGTTTATTTTTGGGAAAAGTTCAATAAAACTCAGTGGACTTTAGTGTTTAGAGTGATTAAGTTCTTAGATAATTTTTTGGAACAAATAAGTTCTTAAACATTTCAAAACTTGTTAAATAAATCATTGGACTTTTGAAAACCCGTTAAATACATCGTTATTATTTAAAACTTGTTATTTAATTTAATTTATTTTATATTCATTATTTTTTCATTTTCTATTTTACATCTTTATTATATTTACATACATAATTATATATTAACTAAATATATCAAAAATACATTTTATACAAATTACACCATTATAACGTCTCGTCAGTACGGTCAAAATAAGCTCAATATTAAATATTTGTGTATTTAATCTTATATTATTAAATATTATAAATACGTATGAATTATTTTAAATACTTACACTTTATGCACTATGATTACAGATTAATCTTGTATTATTAAATAAATGATCTTAAATGATATAAAGTGTAAGTATTACAAATAATTAATATCTATTTATGATATTTAATAATATAGATTAAATAAAAAAATATTCAATATTGAGCTCACTTTAAACATATTGACGAGACAATTAATTATAATGATGTAACTTGTAAAAAAACGTATTTTTTTATGTATACGAATGCAAAGTGTAATTATTTTTTCTAAAAAAATGTTTTCTAATTCATTTCTTTTTATTGCCAAAAAGAATTCTTACACCAAAAAATTGAACAATTTTTTGGAACAAATAAGTCCTTAGACATTCTAAAATTAGTTAAATAAATCATTGGACTTTTGAAAACTTGTTAAATACATCCTTATTACAATTTTAAGAATGTATTTAACAGGTTTCCAAAGCCCAATGATTTATTTAACAAATTTTGGAATGTCTAAAGACTTATTTGTTCTAAAAAATTGTCCAAGGACTTAATCACTTCAAACAGTAAAGTCCACTCCACTGGGGGTTTTTGGACTTTTCCTTCTATATTTTTAATCTAAGTCAAATAATTATTTCTAAATTAATGAATAAATATTAGGGAAATTGATTAAAATGTTCCAAGTTGACCAACGACTTACTTAAATGCCCAAAATCTCTCCAATTTCATGAAAATACCCAAAATATTCATGAAAGGGTGTGTGATCACATACTATTTTTGTGAATTTGATTTTTGTCCGTGAAATTGATTATTGGTCCGTGAAAATAATTTTTTTCCGTAAAATTGATTATTCAGTGAAATGTCCAATAATCAATTAATGAATCAATTTCCGTGAAAAGTCCTTAAATTGATAAAGTGAAATATTCCCCAAGTCTATCCAAAAATCCATTTCACAAATATTTTTGGTATTTTTTAATATCTCAAAAATCCATTTCACGGACTCTAAAATATATGTTTTTTATTTTGTTCGTGAAAACTATTGCTAGATCCATTTCACAAAGGAGTCTGTGATCACGGACTCTTTCACGAAAATATTGGGTATTTTCGTAAAATTGAGAAGAATTTAAACATTTCAATGAGTCGTTGGATATTTTAATTAATTTCCTTAAATATTATGTTTTAAGAGCATCTCCAACAGATTCCCCATAATTTCTCCAAAACAAAGAACCGAAAGCCAAAATCCCCAAACAAAAATACATTCATCTCCAACAGCTTCTCCATGTTGGAGAATCCAACATTAATTAAAATATTTCATTCATCTATTAAAATACTATTTCTCTCTCTACATATTTATTTTAAAAGGTTTCTATTGGTCTTCTTCCTTGGTAATCATTTTTGGAGTGATCTCCATATTTGAAGAAAAAAACATTCTCTCTCTAACTTTCTCCATTTTGGGATAGTTTTAGGAAAGTTGTTGGAGCTAAATATTAGCCTAAAATCTCTATTTTCTTCGTTTTGGAGAAGCTGAGGGAATGCTCTAAGACCATGAGTACCGCTTCCTATCTTACCTTCTGAACCCTGATGCCACATCAGCGCCACATCAGCTTTTCTCTTTCCTACCCTCCTTACTCTAAAATGGAGTACCGCTTTCTATCATACCCTCTGAACCCACTCTTACCCGCACCCACCGATTATATTTAAAAAAAATAAAAAAAATAAAAAATAAAATTAGGACCGGGTTTCCGATTTTTTTTAAGAGTGGGTTCGGGAACCCGGTCCTAATTTTTTTTTAAAATATAATCGGTGGGTGCGGGTAAGAGTGGGTTCAGAGGATATGATAGGAAGCGGTAGTCTACTTTAGGGTAAGGAGGGTAGAAAAGAGAAAAGCTGATGTGGCGCTGAGATGACATCATGGTTAAGATAGAAAGCGGTACTCATGGTCTAATAGTAAATGTATACGAAGTCATATATATTTTGTGCCGGTTGCTTATTCAACGGTTCTCAATGGCCCAGATATTTGCCAAATTTAGTAAGTCAATGATCGTGAATCAAGTCCGTTTCCAAATCCCTATTTATTCGTATATCTTTTCCTCCATTGCAATGGCTTTCTTCTTCTATGGATTGATGGATCTATGCCAAATTCTCCCCATTCATCGTGGTTTTTTTATAGTATTACTTCATCGATTCTTCGGATATAATCTGCAATTGATCGAGGTAAAAAAATGGATTTTATTCGAGTTAAGAACAATATGCGACGTCGAAGAAGTTTTTTTTTAATTAATTTCAAAGCTAAACCTATTTCCATGGATTAATAAGCTTGATTTTGGAGTCAAGCTGATTATGGTTGTCATGTTTATAGGAGCAATGGCGATTTGAGGAACTACCAACAACATCAACGGTGTTTCTTCAACCAGTGGAAGATGGCTTGTGAGTTCTTTATTTGCGTGATTCCTAATTTGTTTATTATAACTTCGACCGCCAACTGTTCGATGAAATGCCTACACATTTAACTGTTAATCCGTCCGTACATGGTAGATATAAATTCAAATGTTGTGTAAACAAATGCTTGACCTTGATTGTTTTAGGGGTTCTTGATAATCGCTTGACCATCCAATCTTCAATCTATCTTTAGTTACTTTCTAATTCTGAACATGTATTAATCTTCCAAAAATGTTTGTGTTTCCGTAACAGCAATGGCGATATCGATCGTGTTATCTTCATGGCGCCTCTTTCTTCTTCTCTTAACATTCCTCCAAATCTTCGTTCCCGTGTGCCCAATTGGCGTAAACTATGGCACTACAGGCGACAACCTTCCGTCGCCGAAAGAAGTCGCAAAATTCCTTAAAGAAAGTACAATCATCGATCGCATCAAAATCTTTGACATGAACACGGATATCATCAAAGCGTTTGCCGACACAGGAATCTACGTGACGGTGACGGTACCCAACGGCGACATTCCGTCACTAACGGATTCCGCTAAGGCTGGAAAATGGGTACAGGAGAAAATCAAACCCTATTATCCCGACACAAAAATCCGTTACATTGCTGTTGGCAACGAGATTCTCCATTGGGGGACTCCCGAAATTATTGACAATCTTGTCCCTGCCATGAAAACGCTCCATGGAGCGTTAGTCAAGGCTGGGATAAAAGACATAAAAGTCACGACCCCACATTCTCTTGGGATCCTCCTGTCGTCGGACCCGCCCAGTAGTGGTGCGTTCCGACCAGGATGGGATCAAGGCATCATAAAACCGATGCTTGAGTTTTTGAATGAAACCCAATCCGGGTTCATGGTTAACCCTTATCCGTATTTTGGGTACTCACCCGGTAACGATAGTTACGCTCTTTTCCGACCCAATAAGGGATTTGTTGACCCAGAAACCGGGAAAGAATACGACAATATGTTTGATAGTTTGATGGATGCCATTTACACCGCGATGAAAAAATTGGGATTTGCGGATGTGCCGATTGTCGTTGGGGAAACGGGGTGGCCGTCGCTTGGGGAACCGTGGCTTAAGTGGGTTAACGTTGATAATGCAAAGTCGTATAACGGTGGGATGATTAAGAAGTCTAATTCGAATGTTGGAACGCCATTAATGCCTGGAAAAAACTTCGAGATCTATATTTTTGCGTTGTTTAACGAGAACCAGAAGCCTGGTTCGCTTGCGGAGAGGAATTTTGGGCTTTTTCGGCCCGATCTCACAGAGGTTTACGACATTGGAATCATGAACGGAACTGCACCAAAGAGACGAGCGCATGTAAGAAAATCGTTCTTGACTAATTTTATTGTAAAATTAGAACATCTCCAACAAATTCTTCAAAAAATTTCTTAAATGGAGAACCAAAAGTAAAAAATCTCCAACAGATTCTCTGTTTTGGAGAATCCAACATTGATTATAATAGTAAAATATTTAATTTATCTTTTAAAATATTATCTCTCTCTAAATATTTATTTTCAAAGTTTTATATTGGTGTTTTCGTTTGGTAATCATCTTTTAGATTATCTCCATATCTGAAGAAAAACTCTCTCTCTCCTACTTTCTCCATTTTGGAGATAGTTTGGGAAATATGTTGGAGCAAAATTATAGATCAAAATCTTCATTTTCTCCATTTTCGAAAAGGTGTTGGACATGCTGTAAGTGTTGGATTTAATCATATGTGAATTTGGTGTTGCTTAGGGTCCTGCGGCTTCTCCGTCGTCAAAGTCTCCAAAATCCGGCGGTGGTGGTTCTGATGATTCAAGCTCAGATTCGGGTCAATCACAGTCAAAGTCTGATGACAAATCTACTCCCGGTAGCACTGTCAGTGGAAGCAGCGATGGTTATGGTGGGCGAGTAACGGTGGGCTCCGTCGCCGGAGCTGCAGCCGTTGTTGTAGTGGCATCGTCTTTGATGTGGCAGTTAAGTATCATTTGAGGTGATACATGTTTGAAGTTGTTGGAAGGTAGATTTTGACATTGTTGCAGGAAATAAATTAAATGATAATTTTTTGAGCTTTATATATTTTAGTTTAAAATTTTCAAAAATAAATTATTGGGAAATTTATTAAAATGCCCAAAGTTCAAAAATCAGTTGCCAAAATGCTCAAAATCTCTCTCAATTTGCAAAAATACCCCATTTTCTCGCGATTGGATCCGCGATCACAGACCCTTCCCTAATGGCCCGCGATTGGCAGGCTGATGGCATAATTGTCCCGCGATTTGGAGGCTGATGGCATAATTGTATCCCGCGAATCCACACTCAAACTTATCAATTTGATATATTTTGATTTGATATTTACATTTTATAACCCTATAATTATTTACTTAGTTTACTTTATACATTTTACTTTTCTAATTTTAATTATACACTTTCGTCAAATTAACACATATAATCGTATATTAACTACAATACGTTAAAAAATACATTTTAATTTTAACAAGTTACACCATTGTAATCGTCTCTTCGAAATGAGTCCAATATTGAATATTTTTTGATTTAATTATATTATACTTATTTAATTAGTTTACTTTATACCTTTTAGTTTTTTATTTTTCATTTAGTTAATATAATATTATTATGTTAATGTGATAAGAGTGTAAACCAAAAATTGAAAAACTAAGAGATGGACCATAAATTAAATAATTAACTATAAGGGTATGAATTGTAAATATTAAAAATATTTTTATGTAGTATATATGATATATAATAAAATAATTAAATCAAAAAATATTCATTTCGAAGGTATCGAAGAGACGATTACAATGGTGTAACTTGTTAAAATTAAAACGTATTTTTTAACGTATTTTAGTTAATATACGATTATATGTGTTAATATGATGAAGATGTAAATTTCTATTTTATGTTTTATATATAACTTTATTAATAACATATTGATCTTATAACATTTAATCATATAAGTGTATGCTTATAAAAAAGTTATGATATAATAGACGATAAACTGAAATTCATGTTATCAAATATTATTAACATATTATTGACATTCATGTCATATTATTAACATATTAGAGTATCCACAACAATGAAATTTTAAGACAATTTCTAACGTGTCACATCAGTTTTACAATTATCTTAAAATTATTATCTACAACAGTGAAATTTCAATCACTTTCTAAAGTGACACCTTATCATAAAAAACTATATTTTAATCAAATAACAACAAAACTACAATTAAATATTTTTTACTATAATTTACTACGAAATATTTTATTAATTAAATAATTGTAAAAAATTAAATTAAATAAATAAAAAATTAAATTTATAAATCATTAAATTAAAAATACAAAGTAAAAATATTACATTAATTGTTATTTTCTTCTTCTCTAAATCTTTCTCAAATCTCTTCAATCAAATCTGTTTGTAAACTATGATTCGTTGATCGGTTACGTACCTGTATGCGATTTTGAAGATAGTTTTCGTACTCGGGAAGTATGCTATGAGAGATTTTGAGGCGTAATTATAGTAAAATTAACATCATCGTTTATATCATCAAATTGACGAATATAAATATGACGTTCATCTTCGACGATCATGTTGTGCATGATTATATATGCTCTCATTATTTCTCCAATTATTTATTTACACCACATACGAGATGACCCACGTATAATAGCGAAACGTAATTTGAGTATCCCAAATGCTCGCTCTACATCTTTCCTAGCAGCCTCTTGTTTATTTGCAAATTTGAGTACCACATATAATAGCGAAACTTGAAGATAAATTACTTTTATGTGTTAAGTTTGTATTTTTTAATATGTAATTTATTTTATTGTATTTTAATATAAATTATATTTTGCATTTTTTAATATTTATTAACAAAAACATTATTCATACATTTTTTCATAAACATACTCTATAAAACATCACAAAACATGATTTGACATAAATCAATTTATAATTTAGAAATTATTTCCTACAATTTCTTATATACTATTCATTGCCACATCAACAAAAAGTACTGATTTGACATTTGCAAATTACCAAAACCACTTTCTAATTTAAGAATCATACTAACAACCACCATTTTTCTAAAATAGAAATTCTAGGTGGCATATGTGAAATCCATATGAAATCCTTGTTAAGGATGCTCTTATTGGTCAAAATGGCGATCATTTAGAAAATGTAAAGCTTTGCTATATTAAATAATTTTTCTCAACTATATATAATAGCCTATAGTTACAATCTTAAGAAATAACCATTTTGATATAAAAGTTGAACAAAATTTATAAACTAAACTTTCATATTAGCATATAGTTTAAGGAAGTAAACCTTATTATGAGGGCGCTTCTTTTGCTAACCAACCCATTGGTACTAACCGTGCTAACCGATCACAACCATAAATGCATTAGATCAACGGTTATAATTAATACTGGATTTTAATATTATTTAAAATTAATAGGCATGCGCTGGACCTTTGTGCATATGAGCACAAGGGCATTTTTGTCAAACCAAATTAAACTTAAACATGGCATTATCTCTATACACGGCAACAGTACCGATTTTGAAGGAATCATGACTCCTCCCTCTAAATTTATCCACTCTCTTTCTCTCTCTAAAAAATTCTCTCACCACCTCCGCCGCCTTCGCCTTCCTCCCACCACCTCCGCCTTCCTCCCAGCACCTCCACCGCCTCTGCCTTCATCATCAAATCGATCTCTGCAAGTCTCGCTTTTGCCATATCGACAGATTCCTGATCTGGACGCTCACCTAGGGTTTTCAGAAGCGATCGTGTTTGAGATACGTCGGCGACGGCGGAACGCATGGCGGAGAGAACTTGTGGATCTGTTAGGTGAGGCATTCGTTCTGTTAGATCGAAATAGGGTTTTGGATTGAACGCCGGTCGAGGTGATGAGATCCGTTGTTGTTCGTTGTCGGATTCCGGTAGGTTATTAGGGCGTTTCATGCTGGGGATTCTGGTCATGACGTATGATAAAATTGGGAAATTTTTCGGATTTGGATCCATTGTTGTGTTGTTGTTAGTTGTTACAGTGTGTGAAAATGGATCAAATTGAAGCAATTTTCCAGAAATTGATGAATGTTAGGTTTGACTTTGGATGCATTTCTTTCGATTCAACAATTTGCTTATGTGCATATGTGCACATAAACTGTGCATATGATTATTTAGGCATGTTGGTTTGATTATTCTTATGGTATACACGCTATTTTGTTTATGTGCATATGTGTACATAAACTGTCGTACTTATTTATTCAACAATCTGATTATGTGCATATGTGCACATAAACTGTGCATATGTGCATTCTGGCCTGTTGGTTTGATTATTCTTATGGTATAAACGATATTTGTTTATGTGCATATGTACACATAAACTATCATACCAGATTATTAAACAATTTGCTTATGTGCATATGTGCACATAAACTGTGCATATGTGCATTCTGGCATGTTGGTTTGATTATTCTTGTGGTATAAACGATATTTGTTTATGTGCATATGTGCACATAAACTATCATACCAGATTATGTTGATCGATATCTTCTTTAAAATTAGAAAACTTATTTTAAATAAAACAGATTTGAGAAAAAAATGGCACAAATAAAGCAAGAGAATTGTGGCATGATTTGAGAAATATATGGCTATAAAAAGGAAAGAGAATATTAAATTCAAATGCCCATTTTACCCTCATTTGAAGTAATTAGAGTGAACCTAAACAAAACAAAATAGAGCATTATGATTGGTCAATAATCGGTTAGCACGGTTAATACCAATGGGTTGATTAGCAAAAGAAGGAGACCCACCTTATTATAAGAATTACAAACGATGGTATAGACTTGGCCACTTGGGATCATCTGAAACCATCCATGAGACCCGTGATATTATATTGGAGCCTTTAGATGGGTTTTCTTAATCATCTCAATCAAACATTCATAGCAAAAAAACCAAACCAAGAAAAAGTAATCAAACATTTACGTAAAAAACTGAACATTCACATGAAAAACACAACAAACATTCATTCACTGAAAGAATACATTATATATATTAACCTTCACATAAAACACAAGTCAAACATTCACAATGATCTCACCGTTCTCACAAAAAGGCCATTGATGTTATCAAACCCAACCATACATCAATGTATGCATGCATTTGCTCTTTTTTATTTCAAAACCATATATATGTTTATATTGTTTCTTGATTTCAAATTAAATTTGCTTTGGGAATTGAGCTAGAGTTTTCATGATCAAATGTACTCTCGTTGTCTCGTATATTAAAAATACACTTTCACGTCTACCTATTGAAAAGCATGTCTATCTTTTTAATTACAAAACGTCCCTCCCTTTCTAGGGCTTTTGTCAATCACAAATTTCTCACTCCAATCTTTCTTCATGTCTAGGATTAAAATGCAAAATGATTGATTGATACTCCCAATCAACGATCTTTGAAACATGCAACTTCATCATAATTAAAGTTCTCTATGATTATATTCAACCAAACTCAGGTGTAGTATTAACAAAGCTGACATCAATGACATTATGAAACTCACAACGAGCACACGTACAAAAACCTAACACCAATCAGATTTTGAATCAATGATTTTGTTAATGCCAAAAATCGTCCAGAAGGATAACTTAAGGTTGATTATGGAGCTTAACAACTAAAGAAAGGAATCTTTCGACAAAGCAATGCGTTAAAGACAGAAATGTAAATGAGACAAAGATTTTGGTGACGCGGGAAAAACCTCAACGAGGAAAAAAACCCGCGGACGACAGTGATGATGTCGTCGCTGCACTATGGTCGCCAAACAGGGGAGATGTCTTTATGTTTCGGGTGTCGAGAGAACAATGGTTACAATACAAATGATAGAAATGAACTAATTTGTAAAGTAGACAAGTGTATCGAATGTAAAAATAAGTGTGTCGTGTGTAAAAACAGTGTGTCGTGCGTGAAAGTCGTGCGTCGAGAGCGATTCTTTGAGAGAGACTTCTTTGCTTCGAGTGAGTGTTCTTGAGAGTTTAGTAGTGTTTAGATGCTTCGAGGTGATGGAGATGATGATCAGATGCCCCGCCAATGAGGATGGAATCCTTGTATTTATAGTCTTCGAGCATCATGAATGACTCCATAAAAACTGCTGCTAACGGTCGTAACGGCTACTGGTGTTAATGCTCATCATTGCTCTTTGTCGGTTATGGCCGTTGGTCATTAATGATATTAATCTTGCAAAAAATACTGAAAATGTAACAGTAATATCATGTGTTAGTCGGTCGAGGTCGAGAGATTCCGTACGACGGACATGTGAACTAGTCGACGTCATGGTCGAGTGTCGTGAGGTGAATATCTTTCGATTTCAATTATGACCAGGGGATAAAGTATTATGATTTTACCTCATTATGAAAAAGTGTAATAAATGCTCTCCCTATTTTGGTCGTGGTCGAGACTAGTGAAATTTTACTCAAACAGTTTGCCCCCAAAATTTAAAATGAAGAAGCAATTTTTGAGTTTTGAATTTTGTCAGTCGGACGTCTAGGGTCGTGAAACGTGTCGAAAGTTACCTTAGTCGCCTTGGAACTGGATCGGTTCAATTTTAACTAAAGAGGAAGTCGAAAAGGGGATAGGATTGTGACGTCACGCTGACGCACGATCATGCTTAGCAGTTGTCATTGCATGGTGTCAACAATCCGTGTGGTCATACGAAAAGACAAGGGTACGTGTCGATCATCGAGGGACTCGACCTAACACGATTATTTACATAAATAGAGACCCGCGATGGATCTTTTCCTTTTCACGCTTACAGAGAGTTTAAGGTAGAGATTTCTTCTCGATTTCTTGCTGTTCTTCGTTCAATCCTTTCCAAACCTGCAAAAATCTTTGATCCAGTTAAGATTTTCGAGGTTCTTAGAACACCTATATAAGGTTTGATTCCCATCCTTTGTATGCGTTGTAAGTCGATTGCCAGGAAACCTAGAAAGAACTGGGACATTTGGGGTTTTTCTGACCTTCAAATTGGGTTAACGGGATTATCGATGGCCACAGAACCTAGGAGTACCATTCAATATAAGAATGATCTCGATAGCTTTAGAAATATGGCGAAAATTCCTGCGGGGATTTCAGTGAGCAAGGCCGGTCAGATTCGACCAGAGATGTGTCCCGAGGGGTACGTCGTGATATACGAGTACCCCTTTAGAATAGGTTTCGAATGGCCCTATTCGCCTCTGGCGAAGTCTTTCATGGGCGAGTTCGACCTCTCGCCGGGGCAACTGATGCCCCATTTCTGGAGGGTCATCCAAGTTGTCGAACGACTTACTAAAAACTGGGAGTCGCCGATGAACGTGAAAGACCTCTTGGCTGCTTATCAGGTCAAGATGGATATGTATCGTCGCTACAGCCTATTCTCAAAGCATAAGGGCGATCGTACCTTGGTTCTAAAAACTGCGGTCAACGATCGTAAATGGAAAACCAGGTACGTGTTTGTGCGGGTAGCGACACTGGACACCGACAGTGATTGGATCAGGTCCGGATAGAACATGGCGGGTAAGTGTTAGCTCTGGTCGAGTGCTTTTATTGTATTTATTTATTTGTTTCTCAACTAACCCCCTCTCTCTTATATTTTCAGACATTAACTTCGACAAGGTGAAGCCCAATGATGATTCCAAGACCAAGATCGAGAAGTTCTTGGAGATCAGTCCCGTCGATCGATCGTTCGTCACGCGATACTTGGTAGACGAGGACGATGACTTGATGTTCTTGGGTGAACGCCTACAGGCGAGACGGGAAGATAGAGAAGACAAAGAGAAGGGAGAAGAGACTGAGGAGGAAGAAGAGAAAGAGGAGAAAGAGAGAGAAGAGTCGAGGGAAGAAAAGGAAGAAATGACTGGTAAGTGTTCCTTCGCTTTTCTTTTCGTTCGACCTAATTTTTCTCTTCTTTCGATCGTCTAATTGTTCTTTCTTTTGCCTCGCAGGAGAACCTCAGGCGAAGATGACGCCTGCAGCTGTTAAGAAGGCAGCTCAAATCGAACTGGCCCGTCAGGGCAGGGAAAAAAGGAAGGAGATCCCGACAGCTGGGTCGGGTGCCCTGAAGCGAAAAGAGGCTCCGACAACTGGACCGGGAGTCTTAAAGAGGACGAGGACGTCTGTTCCGAGGGAACCGTCTTTGAAGACGGGCGACTCGTCGAGAGTCGTCACGCCTCAGAAGGCGAAGGTGTCGACCCCATCCGTCGAGAAGACTTCTGATGCGATCGACGCGACACCCGTCGACTCTGCGCATTCGGCGAAATCGACGGTGTCCCATACTACCGCGTCGGCCCCCTCGTCGACCGACAAGGGCAAGGGCGCGCAGACGGGAGAGGGCGAGAAAGAAGCCATGACGGTAAATTTCACGTTGCCGTCGGATTTCTTGGTTGATAATGTCTTGGACGAGACGAAATTGTTCCCTCACTTGGGAAAGTTTCAGCTCCCCTATTTCAGGGAGCGCTTCAACGGGGTCTCTGTCGAGGACGCGGGGTCCCATGTTGCTGGACTAGCGTTTATGGTAAGTTTTTCTTTCAAAACTTGTTATATTTTGTCGTTTGTTAACTTTGTTGAATGTTTTCTTTAACGATACTTATCGTATTTTTCAGACGTTCTAGTCTTCCTTGGCATTGCATGCTGAAACGACCAAGATAGAAGGCCTAGTGGCGTCTACCATCAAGAGAGAGGACGCGGCGTCGGAGAGGGAAAGGTCCGCTCTGGAGCGTTAAGAGGCGATGTCGGTGCGACTCGACGACGCTCTAAACGATCTGGAAGCCGTCGGTCATGCAAAGGACGAGGTGAACTCCCGTCTAAAGCAGTCCCTATTTTTGATGTACGACCAAAGGGAGGAGCTAGAGGGGATGAAGGAATCCTTGGCTATGAAGGGAAAAGAAGCCTGTTTGGGCAAAATTTCACAGGTCTCGACCACGACCAGAAAAGGTAAGACACATGTTATGAACTATATCTTGTATTAAGATAAGGCCCTGACAAAGACCCAAAAAACCTCCGTCGTCCCTCCTAAAAGGTAAGTCGAGAGTTCCTCATGACACTCGACCTCGACGTCGCCCGTTCCGCACGACCGTCGCACAAGACCGTACGACCTTGACTAACTCAATATACGACTGTTACGTTTGTTCAATGATTAATGCAGGAGTCAAAGTCATTAATGGGCAACGGTCATAACCGACGAAGAGCAATTACGAAGAGTTACAACTGGCGACCGTTATAGCTGTTATCAAAGCAATCAATGAGCTAATCAAAGCACCCGAAGGTTATAAAAGATCAAGTTAAACTTCAGTTCCGGGGACCGAACATCGAACAATAGAAGATAAGCATCCCACCTCAGAAGAACACTACAAGCAAAGAACTCTCACTCGAAGAATCGCTCCCGACGCACGACTTTCACTCTCGACCAACAGTTTACACATTGTTTTCACACACGACGCACACTGTTTTTACATTTCAAACACTTGTACTTTACATTTCGAAGTCTTTCCCTTCATTTGTATTGTAATCTCTGTACGATCGACACCCGGAACACCAAGGACATCGCCCTTGATTGGTGACCATAGTGCAGCGACGACATCCATTGTCGTCCGCAGGTTTTTTCCTCGTTGAGGTTTTTCCCGCGTCATCAAATCCTCTGTCTCATTTACATTTTCGTCTTTGTCGCACGTCTTTGTCGAATGATTCCTTTCTTTAGTTGTTAAAGTCCACATCGACCTTAAGTTGTCCCTTTGGTGCGATTTTTGGCATTAACAGTTTGGCGCCATCCGTGGGACCTCATCTAGAGAAAATCTTCGACAAACGTGCGTTTTACTAACGGTTTCTTGGAGTTTTTTTTGTTCTCTGTTTCAGGAAAATGGCAGCCCCTGGAAATCAGCAGCATGTCATTGCCTAGATGTACCAGGAGCTTGAAATCGCTCGAAATCAAATCAACGCCATGGCGGAGCAAAGCCGTAGAGCAGCTGAGGAGATCGCACGACTAAGGAATCCCTCTAGACCTCAGAATGGTCCTAGGCCATTCGTTCAGAATCCAGGACAATGATCGTTCGGTCAGAATGGTCCTCGACCATTCGCGCATAATCCAGGTCCAGGATTAGGTCCGTTCGCTCAGAATCAGCATCCAGGTCCAGGATCAGGTCCGTTCGCTCAGAATCAGCATCCAGGTCCGTTCATGCAGAACCAGCAGCCGGGACCGTTCAATGCAAATCCCCAGTTCGGGACGGTTCCTCCTCAGCATATAAGGCCACCACCCATGCAGAATGGATCGCAGCCATTTCAGAATGGATCACAACCGTTTCAGAATGGGTCGCAACCGTATTTTGTTCCTTTCAACGGAGACGCCAATGGCTCGTTGCATGGCAATGGCACCAGTTTAGGAATCAATCCACAAGCAGGGGCAAATATCGACCCCAATGACCCCGTCGCCCAGCGATTGAAAATGCTAGAAGATCAGAACGAGCGCGTCCTATCTTTGCTCGCCAAGCTACCTGGGGCAGCCGTGCCCGTTGATGTCGAACCTCGATCAGGATTTCAGGCGTCACCCTTTATCGATAAGATCGCGACCATCGAGGTCCCGAAAAAATACAACGTCCCCGCCTTCACGCCCAAGTATTCGGGAGTAGCCGATCCAACAGAGCACGTCGTGCAGTATAAGCAGCTCATGTGGACGATCTCGATCCCACACATGTATCAGAAGGTCTGTATGTGCAAAAGCTTCGGTGCGACTCTCACCGGTCCTGCTCTCCAATGGTTGATCAATCTCAAACCTAAGTCCATCGGGTCGTTCGCTGAATTGGTCAACCAATTCTCCCAGCAATTTGCCAGCAGTCGCAAGATGGAGAAGCAGACCAGTGACCTGTATTACGTCGTGCAGAAGACCAGTGAGTCTATCCGCAATTATTTCAATCGATTCAATGCGGAGATGATCAGCATTCGCAATTGTGACGTCAAGACTGCAATTGAAGCTTATAAGCGTGGTCTGGACGACAGCTCAGGTTTATACACTGACCTGACCAAGTATCCTCCGGAAAAATTTGAAGACGTCCGAGCTCGAACCCTAGCGTACATGAGAGTAGAGGACGACGCTGCCTTTCATCGCAAACATACCGACGACAAGAGGTCGTTAGGTGCAAGGAAGCCAGAGTTCAAGACGAAAGCAATTTCCAAAATAGAGCCCGCGTGTCATATCTCGAACGTCCGATTTAAGACGAAAGCGGAAGCCAAAACCGCGACCAAGTTTTCTCAGTACCCCAAGATATCCTCTTATGGATTCAAAGGATCCACTAAAGATTTGGTCGAAGCTCTAAAAACCGCCCAGGAGACTATTCGATGGCCTAAGAAGTCCGATCAGGACGACGCTATGAAAGACAAATCTAAATGGTGTGACTTTCATGTCGACCATGGTTATGTGACGAATGATTGCATAGCTCTCAAAAAGGATCTGGCGTATCACGTCCCGAAGGGCAATCTAAAAGACATCATCGACGACGTCGTTACTCCAACTAGCGACCATCGACCGTCAACCCCGAGCATGCGAAAGTCGTCAATTGTATCACCGGTGGTTCCGACGTATGTGGACTGACGTACTCCGCGGCCAAACGTTACGCCAGTCAAGCACCCGACGATCGGCCTATTCCGCGTTCATCAATGCCTAAAGGAGATTTGGAGTTGGAAGCTATGAAGATCGTATTCGACCAAGACGACCTCGGCGACTCATATCAGAAACATCATGACGGGTTGATCATTCAACTCACGATTGGTAATTGTTTAACCCGACGAGTCTTGATTGATGGGGGCAGTTCAACGAACGTCATCTTCCTTGACACCATCAAGGCCATGGGAATCGATCGTTCGGAAATCATACGACGTTCGACAACTTTGGTCGGTTTCAATGGAGAAGCGACGAGCACCTATGGAGATATCGTCTTGCCAGTCTATGCCGGAGGAATCAGCAAGCGGACCAAGTTCAGCGTCATCGACTGTGCGTCGGCCTATAACATCATCTTAGGCCGACCATGGATCCATGAGATGAAGGCCGTTCCCTCGACGTATCATCAGACTCTGAAGTTCCCTACGCCGTGGGGAATCCAGGAGATAAAAAGTGAACCGAAAGTCGCTCGTGATTTCTATAAAACCACCCTGAAGCCGCGAAAATAGACCTTCTATTGTGGCGATTCACGACGACATTTAGTGTATCTTCTTAAAATCGCCACAAGGGGGCAAGATGGTAGCAATAATCAAGACGTCCCACGTAGTTGGGCACGACGCGTCAGAAAAGGTACGTCTTCTAAACCCTTTTCTATTTTTTCATACGATTTTTTAACAACGACGGTTACTGACTTAAGCATCGGAGGGTCGTTGGTTAGCCAACGACCAACCTCTGACATTGTTTATTCCGCAGAATCGCACGACAATAATCAAACGACTCTAGTTTTGCAAGGTCGCACGACATAAACGATCAGGTCTATGACTTCATCATCCTTCTACAGGGGCACACGATTCGAATTAATCGCACGACTTTGTCGTACGATCGCGAGGTCTAGCAATCTCATGATCTAAGTTTCTTGACTTAGAAAAAATTTTCATACTCCGAATGTATGCTTTAGTCGCATGTGCTTATATTTATATACACGATTTAAAAGTCTATTGGCTTACGTTCCAGTTATTGTGTTACAATAGATGCCTAAGTCGCATGATTCCTTGTATATTTTTTATCAATTTGACAGTCGATGTGATATTTTATAAAGCGCAAGTTCAAAAGAAGCCCAAGTTCCATTCATCGAATAAACTGTCATTTACAAAAAGCTCGACCACCAACGATCGAGCAACAAAGAAATAGAAATAAACGAAGATATCTTTCTAAGGTTGGGGAGGGACGTCGGTCGCATCTTTGCCTGACACGTCGCCCTGGAAACCCTCCTCCTCCTCCTCGACCTCCTTCTCATCATCCGAGTCGAGCTCTCTCTCGGTCCCGGCCTCCTTGAAGAACAGAGCCAACTCGTCCGACGATGAGGCCACATGATTCTTGTCTAGCAAGTGATTTCGCATGATAGCCGCTCGAGCAGTGAGTCGAGCGAAGGAAAAGATGGACTTATTCTCATCCTTCGACTTCTCTAACTCCTTCTCTAAATCCACGGCTTTAGATTGAGAATCCTCAACTTCTTTCCCCTTCATAACCAGGGATTCCTTCATCCCCTCTAGTTTCTCCATTTGATTGTGCATCACAGACAGGGACTCCTTTAGACGCGAGTTCATATCATCCCTTGCGTGTTCAAGAAACTCCAGCTCGTTCAAGACCTCGTCGAGTTTCACCGATGCCACCTCTTCGCGTTCTAAAGTGGACCTTTCCCTTTCTAACGCCGCATCTTCTTTCTCGATGGCAGAAGCCACTAAGCCTTCTACCTTTGTCGATTTAGCGTACAACGCCAAAGACGACTGAAACATCTAAAGACATATGAAAACATATTAGCAAAGAATACGATGTCGACAACAGATAAACAAAAGTCTTGAAAGATAGACTTACCATGAACGCTAGTCCAGCAACATGGGCCTCAGTATCCTCGAGAGAAACTCCGTCAAAACACTCTCTGAAAGAAGAGAGCTGATACTTTCCCAAGTGAGGGAATAGTTTCGTCCCGTATAGGACATTATCATCCAAAAAATCCGACGGCAACGTAAAGTTCACCGTCGTTTCAAAGCCCGTATGCGCGCCCTTGCCCTTGTCGGCGGAGGAAGGGCCTGACGCGGAAAGAGGAGACATTGTCGCTGGTTGCGCCGTATCAACGGACCTCGTGTCAGAAACCCTCTCGATAGATACGGTCGATACCTTCGCCCTCTCAGGTAGGACGACTTTCGACGAACCACCCGTCCTTGACGATGGTTCACTCAAAACGGACATCCTCGTCCTCTTGGGGAGACTCGACCCAGATGTCGGGACTTATTTTCTCTTTAAGACCCCCGACCCAACTGTCGAGGAATCCTTCCCCCTGTCTACACTCGCCTTGCGAGTTAGCTCGACTTGAGCCATTTTCTCGACGGCTGCAGGCGTCAACTTCGCCCAAGATTCTCCTGTATGGTAAAAGAAAGAATTAGATGATTGAGAACAAAGATAGATTAGGACGAGCAGAAGCAAAGAGATACTTACCAGTTATCTCTACTTCCTCTTCCTCTCTCTCCTCGGTCGCCTCAGAATCCTCTCTATCATCTTCTTCTTTCTCCTCTCGACCCATCCTCACTCTGTCGCTCAAGAAAACGGTGTCATCATCCTCGTCTACCAAATGACGCGTGACGTACGACCAGTCTTCAGTACTAAACTCCAGGAACTTTTCGACCTTAGCCCGGGAAGCATCATCCGACTCTACCTTGTCGAAATCAATATCTACACATAAAAAAGAAGATCAGTCGAAAAAACAACCGAGCAACAGAATAACATAAAAACATACAATCAAAGGCTCACCCGTCATATTCCAACCCTCCCTAATCCAGTCACTATCAGTGTCCAGCGTCGACACCCGCACGAATACATACCTCTTCTTCCACCCACGGTCGTTGACCGCAGTATTTAAAACCAAGGTACGATCACCCTTGTGCCTTGAAAACAAACTATAGCGACGGTACCGATCACTTTTGACCTTATACGCCGTCAGTAGGTCCCTCACATTCATCGGTGGATTCCAGTTGGAGGTAAGTCGTTCGATGATCAGGATAACTCTCCAGAACTGGGGCATCAGTTGCCTAAGTGAAAGATCGAATTCACACATTAACTCTTTGACCAGAGGCGGATATGGCCAATGAAAGCCTATCTTGAACGGGTATTCGTATATAACGACGTACCCCTCGGGGCACATTTCCGGTCGAACCTTGCCAACCTTGCTTACGGTGATCCCCATGGGAATCCTCGCTAGACTTCTAAAGTCGTCGAGATCTTCTTCGTTTTTAATGGTGCTTCTAGGCTCTGTCGACATTGCTAACCCCGTTAAATTGATTTGCACTTCTGAAAGGCCCAGATATCCCAGTTTTTCCTAGGCTTTATAGCAATAGACTTGCGACGTATACGCAAACTGGAGGGTCGTATCTTATATGATCTCAGAAAATCCTAATTAGGTCAAAGATTCTTGCAGATTTAGAAATAATCGAACGAAAATCGACAAGAAAACCCCTAAAGAAATCTTTGCTCAAAACCCTCTGAAGTCGTAAACAAGAAAAGATCCATCGTAATCTTTATTTATGCAGTTGATCATGTCAGGTCGAGTCCATTGATGATCACCGCGTGCCCTCGTCCCTTCGTATGACCACATGGATCGTCGACACCTGTCAAAGACAGCTGGTAAGAACCATCGTGCGTCGGCATGACGTCACGACTTTATCCTCTCTTCGATTTCCCTCTCTAGTTTGAATTGAACCGATTCAGTTCCTAAACAACCAAGGTATTTTTCAACACAAAACCCTGAACACCCGACAAGCAAAATTTAAAATTCGAATTTTCCATCCTACTTTCAAATTTTGGGGGCAAACTGTTTGGGCAAAATTTCACAGGTCTCGACCACGACCAGAAAAGGTAAGACACATGTTATGAACTATATCTTGTATTAAGATAAGGCCCCGACAAAGACCCAAAAAACCTCCGTCGTCCCTCCTAAAAGGTAAGTCGAGAGTTCCTCACGACTCTCGACCTCGACGTCGCCCGTTCCGCACGACCGTCGCACAAGACCGTATGACCTTGACTAACTCAATATACGACTGTTACGTTTGTTCAATGATTAAAGCAGGAGTCAAAGTCATTAATGGGCAACGGTCATAACCGACGAAGAGCAATTACGAAGAGTTACAACTGGCGACCGTTATAGCTGTTATCAAAGCAATCAATGAGCTAATCAAAGCACCCGAAGGTTATAAAAGATCAAGTTAAACTTCAGTTCCGGGGACCGAACATCGAACAATAGAAGATAAGCATCCCAGCTCAGAAGAACACTACAAGCAAAGAACTCTCACTCGAAGAATCGCTCCCGACACACGACTTTCACTCTCGACCAACAGTTTACACATTGTTTTCACACACGACGCACACTGTTTTTACATTTCAAACACTTGTACTTTACATTTTGAAGTCTTTCCCTTCATTTATATTGTAATCTCTGTACGATCGACACCCAGAACACCAAGGACATCGCCCCTGATTGGCGACCATAGTGCAGCGACGACATCCACTGTCGTCCGCAGGTTTTTTCCTCGTTGAGGTTTTCATGCGTCATCAAATCCTCTGTCTCATTTACATTTTCGTCTTTGTCGCACGTCTTTGTCGAATGATTCATTTCTTTAGTTGTTAAAGTCCATATCTACCTTAAGTTGTCCCTTTGGTGCGATTTTTGGCATTAACAAAGCCGAGGAGTCCAAGTCCAGGCTGGCAAGCTTGGAGAAGGAGTTGAAGGAGTTGAAGGAAGAGACTAAGTCCATCTTTGCCTTCGCTCGACTTACTGCACGTGCGGCGATCATGCGACGTCACCTATTGGGCAAGAATCCTCTGGCTTCGGCGTCGGACGAGCTGGACCTCTTCTACAGGGAGGTCGGGACCGAGAGAGATCTCGACTCGGATGATGAGAAGGAGGTCGAGGAGGAGGAAGTTCCCCAGGGCGAGGCGTCAGGGAAGGATGCGACCGACGCTCCTCCCCAGCCTTAAAAAATATCTTTGTTATTTTTGCTTCTTGCCGCTCGACCGTTGGTGGTCGAGTTATGTAAATGACAGTTTATTCAATGAATGAAACTTAGATTTATTTTGAACTTGTGTCTTATACATTTTCTGAATAGATACAATATCAATTTCGAAATTCACTAAGTACAGAATGGATAAGAAACCGTGCGACTTAGAGGCATCCATTGCAACATAACAACTAGAACATAAGTCATAAGAGTTTTAAATCGTGTTGGTAAACATAAGCACATGCGATCATATCATTCATTCAGAACATGAAATTCTTCTAAGTTAGAGAACTGAAATCATGGGGTCGGTAGACCTTGTGGTCGTACGACTAGATCATACGACGAACTTGAATCACGTGTTCCTGTGACAGGATAATCGAGTTATAGACCCGATCGCTTATGTCGTGCAATCCTGCGAGACTAAAGTCGTATAGTAGACTTAGCAACTTATGGCGTGCGATCTATGATAAAACAATGTCAGAGGTTGGTCGTTGGCTAGCCAACGACCCTCCGATGCTTAAGTCAGTAATCATCGTGATAAAAAATCGTATGAAAGAAGGGAAAGGATTTAGAAAAAATACCTTCTCATATTTTTCCTCTGTTTTAAGGGGGGGTATTTGCCCCTCGTCATTTATCACCTTATTCCTTTAAGGAGAAAATAGGTTTTAAATGACGGGTCGACATCGAGTCTTTAGGAATTGACTCTAAGGTACGTGTCAACCATGTCTTCATGCGACCAGGCAAAACAATCGGCATGTTCCTGCAAGAAAGATATTAGTTTGTTTTTAAGGTTGGGATAGAGAGACGAACCTGTCAAGACTTTCTGGTCGAGCTTGCTTTGATCTAGGACGACTTCGTCGACCCGCAATTGCTAGATGGCCTACTTTTGCGGCTTCAAGGTGGTCTTATAGCAATCACGGGCGACTTTTGGCTCGCTTTTGATCTCCTGGATTCCCCACGGCGTAGGGAATTTCATGGTTTGATGGTACGTCGAGGGAACGACTTTCATTTCATGGATCCACGGTCGAACTAAGATGATGTTATAGGCCGACGTGCAGTCGATGACGCTGAACTTCGTCTGCTTATTGATTCCCCCTGCATAGACAGGCAAGGTAATCTCTCCAAAGGTACTCGTCGCGTCTCTATTGAAACCGACCAAGGTTGTCGAGCGTCGGGTGATTTATGATCGATCGATTCCCATGGCCTTGATGGTATCAAGGAAGATGACGTTCGCTGAACTGCCCCCATCGACCAAGACTCGCCGGGTTAAAAAATTACCAATTGTGAGTTGAATGATCAACCCGTCATGATGTTTCTGATATGAGTCACCGAGGTCGTCTTAATCGAACGTGATTTTCATGGCTTCTAACTCCAGGTCTCCTTTGGGTCTCGACAAGCGCGGAATAGGCCTATCGTCAGGTGCTTGGCTGGCGTGATGTTTGGCTGCGGAATATGTCAGACCGCACACGTCGGAACCACCAGTAATGCAGTTGACGACTTTTGCATGCTCGGTGGTCGGCGGTCGAGCGTCGTTAGCTGGAGTAACGACGTCGTCGATGATATCTTTGCGATTGCCCTTCGGGACGTGATATGCTAGCTCCTTTTTTAGAGCTATTGTTTGGGCAAAATTTCACAGGTCTCGACCACGACCAGAAAAGGTAAGACACATGTTATGAACTATATCTTGTATTAAGATAAGGCCCCAACAAAGACCCAAAAAACCTTCGTCGTCCCTCCTAAAAGGTAAGTCGAGAGTTCCTCACGACACTCGACCTCGACGTCGCCCGTTCCGCACGACCGTCGCACAAGACCGTACGACCTTGACTAACTCGATATACGACTGTTACGTTTGTTCAATGATTAATTCAGGGGTCAAAGTCATTAATGGGCAACGGTCATAACCGACGAAGAGCAATTATGAAGAGTTACAACTGGCGACCGTTATGGTTGTTATCAAAGCAATCAATGAGCTAATCAAAGCACCCGAAGGTTATAAAAGGTCAAGTTAAACTTCAGTTCCAGGGACCGGACACCGGACACCGAACACCGAACATCGAACAATAGAAGATAAGCATCCCAGATCAGAAGAACACTACAAGCAAAGAACTCTCACTCGAAGAATCGCTCCCGACGCACGACTTTCACTCTCGACCAACAGTTTACACATTGTTTTCACACACGACGCATACTGTTTTTACATTTCAAACACTTGTACTTTACATTTCGAAGTCTTTCCCTTCATTTGTATTGTAATCTCTGTACGATCGACGCCCGGAACACCAAGGACATCGCCCCTAATTGGCGACCATAGTGCAACGACGACATCCACTGTCGTCCGCAGGTTTTTTCCTGGTTGAGGTTTTTCCTGCGTCATCAAATCATCTGTCTCATTTACATTTTCGTCTTTGTTGCACGTCTTTGTCGAATGATTCCTTTCTTTAGTTGTTAAAGTCCACATCGACCTTAAGTTGTCCCTTTGGTGCGATTTTTCGCATTAACAGTTTGGCGCCATCCGTGGGACCCCATCTAGAGAAAATCTTCGACAAACGTGCGTCCTACTTACGTTTTCTTGGAGTTTCTGCTGTTCTCTGTTTCAGGAAAATGGCGAATAACGAACAATCCGCTGACCCAGCACATGAGGGGCTCGAAAATGCACAAGATGCACTTAAAGCAGTCAACGATTATCGCCTGGAGGAAGTCATTCTAGATTCAAGCAATCCTGACTAAAAGGTCTTAATCGGGTCGTCTCTCAATCCTTGCCTTAGGGAAAAGTTAATATCTTTTTTGCAGGAACATGCTGATTGTTTCGCCTGGTCGCATGAAGATATGGTCGGCATAGATTCTGACGTCATCCCTCACAAGCTCAACGTCGACCCATCGTTCAAACCTATCAAGCAGAAGTGACGGAAATTTGCTCCTGAAAGGAATAAGGTGATAAATGACGAAGTCGACAACCTTCTCAAGACAGGGAAGATTCGAGAGGTAAAATACCCCGATTGGCTTGCTAACGTCGTGGTTGTAGCGAAGAAGAATGGATAGTGGAGGGTCTGTATCGACTTCACATACCTCAATAAATCCTGTCCAAAAGATCCTTTTCCATTACCTCATATCGACGCCATGGTCGACGCGACAGCGGGGCACGAACTACTGACGTTCATGGATGCCTATTCCGGATACAATCAAATCTTAATGCACGTCGAGGACCAAGAAAAAACCGCATTTATGATGGACCGAGGTATTTATTGTTATAAAGTTATGCTTTTCGGACTAAAAAATGCAGGATCTACTTACGAGGGCCTGGTGAACAAGATGTTCAAAGACCGTCTTGGCAACACGATGGAAGTATACATCGACGATATGTTGGTCAAGTCAAGGCAAGCTATTGACAACGTCGAGCATTTAAGGCAGTCGTTCGACATCCTTCGAAAATACAGCATCAAGCTTAACCCGACGAAATGTTCTTTCGGTGTCAGTGCTAGGAAATTCCTGGGCTATATGGTCACTCGTCGAGGAATTGAAGCTAATCCAGACCAGATCAAGGCGATTATCGAAATTAAATCCCCTAGAAATTTCAAGGAGGTTCAGAAGCTTACTGGTCGAGTAGCTGCCCTGAACAGGTTTATCTCTCGATCCTCAGATAAATGACATCTGTTTTACAACGTCCTCAGGAAAAACTAAGGCTTCGACTGGACCGACGATCATGAACAGGCATTGCAAAAGCTCAAAGAATACATGACGTCACCTCCCTTATTGTCGAAACCTCGCGATCATGAAATCTTGCAACTATATCTGGCTGTTAGTCCAAACACGGTAAGTGCTGTCCTAACACGAGAAGATGAAAAACAACAACTGCCAATCTACTATGTAAGTAAATCTCTTCTGGACGAAGAAACCAGGTATTCGTCTATGGAAAAATTGCTCTTGTCGCTAGTCAAAGCTGCTAAAACATTACGACACTATTTTGAGTCGCATCCCATTACTGTCGTAACTAACTTCCCTCTTAATTCTGTCTTAAGAAAACCTGAGTTGACAGGTCGCTTAGCAAAATGGAGCATATATCTCAGCAACTACTACATTGACTTCAAGCCCAGGACCGCGATCAAGTCGCAAGCCTTGGCAGACTTCATTGCTGACTTCAACCCTGAATTGGAGAAAGAAGCAGAGCTCGAGGTATCGACTGTGGCGACTCACGACGACGTGCCCTGGACCTTACACGTCGATGGGTCATCCAACATTAGAGGCTCAGGACTAGGCGTCGCCTTAAAGTCGCCACAGGGGGGAAAGATGGTATACTCGATCCGATGAGATTTCAAAACCACCAACAACGAAGCTGAATATGAAGCCCTGATCGTGGGAATGAATATGGCCCACGACTCGGGGGCAACTGCGTTACATGTTAAAAGCGACTCTCTTTTGGTGGTGAACCAGATCAATGGGGAGTTCGCGGCCAAAGATTCAAAAATGACAGCATACCTGAAGGTAGCAAAAGAAAAGGCCGAAAAATTCAAAACATTTTCTATCGAACAAATCTCGAGGGACCAGAATACTCAAGCCGACGCTTTAGCAAATCTCGGGTCTGCTTTAGTCGAACCCATATTCGACGTTATTCCCATGATCCATATGGCGACATCGTCTATCGAAAACATCGATGTCGTCCAGATCGAGGACGAAAAAGATGATTGGTCGTGCGACATCCGAAATTTCCTTATGCACGACCAACTCCCAGAAGACAAGATGGAAGCCCGAAAGATCAGATTCAAAGCATCTAAATATACCATAATAGGAGATAAGCTCTATCGACGATCATCGACATGATTAAACCTGAGATGCATCATTAGCAAGAGTCAGGTCCAAAAAATCCTTCACGAGATGCATGACGGCGAATGTGGCAATCATTCCGGTGGTCGCAGTTTGGCTAATCGTATCTCTCGACAAGGGTATTTTTGGCCAACATTGCGACAAGACGCCGTCAAGTACGTCCAGAACTTTGACCCTTGTCAGCGACATGCAGGTATGTCTCATAAACTCTCTGAACCCTTGCACTCGACACTTATCCCATGGCCCTTCATGAGGCGGGGAATGGATATTGTCGGCAAGCTACCCCCGGCCCCGGGGCAAAAGGTATTCCTCCTCGTACTCACCGATTATTTTTACAAGTGGGTTGAAGCGGCTGCTTTTTCCCAAATAAGGGACAAGGAAGTCATCTCTTTTATCCAGACTAACATCATATGCAAATTTGGGATTCCATCCGAAATCGTCTGTGACAACGAATCCCAATTCATAAGCAACAGGACCCAATAATTTTGCGAAGACAGGAGTATCAAGTTAACAACCTCGACTCCTAGATACCCTCAGGCGAACGGACTTGCTGAATCAAGTAATAAGACCATTATAGCTTCGATCAAGAAAAGGTTAAAAGCTGCAAAAGGAAGATGGGTCGAAGAACTCCCTTCAGTCCTATGGGCAAATCGCACGACACCGTGCACGTCCACAGGACAAACCCCTTTCTCTCTCATCTACGGTTGCGAAGGAGTCCTGCCAATCGAAGTCCAGCTCCCAACTTCAAGGCATACTTCCGTCGACCACAACATGATTGATTTAAATTATGATATCGACGCCCTCGAGGAGCTTAGAGAATCAACCTTGATCAGAATGGCATCTCAGAAGCAAGCAGTCGAGCGACATTTCAATAAACACGTCAAAGTCAAAGTCTTTTAAGAAGACGATTACGTCCTCCGTCGAGTGTTCCAAAACACTCAAGAACTCAATGCCGGTAAGCTTTCTATTAAATGGGAAGGTCCTTACCGCATCTCCGAAGTCGTTGGTAAAGGAGCCTATCGACTCCAGACTCTCGACAATCAAGAAATCCCACGCAGTTGGAATGCGACGCACTTGAAAAAGTATTTTTTCTAAAAACACCTTCCTCTCATGCAACTTAATTGTTTTATCACAGGGGCACATGATTCAAATTTCATCATGAAATTTGGTTACACGATCATAAGGTTTGAGCGACCTCTCGATCTGAGTTTCTGGATTCAGAAAAATTTTGTACGTTCTAACACGTCAACAACGTATAGTTGAGCCTATCAATACAAGTCAAATGTATAATATTTCAATCGTTATATTGCTATGAATGCCTAAGCCGCACGATTCTTCGCTCGTTCTATACTTAACAAAGTTATACGGTTGATATTACATCTATCTACGACATATGTAAATCGAAATAAAAATTCGACAAAAGGATGAAATTCATTTACGAAACGAACGATTACATAGGAGCGACCGATGGTCGAGTATACAAAGTTAAAATGGCTCGACCACCAACGATCGAGACATGAAAAACATAGCATCTCCTAAATCTAGAGAAGAGTGTCGATCGTATGCTCAGTCTCGACCTTCGAGTCCTCGTCACACCCAAAAACACGCTAAGAAGCTAATGTAAGGATCAAACGAGTATATTAGGAGTTTTCTGACGCCCTACGCCGCAACACTTTTAGAATGCGGCTCTTAAGATTAATGTTAAGGTAAGAGGAAGGAATATGATCTTCTCGACGGTCGACTTCCAGTCCAACATCTTCTCAATCTTTGCGTATCTAACAAAAGAAGATTGAAACGTCTGTAAAATACAAAAGAAGTCTGTTACACAAACATTCAGCGAAAACATTAGGAACACGAGTTTCGAAAGAAAAACTCACAAAAAACGCTAGTCCAGCTAAACGCGATCCCATCTCTTTGATAGAGGTCCCTTGAAAACGCTCCTTGAAAGATAAGAGCTGATATTTCCCCAAATACGGAAATGACTTCGTCCCGTCAAGGACATAGTCAGTCAGGAGGATCGTCGACAACGTAAAGTTGATCATCATGACTTCCTACTCATCCTCTCCCGTCTTTACACCCTTGCCCCTGGCGGCTGATGAAAGGGTCGACGAGGATATAGAGAACATTGTCGCCAGATGCGCAGGATCCACGAACGTCACGTCTATCGCAATCCAGGCCTTCACTAGCTCAGGTATAATTATTCTCGAGGTATCTCTGATTTGAAAAAGATCGAGAAACTAGGCCTTATACAAAAGCTTCAAAAATTTTCTTAGCAAAGAAAAACAAAGAATAGCAAGAAATCTCGCTTTAAAAAACATTCCGAAAAGCCATAACAAATGACCCATTCTGATATCTATTTATGCAAGAAATCGCGTCAGATCGAATCCTTTGATGATCAACACGCGTCCCCGTCTTTTCGTATGACTACACGGATCGTCGACACCTGTCAAAGACAGCTGGTAAGCACCATCGTGCGTCGGCATGACGTCACGACTTTATCCTCTCTTCGACTTCCCTCTCTAGTTTGAATTGAACCGATTCAGTTCTAAAACAACCAAGGTAACTTTCGACACGTGTCATAATCTTATGCGTCCGACTGAAAAAATTTAAAATTCGAATTTGCCATCCTACTTTCAAATTTTGGGGGCAAACTGTTTGGGCAAAATTTCACAGGTCTCGACCACGACCAGAAAAGGTAAGACACATGTTATGAACTATATCTTGTATTAAGATAAGGCCCCGACAAAGACCCAAAAAACCTTCGTCGTCCCTCCTAAAAGGTAAGTCGAGAGTTCCTCACGACACTCGACCTCGACATCGCCCGTTCCGCACGACCATCGCACAAGACCGTACGACCTTGACTAACTCGATATACGACTGTTACGTTTGTTCAATGATTAATGCAGGAGTCAAAGTCATTAATGGGCAACGGTCATAACCGACGAAGAGCAATTATGAAGAGTTACAACTGGCAACCGTTATGGCTGTTATCAAAGCAATCAATGAGCTAATCAAAGCACCCGAAGGTTATAAAAGGTCAAGTTAAACTTCAGTTCCAGTGACCGGACACCGAACACCGAACACCGGACACCGAACACCGAACATCGAACAATAGAAGATAAGCATCCCAGCTCAGAAGAACACTACAAGCAAAGAACTCTCACTCGAAGAATCGCTCCTGACGCACGACTTTAACTCTCGACCAACAGTTTACACATTGTTTTCACACACGACGCACACTGTTTTTACATTTCAAACACTTGTACTTTACATTTCGAAGTCTTTCCTTTCATTTGTATTGTAATCTCTGTACGATCGACACCCGGAACACCAAGGACATCGCCCCTAATTGGCGACCATAATGCAGCGACGACATCCACTGTCGTCCACAGGTTTTTTCCTCGTTGAGGTTTTTCTTGCGTCATCAAATCCTCTGTCTCATTTACATTTTCGTCTTTGTCGCACGTCTTTGTCGAATGATTCCTTTCTTTAGTTGTTAAAGTCCACATCGACATTAAGTTGTCCCTTTGGTGCGATTTTTGGCATTAACAACTATGCAATCACTTGTTGCATGACCATGATCGACATGGAAGTCACACCACTTTGATTTATCTTTTTTATCATCATCTTTGTCGGACTTCTTTGGCCACCGAATGGTCGCCTGGATGGTCTTTAGGGCTTCGACCAAATCCTTAGTAGTCCCTTTGAATCTATAGGAGGATATCTTAGGGTACTGATGAAATTTGGTAGAGTTTGCGGTTTTGAACTCCACCTTTGTCTTGAATCGGACGTTCGAGATTTGTCGCACAGGCTCTGACTTGGATGCTGCATTTATTTTGAATTCTGGCTTCTTAACACCAAGCAACCTCTTGTCGTCGGTGTGCTTACGACGAAAGGCCGCGTCATCTTCTATCCTCATATAGGCAAGCGTTCTGGCTCGGACGTCTTCGAAATTCTCCGGGGGATACTTGGTCAGATCGGTGTACAAACCCGAACTGTCGTCCATACCACGCTTGTAGGCTTCGATTGCGGTCTTGATGTCACAGTTACGGACATTGATCATCTCTGCATTGAACCTATTGAAGTAGCTTCGAATAGATTCTTTGGCCTTCTGCACGACATAATACAGGTCGCTGGTCTGCTTCTCCATCTTGCGACTACTGGCGAATTGCTGGGAGAACTGGTTGACCAACTCAGCGAACGACCCGATGGATGGGTTTGAGGTTGATCAACCATTGGAGGGCAGGACCTGTGAGGGTCGCCCCAAAACTTTTGCACATGCAGACTTCTTGGTACATTTGAGGGATCGAGATCGTCCACATTAGCTTCTTATATTGCGCGACGTGCTCCATCGGGTCGGTCACCCCCGAATACTTGGGCGTGAAAGCAGGGATATTATATTTCTTCGGGACGTCGACCGTCACGATCTTGTCGATGAAAGGCGATGCCTGAAATCCTGAACGAGGCTCGACATCGACAGGTACGGCTGCCCCCGACAGCTTAGCGAGCAAAGATAGGAGACACTCGTTCTGATCTTCTAGCATTTTCAACCGCTGAGCGACGGGGTCATTAGGATTGGGATTCACACCTGCCAATGGATCAGCTCCCGAACTGGTGCCATTGCCATACGACGAGCCATTGGCGTCCCCGTTGAAAGGGACAAAATATGGCTGAGATCCATTCTGAAATGGCTGAGACCCATTCTGGAATGGCTGAGACCCATTCTGGAATGGCTGAGACCCATTCTGGAATGGCTGAGACCCATTCTGGAATGGCTGAGATCCATTCTGCATGGGTGGTGGCCTTATATACTGAGGAGGAACCGTCCCGAACTGGGGATTTGGGTTGAACGATCCCTGCTGCTGATTCTGCATGAACGGACCTGGCTGCTGATTCTGACCGAACGGCCCTGGTCTAGGGTTATGAACGAATGGACCTGGACCTGGATTACGGACGAAGGGAGCGGATCCTGGATTCTGACCGAACGATCCTGGATTGGGATTCTGGACAAACGGTCTAGGACCGTTCTGCGGTCCGAATGGATTCCTTAGCCACGCGATTTCCTCAGCTGCCCTTCGACTTTGCTCAGCCATGGCATTGATTTGATTTCGCGCAACTTCCAACTCCTGATACATCTGGGCAAGGAGATGCTATTGATTTCCATGGGCTGCCATTTTCCTGAAATAGAAACAAGAAGAGACTCTAAGAAACCGTTAGTAGAACGCACGTTTGTCGAAGATTTTCTCTAGATGGGGTCCCACGGATGGCGCCAAACTGTTAATGCCAAAAATCGTCCAGAAGGATAACTTAAGGTTGATTATGGAGCTTAACAACTAAAGAAAAGAATCTTTCGACAAAGCAATGCGTTAAAGACAGAAATATAAATGAGACAGAGATTTTGGTGACGCGGGAAAAACCTCAACGAGGAAAAAACCCGCGAACGACAGTGATGATGTCGTCGCTGCACTATGGTCGTCAAACAGGGGCGATGTCCTTATGTTTCGGGTGTCGAGAGTACAATGGTTACAATACAACTGATAGAAATGAACTAATTTGTAAAGTAGACAAGTGTATCGAATGTAAAAATAAGCGCGTCGTGTGTAAAAACAATGTGTCGTGCGTGAAAGTCGTGCGTCGAGAGAGATTCTTTGAGAGAGACTTCTTTGCTTCGAGTGAGTGTTCTTGAGAGTTCAGTAGTGTTTAGATGCTTCGAGGTGATGGAGATGATGATCAGATGCCCCACCAATGAGGATGGAATCCTTGTATTTATAGTCTTCGAGCGTCATGAATGACTCCATAAAAACTGCTGCTAATGGTCGTAACGGGCACTGGTGTTAATGCTCATCATTGCTCTTTGTCGGTTATGGCCGTTGGTCATTAATGATATTAATTCTGCAATAAATACTGAAAATGTAACAGTAATATCATGTGTTAGTCGGTCGAGGTCGAGAGATTCCGTACGACGGACATGTGAACTAGTCGACGTCATGGTCGAGTGTTGTGAGGTGGATATCTTTCGATTTCAATTATGACCAGGGGATAAAGTATTATGATTTTACCTCATTATGAAAAAGTGTAATAAATGCTCTCCCTATTTTGGTCGTGGTCGAGACTAGTGAAATTTTTCCCAAACAGTTTTCTTTCTTAAAGACATGAGTTTGTCCAATTTAGTTTGTTTCATAGTCAACTTCTTTAGGCTTTAGCTATCCAACTAAGCACACAAAAGTCAACCGACACAACCATAAAATTCTATCAAGCTCCCTTTGAGTCATAACCAAGTTGTTATATATGGAGCACAATCGAGAAACGATCGAATACTAATTGTCTAGCACCACCGAGCTCCCTATTGCTTGACATCTTCCCCTCATATTATGATGCATTAAGATTCTAAACAAGATTGTTGTTTGCTAATTTGATAACAAGATCCTTGTTTGCTAATTTGAATATCTACACTACTATATTAAAAGTCTAAAACGGGGTTTTTCAAGAATTTCAAGAATACCACTTCTTAAAGCATAATGTACAATCACTATAGCACAAATTGAAATACGCCCTCCTTCTCTGCAATCTCTCCCCCCGATCTCCTTCTCCACGTTTCCTCATTTCGCTCCTTCCTCATCTCCACGATTTTATGATTTCTCTCCATCTCCCACCTCTCTGCTCCTTTACATGTGATATATATAGCCCGTTTCTACGAACACCATCATTTTTCCTCCGGTTATTCACAAAAATCATAGAGGTCAGGATCTTCCAGGTGATTGATTGCCTCCTTCGATTATCTCTTTAAAATTTCCCCTTTTCTTCAATTAATCTGAAACGTAGTTGTTATGTGTTTTAAATTTAGTTAGGCTTTGTGTTTGCTGAAAATCCAAGATTTCCTTATTGTGTTCTTAAAATTAAACCCAGGAAGATGAAGATTTCAACGGGAAAGGGGTTCGCTAATGGTTTGTCTGATCCCAAGTTGTTCCTATTAAAGTCTTGCTCTGTTTTCTTCACCCAATTTTGGTTCCCACTCAACGACAATGCATAACGCCCTCAGTCCCTCTACTCCAATCACCGACCGCCCCTACTGCTGTGCTCCTGTGCCGACCACTCCTCCTGAACATTAAAGTGAGGTATGAGATGGTTCTTTTGATTCAAGTCTTGATATTGGTCAAGCTAGAACATGGTTATTATACCATCCCATGCTTGATGATCTTATAAGTAGAACTACTGTATTTAGTTCTCAACCTTTTCAATTTTAGCAATATAATCCATTAAAGTCAGCACCTAAATGGCATGGTACTACCGCCCAGTTGCATATACATTCTCCAATTGAGACATGCCCCATTTGTTGACGTGGAGTCTCTTACAGGGTGTTTTTCCTTGATTATGTGCATACACATTCTCCATCTTCACAAAACTGAAAATGAAAAATAGTTTCAAATTACATATCAAAGTAACGAGAAAACCATAGTTTTTTTCTTAGCAGCACTTCTCCTCTCGGAGCGAAAGGTTACAGATGTGGGAATGGGGTTATAAAAAGATACTTTATATGAATGTGTAGAATGATAAAAATGCCCCTTATAGTTTTTTTTAGCGGATATAGGGTGAAGGACCAAATCCATGATAAAATGTAAAAACAGATGGCTTAAATCCTAACTGTTGATTATATAGGTCTAATACATTATTTTGTGTAATCCAATTAACCAAGTACTAAAAATGTAATTCATTCTTAACTCATTGATTGTTAAACTTGATGGTTGGTTACCTTGGCGTGAGGGTACAAAAAGTTACTGATCTTTTTAATTATGATGTTAGATTTTTTGATTGAAGCCTCCCTCATATGACAATGTTGGTTTGGTTTTTAATGATTAGATGTCTATGATGAATTTATATGCAATCCAATGTTTATGAGTATTCAAATTTCTGAAGTAGAGTTCCATGCCATTGTTCGGATGCGTGCCTTCATCTAAGTTTGCATCAAGAATTTGTAAAGATGTCAACTAGATATAATTGTTTTGTCATACTTAGATGTGACTCTTTGATTTGATCAATTCAAGGACTAGAAAATATAGATTTTAGGGGTTGGTTATTGCTTGTAGTTGTAAGACCCCTATTGTTTTGATTCATCTAAATCTTGTTTTTTTTATGATTCAAAATTCTACCTTTAGGAAGCTTTGGGGTTTTCTTTTTTGTGTTTTTGCTTCATTTTTCGGTCATCATGATCCTAGACTGCATGTATTCCCTCCCACACAAAAGGGACATTTCTGAGTGAACCTGACTTTGATTCAGCTTTGGTTTACTTATAATTGGTTTTTTACACAGTTAAGTGACATTGCCGTTTTATTATGATCCATTCATTCACAGGGCTATTTATCTATCTATTCTTTGAATAGTTAGCATGCTTTCTGTTAATGCCAAAAATCACCCAAAGGATAACTTAAGGTCGGTGTAGAGCATTAACAACTAAAGAAAAGGATCTCAAGACAAACAATGCAATCGTCGACAGAAAGTAAATAAGACAAGGAAATTTGGTGACGCGGAAAACCCCGTTGAGGGTAAAAACCGCGACCGACTTGTAGAAGTTGACGGTGCACTATGATCGCCAAACAGGGGCGATATCCTTTTGTAACAAGTGTTGTGAGTACAAGAGATTACAATAAGAATGAAAGTAAACTTAATCGTAAATTAATGTTGTGCGTCGTGCGTAATTGCGCTAAATCGTGCGGAATAAACTGTTGTCGTGCGTAGCTTGCGTGAGTGATATTTGCTCAAATGCTCTCTGTTGTATGCTCTGTATTCTATGAAAAGTGTTGAATGCGTAGTTGTTTTTTTGGAAGTGAGGCGCAAGCCTTTATATATCTTTTGGTAGCATTAAATGTGTCTTGATGATTGTCGTAACTGTTGGTTCTATATGCTCAAAAATGATTATAAAATAGTATTACCGGTAATATATGATCCTATAGGGTCACACCGAACAACAAGTAGACACCGAATTAATATTTATAAGAATTTGATTCTTGATAAATATTATTATTTCTTGATAAATATTATTAATTATATTATTGAATATAATTCATAATATTAGATGCAAATGAAAGATTCTAGATTATTAATTAATATGATTGGGTCATATTTAACTAGAAGTTAAAAGTAGGGATTATATGTAATAAGTTTAAATAGTTAAAATAGTGATTTTAACAAATTTAAAACTAGAGGGGACCAAAGTGCAAATATGCATGGAAGGGTCAAATTTCATTGGACCATTTTGTGGTCCAATAGAAAAGGCTCAACTTGTCTTATGCTTTTGGATAAAAAGAGATGATAAATTTTAAAGATGCATGACACTTGATTTTGCTCTCTCTCTCTCTCTCTCTCTCTCTCTCTCTCTCTCCCTCCTCTCCTTGGTTTCGGCCAAAACAAGAACACACACAAGTGTGTGTTTTTCTTCTCTTTTTATTTTCTCATCTTCAAGTATATTGTATACTTGGAGTAGAAATTGTTTTTGCATCAAACTTTCAAGAATGTACTAGCATACTACAAAGGTGTTGGAGCTTGTTGGTGGACTTCTCTAGAGGAGCTCTCTTTTGGGTTCTACATTCATCACCAACATCCAACCTCCCATGAGGATCCAAAGAACTACAAAGGTTGTAAGCTTTAAACTCTCTTATGTTTATTTATTTATCTTTTCATGCATGTAACAAGATCCTTGGTGGGAGTAAAATGGTTTTATGTTTTGTTCAAATTTTTTGCTTCCGTTGCGTAATAATTTTTCCTCTTATGAGTTTTTGAAACCCATGTTTTGAACATAAAATCCCAACAAGTGGTATCAGAGCCTATGTTATAATGCATGATTAGTAAATAAGTTTTTTTGGATAAAACTTGGTTTTTGAAAGCCATGGGTAAAATTTCATTTTTTATGAAAAGTTCATGCATGGTTTTTTGGCAACTTGCTTATATATTTTTTATACATTTTATGTAACAAACTTTTTAGGGAAATTAATTAAAATACCCAAAGTTTGACCAACTGTTACCGAAATACCCAAAAAAAAATTTCATTTTGCAAAAATACACAAAATACCCGCGATGGATCCCACGATCGCGGGCTAGGGCTGACGTGGCACGTACTTTGGGTACAAATGCCCCGCGAAGCCCCTCAACTTTGGCCGCGGTGCACTTTTGGTCCCTGCCCGCGATCGCAGCCCGCGATGGACCAAAATTTTCACTTTTGGTCCCTGAAAATTTACACTTTTGGTCCCTGAAAATTTACACTTTCAGCCCCTGTACTTAGACGAATCTTGCATGCTTTTACTGTTTTTTCCACAATTATTGTACTTTGAAGACCGATTTGTGGTTGAAATTCATTTGCATGTTTGAGATTTCATCCATAAATATCAGTAGTATGCAATTCACAATTCACACTTCCTCTTGCTTTCTTTCTTGATTTCTCTCTTGCTTTCTTTCTTTGAATTGATTTCTCTCTTCTCTCATTTCATCCACAAATGGCATCGTCATCAAACCCTAAGTCTACTCCTGAAAAAATGCCACCTCAAATCGAGGTCGCCATAGCAAAAAAGGAAAAGGAGATAAATGAACTAACAGAAGAGTGGAAAAAATTTATGGACAGGAAGGCAGTCCATTTGAGAAAGATCGAAGAGGAAGACAGGGAGATCAAAAGGATGAAAGGGGATATAAAAGCTCGGGAGGCTCGTGTTCGTCGAGAACAAGAAGCAATTCACCATATTCTGCAAGACTTCGCAATTATTCAAGCGAAGGTAAACGAGAAGCAAGCTTGGATTGATGAAACTAAATCAATTTTTAAGTAGGTGGTGGTTATATTTTTTTTTTGTTTTGTATTTTTTTTACTGTGTTGTTATTTGTATTTTTTTACTGTGTTGTTGTTTTGTATTTTTTGTTGTTGTTAATTTCTCTGAAAAGTAGTTTTTAAGCCGCTGAACCACGGTTAGGTTGGATACATCATGCAAGGTCAAGTCAGAGGTTACCTCATTCGTGGGCCTACTTCTCTTGTAGAATATATGACAACCCTCAACTCATTTGCTAAAGTGTGTGCGGGTTGTGGTACACAATGGCCATACGTGGTTGCAAAAGCAGAAGCCGTTGAAGAAGGGTCAGAAAGATTGAAGATGAAGAGCTTGTTGGATGGAATACAAACTAGCTGTGTTATCAATGTTCATTTAGAAGCATATGTATGTGTGTGTATATATATTATATGAAATGGGGTTTTGACAAGTTGGTATCACTGGACTCATTTAAGAATTGTGAAAATGGGTATTTGATGAATGATGATTCATGTGTGTTTGGAGCTGAAGTGTTTTAAACACACATGAATCATCATTCGCCAAATACCCATTTTCACAATTCTTAAATGAGTCCAGTGATACCAACTTGTCAAACCCCATTTATAAACAATTCTACCTTCTCCTATTGCCATTCACGATATCTATAAACACATTCAAATAATAATAATTTAAAACGATTTAATGAATTAGTTAATATATGATTATTATGTTAATGCGATAGGAGTGTAAAACAAAATTGAAAAAAAATATGAGATGTACCATAAATTAAATAATTAACTATAATGGTGTAATTTGTTAAAATTAAAACGTATCTAATATGAATATATAAACAGACATGTGTACTCAGAGTTAACATTCACTGTCATGGATGCAAGAACAAGGTCAAGAAAATACTAAGAAAAATTGAAGGTCTCCTATTTTCTTTATGTGAGTAAATATATAATACGAATATATATATATCTTTTACAAACTAGCTGTGTTATCAATGCTCATTTAGAAGCATATGTATGTGTGTATATATATCATTTACAAATCAGTGTTTAGATCAACAGTATCATATGGGTTTGTTCCATATGGTTCAAGCTGTGACGGGCCCGGGGTGTGACTGACAGAATGTCTCCTTGGCACGGTTGAAGGGGCGGGATTTGGACACTCTCCACGAGTGTGTCCTACGCATTGGCACCGAGTACATCTTCGTTGTATCGAACTTTCACCACGTGATGGACGTCGGTCGTTCTTTCTCGGTCTCCCGGCCCTGTTCTTATCCATTAAAGGTGGATAGCATGGTGGAAGCGGGTCGGGTGGATACACCCATGCTGCAGGGGGTCCAGCTGGGTTTATTACCTCCACGTATGTTTTCCGGTAATATTCGGACGTGAAGAAAGGTACAGCCAAGTCGCTGCAATCTGTACGACCCATATATGTTGCTGCAGCGATGGCATGGCCGCACGGTAACCCAGATTTATCCCATTCGCGACACGAACAAATGTGGTCTTCCATATTCACAATCGCGTTAATATAGTCATCATGCACCTCGTACTTCCCATACCCGATTGCTCTTACCGGCCATGTCGCCGCACGACGCGCCCTGTACTGAACGATATTCTCTGCCGTTGGTGTGAGTGCATTTTGTATCTTAGCTCCTTTTAGGCGTCGAATTTGGTACCACTCTTGTTGAAAGGCCCAAAAGTAGTCCATAAGATTAACAATCGGACATCTACGCGCAAAACGGGAGAGTGCATTCACAGACTCTGCACTATTCGAGGTCAGAATGTCATACCGTTGTCCAGGAAAATGGGCCGCGGACCACCTCTTCGGTCCAGCATCGTCAAAGACTTTGGCTGCTTCCTTGACACTGTATCGTAGCATATTCATGTACTTGTTAAACTCCCAATCCGTATATGCTCTGCATGCCGCCCAATAGACATCCTTGTAGGTGGTAATACGTTTGTCCTTGGATTTGGCGTTCATCTCCAAATGTCGACAGCATATGGCGTGAGGGGCGTTTGGGTACATGGCAGAGATTGCGGCGCTTATGGAAGGAGCCCTGTCAGACATAAACACCAACCCTTGCGGGTCTTCGATAGCTTGTCTCAACATGGACAGAAACCAAGTCCACTCGTCCCCGGTTTCGGACTTGCCTACGCCGAAAGCTACTGGAACGATGGAGTTATCCCCGTCCATGGCAACCGCCAGGAACATCATACCCAAGTAACGGCCCTTTAAATGGGCTGCGTCTATTATCAGGACACGACGTAGATTTTCCAGAAATGTGCGGATCTGCAAAAACATAGGTTAAAATGTTATAGTTTATAATGTGTAAATGTTATAGTTTATAATGTGTAAACATATGACATGTTAAAATACGTACCATGGGTCCAAGGGCCACGAAGCACATCTCAAACCGTCCACGTGAATCGGTTCGTAGCTGCGTGACATTACCAGGGTTCTGCAGCTGCAAATTATATAAATATGTCGGGAGTCGTTCATACGACTCCTCGAACGTGCCTCTCACCATAAACAGTGCATGGCAGCGCGCACGCCACGCTTGGTGGTAATCAATCGTGACGCCGAACTGCCGGTGAACGTCGTGGACGATGTCCTTTGGACGCAATGACCTGCTAACATCAAGAAATTTGTTTTTCAGGATCGCACCCAAAGTATTTTTGCCGGCTTGTTTATGGCGGGGATTAAGTTGCGTCCTCGTACAAGTGTGTACGTCGTGCAACTTTCTAATCATTATCGCCCCTCCTTTGGGACCCGTGTGAATCGCGTACAACCTCCACTCACACTTTTCTCTAGCACATTCAACTACTTATTTGCTTTTGTCAGATGCCCGCACGCGACTTTGGAAACCCTCTTCCAAGAACTTGAGTCCGATCTGACTTGATAAGAGATCCTTCGAATCGAATATCTGACCTGCTGTTAAACTTTCACTGCGAATATAAGGTGTAGGTTCGTAGCTTTGTGTCTGGGTATGGGAGTCTGGAAGAATAGGGGGCATATAAAAAAAGTCATTTATCTGACTACATGATTTTCTACTAGGGGTATATTCTTCGTGATCATCATTATCGGTGTCTGATCTGTCTATTTCAGAATTACCCGTTCTGAAAACGTGGGTTTCATCATCAGCAACTCCAGCAGTACGCCATTCGTGTGGTTGTGGTGGTTGTTGTTGTTGAGAATCAGGCTGCTCTATTTGTTGAGAATCAGGATGCTCTATTTGTTGAGAATCACCCTCCTCGTCACCGTCGTCGTCACCGTCGTCGTCACCGTCGGATACGCCGGGATACACAAAGAGTAATGGGGGTCTTTCTGAATCGACTGCAAGGTGCAGAAAAGTAGAGATATCCCCATCGTTGGATAAATCCACAAATGACCCATCGCCATTTTTAAATACTAACTTGCAAATATCAGAAGAGTTGATTCCACATTTTTGCATGGCGTATGCAACAAACTTCTGATAAGTGTAGTTTACTGACACTTTTACACCATGCTTATATTTATAAGCAAAATTCCACTCATTGTTATCTTGCACCCATTCACCATCAAAACAGAAATATAGCTTAGCTTTTGCAACAGATGAACTCATTTTTTCAGTAGTATCTCAAACACAAACAATGAAATCGTTGTGTGGGGATTATGGCTTGAATTTTACGTCTATTTATCAATGAAACAACCAACATATCAGAAAACCAATCTCTCATTTCATCCACAAACTGGTATTCCAAAAACATTGATTGAAACATGCAAATGAATTTCAACCACAAATCGGTCTTTAAATTGCAATAATTGTGGAAAAAACAGTAAAAGCATGCAAAATTCGTCTAAGTATAGGGGCTGAAAGTGTAAATTTTCAGGGACCAAAAGTGTAAAATTTCATGGACCAAAAGTGTAATTTTTTGGGCCATCGCGGGCAGGGACCAAAAGTGCACCGCGGCCAAAGTTGAGGGGCTTCGCGGGGCATTTGGCCCCAAAATACGTGCCACATCAGCGTATCCCGCGATCGCGGGACCCCATCGCGGGTATTTTGGGCATTTTTGCAAAGTTGAAAAATTTTAGGGTATTTTGGTAACAGTTGGTTTGACTTGGGGTATTTTAATTAATTTCCCAAATTTTTAACATGCATTTTTGTTACATAAAAGTTGCCTAACAAAAACAAAGTGTTGTTTTATGTTATTTATGAAAAAATGTGCATAAAAAAGCCATGGACCAATATGTTGGTTGTTGTGTTGTTTCCTTTAAATTTGTTATAATTTTTATTATTATTAATGTTGGTTTGTAATAGTAAATAGGTTTTATTATTTAATGTTCTCTTGTTCATTTTGTAAGTATTAGATTAGTTGTTAGAACTAGTTTTTTATTTTATAAAATGTAACAAGAAGAAGGCCAACATGGAGCTTGAAGATGGAGCTTGATGTTCTTGTTTGCATGGAGATGCTAAAGCAAGTGGGAGCTTGAAGTTTTTTATATTTTTTTGTCCCTTAGGAATGGACTTGGCATTTCTTGTTTTGGCTCACAAAAATGTCATTAGAAATGGCTTTGTTTTATGCACATTCTTTTGCATGTTTTATGGTTGATTATGTTCTTTTTGATGCGTTAAAATATAGGATATTGCATGCTAGTAAAGAACATAAAATTGGTTCAAATGCGCTTATTTAAAATTGTTTAAAGTTGAAGCGAGAAATTTTAAAATTAAATTTTAAATGAACCAAGTTTTAAAATAGAGATTTTATATCAACCAATATTTAAAATGGAGATTTTAAAATTGATAACATGTAAATTGGTTCAAATACGTTTTATGTAAAATTGCTTATTTAAAAATGAATTTTAACTATCTCAAAACTAGAAGGGTTTGTTTGGTAAATATGCATGGCCTTCCTCCCTTTGATTGGTCATATTGGGTGGCAAAAAAGAGAGCACATGCTCTTGATTTAAATAAATGGATTTTAATTGATCCAAATTATTTAAAATGGAGATTTTAAATTTATTCTTTTTTGAGAAATAGTTTATTTTTCTTAAAAGAATACCTTACTTATTGGATGCATGCAATAATATGGTACTATGGTTTTTAAGACAAAAATTGAGATTTTGAGTTTTATAGAAGAATTTAAAATGGAGTTTTCAAAACTCTTACAAACTCATAGTCTTAATAATAAAAGTGTTTTTAAAAAGACTATAAATGGTTCTTATTATGATCAAACTCAAACATTAATATTAACATATGATCATATATAATTAGTTGATAAAATAGAGATTTTATTTAACTAAAAGAAACCATTTGATGAGTAGTAAGATTTTAATTAAATACCATGTATTATTAAATGCATGCAAAATCACATGATACTAAAAATGTTTTCAAAACTAGAATTGTAAAACATCTAAAATCCCTTTTTATAAACGCAAGTCATATGCCGTCCTTTTGAGAAACACTCAATACGTCACTATGACACCCTTGTGGGATAAATGTCACCTAACCACTTGGATTGTCTTGAGATGGATGAGGTGATTCTTATGTCTTTGTGGGATAAATGTCACCTAACCGCATGGATGTGAGTTTCACCTGTTGTTTCAAGTAGGATGACTTGATTGGGAATCTTTTGTGATAAAGGTCACCTAAGCATTAGAAACCCAAGGCATAGATGGGATCAAATATGCCAATTAACAAACAAGTTGTTAAGGATCCCATAACGCTAGGAATTACATTCGATGTAATCGATAAACGTTATCTACCTTGTTGGATTAAATGGACGGGATAAAGGTCACCTAACCGTTTCATTTGTTTTGCAACGTGGGATCCTAGATTTTATGCAAATTATTGTTTTTAGAAAACTAAAGGGTAATTAATTTGCTAAAAATTAATATTGAAAATACTATATTAACTTTGTTAAATTTTGTAGATGGCCTAAAATGCAAACACTACAATTAACACATCCCTAAGACCTTTTCTTTTGGAAGAAAAGTTAACCACTCAGAACTTCCCAATTTGTTTTCAAAACATTGAGACGCGTTCTCAGACCTGAAAACATTTTATACGTACTCCTCGTACCTATTCCTCAAGAACCTCCTCTTACCTCCATAGAAGCTAACGATACTTGATTGAAACATAATGACGATTCAATCAATTTATCACGTCTTATGCTTGAAACCATGGTTCCATCCTTACTAGAAAGAATGGAAACGTTTCCACTGAGGGCATTTGACATGGTAAACCGATTACCAAAATATTACCAAATGTATATGGTCCGTGAACGCTTCGATATAATTGGACAAATGCCAAAATGTAAGCTCTCATATTCACAAAATGAGGACACACCTTGACTATTTGGATAGACTTGGCTATCCTTATTCCAATGAGAGAGCCGTAGATGTGATCCTCAAATCTCTGACCAACGCATTTGATGTTTTTGTCTAGAAACTGAATGTAGTGATAGATGAGGCAACATTGGTCATAGAAGAGGAGATTGTCCTTCTGAGAAATAAATGTTTTTCTAACGAAGGAAAGTCCTTCAGATATCAATATTTAAGATAGAACTTTTACCTTTCTATCTTACACTTGTGTATTTAATACTAAGTGTAGAACTCACTTTTGTAATATGTTACAGATAATCAAGAAAGGTAAATGACTGAAAGACAAGCAATATGGTGATCAATATAAGCAAGGAAGCAAGATTGCGTACCAAGCTTATAGGATATTTTATTATAAAACCATATGGCTTGTATTGTTAAATAAGTTTGTTTCGAACAAGGTTTAAATTTAGTTTGACTAAATTATTATTTTTTCAGTCACATGTTTATTGATTGAATGAAATTCACTTAACCGTTTTGGAAACGATTATATTCATATTCAAATTGAATTATTCTATTTCGAGAACTAGTCCTCCTAATTGAATAATAAAGTGAATCTCAAAATTCTTCTAAAACATAGTTCTATATAATCACCATAAGACTCAAATGTGATTTGAATCAAATCTACACATGAAATAGTCAACTTAATCAAGAAAAACATTAAACGCATATCTAAATTTCAAAACTGTGGTATTTTTGAAACTAAATATAAATATTTTCATTTGAAATATGAGATCTTGATAAAGTTGAATATAGCTCTTTTCTCTAATTCATAGAGAAGAAAAAAAAAAGTTTTTTGTTAGAATTGATACATGTTGATGTATATGGTCTCTCAAAACCAAGTCTAGATATGGTGATAGATAATACCTTCACTGACGATTTCAATTGTTGAAGTTTATGGTACATAAAGATGAAGCATTTGATGTAATTCAAGTTGTTTCAAAGTGAGGATTAAGAAAACAACTCAGCAGGACCATTAAAGTCTTTTCTAATATAGGAGGATAGTAACTAAACCAAGAACTCTTGGATCATCATAGAAATTGTGTATATCCGAAAGGATAGACCAAACCTTATTAAATATAGTTCGCTCAACGATGAGTAGAAGTACTATCCCTATATCAATTCGGAATTTTATGCCCTAGTTACCATAAACTATATGTTATGGCACCAACCAAAAGGTAGACAAAACACCTTATAAGATTTCGTATGAAAAGTTTTTCATCCTTAATCTTAGTTGAAGGCGTGGGTTTATGAAGCTCATGTGAGACAATAAGCTTCAAGTAAACTCGACCCAATATCTACCAAATGCAGATATTGTAGAATATACTATAAATTGTTTTCTATACCGATTCTACAATCCCACAAACAATAAAATTGTTTATTGTTCCAAAGCCAAGTTCTTAGAAAAGCAAGTTTTTTAATGGGCAAGGCAAGTGGGAGTGTTAAGGAACTTGAAGGGAATCAAAAACTTCATAACCTAATGCACTTATTGGTTGGCACTAGTTATCAAACAAAGGTCGTTGAAACTGAGCGATTTGATTGATCAGAAACTTAGTAAAAACACCAAGTGTTCGCAAATCTAGTAGAATCATTCAGAAACTCGAGAAATATCGATTTCTCATGAAGAATGACGTATGATAGGTTTCTAGCAAGCCCATCAACTACTAAAGTGCTATGTCAGATTCTGAATCTGGTAAGTGGCTTAGAGTCATGAACACTGAGATACAATCCGTTCATGGATCAGTACAAGTATCACAAAGCAAAAGTCTTCATTTTGACAGGAAAATTAAAAGTTTAATTTTCATCAAAATAAAAGATGACTCATGTATTTGCTAAAACTAGTGGGAGCGCAGTAAAATTCCTAATCCTGTATGTGCAAGACATACTAGTATTTGGAAATTGACTTTCCGACATAGCAAGACATCATGTCTTGGCTCGGACAGTATTTCCTTAATAAAGGACTTAGAAAAGGCTAATTTTATTCTTGAAATAGAGATCTTTAAAGATTGGATCAAGACGACTTATAGGTTTAAGTCAAAGTGCATATGTAGACATGATCTTGAAAGATTCAAGATGCAAGGCTCTAAAGGTAGTTTCTTGCAAATATGAGATGGCATCATTTTGAGCATGTCTCAATATTCTAGCACAAAAGATGAGCTAGATAAAATGATTAGTATTCCATACGCTTCGGCAATTGGATCTATCATATATGCCATGACATGCACTAGATCGAGCGTGTCAAAATGCTTTAGAGCATTAGAAAACGATACCAACGAAAAACGAGGGAAGGTCATTGGATGACTATAAAGAACGATTTAAGGTACTTACAAAGAACCAAGGAAGTGTTCTTTAACTGAGGGATGGAAGAAGATCATAGCAAAATGCTGTACTAATGATAGCTTCCATAAAGATTGAGAATGTTCTCAATCACAAAAGGGAAATGTCTTCATTGTGAATGAAGAACTAGTTCATTTGAAAAGGTTCAAGGCGAAGGTTAAATTGCATTATACACTACAAATAAGAACACACTGCCGCTTTAGAAGCCGCACAAGAAAGATGCTTGGATGAAAGAGTTCATTGAAAAGCTAGGTAGATGCCTCCCATTCAGGATCATCTAGAAATCCTTTGTGAGAATGTGGGTGCCATTACGCAAGCTAAAGGACCCTATCTCACATCAGAGTACCAAGCATCTACTCCAAACATTTAACTATATTTGGAATAAAGTTAAAAATGGAGATGTTAGTGTTCACAAAGTTTACTCAAATCAAGTTTATGGATGAACCCATTCATGAAGCTCCTTATATAAGCTAAACTTGAAGGGTCATGTTTGAGCTTTAGGACTTCGTTATTCTAGTGATGGGATTTGATTTGAATTTAGTATTTGGATATTGGAACAAGTAAAGCAACAAGTATAGTATTTAGTTAGATATATAGGATATGATCTTTTCATACTCGTTGTGTTCTATATTAGCATGTTTAAATCCTTGAATAAATTAGTTATTCTAAATGTCCATAGTCGATCATAGTTGTGGGAGCAACTATGAAGTAAGACTAATATGAATTGGATTGGTTGACTTTTAAAAGTAAAAGTGGCAAAGTATTGCAACCAAGTTCATAGGTACTTGTTAGGGAACGAGTACTGGACCTGACCCGCTTCAAGATCACTTCATGGATCGTCGACATATTTAATTCTGAGCATTCTCCAATAGAGAATATCAAAAGGGTAACCACAGGGGTGTCTCCCAACCCCAAGAAGGTTCTCTCTAAGACAGTGGTAACATCACTAAGACCTTCCCCATGGCAACTCAGAATGTGAAAACATTCAGAGGACCCAGGCGCCAAGAAACCATGGGAGTAGGTTGTGCTTTTGCTAGGCAAGAGACACCTACTAAAACTTCCAATGATCCTGTAAGGGAGGTAAACACTTCTAAACCAGGTGAGGATAGATATACTGATGAGGAATTGATGGAAATCGTTGCCAACATCAACATTGATGTCATGAATCAGCAGAAGGAGATTGATGAGCTTAAGAAGGTGGTTCTTTATCAACACACCAAGATAGAGAAGAATAAGAAGATGATCACCAAGCTGCTGCAAAGAAGGAAGAAAGCTCAGTATGTTCTGAAAAGGAGAAGATCAACCACTGATGCTTCCAAAAAGGGGGAGTTAGAAACTGAACTAAACATGGAGGATGCAAAAGTTGAGGGGGAGAATGAGCATAAGGTTGAGGGGGAGGCTGAGCAGGTTGCAGAAGTTGCAAAGGAAGCAGAAAGTGAGAAAGCAGCAGTAACTGAAACTGCAGAAAATGAGAAGGAAGTAGTATCTGAGTTTCAAGCAGCAAAAACCACAGAAAAAGCAGTAGAAACAGTTAATGCTGCAGTATCTGAGATTGAAGCAGCAGTAGCTGAAATTATGAAGAGTCTTGTTGATGCAGCAGTATCTGAAAGTGAGAAGGAAGCAGTATCTGTTTCTACAGTAACTAAATCTGAGATTGAAGCAGAGGTATTTGAGATTGTGAAGAATAGTGTTGAAGCAGCAGTATCAAAGATAGTAAAAGAAGCAGTAACAGATAGAGCAACAGAAATGGTTAATGCTGCTAGTCAAAAAGCAGCAGAAACCATTCAAGCAGCATAAATGGTTAATGTTGCTGAAAAACATAAGGCAGCAGAAACCATCCATGAAGCAGCAGAAACCATTCAAGCAGCAGAAATGGTTAATGTTGCTGAAAAACATAAGGAAGCAGAAACCATCCCTGAAGCAGCTGAAACAAAGGAAACAGCTGAAACCATTCCTGAAGCTGTTAAATCACTCAAAAGAACCAAGATGGTGTCAAACAAAAGACCAAGAACAAAGTCTATAGCTTCAAAGAAGAAAGTTGTAAAGAAGCCTAGGGTGGAACCCATTGTAGAAGAAGCTAAGGAGGAAGTTGTGAAAGAGAAAGCTGATCAAAAAGTTGCTGAAGAAGAAGTGGCAACTCCATCAGGTCAACCAAGCAATGTACCATCACAAACAAATGCTCAATGTGATATGTATATTACTGTGGTTAATACTAGTCCAATCAAAGTTAAACCATTAGCTTCTATGGCTCCTGAGATCATCTTCTGGGACACATTGATAGAGCAGAGAAAGGAGTACATTAGAATCAAAAGAGCAGATGGGAAGTTTGAAGTCTGTTCTACATGGGGAAGACTTATCAGAATATGCTCTAGATCTGACGTAGAGGAGATGTACAAGGTTGGAATGAAGCTGTATGGAAATATGCTGACTGAGAATGGAATGTCCATCACCAAAATGGTACTTGAATACTTGTGTCTAATGTTCAATACAGAAGCAGTTAAGTATTTGACAGAAAGGCAATTTCAAGCTGTTACCAACTGGATGCTTATTGAAAACTGTGGTGTGTATGTCATAACACTTGACTATGCATATCATGAGTATTATTTGGTGGATAAAATATACAAGCACAACATGACAAGGTTGAATGGAATGCTAAAAGCTAAGTTGGTGTGTGACAAAGATTCTAAGATGGCAAGATACCTGGTAAGAAGGATCATCAATCAAAGTTTGGGATTGAATCCCGACTTGTGTGTTCAAGATTAAGTTTTGGAAGCATCATCATCTGAAGAACTTGACTTCTCTTTCTAAAAGTCAAGTTAGGGGGAGATTGTTGGGAACTGAAGATTTGCTAAGTATGGATAGTACTGCCAGAACAACTTTAATACTGCCAGGGCATAATTAATACTGCTAGAGTGAAGTTAGTACTGCTTGTCAAGATTAATACTGCTGAAGCAAGGTTAGTACTGCTGAGTCAAGTTAATGCTGCTGGAATGAATTAATGCTACTGGAGAATATTAGTACTGCTGAGTCAAGTTAATGCTGCTGGAATGAATTAATGCTGCTGGAGAATATTAGTACTGCTCATGCTGAATGAAGTTAATACTGCTCGTGCATAAATATGTTAATGCTGCTTGTGATCATAAGTTTGGAATGCGAGAATGTTGGAGATAAAGATGGAATGATTGAAGATAAGCGTGAAAGAATATCCTGAAGATCAATTTTGTTTTGATAGTTATCTTGTAATTATTTTGTATAAATAGATGGTGATAGATAGCTATTCAAGATATGCGATATACTAGAGTTTTGAGAATACGTTTTGTTTTAAGAGAATTAACCTCAAGGTTTAGAACCCTATTTCTAGAGAAGTAGAAGTCGTCTTGATTGAGCCTGTTCATCAAGATTGAGGTTTGGTTGTAAGCTTGTGAGTTGAATTAGTGAATACAAACAGCTGTGTGTTTTCTGATATATTGTTCTTTGATTGTGTGAATTAAAGTTCTATTCCGCAGATTCTTTATTTCTGAGTTCTAAGTATTATTAGTCTTGTTAAGATTCGATCCTGACAAGTGGTATCAGAGCTTGTGTTTCTTAGAATTCTACAATTATTATGGACAATTCTATTGAATCAAACAGTACTCTTGTTTCTAAGGTTCCCATGCTCAGACCCAATGAGTTTGACATGTGGAAAATTAGAATCAAGCAGTATATTCTGCTTACTGATTATTCCATCTGGGATATCATAGAGAATGGTCCATGTGCTGAAGGAAGAATTGGACCAGATGGCAAAAGACCTCCTCCAAAGACTGATGCAGAGAGAAAAGTCAGACAAATAGAGATGAAGGCCTTAAGCACTCTGCTTTTGGCTATCCCCAATGAATATCAGCATCAATTTCATCACTGCACTGATGCTCAGACTCTGTGGAATGCATTGGAAAAGAGATTCACTGGCACCAAAAGCACCAAGAGGAATCAGAAGGCAATTCTCAAGCAGCAGTATGAAAACTTTACTTCTACTAAGAATGAGTCTATGACTCAAACTTTTGATAGATTTAATAAGCTGATTGGAGAATTGGCCACAGTAGGAGTCAAGATGGAGGCTGATGATGTTAACAGAAAGTTCTTAAGATCATTAGGTGAAGAGTGGACAATGTATACTGTGTCCTTCAGACAGAATGACCAATTGGAAGATAAAGAGCTTGATGATCTTTACAATGATCTTAGAGTCTTTGAAGCAGAGGTTGAAGCCAAAAAGAAGCCCTCTGGATATGTACATAATGCTGCACTCCTTTCAGCATCACCTGATTCTACTGCTAACCCTGAATCAGTTAGTGCTGCTGGAGGAGTCAATCAGGAAAAGACCAATGATTCAGTACTAGAAGCCTTCTTTTCTAGTCATGTTAATTCATCATTGATTAATGATGACTTAGAACAGATTAATGCTGATGATCTTGAAAAGATGGATATCAAGTGGCAGATGGCTATGCTGTCTATGAGGGTGAAGAGATTCATAAAGAGGACAGGGAGAAACAACTTTTCCCAAAGAAGAGAAGATGGTGCTGGATTTGACAAGTCCAAAGTTGAATGCTACAAGTGTCACAAGATGGGACACTTTGCCAGGGAATGCAGAGGTGGAACATCTCACAACAGCCATCAACAAACTCAGGCTGGAAGCTCCAATCAAAACAGAAACTCTATTCAAGCCCTTGTCTCTCAACAAGGAATGGGATTTGATTGGAGTGATCAAGCAGAAGAGGCCATCCAAAATCAAGCACTTATGGCTGAAGTTTCAGATCTTCCCACTGAGGTAAAATCTAATCTCTGTACTCAAGCTTGTATAGACACTGTTAAAAGGTATAGAGATCATAATCAGGGAATGTGTGATGACCTTAAGAGATTAGAAAAGGACATAAAAGACTATGTAGTAATTGTTGAGAAGTTTGAAGAACAGATTAGGGCTTTTCAAGCCAATGAACTTCAACACTCCTATGATACAAACTACTGGAAATGGGAAAAGGATGGTCTAGAGTTCCAGCTTAGAGAATCCAGGGAAGAGTGTGAGAAACTAAAAGGAGAGCTTGAGAAAGTTAAACTTGATGTAGAAAAGTTTAATTGTGCCTCTAAAGTCATGGACAACATAATCAACTCTCAAATCCATAGTAAGTTGAAACCAGGCCTAGGGTACAATGCCACACCCCCACCCTACAACAACAACTACATCCCTCCTAAGTCAGACCTATTAGAAACCAAGGATAGGAAGGACTTACCTGAAGGAGCCACTGAAGTAGATCCATTAGATGAAGTAGTTGTTGAGGATAAGACTGAAAAAGAAGGATCTGATGAGGAATGTGTAAGTCCATGTGTTAAGAACAATGAGATGAAAAGGACTGGAAAGGGAAAGGGAGTTCATTATACACAGACCACTGTTGTGAACTCTAATACTTGTAAACATTGTTCTTGCAAGAAATCTCAAGAGAATAAGCCCCAAAAACATGATAAAAAGAGGGGAAATCAAAGAAATTGGAATAACCAGTGGGCACAAAAGCAAGGAGTTGATCTGCAAAGGATTAACAGACCAAAACCTTGTTTTATTTGTGGCAAATTGAATCATCTTGCCAAACACTGTTATTTCAATCCTATTAACCAAAAGAAAAGTTTTCAAAGAAGTTTTCAAAAATCTTCTGGTTATAGGAAGCCTGCAAGGAATAATGTGGCTAAGAAACAAACTGAATCCAAAAGCCACATGAGAAAACAGACTGAAAAGGAATGTGTCAATATGTGGGTCCCCAAAAGCACTAATGTTAGTACTGCTACCTCAGATAGTACTGCTGACAAGGATAGTGCTGCTAGAAGCAATACTACTGCCAATACTGCTGCTAGCAGTGTTAGTGCTGCTAACACTGTTAGTACTTCTTTTAAAGAGAATACTGCTGCTAGCAGTGTTAGTGCTGCTAACACTGTTAGTACTTCTTTTCAAGAGAATGCTGCTGCTAGCAGTGTTAGTGCTGCTAACTCTGTTAGTACCTCTTCTAAGAACAATACTGCCGCTAGCAGTGTTAGTGCTGCTAACACTGTTAGTACTTCTTCTAAGGTTAATACTGCTTCTAGTTTTTGTGCTGCTAGACCAATCATATTGACCAAGTACTCCAGTACTGCAGTATCTAAGTTTGAAAATCTCATCAAAACCCAGTGCAAGTACTTTGATGAGCAAGGGAGACCCAAGACCAATTTAGCTTGGGTTCCCAATAAAAACTAACTGATTTATCTGATGTGCAGGGCAACCAACAGCTCAAGGGGAAGAGCATCTGGCATGTTGATAGTGGTTGCTCCAGGCACATGACAGGTAACATGGCCTGCCTCAAGAATTTCAAAAGAATTGATGGAGGACATGTTGCTTTTGGAAATAATCCTGCAGGAGGTAAGATAAGTGGTAAAGGTGATGTGTCAAAAGGTAAGATGACATTTGAGGATGTTTACTATGTTGAGCAATTGAGATACAACCTGTTAAGTGTATCACAGGTCTGTGACAAGAAACATAGTATATTATTTACTGATTCTGAATGCATTATTCTTGCTCCTGGATTCAAAGTAGTTGATGAAAACATGATACTATTGAGAACTCCTAGAAAGGATAATGTGTATTGTTTAGATTTAGAAAGTGTTTCATCTGATTCATCTCTAAATTGTTTGGTATCAAAAGCTTCAATAGATGAATCATCACTTTGGCACAGAAGGATGTGTCACATGAATTTTAATACAATGAATAAACTTGTTAAAAATAATCTTGTTAGGGGTTTACCATCAAAAGTCTATTCATGTGATGATCATTGTGTTGCATGTCTCAAAGGCAAATAACACAAAACTTCTCATAAGTCCAAAGAGATAAACACTATCTCAAATCCTCTTCAGTTGTTGCATATGGATCTGTTTGGCCCTACAAATGTCATGAGCATTGGCAAGAAGTCATACTGTTTAGTTATTGTTGATGATTACTCTAGATTTACTTGGGTATATTTTCTGAGAACTAAAGATGAGACAAGTGGACTGATCAAATCTTTTATTCTTAGAATTGAAAACCAATCAAATCAAAAAGTGAAAGTCATTAGATCAGATAATGGGACTGAATTTAAAAACTTTGATCTAAACACCTTTTGTGAGGAAAAAGGAATTGAGAGACAATACAGTGCTCCTAGGACTCCACAACAGAATGGTGTTGCTGAGAGAAGGAATAGGACACTGATTGAGGCTGCTAGATCTCTGTTAGCTGATTCAAAATTACCCACTACTTTTTGGGCAGAAGCAGTTAATACTGCTTGTTATGTTCAAAACAGAGTTTTGGTCATAAAGCCTAAAAACAAGACACCTTATGAGCTTTTTCTGAAAAAGAAACCATTTATTGGATTTTTCAAACCATTTGGGTGTCCTTGTACAATTCTCAATACCAAATCTCACTTAGGTAAGTTTGATAGCAAAGCAGATGATGGCTTTCTTGTTGGTTACTCATATCAGAGTAAGGCTTACAGAGTGTTTAATACCTCTTCTAGAATAATTGAAGAAAGTGACAATGTCAAATGCAATGAGAACACACCAAATCCTATTGGTTCAGGTCCTGATTGGCTATTTGACATTGATTCACTCACTAATTCTTTGGGTTTCAGTAGTGATGTAAATGCAGGACAAAGGGATGCACCACCATCAGATAACAGTATTCAGTCTGTGATATTTCCACTCCCTACCATTGATCCTATTGACTTCTGTGAACCAGAAAAGGAAGCTGAACCCATTCAGAATGAAGAAGAGAGAAGAATAGAGGAAAATCAGACTTCAAGAGAGTCTGAAGTGACTGAAGAAGCTGAAGAAAATCCAGACTTAAATGAGTCAAATCTGGATGTGAACTTACAAGAGGAATCTGGTCATCCATCAAGAACTCAGAAAAATCATCCTCCTGAGTTGGTTATAGGAGACATTGCTTCTCCCATGATGACTAGGAATCAAAGCAGACTTCCAGAGCTACAAGATCAGCAGAATACAGTTAATACTGTACTTACTTGCTTTCTATCCCAAATTGAGCCCAAAAAGGCTTATGATGCTATGAAAGATCCAAGTTGGATAGAAGCAATGCAAGAGGAGCTGCTACAGTTTAAATTACAGGATGTTTGGGACTTGGTGGACCTTCCAAAAGGTCATAGAGCAATTGGCACCAAGTGGATTTTCAGAAACAAGAAGGATGACAGAGGAATTGTGATCAGAAACAAAGCAAGGCTGGTTGCACAAGGGTATACTCAGGAAGAGGGCATAGACTATGAGGAAGTCTTTGCTCCAGTGGCAAGGATTAAAGCAATTAGGCTATTTCTAGCCTATGCCTCATACATGAAGTTCAAGGTCTACCAAATGGATGTAAAAAGTGCTTTTCTGTATGGAAGTATTGATGAAGAAGTATATGTCTGTCAACCCCCTGGATTTGAGAATCCATTGCACCCTGACAGAGTGTACAAGTTGAAGAAGGCACTTTATGGTTTACATCAAGCCCCAAGAGCATGGTATGACACCCTGTCTACCTATCTCTTGGAAAATGACTTTGAAAGAGGAGTCATTGACAAGACCTTGTTCATTAAGAGGAGAAAGAAAGACACACTACTTGTTCAGATCTATGTGGATGACATCATCTTTGGATCCATAAATGATCACATGTGTAAAGAGTTTGAAGAGTTAATGCACAAGAGCTTCAAGATGAGTTCCATGGGAGAACTTACTTTCTTCCTTGGGCTTCAGGTGAAACAGAGGAAAGATGGGATTTTCATAAGCCAATCCAAATATGTGAAAGACATCCTGGACAAGTATGGTTTAACAGACTCAAAGCCAGCAAGCACACCAATGGAGACACACAAACAGATCACTGCAGATCTTGAGGGGGAGGATGTGGATGTCCATCATTACAGATCTATGATTAGATCACTCATGTATCTCACAGCCTCTAGACCAGACATTATGTTTCCAGTATGTGTTTGTGCCAGATTTCAGGTTACACCTAAGCAATCACACCTTCATGCAGTCAAAAGAATTTTTAGATACCTAAGAGGGCAACCTAGATTAGGTCTTTGGTATCCTTATGAATCTTCATTTGACTTGCTTGCATACTCAGACAATGACTTAGGTGGAGCTAACATGGATAGGAAGTCTACTTCAGGTGGATGTCAGTTTTTGGGTGCAAGACTTGTATCATGGCAGTGTAAGAAACAAACCACAGTGTCCTTATCTACAACAGAAGCTGAGTATATAGCTGCTGCAAGTTGCTGTTCTCAGGTGTTATGGATTCAGAATCAGATGTTGGACTATGGGGTAACATTTCTTCACACTCCAATCTTCATTGACAACAACAGTGCCATTAGCATTGTTAACAATCCTGTCAAGCACTAAAAAACAAAGCACATAGAGATCAGGTATCACTTTATTAGAGACTGTAATGAAAAGAAATTGATTCAAGTTGCTAAAGTTCATACCAATGACCAGTTTGCAGATCTATTCACAAAAGCTTTTGATGTGGGTAGATTCACTTTCTTGGTAGCAAGTGTGGGCTTAATCAACCTTGAATAAATTCATGATTTTTAATTTTTCATACCTGTATTTCTTTGTATATTTGGTGTTACTAACTAATTTTCTCAGAACCTCAGTATAACTCAGATTGACAAGTGCTGCAAAGTGTAAGTATAGTTACTACTGCCAGTGCAGAGTTCCTACTGCTAATACATATTTTCTACTGCCAATGTGTAGTTAATACTGCTTTGTAGTTAATACTGCTTAGTGGTTAATACTGCTTTGTAGTTAATACTGCTTAGTAGTTAATACTGCTTTGTAGTTAATACTGCTTAGTAGTTAATACTGCATGTGTAGTTAATACTGCTTTGTTGTTAATACTGCTTAGTAGTTAATACTGCTTTGTAGTTAATACTGCTCAGTAGTTAATACTGCATGTGTAGTTAATACTGCTTGTGTAGTTAATACTGCTGTGTAGTTAATACTGCCTTACAGTTAATACTGCTCAGTCGTTAATACTGCTAAGTCGTTAATACTGCTTTTAAAGAAAATCAGGGCTAGTACTGCTATAAATACTCTTTCAGCCCGCCAAAGTTCATAACGTCTCTTTGCATTCAATTTATCTCTCTCTCGTTCTAACCTTTTCTCCCTAGAATCTCTGTGTTTTCTATCCAAATCCTCAGGAAGAATGACGACAATGGAGTTTGTCGATGAGCACAATGAGATTGCGATGCTTCAAAAGCCAAAGCAGGCCGCAGGATTTCATGATATTGTGGATTTTCTCAAGTCCACACACATCTCTCATGCCCTAACAGTGTGCCCAACCATTTATATCGAGCATCAAAAGAAAATTTGGGAAAATGCCACTGTTATATTCGAAGATGGGCAGAAAATCATTCGAACAAGGGTTTGTGACAAACCCTTGAAGGTCACAGAGGAGGTTATTCGCATCACTCTTCACTTAGATGATGCCTCAGGTATAACCTATCTCTCTAATGATGAACTTTTCTCGACCTTACCAAGAATGGGGTATGAAGGTCCCATTGGAATTTTTAAATTCTACAAGTCAAAGTTTTTCACCCAATGGCGATTTCTTGTTCATACTCTTATGCACTGTATTTCAAAGAAAACAACTGGATGGAGTGAGTTTAGCAGTACCATTGCTTATGCCTTGGTCTGCTTAGCCACTGCCAGAAAGTTCAATTTTTCAGCAATGATTTTTAATGATCTTGTGGCAAACCTAGAATCCAAAAAGAGCTTTTACATGTATCCCAGGTTTGTCCAAGAAGTAATTAACCATGAATTGACGGATTTACCTCAGTCTGCTGAGGTATATGTGCCAAAACCCCCTAAAGGGAAGGTTTTCTCAAATATGAGAAGAATTCCTAGGGACTCGGAAGGAGTTGACACACCATTGTTCTCTACAATGATGGTTGTGTCCCACACCACTGAAGGTATGGCATCAGGGTCAAGGCCCCCATTAGACACACCCACTGATGGCCAATCCCAACCTTCCATCACCAAAGAAATCCCACAGTCCATTCTTTTAAGACCCACTCCCAAAATCACCAAGAAGTTTGAAAGAAGAAAGGTACACAAGGTTCCTTCCCTTGGTGTATCTCCTAATAGCCCAAAGCCTACAAGCCCTCTATTGGAGCATTCTCCAATAGAGAATATTAAAAGGGTAACCACAGGGGTGTCTCCCAACCCCAAGAAGGTGCTCTCTAAGGAGAAGGATGAGCATGTGGGCTGCAAGGCTGCCACTACTTCTGCTAGCAAAGAGAAGGACAGTGGTAACATCACTAAGACCTTCCCCATGGCAACTCAGAATGTGAAAACATTCATAGGACCCAGGCGCCAAGAAACCATGGGAGTAGGTTGTGCTTTTGCTAGGCAAGAGACACCTACTAAAACTTCCAATGATCCTGTAAGGGAGGTAAACACTTCTAAACCAGGTGAGGATAGATATACTGATGAGGAATTGATGGAAACCATTGCCAACATCAACATTGATGTCATGAATCAGCAGAAGGAGATTGATGAGCTTAAGAAGGTGGTTCTTTATCAACACACCAAGATAGAGAAGAATAAGAAGATGATCACCAAGCTGCAGCAAAGAAGGAAGAAAGCTCAGTATGTTCTGAAAAGGAGAAGATCAACCACTGATGCTTCCAAAAAGGGGGAGTTAGAAACTGAACTAAACATGGAGGATGCAAAAGTTGAGGGGGAGAATGAGCATAAGGTTGAGGGGGAGGCTGAGCAGGTTGCAGAAGTTGCAAAGGAAGCAGAAAGTGAGAAAGCAGCAGTAACTGAAACTGCAGAAAATGAGAAGGAAGTAGTATCTGAGTTTCAAGCAGCAAAAACCACAGAAAAAGCAGTAGAAACAGTTAATGCTGCAGTATCTGAGATTGAAGCAGCAGTAGCTGAAATTATGAAGAGTCTTGTAGATGCAGCAGTATCTGAAAGTGAGAAGGAAGTAGTATCTGTTTCTACAGTAACTAAATCTGAGATTGAAGCAGAGGTATTTGAGATTGTGAAGAATAGTGTTGAAGCAGCAGTATCAAAGATAGTAAAAGAAGCAGTAACAGATAGAGCAGCAGAAATGGTTAATGCTGCTAGTCAAAAAGCAGCAGAAACCATTCAAGCAGCAGAAATGGTTAATGTTGCTGAAAAACATAAGGCAGCAGAAACCATCCCTGAAGCAGCAGAAACCATTCAAGCAGCAGAAATGGTTAATGTTGCTGAAAAACATAAAGCAGCAGAAACCATCCCTGAAGCAGCTGAAACAAAGGAAACAGCTGAAACCATTCCTGAAGCTGTTAAATCACTCAAAAGAACCAAGATGGTGTCAAACAAAAGACCAAGAACAAAGTCTATAGCTTCAAAGAAGAAAGTTGTAAAGAAGCCTAGGGTGGAACCCATTGTAGAAGAAGCTAAGGAGGAAGTTGTGAAAGAGAAAGCTGATCAAAAAGTTGCTGAAGAAGAAGTGGCAACTCCATCAGGTCAACCAAGCAATGTACCATCACAAACAAATGCTCAATGTGATATGTATATTACTGTGGTTAATACTAGTCCAATCAAAGTTAAACCATTAGCTTCTATGGCTCCTGAGATCATCTTCTGGGACACATTGATATAGTAGAGAAAGGAGTACATTAGAATCAAAAGAGCAGATGGGAAGTTTGAAGTATGTTCTACATGGGGAAGACTTATCAGAATATGCTCTAGATCTGACGTAGAGGAGATGTACAAGGTTGGAATGAAGCTGTATGGAAATATGCTGACTGAGAATGGAATGTCCATCACCAAAATGGTACTTGAATACTTGTGTCTAATGTTCAATACAGAAGCAGTTAAGTATTTGACAGAAAGGCAATTTCAAGCTGTTACCAACTGGATGCTTATTGAAAACTGTGGTGTGTATGTCATAACACTTGACTATGCATATCATGAGTATTATTTGGTGGATAAAATATACAAGCACAGCATGACAAGGTTGAATGGAATGCTAAAACCTAAGTTGGTGTGTGACAAAGATTCTAAGATGGCAAGATACCTGGTAAGAAGGATCATCAATCAAAGTTTGGGATTGAATCCTGACTTGTGTGTTCAAGATTAAGTTTTGGAAGCATCATCATCTGAAGAACTTGACTTCTCTTTCTAAAAGTCAAGTTAGGGGGAGATTGTTGGGAACTGAAGATTTGCTAAGTATGGATAGTACTGCCAGAACAACTTTAATACTGCCAGGGCATAATTAATACTGCTAGAGTGAAGTTAGTACTGCTTATCAAGATTAATACTGCTGAAGCAAGGTTAGTACTGCTGAGTAAAGTTAATGCTGCTGGAATGAATTAATGCTGCTGGAGAATATTAGTACTGCTGAGTCAAGTTAATGCTGCTGGAATGAATTAATGCTGCTGGAGAATATTAGTACTGCTCATGCTGAATGAAGTTAATACTGCTCGTGCATAAAGATGTTAATGTTGCTTGTGATCATAAGTTTGGAATGCGAGAATGTTGGAGATAAAGATGGAATGATTGAAGATAAGCGTGAAAGAATATCCTGAAGATCAATTTTGTTTTGATAGTTATCTTGTAATTATTTTGTATAAATAGATGGTGATAGATAGCTATTCAAGATATGCGATATACGAGAGTTTTGAGAATACGTTTTGTTTTAAGAGAACTAACCTCAAGGTTTAGAGCCCTATTTCTAGAGAAGTAGAAGTCGTCTTGATTGAGCCTATTCATCAAGATTGAGGTTTTGTTGTAAGCTTGTGAGTTGAATTAGTGAATACAAACAGCTGTGTGTTTTCTGATATATTGTTCTTTGATTGTGTGAATTAAAGTTCTATTCCGCAGATTCTTTAATTCTGAGTTCTAAGTATTATTAGTCTTGTTAAGATTCGATCCTGACAAAGGTAGTATCTTTGTATCCTTCGACCTGAGATGCATATTTGGGACTCAAGTGTAGGAACTGTTATGTTTTGATATGGTTAACCGTTGTTCTTGAAAAAGGCAGCTATAAAGGCCATTATTGGGCATGGCATGAACTGCATGAGAGGCGTATGTAGTCAAGATGGGATTTGTTTCTCTAAATATGTTAAGAGTGAGACATCTAAGGCGCCTTACCAAAAGTTGAACAATAGATGAGAATGATAGTGATCCATGTCTCATGTTCAACATGATGTCCAAACAAAGGGATAACTGATACCACACCTAATACATCAAAGGAAGCTATGAGCTCGTGGGAATTGGATGTTGTTGAATGGCACTTACAGTCATACGTTGCTGAGGGCAGTGAGATGTTGCTAGACGTCCACCACTGTCTATATCATTCTATAATGCAATCTTGAGCAAGTGGGAGATTGTTGGTTCTATATGCTCAAGAATGATTATAAAATAGTATTACCGGTAATATATGATCCTATAGGGTGACACCGAACAACAAGTAGACACCAAATTAATATTTATAAGAATTTGATTCTTGATAAATATTATTATTTCTTGATAAATATTATTGAATATAATTCATAATATTAGATACCAAATGAAAGATTCTAGATTATTAGTTAATATGATTGGGTCATATTTAACTAGAAGTTAAAAGTAGGGATTATATGTAATAAGTTTAAATAGTTAAAATAGTGATTTTAACAAATTTAAAACTAGAGGGACCAAAGTGCAAATATGCATGGAAGGGTCAAATTTCATTGGACCATTTTGTGGTCCAATAGAAAAGGCTCAACTTGTCTTATGCTTTTGGATAAAAAGAGATGAGAAATTTTAAAGATGCATGACACTTGATTTTGCTCTCTCTCTCTCTCTCTCTCTCTCTCTCTCTCTCTCTCTCTCCCTTCTCTCCTTGGTTTTGGCCAAAACAAGAACACACACAAGTGTGTGTTTTTCTTCTCTTTTTATTTTCTCATCTTCAAGTATATTGTATACTTGGAGTAGAAATTGTTTTTGCATCAAACTTTCAAGAAGGTACTAGCATACTACAAAGGTGTTGGAGCTTGTTGGTGGACTTCTCTAGAGGAGCTCTCTTTTGGGTTCTACATTCATCACCAACATCCAACCTCCCATGAGGATCCAAAGGACTACAAAGGTTGTAAGCTTTAAACTCTCTTATGTTTATTTATTTATCTTTTCATGCATGTAACAAGATCCTTGGTGGGAGTAAAATGGTTTTATGTTTTGTTCAAATTTTTGCTTCCGTTGCGTAATAATTTTTCCTCTTATGAGTTTTTGAAACCCATGTTTTGAACATAAAATCCCAACAGTAACCGCTGCCTTGTCTTTATTTATCTTTTATGGATCGTCCGTTATGACCGTTGGGCAATGATTGGTCTTGGACCTGCATTAATGAAACAAAGAAAATGGTCGTTGACTGTTAACGGTTAGTATGGTCGTGCGACCGTCTTTAAGTCACGACTGTCGATCGTAGGAGTCTTACGACCATCGTATAAATGTACGACGGAAGAAGCAGTCGTAAGTAACCTGCAGGACCTTAAGTTAATACAAGAATGGTCTTACATAAATGTCATGTTTAATTTCTTCGTCGGTCGTGAGGTGTGGAATTTTACCCAAACAGTTTGCCCCCAAAATTTAAATTTTGGCGTGAAATTCAAATTTTAAATCTGGAGGCGAAGGGGTTTTTGACGTCATGGGGGCGTGGACAAGGCGTAGAGCAGTTGCCTTGACAGGTGTCGCTCATCTGGTGAGGCATGCGAAGAGGTGGTGGACAGCTGTCGTCTATCCACCGAGCCGATCTGACAAGTCTTCGCCGTATAAATTGCTATATTCGGGAGATAGTTTCTGTTAATGCCAAAAATCATCCAAAAGGATAACTTAAGGTTGATTGTGGAATTTAACAACTAAAGAAAGGAATCTTTTGACAAAGCGTGCCACAAAGACAGAAATGTAAATGAGACAAAGAATTTGGTGACGCGGGAAAAACCTCAACGAGGAAAAAACCCGTGGACGACTGTGGAAGTCGCCGCTGCACTATGGTCGCCAAATAGGGGCGATATCCTTATGTTTCTGGTGTCGATCGTACAGAGATTACAATACAGATGAAAGGAAATACTTTAAATGTAAAGTAACAAGTGTTTTGAATGTAAAAACAATGTGCGTCGTGTGTAAGAATGAAGCGTCGTGCGTATATGTAGTGCGTCGTGAGCGAACTGTTGAGAGAGAATTATTTGCTTCGAATGTTCTTTAGAGTTCAGCTGGTTGTGTGTGTTGTCCCGAAATGATGATTGAACCTTCGCTTTTATAGTCTTCGGGCGCTTTAATTGACTCATTAAGTGCTTCGATAACTGCCATAACGTTTGTTGGATTAAATGCTTATAACTGACCTTGTCAGTTATAGCCGTTGGTCATTAATGACATTGATTCCTGCATTAAACACTGAACAAACGTAACAATCATATTGTACGTTAGTCAGTCGAGGTCGCAAGGTCCTACACGACGGACGTGTGATCGAGACGACGTCGTGGTCGAGTGTCGTGAGGTGAATATCATTTGACTTCAACTTTAATCAAGGGATAAAGTACTATGATTTTACCTTATCATGGAAAAGTGAAATAAGTGTTTTCCTTTCCTTGGTCATGGTCGAGACTGGTGAAATTTTACCCAAACAGTTTGCCCCCAAAATTTGAAAATAGAATGGAAAATTCAAATTTTAAATTTTGTCAGTCGGACGCCTAGAATCATGACACGTGTCGAAAGTTACCTTAGTTGTCTTGGAACTGGATCGGTCCAGTTCTAACTAAAGAGGAAGTCGAAAAGGGGATAAGATCGTGACATCACGCTGATTCATGATCGTGCTTAGCAGCTGTCATTGCCAGGTGTTAGCGATCCGTGGGGTCATACGAAAAGACAAAGGCGCGTGTCGATCATCGAGGGACTCGACCTGACACGATCGCTTACATAAATAGAGACCACGATGAATCCTTTTCTTTTCACGCTTTCATAGAGTTTTTTAGAGAGAGATTTTTCCTGATTTTCTTGCCGTTCTTCGTCCAATCTTTTCTAAACCTGCAAGAATCTCCGAATCAGTTAGGATTTTCGAGGTCTAGAGCGCCTATATAAGGTACCATTTCTTTGATCTTTTTAAATCTGTTTAGAAATGTCGATGGAACCCGAAAGCTCTATTCGAGAACAATCAGATCTCGATGACCTTAGAAGTCTAGCAAAAATCCCTGCGGGGGTTAAATTAATCCGAGCAGGTCAGACTCGACCAAATAAATGTCCCGAGGGGTATATCGTGATATACGAATATTCCTTTAAGATAGGTTTCGAATGGCCCTACTCGCCTCTAGCTAAGGCTTTTATGCTAGAATTCGACTTAGCACTAGGCCAACTAATGCCCCAGTTTTGGCGAGTCGTACAAGTGATCGAGCGCCTCACTGAAAAATGGGAATCTCCCATGAACGTGCGCGACCTCCTCTTGGCTTATCAAGTCAAGAAGGACGGATGTCATCGTTGTAGTTTGTACTCTAGGTATAAGGGCGATCGTACCTTGGTCCTAAAGACTGCTGTAAACGATCGTAAATGGAAGACCAAGTACGCATTCGTGCGTGAGTCGACTCTTGACTCTGAGAGCGGCTGGATTAGGGCCGACTGGAATATGTCGGGTAAGATGTTTCTAGCTTTTTGTCGTACGTTGTATGTTACTTTATTTACCTCTGACTTGTCTTCTATGTATTGATAGAAATTAAATTTGAGGACGTAAAGCCCTACGCCAACTCTCAAGCAAAGGTCGATGCGTTCTTGAAGTTTAGTGTTTCAGATCGTTCGTTCGTCGTACGACAATTGGTGGACGATGAAGATGTGGTGTATTTAGGAGAGAATCGGGGGGAGAAACTTGAGGAAGAAGAAGAAGAAGAGGAGACAGAGGAAGAGTCGAGAAAAGAAGGAGAAATGACTGGTAAGTGTACCTAAACGTTTCCTTCTGCTTAATCTTAATCTTTTTCTGTTATGCTTTTTGTAACACTTCTTTCTTTCTTGGTTTCTAGGAGAATCTCAGCCAAAGATGCCGACTGTCTCTGCTAAAAGAGCAGCTCAGCTTAAGCTTGCCCATAAGGGCAAGGAAAAGAGGCAAAGGACCTCGTCCACTGGTCCTGAGGTTCCGAAGAAGGCGAGGATGACGATCCCGAGGGAACCATCTTTAGGGGTTGACGACTCATCGAGAGTCGTTACACCTGAGAAGGCGAAGGTCGCATCACCTATGAAGACGTCTTCTAGTGCGATTGCTGCGACACCTATCAATTCGGCGCCTCCGGCGAAAACATCGAAGTCCCCGTCTACCACGTCGAACCCTTCGTCGGCCAGCAAGGGCAAGGATCACTCAACGGGAGGGGCTAAGGTCACGACGGTTAATTTTACATTGTCGTCGGACTTTATGGTCGATAATGTCCTAGACGGGACGAACCTGTTTCCTCATCTGGGGAAATATCTGCTCCCTTCTTTCAAGGAGCGTTTTGAGGGGTTCCCAATCGAGGAGACGGGAGCTCATGTCGTCGGGTTGGGATTCATGGTGAGTCTTTCTTTCAAGACTTGTTTTATTTTGTCGATGTTTACTTTGTCGCATGTTTATTAACAATGCTTGTTTTATGTTTCTATAGGCATTCCAATCTTCCCTTGCCTTACGTGCCGAAACAGCAAAGATAAAGGGTCTAGTGTATGCTGCTCATGAGAGGGGGAACGCGACATTGGATAGGGAGAACGTCGCCGTAGAGCGTGAAGAGGCCATGTCCAAACGTCTCGACGAGGCCCTGAAAGAGTTAGAGGCCGTCGAACGTGCAAAGGATGAGGCGAACCCTCGCCTGACGCAGTCCCTATCCATGATTGCTGATCAGAGGGATGGACAAGACTAAGGAATCCTTGGCTGTGATCGCAAAGGAAGCCGAGGATTCCAAGTGCAGAGTGACAGGTCTGGAGAAAGAGGTGAAGGATCTCAAAGACGAGGTTAAGACCGTCTTTGCTTTGGCTCGTCTGACTGCCAGGGCGGCGATCATGAGGCAACATTTGTCGGGGAGGAATCCTCTTGCCTCGGCATCGGAGGAGCTTGCCGTCTACCTGAGGGATGTTGGATCCGCGAGAGATCTCGACTCGGATGACGAGAAGGAGATCGAGGAGGAAGAAATGAATGAAGGTCCGACGGGTGAGGTCTCTGGTAAGGATGCAACTGACGTTCCTCCTCATCCTTAGGAAGTTTTTGATTTTTGCTCTGATCACTCGACCGTTGGTGGTCGAGTCATTTGTAATTGATCGTTTAATGAAATGGAGTTTACATTTTTTGTGAACTTGTGCATTTACTTTATTGCCAATTAATATACAAACATCGAGCGTAATATCGATCGTACGATAATAAACATAAGTCAAATATAACAAACGTAGGTACGTGCGACGAAGGCATTTATTGAAAGAATCGATTAAAACACAAATCGTGTAAGCAAACATATGTACATGCGTTCGAAGCATTCATTTAGAACATGAGATTTTTCTAAGTTAAAACACTTAGATCGTGGGCCGATCGTTCGATTAAATCGTGCTGTGAATCTGAATCATGCGTCCATGCGACAAGGTAGTTAAGTCGTATAGTTGACCGTATTATTTATGTTATGCGATCCCGCGAAAGTCATGTGATAGACTTAATAACTTATGTCGTGCGATCCTGCGATAAAATATCATCAGAGGCAGGTCGTTGGCTAACCAACGACCCTCTGATGCTTAAGTCAGTAATCGTCGAGGCGAATAAAAAATAGTATGAGAAAAAAGGGGTTTAAAAGAAATACCTTTTTAGATGTGTTGCATTCCAGCTACGTGGGATGTCTTAATTGTCGAGGGTTTAGAGCCGATAGGCACCTTTACCCACGACTTCGGAGATACGATAAGGACCTTCCCACTTAATAGAAAGCTTACCTGCATTGAGCTCTTGAGTGTTTTGGAACACTCGACGGAGGACGTAGTCGCCTTCTTGAAAGACTTTGACTTTGACATTCTTATTGAAAGGTCGCTCGACCGCTTGCCTCTGTGACGCCATTCTAATCAAGGCTGATTCTCTAAGCTCTTCGAGGGCGTCGAGGTCATATCTTAAATCGACCAGGTTGTGATCGACGGAAGTATGCCTCGAAGTTGGGAGTTGGACCTCGACCGGCAGGACTGCTTCGCATCCGTAGACTAGAGAGAAAGGGGTTTGTCCCGTGGACGTGCGTGGCGTCGTGCGATTTGCCCACATGACTGAAGGGAGTTCTTTGACCCACTTCCCCTTTGCATCTTTTAACCTTTTTTTAATCGAAGCAATAATGGCCTTATTGCTTGACTCAGCAAGTCCGTTTGCTTGAGGATATCTGGGGGTCGAGGTCGTCAGCTTGATGTTTCTATCTTCACAGAACTGTTGGGTCCTGTCGCTTATGAACTGGGATCCATTGTCGCAGACAATTTCGGATGGGATCCCAAACCTGCATATGATGTTAGTCAGGATAAAAGAGACGACTTATTTGTCCCTAACTTGGGAAAATGCAGCCACCTCGACCCATTTGGAAAAATAATCGGTAAGTACAAGGAGGAATACTTTTTGTCCTGGAGCGGGTGGTAGTTTGCCGACAATATCCATTCCCCACCTCATGAAGGGCCATGGGATAAGCGTCGAGTGTAAAGGTTCAGAAGGTTTATGAGACATACCTGAATGTCGTTGACAGGGATCGCAGTTCTGGACATACCTGACGGAGTCTTGTCGCAGTGTTGGACAAAAATATCCTTGTCGAGAGATACAATTAGCCAAACTGCGACCTCCTGAGTGATTGCCACACTCTCCATAGTGCATCTCTTGAAGGATTTTCTAAACTTGACTTTTGCTGACGACGCATCTTAGGTTTAAGCCTGTCGATGATCGTCGATAGAGCCTATCTCCGATCATGACATACTTGGATGCTTTGAATTTGATATTCCGAGCTTCCATCTTGTCTTCTGGGAGTTGGTCGTGCATAAGTAAATTTCGGATGTTGCACGACCAATCATCTTCTTGGTCTTCGATCTGGACGATATCGACATTTTCGAGGGACGACGTCGCCAGATGGATCATGGGAATACTGTCGAATATTGGTTCGACCAGAGCAGACCCAAGGTTTGCTAAAGCGTCGGCCTGAGTGTTCTGGTCTCTTGGAATCTGTTCGATAGAAAAAGATTTAAATTTTTCGGATTTTTCTTTTGCTATCTTTAGGTATGCTGTCATTTTTGAATCTTTGGCCGCGAATTTTCCCTTGATCTGGTTTACCACCAGGAGAGAATCGCTTTTGACATGTAATGCGGTTGCCCCCGAGTCATGGGCCATACTCATTCCCACGATCAGGGCTTCGTACTCAGCTTCGTTGTTGGTGGTCTTGAAGTCGCATCGGACTGAATATACCATCTTGCCCCCCTTTGGCGACTTTAAGACGATGCCTAGTCCCGAACCTCTAGTGTTGGATGATCCGTCGACATACAGAGTCCAAGGCACGTCGTCGTGAGTCGCCACAGTCGACACTTCGAGGTCTGCTTCTTTCTCCATTTCAGGGCTGAAATCAGCAATGAAATCCGCCAAGGCTTGCGATTTGATCGCGGTTCTAGGTTTGAAATCGATGTCGTAACTGCTGAGATATATGTTCCATTTTGCTAAACGACCTGTCAACTCAGGTTTTCTCAAGACAGACTTAAGAGGAAAGTTAGTCACGACAGTAATAGGATGCGATTCAAAGTAGTGTCGCAATTTTTTAGCAGCCATGACTAGCGACAAGAGTAGTTTTTCCATAGAGGAATACCTGGTTTCTGCGTCCAAGAGATATTTACTTACATAGTAGATCGGAAGCTGCTGCTTTTCATCTTCTCGTGTTAGGACGACACTTACTACATTAGGACTAACAGCCAAATACAGCTGCAAGGCCTCATGATCGTGAGGTTTCACAACAAAGGAGGCGACGTCATGTACTCTTTAAGTTTTTGCAATGCCTGCTCATGACCGCCGGTCCAGTCGAAGCCTCTATTTTTCCTGAGGACATTGTAAAATAGATGACATTTATCTGAGGATCGAGAGATAAACCTGTTCAAAGCTGCCACTCGACCAGTGAGCTTTTGGACCTCATTGAAATTTCTCGGAGATTTGATCTCGATAATAGCTTTGATCTGGTCGGGGTTGGCCTCGATTCCTCGTCGAGTGACCATATAACCCAGGAATTTTCCGGCACTAACACCAAAGGAACATTTCGTCGGGTTGAGCTTCATGCTATACTTCCGAAGGACGTCGAACGACTGCCTTAAATTCTCGACATGGTCGATTGCTTGCTTTGACTTGACGTGCATGTCGTCGATATAGACTTCCATCATGTCGCCAAGATGATCCTTGAACATTTTGTTCACCAGACGCTGGTAGGTAGAACCTGCATTTTTTAAACCAAACGGCATAACTTTATAGCAATAAATACCTCGGTCCATCATGAATGCGGTTTTCTCTTGGTCCTCGACATGCATCAGGATCTGATTATTGTTTGGGCAAAAAATCACGTCGTACGACCACGACGAGAGCAGGTAAGACGCACGTCATAAGTAACATCTTGTATTAAGATAAGATCCCGTCAAAGACCATAAAGACATCCGTCGTCTCCTGCAAAAGGTAAGTCGTACGTCTCCCATGACGCACGACCATAACATCGCCCATCCCGTACGACCATCGCGTAAGATCATTGCACCTTCGACCAAAGCTAACGTTAACCTTGACTGTTACGTTTGTTAAGTGTTTAATGCAGAAGTCAAAGTCATTAAAGAGCAACAGATATAACCGACGCAACCATCAACGATCGATAGCCATAACGGACGAAGATCATTATGGATAATCACTTCGGCGACCGTTTCCAGCCGTTGTAGCCGTTGATCAAATCATTAATGGAGCTAATTAATGGCACGAAGACTATAGGGATTGAGGTTTCGGATATCAGCATCAGAGAATTGATTCTCTGATCTGTCAGACCTTTTGACTTTCCAGATGGTATACACCGTATGAGGATAGGTTCTCATTTTGGAGTATTTGCAATAGATTACCTTCTTTATTTTGTGAATGGAGTAAACTTGATTGACTGGTTTTGACTTTGTAGAGGCGAAGATTGCATCGAATTCCTCTCTTAGCTTCTGATCTCGGACATGGGCTGGCAGATCGCTCTGGAAGTGCTGTCTGTAGAGATAACTGTAGACTTGTTCTTCCATTTGTTCAATGGTTGAAGTAGATCTTGGAATTGGTCTCCTTAGCTCATCCATCTTTCGAGTGATGTCTGCTACTCTACCTTCTGTTACCTTAGCTGTGGGATTCAGGGATGGGTTTTCTGACAGAGGATTCAAGTTGAATGCCCAGTCTTCCTCTTCGGGTTTAGGAGTGACGAAGGCATTAAATGCTCCTTTCATCAATTTCTCTGTAGCAACTGGCATCTTCTTCTTTGGCTCTTCTTCTGTCATTATTCCCTTGCCTTTATCTTTTGGCTTTGAGGTTTCAGATATTGGGTTTTGGATTTGTGTGGGTGGAACCTCTGTTGATTTGACAGTTGGAGGTCCTGTGGGTTTTGGGGTTGTATGCTCTGATGTTTTGGTTGTTGCCTCTGAAGGTTTTGATACTTCGGGTTGTGAGGTCTCTGTTGGTGAGGAGTCTTCGGGTCTTGGCGGTGGAATGTCAAAACGCTTTGCTGATTGAAAAGCAGATACAAATTCCATTCTGCGAAGAATGAACTCTGCAGAGCGTTTTGGTCTTTGGGGTTTTCGAGCTATGGTTTTGACTCTAGTTTTGTGCGGGATTGGTTGTAAGGTTGGTGTTGGTTCTTTGGGTGAGGGTGGAGTTTGTTCTGAGGATGAGGATGCAAGATTGATTACCTTAGGTTCTGTGGTTGGTGCATCCTCTGGTGAGATAGAGGTGTTTTGCCTCTGTTGTTTTCCCTTCTGGGTTTCTGTTGTAGAGGGTTCTGCTGATTTCTCTGTAGTTTTTGCAGAAGCAGCCTCTGTAGTTTCCTTTGTTTTCTCCCCCTCAGGATGACCAGATGCTCCATCATCAGGATCATCCTGCCTTCTTTTAGCAGTAACTTCTGTTCTGCAGGTGTCTTGAGCTGCTTGCCTTGCTGCATTTTTCTTCATTGTTTCAAAGTAGATTGCGATCGAAGTTTTGAAGGCTTTGGTCGCACTTTTCTCGAACTCTGCAGCGGTTGTTTTGGCAATGTTAGTGGCAGAGGCGATGGCAGCAGCAGCAGAAGTTTCTGTTGTTGACTTCATTTCTGTAAGGGCAGCTTTAACCTCTGTGGATAAGGTATCCACTTTGGTATTTAATCCTGTAAGCGCGCCTGAAGTTGACTCTGTAAAAGACGTGAATGAGCTTTTCAACTCATTCAATGTTTGAGTTACAGAGGTTACAAAGGCTTGGAACTCATCCTTTGTAACATGTTCCTCTTGGGTAACCTCTGGAGGAACAACTCCTTCTCCAGAGTGAATCCCTGTTCCTGGGACACCTTCGTTCACCCTTGTTTGTACGTTGGGGGTGGAAGGATTTCCATCTGATCCTCGAGAAGAAACCTGAGTTTCAGTCTCTACAGAAGTTCTGTGAAGAATATTGTCCAAATCCACTCCAGAGGTGGGTATCGGAATATTCTTCTGTTGACTTGGAGACTTGTCTAGAGTCTCTTCGTCATGGTGCTCTCTACTTCTCTCTAAAAGAAGTTTTGGCCCTATATTGTGCGTGTCAGAGGAAACGAATTCCTCTGTAGGGTGTTCTAGTGTGATCTGGGGCGATTGATCACGAACTATAGGTGAGTCTCTCTGAGGAGACTCCCTAGGAATGGATTCCCCGGTTTCTGTGGGCACAGAAGTCGAAAGAGTGACTTCTGGCTGTTTGGTTTGGGTAGGGATCGAGTTGTGCGACTCTATTTCAATGACACCTTCTACAGCTAGACCTGCGGTGTCAGATGTGTGGGTTGCACTGGGAGGTGTTGAGGGATGTGTGCCTTCTGCAACTTCGGCATCTTTTCCTTTCTCATTTTCTTTTCCTCCAGACGTTTCTACCCTATCCTCTAAACCTATTTGCACCTCTTCTTCTGCAGTCTCTTGTCTTGGCAGAAGTGAATCAATAACCTCTGTGAAGATTTGAGTTTGCAGAGGTGGTTCGATTCCTTCTGTTATTGTTTGCAGAGGAGAAGATGGTTTCTTCTTCTTTGATTTCCTCTTCTTTGGTTTTGGTGCTCCCTCCTCTGTAGATTTTGACTTTCTTTTTCTTTTGGAAGAGGGAGGGGCAGAGGGACCTTGGATTTGTGGTGGAGATGAGGGTTCTGTGGGATGTTCAGTGGGTGGAGAAGATGGTTCTGCAAGAGTTTGTTGGATAGCAGAAACAGAGGCAAGTTTATCCTCTGTAGGGGTCTTGGTTTTCTTTCCCTTTTTCTTCTTCTTCTTCTCTTTAGATCCCTCAGAAGACTTCCTCTTTGAAGAATAGAGGTCTTTCCTTATATCTCTGAAGTTCTTCTGGTTGGCCTTGTGTTTAGCCAACTTTATCTTCCATTCTTCTTCTGTAAGTCTCTCTACTACATTACCTCCTATGGGCATTCCTATACGCGGGGGTGTTACAGAACTGGGTTCAGGAGTTCTGTAAACGCGTGTGTACTCACTAACTAGTTCTTCATCACTAGCATAACCTAACATTACCTTTGATAGTGGCCTGATGTGTGGGTAGCCATCCTCATGTTCTGTAGGGGTGTTCTTGGACATAGGAAATTGCTTAGGTTTGGGACCGTCCATTGGCCATTTTTGGATAAGGAGTAGGGGTTCGAAAAGTACACTGAGGATTCGCTGGAACTGCAGAGGGGGTAACCAGTTGTGATCAGACATTTTGGCTTTCTAGGAGGCGATTTTGCGATCGATGGTGTTGATGATCTCTTGCATCATTATGGTGGCATAATCTAGGGGTAGATCATAGTATACACCATACATGATTGAGAGAATTTGAGGTGAGCTTTGATCGATGCTCCCGATTTTTCCCGTGAGGCAACGATTTAGGATGGAGAATAAGGTATTCCACAGAGGAGGTAGTCTTGCTCTGCGGAAATCGTTCCTCTTTTTCAACTGTTGGTTGTACCCTAACATGTGCAGAAAGTCGATAAGTTCTTCATTTGTTGGTTGGGGTGCATACTTTTTGATTCCCATGAGTCCTCTTGTTGGAAGGCCAAATTCTAATGAGAACATGGTGCGATTGAACATCATTTCAAGGCTCTTACTTTGGTCAGGTTTAGAAATGTAGCCTCTGATCAAATCGGTGTCAGCGTCATAACGGCAAGATTGCCAAAACTGATGTAGGTAACGTACTGGTATTTGTTCAACGGTTTTGCTTAGAAGAGGGTAAAGAAAGTGGTTCTCTAGGATGTTTAGCAGGATGGCATGTTCTTTGCCAAATGTCGTAGGAGAAGGAACAAGATAACAGTTGTTCGATTTAATGGGAAGGGTTTGCTCGAAATGGTCATTTGAGAAAAATTGTTGCAGGTGGGTAGTGGGTACGAAGGATGCCTCGTCGCCGGAGTCGTGTCTGTCGGCATCGGTGGCGATGTGTGGGTTGTGGGAGTGCTCAGAATGCACTGGAGAGGATGTCGGAGAGTTCGTTGGTGAAACGTGAGCAGATTTGGAACTGGAAGCCATTTGTAGGTTTTGAAAGTTCTAGGTTTTCAGAAAGAAATAAGCAAGTTCGCCGGAGAAGATGAGAGAATAGTAAAGTTTTGAAAGTGATTTTAACTTGGGTTTTATACTGTGGTAACGGATAGAATTCGGAACGGTGAAAATGTGAGAAAGTTAATAAAATTTGAGATCCACACTTGAGTTCATTCGGCGTGGTGCAAGTTTCTAGGACGACATGATATGTACGTCAATGAAAACTTGACACGTCATCAATGTCAGTGACGACGAGACGTCGTGGGCGGCCACATTAAATGAAAAACGTGTGGGTTTTAAATTTTCACCACAGAAAAGTTACCGTTACAGGTACAGAAATTCCCAAGTGGAAATCTTTACAGAAGCTCTGTGGGTACAGAAGCTCTGTGATTTAAAAAAAACGTTTATCTCTGTAGATTGTATCTTTAATGAAAATCGTTTGAAAAACACGGAGAGGATCAATAAATTTTTAGTAGAGAGAAATTATCCTACAGAGGTTTTTGGACCTCTGCTAGAGCCAGCAGAGGCTCTGTGACAGGAAATTTCTAATAACTAATAATTTATAAACATTTTTAATCATCCAAGTTTTTGATCAGTTTTAACAATGTATTTAGGACTTATTTGAAAGTTGTTGTCCTAGAAAATTGTAAATCTCAAAGATTTTGTGCAGCAGAAGTCATTTGAATGATTTGAGTGATCTACAGAGGTTCTTTGTTTGAAAGAACTCTGTGGCTTATGACTTCTGTGGCAAGATACCAACCTATTTCCTTTTGATCGGCGAATGTGATCTCTTCTGTCGCATTCTTTGCTCCCCCTTGACTTATGAATCTCTGTAGATTCAGCAAGGTCTCCTTATCCGCTCCTCCTTGATCTAACAACCTCTTTAGGATTGATCTCTGTGGTTTGAAACCTGTCTTTTTATCTCTTGAAGCTTGTACTTTTACCAAAAACGTTTGAAAAACATTGGAGAGGATCGTTAAATCTTTAGTAGAGAGAAATTATCCTACAGAGGTTTTTGGACCTCTGCCAGAGCCAGCAGAGGCTCTGTGATAGGAAATTTCTAATAACTAATAATTTATAAAACTTTTTGATCATCCAAAGTTTTTATGGTTTTAAACATTGTTTTTAGGACATATTTAGAAATTTTTGTCCTGGAAAATTGTTTTTGGAAAAAGATTTTGTGCGACACATACCTTTTAGAGTGTCTAGTTTGGACGACAGAAACTCTTGTTGATCATAATCCTCCTTTGGCTCCCCCTTGAATGATCAACCTCTTTAGATTAATTTGAGGTCTCCTTCTGCTCCCCCTTGACCTATGCTTGAATTAATAGAGATAAATAATGCACAGTACATAGGTCAACCTCATCAGAGGTTCTGTGGAGATTGTCATAGGTTCTGAGCAATTCCACAGAGGCTCTGTGAAGTATAGAATCTTTGAAGGATGAGTCTTAAACAAAGTGTTTAAGAGTCCTAGTGTATTTTGAAGCCTGAGTCCTTAATAGAAGTATTAAGGAGTCCATTGTTTGCTGAAGAGTGAGTCCTGATCTGTAATGGTCAGAAGTCCTCTTTCTGATGAAGCTCGAGTCTTAAACTGATTTGTTTAAGAGTCTTTTTCACTAAAGTGTGAGTCCTAAACTGATGTGTTTAGGAGTCCTTTTTGAAGAGCGAGTCCTGATCTGTAATGATCAGAAGTCCTCTTTCTGCAAGACAGATCAGATAACTTTTGGTACCCATATCCAAATGGGTCCTTTTTTGTTAGGATTTGGAGCTGTCTTTAGGTCCTCTGGTTTGCCAATCTCTGTTGGTTTGCCAACTTTCTTTTTATGACCTTTCTCATTTTGGGTCTTTGGATTTTTCTTTTGAAATGACCCATTTTGTACATAGAAAGATTTAGAGAAAAGGTTTCTTAATTGAAGCAGAAGATCAAAGCATTTATATGAATGAAAAGATGAAGGCTTTGTAGAAACAAATGGCTTTGGAGCATTTTTGTCAGGAATAGAGTTTTTGACTTTCCAAACCATTTTCATCTTTTTGTAAACAGGATTATTTGAATTTTTAGCACAAGAGTTTGCTAAGACAAGGTTTTTAAGCCTTTTAGCTAAAACATCTTTTTCTTTAAGGTTTAAATCAAATTTTCTTAGAAGATCTAATTTATACCTCTTCTCCAACATAATCTTGTTTGACAAATCGGATAGTCTCTTTGTTAAATTTGACATTTCAGCTTTAAAGACCTTTCTTTCCTTCTCAAACTTGTCTTTCAAACACTTTGTTTGAAATCCTTCTCTCTTCACCTTTTCAGACTCTTTTCTTTCAAAATCCTGCTCTTTCCTCTCTTTTTCAAGAGATTTCTGTAATTTTGAGATTTTGAAAGAAAGTTCCATATTCTTTGTCTCAAGAAGAGTTTTCTCTTTTCCAAACTTTTCAATTTTACTGATTATAAGTTTTTCAAAGTTGGAAATCAGTTTAGAAAAGTTTAGACACTTAAGCTCAAGGCTTTTCTTCTCTTCTTTAAAAACAGTCTTAACTTCCTCAAACTTCTTTTTCTCCTTTTTACCAAGCTCTTCTGACTCAGATAGTTTCCTTTTTAGTTCAAGATTTTCACAGTTTAGGAGTTTACCTGATTCTTCAAGCTTGGCAATGTTGTCTGAGTTAATAAGAATGATCTTGTTTCTTTCCTCTAATTCTTTCTCGAGAGTAGGAATTATTTTCTTAAAATTTGTACTGAGTTTCAAATAATAATGAAAATCAGCATCAGCACTAAATTTTAGTCTTGACATTTTGAATGAGGTTTTTAACGAAAGAAACCGTTTCTAGGATGTTACCAGATTGAATTAAATCGAAAATGGCAGTAAAACAGAATCTGTTTGTAGGAATGAAGAACAGGTTAAAAACATACAGTTTCTATCACAAATCTTGTAAAAACGAGGATCACTTGATATTGAAAATCAAGCTTTGCTCTGATACCAATTGTTGGTTCCCGTTTTGCTTTAAACAAGATTATCAGATCTATTAGTTCGAGTTTATGTTTGATGCGGAAGCGTATTTGAAGAACTAACAGATATGTTTGATAGATTTAGAACACAATATAAATAAACAGTGAACAGGAAATAATATCTCAAAGTTTACTGAATATATATATATCAAGAACAGATTTAAGAACGGTGAGTATACAAAGCTTTAAACAGATATGACTCTAAATGTGCATAAGCTATGTGTTCTTGATGTTCGATTGAAGTGTTCTTGTTTTTCTGTTTTTGTGATGTTCTATGTCTTTCTTAGGAAGAACTCAACATGAGTCTTCCTTTTATACTACTCTTAGAAGACTATGAAGTAGGTCACTGTTCCTTTTACGGCATGAATAGTAAACTGGATGGTGTGAACAGTTGTTTGAGCCATGCACATTTAATGGAGCAGATGTACTTTTGGTAAATGCATTAAATGGCGCAGACGTCTATTTTGTACCTTGCCCTATTGAGTCCACTCAGAGCTTGACACGTGTTTTGACAGTACTTTTCCATGCAAGTTGATGAACAGGTCTTGGAACAGTAGCAAGATATTATAAATATCTTCCTAGTCTTTAGAGGACCACAAAGGCTCTGTAATGTGTTACAGAGGTTCTGCGGTCTGGTTCCTCTGTAGAGTAGTCTTCACCGGATTCCGAGTCTTTGGTTGTTTACTTCTGCAGAGCTTCTGTCATGGGTGGCAGAGATTCTGTGGCTCGGTCCTCTGTGAGAAGTCTTCTTGGTTCCTTGTCTTCTGATGTTGTCCGCAGAGGCTCTGTTAATGGTAACAGAGGATCTGCGGTCTTGGTCTTCTGAAAGCGTCCTTCTGTAGTTTCCTCGGTCTTTGATCACTCTTGATCAAACTTCCTTTGATTCTTCTGAGATGCCCGGCAGAGCTTCTGTTGCACTCAGCAGAGCTTCTGTGGAAGTTCTTCTGTACTTGGCCATTTTTCAATACTTCTAATATTTCAGAATATTGGAGCTAACACTAACACTTTATCTTCAACAAACAACTTCTGAAAACCTCTGAAATAGGATCTGAATCGAACGAGCAGAGAATTTCACGAACCGAACAAAAACTCAGAAAATCGCCAAATTGATCTTGAAATCCTTCGAATTAGATCTCGATCCTTGAATTAAAGATGCTCTAAACAATAATCCGAATCCAAAGAACCAATTTGCAGAACAATTCGATCAAAAATCAGAAAATTTTGATCAAATTTCAAGAAAATGAGATTTTCTTGATAAATCCAGAAAATCAATCGAATTTTCTTGATAAATCCAGAAAATCAATCGGATTTTCTTATAAAATTCACCAAAATCTTCGTGATTGATCACTGAAAAACTCCTCTAAATCTCGAATCCTGCTCTGATACCAATTGTTAATCCAAGATCTTTCAAGATTAGAGAGAAATTCTAGAGAGAGAGTAGAGAGAGAAAATAGATCTTATTATGTCGGCTCTCTGTGATTACAAGATATGAGTTATGACCAAAAGCCTTACAAGATTACTCTAGCCACATGCTTATATACCTAAGACTAACAAGGCATTAAGCTAAGAAAGACAACTCTAATTATAAAGACTTTGACTTAATACAATGACTTTGACTTTGACTTTCTATATTAAATCTTGAAGACATATTTTAGCATTAACAAAAGGTGAAGTAGCATTTGATACTTAAAAAGATTAAACTCATAATTATTTGCCATTATTCCAAGACATCCCAAAACATGAATGAAACATAATCCACAACTCATATAATGTGGAAAGCAATTCTCATAAACATGATACGTCACAGAAAAACATGGATAAACACAAATACCCAAAACAACACCTTTCGATGACGGGGGAGACCCGTATACATTGCATGTGACGGAACACTAAAGTGGGTCACCTGCTATGCAATAAAAACACCCACGTGGATCACTCTCGTAAACTGAGCTCAATCACTCCAGATCTATTGCCCGCGAGACTAGGGAGCCCCCAACTTCAACCACTGCATGTCTATACATTGTGTCACTCCAAATCCACAACAGCACATTTGGGATTACACCTTACTGCCCATGAGACGACGCCCGACCATATAGGTCCACGCCTTACTTATCATGGATCCCGATGCCTATCCCGTGCTAAGCACATATATGGAATTACACCTTACTGCCAATGAGACGACGCCCGACCATCTAGGTGCACATATTACTTATCATGGAATCCGATGCCTATTACGTGCTACCAAAGAAACTACCGTCCCGTAAACTGAGCTCAATCAATCCGGATCTCTTGCCCGCGAGACTAAGGGGAAACTCAAATGCCTATGGATCCATAGCTAACAAGGTCTAAAACATTACACGACCCTCAAATGAATAAACAAGTGCATTCAAAACATGCAATTCCCCAATAACGTAAATCATGATCAAAACTCAACTTTGAGCTATCAAAAACCGGGCAAATGTCCCCAAAACTTGATAAAATCCATTACGGAGCCACAAGCTCAACTAACTCAAAAGATAGTTCATGAAAGTCATAAAATGACATTAAATACAACAACACACACCGTTTGCCGGTAAATACTTCAAATCCATGAAAACCCGAAATAAACCTTGGATCGGGAAAACCCTCCTTTCCAAAGGACTCACACCTTTACATTTTCAAAACATCTCATAATGTACTATATACATATTTCCAAAATATCCACAAAATGCATTTTCATAGCAAATAGACTCCATTTATCACATAAATCAATAACCCCTTTTCATGTATGATTTATCTATCACAATTTTTCCAAAATTCCAAATGTAAGTGTTTTACCATATTTACAACCATAAACACTTCAAAGGTTAAAACTCATCAAATAACTCAACATTGATAATTTTCATGTAAAACACATAATTACTTGGAAAAATAACATTTTGGCATGTACAAAGTTTTCTCAAAGTAACTTGAACTTACCTAGCTAGATTTAGGCTAAATCTAGATTTTTCCCCAAACGTATGCTCCTTTGTGCACATGAATCCTCAAGCCAAAACCTCCAAAACCTAGATCCATAATTTTCCAACCATCAATAACTCTATCCATCCATGTACAAACATTCCCCAACATTTATTATTCAAAATACCATCATAACAAAACCCCAATCTTCATAATGAAGAAGGTAAATATTATCTCAACCAATCACCACTAAAATCATCCAACAATATCTCAAAGTAGAAGAAAGATGAAATCAACAACAACCTAGCATTTGGGTAGAGAAATATTACCTTTATCACATGAATCCCCAAACAAAAGCTTCTAATCACCCACAAAAGATCCAAGCTTCCATATCTTCAACAATGGTGGAAAATGGGTTAAGTTTGGTCAAGAAATGAGGAAGAAGAGGAGAGGGGTTTGTATTCTTGAGGGAAAATGTCTGAGAGAGGGAGAGGGAGAGTGTTTTAGGGTTTGAGAGTGAAAATGAGGAGAGGAGAAGAGAAAGGGTTTAAAATACCCAATTTGTAACACCCCGTTTCCCAATTTACGTGATTTAACTGTCTCTTTTGGGGTTGAGTTAATTTTTGGGTCGTTATGTACGTGTTCAGGAATCTATGGGCCAGTTTATCAATTTTGTAAGATAAGGGTGTGTTTTGGCATGTATGTAAAGGGGATGGAAACCCTAAACATCCTCATTTGCAGCCATTTGTTTCTTTAGCAAAGAAGAGAGAAAAGAGAAAGGGATTTTCGGAGTTCTTGTGAGCTGCTGTGAAAGACCGACCGATTCTCCTTCGTTAACCGTTGGATCGTCGTGAAATTTGGACAGCGACTTCACGACCCTCTAATATACATTCTGACTGGAGGGATTTGGCATCGGAGTTCCCAGTAGAGAGAACCAAGTGTCCGAAGTTTCTGTATTTTTCCAGGCGGAGTTCTTGTGAGCTGCTGTGAAAGATCGACCGATTCTCCTTCGTTAACCGTTGGATCGTCGTGAAATTTGGACAGCGACTTCACGACCCTCTAATATACATTCTGACCGGAGGGATTTGGCATCGGAGTTCCCAGTAGAGAGAACCAAGTGTCCGAAGTTGCTGTATTTTTCCAGGCGGAGTTCTTGTGAGCTGCTGTGAAAGATCGACCGATTCTCCTTCGTTAACCGTTGGATCGTCGTGAAATTTGGACAGCGACTTCACGACCCTCTAATATACATTCTGACCGGAGGGATTTGGCATCGGAGTTCCCAGTAGAGAGAACCAAGTGTCCGAAGTTGCTGTATTTTCCAGGCGAAAGATTTGGTGATTTTGGAAGATTCAAGTTGTGAAAGGTTCTAGGAGTATTGTTGTTCGCGGTCTAGAATTTCAAGGTATGTGTATTATGTTTAGAAATCAATAGAAATGGGGCGTATGAAATTGGATGTTTGGCAAAGTTTTATGGTATTTGGACTATCCTAGCTATGTCATTTCGGGATGAGAGATGGGATAGAATTAGAGTTCCATTTTTGGGCTTGTTATGATATGTGTATGTATGAATGTTATAGGTGGTACGAGGTGATTATTATACACTGTGAAGTACTTGATAATTGACATCTTGACAGGTGAGTACTCTACCTATATTATGTAAGTTATGTGTATGTAGTTGGATTGCATGTGTGATTATGTGTATGTTGGCTTTGCCAAAGGAAAGAGTACCTATGGTGGTAGTAATACCCCTAGGGAATATGTTATGTATGAAGAGGCCTGGTACCAGTGTCTAGTTATGACCTTCCTTATTGGCTTTGTGCCTTAAGGAATGGAAGGATGTTACATGTATGTGATTGCTATGTTTATGCGAGTATGTATGCATGATGATACGTGGTATAGGTGCGTGCTCACTAAGCGAAAGCTTACCCCGTTGTTATTCATCTTTTAGTGGCAGGTACATCTTCGAAGAATAAAGGAAAGGCTCCAGCTTGAAGCTTTTGGATTTGCGGCAGCTCAGCAGCTTATATTTTCTTTTGATGAATGATAGTTTTGGATTATCTAAGCTTTTCAGTTGAATATTGTTTGTCTCAAACTTATTGGTTTTAAGTTGCAAACTTGTACTCTTTTCTATAAGATTATGGGATTTTATCTAAATGTTTTAATTACAAATCTTCCGCTGTATTTTAAGGTTACTTTCCGTTAAATGAGTGTTTTAAAGATAAGGGATGTTACACAATTCAATCCATCAGACAGGTCGCGGACGTCCGCATGGCACCTCGCGGACGTCCGGCCTCGGCCGAACCCAACACCTCCAAATAACTTTGTTGCTTCCACGGATGACCCGCGAATTTCCGCGCCCTGCGGACGTCCGACATGACCCATCGCGGATGTCCGTGACTCTATTTTTGGTTCTCCAATTTTCAGGGTGTTACAATCCTCCCAACCTTAAAGAGATTTCGTCCTCGAAATCTAGTTCCCACACACTTAATGGCCACCGCGTCCAACACATTCCAATTTCCCCCGGTTACAACGAGGTTTAAATTTATTTCTTACGGAATTGCCCACAACGGTTTCTTGATGTTCTCATAACTACTCCCCGCTTAAACGTAAAACACTTGCATTCAATTGGAGGCCTAAATTTGCTAGAGTGGCTCTCGTCCACCAGACTTAAGTTGTCTCCCAACCTTAAGTGATCCATACTTTCCCAACGACAGATTCGAACTCCCCAGTCATACCACATTCACATGTTCTTAAATTTTCTCTCCAAACCAACTCAACGTTTAATCACTACCAACATCAACCAAACCTTCAGAATCCCCAAATGATCCCGCTACTGAACTAGCATTTACTCTCGGCGGATTCCATCAATTCCAACACCAACGGTCATCATTGACTCGTCAATTACACAATCCCAAAGATGTGTCTACTTATCAATCATCCTATCGACATATTCCCTTATCCCACAAAGAAAATCATTTCACTAAGTCCTCTTATCACAATCGAGCATCTTAAGGTTACTACAACCATTACCATCATTCCTTTAAAATCGGATTACAATCCCCCGATTACACCAACGGTGCTTGGTCTCATGTCCAAAAGTTGACACCTTGATATACCACCAAACCTTGAGTCACAACAAACTCAACACCCGAGTTTCACTCGTCGAGCATTCTCACCAAAACCAAAATTATCGATATGGTGTCTAAAGGGTCCTACACGTCCCTTATGTGAAAATTGGCCAAGACCCGAAACAAGGTTGCCAACAAGGCGGTTACCACCAACCTCAATATAAGATACCGCGAGTCAAATCTTTCAGTTACAAAAGTGCATCATCCCCGCACCCATTACCATTCGGCCTATGGCGCTATCACGCGTGGAATACTCAAACCTTCCACCAACAAAGTGTTACACATACTTACTCCTAACTGGGTTACTTAACCTTTCCAAAGTTCCTATGAGTTCAAGGCTTCTCAAGCGAAATATTTAACAAATATGCCAAATCGAAAACGTTTATATAAACTTTTAACATAAAGGTTTTCACGTCGATCTAATTGTACGCATAAAATCCACTACTATCAATTCAGTAGTTGTGCAAAATGGACATACTCGTCCTATAGATGAAAATCATCTTGAAAACCATTTCACCAAAATTTATATCGTTAACAAAGCGCAAAAGCGCAACAAACAACTTTTCTGAAAGAAACCGATACGGTCCTAGCATGGATTGATCTATGTTATGCACGTAAGGTAATTCCCTCATTAAATATTGTGCAACCAAATGGTCTATACGTGCCTCAAAAGGTTTGAATGTCATTCGATTCCAAAATTCCCTTTTTAAATCATGAAATAGCACGGGATGAGATTTACCAACAAAGTGCGCACGCATCAGTTTATTCCCAAAACAGTGAAACAGTCCCATAAATGTACGTTGGTTAAACCATAAAACGGTCTGTGCTAGTTCTAAGTTTAAAGACAAAATCGATGCGTTTTCATCATTCAAAGATATTGACTAAAACGTCAAGAAGAAATCTTAAATTGGAGTATGCACGCAAACTTGTAACACTCCCTTATTAGTTTTCTTGAAACGAAGTCACATGTATCAAATCATTCGTAACAATTTCAAAAAGATGAAATTCTCTAAATCAATGCTCAAAATCTTCTCATCTAGTCATATAATGACATAAGAGTAAAACGTTTTTGACCGTACCCACACCTTAACGTGTTTTCCCAAAACTTGGGAGAAAATAAGCGTTTGTAATTGGTTGACACCAAAAATGGTTTAAATCGACTTCGAATGTCGGATCGTACAAACAATGTGCATTAGTGTTCCAAAACATCAATAGTTTCACGCACTCTAAATTTAGACAAATAATTCTCCACAACCCCCATCAAGTAGTATTTACGCTAAAAGTTTTTCACTTGTAACACAAACGTCGAAATGGCAATGTTTCAAATTTACTCGTTAGGATACTCAAAATTCCCATTTTCTCCAAAACCAAAAGGTTTAAAATTTTCCAAAATATCCCTTATGCCCAAAAATTGACCAAAGGTCAACGACTCACACGTTCGTGTTTTCAAAATGTTCCGTAGTGTAAACCGTGCATTATCCACCCATCATTAAAACATAACTTGGCCCTACTTATGTAATAAATTTATAAAACATGTTCATTCTCGATGCATTTATCAAAGCCTTCGAGGGTTAGTGACTACCAAATTATGCACGCCCTTAGATCAATACCATGCGTTTGCAAGAAAGGACAATAAAATAGCCAACTAGTCGGAAGCACATAAAGCAAATTGTTAAGACATACAATCTGCATATTCCTTCATGCATTACTCATGCCACGTATAAATCAATTTGTACAATTAGATAAACTGCAACAAAATGTGCTAACACAAATCTTTGAAAGAGAACTCACGCGACATCAAAGTTCCAAAACGTCCCATTTGGTTGCCTTACGGCTTAAATAACACTTCTCAACAAAACCCGAATGAGTCAAAATGCCCAATAAAATCCCAAAATCAACACACGCAATAACTAAGGTATGCACCTTACAAACTTGCACTCACACGACCCAACACATCGTAAAACGAAACTTCGTAAAACTCCATGGGCTTAATTGCCTCAACTCAACCAAATGGTGTCAAGCCTTTCGCTTCCAACAATCAAATTGCATAACGCAAAACCATGGCCAAAATGCCAAAACTCTCAAATTCCCTTTTGTTGTAATACGATCTATACAACACTTTCGATAAAACATCCATTAAATAAATTTTCCAATAAAACTCAACATAGACATAATGGAAGATAACTTTTCGTCCAAACTTTAACATATGTGGATGAGATCCAATGTTAAAGTCGTAAGCCGTAGTTACTTTCCCAATATCCTAAACATCATGAAAATATGGCTATCATTATATCCGAAAGTAACGTTGGTCAACGACAAAACAAAGCAAGTCCCGACAGAGTTTGTAACTCCTCGCAATAAAACAACTTTCATGCACGTTCAAAACCATGATTTAAAATCTTGTGTGTGTGTGTTAACCATTTTTCTGAGATTTTGTAACTCAATCCACAAGAGGATTCGAAACACAAGAAATAATTGATACAATTTATTTCAAAATAAGTGATGTGCATGAATTTAGTCGGCACTCAACGTCTCAACCATACTCCTCCAAATCCCTCCGGTCACACTACCGTCATTCGGATGCTCAATCACCTTAAGGAAAAGTGGGGAATTACATCAATTAACCTTACGATTCTTCCTCGAATCAAAGTCGTTTCAATAAGTTCATGGTTCTAATCCAACCATCAAATTTTGACCCGAAACGGTCCACTTAAAGCAACTATCATGCTTATTGTCACCTCAAGTGACTAATACTAAAATCATCAATCTTTTCCAGCAACTATTCACTTAGAAACTTCTTTACTACCCCCAACGGTCATCACATTAAAGTATTTCAAGTAAGCACATGTGACGGGTAGGTTCACCATAACACTGGCCAGGTGCAATTATGAACGTATCGTACATGCTTATCCTTGTTGCCCTCAACGTGATTCTTATTTCTAATGACTCCATCAACCTCAAACATCCTATCTTAATGTGCCTAATGGTGCAATTTCACTTTCTCTCACTTAAAAGATCGCTAGTTTGAGTCTAGGTATTCAAAATCAACACCTAATTCTCTCAAACTTATGCTCTGCTACCAACTTGTAACACCCTCAAATTTGGAACGAGCAACTAACTTTAATTTCAATAAAATAACTAAAAGTAGATAAAATCATTTCTACAATTCATTCCTGAAATACCTCGGAATTTAAACATTATAATTTCCACAACTAAAAACTTAAGACGGGCGTTACTTAATACAACACAAGTTGCTAGTCCCAAATAAATGCGGAAGATTCACTTAATCAAATACATCTCTCGTGCACTCTACTAGCACTCGCCACTTCACAGTGTAGCTAAAGCTACTCCCAACCTGAGCCTGTTGCACATGCCGACAAATAAAAAAGGTTAGGCTAACGCCTAGTGAGTTCAAGCATTTTATCATGACTATATAAATTCATAAATCTAGAGGAGTGTAGTTTGTAGTCATGATTTCAAAAGAGTTTACTTTAAATCAAATCACCCATTTTCCAACTCACACAATTCCCATACTGAAATTTTTATTATAACATGATTTCCCAAAAATAGACTCATTCTCAAAGTCAACGGAAAAGGTGAAGTAGCATTTGATACTCAAAAAGATTAAACTCATAGTTATTCGCCATTATTCCAAGACATCCCAAAACATGAATGAAACATAATCCACAACTCATATAATGTGGAAATCAATTCTCATAAACATGATACGTCACTGAAAAACATGGATAAACACAAATACCCAAAACAACACCTTTCGGTGACGGGGGAGACCCATATACATTGCATGTGACGGAACACTAAAGTGGATCACCTACTATGCAATAAAAACACCCACGTGGATCACTCTCGTAAACTGAGCTCAATCACTCCAGATCTATTGCCCATGAGACGACGCCCGACCATCTAGGTGCACGCCTTACTTATCATGGAACCCGATGCCTATTCCGTGCTACCAAAGAAACTACCGTCCCGTAAACTGAGCTCAATCAATCCCAATCTCTTGCCCGCGAGACTAAGGGGAAACTCAAATGCCTATGGATCCATAGCTAACAAGGTCTAAAACATTACACGACCCCCAAATGAATAAACAAGTGCATTCAAAACATGCAATTCCCCAATAGCGTAAATCATGATCAAAACTCAACTTTGAGCTATCAAAAACCGGGCAAATGTCCCAAAACTTGATAAAATCCATTACCGAGCCACAAGCTCAACTAACTCAAAAGTTAGTTCATGAAAGTCATAAAATGACATTAAATACAACAACACACGCCGTTTGCCGGTAAATACTTCAAATCCATGAAAACCCGAAATAAACCTTGGATCGGGAAAACCCTCCTTTCCAAAGGACTCACACCTTTACATTTTCAAAACATCTCATAATGTACTATATACATATTTCCAAAATATCTACAAAATGCATTTTCATAGCAAATAGACTCCATTTATCACATAAATCAATAACCCCTTTTCATGTATGATTTATCTATTTATCTTTTCAAAGGTGAAAACTCATCAAATAACTCAACATTGATAATTTTCATGTAAAACACATAATTACTTGGAAAAATAACATCTTGGCATGTACAAAGTTTTCGAAAAGTAACTTGAACTCACCTTGCTAGATTTAGGCTAAATCTAGATTTTTCCCCAAACGTATGCTCCTTTGATGCACATGAATCCTCAAGCCAAAACCTCCAAAACCTAGATCCATAATTTTCCAACCATCAATAACTCTATCCATCTATGTACAAACATTCCCCAACATTTATTATCCAAAATACCATCATAACAAAACCCCAATCTTCATAATGAAGAAGGTAAAGATTATCTCAACCAATCACCACTAAAATCATCCAACAATATCTCAAAGTTGAAGAAAGATGAAATCAACAACAACCTAGCATTTTGGTAGAGAAATATTACCTTTATCACATGAATCCCCAAACAAAAGCTTCTAATCACCCACAAAAGCTCCAAGCTTCCATATCTTCAACAATGGTGGAAAATGGGTTAAGTTTGGTGAAGAAATGAGGAAGAAGAGGAGGGGGTTTGTGTTCTTGAGAGAAAACGGCTGAGAGAGGAAGAGGGAGAGTGTTTTAGGGTTTGAGAGTGAAAATGAGGAGAGAGGAAGAGAAAGGGTTTAAAATACCCAATTCAATCCATCAGACAGGTCGCGGACGTTCGCATGACACCTCGCGGATGTCCGGCCTCGGCCGAACCCAACACCTCCAAATAACTTTGTTGCTTCCGCGGATGACCAGCGGATTTCCGCGCCCTGCAGACGTCCGGCATGACCCATCGCGGACGCCCGTGACTCTATTTTTGGTTCTCCAATTTTCGGGGTGTTACACTAGTCGACACTCAACGTCTCAACCCATGCTCCTCCAAATCCCTCCGGTCCACTATTGTCATCCGGATGTTCAAACCTTTTAAGGCAAGTTGGGAATCACATCAATTAACCTTACGGTTTTTTCCTCGAATCAAAGTCGGTTCCATAAGTCTATGGTTCTATTCCAACCATCAATATTGACCCGAAGCGGTCTACTTAAAGCAAATATCATGCTTATCGTCACTCTAAGTGACTAATGCTAGATTCGTCCATCTATTCCAACGACTACTAGCTTAGAACTTTTTCACTACCCCAACGATCATCACATTAAAGCAATTCAAGTATGCACATGTACTAGTAGATTCACCATGACACTGGCTAGGTGTCACTATGAACGCACCGTACATGATTATCCTTGCTATTCTCGACGTGATTCTCGTTTCTAACAACATCCATTGACCTCGAAACATCCTATCTTAAAGTGCCTAATGGTGAATTTCACTCTCATTTACTTAAAAGAACGCTAGTTTGAGTCTAGGTATCCAAAATCAACACCTAATTCTCTCAAACTTATGCTCTGATACCAACTTGTAACACCCTCGAATTGGAAAAGAGCAACTAATTAAAAATTTTGATATTACATCCGAACTAACAGAATTTATCCTTGTAATACTATAGGTGAAATACCACAAATTAGAATCCATAATTAATCTCAACATTAAATAATTCAAATCTTAGTACAAAGACTAAACTTACTTCGGGTATTACTTAACCCGAATAAGAAATGCTATCCCAAAGGGTAAATGCGGAAGACATCACTTAAGCTATTCACCTCTCGAGCACTTTACTAGCATACGACCTTTCACACGTGTCACTAGAACTACTCCCTACCTGAGACCTGTTGCACATGCCGACAAATAAAAAGGGTTAGGCTAACGCCTAGTGAGTTCAAGAGTTTATAGCATGATTTAAATAAATCTTTAAATAAAAGTTTGCAGTATAGTTTATGATTTCCAAAAGAGTTTACAAGAAGGATATAAATGACTCATTTTCCAACGCACCCAAAATCTATGACAAATATTCCCAAAGGTATAAAGCATTTTCCAAAATGAATACTAATCCAAAACTCACTCAATACGTGAATAAATTCTTATTATGCAAAACCTTCAAAGACGGTTGACAACACAATACTCAACCCGTAAATCATGGAAGACCATCCATTTAAATATCATACTTCATTGAAAACATAATACGAACCAATACCCACGCGAACGTAAAATGTAATATAATAAAGTCCAAATACCATAAATGGGGGAGACCCGTATCCGTTGAAGGTGGAGGAAACACATAAGTATACCACCCATACAACGTTAATCGTACAACCCTCGCGACTGGACCATCCATGGGTTCCTACGACTTCTCAACAAGTTCCACCTCAAGAGACGGTTGACCTTGGTTTCCGTCTCCAAGACTCCACCTCAAGGCCCGGCATGCTTAGGACCGCCTCCAAGGCATCCTCCACAAGCGGCGTGGGTCCTAGCGCCTACCTCCAAGGTAGCACCTCCGGACTCAACCCACCTAGTATCCACTTGAAAAGTTATGGTCATAAAACATGGGTTCCGAGGTCCAACCTCAAGATACCCAATCGTCCATTACCAACGACTGACTTACATGCCTATGGATCCAATGCAACACAGTCTATAACAACATGCCTATCCCGGAATGACTAACGCACCCAAGCATGTAAATATCAATAACGTGCAATAATATGCAAAATGGTGCAATAAAAGCAACCCATAAATAAGACTCCACATCGAGCCATTTAAACCGGACAAATGTCCCCACGACTTTCTTAAAGTCAAAACCGAGCAAAGTGCTCAAAGCTCGCTAGACCCATAAATAACGGTCATCATCGCATAAAATGCGTTTAAACATTGTTAGGTAAACAAGTAACACAAAATCATCATTAACCCCAAAACTCGACACGGGTTAAACAAAAGGGTTTTCCCAAAGAACTCATACCCTTATAATTCTCGAAATAACTCTTGACACTAAATCGTGTATTTCTCAAATGGTTTATAAAATCAATTACACTAACATGATAAAACCATCAAATAGACATCATTTTGAGCAATTAATCTTTTAAGAACATATTATGATTTCTACACATCAAAATATCCAAAAGCCCCAAATATAGGTGTTTTACAACATTTATGAAGATAAATATTTCAAAAGAGTTAAACTATCCAAATAACTCAACCATTGATATTTTCAAGTAAAACGCACAAACATTTGGAAAATAACATTTTTGGCATGTACAAAGTTTTCACAAATCAACTTGAACTCACCTTGCTAGATTTAGGCTAAATCTAGATTTTCCCAAATGTATGCTCCTTTAATGCGCATGAATCCTCAAGCCAAATCTTCCAAAAACCTAGATCCATAAGTTTCCAACCATCAATAACCCTATCCAACCACATACAAACATTCCCCAACATTTATCATCCAAAATCCCAAACATAACAAAACTCCAATCTTCATAAATGAAGAAGGAAGAGATTACCTCAACCAAACACCACTAAAATCCTCCAACAATACCCCAAAGTAGAAGAAAGATGAAATTAACAATAACCTAACACTTGGGTTTTATCACAAGAATCTCCAAACTGAAGCTTCTAATCACCCACAAAAGCTCCAAGCTTCCATATCTTCAACAATGGTGGGAAGTGGGTTTAATTTGGTGAAGAAATGAGGAAGAAGAGGAGAGGGGTTTGTGTTCTTGAGAGAAAATGGCTGAGAGAGGGAGAGAAAGATAGAGTTAAAGTTTGAGAGTAAAAATGAGGAGAGAGGAGGAAAAAGGGCTTAATATGCTCAAGTTATTCCATCAGACAGGTCGCGGACGTCCGCATGGCACTTCACGGACGTCCGACCTCGGCCGAACCCAAAATCCTCCAAAAGCTCTGTTGCTTCTGCGGACGACCCGCGGGCTTCCGCACCTCGCGGACGTCCGACATCTCCCTCGCGGACGTCCGTGGCCCAAACTTTGGTTCTCCAATTTTCGGGGTGTTACACCGAAGAAGTACAACATTCCTGCTTTCACTCCCAAATATTCGGGAATAACCGACCTAACGGAGCATGTTGCCCAATATAAAGAATTGATGTGGACAACATCAATCCCACATCAATATCAAGAGGTGTGCATGTGCAAAAGCTTTGGCGCGACTCTTACAGGTCCTGCTCTCCAGTGGTTGATCAATCTCAAACCCAAGTCCATTAGCAACTTCGCGGAGTTGGTCAACCAGTTTTCACAACAATTCGCCAGTAGTCGCAAGATGGAGAAGCAAACGAGCGACCTGTACTACATCGTCCAAAAATCTGGAGAATCCATCCGTAGTTACTTCAACCGTTTCAACGCAGAGATGATCAACATTCGAAATTGTGACTTCAAGACTGCCATCGAGGCCTACAAGCGTGGTCTGGACGACAACACTATAGGACTGTACGTCGATCTTACGAAGTATCCACCAGAGAATTTTGAAGACGTCCGAGCTAGGACTTTGGCTTACATGAGGGTCGAAGATGACCTGACTTTCCGTCGTAAGCATTATATCGACAAAAAGTCACTCGGGATCAAGAAACCACATTTCAAGTCCAAGACAAGCGTCAAGACAGAGCCTGCATGCCAGATATCGAACGTTCGGTTCGATAAGAAAAAGAGCAATCCTACGCCCATATTCCCTCAATATCCTAAGATCTCCTATTATGGATTCAAGGGGACATCGAAAGAATTAGTCGAAGCTCTTAAAAACATTCAGTCGTCTGTTCGATGGCCCAAGAAAAGCGATAAAGATGACGAAAAGAAGGACAAGACCAAATGGTGCGATTTCCATAGCGACCATGGTCATACGTCAGATAATTGCCTTGCTTTGCAGAAGGAGTTAGCCTGGATCATCCCCAAGGGTCATCTCCAAGGTTTGGTTGACAAAAAACCTACGCCAGTTGAAAACATAAGACCAGCATCCCCCGTCCATGAAAAGGTCGTCAACTGCGTGACGGATGGATCATACGTCTGTGGTTTGACATATTCGTTAGCCAAGCGGCATGCCAATCAATCATTGGGAGAATACCCCATTCCTCGGTCGTCCCAGCCGAAGAAAGAATTGGAACTGGAGGCGATGCCAATAACGTTCGATCAGGACGACCTCCAGGACAGCTGGCAGAAACATCATGACAGATTGATTATCCAACTCACTATTGGCAACTGCTCGACCAAAAGAGTATTGGTCGACGGGGGCAGTTCGACTAACATCATTTTCCTAAGCACGGTCAAAGCTATGGGCATCGATAAATCAGAGATCACCCATCGTTCGACGACTCTGATAGGATTCAATGGTGATTTTACCAACACGTTGGGAGAGATCATCCTCCTAGTGTACGCTAAAGGGGTCAACAAATAGACAAAGTTTAATGTTATCGACTGTTCGTCGGCCTACAATGTTATACTTGATCGACCGTGGATACACGACATGAAGGCGGTCCCCTCGACCTATCACCAGACGATCAAATTCCCGACGCCATGGGGAGTGCAAGAAATCAGAAGTGAACAGAAGACCGCCCGTGATTGCTACAAGGCAACCTTGAAACCTCATAAAAAGGACATCTGGCAATTACACAAATCTCGCACGACAGTTGCATCGTAGGTCATAGCTGATTCTGGCGCTGATTTCACTCCTGAACCGGAAAAAGTAGCACGGAATGAAACCTATACTATGGCGACTACATACAACACGACCTGGCTAGTCCATGTCGATAGTTCTCCATACGCCAGGAAGGCAGGTCTTGGTGTCGTCTTAAAGTCCCCACAGGGGGGCAAAATGGTGTACTCCATACGAATTCCAGTTTCAAAGCTACTGATCATGGGCATGAATATGGCTCACGACTTGGGGGCAGTCGGACTTCACGTCAGAAACGCCACCAGGTACGTCCAAAGTTGTAACGCACGTCAACGACACTCAGGTATGATACACCAACCTTCTGAACCGTTACATACGTCCTTAATCCCATGACCCTTCATGAGGAAGGGAATGGACATCGTTGGTAAATTACCTCATGCCCCAAGGAAAACAGTTTTTTTATTAGTCCTTACAAATTATTTCTCTAAGTGGATAGAAGCCGCTGCCTACTCCCAGATTCGGGATAGAGAGGTCATCTCTTTTATCCAGACTAACATTCTATGCAGGTTCGGAATCCCTTCCGAAATCGTATGTGACAATGGTTCACAGTTCATAATACGACCTCAACGCTCTCAAAGAGCTAAGAAAGTCCGTTTTGGTCAAAATGGCATCTCAGCGACAGAACGTTGAACGGCATTTTAACAAAAATGTTACGTCTTACGATGAGTATTCCAAAACACCAAAGCCTCCCATGTAGCTGTAACGCATTACACTTAAAAGAAGTATTTCTTTTAACATTTCACTTTCGATTTATTTCAAGAAACGATTACTGACTTAAGTATCGGAGGGTCATTGGTCAAACCAACGACCACCCCTAAATCTTACATTGCAGGCTCGCATGATCGCTCGAACGCCAGCCTTACGATTTATATCGTGAGAAACAAAATCTCTAAGACAACAAGGTCACGACTAGCATGTCACGACTGATAAGTCATGACTCATACGTCATAAACTGAATCTTATGATTCATCTCATGGATTCTACGATCACAAATAGGAGCTTTCTAATCTGAGTTTCGGAGTCAAAGTCCTATGCCTTGGATTCCATACTTAGAATATTTCTTCGGCCCAGTCGCCCGGTTACTTCTAAAGTTACGTATACCAATGTCGTACATATTTACATCCGTCTTACTGCTTTATACGCTCGATTTATAATTTTATTGTATCTCGTTTATTTTGTTTATTCACAACAAAGTAAAGTAACACGATGATAGATCAAAAATTTACTTGTATTTATATACAAAAGTTACAAGTAAAGGGCACGGCCGATTATAGTCGCCCCATATCAAAAATCAAGAAAAGAACAAAAAAATCAAGGTAGGGGAGGGTTCTGCTCCTTGGCGGCCTCCTCATCGCCAGCTCCAGCGACCTCAGCGTCTGATGGGTCCCTTCTTCGAGCTTGTCTTCTTGGTCGAGTTCTTCCTCGTCCCCGACTTGCTCCAAGAAAGTGGTGACCTCCTCTTCGGCTCCGGCCATAGGGTTTAACCCCCGTAAATGGCGACGCATGATCGCCGCTCGGACCCTCAGACGGGTCAGAGCCTCAAACGATTGGAGTCGTTCCTCTAAGGACGTGATCTCCCCATCTTTCGCCTCAACGAGCGACTTAAGGTCCTTGACCTGTTTTTCGCTCTCGGCCAAGGAGCCCTTAGTCTCTCCTAACTCCGCCTCAGTCACAGAGGACTTCTCAAGGGCTTCCCTCAGATGGCACTGAAGGTCTTCCTTCGCATTAATCGACGCCGCATAGAAGTTCTGGACTTCATCGAGCCTCTCCGAGAGGCACTCGGCCCTTTCCATAACTAGCTTCTCCTTCTCCCGTGCCAGGCGAGTTTCCTCTTGCGCCTTGTGCATTTTCTCCAAGGCAACGGGAGCAACCCTACGAATCTTATCCATATGGGCATACAAACAAAGAGAAGTCTGAAACGCCTGTAGTCGCATGATTAAACACAAACGTTAGAAAACAAACGACAGAAACACATTAAACAGATGAGTCGTACATACCTTACAGGTCAGCCATGCGACGTGCGACCCCATCACGTCAACAGTAGTCTCCTGAAGTCGCTCCTTAAAGGACGGCATCAGGAATTTCTCCAAGTCGAGGATGATTTTGTCGATGTCCATATTTTCTCCCGACATAAAGTTAGACGGCAGTGTGAAATTCACCGTCATCATACCGGTGGACTCCTCCGTCATCTTTCCTTTTCCCTTGTCGATCGATGAAGGAGAAGGAGCGACCTCCCCAGTCAGAGGAGGGGCCACACTCACCGGAGTCGCATCTATGACTTTCGGAGGTGTCTTCGTCTTCTTAGTAGTGGCGACCCTAGACGGATCACCACCCTTCGACGACGGTTCCCTCCGGAGAACCGTCTTGGACTTCTTTACCCCTGATGACGGGGGTGGGGGAGCCTTGCGTTTCAACTCCTTGGCCTGACAGGCCAGGAGGAGTTGAGCCTCCTTCTTTGACACGCCGTGAGTAGGCAAATCGCCTGACCCACCTGCAAAATAAAAGAGATACGATAAGAAGGGGGGGTGTATAAGCAAAACGTATGACATACCGGGTAAAACGTACGATAAATACTTGTTGTCTCCTCTTCCTCCTCTTCTCTCTCTGCTTCCTCCACGACAGGGATCTCCGTCCCTCCAAGTACTTGGACCTCGTCGTCCGAACCTTCGTCTCTAAGACTACGCTGAACGAAGAAAGATCTGTCTTCCGGATTGTACATCCGGAATTTTTTGATCTTCGCCTCCATCCCCTTGGACACGCTAACCTCAGGGAACGTGACAGCTGAAACAAAAACACACGATCAGCTAACACGCACGATTCAAAAGATAGCACACGGAGAACGAAAATGAAAACTTATTGTTGGTGTTCCACCAAGCAGTGACCCACGTCGTGTCCTCCTGTAGAAGCTCAAGCAACTGCGTCTTGCCAAAGACGTACCGAGCCTTCCACCAACGGCCGTTTACCTGGGTGTTCAGCACCAGAACCTGAGCTCCCATGTACTTGGAAAACAGGCTGTATCGGTTGTAGTTATCCACCTTAACCATATGGGAGGCCAGAAGGTCCTCCACCGTGAATTGAGTTGTCCACTCACAGGTGATCTTATCGATTACACGGACGATTTGCAAAAATTGTGGCATCTTCTGAGAAGGATAAAGATGTAACTTTTCCAGAAACTCCCTGACCAGTGGGGAGAATGGCCACTTGAAACCCACTTTTAATGGGTATTCGTATAAAAAAATGCCCATTCGGCACTCAGACGGCCGGAACTGATCTGGCGAGTAGATCGGCAGAGCCTCCTGGATGCCCGATAACGTCCGGAAAGCTGATAGACCCTCTTGGCCAATGATTGTGCTTGCAGGTTCTATCGACATTGTGAAAATGATGAGAAGATTAACAAAACTTTTCTCTCGATTTATAGCAAACACACGAAGGGGCAACTGAATCTCTCTCGCGATATTTATAGCAACGTCGTGTCAGATCGCCTCGGTGGATGGTCGACATCTGTCTACCACCTTTTCGCATGCATCATGCCGATGAACGACACCTGTCTTCTAACGGCTCCACGCCTCTGACACGTCGTCATGACGTCACGACCTCTTCGTCTCCTCTGGTCCGAATCGAACCAAGACGGTTGGGATTCGACCAGACCTTCTCCCCATGCGACACATGTCAAATCACTTCGTCAGATTTAAAATTCGAATTTCACGCCTAAATTCAAATTTTGGGGGCAAATTGTTTGGGCAAAAAATCGCACCTCACAACCGATGTTAGATAACTTAAAAGACATTTATATAAGACCACTCTTGTATTAAGATAAGGTCTTGTAGGTTATTTACAAACGAACATTCGGTCGTGCATTTACATGTTGGTCGTATGTTCCATACGACCGACGTCCGAGACTCAAGATGGTCGTACGATTACACTAACCGTTAACAGTCAACATCCATTTCTTTTGTTCATTAATGCAGGTCCACGAGCAATCATGGTACAACGGCCAATAACGGACGAGCTCTTAATGACATTAAAGACCCGACAGCGGTTACAAAACAAGTCATCAAGACACATTTATTGCTGACGAAAGCTATATAAAGGCCTGCTCTACATTCGAATGGGACACCTATTACAGAACTACACACATCCGAACATCACAACATCCATCATCTACACTCAGTTCTACATTTCTTACGCAATACAACAGCGATCAACAGAAGCATTCGAACACACATCGCTAACGTAAGTTTCGCACGACAACAGTTTGATTCACACGAAAACAGCTTATTTCGCACGATTTATGCACGACACACAACTTTATCTTACAACTAAGTTTGTTTTTACTTTTATTATAAACTGTTGTACACAAAACACTTGTTACCAAAGGACTTCCGCCCTTGTTTGGTGATCATAGTGCACCATCGACTCTCACAAGTCGACCGCGATTTTTTCCCTCGTTTGGGTTATCCGCGTCACCAATTCTCTCGTCTTATTTATCTTTTTGTCGTGATTGTGTTGATTGGTCTTGAGATCCTTTTCTTTAGTTGTTAAAAGTTCCACATCAACCTTATGTTATCCTTTGGGTGATTTTTGGCATTAACAATCGTAAAATATCAATCGTAATATATCAGTCGTGGCATATCAGTCGGGACATATCAGTCGTGTCATATCAGTCGTGACTTATTAGTCGTATGGACTTTGATTTATACGATATAGATCGTAAGACTGGCGTACGTGCGATCCTGCGGCCCTGCAATGCATATAGTTAGAGGTGGTCGTTGGTTTGACCAACGACCCTCCGATTCTTAAGTCAGTGATCGTCTGAGGAAAATAAATCGTAAGACAAATATTCAAAAGAAGTATTTCTTTAAATGTACTACGTTCCAGCTACGTGGGATGTCTTGATTGTCAAGGGTTTGGAGCCTGTAGGCACCTTTCCCTACGACTTTAGATATTCGATATGGTCCTTCCCACTTAGTGGACAATTTACCTGCATTCAGCTCTATGGTGTTTTGGAAGACTCGTCGTAAGACGAAGTCACCTTCCTGGAAGACCTTGGTCTTAACATTTTTGTTAAAATGTCGTTCGACGACTTGTCTTTGCGATGCCATTTTAACTAAGGCAAATTCTCTTAGCTCTTCGAGAGCATCAAGATCGTAGCTTAGGTCCACCAAATTGTGGTCGACAGATGTATGTCTCGATGTCGGGAGTTGCACCTCAATAGGTAGACCAATGAGAATGGCGTTTGTCCTGTTGACGTTCGGCGTGTCGTACGATTAGCCCATAGGACCGACGGGAGTTCTTCGACTCATCTTCCTTCCGCGACCTTGAGTCTTTTCTTTATCGAGTTGATGATAACTTTGTTGCTGGACTCTGCGAGACCGTTAGATTGAGGGTAACGTGGAGTTGAGGTCGTAAGTTAGATATTGCGATCCTCGTAGAACTGTTGCATACGATCACTTATGAATTATGACCCATTGCCACATACGATCTCAAAGGGAATTCCGAACCTGTAGATAATGTTAGTTTGGACAAAAGAGATGTCCTCTTTATCTCGAACCTGGGAGAAGGCAGCAACTTCTATCCATTTAGAAAAATAATCCGTAAGGACTAACAAAAAGACTTTTTACCAAGGGGCAAAAGGTAACTTACCGACGATATCCAGTCCCCATCTCATGAAGGGCCATGGGATTAATGTCGTGTGCAAGGGTTCGGAAGGCTGGTGTATCATACCTAAATGTCGCTGACATGAGTCGCAGCTTTGGACGTACCTGATGGCATCCTGCCTTAGGGTCGGCCAATAGTAGCCTTGTCGGGATATCCGATTTGCAAGACTACGACCACCTGAGTGGTTACCACATTCGCCATCGTGCATATCTTTCAGAATGTTTTGCACTTGAGCCTGATTATCGATACATCTTAGGTTTAGGTCTGTCGATGATCGTCGATAGAGCCTATTGCCGATTATAAGATATCTTGAAACTTTGAACCGAATCTTTCGAGCTTCCATCTTGTCTTCAGGTAGTTGGTCGTGCATAAGATAATTCTTGATGTCGTACGACCAACCATCCTCTTCGTCGAGGACATGAATCTTCTCGGAGCCTTCGATGGACGAGGTCGCTAGATGGATCATAGGGATGGCGTCAAACGACGGCTTATTGAGTGTTGATCCAAGTTTTGCTAGCACATCGGCTTGAGTGTTTTGATCTCTAGGGATCTGCTCGATCGAGAATGGGTCAAACATTTTCGATTTCTTTTTGGCTATCTTAAGATAGGCTGTCATCTTGGAGTCTTTTTCCGTGAATGCCTCGTTCATTTAGTTTACGACCAATAGGGAATCGCTTCTGACGTGAAGTCTGGTTGCCCCCAAGTCGTGAGCCATGCTCATGCCTACAATCAGGGCTTCGTATTCTGCTTCGTTGTTGGTGGCTTTGAAATCGCATCGTATGGAGTACACCATCTTGCCCCCCTGTGGCGATTTTAAGACAACACCAAGACCTGCTCCTCTGGCGTTTGAAGAACCGTCGACGTGGAGTGTCCAAGTGGTTTCGTTTATAGTCGCCACAATATAGGCTTCGTCTTGTGCTTCTTTCTCTAGTTCAGGACTGAAATCGGCGACAAAGTCAGCTTGGACTTGTGGTTCAATCGCCGTACGAGGCTTAAAATCGATGTCGTAACTGCTGAGATAGATGCTCCACTTTGCTAGTCGTTCTGTCAGTTCAGGTTTTCTCAAGACAGACTTGAGAGGAAAGTTAGTTACGACGATTATGGGATGAGACTCGAAGTAGTGTCGTAACTTTTTGGAAGATGTGACCAGCGATAATAGTAACTTTTCCATAGACGTATATCGCGTCTCTACGTCTAGCAAGGATTTACTAACGTAGTAAATCGGCAGTTGTTGCTTGTCGTCCTCCCTAGTTAAGACGACGCTTACAGAGTGAAGACTTACGGCGAGGTACTCTTTTAACTTTTGCAAGACCTCGTTCTCTTTTGGTTTCGATAGCAGGGGCGGAGTTTCCATGTACTTCTTTAACTTTTGCAATGCTTGTTCATGATCGTCTAACCAGTCAAAGCCTCTGTTTTTTCTTAAGACGCTGTAGAACATATGACATTTGTCGGATGATCGGGATATAAACCGGTTCAGTGCTGCCACACGACCTTTGAGTCGTTTGACTTCTTTGAAGTTTCTAGGCGATTTGATACTAATCAGAGCTTTGATTTGATCAGGATTGGCCTCTATTCCTCGTCGGGTGACCATATATCCCATAAATTTCCTGGCACTGACTCCGAAGGAGCATTTCGTAGGATTTAGATTCATTTGATATTCCCGAAGGATGTCGAAAGACTTCTTCAAATGGTCAACGTGATCGGTCGCTTATATGGACTTGATGAGCATATCGTCGATGTAAACTTCCATCGTGTCGCCAAGGTGTTCCTTGAACATCTTGTTGACCAGTCTTTGGTACGTCGACCCTGCATTTTTCAGGCCAAAAGGCATGACCTTATAGCAGTAGATGCCTTTATCCGTCATGAAAGCGTTTTCTCCTGGTCATCGGCATGCATTAGGATCTGGTTATATCCTGAGTAAGCGTCCATGAACGTTAGGAGTTCATGTCCTGCAGTTGCGTCGACCATAGCGTCGATATGGGGTAGTGGGAATGGATCTTTAGGACAAGCCTTGTTGAGGTATGTGAAATGGATGCACACTCGCCACTTCCCGTTCTTCTTTTGTACGACCACGACGTTGGCCAACCAGTCGGGGTATTTTACTTCTCTGATTTTTCCGGTCTTAAGCAAGTTGTCGACTTCATCTTCGATTACCTTATTTCGCTCAGGAGCGAACTTGCGGCATTTTTGCTTTACTGGTTTGAACGATGGATCTACGTTCAATTTATGAGAAATGACGTCGGGACTTATGCCGACCATGTCTTCGTGTGTCCAAGCGAAACAATCAGCGTGTTCCTGTAAAAAGGAAACTAGTTTTTCCCCTACAAGGACGACTCGATCAAGCATGTCCTAGTCTAAGACAACTTCTTCCAGACGATAGTCATCAGTAGACTCAGGGACATCCTGGATCTGTAATTGCTAGATGTCTTTCTTTTAAGGTTTCAACGTCGCCTTGTAGCAATCGCGGGCGGTCTTCTGCTCACTTTTGATCTCCTGTACCCCCCCACGGTGTCGGGAATTTGATCATCTGGTGATAGGTCGAGGGGACCGCTTTCATGTCGTGGATCCATGGTCGACCGAGGATGATGTTGTAAGCTGACGAACAGTCGATGATGGGCATTGCCTCCAGTTCCAATTTGTGTTTCGATCGAGACGATCGAGGAATGGGATATTTGTCCGATACTTGGATGGCGTGTCGTTTGGCTGCCGAATACGTTAGGCCACAGACGTCTGATCCTCCTGTCACGCAATTGACAACTTTTGCATGGACAGTGGATCCTGGTCGCGTTTTATCAACAGGCGCCGATTCTTTGCCGATCACACCTTGGAGTTGGCCCTTGGGAACAAGCCAAGCCATCTCCTTCTGTAATTCTAAGCAGTTGTCTGTCGTATGACCGTGGTCGCTATGAAAGTCGCACTATTTGGTCATGTCTTTCTTGGCAGCATCTTTGTCGTTCTTTGTGGGCCATCGAATGGTCGACTGAATGTTCCTGAGAGCTTCGACCAAGTCTTTCGAGATTCCTTTGAATCCGTAAGAAGAAATCTTAGGATATTGAGGAAACTTTGGCGTAGGATTGTTCTTTTTCTTTTCGAAACGGACGTTCGATATCTGGCGCGGGGGTTCTGTCTTGACATTCGTCTTGGACTTGAAATCGGGTTTCTTTACTTCAAGCGATTTCTTGTCGGTCGAATGCTTACGACGGAAAGCCATGTCGTCTTCTACCCTCATGTAAGCCAATGTCTTAGCTTTGACGTCTTCAAAGTTTTCTGGCGGGTACTTCGTAAGATCGACGTACAAACCTGAACTGTCGTCATCAAGACCTCGCTTGTAGGCCTTGATTGCGGTTTTAACATCGCAGTTTCGGATGTTAATCATTTCTGCATTGAAACGATTGAAATAACCGTGGATGGATTCTCCAGTCTTTTGGGTGACGTAATACAGGTCGCTGGTCTGCTTCTCCATCTTGCGACTACTGGCGAACTGTTGTGAAAACTGGTTGACCAACTCCACGAAGTTGGTGATGGACTTGGGTTTGAGGTTGATCAACCATTGGAGAGCAACACTTGTAAGGGTCGCGCCAAAACTCTTGCACATGCATACTTCTTGGTACTGATGTGGGATCGACGCGGTCCACATCAATTGCTTGTACTGGGCGATGTGCTCTGTTGGGTAAGTTATTCCTGAATACTTGGGCGTAAAGGCAGGAATACTGTATTTCTTTGGGGAGTCGATGTTCGCGATTTCATCAACGAAAGGCGATGCTTGGAATCCTGTACAGGGCTCGACGTCGATGGGAACGGCTGCACCGGTAACTTAGAGAGCAGAGACAACATCTTCTCATTTTGATCCACTCGGAGCCTTAATCGTCGGGCAATTGGTCGTCTGGATTGGACAATGTTCCCGTCGGGGGAATGACTCCTGAATCTTGGGATTCCAGGCCGACCGTCTTGTGGAAACCGTTTTCGTACGACGAACCGTTAGCTTCTCCGTTAAGGGGGGAAATTCATGGGAATTGCCATTGTCGACTGTGGGATCGTCGGGATGTGATAAGGCATGGTTCCTTTGTGCAATGAGGGTGGCCTTAAATGCTACGGAGGGAACTGTCCCGAGAGAGGAACGCTGACAAATTGTCCTGGACTCGTCTGGAGTGGTGGTTTTATGAAAGGCGCACCAAAAGAAGGTCGGGGACCGTCTGGGGTCCAAAGGAGTTGCCTATTGCTAGATTCCTCAGGGAAGCAGTTTCTGCGGATGCCTTTTGGTTTTGCTCGTTTAAAGCTTGGATCTGGCTCCGTGCAGCATTCAATTCCATGTGTAACTTAGTGATTGGGTCTTGATGAGCTGCCATTTTCCTGGAAACAACAAACTTAACAAGATTGTTAGAACGATGTATGCTTGGCTTGAGATTTTCTCTAGATGGGGCCCCACGGTGGGCGCCAAACTGTTAATGCCAAAAATCACCCAAAGGATAACTTAAGGTCGTTGTGGAGCTTTAACAACTAAAGAAAAGGATCTCAAGACAAACAATGCAATCGTCGACAGAAGGTAAATAAGTCAAATAAATTTGGTGACGTGGAAAACCCCGTCGAGGGTAAAAACCGCGGCCGACTTGTAGAAGTCGACGGTGCACTATGATCGCCAAACAGGGGCGATATCCTTTTGTAGCAAGTGTTGTGAGTACAAGAGATTACAATAAGAATAAAAGTAAACTTAATCGTAAACTAATGTCATGCGTCGTGCGTAATTGCGCTAAATCATGCGGAATAAACTGTTGTCGTGCGTAGCTTGCGTGAGTGATATTTGCTCAAATGCTCTCTGTTGTATGCTCTGTATTCTATGTTGGTTCCTGTTTTCTTAACAATGATCTTAACTTTCAGTTAGTTCAGATTTAGATATGGTGCGGAAGCGTATTTAAGAACTGAAAGAACACCAAGAACATAACAAGAATTCTGCTGGTGTGTGTGTTTGTGCGTAGCTTAATTATCTGATTCTTTTTCTCTTTTTAAAGTTAATAGAAGAACTCAACATGAGTCTTATATTTATACTACTACAAAGGGGACATACTTTAGACAATAAGGACTGATCTACAGTAGACAAGATCGTATGAACAATAGCAGGTACGATGTTCATTTAATGCGCATGTTCCAATTCTGACAGAGCCCTATCAGAGTTTGACACGTGTAGTTGATGTCAGGGCACGCCTAGAACAAGTGGATGAACGGATCCTGAAACAGTAGAAAGATATTTGTAAATCTTCTAAGTCTTCAGTATAAACCGCAGAGGCTCTGTCAAGGGTGACAGAGGTTCTGCGGCTCGGTCCTCTGTGAGTTGTCTTCTGCTGATTCTTGCCTTCGGTATTCTTGGGTTCTTCTGCAGAGCCTCTGTGGGTTACTTCTGTACTTAGACTATTTTCACTACTTTCACAAACAGAAAGATTTGAGCTAACAATCACCCCCTAAGTAGTGAAAATTAAAAATTTGAAAGTGCAAGTATTTTCTAAGTACAGGAATAATTTTCTTTTTACATTAGATTATGCCAGAGGCATTTACATTTGATTGTATTGAAAAGAAAAATATTACAGAGGATTTGTTTGACTGACTCAGACATTGGCATCCTTGAAGTCATTGAAACTTCTGCGGTCGAGTCCTTCTTGTATGAGCTCGTGATAGAAGCTGATGCAGAGAGTTCGGAAGTTGATTGTTGCATCGATAACCTCTATCAGTCTGTCGGCAAGACTTTGATCCATGAGCTCTGTTCCTCTGTGCTCCACTAGGATCGTTCTAAACTCTGTCAAAGTACTAGTTGCGTACTTTTGACAGTCCATCTCTACGAACAACTTTGATTTACCAGAAGGATCTAGAAATACTAACCCGACCCTTGGATTTGTGATGATTGAGTTTGGTGTAGCAGAGGGAGGGCAGTAGTCTTCTGGTGGTTGAACGTTTAAGATTTTTACTCCAAGATCTCGAGCCAATTGGAAATCTACAATGCTGTATAGTAGAAGCTTCTCGCGTATGGCCTTTCTAATCACCCTGTAGGCTCTACGAACTTCGTCGGTTGTGAAGTTCTCTTTCGTCCATTCCAGAAGATCAGGTAGATCATAAGGATTGAGATTCCTAAGATCTGCATCTGCAAATTGGTTCTCTGATCTGTCCTCTCTTTTGACCTTGTAGATGTTGTAAGAGAGTTTAGGCCAGGTTCTGGTTCTTGAGAACTTACAATATAGGACTTTGACGATCTTGGATGTTGAGAAGACTTCGTATTTAGGCTTGGGTTTTGTTCTGGTGAAGAGGTTTTCGAGGTCAGCACGGAAATCAGGGTCTTGAATTGTTGATTCGGATTGATCCATTATGCCCGTTCTTCTGTATAAGTACCTATACACCACCTCTTCCATTTGTGGTGGTGGTGGTTGAGGTAAGGTTCTGCGCAGAGCATCTAATTGGTTCTTGACTTCTGCCACTTGATCCTCTGTTGTTTTACCTTTTGGATCCAGAACAGGTTTGTTTGACAGAGGAGCAACACCAAAATCCCAGTCTTCTTCTTCTGGCTTTGGTGTCACAAAAGCATCGAAAGAGCTTTTCATCAGTTTCTCTGTTGGAGGTTGATGCTTGGGCTTTTTCCTTTTAGGTTCCTCTGTCATAATCCTTTTGCCCTTATCTTTTGCCTTTGTATGATCTGCTTGTAGAGATGGGGTTGCCTCTTTAGGATTTGACGCTTGAGCTTCAGAGGGCTTTGTTGTTGATGTTTCTGTTGGTTTGGGGATTGCCTCTTTAGGTTTTGATACTTGAGTTTCAGAGGGCTTGATTGGTGATTTGGGTTCTGTTGGAGAGGCTTCTGGTGTTTTGCTCAGATATTTCCTCTGTTTTTGAGCAATTGTTTTGGTTCTTGGTATTTTGGGTGTTGGGGAAGGTAGTTCGTCTTCGGAGGATGTCAGAAGTTGGACCTCTTCTTGGATTTGGACATCTTCTCCAAATACAAAAGGAAATTCCACAGAGGTTGGTGTTGCCTCTGTGGTCTTCTGTTGTTGAACTTGGGTTGTTTCTGGTATTTGGGTTTCAGGTGTTTGGGTTGTAGCTGGGGTTTCTTCAGAGACCATTTCCACAGATGCGGTTGTTGCCTCTGTGGACTGTTGTGTTCTTTGTTGGGTTTGAGTTGGGGGTGCAGAGGATATTGGTTCTGAGGATACCGGTGGAACGGGTAGACCTCTGCTTGCAGCTATTTCCCTTTATTTCTCCCCTCGATTCTCCCCCTCAGGATGATCTGATGGATCATGATGGTCATCATCAGAGTCATCCTGACCTTTATCTGTCGTACCCTCTGCCCTGCAAGATGTATCTGGTTTCTTTGGAGGAGTTGCACCTGCGGCTATTAGTTTTGCGCATACATCATCACAGAGTCCAAGAAGAGTTTGGAGCTCTGCTTCTGTGTTATAGCGCATTCTGCCGACGCTTTCTCTGAAGTCTTTCACGTAATTTGCGTTGGCAGCAGTGAAGGCAACGATTACTTCTGTCACTTGGTTGATTACCCCTTGTCCAAGCTCTGTCAGCTGAGCTCTAGTCATGTAGTCAAAAGGCTGCATGGCCTGAGTGTTTCTGATTGTTGCTCTTGGACCTCTTCTAAGGCCTTCTTCAGGTCTTCAGGTGTAAGACCCTTAGACTTTGACGATTGCTCTTTTAATTGTTGAAGAAAGTGCTTGACAGACTCTTTGAAGGCAGAAGTTGCGGCTTTCCCGAATTCTTGAGCTGTAGAGGTAGCAGTGGTAGTAGCAGTGTGTGTTGCAGTGGACTTCATCTGGGTTAAGGCGTTTTGAACCTCTGTGGACAAGGTGTCCATTTTGGTGTTCAGATCACGGATTGCCCTGGATGCAGTATCTACAAAAGATTCAAAGGAGATTTTCAACCCCTTTAATGTATTGTCCACAGAGGTGACAAGGGTTTGGAACTCATCCCTTGATACATGTGAACTAGTTGTAACCTCTGGAGGAACACATTCGTCCCCAGAGTGAGTCTATGTTCCTGAGACACCTTCTTTCGCCCTTGTTTTGATGTTGGGGGCGGAAGGATTTCCTTCTGATCCTCGACCAGAAGCATCTAGTGCTTCAGACTCTACAAAAGTTCTGAGAATGACATTGTCTAGATCCACTCCAGAGGTGGGTTCTAGATTATCCTTCTTTTGACTCGGAGACTTGTCTAGAGTCTCTCCGTCTTTGTGCACTCTAATCTCCTCTGAAGAGATGTTTGGACCTAGTTGTGTGCGTGTGGCAGAGGAAACAAATTCCTCTGCAAGGATTTCTTTTGTGATCTGGGGCAATAGATCACTTACTACGGATGAATCCTTTAGAGAGGATTCCCCTGGAATGGTTTCCCTGGTTATTAATGGTACAGAGGATGAAAGAATTTCCTCTGTTCGGATGGTTTGGGTTGGGGTCGAGCTGTGCGGCTCTTTTTCAATATTACCTTCTGCTGCTAGACCAGCGGTAATAGAAGTGTGGGTTGCACTGGGAGTTGGTTTTGGTTGTGTGCCTCTATTAATCCAGGCATCTTTTCTTGCTTCTTCTTCTGTGAAGCATCCAACCACTTGTTCTCCATCTATGGTCTCAACCTCTGTTGCTACCCTATGGCTTGATGCTTCTACCCTAACTTCTGTAGTGGCTTCTGCATCAGTGCGTAAATAGTCGAATATTGGATGTGAGCCAATTAGTCGCATGACATGTGGATGGTAAAGACCTTTTCTTATTTGGTCTGCTTCTTCTTCATCAGAATCCACTTCTGAGACTTCTACCCAAGTCTCCCTAGTTTCAACCATTTCCTCTGTTGGACCTCCTATCATGAAGTCCAAGCGATGTTCTTCTGTAGCTACCTCTTCCTCTGGGCTTGCCCTTTGTACATCAAATGTGGGTTGAGTGAAGGGGTTATGTAGAACTTCAGGAGTTTTCGATTGATTATTCTGTGGGGTTTGGTCATCCTCTTCCAAGTCTGAAGAGATTCGGAAATCTGCTTCTTCTGTAGAGCCATGGGAGAGGGGTTATGCAGTCCATCCAGAAGTATCAAGAGTTTTGGCAAACTCAGGGCGTTGGATGAAGTCAGAGAAATTCCCATGATGTGCATAATTGAGAGGAGTTGGGGAATGCACAGGTGATTTTTGGGTTTGTTCTTCTGCGACTTCTTCTGTCATTTCTTCTGCCACTTCTTCTGCCACTGTATCCTCTGCCTATTGTTTGCATAGGAGACAGAGGTTTCCCAGTTTTCTTCTTGCACTTTCTCCTCTTGGGTTTAGGTGCCCCTTCCTCTAAGGCTTTGGATTTTCTCTTCTTCTTTTCCTTTGGGGGAGAGGGAGGAGAAGAAGATCAAGCTTCTGTGGCATGAGGAGGAGAGGTTTGAGTTTCGACATCAGAAGTTGAAGTACCCTCTGTGGTTTTCCTCTTCTTTGTTTTCTTTTTAGGAGTTGAGGTGGAGAGTTTTTGTTTCTTTGAGGCAGAGTGGATGGATTTTCTCTGAGCACGGAATCTGGCTTGATTTTCTTCATGCTTCTGAAAAACAGCTGCCCATTCTTCATCTGTCAACCTATCTAATACTTCTGTACCTATGGGGACTCCTAGACGCGGGGGTGTCATAGGACTTGGTTCTGGAGTCCTATGATCGCGTATGTATTCTAATTCTAGTTCTTCGTCCCTTACATATCCCAGAAGTTTCTTTGGCAGAGGTCTGCAGTGTGGGTATCCATCAGAATGTTCTGTTAGGGAGTTTTTGTTCATAGCATACATCTTGGTTGTTGCCCCCTCCATTGGCCATTTATCGAGCAAGAGTAGAGGCTCTAGCAGAACACCTAGAATTCTTTGAAACTGCAGAGGAGGTAGAGCTCCTGTTGTCTTTGACCTTTTCTGCTGGAAGGTGATCTTTCTGTCGATGGTGTTAACCATTTCTTGCATCATGAGAGTGGCGAAGTCCAGAGGTAGGTCGTAGTAGACTCCGTACATGATGGCTAGTATTTGGTGTGAGGATTGATCTGGACTCCCCACTTTTCCTGTTAGGCACCTGTTGAGTATTGAAAAGAGTGTATTCTACAGAGGTGGTAATCTGCCTCTGCGGAAATCGTTTCTCTTTCTCAGGGTTGTGTTGTACCCCAACATTTCGACAAATCTGCAGAGTTCTTCATCTGTGGGTTCCTCTGCGAATCTCTTTAAGCCAAGAAGACCTCTGGTGGGTAGACTGAACTCAAGAGAGAACATAGTTCTGTTGAACTTGAGTTCAAGATGTTCGGATTTATCGGGTTTGGAGATGTACCCTTTGATCTGTCGGTCTTCTGGATCAAATCTGCAACTTTGCCAGAATTGATTTATATATCTGGCAGGGATTTTGTCCAAGGTTTTGGTCAGAAGAGGGTAGAGAATATGTTGTTTCAGAATATGAAGAAGTATAGCATGTGTTTTCCCAAAAGCGGTTTTTGAAGGAACAAGGTAGTGATTATTGGGTTTTAATGGTAGAACATTTGCAAAATGTTCATGTGCTAAGAAGTTTCTAAGGTGGGTGGTCGGAGCAAAATCTGCTTCATCGCCGGAGTTATCTTGCTCCAGGTTTCTGGCGATTTCAGGATTTTCTGAGTGTTTAGAGTGCTCAGGGGAGTTCGCCGGTGAGTGTGCAGGGGAGATAGCTTGAGCTTTAGAAGAGGAGGCTATTTCTTGTATGAAGGTAAGAATTTTGCAGGTTTTTGCAAGGTTCGCCGGAGAAGAAAGTAAGAGTTCGTAACGTTTATGAGGATTGGTAACTTGGGTTTTATACTGAAGGGTAACGTTTTGAATTCTGAAAAGGTAAATATATGGAAGTGAATAATATTTAGGGTCTGTACTTGAGTGTGAACGGAGGGTTCAACTTTCCAGAAGAACGTGTGCCGTGTACGTCCAGTAAAAATGAGACACGTCAGCAGTGTCAGAGTATGACAGGACGTCGTGCGCGGTCCATTAATGCTAGGCGCATGGGTTTCTTTTCCTCCATATGATTTTCACTCTCAGTAAAATAGCCGTTACTATTGCAGAATTCCCAAAATTTTTGAAAATGACAGAGGCTTTGTAAAGAGTTCTGTGGTTTTGAAACCTTTTTTCTATCTTCTGTTGCTTGCACCTTTACCAAAAGTATTTGAAAAAGCATTGGAGAGGATCGATAGATTTTTAGAGTAGAAATTGTTTTCATAGAGGTTTTGGAGCTCTGTCAGAGCCAGCAGAAGCTCTATGAGAGGAAATTTCTCATAACTAAAAATCTATTAAACTTTTTGATCATCCAAGTTTTTAATTGTTTTTAGAATTGTTTTTAGGACATATTTGGAAGTTGGTGTCCTAGAAAACTGTTTTGGATAAGGTTCTGCGCGAGTAACTCTTATTTTTGCCTAGGTTAATCAACAGAGGTTCTTGTGTTTGAAAGAGCTCTGTGACTAACCTTTTAGTGATTTTTGGTGTGCAAAAGTTCAAGAGATCTCTGTCGAGGATCATAGAGGTTTTCCCTAGCAGAGCCTCTGTTGAGCTCAGCAGAGGCTCTATGACCTTAAATTTCTAATAACAAAGAACTCATTAATCTTTTTGAATATTTGAAGTTTGGAATGTCTTTAGCAGTGTTTCTAGGACATATTTGGAAATTTGTGTCCTAGAAAACTGTTTTTGAAAATGATTTTGTACGTGTAAACTTCAAATATCTTGATTTGTTAGCACAAGTTATGTGGTGTATGAAACTTTTTGACTTGAGACCTTTTGTATGACATTCAAGATGATCGATCGAGTTCTTATATGTAATTTGTAGTAATAGAGGATCTGACTTACAGAAGCTCTATTGAGCTCAGCAGAGGCTCTGGAACCTTAAATTTCTCATAAAGGGAGACTCATCAATCGTTTTGATTATTTTCTTTTTGGAATGTCATAAGTAATATTTCTAGGACATATTTGGAAATTTGTGTCCTAGAAAATTGTTTTCTTGAAAGATTTGTACGAGATACTCACTTTTTGACTTTCCTTTGTTCGGCAAAATTCTTGACCTCTATTGATTGTGGTTGATCACAATTCTTATTTGGCTCCCCCTTGAATGATCAACCTCTATAGATCATTTCAAGGTCTCTTTCTGCTCCCCCTTGACCTATGCTTGGATCAAATAAGATAAGTTGTGCATAGAACATAGATCAAGTCTTTCAGAGGTTCTGTAAGGACTGTCGGAGGTTCTGAGCAATCCCATATAAGCTCTGTTGAGTATTAAAGAACTTCTGATGTTTTGAGAATTTACATACATCAAATAATTTAAACATAACAAAAAATAATGTATTTACATATTTACAGAAGATTAAGTTATACTTACAGAGGTTTTAACTCATGTTTATCATTCCCAACTTACCCACCAAGAAAATGAATCTTTTCTCATCTAGTGCCTTGGTGAATAAGTCTGCAAGCTGGTATTCTGTAGACACGAAATGCATTTCGATTGTCCCATATTCAACATGGTGTTTCAGAAAGTGGTAACGGATGTCGATATGCTTTGTTTTGGAATGATGTACTGGATTGGCAGAGATTGCTATGGCGCTCTTTGAGTCACAGAAGATGGGAATCTTGAATATGATGTGGCCATAGTCCTTAAGCTGAGTTTTCATCCACAGAACTTGGGAGCAACAGCTAGCAGCAGCAACGTATTCGGCTTCTGCTGTAGATGTGGATACGCAGTTCTGCTTTTTAGAGATCCAGCTGACTAGTTTACCACCTAGGAATTGACAACTCCCAGAGGTACTCTTTCTGTCGAGCATGCATCCTCCATAATCTGAATCTGCGTAAGCTTTAAGACCAAAACCAGAGTTCTTCTGATACCAGAGGCCAAGATTTTTGGTCCCTTTGAGGTATCTGAAGAACCTCTTTACAGCATTATAATGGGATTCCTTCGGGTTAGCTTGATATCTTGCACAGAGGCATGTGGCATGCATTATGTCAGGTCTACTTGCAGTTAAGTATAACAGAGATCCAATCATTCCTCTGTAGAGTGTGCATTCTACAGGTATGCCATTTGGATCTGAGAATAACTTATTTCCAGTGGCCATTGGGGTTCTCATTACAGAGGCATCCGAGAGACTGTATTTTGAAAGTATGTCAGAGACATATTTAGCTTGATTTATGAAAATTTCCTCTGATGATTGTTTTACTTGGAGTCTGAGGAAGAAACTTAATTCTCCCATCATGCTCATTTCAAACTCACTCTGCATAAGTTTTTCGAAATCTTTGCATTTTTGTGCATTTGTAGACCCAAAAATTATGTCGTCCACATATATTTGTACAAGCATAATTTCATCACTTTTTCGTTTATAAAAAAAAGTTGTATCTGTTGTACCTCTGTCGTAACCATTTTCGAGAAGAAAGGTAGAATGTCTTTCATACCATGCTCTTGGAGCCTGTTTCAGTCCATACAAAGCTTTGTCAAGGTAATACACGTATTTTGGGTACTTGGGGCTTTCAAACCCTGGTGGTTGTTGGACATATACTTCTTCTTTGATTTCACCGTTTAGAAAAGCAGATTTTACGTCCATTTGAAATACTTTAAAACCTCTGTGGGCTGCGAAGGCTAAGAAGATTCTTATGGCTTCGAGCCGTGCGACAGGGGCAAAAGTTTCATCGTAATCTATGTCTTCTTCTTGTCGATATCCCTTGGCCACCAATCTTGCTTTGTTTCTTATGACCACCCCTTCTTCATCCTTCTTATTTCTGAAGACCCATTTAGTTCCTATGGCTTGTATTCCTCGTGGCAGAGGAACTAAAGTCCAGACTTTGTTTCGTTCAAACTGTAGAAGCTCTTCTTGCATAGCGTCTACCCAGTTTGGGTCGTCAAGGGCTTCAGAGATCCTTTTTGGCTCGATCACACTAATAAAGTTTGTAAAGAAACAAAAGTTAGCAGTGGCAGATCTTGTTTTTACCTTTTCAGAAGGTTCGCCGATTATAAGACTTGGAGGATGGCTTTTTGTCCATTTTGTTGTTCTTGGGAGATGGTCATCGATTTCATCAAGTTGATCTTCAGAGTTTTCTAACTGTGGTTCTTTTGCAACTTCTGTCGTAGATTTTGCGTTCGTGCTTGATCCTACAGATTGTGGAATGATTGGAATGAGTGGCGGTGTTTGTTCCTCTGAGGAAGTAGAGACTAAGTCTTCTTGTTCCTCTGTTATTGGTTCCTCTGTGTTTTCTGGAGTTAGTTCTTCAGTAGCTTCTGTGGTTGTTTTCCTTGTCGTATCATCTTCTGTTGGCTCCCCCTCGGCATTTGCATATGTATGATTAACAGAGGAAGATGAAGTATTTAAGGGACCAGTTAGAGATATACCTGTCTCGATCTGGCTGACAGAAGATGATCCTCCAGAGGCTCTGACGGCTCCAGCAGAGGGATCAATGTCGTCATGGAACATCTCTTGAAATAAAAGATTTAAGTCTTCTTTTCTTGTTTTTGAGATGCCAAAGGATTCTCCTTTTAGACCGAGTTCTGAACTGATTTGTTCAGAAGTCTTCTGGAAAGTATCGTCAAAAAAACATTTATGCTTTCTACGATCTTTCGACACCGCAGAAGATAAACTCTTTAGGCCTTGGAAGTTGCAGAGTATCCTATGAACTTTCCTTCATCTGCCTTTACTTCAAACTTTCCTCTTGCTTCTCTATCATTTAAGACGAAGCACTTGCATCCAAATACATGGAAGAACTTGATGTTTGGTCGTCTTTTGTTGATCAAATGATATGGTGTTTTGATGTGTCTCTTTACGATGGTTGATCGATTTTGGGTATAGCAAGCGGTTGATACTGCTTCTGCCCAAAATGTCATTGGTAATCCACATGCGGTTAGCATAGTTCTGGAGGCCTCCACAAGCGTGCGATTCTTTCGTTCAACCACGCCATTCTGTTGTGGGGTGCATGCAGCAGAGAAGTTCTGTGAATTCCTTCTTCTGTAAGATAGGCTTCAATGACAGAGTTTTTGAATTCTGTGCCATTGTCGCTTCTCAGTTTCTGAATCCTGCACTCATACAGAACTTGGATTCTTTTCATTAAATTTATCAGTATGTTTTGAACATCTTATTTCTTTCTAACAAATTCAACCCATGTAAATCTTGAGAATTCATCGATCAAAACAAGCAGATATTTCTTGCCACCTAGGCTCTGTGTAGATATTGGACCGTAGAGGTCAACATGGAGCATGTACAGAGGCCTAGTGCAAGATACATCAGTTTTGCCTTTATGGGAAGCTCTTTTGAGTTTTCCCATTTCACAGGCAGAGCATAAATGATCTTTATTAAATTTAACGTTTGGTAGACCTTTGACTAGATCAAATTTTACAAGTTTATCAAGAGTATGAAAGTTTAAATGGCAGAACCTGTTGTGCCATAACCAGGCTTCTTCGCTTTTGCATGCAACAAGGCAGATTTTGTCTTTCTTGTTCTTTGCATTGAAGTTCATGAGATATAGATCTCCTCTTCTTTCGGCTCGCAGAAGTTCAATTCCTGTGTCCTCGCTCTGTAGAGAGCAGAAGGTTCTTTTGAACATTACGTCGAATCCCGTATCGCAGAGTTGACTAACACTGAGAAGATTATGTTTAAGGCCATCAACATATGCAACTTTGCATACGGTTATATTTTCCTTCTTTATGACTCCGTAGCCTTTGATGTACCCCTTTTTATTGTCTCCAAAGGTCACAAATCCACCATCGTTCTTTTCTTTGTATGTGGATAGAAGACCTCTGTCGCCAGTCATGTGCCTCGAGCATCCGGAGTCTAGATACCAGATCGGCACATACTGCTTCTGCAAGACAATCAGAGAGTTTTAGGTACCCATATCCACATGGGTCCAGTTTTGTTAGGGGTTTTCAAGTTTGCCTTAGCATTCTTGGTCTTTGTTTTAGCTTCTGTTGAAGAAACATTTTGTTTCTTCTTACCCTTGGATTTTTCATTTTCTTTGGGTATAGTAAGATGACAGTGTGGACTTTTGAAGTGTTGGTTTAATTTAAACATAAGATCAAAGCAATGACAATATTGAATGTGCGAAGAGATTTGCTTGAAATTTTCATTAAATACATTAAATGGGGGCACAGAGGCATTACAATTTATCCTAACATTAGACTTTCTATTACAAGAAGGTTTATGTAGGCTAGATCGTTGTTTGCAAAATCCTTTGTTGAGTGCGGCCTTCTGTGTTCCCCTTATGTGGTGAACTTCTGTAGATTTCACTGTCACAGAAGAAAAAGATTTGTTAATTTTAGTCCATTTACCCTTATGTTTCCATGTTAGTTTTTCTTTAACAGGTTTTAAGGGTTTTAAAATCTTTGAACTTGTTGGAATTTGAGTGGACATTAACTTCTGTTGTTTGAAATTTTCAAGCTCAAGAGAGGTTTTGGCTTGTATGCACATATCCAAAAAGTCTGGACAGATAGGAATTCCAGTGATTTTCTCCTTGGGAGGAATAGTTCTGTTAAGAACTTCAGAGGTTTGTTTAAAAACCTCTGTGTCACTAGGTCCGATCTCTGACTTAGAGACAGTCTCTGATTCGTCAGAGGATGAATCGTCCTCATATACAGAGGTTGAGTCACTTGGTTCTCTTTCGACAGAGGATAGACTTTCAGAACATGTGTCATACTCACTTTCTTCCTTTTCTAAGGAACTATCTTCTAAGTTAACAGAAGTATCTGTTAAGTTTTCTTCAGAGAGATCTTGATCGCTGGAAGATGTACAGAGGTTTTTTTCAGAGATATAAAGTTTTTCTTCTGTAATTCTTGGCTTGAACTCAGGTGCCTCTGCTGATAATTTCTTTTCAAAATTCATCATGCAGACAAATGCAACTTGGGTTTGAGTGTCTGGATTACCAAACTTGAAGATTCATATCTGATCTTGAGTTTTCAGATACCTCTTAGGTTTGGATTCTCTTTTGACAGAGATTGAAGGTGACAAATCTGTGTTTTCAAACCACACATTTGTCATCTTCAGAGGTTTCCTCTTGTGAGGTTCCCCAGAGACTTTTTGCCTTTTACTTACAGAGAGAAGATTTGGAAATCTAGTTTTTCTTGTATCTCCAATGTGAAATAGAGAGGACAGAGACTTGTCTCTTTTGGTTCCGGTATAAGGATCTATATCACAGAAGCCAATTCCCCGTCTCCCTATTTGTGTGTTTATTTTTTCGTACACCTTCTGAGCATCTTGAATTTTTTTAATTTGAAGATCTCTTCTGAGTAAATCTTGACAGATGACTTATCTTTCCTTTTGAAAATAATTTTTAAGAGCTAGGATGTTCATTCTGTCGTACTCAACGTCTATTAGTTCTTTAGACTTTGTTTTCAAGGAAGAATTAAGTTCAGAAATCTTTTCTTTTAAAGGATTTAACTTTTTGTTCCAGTTCATTTCAATTTCTTCTTTTTCTTTAAAGATTTTAGCTTTTTCTTGAGTGAGAAGTCTAGCTTCTCTCTCATAGAAGGTGAGCTTTTTCTGAATATTTTCACATGTCTTTTTCATTTCAGTGTATTCAATGTTAAGTTTAATCAAATCATCTTCTGCCATTTTAGAGTTAGAGGTAGAAGTGGATACCTCACTGTCGGAGTCGGAGCTGACTTCTGCCATGCCACAGAATAGAGCATTCTTTGTTTCGCCTTCGTCAGAGGATGTGTCTGACTTCCAGATTTCTTTGTTCACCATTAGTAACTTCTGAGCATAGTATTCAGCTTTCTTTTTGTAGAAAGCTGCATCCCTCTGAGGGCGATTTGACTTGCTCCTGCATTCGTTGGCAAAGTGACCTGGCTTTCCACAATTGTAGCATCCTTGGTTCTGTGTGGAGTTTCCAGCTCTGTCATCTGACCTCTGTCGGTCACCACTTCTTTCGGTTCGGCATTCATTTGCGTAGTGGCCTGGCTTACCACATTTGTAACACTCTTGAATCTGTCGAGTGTTGCCAGCTTTGTCTTCTGACCTCTGTCGGTCATTTCCTCTGTCATTTCTGTCACTTGACCTCTGTCGGTCACCACTTCTGTCGTTTGACCCTTCTCTTTCTCGATTATCTCTTTCATATCGTTCATTACCAGATTTCTTCTGGTATCCTCTGCTGAATTCCCTAGTCAGGAGAGCTAATGATTTAGCTATCGAGGCCAGGGTCGTTTCTTCTTCTTCTACTATTTCCTCTTCTTCTTCACTTTCTACCATCATGTTTTTCTTCTTCTTTTCCTTTCTTTCCTCTACTGCTTTCTCTTTCTTTGGTTTCTCTCTAGCCTCTGTAGTCTTACCAACCAATGCAAGAGGTGCAATGATCTGGGCTTTTGCTTGTGCTACCTGAGGCTCTAGTGCTGCCAATGTTCCATAGAGGTCTAATAGGGTCCAGGAATCTAAGTCTTGATTTGTTTTCAGAGACATAGATAACTGAAGCCATTCTTCATTCAGAGATTTCAGGAACATAACGTTGTTTTCTTCAGAGGTTCTGTGGATGCCGAACTTCTTGCACTTGTTTATTAGAGAGTTGAACCTATAATACGTAGTCTGCAGAGATTCGGTTGGCAGAGCTTTAAAGGCATAGTATTCATTTATGTATTGAGCTCTGCGGTTCTTCTGGGTTTTGACTCCTCCTTCTAGTTGTTTTTCCAGTTCTTTCCAGAGATCATATGCAGATTCACATGCATCCATGGACTGTAAAAGGTCATTTGGAATGGCTATAATCAGAATTCTCTTAGTTTTCTGAGCAACTTCGTATTTAGCCCAATTAGGATCAGACCAATTATCCTGGGTCTTTTGTTTCGTGTGTTCTGGGATTTCTGGTGTGTCGTCTTTGCTAGGAACACGAGGTACAGTTATCATGGGAACGAAAGGGGGGTTACGGATATAATAAACCAATTCTTTGTTAGTACCCTCAAAGAAGTGAATCATTCGAATTTTCCATTGAGGGTATTCTTCTCTAAGAAGAGTGGGAGGTTTGGTTAAGGAACCCGCAGAGAGGAAGTTGTTTGTACTCGTCATTTTAAAGAAAGATAAATTATCCAGAAAAGGGTTTGAACAACAAACTTTTCAGAGTATGACGTGGATGCTTCGTATGAAGTTTTTAAGCTTAAAAGCTTTAAGCTGAGCACTAAAATGGTGTTTTTAACCAGAATAACAGATTCTATAAGTTTACTAAAGTTCGAATGAATCGAAAATGGCAAAAAAAAAACAGAAACTGTTTGATTAATATGAAGAATAGGTTAAAAATCCAAGTTTCTACCAAATATCATTGTAGAGAGTGGTTCCCTTGATATTAAAAATCAAGGTTCGCTCTGATACCAATTGTTGGTTCCTGTTTTCTTAACAATGATCTTAACTTTCAGTTAGTTCAGATTTAGATATCGTGCGGAAGCGTATTTAAGAACTGAAAGATAATGTAATGGTAGAAGAACACACAATATCAGATAAACAGTATGTAAAGAACATATGAGTATCTCCAAGATTACTGTTTGATATTTATCAAGAACACCAAGAACATAACAAGAATTCTGCTGGTGTGTGTGTTTGTGCGTAGCTTAATTATCTGATTCTTTTTCTCTTTTGAAAGTTAATAGAAGAACTCAACATGAGTCTTCTATTTATACTACTACAAAGGGGACATACTTTAGACAATAAGGACTGATCTACAGTAGACAAGATCGTATGAACAATAGCAGGTACGATGTTCATTTAATGCGCATGTTCCAATTCTGACAGAGCCCTATCAGAGTTTGACACGTGTAGTTGATGTCAGGGCACGCCTAGAACAAGTGGATGAACGGATCCTGGAACAGTAGAAAGATATTTGTAAATCTTCTAAGTCTTCAGTATAAACCGCAGAGGCTCTGTCAAGGGTGTCAGAGGTTCTGCGGCTCGGTCCTCTGTGAGCTGTCTTCTGTTGATTCTTGCCTTCGGTATTCTTGGGTTCTTCTGCAGAGCCTCTGTGGGTTACTTCTGTACTTGGACTATTTTCACTACTTTAACAAACAGAAAGATTTGAGCTAACATTCTATGAAAAGTGTTGAATAGGTGGTTGTTTTTTGAAAGTGAGGCGCAGGCCTTTATATATCTTTTGGTAGCATTAAATGTGTCTTGATGATAGTTAATGCCAAAAATCACCCAAAGGATAACTTAAGGTTGATGTGGAACTTTTAACAACTAAAGAAAGGGATCTCAAGAAAAACAACACAATCGCGAAAAAGTAAATAAGACAGGAGAATTGGTGCGCGGAAAACCTAAACGAGGGAAAAAACCGCGGCCGACTTGTGAGAGTCGACGGTGCACTATGATCGCCAAACATGGGCCAAAAGGAGTTGAGACTCCTTCTTCGATGAACCATGGGTAGGCATATCACCTAACCCACCTACAAAAAAGGCACAAAAAACGAGAATAAGAGGAAGTAATAAAAGTCATACGACAGAATCGTACGACTAGCTAAAAAAATTATTACCCATCGCCTCTTCTTCCTCTTCTCTCCTCTCCGATCCTCCCTCAACAGGGATCTCCGTTCCTCCAAGAACGACGACCTCGTCGTTCCTAACATTACACTGAACAAAGAAAGACCTCTCGTCTAGAGAATAGTCCCTAAACTTGTCGATCTTCGTCGCAGATTCGAAAAATCAGCGTCAGGAAACGTGATGGCTGCAAAACAAAAGCAATATCAGTCAAAGCGCACGGCTAAAAATAAATACTCGATTCGAAAGAAAAACGTCGTGTCCTCAGCTAACAGGTCGAGAGACTGTGTCTATCCAAAGACGTATCTCGCCTTCCACCCTCGGTCATTAACCTGGGTATTTAGCACCAACACTTGGGTGCCCCTATGCTTGGAAGACAAGCTATACCTGTGATAACCATCCACCTTCACCGTGTACGCCGCTAATAGATCGTCCACATTAAATGCCGGCGCCCACTCTTTAGTGACCCTGTCAATCACAAAAATGATCCGCCAGAACTGCGGCGTCATTTGGGCAGGAGACAAAGAAAACCTAGACAAAACTCCCTAACTAATGGGGAGAACAGCCACTTAAAGCCCGCCTTAAAGGGATACTCATACAGAACAAAGTGTCCGTTAGGACAATCGGCTAGTCGAAATTGATCCGACGAATAATCTGAACGACGTCAGGGACGCCGGATAAGGTCCTAAAAGCTTCTAAGCTTTCCTGACCAACAATGGTATTCGCTGGTTCAATTGACATCTTAAAAAGCTATGAGAAGAACAATAAATTTTCTTCTAAATTTATAAACGCTCGAAACGCACGTAAAAATGGCAAGCAAATCTCTCTGCAATCTTTTCCTAAAAAACACAAGTGATCGTGAAAAGGACACGATTTCCCTGAATCGCGCTATTTGTGGCAAAGATCGTGTCAGGTCGACCCTCTGGATGGTCGACACCTGTCAAACGCCTTTTCGCATGCATCATGCCGATGGACGACACTTGTCCTCTAAGCGTCTCTGACACGCCGTCATGACGTCACGATCTTTCAGTTTCCTCCAATCCAAAATGAACCGATACGGTTGGAATCCGACCAGACCCTCTCCCCATGCGACACGAGGCAAACAACTTCGTCAGGTTTAAAATTTGAATTTCACGCCTAAAATTCAAATTTTAAGGGCAAACGGTTTGGGTAAAAAATCACACCTCACGACCGACGGTAGAAAACTCAGATGACATTTCCATAAGACCACTATTGTATTAAGATAAGGTCTTACAGGTTATTTACAGACGTATGCTCGGTCGTATGTTTTTATGCTGGTCGTATGTTCCGTACGGCCGACGTACGAGACTTAAGACGGTCATACGATTACACTAACCGTTAACAGTCAAACCCGTTTTCTTTTGTTCATTAATGCAGGTCCACGAGCATTCATGGTGCAAACGGCCAGTAACGGACAAGTCATCAATAGCATTTAAAGCCCGACAGCGGTTACAAAGCAAGCCATCAAGACTCATTTAATGACCAGCGAAAGCTATAAAATGACCTGCTCCACAACCGAAAAAGCTATCTGGACTATTACGAATCATCTAGTCAACATCTGCTCCATCTATTTTCTAAGCAATTACACATCAAAAGCATAGCAATCTATAGAGCATTCGAACATCATTGACGCAAGCTTCGCACAACCACAGTTTGAACCGCACGACAGCATACTTTTTCGCACGATTTACACACGATGCACGACGTTTACACACGTCTAAGTTTATTTTTACATTCATTTGTAATCTGTTGTACACAAAACTCCTGTTACAAAAGGACTTTTGCCCCTGATTGGAGACTATAGTGCACCGTCGACTCTCACAAGTCAACCACGGTTTTTTCCCTCGTTTTGGGGGTTTCCGCGTCACCAAATCTCTTGTCTTGTTTACTTTTTCCATGCGATTGTGTTGCTTGGTCTTGAGATACGTTTCTTTAGTTGTTAAATTCCACGTCAACCTTAAGTTGTTCTTTTGGGCGATTTTGGCATTACAAGTTGGCGCCATCCGTGGGACCCCATCTAGTGAAAATCTCAAGCCAACGCATATATCGCTCTAACGATTTTGCAAAGGTTTTGTTGTTTTCAGGTAAATGGAAAATTATCAAGATCCCATGATTCCATTGCAGTCAGAATTGAATGCGGCTCAAAGTCAGATCCAAGCTCTGCACGAGAAGAATCAGAAAGTAGTCGCGGAGATTGCTTCTCTGAGGAATCCAACGATGGGCAACTCCTTTGGACCTCAAAATGGTCCTCGACCTATGGGTGTACCTATCATAAGGCCCCAATTCTACGCAGGTCCAGGACCATTCGCCCATAACGCGGGTCCAGGAACATTCGCCAATAACGCGGGTCTAGGGCCATTCGCCAACAATTCAGGTCCGGGACCATTCGTCAATAACTCAGGTCCAGGGCCGTTCGCCAACAATTCAGGTCCAGGGCCATTTGTCAACAACCCTCATCAAGGGCAATTTCCCCCTCAATATTTGAGGCCGCCACCTTCGCATAACGGAGCCCACCTATTCTACGTCCCTCTCAACGGGGACGCCAATGGTTCTTCGTATGGAAACGGTACGGCGACGGCTACAAATTCAGGGGTCAACCCTCAGACAGGCGTAAACTCCGATCCTAACGATCCCGTCGCCCAGCGACTTCGGTTGTTGGAAGATCAGAACGAGAAAATGTTGTCGCTACTTTCCAAGTTGCCATGCGCCGCCGTCCCCGTCGACGTAGAGCCCCGCACAGAATTTCAAGCATCGCCTTTCGTTGACACGATAGCGACTATCGAAGTCCCAAAGAAGTATAACATCCCTGCTTTCACGCCCAAATATTCAGGAATAACCAACCCGGCGGAGCATATTGCACAGTATAAACAGTTAATATGGACAGTCTCGATCCCACATCAATATCAAGAGGTGTGCATGTGCAAAAGTTTTGGCACGACTCTTACAGGTCCTGCTCTCCAGTGGTTGATCAACCTCAATCCCAAGTCCATAAGCAACTTCGCGGAGTTAGTCAACCAGTTTTCCCAACAGTAGCAGTCGCAAGATGGAGAAGCAAACCAGCGACCTGTATTACGTCGTCCAAAAGTCCGGAGAGTCCATCCGTGGTAATTTCAATCGCTTTAATGCAGAAATGATCAGCATTCAAAATTGTGACGTCAAGACTGCCATCGAAGCCTACAAGCGTGGTCTTGACGACAACACTACCGGATTGTACGTCGATCTTACAAAATATCCTCCAGAGATTTTTAAAGACGTATGAGCTAGGACTTTGGCTTACATGAGGGTCGAAGACGACTTAGTCTTCTGTCGTAAGCATTCCACTAACATAAAGTCGCTCGGGATCAAGAAACCAGATTTAAAATCCAAGCCGAGTGTCAAGTCAGAGCCATCGCGCCAAATATCGAACGTTCGGTTCGATAAGAAAAAGAGCAATCCTACATCACGATTCCCTCAATATCCTAATATCTCCTCTTATGGTTTCAAAGGGACGATGAAAGAGCTAGTCGACGCAAACGTTCAGTCGTCTGTCCGATGGCCAAAGAAGAGTGATAAAGATGACGCCAAGAAAGACAAGACCAAGTGGTACGACTTCCATAGCGATCATAGTCATACGACAGGCAACTGCCTTGCTTTGCTGAAGGAGTTAGCCTAAATCGTGCCCAAGGGTCATCTACAGGGCTTGGTTAATAAAGAATCTACGCCAGTTGATACCATAAGACCAGAATCCCCCATCCATGAAAAAATCGTCAACTGTGTGACGGGTGGGTCCGACGTCTGCGGTTTAACCTATTCGGCAGCCAAGCGGCACGCCAGTCAATCGTCGGGAGAATACCCCATTCCTCGGTCATCCCAACCGAAGCAAGAGCTGGAGCTAGAGGCGATGCCAATAACGTTCGACCAAGACGACCTCCAGGAAAGTTGGCAAAAACATTATGATGGTTTAATCATCCAGCTCACTATCGGCAACTGCTCGACCAAAAGAGTATTGGTCGATGGGGGCAGTTCGGCCAACATCATTTTTCTAAAGTTTTACATACGTTCTTAATCCCACAAACCTTCATAAGGCAGGGAATAGACATCGCTAGTAAATTACATTCTTCCCCAAGGCAAGAATTTTCCTGTTAGTCTTTTCAAAATTATCCCTATGAACGGACAAAACTAGAGGCCTACTCCCAGATTTGGGACAAAAGAGTCATCTCTTTTATCTAGACTGATATTCTATGCATGATCGAAATTTCTTTCGAAATCATGTACGACAACGATCCACAAGAGATCTTACGTCTGAAGATCATAGTACCAAATCTGCGACCGCAACCCCACGAAGCTGGGCTATAGTACATCGTATTTCCTTTTTGCTTTCGATTTATTTCGGCAAACGATTACTGACTGTTAATGCCAAAAATCGTCCAGAAGGATAACTTAAGGTTGATTGTGGAGCTTAACAACTAAAGAATAGGAATCTAGTGACAAAGCGTGCGACAAAGACAGAATAATGTAAAACAGACAAAGATTTTGGTGATGCGGGAAAAACCTCAACGAGGAAAAAACCTCAACGAGGAAAAAACCTCAAGAAGGAAAAAACCTGCGGACGACTTTGGGGGTCATCATTGCACTATGGTCGCCAAACAGGGGCGATATCCTTATGTTTCAGGTGTCGAGAGTACAGTGATTACAATACAAATGAAAGAAAGACCTTAAATGTAAAGTAAAACAGGTGTATCGAATGTAAAACGGGTGCGTCGTGTATAAAAACTGTGTGTCGTGCGTATAAGTCGTGCGCCGAGACCGGTCTTTTGAGGGAGAATTCTTTGAGTGTTTTTGCTGTGTATTCCTTGTTCTTGAAATCAGATGTCCGGAAGTGAGGCTGGAATCTTCATATTTATAGCCTTCGAGTGCCTTGAATGACTCCATAAATGCTTCTGATAACGGTCGCAACGGTCACTGCTGTTAACGCTCATAACTGTCTCTGTCGGTTACGCCCGTTGTCCATAAATAACATTGACCCTGCATTAAATGATGAAAACATAAAAGAAATGTCTTACGTTAGTCGGTCGAGGTCGTAAGGTTCTATACGACGGTCGAGGTCGAGAGGTATTTTTGACTTCATCTCTAGTCAAAGGATAAAGTGCTTATGACTTGACTTTGCTATGAGAAAAGTGCAGAAAATGTTTTTAGTGCTTTGGTCGTGGTCGAGGCTGGTGAAATTTTGCCCAAACAGTTTGCCCCAAAAATTTAAAAAATGGAGTGGCAATTTCAAGTTTCAAAAGTTTTTTAAATTTTGTTATTCTGACGTCTAGGGTCATGCCACGTGTCAAAAAATCTTTTCAGTTGCCTTGGAACTGGATCGGTCAAATTCCAACTAAAGAGGAAGTCGAAAAGGGGATAAGGTCGTGACGTCACGCTGACGCACGATCGTGCATAACAGCTGTAAATGCCAGGTGTCGACGATCTGTCGAGTATTCGAAAAGGCAAGGGCACGTGTCGACCATCGAGAGGCTCGATCTAACATGATCTTTTGCATAAATAGTTACCTTCGACGGATCTTTTCTACTTTACGATTCCAGAGAGATTTTAAGAGAGATTCTCCCTGATTTCTTTGTTGTTCTTCGCCGAATCTTTTCCAAACCTGTAAGAGATCTTCAACCTGTTAGAGATTTCGAGGTTTTAGGCACCTATATAAGGTACGATTCTCCAGTCTTTGTATGCGACACAAATCAATTGCTAGGAAACCTAGGAAGAACTGGGATATTTGGGGTTTTTCAGACCTGCAAATTTGGTTAACGGGTTTAGCGATGTCGACAGAACCTAGGAGTGCCATTCAGGATCAGGATGATCTTGATAGCTTTAGGAACCTGGCGAAAATCCCTGCGGGGATTTAGTGAGCAAGGCCAGTCAGATTCGACCAGAGATGTGCCCCAAGGGATACGTCCTGACATACGAGTATCCCTTTAGAATAGGCTTCGAGTGGCCCTACTCTCCCTTGACGAAATCTTTTATGTGCGAGTTCGACCTCTCGCCTGGACAACTGTTAATGCCAAAAATCGTCCAAAAGGATAACTTAAGGTTGATTGTGGAATTTAACAACTAAAGAAAAGAATCTTTTGACAAAGCGTGCGACAAAGACTGAAATGTAAATGAGACAAAGAATTTGGTGACGCGGGAAAAACCTCAACGAGGAAAAAAAACCCGCGGACGACTGTGGAAGTCGTCGCTGCACTATGGTCGCCAAACAGAGGCGATATCCTTATGTTTCTGGTGTCGATCGTACAGAGATTACAATACAGATGAAAGGAAATACTTTAAATGTAAAGTAACAAGTGTTTTAAATGTAAAAACAATGTGCGTCGTGTGTAAAAATGAAGCGTCGTGCGTATATGTCGTGCGTCGTGAGCGAACTGTTGAGGGAGAATTCTTTGCTTCGAGTGTTCTTCAGAGTTCAGCTGGTTGTGTGTGTTGTCCTGAAATGATGATTGAACCTTCGATTTTATAGTCTTCGTTTGCTTTAATTGACTTATTAAGTGCTTCGATAACTGCCATAACGTTTGTTGGATTAAATGCTCATAACTGACCTTGTCGGTTATAGTCGTTGGTCATTAATGACATTGATTCCTGCATTAAACATTTAACAAACGTAACAGTCATATTGAACGTTAGTCGGTCGAGGTCGTAAGGTCCTACACGACGGACGTGTGATCGAGACGACGTCGTGGTCGAGTGTCGTGAGGTGAATAACTTTTGACTTCAACTTTTAATCAAGGGATAAAGTACTATGATTTTACCTTACCATGGAAAAGTGAAATAAGTGTTTTCCTTACCTTGGTCGTGGTCGAGACTGGTGAAATTTTACCCAAACAGTTTGCCCCCAAAATTTGAAAAATAGAATGGCAAATTCAAATTTTAAATTTTGTCAGTCGGACGCCTAGAATCGTGACACGTGTCGAAAGTTACCTTAGTTGTCTTGGAACTGGATCGGTCCAATTCTAACTAAAGAGGAAGTCGAAAAGGGGATAAGATCGTGACATCACGCTGACTCATGATCGTGCTTAGCAGCTGTCATTGCCAGGTGTCAGCGATCCGTGGGGTCATACGAAAAGACAAGGGTACGTGTCGATCATCGAGGGATTTAACCTGACACGATCGATCACATAAATAGAGACCCACGATGGATCTTTTCCTTTTTACGCTTACAGTGAGTTTTAGAGAGAGATTTTCTTCCCGATTTCTTGCTGTTCTTTGCCAAATCTTTTCCAAACCTGCAAAAATCTTTGATTCAGTTAGGAGTTTCAAGGTTTTTCAGAGCGCCTATATAAGGTACGACACCCATCCTTTGTATGCATCGTAAGTCGATAGCTAGGAAGCCTAGAAAAAACTGGGATATCTGGGGCCTTTCAGATCGACAAACTTGGTTGACAGGATTAGCAATGTCGACCGAACCAAAAAGTACCATTCAAAATGAAGAGGATCTTGACGATTTTAGAAGTTTAGCGAAAATCTTTGGGGGATTACGGTGAGCAAGGCTGGCAAGATTCGACCAGAGATGTGCCCCGAAGGGTACGTCGTGATATATGAGTACTCGTTCAAGATAGGCTTCCATTGGCCATATTCGCCTCTGGCTAAGGCATTTATGTGCGAGTTTGACTTGTCGCCAGGGCAACTGATGCCCCAATTCTGGTGCGTTATCCAGGTCATCGAGCGACTTACCTCGAATTGGGAGTCACCGATGAACGTGAGGGACCTGCTGACGGCCTATCAGATCAAGAAGGACACATATCGTCGCTATAGCCTGTTTTCGAGATACAAGGGCGAGCGCACCTTAGTTTAAAACACTTCAGTCAACGACCGTAAATGGAAGACTCAGTACGTACTCGTGCGGGTGGCGACGCTGGACCCTGAGAGTGACTGGATCAGGTATGGTTGGAACATGGTGGGTGAGTTTCTAGCTTTAGTCGAGCGTTTTCATTGTATTTGTTTCTTTGTTTTTCGACTAATCTTTTTCCTTATGTATAGATATTAATTTCGACAAGGTAAAGCCTGACAACGACTCCAAGGCTAAGGTTGAGAAATTCCTGGAGTTTAGTGCTGACGATCGGTCGTTCGTCACACGCCATCTGGTAGAAGAGGATGACGACGTGGTTTTCTTGGGCGACAGGCTGCGGATGAGGCGAGAGGAGGGAGAGAAAGAAGAAGAAGAGGAGGAGGAGTCTGAGGAAGAGAAGAACGAAGGGTCGAGAGAGGCAGCAGAGTTATAGATGACTGGTAAGTATCCCTTCGCTTTCTTTTTGTTCGACCTAGTTTTTCCCTTCTCTCAATCGTTTAATAATTCTTTCTTTTGCCATACAGGAGAACTTCAGGCTAAGAGGACGCCTACAGCTGCAAAGAAGGCGACTCAAATCGAACTGGCTCGCAAGGCGAGGGAAAAGAAGAAGGAGGCTCCGACGACTGGGTCGGGAGTCCTGAAGAGAAAAGAGGCTCCGATAACTAGGTCGGGAGTCTTAAAGAGGACAAGGACGTTAGTCCTGAAGGAACCATCTTTGAAGATGGGCGACTCGTTGAGAGTCGTCACGCCTGAGAAGGCGAAGGCGTCGACCGTCGGTCGAGAAGACTTCCGACACGAACGGCGCGACATCCGTCGATACTGCGCAACCGGCGAAATCGACGGTGTCTCCTACCACCGCGTCAGGCCCCTCGTCGCCCGACAGGGGCAAGGGCGCGCAGACGGGCTTTGGAGAGGAAACGACGGTGAACTTTACGTTGCCGTCGGATTTCTTGGTGGGTAACGTCTTGGACGAGACGAAATTGTTCCCTCACTTGGGAAAGTATCAGCTCCCCTCTTTTAGAGAGCGTTTCAACGGGGTTTCTATCGAAGATGCGGAGTCCCATGTCGCTGGACTAGCGTTCATGGTAAGTCTATCTTTCGAGACTTTGTTTTTTGTTTGTCGTTGTCTTGTATTTTACTAACGTGTTTTCATACGTTTCAGACGTTTCAGTCTTCCTTGACATTGCATGCTAAAAAGACAAAGGTAGAAGGCCTGATGGCTTCTGCTATCAAGAAAGAAGATGCGGCGTTAGAGAGGGAAAGGTCCGCTCTGGAACGTGAAGAGGCGATGTCGGTGCGACTCGACGATGCCTTGAACGATTTGGAAGCCGCCGGTCACGCAAAAGACGAGGTGACTTCCCGTCTAAAGCAGTCCCTATCTTTGATGTACGACCAAAGGGAGGAGCTGGAGGGGATGAAGGAATCCTTGGCTGTGAAGGGAAAGGAAGCCGAAGAGTCCAAGTCCAAGGTGGTGAGTTTAGAAAAGGAGTTGAAGGAGCTGAAGGACGAGTCTAAGTCCGTCTTTGCCTTCACTCGACTTACTGCACGTGCGGCGATCATGCGACGTCACCTATTAGGCAAGACTCCTTTGGCCTTGGCGTCGGACGAGCTGGACCTCTTCTACAGGGAGGTTGGGACCGAGAGATATCTCGATTCGGACGATGAGAAGGACGTCGAGGAGGAGGAAGGTCCCCAGGGCGAGGCGTCAGGCCAGGATGTGACTGACGTTCCTCCTCTGCCTTAGAAAAATATCTTTGTTATTTCGGTTTTTTCGCTGCTCGACCGTTGGTGGTCGAGTTATTTTGGATGTAAATGACAGTCTACTCAATGAAATTTAGATTTCTTTTGAATTTGTGTCTTGTACATTTTTGTGAATAAATACAACGTCAATTGTGAAATTCACTAAGTATAGAATGAACACGAAATCATTCGACTTAGGCATCCATTGCAACACAACAACTAGAACATAAGTTGTAAGACTTTTAAATCGTGTTGGCAATCATAGGCAAATGCGACCAAAGCATTCATTCAGAGTATGAAACTTTTCTAAATCAAGAAACTTAGATTATGGGGTGATCGTACAATTAGATCATACGACGAACTTGAGTCATGTGTCCCTGTGATAGATTAACCAAGTCATAGACCTGATTACTTGTGTCATGCGACTTTGTGAGATTAAAGTCGCGTAATAGACTTAGCAATTGTCGTGCGATCTGCGATAAAAAATGTCAGGGGTTGGTCGTTGGCTAGCCAACGACCCTCCGATGCTTAAGTCAATAATCGTCGTGGTAAAAAATCGTATGGAAGTTAGGAAAGTACTTAGAAAACATACCTTTTCCAGATGTGTTGCATTACAGTTACGTAAGATACTTCGATTGTCGAGGGTTTGGAGCCGATAGGCACCTTTATCCACGACCTCTGAGATACGACAAGGACTTTCTCGCTTGGTGAAGAGCTCACCTTCTCGAATTTTCTCTGACTCGAGGAGATTGTATTCGTGCGACTAGGCAAAACAATCGACATTTTTCTGCAAGAAAAATATTAGCTAGATTTTATGGCATGGATCGAGAGATGAACCTGTCGAGACCTTCTGGTCGGGCTTGCTTTGATCTAAGAGAACTCCCTCGACCCGTGACTGATAGACGGCTTACTTCCGCTGCTTCAGGGTGGTCTTATAGCAGTCACGGGCGACTTTTGGCACACTTTTGATTTCTTGGACTCCCCACGGCGTAGGGAACTTCATGGTCTGATGATACGTCGAGGGAACGACTTTCATTTCATGGATCCATGGTCGACCTAAGATGATGTTATAGGCCAACGCACAATCGATGACGCTAAACATGGTCTGCTTGTTGATTCCTCCTGCATAGATGGGCAAGATGATCTCTCCAAAGGTACTTGTCGCGTCTCCATTGAAACCGACCAAGGTTATCGAGCGTCGGGTGATTTCCGATCAATCGATTCCCATGGCGTTGATGGTATCAAGGAAGATGACGTTTGTTGAACTGCCTCCATCGACCAAGACTCGTCGGGTTAAACAATTACCAATCGTGAGTTGAATGATCAACCCGTCATGATGCTTGCGATACGAATCTCCGAGGTCATCTTGGTTAAACGAAATCTTCATGGCTTCTAACTCCAGATCTCCTTTGGGTCTTGATGAGCGCAGGATAGGCCGGTCGTCAGGTGCCTGGCTGGCGTGACGTTTGGCTGCGGAATACGTTAGACCGCACACGTCGGAACCACCAGTGATGCAGTTGACGACCTTTGAATGTTCGGGGGTCGGCGGTCGATCGTCGTTAGCTGGAGTAACAACCTCATCGATGATGCTCTTGAGATTACCTTTTAGGGCGTGATATGCCAGCTCTTTTTTGAGAGCTATACAATCGTCCGTCAGGTGACAGTGGTCGACATGAAAGCCGCACCACTTAGACTTGTCTTTCTTGCTGTCGTCCTGATCGGATTTCTTCGGCCACCGGATGGTCATCTGGACGGTCTTTAAGGCCTCGACCAAGTCCTTAGTAGTTCCTTTGAATCCGTAAGAGGATATCTTAGGCTACTGAGGGATCTTGGCAGAGTTTGTGGTTTTGAATTCCGCCTTTGTCTTGAATCGGACGTTCGAGATTTGTCGCACAGGTTCTGACTTGGATGCTGCCTTTACTTTGAATTCTGGCTTCTTAATACCAAGCAACCTCTTGTCGTTGGTGTGCTTACGACGGAAGGCAGCATCGTCTTCTACCCTCATATAAGCAAGGGTTCTGGCTCGGACGTCTTCGAAATTCTTCGGGGGATACTTGGTCAGATCGGTGTATAGACCCGAACTGTCGTCTAGACCATGCTTGTAGGCCTCGATCACGGTCTTGACGTCACAGTTATGGACACTAATCATCTCTGCATTGAACCTGTTGAAGTAACTTCGAATGGATTCATTGGCCTTCTACACGACGTAATATAGGTTGCTGGTCTGCTTCTCCATCTTGCGACTATTGACGAATTGCAGAACTGGTTGACCAACTCAGCAACTATTGACGAATTACAGGACCTGTGAGCGTCGCCCCAAAACTTTTGCACATGCAAACTTCTTGATACATCTGAGGGATTGAGATCGTCCACATTATCTGCTTATACTGCGCGACGTGCTCCGTCGGATCAGTTATCCCCGAATACGTGGGCATGAAGGCGGAAATATTATACTTTTTCGGGATGTCGACGGTCGCTATCGTGTCGACGAAAGGTGATGCCTGGTATCCCGATCGAGGCTTGACGTCGACGGGCACGGTTGCCCCTGGCAGCTTAGCGAGCAAGGACAGGACACGCTCGTTCTGATCTTCTAGCATCTTCAACCGCTGAGCGACGGGGTCATTAGGATCGGGATTCGCGCCTGTCAACGGATTAACTCCCGAACTGGTGCCATTGCCGTACGACGACCCGTTGGCGTCCCCGTTGAAAGGGACAAAATAGGGCTGCGACCCATTCTGAAATGGTTGAGACCCATTCTGGAATGGCTGAGACCCATTCTGGAATGGCTAAGACCCATTCTGGAATGGCTGAGACCCATTCTGCATGGGTGGTGGCCTTATATACTGAGGGGGAACCGTTCTAAACTAGGGATTTGGGTTGAACGCCCCCGGTTGCTGATTCTGCATGAACGGACCTGGCCCTGGATTACGGACGAATGGAGCCGAACCAGGGTTCTGACCGAACGATCCTTGACCTGGATTCTGGACGAATGGTCTTGGACCGTTCTGTGGTTCGAAGGGATTCCTCAGTCGCGCGATTTCCTCGGCTGCTCTTCGACTCTGCTCAGCCATGGCATTGATTTGATTTCGCGCCACTTCTACTTCCTGATACATCTGGGCAATGATATGCTCTTGATTTCCATGGGCTGCCATTTTCCTGAAACAGACAACAGAGAAAACTACAAGAAACCGTTGGTAAGACGCACATTTGTCGAAGATTTTCTTTAGATGGGGTCCCACGGATGGCGCCAAACTGTTAATGCCAAAAATTGTCCAAAAGGATAACTTAAGGTTGATTGTGGAATTTAACAACTAAAGAAATGAATCTTTTGACAAAGCGTGCGACAAAGACTGAAATGTAAATGAGACAAAGAATTTGGTGACGCGGGAAAAACCTCAACGAGGAAAAAAACCCGCGGACGACTGTGGAAGTCGTCGCTGCACTATGGTCGCCAAACAGGGGCGATATCCTTATGTTTCTGGTGTCGATCGTACAGAGATTACAATACAGATGAAAGGAAATACTTTAACTGTAAAGTAACAAGTATTTTAAATGTAAAAACAATGTGCGTCGTGTGTAAAAATGAAGCGTCGTGCGTATATGTCGTGCGTCATGAGCGAACTGTTGAGGGAGAATTCTTTGCTTCGAGTGTTCTTCAGAGTTCAGCTGGTTGTGTGTGTTGTCCCGAAATGATGATTGAACCTTCGCTTTTATAGTCTTCGGGCGCTTTAATTGACTCATTAAGTGTTTCGATAACTGCCATAACGTTTGTTGGATTAAATGCTCATAACTGACCTTGTCGGTTATAGCCGTTGGTCATTAATGACATTGATTCCTGCATTAAACATTGAACAAACGTAACAGTTATATTGCACGTTAGTCGGTCGAGGTCGCAAGGTCCTATACGACGGACGTGTGATCGAGACGACGTCATGGTCGAGTGTCGTGAGGTGAATAACTTTTGACTTCAACTTTTAATCAAGGGATAAAGTACTATGATTTACCTTACCATGGAAAAGTGAAATAAGTGTTTTCCTTACCTTGGTCATGGTCGAGACTGGTGAAATTTTACCCAAACAACAACTGATGCCCCAATTCTGGAGGGTAATACAGGTCGTCGAGCGACTTACCAGTCACTGGGAGTCGCCGATGAACGTAAAAGACCTCTTGACCACTTATCAGGTCAAGAGGGATCAGTACCGTCGCTATAGCTTATTTTCCAAGAATAAGGGCGATCGTACCCTGGTCTTAAGAACTGCGGTCAACGACCGTAAATGGAAGACCAGGTATGTCTTTGTACGGGTAGCGACGCTGGACTCCGATAGTGATTGGATCAGGTTCGGGTGGAACATGGCCGGTGAGTTTGTAACTTTAGTCGAGCGTCTTTATTACTTGTATTGCTTTGTGTTTCGATTAATCTTCTTACTCTGTGTTTTCAGACATAAAGTTCGATGCCGTGAAGCCAAACGACGACTCTCAGGCTAAAATCAAGAAGTTCTTGGAGATCAGTCCTGAAGACCGATCGTTCGTCGTACGACATCTGGTGGATGAGGACGAAGACCTAGTGTACTTGGGTGAAAACCGAGAGAGTCAAGAGGAAGCAGAGGAAGAAGAAGAGGAAGACGAGTCTGAGGATACCGAGGAGACTGAGGAGGAGAAGAAGGAGGAGTCGGAAGAAGAGGTAGAGGTGACTGGTAAGTGTACCCTACTTTGTTCGACAAATTTATTCCCTCATTTCAACATTTTAATTGGTCTTTCTCTTTCGTTTCACAGAAGAATCCCAACAGTCCCAGCCGAAGGTGTCGTCCGCCGTGATGGCCAAGAGGGCGGCTCAGGCCGAACTGGCTCGCAAGGCAAGAGAAAGGAGAAATGAAGCCCCGACACCTGGGCCGGGGTTCTTTAAGAGAAAAGAGGCCCCAACAACTGGGTCGGGAGTCCTTAAGAGGACGAGGACGTCTGTCCTGAGGGAACCGTCTTTGAAGGCGGACGGCTCATCGAGAGTCGTTTCGCCTGAGAAGGCGAAGGCGCCAGCCATGTCTGTCGAGAAGACTCCTGACACGATCGGCGCGACACCCGTCAATACTGCGCAACCGTCGAAATCGACGATGTCTCCTACTGCCACGTCAGGCCCCTCGTCGGCCGACAAGGGCAAGGGCGCGCAGACGGAAGAGAGAGAGGAAACGACGGTAAACTTTACGTTGCCGTCGGATTTCATGGTGGACAATGTCCTGGACGGGACGAGCTTGTTCCCCCACTTGGATAAGTTTCAGCTTCCCTCTTTCAGGGAGCGCTTCAACGGGGTCTCTATCGAGAGTGCGGGGTCATACGTTGCCGGGCTGGCGTTTATGGTAAGTCTATCTTTCAAGACTTTGTTTTTCATTTGTCGTTTGTCGTTGTCGTTGTCGTTGTCGTTGTCGTTGTCGTTGTCGTTGTCGTTGTCGTGTATTTTACTAACGTGTTTTCATATGTTTCAGACGTTTCAGTCTTCCTTGGCCCTGCATGCCGAGACGATGAAGATTGAGGGTCTAGTGTCCTCAGCTATAAAGAGAGAGGAGGAGTTGGAAGTTGCGCGAAATCAAATAAATGCCATGGCTGAGCAGAGTCGAAGAGCAGCTGAGGAAATCGCGCGGCTGAGGAATCCCTTCGGACCACAGAACGGTCCAAAACCATTCATCCAGAATCCAAGTCAAGGATCGTTCATTCGGAATCCAGGATCCGCTCCGTTCGTTCATAACCCTGGTTCGGCTCCGTTCGTCCATAACCCTGGTTCGGCTCCGTTCGTCCGTAATCCAGGACCAGGTCCATTCATGCAGAATCAGCAACCAGGTCCATTCACGCAGAACCAGCAGCGGGAATCATTCAACCCAAATCCCCAGTCTAGGCATATTCCTCCTCAGTATATTAGGCCACCGCCAATGCAGAATGGGTCGCGGCCATTTCAGAATGGGTCTCAGCCATTTCAGAATGGGTCGCAGCCGTTTCAGAATGGGTCTCAGCCGTTTCAGAATGGGTCTCAGTCGTTTCAGAATGGGTCGCAGCCATATTTCGTCCCTTTCACCGGGGATGCCAATGGCTCGTCGTACGGCAATGGCACCAGTTTGGGAGTTGATCCATTGGCAGGTGCGAATCCCGATCCTAATGACCCCGTCGCCCAGCGGTTGAAAATGCTAGAAGATCAGAACGAGCACGTCCTGTCTTTGCTCGCTAAGCTGCCAAGGGCAGCTGTGCCCGTCGACGTCGAGCCCCGTTTGGGGTATCAGGTGTCGCCTTTCATAGATAAGATTGCGACCGTCGACGTCCCAAAGAAGTATAACATCCCCTTTTTCATGCCCAAGTATTCGAGGGTAACCGATCCGACGGAGCACATCGCTCAATACAAACAGCTGATGTGGACAATCTCAATTCCACCAAGTATCAAAAAGTCTGCATGTGCAAAAGTTTCGGGGCGACCCTCACAGATCCTGCCCTCCAATGGTTGATCAACCTCAAACCTATATCCATCTGGGCAATGATGTGCTCTTGATTTCCAGGGGCTACCATTTTCCTGAAACAAAGAAAAGAGGAAACTCCAAGAAACCGTTAGTAAGACGCACGTTTGTCAAAGATTTTCTCTAGATGGGGCCCCACGGTGGGCGCCAAACTGTTAATGCCAAAAATCATCCAGAATGATAACATAAGGTTGATTGTGGAGCTTAACAACTAAAGAATAGGAATCTAGCGACAAAGCGTGCGACAAAGACAGAATAATGTAAAAGAGACAAAGATTTTGGTGACGCGGGAAAAACCTCAACAAGGAAAAAACCCACGGACGACTTTGGGGGTCGTCGCTGCACTACGGTCGCCAAACAGGGGCGATATCCTTATGTTTCAGGTGTCGAGAGTACAGTGATTACAATACAAATGAAAGAAAGACTTTAAATGTAAAGTAAAACAAGTGTATCGAATGTAAAACGGGTGCGTCGTGTGTAAAAATTGTGTGTCGTGCGTATAAGTCGTGCGTCGAGAGCGGTCTTTCGAGGGAGAATTCTGTTAGTTCCAGATCCGTGCAACGATTATGATATCAAACAGATAAAACAATAGAGTAACGATTTCAACTGGTCATCTCTGATTAAGCTTTCAATATTAGAGAGAATTACAATACCGTGTAGGAAAGCAAATGAGACAACTAGCCTATTTTCTAAGGCAAAGCTATCTATATATATGGCGGGCCCGTGGTTAACAAGCCCACGGCCCGTTCACTAATAGAGCTCAAAATAAAGAATTACAATTTAAAACCTGAACTTTAAATCAACATAAATTTACCCTAACAATCTCCCCCTTTGATTTGAAGTTCGATTTGGCGCCAGTTCTCGACATATCTTTTTCGAAGCGCGAAGTGAATCTCGAACCATCTGATAGCACGGCGGTAGTCGATGCGATCTTCAACCAATTCCAAGGCATTCCGAGCAGTTGTTTCATTCGGATTCGGAACATATGAGTACCTTGGATTTCAGACTCGTGTGTAATGATCTTTCGAAGAGCATCTCGAACTTTGAGGAGTGTGCCGTCGTAGAATCTGTGTACCTGACTGAAACGCATAAACTTCTTTTCGTTCTGTTCGTTGTTGTAGATTATCCCAAATTCAGGTTCTAGAAGTAGAGAGTTCTCAGGATACATCTTCAACTCAGAAGCATTCAGATTCGGCCTCATCAGAATTACCTTCTTTGCCCTGTTCTCGACAGCCATTTGAAAATCCGTTAGATATGACATCATAATGGTACGGACCAGGTATCAACGAACAGCTTCGAGCGCCTTTGTAACTTCAAGCGGTCGGATGATTCTTGTACAAAGGTCTTTCATAATAGCCAGGAAGTCGAACGGATGGAGGTGCTTGAAATCGGCTTCAGAAAAAATCCATTCATTTTCGTCTTCACGTCGGACAGTGAATACTGGAAAAACGATCTTCATAATTTCGCCTGACTGGATCTTGAGCACTTCTGTGATCTTATGCTTTGTTCGAACTGGCTGACTGGCAGACACCGCTTCATTGCGCATACGTACCGGCGTTGGAATTCCGGATTGGAGCTGTATAGGCCAAGGCAGAATATGGGCTCGATCGTGCGAAGCTTGTGAACGAACAGCTTCTTCAGGGATTTCTCCAGATGAGGAACAAGTATCATGATCTTCTCCCAATGGATTTGTTGTTGTTGAGGATGGGGGGAAGATCTGAAGTTGTCGGTTGTTGTTGAGGAGATATCAGAATGTTGACAGTTGGGGGTTCGGGTCTTTCAAAAGTTTCGGCGGGTTGAGTCGAGTGAACGGGAGAAGTACCATACAAATTCTGGAGCAAGAACTGGTCGTAATCGATGTTGTCGTCTTCATCAGTAGGGAAAACCAAGTTTACCTGGAGATTTACGGCACTGGCGGCTTTTTCGTACCATGCATCTTCGGTCTCCAGGTTGGTTTCGCATGATGGATCAATCATATTCAGCATCGGCATATCTGATGATTCGTGTGCGACCAATTCCTGTGTGGATCCCTTGGGCTTTTCAATCATCAGGTCTTCATCATCCGAGATATCCATGTCTATTACCATCTCGGCTAATGGCAACTCGTCTTCAGGTGCTTCTGTTGTAGCTGCCGCAGTTGGGGGTTCCTGTTGAACCACAGTTGTAGCTTCAGTCTGGATCAGGGTGGAGGTCTCGGTCTCGGTTAGTCTGGGTCTTTTCTCCCCCTCACGGTGATCAGGAACATCTTGGTCATCGTGCTTCCGCTTCAGACCGCCGGCTTGACTCTTACATGTTTCTTCGAGTGAGCGGACTCTCTCGGACAGCATGGAGAACGCTTGGTGGAAGTTCTTGAGAGTAGAGTCAATAGAGTCCAGGCGAGATGTAATGGATGATGAAGGAGCATTGACCTGTGATTGTAGAACTGATAGCAGGTCTGCTTCTGTTGAGGCATCGGTTTCAGATTGTTGGAGCAGTTGGGCCAGTAGCATCCTCTTGAGAGTATCCACCGAATAGATTGGCTGAGCATGAGTCAGTGGAGGTGTAGGTGCGGTTTCAGTGTCGACGAGAGGCCCTTTACCTTTGATTAAGCGTTTGATGGCGTCGATTTCGGCGGCGACGTGCTGCTCCATTGCCTCGCGGACAGCCTTAAGGGTGTTGTCCAGGGACCCTTGTGACACAAAGTCGGGTAAATTAACGTCGGGGTCACTTAGAACACCCGTTGAGGCATCTACCATAGAGGCAGAGCCACCTACGTTCACAGTTGGCACAGGGGTAGCTGTGGTAGGATTTCCGTCCGATCCTCGTGTTCCGCCTGACGGAGACACTACAGACGTTCTGATCGAGTCACGAAGAGTCTCGATGTGGTGTTCCGCATCAAGTGTCCTAGCCGAAGAATCTTCAATAACCAATGGCTCTAGACTCGATGGTGCACGAAATGAAGTCGAGACCGGGGGTTGCTGGTCTCTTATTTCAACACCAGTACTCTCCGAATGAGAGACCGGTGGAAGTTGTGCTTTATCCCCGTGAGTGACTGAAACATCCGTCTTTTGAGAGACGGATGAGTGGATATGGGGTTGTGCAATTTCTCCGCTGGGTCCACAGAGACTTCTTCAATACCCCGTCCCAACGTATGAGACGGGATAGTAGATGTGGCGACCCGGATATCACGTGGTTGGGTTCGCTTAGGAGCCTCGTTATCTTTACAGCTCAATCTTTCTTGGTTCGCTTTCGACCGTAACTCCCTCCTTCTCACATGTTCTATGTCCCGAGGAAGGTCCCTCCGGCGCTGGCTGGACCATGGGATTCCCTAACTCTCGTCTATATGCTATCACAGGCAGGGCTTCAGGCATATACATAGTACGGATATTATCCTGCTCCCCCTCAAAACATACATGGGGATTGACTTGCTCCCCCTCGGAGTGAGAGTGTTACTTACTTGGGAGTGATCAACACAAAAAACATTTAGACTTTTAAGAAAAACAGGGTGAAGCTTCCCCTCGGGATTTGTTGAGGTTGTTGATCTGCCATAGAATATCTGTGAAAGAACCAAAGTTAGTAAACAAGACGGATAAACAAGTTCTGGCGCGTACCTTTGCATTTAATGGCTCAATCTGAGATAGATTGAGGACTGGCAGTAGGAAAACAGGTACTGGATAGATAGAACAGGGGTGTCCGGACAACACACTGGAAGTGCAAGACTTACCGGACAAACCCAACAATTCGGACAACGAGGGATTCCGGATGAATTGAATCTTTTCCGGATTGGGACCCGGCCCGCAACTCATCCGAAAAGATTGGGTTTCCGGATACCTGTCCGGAAACTCTGGATTTTCAAAAAAAAACTTTTCATGTCCTGGTTGATTTTGCAGAAGTAGGACTATGTGGATTTAAGAAACGAACCTTCTCTCGCTCCCCCTCGAATATTGCAAACTTGTGCAATGGAGAGTCCGACACACAGAGAAAACTTTTTGACGTTTAAAGAAAAATTTGTGTCGCTCCCCCTCAAATGATGAACATCCAGTTGGATGCTCCCCCTCAGAATGTGCGCGTAGTGTGAAATGCACACAGGAGTATCCACACACACAAAAAACTTTTCAACGGATTAAAAAATGTGTGTGACGCTCCCCTTAACAGTAGAGTATACTTACCTGATAGCTGATCATGCTCCCCCTAAACATATGAGCAGCTCGTGAAAGCACGGGTATAGACAAACCTCACATCTTCGTAATATTGTTCCTTGTAGATCGTGAGCAGCTCCCTCCTTCCGGTCATGTGTGTGGAGCATCCAGTGTTTAAGTACCACACATGACCGTCCTCCAAAACAAGTTTAGCGGACCTTGGGTACCCAGATTTGCCTGGGTCCCGGAGGGTTAGGTTTTACGCCTTTCGGAGGAACCTGTTTTGAAGCAGGTTGGCCCTTGGGTGTGGGTTTTACCTCAGTAGGAGGAACCTGTTTTGAATTAGGTTTCCTCTCCTGCTTTGGTTTAACCTCTGATTGGGGACCCCGTTTGGATTTAGACTTCTTTTTGTTCTTACGGGGTCTCCGTTTGGGTGTATGATTATACATGTGATATGACCCAAACCAATCATTTATGTTAATTGCATCAAAATCATTCCAACCACACCTAGAACAACATAAACAATCACGCGATAACTGAATCAATTGATGAACAGAATTAAGTTTAATCGGAAAAGAAACTTCAAAACGATTCCAATGATTCCACGCACAATTGTCTTTGTTCATTCTAGGGTAAAAAACAGTATTAAATGACTTTGATGATGCTTCCTTGACAGATTCCTTGGCTGGCCACTTTGGTTTTGCTTGTTTAGCGCGACCAGTGGTATCTGAAACAACAGGGACGGTACGGTCAGTGACTTTTGGGGAAACAGGAATCTTAGCTTGTGGTTGACCGGTCTTTTGCCTCGGCTGTGATTGTTTTTGAAAATTTGGCTTAGTTTTAGAGATCTTAATCACAACAGGGGTCTTTTTGTTAGAACTGTCACCCTTTAGAAAATTGACCGGTCGATTGACAACAGGTGACAAAAAATCAGTATGACTCGGAAGAGGTTTGTCGAAGGGGAACGGCTCATACTCTTCCTCAGAATTGCCTTCGGAGTTCATGTATTCAGAAAAATCAACATCCGGAATTACAGGACTTGGATCGGTTGAGGAAGGCGAGGAACACTTTGTGTCGGTGTGTGTTGTGGAATTTGGTGCGGAAGCGTTTGAAAAATCAGAGTTTAAATTCCTTATAACACACGCATCTTGAGAATCTTTACTTTCTTGAGAAGAGATATTTCCAATGAAAGCTTTACACGAGGATGTGTCAGATGAGTTAGAAGAAAGATCAGGTGAATTCTGCTTTTGAGCTTGGAGAAGGTCAATTTGCTCTTGGAGTTGACCATTTCTCAGGTGCTCTTTCATCGTACCTCTTGTCATTTCAGACAGTTTTGATGAGAGCGTATTGATTTCCCACTGAAATTTTTCCTTTTCCTCACTTGACACACCGTCGGTTTTCTCAGATTTGAGTTTCTCAAGATCCTTAATTAGCTCTTTCTTCCCATTTTGAAAAACAGACCTTTCTTTTTCGAGTGACTCCTCCAACTCGACTATCTTTGCTTCCAAGATGAGAGGGGGAACGTAGAGTTTAAACTCATCCGTCTCAGTCTTGATCTCGGTTGCTTGGTCCTCATCCTTTTTGGAGGAATCCTTGGGCGCAGCAACCTTGTAGCCGTCGAAGTAGTCATTCGAGAGATACTTTTTGTTCTTTTGATAGGAATAATTTAAAGGTTCATAACAAAATGGAAGTTGTATTCCTCGTTTGTGTTTGCGCTTATATTCCTCGGTTTCCTCTTCTTTTTCAGGTTCAAGAGGACCAGTCCATTTTATTGCATATGTCGGATACTTTTTAGCTACCCCAAAGCAAGCAAAATCATACAAAGTGGGTTGTTTGTATATTCCCTTTTTCAAGTAATGTGGGTTATCATATCCGATTCCCCATTCTTTGTTAAAATACGTGAACTCTTTGGGTTTATTCAAAAAAAATGGTTTGATCAGTTTGACCCCTTTTGTGGAGTTTGGTTTCAAGATCAAGGATTTTAGCAACGAACTCCTTGTGCTGAAATTGAAGAGAAGAACATTGATAAACAATTTCTTCTTTCTCATTCATGCACTGATCAAACTAAGACTGAAATCCAGATAACTTGGCCCATAAGTCTTTAGGTGCTATTGAAAGATTTTTGCATAGACTTGTATTTCTCGGTTATTTGCAGTTGAACATCTAACTTTTCAGATAGTGATCTAATCTCAAGTAGTTGTTCATTACTAGTGTCCATGTAGGAATCTATCCGTTCATCAAGAGGTGTCATTCGGTCAGAAAGTTCTAAATAGATAGGTTTACATACCTGACACAGCTTTGTCTTGTCTTCTTCAGCAGGAGACATCTTCAGTTGCACTGGAGTGATCGTCAGACGATTGTTTGATTCAAAGTGGAACAGTATCAAGGATACTTAAATGTCCCTCTCCCGGATTATGTGTCCGGGTGGTTTTCGGATAAGGAATCCGGAAAACTGAGCTTACCGGGTGACAAGATATTCCGGATAAAAAGGCTTTTCGGATGGAATGGGTTTCCGGGTAAAATCAATATAACCGGAAACTTTGAGTTATCCGGACAAAATAGGTTATCGGAAACGTTGAGTTATCCGGACAAACTATTTTACCGAAAACTTTGGGTTTCCGGAACAAATATACCCGGAAAGTATGGAATTAGAAGACTTACCCGGAAAGTTTGGATGTGTCCGAAAGAATTACGCGATTATCCGGAAAGTTTAGAACTGTCCGGAAACCGCGGTTGTTTTACCCGGAAAGAACGGCTGGAGTGACGAAATCGATTGGGAATCGATTAGGGTTGCTCAAACATGTTCCTGAAAGATTAGAAACACTACCAAACACAAAAATAACACTAACCCAATCGATTTTGAAGCAAAAACAACAAGTTTTGATGGTAAAAATTCGATTTTTGGTGAAGAACACAACCAAAACTTTTGAACTTAATTTGCTTAATAAACCACTCAAATGATCGAATTTGAATGTAAAAATTTGCAGAATCACTTATAGTAATGATGCTAACAATACCCAATAAGCGAAATCGATCAATTTAATCAGAATCAAAGAATTGAAATTCTATCAAGAACACAGACGTGAAAAAGATAAAATTTACCAGAAGTCGAATTTTGCACTTTGAATCGATGTAGTCCGTCTGCTCTGATACCAATTGTTAGTTCCAGATCCGTGCAACGATTATGAAATCAAACAGATAAAACAATAGAGTAACGATTTCAACTGGTCATCTCTGATTAAGCTTTCAATATTAGAGAGAATTACAATACCGTGTAGGAAAGCAAATGAGACAACTAGCCTATTTTCTAAGGCAAAGCTATCTATATATATGGCGGGCCCGTGGTTAACAAGCCCACGGCCCGTTCACTAATAGAGCTCAAAATAAAGAATTACAATTTAAACCCTGAACTTTAAATCAACATAAATTTACCCTAACAAATTCTTTGAGTGTTTTCGCTGTGTATTCCTTGTTCTTGAAATCAGATGTCCGGAAGTGAGGCTGGAATCTTCATATTTATAGCCTTCGAGTGCCTTGAATGACTCCATAAATGCTTCTGATAACGGTCGCAACGGTCACTGCTGTTAATGCTCATAATTGTCTCTGTCGGTTACGTCTGTTGTCCATAAATGACATTGACCCTGCATTAAATGATGAAAACATAGCAGAAATGTCTTACGTTAGTCGGTCAAGGTCGTAAGGTTCTATACGACGGTCGAGGTCGAGAGGTATTTTTGACTTCAGCTCTAGTCAAAGGATAAAGTGCTTATGACTTGACTTTGCTATGAGAAAAGTGCAGTAAATGTTTTTAGTGCTTTGGTCGTGGTCGAGACTGGTGAAATTTTTCCCAAACACTGACTTAAGCATCGGAGGGTCGTTGGTCAAACCAACGACCACCCCTGAATTTTACATTGCAGGCTCGTTGGATCGCACGAACGCCAGTCTTACGACCTACATCGTGAAAAGACAAAGTCTTTTAGACTACAAGGTCACGATAAATATGTCACGACAGACAAAGTCATGACCCATAACTCATGACTCGCACGACGTAAGTCGACTCTTACGATTCATTACATAGATCCTACGATCACAACAGGTGCATTCAAATTTGAGTCATGAAGCTCAAGTCTTATGCCTTAAACTCTATGGTTTAAGAATGTATGTTCGGCCCAGTCACCCGATTACCTCCAAAGTCATTCTTTTCTTACGATTCACATCGTGAGAAATAAAGTCTCTAAGACTTTCATATCATAAAAGGAACCTTATGATTCATTATACAGGTCCTTTGATCATCTCAGGTGTTCCTTAAACTATGTGTTGGAAACGTAAGTCTTACGACTTGAATTCCATACTTAGAGTACTTCTTCGGCCTCAGTCGCCCGATTACTTCACAGTTATAAGTATCTCATTCGTACAAGTTTTTCGTACGTTTTATGGTTCATAACACTCGTCCATTAAATTTTGTTATCTATCGTTTTATTTTGTTCATTCGCGACAAAGTAAAGTACACGACAAAAGCATAACATAATTTTACTTGTATTTATACGATCAAAACTTTACAAGTAAAGGGCACGATCGATCATAGTCACCCCATATTAAAAATAAAGTCAAGGCAGAGGGGAGTCCTAAGAGACCTCCTCCTCGCCAGTTACGTCGAGCTTATCTTCTTGGTCGAGTTCATCCTCGTCCCCGATTTACTCCAGGAAGGTTTTGACCTCCTCCTCGGCTCCGGCCAAAAGGAGTTGAGACTCCTTCTTTGATGAACCATGGGTAGGCATATCACCTAACCCACCTACAAAAAAGCACAAAAAACGAGAATAAGAGGATGTAATAAAAGTCATACGACAGAATCGTTCGACTAGCTAAAATAATTATTACCTATCGCCTCTTCTTCCTCTTCTCTCCTCTCCGATCCTCCCTCAGCAGGGATCTCCGTTCCTCCAAGAACGACGACCTCGTCGTCCCTAACATTACGCTGAACAAAGAAAGACCTCTCGTCTATAGAATAGTCCCTAAACTTGTCGATCTTTGCCGCAGATTCGAGAAGATCAGCGTCAGGAAACGTGATGGTTGCAAAACAAAAGCAATATTAGTCAAAGCGCACGGCTAAAAATAAATACTCGATTCGAAAGAAAAGCGTCGTGTCCTCAGCTAACAGGTCGAGAGACTGTGTCTTTCCAAAGACGTATCTCGCCTTCCACCCTCGGTCATTAACCTGGGTATTTAGCACCAACACTTGGGTGCCCCTATGCTTGGAAGACAAGCTATACCGGTGATAACCATCCACCTTCACCGTGTACGCCGCTAATAGATCATCCACATTAAACGCCGGCGCCCACTCTTTAGTGACCCTGTCAATCACAAAAATGATCCGTTAGAACTACGGCATCATTCGGGCAGGAGACAAAGAAAACCTAGACAAAAACTCCCTAACTAATGGGGAGAATGGCCACTTAAAGCCCGCCTTAAAGGGATACTCATACAGAACAAAGTGTCCGTTCGGACAATCGGCTGGTCGAAATTGACCCGGCGAATATATCTGAACGACGTCAGGGACGCCGGATAAGGTCCTAAAAGCTTCTAAGCTTTCCTGACCAACAATGGTACTCACTGGTTCAATTGACATCTTAAAAAGCTATGAGAAGAACAATACATTTTCTTCTAAATTTATAAACGCTCGAAACGCACGTAAAAATGGCAAGCAAATCTCTATGCAATCTTATCCTAAAAAACACAAGTGATCGTGAAAAGGAAACGATTCCCTGAATCGCGCTATTTATGGCAAAGATCGTGTCAGGTCGACCCTCTGGATGGTCGATACCTGTCAAACGCCTTTTCGCATGCATCATGCCGATGGACGACACTTGTCCTCTAAGCGTCTTTTCGTCTCTGACACGCCGTCGTGACGTCACGATCTTTCAGTTTCCTCCAATCCAAAATGAACCGAGACGGTTGGAATCCGACCAGACCCTCTCCCCATGCGACACGTGGCAAACCACTTCGTTAGGTTTAAAATTCGAGTTTCATGCCTAAAATTCAAATTTTGGGGGCAAACTGTTTGGGTAAAAAATCACACCTCACGACCAATGGTAGAAAACTCAGATGACATTTCCATAAGACCACTCTTGTATTAAGATAAGGTCTTACAGGTTATTTACAGACGTATGCTTGGTCGTATGTTTTTATGCTGGTTGTACGTTCCGTACGACCGACGTACGAGACTTAAGACGGTCGTTCAATTACACTAACCGTTAACAGTCAAACCCGTTTTCTTTTGTTCATTAATGCAGGTCCACGAGCATTCATGGTGCAAACGGCCAGTAACGGACAAGTCATCAATAGCATTTAAAGCCCGACAGCGGTTACAAAGCAAGCCATCAAGACTCATTTAATGACCAGCGAAAGCTATAAAAGGATCTGCTCCACAACCGAAAAAGCTATATGGACTATTGAGAATCATCTAGTCAACATCTGCTCCATCTATTTTCTAAGCAATTACACATCCAAAGCATAGCAATCTGCAGAGCATTCGAACATCATTGACGCAAGCTTCGCACGACCACAGTTCGATCTGCACGACAACATACTTTTTCGCACGATTTACACACGATACACGACGTTTACACATGACTAAGTTTATTTTTACATTCATTTGAATCTGTTGTACATAAAACTCCTGTTACAAAGGGACTTTTGCCCTTGATTGGCCACTATAGTGCACAGTCGACTCTCACACGTCGACCGCGGTTTTTTCCCTCGTTTTGGGGTTTTCTGCGTCACCAAATCTCTTGTCTTGTTTACTTTTTCCTTGCGATTGTGTTGCTTGGTCTTGAGATACGTTTCTTTAGTTGTTAAATTCCACATCAACGTTAAGTTGTTCTTTTGGGCGATTTTTGGCATTAACAAACGTCGGTCGTATGAAACTTTCGACCATCATGGAAATGTACGACCAAATATTCGATAGTAAATAACTTGCATGACCTTATCTTAATACAATAGTGGTCTTATATAAATGTCATATAAATTATCTATCGTCGGTCGTGAGGTGTGAATTTTTACCCAAACAGTTTGCCCCTAAAATTTGAATTTAGGCGTGAAATTCGAATTTTAAATCTGACGAGGTGACCTGACATGTGTCGCATGGGGAGAGGGTCTGGTCGAATCCCAACCGTCTTGGTTCGATTTGGACCGAGGGAGACGAAGTGGTCGTGACGTCATGGCGATGTGTCAGAGGCGTGGAGCCGTTATAGGACACGTGTCGCTCATCCGATCGTTGCATGCGAAAAGGTGGTGGACAGCTGTCGACCATCCACTGGAACGACCTGACACGACGTTGCTATAAATATCGCGATTGTGGAAATCACTTCCTTTTGACGCTTGCGATATTTTCATATAGAGATTTTTAGAGAGATCTACCAGCGCTATCGTTTGTTCGAGGTTTTAGAGATCTAAGGTACGCTTTTTACTCTCTTAACCATGCGGAAAAAATAAATAGCCAGGAAGACCACCACAAATAGGGACCTTATGGACCTATATGTAGCGCAAATCTCCGTCCTTGATTTTTCTGTCTCCTCCGAGCCGGCGAGCTCTTTTCAAGAGAAGGAGGACGTGGAAACTTTTAGGTTGTCGGCGGGCATACCTGTCGAGGTTCGACTATACACACCCGACCAGCTTAGACCGGCGGAGTGTTTGAGAGGATTCTTCGTCTTGTACGAGTATCCTTTTAGAATAGGATTTAGGTGGCCCATTTCTCCCCTGGTCAGGGAGTTTTTGGATGCCTTTGACCTATCTCCTGGGCAGATCTTGCCCGAACTTTGGCAGATTTTTCAGGAGATTGATCGGATCACCGCTGATTGGGAAGTGCCTTTCACGGTGAATGATCTCCTAACGGCGTTCGACGTTAGGTCGGACGGCTATCATCGATATAGCCTGTCCTCCAAGCTGAGGGGCGGACATACTCTGGTTCCTGACACCCAGGTCCACGACCGCGGGTGGAAGGCCAAGTATGTTATCGGTCGGGTACTGACGCTCGATCGTATAGACGAGGATACCTCCTGGGTCGCATCTGGGTGGAACACCAGGGGTATATATATTTCAACCTGTCGTATGTTTTTTAGCATCAATTTTGTCGTCTGCTAATTTTTGGTCGTTTGTTTCAGATATCAACTTTGTCGGGGTCGGGCCCGCTCTTGATTCTAGAGAGCAGGTTGCAATACTCTTTTCTTGTTATATTGAAGAGTTGTTCGACTCTCCTAGTCGTAAGATCGTCGGAGTCTCGGCAGCCGAGGAAGGAAGTCAACAGGAGACTTCAACAAGTAAGTGTCTTCGGTCGTACGTTTTCGTATTTGTGTCGTACGATGGTATCTGATCCTTATAGTTTTTTGCAGGCGACTCAGAGATGCAATCCACTTCGAGCAAATCAAAGAGGGAAGCACAATTGGCTCTGGCCCGGAGGGCTCAAGAGTTGAAGATGAAGGATCCTTCGACTTCAGGGTCGGAGGTTTTGAAAAAGACGAAGTCGGTTCCCCTGAGGGAACCGTCGTCAACGGGTGGAGAGCCTACGATGGTCTCCATTCTGGAGAAGGCGAAGACGTCTTCCGACATGCCCGAGGCGACGCTGACGACGCCTGGATCATCCGCTGCAGGGGTAAAGGGGAAAGGTCCTCAAGTCGAGGAGACCCTTGAAGTTACGACGGTTAACTTTCCATCGCCGTCGAACTTCCTGGTGGACGACGTCTTGGACAGGGCAAAAATTTTCCCAAACTTGGGGAAATTTCTCCTGCCAGCCTTTAAGGAACGCTATCGGGGCGTTTCTGTGGATGAGACGAGGTCTCATGTCGCAAGACTATCCTTTCTGGTATGTCCTTTTTAATTTATGTCGTATGATTTTCCTCTCAGATAAAATAGACTAATCTTAAATTTTTTGTGCGACTACAGGCGTTTCAGGCGTCGTTGTGTCTTTTTGGCCAACTAGAGGAGCTCCAGAAGGTCAACCCTTCCGTCGCTGAGGAGCTTTAGCGAGCACAGGAGGGCGAGCATATAGCTCAAGAGGAAGAATGGCGACAAAGGCCAGGGTGGAGGCTCTCTCCGTCCAACTGGACGATCTTCGTAGTAGTCTAGAGACGTTGTCAGGGGAGAAGGAAGAGCTCCGGGGACATCTCAAGGAGGCGTTGGAGAAGGCCTCTGCCTATGAGGCAGAGGTTTTGTAGACTAATGCGTCCCTCACCGTGTGCGAAAAACAGGTGGGGGAACTGAAGTCGGCCGTTAAGGCCGCTGAGGCCAAGACGGAGGCCTTGGAGGAGAAGCTCCTCTCGTTCGAGGTGCTGACTCGTCTAACGGTTAGGGCGGCAATTATGCGCCGCCATCTGCAGGGGAATAATCCCTTGACTGACGCTGAGGCCGAGGTCGCGTCCTATCTGGAGCACATCGGGGCCGAGGAGGATCCTGACCAGGAGGATAGGGTCGACGACACCGACTCCGCGGAGGCCAAGTCGGGTGACGCTGAAGGCGATGCTATTGTCGCCCAGGGCCCTCAGTAGGCTCTTATTCTTGTCTACTCTTGTGTAATTTTGTTTAAGGGCGATCGTTGGTGGTCGCGCCTTTGTCTTGTATTTCCTTCTGATTTAATACAAGTATGTCTTTTGCTATATTATCGTGTTACTTTACTTTGTTGTAAATAAACAAAACAAAATAAACGAGATATAACAAGATTTAAAGAACGAGCGTATAAAGCAGTAAGACGTATGTAAAACTGTACGACATAGGTACATGTAACTTTAGAAGTAATCGGGCGACTGGGCCGAATAAATATTCTAAGTATAGAATTCAAGTCATAAGACTTTAACTCCGAAACTTAGATTAAAATGCACATGTTGTGATCGTAAGATCTATGAGATGAATCATAAGATTCTGTTTATGACGTGTGATTCATGACTTATCGGTCGTGACATATTAGTCGTGACCTTGTAGTCTTAAAGACTTTGTTTCTCACGATATAAATCGTAAGACTGGTGTTCGTGCGATCCTGCGAGCCTGCAATGTAAGGTTCACGGGTGGTCGTTGGTTTGACCAACGACCCTCCGATGCTTAAGTCAGAAATCGTTTGTCGAAATAAATCGAAAGTAAAACTTTAAAAGAAATACTTCTTTAAATGTACTGCGTTCCAGCTACGTGGGATGTCTTGCTCGTCGAGGGTTTGAAGCCAGTAAGCACCTTTCCCAACGACCTCGGATATTCGATAAGGTCCTTCCCACTTAGTGGATAACTTACCTGCGTTTGGTTCCTTGGTGTTTTGGAATACTCGTCGTAATACGTAGTCACCTTCCTGAAAGATCGTGGCTTTAACATTTTTGTTGAAATGTCGTTCAACAACCTGTCGCTGAGATGCCATTTTGACCAAAGCAGACTCTCTTAGCTCTTCGAGAGCGTCGAGGTCGTAGCTAAAGTCCACCAAGTTATGCTCGACGGATGTATGTCTCGATGTCGGGAGCTGCACTTCAATAGGTAAGACGGCTTCACAACCGTAAACCAATGAAAATGGTGTTTGTCCCGTCGATGTTCGAGGTGTCGTACGATTCGCCCATAGGACCGATGGAAGTTCTTCGACCCATTTTCCCTTTGCAGCCTTGAGTCTTTTCTTGATTGAATTGATGATGACTTTATTGCTCGATTCTGCAAGACCGTTAGACTGGGGATAACGTGGGGTTGAGGTCGTAAGTTTGATATTACGATTCTCACAAAACCGTTGCGTACGATCACTTATGAACTGTGAACCATTGTCACATACGATTTCGGAAGGGATTCCGAACCTGCATATAATGTTAGTCTGGATAAAAGAGATGACCTCTTTGTCCCGAATCTAGGAGTAGGCATCTGCTTCTATCCACTTAGAAAAATAATCTGTAAGGCCTAACAGAAAAACTTTCTGCTCTGGGGCAGGAGGTAATTTACCAACGATGTCCATTCCCCACCTCATGAAGGGCCACGGGACCAAAGAAGTATGTAGAGGTTCAGAAGGTTGGTGTATCATACCTGAGTGTCGTTGACATGCGTCACAGCTTTGGACGTATCTGGTGGCATCTTGCCTTAATGTCGGCCAATAGTAGCCTTGTCGTGATATAAGATTTGAAAGACTACGACCACCAGAATGGTTGCCACATTCGCCGTCGTGCATTTCTTTCAGAATGCCTTATACCTGTTCTGGAGTATCGATGCATCGTAGGTTGACACCTGTCGATGATCGTCGATAAAGTCTGCTACCAATGATAGGTATTTCGAAGCTTTAAATCGAATGTTCCGAGCTTCCATTCTGTCTTCAGGTAATTGATCATGCATAAGGTAATTCGTGATATCACACGACCAACTGTTCTCTGTGTTAAGAACACAAATCGTTTCAGAGTCCTCGATGGACGAGGTCGCTAAGTGGATCATAGGAATAGCGTCGAACAACGGATTATTGAGTGTTGATCCAAGATTTGCTAGCGCATCGGCTTGAGTGTTTTGATCTCTGGGGATCTGTTCGATTGAGAACGGATCAAACATCTTTGACTTCTCCTTGGCTACCCTGAGATAGGCCATCATCTTGGAATCTTTTGCTGTGAATTCCCCGTTCATTTGGTTTACGACCAATAGAGAATCGCTTCTGACGTGAAGTACGACTGCCCCCAAGTCGTGAGCCATATTCATGCCCACGATCAGAGCTTCGTATTCTGCCTCGTTGTAAGTAGCTTTGAAACTGCATCGTATGGAGTACACCATCTTGCCCCCTTATGGGGACTTTAAGACGACACGAAGACCTGCTCCTCTGGAGTTTGAAGAACCGTCGACATAGAGCACCCATGTCGTGTCAATTATAATCGCCACAGTATAGGTCTCGATCTGCGCTTCTTTTTTTAGTTCAGGACTGAAATCGGCGACGAAGTTGGCCAGGTCCTGCGACTTAATTGTCGTGCGAGTCTTGAAGTCAATATCGTGTAATTGGTAGATATCCTTTTTCTGAGGTTTCAAGGTCGCCTTGTAGCAATCACAGGAGGACTTCTGTTCACTTTTGATTTCTTGCACTCCCCATGGCATCGGGAATTTAATCGTCTGGTGATAGGTCGAGGGGACCGCCTTCATGTCGTGTATCCACGGTCAACCAAGTATAACGTTGTAAGCTGACGAACAGTCGATAACATTAAACTTTGTTTGCTTGTTGACCCCCTTAGCATACACCGGGAGGATGATCTCTCCCAAAGTGTTGGTAGAATCTCCATTAAATCCTATCAGAGTCGTCGATCGACGAGTGATCTCTGACTTATCGATGCCCATAGCTTTGATCGTGCTTAGGAAAATGATGTTAGCCGAACTGCTTCCATCGACCAATACTCTTTTGGTCGAGCAGTTGCCAATAGTAAGCTGGATAATCAACCCGTCATGATGTTTCTGCCAGCTGTCCTGGAGGTCGTCCTGATCGAACGTTATTGGCATCGCCTCCAGCTCCAACTCTTGCTTCGGTCAGGACGACCGAGGAATGGGATATTCTCCCGATGATTGACTGGCGTGCCGCTTGGCTGCCGAATATGTTAAACCACAGACGTCTGATCCACCAGTCATGCAATTGACGACTTTCGCGTGGGCTGGGGATGCTGGTCTTATGTTTTCAACTGGCGTAGGTTCTTTATCAACCAAACCTTGGAGATGGCCATTGGGGACGATCCAGGTTAACTCCTTCTGTAAGGCAAGGCAGTTATCTGTCGTATGACCATTGTCACTATGGAAGTCGCACCATTTGGTCTTGTCTTTCTTGTCATCGTCTTTGTCGCTTTTCTTAGGCCACCAAATAGACGACTGAATGTTTTTGAGAGCTTCGACCAAATATTTCTATGTCCTTTTGAATCCATAAGAGGAGATCTTAGGATATTGAGGGAATCTGGGCATAGGATTAATCTTTTTCTTATCGAACCGAACGTTTGATATCTGGCATGCTGGCTTTCTCTTGACGCTCGTCTTGAACTTGAAATCTGGTTTCTTGATCGCGAGTGACTTTTTGTCGGTAGAATGCTTACGGCGGAAAGTCATATCGTCTTCTACTCTCATGTAAGTCAATGTCCTAGATTGGACGTCTTCAAAGTTCTCTGGCGGGTACTTCGTAAGATCGACGTACAGTCCTGTAGTGTTGTCGTCCAGACCACGCTTGTAGGCTTCGATGGCGGTCTTGACATCACAGTTTCGGATGCTGATCATTTCTGCGTTGAAACGGTTGAAGTAACCGCGGATGGATTCTCCAGATTTTTGGACGACGTAGTACAGGTCGCTGGTCTGTTTCTCCATCTTGCAACTACTGGCGAATTGTTATGAAAACTGGTTGACCAACTCCGCGAAGTTGCTGATGGACTTGGGTTTGAGATTGATCAACCATTGGAGAGCAGCACCTGTAAGAGTCGCACCAAAGCTTTTGCACATGCAAACTTCTTGATATTGATGTGGGATTGATGTTGTCCACATCAATTGTTTATATTGGGCGATGTGCTCCGTTGGATCGGTTATTCCCGAATACTTGGGCATAAAAGCAGGAATGTTGTACTTCTTCGGAACATCAACATTCGTTATCGTGTCGGCGAAAGGCGACGCTTGGAATCCTGTGAGGGGTTCGACGTCGACGGGGACGGCGGCACCAGGTAACTTCGAAAGTAGCGACAACATCTTTTCATTCTGATCCTCCAATAACCTGAGTCGTTGGGCGACGGGGTCGTTAGGATCGGAGACTGCAGCTGTCGGGGGAATGATTCCCGAGTCTTGAGTTGTCATGCCGACTGTCGTTTGAAAACCATTCCCATACGACGAACCATTGGCTTCTCCGTTAAAGGGGAAGTTCATGGGGATCGTCATTGTTGGTTGTGAGATTGTTGGGATATGATATGGTATGGCTCCATTGTACAGCGGTGGCGGCCTCAAATGTTGCGGAGGAAATTGTCCAAAGGGAGGATTGTTGACAAATGGCCCTGGACCTGCCTGGAATGGTGGCCTTACGAAAGGTGCACCTGTAGGTCGGGGACCATTCTGAGGTCCAAAGGATTTGCCAATCGCTGGATTCCTCAGGGAAGCAATTTCTGCAGCTACCTTTTGATTCTGCTCGTTCAGTGCTTGAATTTAAATTCGTGCAGAGTTCAGTTTCGCGTGCAGCTGTGCCATAGGATCTGGTTGGGTTGCCATTTTCCTGGAAAACAAAACTTCACAAGATCGTTAGAACGATGTATGCTTGGCTTGAGATTTTCTCTAGATGGGGTCCCACGGATGGCGCCAAACTGTTAATGCCAAAAATCACCCAAAGGATAACTTAAGGTTGATGTGGAACTTTTAACAACTAAAGAAAGGGATCTCAAGACAAACAACACAATCACGAAAAAGTAAATAAGACAGGAGAATTGGTGACGCGGAAAACCTAAACGAGGGAAAAACCGCGATCGACTTGTGAGAGTTGACGGTGCACTATGATCGCCAAACAGGGGCGAAAATCCTTTGGTAACAAGTGTTTTGTGTACAACAGATTACAATAAGAATAAAATTAAACTTAATCGTAATATAAAGTTGTGCGTCGTGCGTAAATCATGCGAAATAAGTTGTTGTCGTGCAAATTGAACTGCTCGTCGTGCGAAACTTGCGTGAATGATATTCGTTCAAATGCTTCTGATATAAGAATGTTGAGAGTGTAGAAATATTGAGTTCAGATATTGCATAGATTGTATGTTGTTTCGATGAGTCATGTTCGAATGTGGAGCAGGCCTTTATATAGCTTCTGGCAGCAGTAAATGTGTCTTGATGACATGTTTGTAACCGTCGTCGGGTCTTTAATGCCATTAAGAGCTCGTCCGTTACTGGCCGTTGTATCATGATTGCTCGTGGACCTGCATTAATGAACAAAGAAAACGGATGTTGACTGTTAACGGTTAGTATAATCGTACGACCGCCTTGAGTCTCGGACGTCGGTCGTATGAAACTTACGACCATCATGGAAATGTATGACCAAATATTCGATAGTAAATAACCTGTAGGACCTTATCTTAATACAATAGTGGTCTTATATAAATGTCATATGAGTTATCTATCGTCGGTCGTGAGGTGTGAATTTTTACCCAAACAATGATTGTCGTAACCGTTGCCTTGTCTTTAATTATCATTTATGGCTCGACCGTTATGACCGTTGGGCAATGATTGCTCTTGGCCTGCATTAATGAAACAAAGAAAACGGCTGTTGACTGTTAACGGTTAGTAAGATCGTACGACCGTCTTTAAGTCACGGCTGTCGATCGTGGGAGTCTTACGACCATCGTATAAATGTACGACGGAAGAAGAAGTCGTAAGTAACCTGCAGGACCTTATCTTAATACAAGAATGGTCTTACATAAATGTCATGTTTATTTTCTTCGTCGGTCGTGAGGTGTGGAATTTTACCCAAACACTTTCTATGACAAATATATGTATCTGAACCGGAAGGAATAAAAACAATCTATCTAACGGTGCTTGGAAATAATTCTCCTTTTTCTTGTATAATGTAACTTTCCGTTTATCCTATTATAGTGAGATTTGATTTAGTAGTTGCATACATCGATTTTGTAACATCTCAAATTTTCCATAATTTTTGTACTTTTATTTTGGAAAGAATGTTTATAATAATGGAAGTATTATTTTAAACAAAAGGGTTGAAATGGTATTTGACCCAAAGTTTAAGTGGTTTGTGGAACTTGAAACTTTGGGGTTGAATTGGTCATTTTGGAATAGTTGGGTGTATAAATGGTGGAGGTCGGCTGGAATGAGAAAATAGCTCATTTGGGTTCTAGAGAAGTCGGTCAAGAACAAGGAAGGAAGAAGGAAGAAGAAATTGAAATTGGTTGTTGCTAGGATTGGAGTTGAACCTGGGTATTAAAGTTTTGTGTTGGGTCAAGAATTTTCCAGGTACGAGCTCGGGGAAGTAACGGTAAGAGGGGCGAGTGATTTTTGGTATTCAACTTTTGGTGATAAGTGAAGAAGTTAGCATATACGAGGATGCTTTTGATGAATGGCCTAGACAACCAATTTAATCTAATCGTAGTTGTCAGGATTAGATTAATAGGTTGTTTTGATAATTCGAACTGTGTATATGAAACCTCATAGTTAATTCTCCACTTATGTATAAAAGTTTGGATGAAATTATGGTTAACTCTGATAAATTTTAAGGTTTAAATTTGTCCTGGTTTTTGGGATGTTTCAGTATGGTATCAGAGCTGTAGTTTAAGTGAACTAGGTATGATCATGAGATACCTAGACTTAAGCTGAGATGAATTAAGTATGATTTGTGAGATTTGGGTAGAAGTACTAAGATGGGATAGTCTTAGAGTCGATGGAAATACGTGAATTAAGCACTGTAACGATGGTAACGAGAATTCTCATGTATAGTATGTTCACAATTTCAATTAGCTACTGTTATTATGAATATATTGTTACGTAAGTATACTTGTTTCTAAATTGTTACAGTGACTAATGAACGTTAAAGTACGTTTCTTATGTGTGGGTACGTGTAACCATTTCTTATGGTTATCTTTTGTGCTAAATCTCAGAACGATGGTGAATACACCAACCAGATCCCCTAATTCTTCGGGAGATAGGGCAGTAAATGAATGGGTGGCAGAGAAGCAACCTGAAATGGGTGGAACTCACGAAAGTCCACCGAGGCCGCCTATAATAGGAGGAGAAGAAAGTCAAACACGAAGGAAGACTGTCGGTACTTCTAATCCGGTGATGATAGAATCTACAATGGAATTTCGCATGATGGAGAACATGATACGAGTTATGAATACAACACTGGTACAACAACAAGAGATGTTTATGAAAGCGTTAAATGACAGAAGTGTTGAGTCTCGAAGACCGGAGATGGGTACTGGTACGGTAACTCCACCTGTCAATCCAATAGTGAATGTTAACAGGAGAGTGGAAAGAGTTTGCTCTTATAAAACGTTTCTGAGTTGCAAACAACCGGAGTTTGCTGGTACAAATAATCCGATAGCATCCATGAACTGGCTTAGAGAGATGGAACAGGCTTTTCGAGCTTGTGAATGCGACGAGGAATCGAAGGTCAGATTCGGTTCTCAAATGTTACGAGGCAATGCTTTAACCTGGTGGAATATCATAACATCGACCGTGACGGCTCCAGTCTTGGCTGCTATGACGTGGGAGTCGTTCAAAAGAAAGATTTTAGAAGAATATTGTAGCGAGAACGAGATTGACCGAATTGTAGAAGAGTTTCGGACTCTTAGGAAGGGTACTTCGTCTGTTCGGGAGTACACTCAATTATTTATGGAAAAGTTGAATTTAGTGGGGCATGTGGCTCCAACTGAGAAGGAGAAAATTAAAGCTCTGAAGGCCTTACCGGCTGACATGATGTCTCGGGTGCGAAATTCTAAAGTGTTGATCCAAACCCTCAGTGATTTGATAATGACCCTCTCTTATATACTTAGTGAAAATTGTAAGTAAACAATATGTATCAGAGTTTCACTATCGCTGATAAGTACTAAGATCTTACAGTACCGCTGATAGGAACTCTCGCTCTTTAAATTAAACATTCAGCGAACACTGTTCACCATTAATGCTCTGAGTCTGTTCAGTCATTATGATGATCGCTGATAAGTTAGTTGTTTACTTATGATCCCTGAAGACAAGTTTCACGTCAACAAAGGTTCTACGCTGAAGTCGAAGATCAAGCTCAAGAACCAGCGACAAGTCTCCTAATGAACTGATGCGGATCAGCGAAGACTCAGATTTGTCCACTCAACGTGAAGTATCAAGTACAAGACTTCAGCTATCGCTGAACTTTATCATTCGCTGAATAGAAAATGATAATCGCTGAATCAACGAAAGCTGATCATGAAGTCCTCCGTACAAAGTACTTTTGTCTTAACCACCCTTGCACGACTCCGTACGAAATGTCAGAAAAGAACCTCCGAAAATCTGAAATCGTACAACCACTCTGATACTACACTATTCATCCATACGGCTACTAAGGTTGTCAACCAAGGTCAATGACATGCAACCAACCAGCTGATGACACGTGTAAAGTATATACTGACTTGCATTAAATGCATGCAGTATATAAAGAGATGAACTCACTTCATTTGAAGTAACTTGCTAACTCTGGACAAGTTCAAATCTCTTATCTCAGATAGGTTATTTTTAGTAATTTCCTTATCTCTCTTAGTGCAAGAAACCTTAGTGTTCCAACTTGTTTAGATTTAGGTTTATCCTTAATCTTGTTTCCGCAACAAGCTGTAAATTGTTAATGATTTATCAATAAACAATTTAGAAAAGTAAAATATGTGTGCTTGTATTCAACCCCCCCCCCCCCCCCCTTCTACAAACTTGTATAGGCCTTCGGGACCAACATAAAGCCTTGACGTTGAGGGAAACAATAGAAGAAGCCAAAGTAATAGAAGAGGTATATGATAGAGATAAGGAAGAAAAGACGCAAGGGGGAGAGAAACGGAAATGGGAAGGTCGGTCGAACTCTTCTCAGAAATCTAAATCGTTTGGCAAAAATGTTCGTTTCGAGCCTCGTCGGGAACCGAACTGGTGCCAGAAGTGCCGAAGTAAGCATTTTGGCCCGTGTCGGGTGGTAGGAAGTGAATGTTTCAAATGTGGAAAGCCTGGTCATCAAGCTGCAAGCTGTCCTATTCAAGGGTTGACCTGTTTCAAATGTAAACAACCCGGTCACTTCCGTAAAGACTGCCCAAAGTTGAGGAAGGGTGGAGATCAGGGAAAGAAGCCAAATACTCCTAAGCCAACGGGTCGAGCATTTCATATGACGGCTGATGAGGCAAAGGAATCTAAAGACGTTGTTTCTGGTACATTTCTCGTTAATTCCATTCCCGCACGAATATTATTTGATTGTGGCGCCAATCTGTCGTTTGTATCAAAGTCATTCTATCAAAAGTTAGCTATGCCTATCACTACCTTGGAAGATGCCTTAGTAGTCGAGATAACTAACGGGAGTCAAGTCTTAGCTCGTGAAAGACTTGAGGGTTGTTTGATTTTGATAGAGGAAAAGAAATTTCCGGTTGACTTGTTGTTAATGGAAATTGGGGGGTTTGATTTAATTATGGGTATGGATTGGCTGACAACCAATCAGCCAGAGATTCTATGTGCTAAGAAATTAATTCGGATTCCTATGCCTGACAATGATGATGTATTCATCTTCGGGGAAAAGAGAAAAGGGGAAGTTCCGCTAATTTATGTTGCAAAGGCGCATAAAGGTCTGGTAAAAGGATCTTCATCCTACTTAGCATATGTTCTAGATGTTAAGGCAGAAAAGAGACAAGTGGGAGACATAAGGGTGGTACGGAAATTCCCAGATGTATTCCCTGATGATCTTCCAGGTCTACCGTCAGAACGACAAGTAGAGTTTCGAATTGATCTTATTCTTGGAGCGGCACCGATAGCGCGTTCACCGTACCGTTTAGCGCCAGCTAAAATGAAAGAGATGATGTCCCAACTTCAAGAACTGCTCGACAAGGGTTTTGTTAGGCCAAGTTCTTCACCTTAGGGAGCTCCGGTATTATTTGTTAAGAAAAAGGATGGCACTATGAGAATGTGCATGGACTATAGGGAACTGAATAAGGTGAATATTAAGAATAAGTATCCGCTTCCAAGGATTGATGATTTGTTTGATCAACTCCAAGGTGCGGGATGCTTTTCAAAGATTGATATGAGGTCGGGCTATCATCAAGTACGAGTACGGGATGAAGATGTTCCCAAGACGACATTTAGAACAAGGTATGGGCATTATGAATTTCTTGTGATGCCATTCGGGTTGACAAACGCTCCTGCCGTGTTCATGGATCTGATGAACAGAGTGTGTCGACCATTCTTAGACAAGTCTGTCATTGTATTCATTGATGACATACTTGTTTATTCAAAGAATGAAGCCGATCATGAATACCACCTTCGTGAAGTCTTAAACGTTATGAGGAAAGAGAAATTGTGCGCAAAATTCTCAAAGTGTGAATTTTGGTTAAAAGATGTACAATTTCTGGGGCATGTGATTACTTTGGAAGGAGTCAAAGTAGATCCGACAAAGATATAAGCAATGACGAACTGGGAAACACCAAAGAGCGCATCAGAAATAAGGAGTTTTTTGGGTCTGGCGGGTTATTACCGGAGGTTTATAAAAGATTTCTCAAAGATTGCTTCTGCCTTGACCATTCTAACTAGGAAGAATGTAAAGTTTTTATGGACTGAAAAGCAAGAGTCGGATTTCAGGACATTACGACAGAAGTTGTGTGAAGCTCCTATTCTTGCACTACCGGAAGGAACGGAAGATTTAGTCGTGTATAGTGATGCATCAAAGATGGGTTTGGGGTGTGTGTTGATGCAACGCGGCAAGGTGATTGCTTACGCATCAAGACAACTCAAAGAACATGAGAAGAATTACCCTACCCATGACTTAGAACTTGCAGCAGTAGTGTTTGCATTGAAATTGTGGCGACATTATCTGTATGGAACGAAGTGTACTCTTTTCACTGATCATAAGAGCTTGAAGCATGTCTTTGATCAGAAAGAGTTGAACATGAGGCAACGGCGTTGGTTAGAACTACTTAAAGACTATGATTGTGAATTGCATTACCATCCCGGTAAAGCAAATGTTGTGGCTGATGCTTTAAGTAGAAATGAGTATAGTGGGTGCTTAAAACCAACTAACGCCAGAATCGATGTGACGTCCAGTTTGATTGAAAGGATAAAAGCGGCACAAGCGGAAGCCTTATTGGAAGAAAATTTGAGAGAGGAAGTCATGATCAATGTCAGGATCGAATCTTAACAAGACTAAAAATACTTAGAACTCAGAATTAAAGAATCTGCGGAATAGAACTTTAATTCACACAATCAAAGAACAATATATCAGAAAACACACAGCTGTTTGTATTCACTGATTCAACTCACAAGCTTACAACCAAACCTCAATCTTGATGAACAGGCTCAATCAAGACGACTTCTACTTCTCTAGAAATAGGGTTCTAAACCTTGAGGTTAATTCTCTCTAAAACAGAATGTATTCTGAAACTCTCGTGTATTGCGTATTTCGTATTATTTTACTAGCTATCTATCAACATCTATTTATACTAAATAGTTACAAGATAACTATCAAAAATAAATTGATCTTCTGAATCTTCTTTAAGCATATCTTCATCCATTCCATCTTTATCTCCAAAATCTTCGCATACCAAACTTATCACATCAGCAGTATTAACTTTATTCAGCATGAGCAGTACTAATATTCTCCAGCAGCATTAATTCATTCCAGCAGCATTAACTTGACTCAGCAGTACTAACCTTGCTTCAGCAGTATTAATCTTGACAAGCAGTACTAACCTTGTTCCAGCAGCATTAATGCATCAGCAGTACTAACATTCTTCCAGCAGTATTAACTTTGTCTTGCAGTAGTAATTTTGTTCTGGCAGTACTAACCTTTACTGGCAGTAGTAACTTTGTTCTGGAGGTAGTAATGTTGTTCTGCCAGTATTATCCATACTTAGCAAATCTTCACTTCCCAACAATCTCCCCCTAACTTGACTTTTAGAAAGAGAAGTCAAGTTCTTCAGATGGTGATGCTTCCAAAACTTAATCTTGAACACACAAGTCAGGATTCAATCCCAAACTTTGATTGATGATCCTTCTTACCAGGTATCTTGCCATCTTAGAATCTTTGTTACCCACCAACTTAGTTTTTAGCATTCCTTTCAACCTTGTCATGCTGTGCTTGTATACTTTATCCACCAAATAATACTCATGATATGCATAGTCAAGTGTTATGACATACACACCACAGTTTTCAATAAGCATCCAGTTGGTAACAGTTTGAAATTGCCTTTCTGTCAAATACTTAACTGCTTCTGTATTGAACATTAGGCACAAGTATTCAAGTACCATTTTGGTGATGGACATTCCATTCTCAGTCAGCATATTTCCATAAAGCTTCATTCCTACCTTGAACGTCTCCTCAATGTCAGATCTAGAGCACATCCTGATAAGTCTTCCCCATGTAGAACTGACCTCAAACTTCCCATCTGCTCTTTTTACTCTAATGTACTCCTTTCTCTGATCTTTCAAAGTATCCCAGAAAATGATCTCAGGAGCCATAGAAGCTAATGGTTTAACTTTGATTGGACTAGTATCAACCACAGTAATATACATATCACATTGAGCATTTGTTGGTGATTGTACATTGCTTGGTTGACCTGATGGAGTTGCCACTTCTTCTTCAGCAACTTTTTGATCAGCTTTCTCTTTCACAACTTCCTCCTTAGCTTCTTCTACAATGGGTTCCACCCTAGGCTTCTTTACAACTTTCTTCTTTGAAGCTATAGACTTTGTTCTAGGTCTTTTGTTTGACACCATCTTGGTTCTTTTGAGTGATTTAACAGCTTCAGGAATGGTTTCAGTTGTTTCCTTTGTTTCTGCTGTTTCCTTTGTCTCTGCTGCTTCAGGGATGGTTTCTGCTGCCTTATGTTTTTCAGCAACATTAACCATTTCTGCTGCTTGAATGGTTTCTGCTGCTTTTTGACTAGCAGCATTAACCATTTCTGCTGCTCTAGCTGTTACTGCTTCTTTTATAATCTTTGATACTACTGCTTCAACACTATTCTTCACAATCTCAAATACCTCTGCTTCAATCTCAGATTTGGTTACTGTAGATACAGATACTGTTTCCTTCTCACTTTCAGATACAGCTGCATCAACAAGACTCTTCATAATTTCAGTTACTGCTGCTTCAATCTCAGATACTGCAGCCTCCCCCTCAACCTTATGCTCATTCTCCCCCTCAACCTTTGCATCCTCCATGTTTAGTTCAGTTTCTAACTCCCCCTTTTTGGAAGCATCAGTGGTTGAGCTTCTCCTTTTCAGAACATACTGAGCTTTCTTCCTTCTTTGCAGCAGTTTGGTGATCATCTTCTTATTCTTCTCTATCTTGGTGTGTTGATAAAGAACCACCTTCTTAAGCTCATCAATCTCCTTCTGCTGATCCATGACATCAATGTTGATGTTGGCAATGGTTTCCATCAATTCCTCATAAGTATATCTATCCTCACTTGGTTTAGAAGTGTTTACCTCCCTTGCAGGATCATAGGAAGTTTTAGTAGGTGTCTCTTGCCTAGCAAAAGTACAACCTACTCCCATGGTTTCTTGGCGCCTGGGTCCTCTGAATGTTTTCACATTCTGAGTTGCCGTGGGGAAGGTCTTAGTGATGTTACCACTGTCCTTCTCTTTGCTAGCAGAAGTAGTGGCAGCCTTGCAGCCCACATGCTCATCCTTCTCCTTAGAGAGCACCTTCTTGGGGTTGGGAGACACCCCTGTGGTTACCCTTTTGATATTCTCTATTGGAGAATGCTCCAATAGAGGGCTTGTAGGCTTTGGGCTATTAGGAGATACATCAAGGGAAGGAACCTTGTGTACCTTTCTTCTTTCAAACTTCTTGGTGATTTTTGGAGTGGGTCTTAAAAGAATGGACTGTGGGATTTCTTTGGTGATGGTAGGTGGGGATTGGCCATCAGTGGGTGTGTCTAATGGGGGCCTTGACCCTGATGCCATACCTTCAGTGGTGTGGGACACAACCATCATTGTAGAGAACAATGGTGTGTCAACTCCTTCCGAGTCCCTAGGAATTCTTCTCATATTTGAGAAAACCTTCCCTTTAGGGGGTTTTGGCACATATACCTCAGCGGACTGAGGTAAATCCGTCAATTCATGGTTAATTACTTCTTGGACAAACCTGGGATACATGTAAAGGCGCTTTTTGGATTCTAGGTTTGCCACAAGATCATTAAAAATCATTGCTGAAAATTTGAACTTTCTGGCAGTGGCTAAGCAGACCAAGGCATAAGCAATGGTACTGCTAAACTCACTCCATCCAGTTGTTTTCTTTGAAATACAGTGCATAAGAGTATGAACAAAAAATCGCCATTGGGTGAAAAACTTTGACTTGTAGAATTTAAAAATTCCAATGGGACCTTCTACCCCATTCTTGGTAAGGTCGAGAAAAGTTCATCATTAGAGAGATAGGTTATACCTGAGGCATCATCTAAGTGAAGAGTGATGCGAATAACCTCCTCTGTGACCTTCAAGGGTTTGTCACAAACCCTTGTTCGAATGATTTTCTGCCCATCTTCGAATATAACAGTGGCATTCTCCCAAAATTGCTTTTGATGCTCAATATATATGGTTGGGCACACTGTTAGGGCATGAGAGATGTGTGTGGACTTGAGAAAATCCACCATATCATGAAATCCAGCGGCCTGCTTTGGCTTCTGAAGCATCGCAATCTCATTGTGCTCATCGACAAACTCCATTGTCGTCATTCTTCCTGAGGATTTGGATAGAGAACACATAGATTCTAGGGAGAAAAGGTTAGAACGAGAGAGAGAAATTGAATGCAAAGAGACGTTATGAACTTTGGCGGGCTGAAAGAGTATTTATAGCAGTACTAGCCCTGATTTTCTTTAGAAGCAGTATTAACGACTTAGCAGTATTAACGACTGAGCAGTATTAACTACAAGGCAGTATTAACTACACAGCAGTATTAACTACACAAGCAGTATTAACTACACATGCAGTATTAACTACTAAGCATTATTAACTACAAAGCAGTATTAACTACAAAGCAGTATTAACTACTAAGCAGTATTAACTACAAAGCAGTATTAACTACTAAGCAGTATTAACTACTAAGCAGTATTAACTACAAAGCAGTATTAACTACACATTAGCAGTAGAAAATATGTACTAGCAGTAGTAATTCTGCACTGACAGTAGTAACTATACTTACACTTTGCAGCACTTGTCAATCTGAGTCATACTGAGGTTCTGAGAAAACTAGTTAGAAACACCAAATATACAAAGAAATACAGGTATAAAAAATTAAAAATCATGAATTTATTCAAGGTTGATCAAGCCCACACTTGCTACCAAGAAAGTGAATCTACCCACATCAAATGCTTTTGTGAATAGATCTGCAAACTGGTCATTGGTATGAACTTTAGCAACTTGAATCAATTTCTTTTCATTACAGTCTCTAATAAAGTGATACCTGATCTCTATGTGCTTTGTTTTTGAGTGTTTGACAGGATTGTTAACAATGCTAATGGCACTGTTGTTGTCAATGAAGATTGGAGTGTGAAGAAATGTTACCCCATAGTCCAACATCTGATTCTGAATCCATAACACCTGAGAACAGCAACTTGCAGCAGCTATATACTCAGCTTCTGTTGTAGATAAGGACACTGTGGTTTGTTTCTTACACTGCCATGATACAAGTCTTGCACCCAAAAACTGACATCCACCTGAAGTAGACTTCCTATCCATGTTAGCTCCACCTAAGTCACTGTCTGAGTATGCAAGCAAGTCAAACGAAGATTCATAAGGATACCAAAGACCTAATCTAGGTTGCCCTCTTAGGTATCTAAAAATTCTTTTGACTGCAAGAAGGTGTGATTGCTTAGGTGTAACCTGAAATCTGGCACAAACACATACAGGAAACATAATGTCTGGTCTAGAGGCTGTGAGATACATGAGTGATCCAATCATAGATCTGTAATGATGGACATCCACATCCTCCCCCTCAAGATCTGCAGTGATCTGTTTGTGTGTCTCCATTGGGGTGCTTGCTGGCTTTGAGTCTGTTAAACCATACTTGTCCAGGATGTCTTTCACATATTTGGATTGGCTTATGAAAATCCCATCTTTCCTCTGTTTCACCTGAAGCCCAAGGAAGAAAGTAAGTTCTCCCATGGAACTCATCTTGAAGCTCTTGTGCATTAACTCTTCAAACTCTTTACACATGTGATCATTTGTGGATCCAAAGATGATGTCATCCACATAGATCTGAACAAGTAGTGTGTCTTTCTTTCTCCTCTTAATGAACAAGGTCTTGTCAATGACTCCTCTTTCAAATTCATTTTTCAAGAGATAGGTAGACAGGGTGTCATACCATGCTCTTGGGGCTTGATGTAAACCATAAAGTGCCTTCTTCAACTTGTACACTCTGTCAGGGTGCAATGGATTCTCAAATCCAGGGGGTTGACAGACATATACTTCTTCATCAATACTTCCATACAGAAAAGCACTTTTTACATCCATTTGGTAGACCTTGAACTTCATGAATGAGGCATAGGCTAGAAATAGCCTAATTGCTTCAATCCGTGCCACTGGAGCAAAGACTTCCTCATAGTCTATGCCCTCTTCCTGAGTATACCCTTGTGCAACCAGCCTTGCTTTGTTTCTGATCACAATTCCTCTGTCATCCTTCTTGTTTCTGAAAATCCACTTGGTGCCAATTGCTCTATGACCTTTTGGAAGGTCCACCAAGTCCCAAACATCCTGTAATTTAAACTGTAGCAGCTCCTCTTGCATTGCTTCTATTCAACTTGGATCTTTCATAGCATCATAAGCCTTTTTGGGCTCAATTTGGGATAGAAAGCAAGTAAGTACAGTATTAACTGTATTCTGCTGATCTTGTAGCTCTTGAAGTCTGCTTTGATTCCTAGTCATCATGGGAGAAGCAATGTCTCCTATAACCAACTCAGGAGGATGATTTTTCTGAGTTCTTGATGGATGACCAGGTTCCTCAACTAAGTTCCCATCCAGATTTGACTCATTTAAGTCTGGATTTTCTTCAGCTTCTTCAAGTACTTCAGACTCTTTTGAAGTCTGATTTTCCTCTATTCTTCTCTCTTCTTCATTCTGAATGGGTTCAGCTTCCTTTTCTGGTTCACAGAAGTCAACAGGATCAATGGTAGGGAGTGGAAATATCACAGACTAAATACTGTTATCTGATGGTGGTGCATCCCTTTGTCCTGCATTTACATCACTACTGAAACCCAAAGAATTAGTGAGTGAATCAATGTCAAATAGCCAATCAGGACCTGAACCAATAGGATTTGGTGTGTGCTCATTGCATTTGACATTGTCACTTTCTTCAATTATTCTAGAAGAGGTATTAAACACTCTGTAAGCCTTACTCTGAGATGAGTAACCAACAAGAAAGCCATCATCTGCTTTGCTATCAAACTTACCTAAGTGAGATTTGGTATTGAGAATTGTACAAGGACACCCAAATGGTTTGAAAAATCCAATAAATGGTTTCTTTTTCAGGAAAAGCTCATAAGGTGTCTTGTTTTTAGGCTTTATGACCAAGACTCTGTTTTGAACATAACAAGCAGTATTAACTGCTTCTGCCCAAAAAGTAGTGGGTAATTTTGAATCAGCTAACAGAGATCTAGCAGCCTCAATCAGTGTCATGTTCCTTCTCTCAGCAACACCATTCTGTTGTGGAGTCCTAGGAGCACTGTATTGTCTCTCAATTCCTTTTTCCTCACAAAAGGTGTTTAGATCAAAGTTTTTAAATTCAGTCCCATTATCTGATCTAATGACTTTCACTTTTTGATTTGATTGGTTTTCAATTCTAAGAATAAAAGATTTGATCAGTCCACTTGTCTCATCTTTAGTTCTCAGAAAATATACCCAAGTAAATCTAGAGTAATCATCAACAATAACTAAACAGTATGACTTCTTGCCAATGCTCATGACATTTGTAGGGCCAAACAGATCCATATGCAACAACTGAAGAGGATTTGAGATAGTGTTTATCTCTTTGGACTTATGAGAAGTTTTGTGTTGTTTGCCTTTGAGACATGCAACACAATGATCATCACATGAATAGACTTTTGATGGTAAACCCCTAACAAGATTATTTTTAACAAGTTTATTCATTGTTTTAAAATTCATGTGACACATCCTTCTGTGCCAAAGTGATGATTCATCTATTGAAGCGTTTGATACCAAACAATTTAGAGATGAATCAGATGAAACACTTTCTAAATCTAAACAATACACATTATCCTTTCTAGGAGTTCTCAATAGTATCATGTTTTCATCAACTACTTTGAATCCAGGAGCAAGAATAATGCATTCAGAATCAGTAAATAATATACTATGTTTCTTGTCACAGACCTGTGATACACTTAACAGGTTGTATCTCAATTGCTCAACATAGTAAACATCCTCAAATGTCATCTTACCTTTTGACACATCACCTTTACCACTTATCTTACCTCCTGCAGGATTATTTCCAAAAGCAACATGTCCTCCATCAATTCTTTTGAAATTCTTGAGGCAGGCCATGTTACCTGTCATGTGCCTGGAACAACCACTATCAACATGCCAGATGCTCTTCCCCTTGAGCTGTTGGTTGCCCTGCACATCAGATAAATCAGTTAGTTTTTATTGGGAACCCAAGCCGAAGTGGTCTTGGGTCTCCCTTGCTCATCAAAGTACGTGCACTGGGTTTTGATGAGATTTTCAAACTTAGGTACTGCAGAACTGGAGTACTTTGTCAATATGACTGGTCTAGCAGCACAAAAACTAGAAGCAGTATTAACCTTGGAAGAAGTACTAACAGTGTTAGCAGCACTAACACTGCTAGCAGCAGCATTCTCTTGAAAAGAAGTACTAACAGTGTTAGCAGCACTAACACTGCTAGCAGTAGTATTCTCTTTAAAAGCAGTACTAACAGTGTTAGCAGCACTAACACTGCTAGCAGCAGTATTGTCTTTAGTATTGCTTCTAGCAGCACTATCCTTGTCAGCAGTACTATCTGAGGTAGCAGTACTAACATTAGTGCTTTTGGGGACCCATATATTGACACATTCCTTTTCAGTCTGTTTTCTCATGTGGCTTTTGGTTTCAGCTTGTTTCTTAGCCACATTATTCCTTGCAGGCTTCCTATAACCAGAAGATTTTTGAAAACTTCTTTGAAAACTTTTCTTTTGGTTAATAGGATTGAAATAACAGTGTTTGGCAAGATGATTCAATTTGCCACAAATAAAACAAGGTTTTGGTCTGTTAATCCTTTGCAGATCAACTCCTTGATTTTGTGCCCACTGGTTATTCCAATTTCTTTGATTTCCCCTCTTTTTATCATGTTTTTGGGGCTTATTCTCTTGATGTTTCTTGCAAGAACAATGTTCACAAGTATTAGAGTTCACAACAGTGGTCTGTGTATAATGAACTCCCTTTCCCTTTCCAGTCCTTTTCATCTCATTGTTCTTAACACATGGACTTACACATTTCTCATCAGATCCTTCTTTTTCAGTCTTATCCTCAACAACTACTTTATCTAATGGATCTACTTCAGTGGCTCCTTCAGGTAAGTCCTTCCTATCCTTGGTTTCTAATAGGTCTGACTTAGGAGGGATGTAGTTGTTGTTGTAGGGTGGGGGTGTGGCATTGTACCCTATGCATGGTTTCAACTTACTATGGATTTGAGAGTTGATTATGTTGTCCATGACTTTAGAGGCACAATTAAACTATTCTACATCAAGTTTAACTTTCTCAAGCTCTCCTTTTAGTTTCTCACACTCTTCCCTGGATTCTCTAAGCTGGAACTCTAGACCATCCTTTTCCCATTTCCAGTAGTTTGTATCATAGGAGTGTTGAAGTTCATTGGCTTGAAAAGCCCTAATCTGTTCTTCAAACTTCTCAACAATTACTACATAGTCTTTTCTGTCCTTTTCTAATCTCTTAAGGTCATCACACATTCCCTGATTGTGATCTCTATACCTTTTAACAGTGTCTATACAAGCTTGAGTACAGAGATTAGATTTTACCTCAGTGGGAAGATCTGAAACTTCAGCCATAAGTGCTTGATTTTGGATGGCCTCTTCAGCTTGATCACTCCAATCAAATCCCATTCCTTGTTGAGAGACAAGAGCTTGAATAGAGTTTCTGTTTTGATTGGAACTTCCAGCCTGAGTTTATTGATGGTTGTTGTGAGATGTTCCACCTCTGCATTCCCTGGCAAAGTGTCCCATCTTGTGACACTTGTAGCATTCAACTTTGGACTTGTCAAATCCAGCACCATCTTCTCTTCTTTGGGAAAAGTTGTTTCTCCCTGTCCTCTTTATGAATTTCTTCACCCTCATAGACAGCATAGCCATCTGCCACTTGATATCCATCTCTTCAAGATCATCAGCATTAATCTGTTCTAAGTCATCATTAATCAATGAGGAATTAACATGACTAGAAAAAAAGGCTTCTAGTACTGAATCATTGGTCTTTTCCTGATTGACTCCTCCAGCAGCACTAACTGATTCAGGGTTAGCAGTAGAATCAGGTGATGCTGAAAGGAGTGCAGCATTATGTACATATCCAGAGGGCTTCTTTTTGGCTTCAACCTCTGCTTCAAAGACTCTAAGATCATTGTAAAGATCATCAAGCTCTTTATCTTCCAATTGGTCATTCTGTCTGAAGGACACAGTATACATTGTCCACTCTTCACCTAATGATCTTAAGAACTTTCTGTTAACATCATCAGCCTCCATCTTGACTCCCACTGTAGCCAATTCTCCAATCATCTTATTAAATCTATCAAAAGTTTGAGTCATAGACTCATTCTTAGTAGAAGTAAAGTTTTCATACTGCTGCTTGAGAATTGCCTTCTGATTCCTCTTGGTGCTTTTAGTGCCAGTGAATCTCTTTTCCAATGCATTCCACAGAGTCTGAGCATCAGTGCAGTGATGAAATTGATGCTGATATTCATTGGGGATAGCCAAAAGCAGAGTGCTTAAGGCCTTCATCTCTATTTGTCTGACTTTTCTCTCTCCATCAGTCTTTGGAGGAGGTCTTTTGCCATCTGGTCCAATTCTTCCTTCAGCACATGGACCATTCTCTATGATATCCCAGATGGAATAATCAGTAAGCGGAATATACTGCTTGATTCTAATTTTCCACATGTCAAACTCATTGGGTCTGAGCATGGGAACCTTAGAAACAAGAGTACTGTTTGATTCAATAGAATTGTCCATTGTTGAGTTCTAAGAAACACAAGCTCTGATACCACTTGTCAGGATCGAATCTTAACAAGACTAAAAATACTTAGAACTCAGAATTAAAGAATCTGCGGAATAGAACTTTAATTCACACAATCAAAGAACAATATATCAGAAAACACACAGCTGTTTGTATTCACTGATTCAACTCACAAGCTTACAACCAAACCTCAATCTTGATGAACAGGCTCAATCAAGACGACTTCTACTTCTCTAGAAATAGGGTTCTAAACCTTGAGGTTAATTCTCTCTAAAACAGAATGTATTCTGAAACTCTCGTGTATTGCGTATTTCGTATTATTTTACTAGCTATCTATCAACATCTATTTATACTAAATAGTTACAAGATAACTATCAAAAATAAATTGATCTTCTGAATCTTCTTTAAGCATATCTTCATCCATTCCATCTTTATCTCCAAAATCTTCGCATACCAAACTTATCACATCAGCAGTATTAACTTTATTCAGCATGAGCAGTACTAATATTCTCCAGCAGCATTAATTCATTCCAGCAGCATTAACTTGACTCAGCAGTACTAACCTTGCTTCAGCAGTATTAATCTTGACAAGCAGTACTAACCTTGTTCCAGCAGCATTAATGCATCAGCAGTACTAACATTCTTCCAGCAGTATTAACTTTGTCTTGCAGTAGTAATTTTGTTCTGGCAGTACTAACCTTTACTGGCAGTAGTAACTTTGTTCTGGCAGTACTAACCTTTACTGGCAGTAGTAACTTTGTTCTGGAAGTAGTAATGTTGTTCTGGCAGTATTATCCATACTTAGCAAATCTTCAGTTCCCAACAATCAAACAGCGTCTTCAACTGACTGAAGATAGTCATGGGGTCAAACTGTTCCAAGGCCGCGTTTTGGTGCCAAAGGTGGGAGGAAATTGGGAGTTAATTCTCGAAGACGCCCACAAGTCTAAGTATTCTATACATCCCGGAAGTACTAAGATGTATAGGGATCTGAAGCTACATTATTGGTGGCCAGCTATGAAGTTAGACGTGGCACAATGTGTAGAAAAGTGTGTGACGTGCTCGTTAGTGAAAGCTGAACATCAAAGACCTTACGGAAGTCTTCAATCTTTGGAGATTCCGGAATGGAAGTGGGATAAGATTACCATGGATTTTGTGACAAAGTTACCAAGAATGTTGAAGGGTAACGATACCATATGGGTAATCGTGGGTCGATTGACCGAAAGTGCTCATTCTTGGCAATGAAAGAGGCCTCACCGATTGATAAGCTCGCCAAGTTATATATTGACAAAGTGGTGTCAAGACATGGTATACTAGTGTCTATAGTTTCTGATCGTGACAGCCATTTTACTTCGAGGTTTTGGCAGTCACTACAAGAAGAACTGGGTACAAGAGTAAATTTGAGCACTGCATACCATCCACAAACGGACGGGCAAAGTGAAAGAACCATTCAGACTTTGGAATATATGCTCAGCTCTTATGTGATAGACTTTGGAGGTAACTAGGATACGCATTTACCTTTAGTGGAGTTTGCGTATAACAATAGTTATCATTCCAGTATTGGAAGAGCACCTTTCGAAGCTTTGTATGGACGAAAGTGTAGAACTCCAGTGTTGGTTAGAAGCTTGGTTAGAAGCTGGAGAAAAACAATTTGCTGGTCCTGAACTTGTTCAACAAACAGCTGATAAAGTAAAAGAGATTTGGAAGCACATGAAGGCGGCTCAAGATCGACAAAAGAGTTACGCCGATCCGAAAAGAAGGCCAAAAGAATTCCAAGTTTGGGAGCGTGTGATGCTTAAGGTATCTCCGTGGAAAGGTTTGGTAAACGTGGAAAGTTGAGTCCTCGTTTTCTTGGACCTTTCACTATAACTAAGGGAGTTGGACTTCAAGCTTATCAGTTGGATCTTCCACCTGAATTGGAAGGAATCCACAATACCTTCCATGTCTGTTACCTTCGGAAGTGTTTGGCCGAAGAAGAAAACGTTATACCGCTTTCTGAAGTGAGATTGGATGAAAGGAGTCGTTGCGTGGAAGAACCAAAGGCAATTCTAGACAGGACGACCAAAAAGTTAAGACATAAGGATGTGATTATGGTGAAAGTACAATGGAAACATCATAGAGGTGCTAATGTAACATGGGAAGCTGAAAAGGATATGAAGAATAGATATCCCCATTTGTTTGTATAGCTTCGATTTCGAGGACGAAATCATTTTCAAGTTGGGAAGATTTGTAACATCTCAAATTTTCCATAATTTTTGTACTTTTATTTTGGAAAGAATGTTTATAATAATGGAAGTATTATTTTAAACGGAATGGTTGAAATGGTATTTGACTCAAAGTTTAAGTGGTTTGTGGAACTTGAAACTTTGGGGTTGAATTGGTCATTTTGGAATAGTTGGGTGTATAAATGGTGGAGGTCGGCTGGAATGAGAAAATATCTCATTTGGGTTCCAGAGAAGTCGGTCAAGAACAAGGAAGAAAGAAGGAAGAAAGAAGAAAGAAGAAAGAAGAAATTGAAATTGGTTGTTGCTAGGATTGGAGTTGAACCTGGGGAATCAAGTTTTGTGCTGGGTCAAGAACTTTCCAGGTACGAGCTCGGGGAAGTAACGGGAAGAGGGACGAGTGATTTCTGGTATTCAACTTTTGGTGATAAGTGGAGAAGTTAGCATATACGAGGATGCTTTTGATAAATGGCCTAGACAACCAATTTAATCTAATCTTAGTTGTTAGGCTTAGATTAATAGCTTGTTTTGATAATTCGAACTGTGTATATGAAACCCCATAGTTAATTCTCCACTTATGTATAAAAGTTTGGATGCAATTATGGTTAACTCTGATAAATTTTAAGGTTTAAATTTGTCCTGATTTTTGGGACGTTTCAGATTTCTTCTTGAGAAGCGTTTAGGTACGATACAAGTATTCAGTGAAAGGTTCCCGATGTACATAATTTTTACAATCTTCATAGTGACACTTTGATGACAAGTCTGATAGGACAGGTCATTTCTTGTGATATATATACATATATATATATATACTAGTTGTGTACCCACACAATGCGGCGGGATGCAAATGTTCTATCGAGATGCATGTCATTTTTTAGAGTTTTTCATAATACAAATGGGACGTACATGATATAATTAGAGTTTCATGATTAAATGGATCAATGAACATACCGGATAAGTGCTTAGTGGGTGAGTAGGCAAGAGCCTAAAATTCTCCTTTTTTTACAGCAATTTAGGAGGTGTTCGGGATTGCTTATTTAAAACAACTTATGCTTATTTTTAAAAGTGCGTATCAACTTATGTCGTGTTAAAAAGAAGTTGGGGATAAAAATGTAATTTGGATTGTCTGCGAGGCAAAAGCTCGGCCAAACCAGTAAGATTTGGTTGACAAAACTCCAAACCGAAATAAGCCAAACTTGTTGGCTCGGCCAAACTGTGTAGAACCGGTTTGGTTTAGATGGGCTGGTAATCAATCAAGCTAAACCATGTAAGTAACTGAACTAACATAATTTCAAACAATTTCCATCTCTGTCTTCACCCTCTCCAATCCCCCAATAAGCTGATTGCATCTTTTTAGAACTTGCAGCACCTTTCGAATTGAATACGTCAAGGTTTTCCCAGTCCCACTTTGTATTCCACTCCATTTTCCGGGAGACGATTTCCTCATATGCTTTCACTTGTCCCTCTTACACAAAGTGCAAGTTGCGACATCTAAACGAACAAAAAAAGGGAACGTCTAAGTGGAATTCAATCGATGATAAGACAAGTAGAATGATATTGATGACCTTACAAAAAAGAATCAAATGAAGCCTAAAATTAGAGTTAAATACGGTAAATGTTCCCAAACTTCCTGGCGAAATTATAACACCTTTACAAAGTCTCTCGTTTTCTTTGGTTTTGTATTTTTCTGCATCTAACTCCAATAACTGAAAGAGAGAAGTTAAAGAAAAAAAGGAATCTGAGAAAAGAAGAAGGGCAGAGCTTTTTAAACTGCCCCTTTGACATAAAACCGTCTAATAATCAAGAAAACAAAAATGTTTGTAAAACGTCAAATATTGCAAAAAGATATACCTGAAATTTTATGTCAATATAAGAAACCAGATGCATCTTATACCTCACCCAATCTGTTCGCTAATTATCAAGTCCTCCCACTTGATATCACACTTTTTACAGCAGATGCCCATGTGTGTGTTATTAAAACAAACACAATTGGTATTTATCCATGGTTGACCAGAATAGACAAACTTACAATTTTTGTTCCAACCAAAAGCAAGCCATCTTCAGTTAGTACTATAGTATAGCATTCCCCACTTCCTACTTTAACTACTTTACATCTGAAACAGAGATAGGACCATTACAACAAGAGTGTCGGGAGAGATAATAGAGTATAAATACAAATATATATGATTCCTATAAATCATTTATAACCAACCATAAATGCTTAATAATGCTCCTAAGCTTCAAGTATTAAAGTAAAATGTACCCAATTCCAAAATGCACAAATGTGTTTTACTTTGACTTGTTCATCTTCAAGTTTGATCATTCTTCTTCGATTTTTGGGATAGACGGATGGAATTCTAGTTCCCATGCTTTGATTCTCTGTCTCGTTATACACCTTCGAAGTCATTTGTTTATTCCCATACGACATACGATGAAAAAAAACACAAGGTACATACACATTAAGCATTGCTATTATCCACATGCTTCTAGAGTACAAGGTTCTTTCTTATTCTATTTTACAGGGTGATTTCCTTAATCAAAAAATCGTGTAAACACATTTGATCATAATGAGAGTTGCCATAAGATGAATGGTTCTACAATGCAGTTCCCGGAATCTTTCATTATCCCTTAAAATAGAAGTGAACCTAGTTGTCCTTTTGAATCTGAAATAGCAACATTCAATAAAGTTACTCAAAATTTTACCTGAAATGGCAGTGAAATGAATAATTTTATTCAAAAGAACAACATTCTTGAGGTACACGAACAACCCAAGAGAAGTAAACATCTACATGATGAGTACTATTCCAGCACTTGATGTATACTAAAAATGATTAAACCGGAACATTTGATGGATCTAAAATTCCAAGTAAAAACTACTCATTAGTTTATAAGTGCCAACACTTGCTGCAGGCAAAACATTTGATGGATATTAACGAATTAGACATAAGAGGCTAATAAGGGTTTGTTTGGCAGTTAGTTTGGTGCAGAATGATTAAGTGGTCATAATGATTAAGTGTGGCTCTTATGATTATAGTGAAAAATGAAATATGGTTTGGTAACTATTAAAAATGAAATTAGGGTGCTGAATGGTTAAGGGAGGCACAAGATACAAAATCATTTAGAGGGTTTTAGAACCATTAAGAGGGAGACTTTTTTTTGCCAAACAAGATTCACCTCTTAGCGATTCAGAGGTTGCCTCCAAATGGAGCTATTAAACAAACATCCCCATAAGACTTATTTTCTAAAAAACAAACAAGGCCTTAATGAAACAAATTGCAGCATGTGTGTAACTAAGAATCAACCTGCAGGCCATCACCAAAACCTTAATTTTGCATTTCCTAATCCATGATTCTCTATAGGTTGTTGTATTGGTATAATTGATCACGATTTGTATAAAAAAAAGACTACAAAAAACAAAAATGCAAGTACTACTACAAAATAGCAGATCCCAAAACAAGGTGGGGTCACATAATGATAATAAGGTATAAGTTGTCATGCATTGCTGCAAAACCATCTGTTTGAGTTGAGAACTTAGAGATATATTCATATTAGAAGTAAAATGAAAAGGTAAGATTACTTACGATTTAAAGCTATATATAGACATATAACGCTTGTCCTGGTTCCCAAACAACGCAAATTTCAAAGTATACAAATAAATGATCGAACCTCTTAATGGAAGAAAGCAACCTCTTAAGTGATCCTGTGCATCATAACAACTACTGAAATTCAATATACAGTAGCAAGCTATGTAAAATAGCCCCGACACCAATCTTGATTATATTCATAATCCATCTCATGACAACATCACATAATCAAAATAAACCTACAAAAGCAGCAAACCATTAGTAGAAATGACTTTTAAACAACCAAAATCATATACACATGACTTTGAATTATAATTAGCTTCAGGCTTGTAATAAAATTAATTCCTTAGAATACTTTACCATCTGCAAACAATAGAATCGAAAGCGCTAAACTTACAAAATAATATATATATATATATATAAGTGAAGAAAGAAAAACCATGTTTAAAGATTTTTTTTCAAAATCAAAGACTGTGCTTATATCAATCACGTAGACGCTATGGCCATATAAACTATTAAATCCCTAGAGCAACTTTTGACTATGAAATACCTACAAAGTTGAGGAGAATATGTCCAAGGAGAATAATGTCGTTAATAGTTTGCAAAATCCACAACCTGCATTAACCACAAGTTTAGATGAGAGAACCACATTCCAGAAAAATGAGCTAAAGAATGATAGTCAGATGCAGTGTTTTGGAAAGAAAAAAAGTGTAGCCTTACAATCTGTTTCTGTGATCCATGAATTTCTGTTTTGCTCAAAGCCACAATCCAGAATTGCAACCAAGTCTGGGACAAAAACTGAAACCAAAATTGAGACCCAATTGTAGAACTCTGAAGCCATAATTGGATACAAAACCTGGAAAGTTAGGATTTTTGGACAAAACAGTAATAAGAAAACAAGTTAGGAATTTTTCCATCATCGCTATTTGGGACTTGTGTGGGTTATTAGCTTTTTTAGGTTTTTTCATCATGACTGATTTGAAAAAACCTGAAAATGTTATAAACACACACAATGACACAAATCAAGACAACCCTAAAATTCAGGTGAACATGGATTACTGGTATGATTGATGAACAAAACAATAAACAATCAGATACAGAGAACAAGATGGAACAACGTATTCTAACCTGGCACCGTGGTGTTCTATCGTGGCCATTGAGTTCATCTCCGGCTTAAAAAAATAAAGCCCCTGATTTCTTTGAAATCCTAGTATAGTAAGCCAATAAAGATGGAAAATGTGGAGTTCATCGCAGTAAAATAATGTGAGAGAACAATCGACCGATACGTACCTGATTTGAGCAAACCGACTGAGGAAATGGATCATGGACGTGGGAGATAAGACGGGTTGTGGGGAGACGATTTAGAAATCTGCTTTGAACAATGTAAAAGCCTATTATGTTTTAGTAGGGAGAAGCAGGTAGAAGGAAGTGTATGAAGAAAGCCAAAAGGTATGGCTTGAGACGTGAGTTCATACGCCAATAGCAATAGGTATGGTAGAAAGGAAGGAAGGGCTGCACATAGTCCTTTTTAAAGTATGGGTCTTGTTTGAAAGTCTTTGTATCAAACACTTGTAACTTATGCTTTATGAGATGCACTTAAGAGTTTTCAAGATTTTGTGCATAAATTAGTAGTACCTTATCTATACTACTTTAATATTGGTTTAGACCAAAGTCTTAATTACAACCATTGAAACATAAGTTACAACCATTGAAACATAAGTTACAACCATTTTATGCTACAATTTCTAAAAACTCTTAATTACATCTTATAAAGCATAATGTACACATTTTCAATGCATAGACGTGCATGATCAAGTTCCAGTTGTATCACTTTTTCAATGTTTACCTAAAAGGGCTACTATCCATCTTCCTAAAACTGTTTCCATGCTTTAGCTTTTGAAGGTTTTCTAGAGTTAGACCAATTTCAAATTCGAAATTGAAACAAAGCGATGAAATAGGTGCCGATCCAAAATTGAAATCAGAATATTTCAACATGCTCGCACGCCCCCAAATCTCTCATCGCCATTCAAAATTCAAATCGGCAAGCAGCTGTATGTGTTCCTAAAAATCGTTCAGCCATCTTCTACTTTGTCAAGGTGCGCCTCTTGCTTTTTTCTCTCTTTTGGTTGAACTATTAAACGATCTAATTTAGTTGTAGGTTTCATCTTTAAATGTTTGTTTTTTCATTTTGTTTTCATCTCTGAAATCATAAGTTTTGAAATATGTATCTTTTGTTTAACATTGTCTTCAGGTGAATGGTTATAGAGGAGTTGAAGAGCTTGTTGAAGATGGTGGACGGTCCCGAGAAACAGATTCCTGATGCTCTCTTCTATGACCTCTCAGAACATGAGAAGATACATCTTATTTGATTTTATAAATAGAGGTAAAACCCTTTAAGTTGTTCTTAGCTTTTTCATGTCATTGTCGATTTTTGGTATTTTTGAGATAATCTCAAAGAGGTATTCATAATCTAATGTTCTTGTATTTATTTTGATGCTTTCTAAGTTTTTTGGGTTGTTTTTATGGTTTAATCAGTTTTGTAGACGAGGTATTCGTTAAATTGTCTAAGAGAGAAAATTTGGTCTAAAAGGGTATAGAGAAGCCCTGTTTGAAACCTTCCATGGAACCATATGGAACCATCTCCAGACCCAAGGTTCTTACATTTATCTTCCTTTCTATGTTTCTAGGTACCAGCTATTTAGAGTTGTTGTATTGAATTTAAGGGTTCAAGTTCAGATGGTTCCATCTTTTGAATTGAGTCTAGCCAACTTGGTATACACACCATGTGGTGCTATAAAAAACTATCTATTGTTGTAGGTTTGTATTGACCTTAAGAACCACCTTTCAAAGTAAATAGAAGTATAGAAACTAGCAAGTAAAAGTTATAATGGTTTAATTTCACGATTCACCCGCACCTGAGATTGAACACAAAAGCTTATTAAGCTAACTCATATTTCAATAGTTATAAAATGAAGTACAACCAAATCCAAGGCAACTAATGCAAAAAAACACCTTATATATTACCTTCAACTCGATATGCTTTGGAAGTCGTTTACATTATTTTCATGCAATCTGTTCCTGGATGTGTTTGTTACGTTAGTGCAATTAAATTAAGAAGTTCATAAAAAGAATTCACTATCGGGACGATGAGCAAAGTTAAAATCCCAAATCAGGTGATCAGGTCAATTTTGCAGTCTTGATATAGTAGGGTTGAAATTGAGATGTGTTCTGATTAGTAAACTCAGTTTATAAAGAAGTCAATTAATGGTAAGAATTGAGATAAGAGGAAGTTGAAATGGCCTTTGTGTCAAACTAATGCTAGCTAAAGAGGGGTTGTCTATGTAATTCAATTAGCAAATATTGTAGTTGATAAGAAAACAAATTTTACATTTCATTGCATTGCTCAGAGTGCTCTAACTTTGATTACTGGTTGTTGCATTACTGGCTCAGAGTTCCCTTTTCTTAACAGCTATCAGCAACCAACGTAACTGCATTAATGATTTGTGTTGTACACCAGATCTATTTCTTATCATTCAGAATGTTCATACCGCTGCTACACTCATCTCCTCGCTAACTGTGGTAAGAGTCGATAAGCGCTAACCGTGGTAAGAGTCGTCACCCACACCGGGTAAGACTCCCGGTCCTAGCATTCACTCTTACCGGGTAAGATTTTGAAACATTGTCATATTAATCCGATAGGTAATGTGACTTGGTAAGCTTACCTGAGTAAGCGTTTGGTAAATGACCCCTTACTTTTATTTACTGCTGTATCTTTGGGTTTTAAACTTTATTTGCGTTGTAGGCATGTTTAATACTTGTATAACCATCATATGCACAACTTTTCTGCACATTAGGAAGGACATGGGAGTTGCTCTCAGCATTTACTAAATTTAGTATTCTATATTCTTGATTTAAGATTTTAATCGATGAAATGCAATCAAGGTAATATGTATATAAATATAAAGAAGGAGCAAACATATGCTCATTAGAAAGAAATTGATTTCGTTAATGGAAACAGCATATCACAACAATGGCATGGGATCATGCGAAAAGTGTCATTTTTGGTGAGAAGTACTTTTAAATCGTTGATTATTTTTAATCAAATACCATCCCATGAATTGCGTCTTAAAAGAGAATTGATCCGGTGCATCCCATCCGTTCGTCCAATTCTCATCCTATGGTTGATAACCACTTATCATGTTTCTCACCAATCGAGAAGTTGTGTACCATTTAGATATAAAAAAGTGTCACCACAACGGTAGTTTTTTTTACTTTTTACTTTTTACTTTTTTTTGTAATTATCATACATTCTTTTGTCTTATTTACATGTTAATTGGATACGCTATGGCCTATGTACCATCATGTGTCGTTTTCGGTTTGTTAGGCAGTTGTTATCAAAGCAATAAAAATCCATGTTATATTTGAGGTAGGGGTTCACATCAGCCCATTTAAAACTGTATTTGTTATGGCAGTGGTTTCTAACTGCAAGAATCGTAGTCGTATCTATATATACAGGAAGGTTCAAACGTATGCCTCTCTCTCGGTAAGCCATATATATCAGTTTGGAAGTGACTTAATCATTTAAAACTAAACTGATTCTCTCAGCTCATCGTCATACACTTTATCCATTAAGCCACCTTCATCCCTAAAATACTCTTGCCTTTGTTATCGCCACTCACTCCACTAAAGACCATTTCTGCTTCCTTTTTACTTATCTGCTTCTCAAACGACATTCTAGGGCTTGAATCAAAGGAACGAGACCATTATGCTTCTGGATCGAATTCATACTCTTTTCTAAATTGTGTTTTTTGTTCATCTTTTACAGATCTAAGATGAGTTTTTCGTTCCTTGATGATGATGATAAACGAATTTATAAACTCCTTTAGTTGAAGATTCCTATATATTTTTTTGTTCACTTGAGCACTCACAAGTTATATGAACTATATGGTTTGCTTTTCGATAATTTAAAGATTTCTTGTTGAATGTAAGAATATGGGTTGAAGAAGTTGTTTGCATTCTAATTGATTGCTAATTGTCCATTGTCTTCTTTCGTCTATAGGTTATTTGATTTGAATCTTGAATTGTACAGGTGTTTGTTAAAATTCTCATAAGAGAGGTTTTCTTATCCTCAAAGCAAACCAAGTTTTGCATATTGTTAAAAGTGCATCAAAGAAATGCTCCCCAATTATCATTGCTTGTCCACTTAATGCAAGTAACAATAGCAATAAAAGTCGTTTATGATGAATGAATGAAAAAAACATAGAACATTCGTTAAACTTATAATATAAATGCTTTAATTTAATGAAATAACAAAAATATAATAAGGGTTAAAATGGTCATTTATACCATTCAGAGAGTTCATTCAACACAACAAACAAATAACGATTTAAAATAAGTCATACAAACAACTTAATCTATATATACAACTTAATCTATACATGGCTTAATGAAAACAACAACCAAACAATCCCTAAGCTTATGACATATTTGACTTTGATCATCAATCCCTTTCATAAGCTAAAAGATAAAAACTGTCCAAATTGGATTAATGTAGTAGGCTAGCAACCTAATTATTCCCAAAATAAGTATATTCTCACAAGACTGTCCAAATTGTTTGCTTTCTTTGAATAGTTTCTTCGGTTTCTCATCGTTGGTACTACTACTGCCAACAGAACTTTCCAGGTTTAGGGCTTGTCAAATGATTTCAAGGGTACTTGTCCAAGCTTTATTATTTTACGATTGACTGAATTTCATTTTGAATTGATAGATGAATGCGCGTTTTTTGCAGGAAATATTTACGGATGAGTGTATCACGAAAACTAAAAAACATTCTGGATATACAGATGATGATTGTATTTCTTTGTTCAGTAAAATTTAAATTTTGTAATGAGTTCGAGTATATGGTTAGTATTTTTGTTTGATAGTAGGAGCATTTACCCCTAATTTGTAAGCACAGCAGATAAATATCTCATTTCATAGTATAATAAGTTTACACCTAAAGTGACCCTACCTACATACTTGGTAATTAAACTTGCTATTACACCATAAAATTGATCACCCACCAAAAGCATATATTCAAACAGAGTTAATTTAATCTTAAGCGCTGAGTTGAAGATAACGTACTCCGTCATGCAACCATTCTGACATCATCTCTTGCAACCTCATGAAATTCGAACAAGCTCCAATATGACGCACCACCAGATATCGATCATGTCTTTAGCATTTACTTGTAAAATTCAAACAAAACTTTCAAGATTCATATTTAAAAAACAATATGCATATTACTCTCCAAAAGCAATATCCCAAAGATCCCTTAAGCTAAAAAGAAATAAAAATGTTTATGTATAGCGAATGTGCAGTGGGACTCTAAAACTTGTGTACCATGTTGTGTCATGTGGCAAAGAGTCAGCTCAATATCGGTGACGACGCTACATAGTTAACATAACATATATATTAACGCAATTGTGTGAGTTTCAACGACGACTTATGTATTGTTACATTAGACATGCCAAAATGATTTTAAGATGACTTTGAAATGGAAAACCAAAATTATTTTAAGATAACTTGTAGATCTTGGCTTTCTATAGCTTTTGAACCAACTTAACTGGAGCTGGGGATGTGTTAGGTGTGATGGAAATGGCACAACCTTGCAAGTTTTTCCATCATCTTCCTTTTTCGCTCCAAACTGTTCCAAATCTATCAAAAATAAACATCAATATTGTTCCGTTTTACCATTTTAGTGCATATATTAATTAATGAGTATTTGAAGAGAAAATAAACGAGGATTAACATCCGATCATAAAACTCTAAATTTGTACCATAAAAATGACAAAAGCAAAGTCTTAACAAAATCCCAATTGACACAGAATCATTGCATAACGAAGCCTTGAAAATTGTCAGATATGAATGGTACGTAATTGCAAATAAGAGATCTTCAATCAGAAGTGGATAATGCATTTATGTAATAAGGTTAACATGTTGAAATACACAAGTTCAAAGAATTGCATAAAAGTATAGAAGATCATCATCTTTAACTTAAGTACTCAAGGTTTTGGTTCTTGCAGCAAATGGCATCAAGATATTGTACAAAAACTAAAACAAGACGTATCCACTTACGAAATATTATTATTCAATTCCATTGGAGCATGTACAACTTCTTTTGTAATTCTACCGTAGCCAAACTGCATCCATCTTCTTCACTTATTTAAAAAGCAAAAGGCCAGCTAAAAAACCAATTCCCTGAAAGTTGAAATGCCATATATATAAATATATAAGGGAGTGTTCTCAAGATTTGCTACATGCGATGTGATTCTTGGATGTACCTGTGCATCTCTGTCATCACAAAATAGGCCTATAAAGTGTCCATGTCTTTTATAAAGAAAATCAAATTCTAAGGGTCATTTTATCATATTTAGGAAGCCACATCGTTCATCTTTAGAGTTTTTTTCTTTGCTGTCAGGATTCTGCCCGTATTTGATTACTACCACATAACGAACTGCAGGTTCATGTTTACGGGAAAATATATCTTCATCTTCAAACACATATTCAGCTTCAAAAATAACAAGTGACGTATAAAACAAATAAATCCTATAAAATAAAAACCACACTTGAGTCACACAAAGAAAAATTGTGGAACAAACAGAAGATGGAGATATCTCACCAACAGGACCAGAATTGATGGATGGAACTGAAGCACCAAAAGGACCAGCAAAGAAATCGCCACTTCGTTTCTTGTTGCTTGATAACTTGGGTTTCAACACAGAAATCTAGACTCAAAATCAAACAAAGAAATCGATGTATTTAGGGTTAATCGTTGAGGTCTTCGTCTTGGGAACATCGATCTTCCATTTCAGAAACGTGAAGGAAACAAGTAGAAGAAGTATCTAAGGGGGTGTTTGGGAGTGCTTTTTAGTCCCAAAAGTGCTTATTGACTTATGGCGGTGGGAAAAGAAGTTTTTAAAAAAGTGTTTGATTTAGCTTTTGTGGTAGGAAAAGCCAATAAGTCAATAAGTTATTTTTTTTAAAAGTGTTTGGCTTTTTTTAGTTAACAAAAATGGCTTTTTGAATCAAAAAGCACTTTTGGGATCAAAAAGTCAGGATTTTGTAACTTTTGGAAAATGACTTTTTGTAGTTTATCAAAAAGCAGTTTAAAAAGTGCTTTTCAGTTACCCAAACACTATTTTTAACTTATTGGCTTCTTGAAAAGCCAATAAGTCAATAAGCAGTTTTATAACGCACATCCAAACACCCCCTAAATCGGTATGGTTGTGAATGTGAGACGTGGAATGAGGGGGTAGAAGGGATGAACGTCAGAAGGCATGGCCCGAAGATTTTTAAAGTGCACATTACTGGAGAAAGCATGGGCTAGATATTTTGCACCAAAGAGTTGTACACTAAGACCATCCGTACCCGTTATGTAAAAGCCCAAAAGCCCACAGCGCCACATCAGCTTTTCTATAAACCCTCTCCAAACCCAAAAGTGAAGTACCAATACCCAATACATAAAATAAACCCGGATGCCACATGTCATTTTTTCACTCGTCACCTCACACCCTCCTCTCTCCCACCCTCTCACACACTCGTCTCGGGCATTCGGGCTGGGGAACCCGATGGTGAAGCCAGCAATAAGCCCCCCCCCCCCCCCCCCCCCCCCCCGTACCGGTTGCATAAGGAAGCTCATGGTGATGTGACATTTACCCGAAGGAAACCCGCCACCCGCTACGGGTGGCCTAAGCTTTATGAAGTGTTTTTAAGAGAATCATTGCATCCATGACTTGTAATTTATGCTTCTTGAGGTGTTTTTAAGAGTTTTTTGAATTGTGTGCCTTAAAATGTAGTACATTATGTTTAAAGGGTTGTAATTAAGACTTTAAGACTAAGGGGCTATTTGTTTGGCTCTTAATGAATTGTGTGCCTTAAAATGTAGTACATTATGTTTAAAGGGTTGTAATTAAGACTTTAAGACTAAGGGGCTATTTGTTTGGCTCTTAATGGTTACATTAAGAGCCTACCTCTGAATCGCTAAGAGGTCAGGGCTAGGGTTGTTTGGCAAAAAAAATGACCTCTTAATGGTTACAAAGAGCTCTGAGCCATTTTGCATCACACCTCTAACTCAACCATTCAGAGATGCTTTCTTCCAATTTTGCCCTCTTCTCTTCTCTTGTCTCTCTGCGACTCCAATCTCTCTTCTCTCGTCTCTCTGCTCTCGGTTTCTCTCTTCTCTCGTCTCTCTCTGCTCTCGCCTTCTCCCTCTGTTTCGTCTCTCTATCTGCTCTCGCCTTCTCTCTTCTCTCGTCTCTCTCTGCTCTCGCCTTCTCCCTCTGTTCCGCCTACTCCATCTTCTCCGGCTACCATAGAATCGGCCAGAGAGACGAACCAGTGAGAGATACGACGGCAAGACAACGACGATGCAGATTCCGGCCGGTGAGAGGTGTGGTGGCTCCGATTCGGGAGGATTTTTGGATACTGAAGTCCACAAGATTTTGTATACTGAAGTCCAGAGAGACGAACCAGGGAAAGAAATCAAGATTTTGCAAAAATCTACAAAATCCAGATGAGAATTGGGGGGGGGGGGGGTTGAGAATTTGGGGGTTATCAAGTTTTTGCCACGGAAAATGTGATTTCTACTAGTTTTTAAATAGGGGTAAAATAGTAATTTGTTGTTATTCAGAGTTATCATTCAGAACCGTTACCAAACAACCAAATTTCATTCCGCACTCAACCATACAGAGCCTCTCAACCATTCTGACCTCTCAACCATTCTGCTCTTAACCATTCTGCAATTGCCAAACAGCCCCTAAGACTTTTAAGATTTTTAAACAAGATGGTTTATAAGATAGTATAGATATAGATATAGATATAGATATAGATATAGATATAGATATATTCAATTAGTATTTAGTTGTACATTTCTTGCAATTGGTAGTGTTTTCTTATTTGTTTTAATTTCATCTGATTAGGAATTTTGTTTTAAGATTTATGATATTGACTATTATCTTATTGAACCGTTCCATTGGTTTATTGTATGTGTTGAATTTTGAAACAACTGCTCTGCACTATATTAGATTTTTTTTCTTTTATTTTTTTGGACTATATGTGTTGACTTTTGTATGGTTCACAATTTACGGTAATTAGCTATCTTAATCTTTCTTTTTGATAGATTAAATGATTCAGATATATAGATAGGAACGTTATGTAAACAACGTAACCAAATGTTTAACATATATGAATAACATTAACCAAATGTTGAATACTGACCATACTTAGTGATACACACTATTGGACGGTTGGTTTTGGACGGTAGAACAGAAGATCCATCGATCACTTGTTATTTCTATGTCCTGGTTTAGATGAAGTGGACCGATATTTATGAAATTGAAAGGTGCATAAGGAAGGGATCAAGAGAAGAAGGAAGTATGTTGAGTTGGCCATGATTTTGGAAAGCTTGTTGTTTAGGGTTTAATTACCTGTATAAAATTCATTCTATTAAATTTGTTGATGGAGACAATGAAGTTGAGATTTTTAAACATAACAAGACAGTCAAGACTTGGTCATCATGTTTTATGCATATATGAAATGGCCATGGCGACTGATACATCTATGGAGTCGAACAACATCACTAGATCTTGTCCAAATATTAATGAACACATGCTATCAATTTTTTCTTTTCATTTTTTATAATAAAATTTTAGTCAATGAATTAAAACCCCTAAAAAATTTGAAAATGACTTAAATCTAGATTTTTATTAATGTTTGTACATATATCTATTCTGTACTCTGCTACACATATAGATAGTAGGGTCAATTAGTCAATTGTGGGTGTGGTCAAAATTAGTCAATGGGTTGGGTAAGTGGGGTATTAGGAGAAGTATAAATAGAATGACCGTAGAATCGTTGAGGCATCGGTTTTGTAATTCAATTGGGTCTAACCCTTAGGGAGAGTTCTTGGCCTCTCAAAAGCCAAGTGTGAATAATAGTAGCGATTTGTTTTCTGAAATTTATGGATATTCTTGAGTAGGATTCATCTCTCTTAGGTTCAGGTTTTCAAGGGAATGGGATACTATAATAAGCAAAAAGTCTAGTTCCTTAGTTATGATTGCTTACTTAATAAAATTGAAGTGGTTACCTTTCATTTAGCGAACTATGCACTTGATGATGAATAAGAACATGCCTTGTACCTCGGGATTTTCTTTTAGAGAGGGACAAAGTACAATTAATCGTCCATAAATGTAATAACCAAGACTAAATTTGGAAGGTTTTAATGTCTTGTGGAAAAGTTTAATAAAGCTGAAAGTTGAGGGATTAAATTGTAAATAAGGGATATGGTATAAGAACCCAATGATTGGGGCACAAAACCCTAGGTGTGTTTTCTCTTGTTGTTGGCGGCTGTAGAGAGGTTTAGAGAGCAGAGAAAGATATTTTGGAGTTCAAGAGCAAGTGAAGAAGTAGATTATCAAGCATCAAATTGGAAGAAGAGGTGGAGTTGGAGTGCAATTCTACAAGTATTTCTGCCAGGTAATTCCTTAACCAAACCCTATTTTGATTGTTTAGTTGGATTATTGGGTTATTTGAGAGTGCTTGGTGAGAAAGTGCAAATGATGCCTTGAGAGAGAGATTAAGCAAACTAACCGTGTTTGAGTAGCAAAGAATGGTAAGAAATGGATATAGAATGTTTATGAAGTCATTTATCGCTTTATCGTACCGATTAAGGGGATTTGAGTAGGATTTTGCCCCTGAAGTTCGTCAAGCGCCGTACCCGGTAAGCCCCTGTGATGAAGGTTACCGAAAGAGAACCCGGTAAGTCTCTGTGATGAGGGTTACCGGAGGAGAACCCGGTAAGTTGTGTAATCAAATAAGTCGTGTCCGGTAAGTTGAGACCAGGTAAGTTATGACCCGGTAAGATGTGTGATCCGGTAAGATGTGCGATCCGGTAAGATGTGTGATCCGGTAAGTTGTGTCCGGTAAGTCAGTTCGGGTAAGCTGTGTACCCGGTAAGCTAGCTTACCCGGGGAGTTGTCTGAATTGTGGATTGACCGGTAGGTAGTCTGGTAACCGGTAAGTCTGGTACCCGGTATGTCTGGTACCCGGTAAGTCTGGTACCCGGTAAGATAGTTCATTCGGTAACCTGGTGTCCGGTAAGCTGGTTTTAGGGTCTGAGTAGTTTGTATTTCATTCATTTCTCAGGTAGATCAGTTGAAAGTCAGGAGCAAAGTAAGAAAAGATCTTAAATGCACCAAGTGAGTTTTCTAACTAAAATACGTGACTTTACAACGTGTTTTTCTAAAGTACGTACATGATGAGAAATGTCATGCTTTATTTATATGCGTTTAATTGCATGAAAGTTTGTTTAAAGATTTATGTGAGATGTATGCATACACTGTGTTAGACGTAATCTGGCTAAGACGGGAGGTAGACCCACCAGTGCTCATGCCGGGAAGGTGACCCGTTTATGCCATGGAAGGGAGTATCTAGTAAGGCAGTGTGAGACTGAATCGTTGGCACCTTCGGGTGACTTCAGGGTGCCGTTTACGAGTGCGGATTTATCCGTGATGGTTTTATGAAAAGTTCTGTGAAAAGTTTTATACTTGAAAGTTATAAACTGTTTTAAACGCTTTTAAGAACTGTCAGGAGGGACTCACTAGACCATATGGTCTAACCCTCGCTATTTCCAAACTAAACCTTTTTCAGGTAAGCAATCAGTAGGAGGCTCTAGAAAGTGAGTAGAGCAGTTCGGAAGTACAAATGTGGCTAGAACAAGCAGCACTTTAGATTATAGAATTTATTCTCAGTTGTGTAGGTTGTTTTCGCCAACCTGATTTGGATATTATGTAAGGAAATTTTGGGACCCGTTTTTGGGATGTTTCATTTTTATGAATTGCATGCTTTATTTTGTTTGGGTTGTTACAATTGGTATTAGAGCCATAGTTTAAGGGATTTAGGTGACCGGACGGGCCTAGACTTAAACTTTGGGAGTAGAAATCACAACCGAGAATCAAGTATTGCGCTAGGATGGCACTAATGTAGAACTAGGACTAATAGGGTACCGAGGACGGTCATGTAAGGTAAGTTTAGGGTTACACCTGGCCAGTGTAATCGTGAACTTACAGGTACATGTATGTGCTTAAATTGCCTTATTATTCCGTTGTGGTAGTATTAAATTAGCTTAATTGTTGTGTACCAGTAATCAAGAATGTCTGCAAGGGTCTTGAGAAGTAGGTCGATGCCCATCGTGGAGGAAATGCCGAATGAGAGTATTACGCCACATGAAGAGGGGTGCGGGTTTAGGAATTAGCGGAGGATGGACCAGGAAATTCTCCCAGAGCGGCAGCCACTCGTGGGAGAGGTAGAGGCTGTGGGAGAGGCAAGGGAATAGTACTTAGAAAGGTCATTACTGAGGTGGGGGCGGCAACCACTAAAGGCAAAGGTAAGAAGAAGAAAGTGTCGGTTAGGCGTAAGGCTAAGAGCGTAGAAGAACCAGAAGTGCAAGAGATATCTGAACAGGAGAGTTCAGCACCTGCAAAGAAAGCGAAAGCTAAGAAGGGGCGTAAACCTGAAACCGCACCGGCTTTTGTGACTGAGGATAAGTTCACTGCGGAGATGGATAAACTGCAAAAGACCTTACAAGCAGTGTTAGACAACCAGAATAAGACAACGTCTGAGGGAGGAACAATAGCAGTACTGGGAAGAAGACTGAGGAAGGCAGTATACCACGGACTGAGATAGGAAACAACTCGGTGACAACTCCGATTGTTGCTTTTGAACCAAAGACAGTGAAAGGGTGCTCGTTTAAGACCTTCGCTTCGTGCAAACCTCCAACGTTCAACGGGGAGCGCAATCCCGTTCTAGCTTTGAAATGGGTTCGTGAGATGGAGTTAGCATTTGATACTAGCAAGTGTGCCGAGGAAGATAAGGTACTATTTGCAATGTCAATGATGAAGTCTGAGGCCATCTATTGGTGGGATGTTGAGACCGGAGGTAGGGGATCAGCAGTGGCTAAGGGCACGTCGTGGGAATCGTTTGTCAGGAGGTTCAGAGCACAGTTTTGCCCATTGGCGGCGGTTAAGAAACTCGAAGAGGAATTTCTGGGATTAGAGCAGGGATTGATGTCAGTCCAGGAGTATACATCGAAGTTTATCGAGAAGTCCCGGTTTGCTGAGTTGTACGTGCCTACTGAGGAAAGGAGAATAGAGAGATACATTTGGGGATTAAAGAGCAGTGTGAGAGAATTGGTGCAAGTGAAAGGACCAACTACATTTCAGGCTGCGGTTGATACTGCAGAGCTTACTGAGAAAGAGAAGAACAGGCAGATAACTGAAAGAGTCGGAGACAAAAGAAAGTGGGAAGGATCAACCAGAGATGGAAAGAGGCCAAGTGCGCCTAGACCCGAGCTGCGGGTGGGGCTTAGATCAGGTGAGAGGCCATGTAGCAAGTGCAACCGGATGCACAAAGGGGAATGTTTGGCAGAAAAGGGCGAATGTTTCAAATGCAGGAAATCGGGGCACATGGCTCGAGACTGTTGTGGTCCGAAGACTTGCTATCAGTGTGGCTCATTAGATCATGTCAAGTGGGACTGCCCACAGTTGAAGAAATGGTATGTTGGGGGTGAAGGCGATAGTAGCGGAGGAAAGAATGGAGAGAGGAAGGTGGAGCCGGCTCACGCGAGGGCGAGGGCCTTCCACATGTCTGTTGAGGAGGAGGTGAACACGCCTGATGTGGTAACAGGTACCTTTCCTATAGACTCGACTTTTGCTAAAGTATTGTTTGATTCGGGGGCCAATCGTTCGTTTGTGTCGCCCAATTTTATTCGAAAATTGCAAGTGAAACCCAAGAGGTTGAACTTTAGGTTTGAGGTAGAAGTAGCGGATGATAGTCGGGTCTGGGTGAAAGAGGTCTATGAGGGATGTAGCATAGACGTGGATGGTCACTTGTTTCCTTTGAGGTTGCATCCGATAAGGATGGGGGAGTTTGATGTAGTCCTAGGAATGAGCTGGTTAGCGGAGAATGATGCTAGTATAGTATGTAATAAGAAGTTAATTCGGATCGCCTTACCCGATAAGAAAGAAGTGGTAATTTACGGAGATCAACGGAATAGGAAGTCGTGTTTGATATCGATGATGAAAGTTAGGCGATGTTTGGGGAAGGGATGTCTGGGGTATTTAGTTTATGTGCTAGATGCTAAGAAGGAGAAGAAGAGTGTAGAGGATGTACCTGTAGTGAGTGAGTATCCGGAGGTGTTTCCGGATGATTTGACGAGTCTGCCTCCAGATCGTCAAGTAGAGTTCAGAATAGAACTGATGCCTGGGGCGGCACCGATTGCACGTGCGCCCTATCGATTGGCACCGGCAGAGATGAAAGAGATGATGACTCAATTACAAGAATTACTCGACAAATATTTTATTCGTCCGAGCTCATCGCCTTGGGGAGCGCCGTTACTTTTTGTTAAGAAGAATGACGGATCTATGCGGATGTGCATAGATTACCGTGAGCTCAACAAGGTAACCGTGAAGAACAAGTACCCACTTCCAAGAATCAATGACCTCTTCGACCAGTTACAAGGTGCGAGTTATTTCTCGAATATAGACTTGAGATCGGGTTACCATCAATTGAAGGTGAGAGAAAATTGGAGTATCACTACAAAAGATTGATGGTGTGCCTTTTCTGGACCATCAAAGTGCTCACTCCTAGAAAAAGATGGTGTGCCTATTCTGGACCATCAGAATACCCACTCTCACAAAAAAATAGCCATACCCAAATAAAAGCCTGAAGTGTACGTACTTACTCGTGCAAAACACAAAACACTCACTTCTTGAAATAAAAATCTCAAAGCGAGATTTTCGGTCCATGTTTGGAATTACTTGCTACGAAACCCTTGGGAAAATATTCAAAAGCCACAAATCCTTCGAACCCAAGAAAGTCCTATTGATCAAATGTAAACAAGGGAAAGATTTCGTTAAATACAAAAGTGAAGTTTTAATTTTGGAACCGAAAGAAGCATCCATGGAGGGAGATCAACATCCATTCAGAGTGAGAAGTCGGTAAGTCCCTGAAAGCTCAAAAGTGCATATTTTTAATTTTATTTTTTTCTTTCTTTTTATTACTTGGGGACAAGTAATGGTTTAAGTTTGAGGTTGTGATAACTCTATTTTTAGAGTTATTATTTTCTTTTATTTTTATTTTATTTTGTCAAATTATAGCCATTTCACTTCTCAAAACCCCCATTCTTGGTAATATTCATAAAAATGAGCAAAAAGAGTGAACCATAGTTGTTATAAATCATTTGGTGGTATTTTGTTGCTTTTTCACGAAATACTTGTAGTGACTTGCGCATCCCACTCCAGACCCCACTATCGAGCAGAGAAGAAGACAAAAGAAAATCAAATCTTAGCTTGAAAGTAAAGACCTGGAGAATGGAAGGTTCAATTGGCAGAGGCATGGGATTGAGAAGTACAAGCATGTTCCTAAAAGCATGGCAAGATGAATTGTATAATAAAACCCATGGTACTTTAAGTGGACTTTTTGGAAAAGGTAAAGGGACTCATGGGTAAAAGAGCTACACATTTGTGGATAGAAGTGTTACTCAAAGAAGCTGAATTCTATGCCTTCTATCTTCAGTCCTTATTCTCTAGTTCTTACCCATCTTTTGTAAAGTCCAACTTTTCCTCTTAGTATATAAAGAGGTGTTGGGTTTCATTTAATTCATCTTGCATATCTCATCTACCACATTTAGTGCTAGTTTAGTTCTAGTTGTTAGCTCTCATTTACTGCAGTAGTTCTCTAATTTTCTGTATTTTCAATTCCTAGTGCAATTGTAGTTTCAAGTAATCAGTGGCAGTGACGTACTCTCGTTCCCCACTGCGGTTTTAATTCAAGTCACTTTCAGTTTATTTATGTTCATCTTTTCATCTTTTTTTTTCTTTACTTCAGTAATTATGGGCTAAAGCATCCTTTGGGATGTAGGAAAGAGAAGTACCTGGATTTTAGAGAAAATGCTTGAGTAATCTTTATACTTGGAATAATTATGGTTTTGGTCATTCACTCTCGATTATTGCCCAATGATGCAAACAAGTCGATCACTTGTAAGGATCTAAAGTCTAGTTCTTAACTCAGAAATTAGTAGAACGCAGTGACACGATCTTGGATGATGCTAGGGGATTCGAAAGAATTCTTATGACACTTGCGAAAGTGAGGTCGGCACAGTGAGCTAATCTCAACCCACTGGAGTAGTAGGCAAGCTAGTTGGTGTATTTAAAAACACTTAGAGTATTTGTCTCTACACATTCCATCGAGGCCTGAAAAGGTCCATTTTGAGATTACCATTGACAAAACAAGAAATACTAAGAGTATGGGATTTTTGCTTAAAGGTGTGAGTATTTTGTAACCGGGCTTTTCTAACGAGAATGTCCACCTCAAGTACAAGGATCACTTTTAGGATCAAGTATTTAATATAAAATCTAGGGAAAATCTAACCTACATTCCTTCTTTTAAATCTTAAGTAAAACCGTTAAAGTAGCATTTCACCAAACAAACCAAACTATTGCTTCTTCTGTAATTGAAACTTGTAAAAGGAAGCTCATGAGAACCGTATTGTCTTGATTGCCCAGTCCCTGTGGATTCGATTCTGGTATTTTACCAACTATTACTTGCTGTGACGATCATAGTGGACAGTGTACACTTGCACTTCCCACTGTGGATAGTTTGCAACCCACTGCGATTAAACCACATATTTCGCACCTACCAGAAGTCATTAAAGATTGGGAGGCGCCAAGAACCCCATCGGAAGTGAGAAGCTTTCTCGGATTAGCGGGTTATTACCGGAAGTTTATTCAAGACTTCTCTCGTATAGCTTCACCACTGACCTCTTTGACAAGGAAGAACGTCAAGTTCAGTTGGTCTGAGACGCAAGAATCTGCGTTTGAGAAGTTGAAAGAAAGTTTAAGCGGTGCTCCGGTTTTGTCGTTACCTGATGGATCGGAGGGATTTGTAATATACAGCGACGCTTTTAAGCTTGGGTTGGGGTGTGTGTTGATGCAGAACGGAAAGGTGATTGCCTACGCTTCCCGACAGTTGAAAGACCACGAGAAGAACTACCCTACTCATGACATGGAGTTAGCGGCGGTGGTGTTCGCCCTGAAAATTTGGCGACATTACTTATATGGAGTCAAGTGTCAGATTTACTCCGATCACAAAAGTCTGAAGCATTTGTTTGATCAGAAGGAACTAAATATGAGGCAGAGGAGATGGATGGAACTGTTGAATGACTATGACAGCGAGATTTTGTACCACCCAGGTAAACCTAATGTGGTGGCCGACGCGTTGAGTCGAAAAGAACGAGGAGAACAGACCAAAGTGGTGGCCTTCAGAGTCGAGGCAACCCCGAACCTCCTTAAAGAGATTAAGAAGTTTCAGGAGGAAGCGTTACTAGAAGAGAATGTGAAAAGCGAAAGAGTTTTCGGAGTTACATCATTGTTCGGAGTCAACAGTGGTGGGTTGAAGTGTATGAAAGATCGGGTGTGGATTCCCAAGTTGGGCAATTTGAGAATAAGCATCTTAGAAGAAGCGCATAAGTCGCGGTATTCCATGCACCCGGGAACGAATAAGATGTATCGAGATTTGAGACAGTTTTACTGGTGGCCAGGGATGAAGAAGGATATCGCTCACCTAGTGGAGCGATGTGTGACCTGTTTGTAGGTCAAGGCAGAACATCAGCGACCTTACGGAGAACTTCAGTCTACGGTAATACCAGTGTGGAAATGGGATAATATCACCATGGATTTCGTTACAAAGTTACCAAGGACGCCGAAGGGTAGCGATGCGATTTGGGTTATTGTGGATATTTTCACCAAGTTCGCGCACTTCTTACCTATTAATGAGTCGGATTTGTTGGAGAAATTAGCCCAATTGTACGTTAATGAGATAGTATCTAGGCACGGGGTGCCGCAATCCATCGTGTCTGACCGTGACAGCCGGTTCACGTCAGCATTTTGGAGGAGTCTTCAACGAGAGTTAGGTACGCAACTGAAGCTAAGCACGGCCTATCATCCTCAAACGGATGGTCAGGGTGAGAGAACTATTCAGACGTTAGAAGATATGCTTCGGGCGTGCGTTATCGACTTCAAGGGCTCGTGGGAGGTACACTTACCTTTGATAGAATTCTCGTACAACAACAGTTATCATGCGAGTATCCAAGCAGCACCATTCGAAGCATTGTATGGACGGAAGTGCCGTACGCCGTTGTGTTGGAACGAGGTAGGAGAAAGACAATTGGCAGGTCCAGAAATTGTGCAATTGACGGCTGATAAGATTGAAATAATCCGTGAAAGGATGAGGATCGCGCAAGATCGTCAGAGGAAGTATGCGAACAGAAGAAGGAAGCCTATTGAATTTCAAGTAGGCGACAAAGTTATGTTAAAGGTCTCACCTTGGAAAGGGATAGTGCATTTCGGAAAGAAAGGGAAGTTAAGGCCGAGATATGTAGGACCTTTTGTTATCATTGAGCGAGTTGGCGCGGTAGCTTACAGGCTAGACTTGCCAGAAGAGTTAAGAAGGATCCATCCAACATTTCATGTGTCAAAACTGAAGAAATGTTTGGCCGAGACCGATGTGGCTATTCCGTTAGAAGATGTTAGCATTGACGAGAAATTGATGTACGAAGAGGAGCCATTGGAAATCGTAGACAGTAAAGTACGGAAGACGAGGAACAAAGAAGTTCGTTTAGTGAAGGTTCAGTGGAGGTATCATAAGGGATGAGAGGCAACGTGGGAGGTAGAATCAGATATGCAGACCAGATACCCTCACCTTTTTGTAAATGGACTTCCGGGGACGGAATTCTTTTGAGGGGGGAGTGTTGTAATAACCAAGACTAAATTTGGAAGGTTTTAATGTCTTGTGGAAAAGTTTAATAAAGCTGAAAGTTGAGGGATTAAATTGTAAATAAGGGATAGGGTATAAGAACCCAATGATTGGGGCACAAAACCCTAGGTGTGCATTTCTCTTGTTATTGGCGGCTGTAGAGAGGTTTAGAGAGCAGAGAAAGAAATTTTGGAGTTCAAGAGCAAGTGAAGAAGAAGATTATCAAGCATCAAATTGGAAGAAGAGGTGGAGTTGGAGTGCAATTCTACAAGTATTTATGCCAGGTAATTCCTTAACCAAACCCTATTTTGATTGTTTAGTTGGATTATTGGGTTATTTGAGAGTGCTTGGTGAGAAAGTGCAAATGATGCCTTGAGAGAGAGATTAAGCAAACTAATCGTGTTTGAGTAGTAAAGAATGGTAAGAAATAGATATAGAATGTTTATGAAGTCATTTATCGCTTTATCGTACCGATTAAGGGGATTTGAGTAGGATTTTGCCCCTGAAGTTCGTCACAGCGTCGTACCCGGTAAGCCCCTGTGATGAAGGTTATCGGAAGAGAACCCGGTAAGTCTCTGTGATGAGGGTTACCGGAGGAGAACCCGGTAAGTTGTGTAATCAAATAAGTCGTGTCCGATAAGTTGAGACCAGGTAAGTTATGACCCGGTAAGATGTGTGATCCGGTAAGATGTGCGATCCGGTAAGATGTGTGATTCGGTAAGTTGCGTCCGGTAAGTGAGTTCCGGTAAGCTGTGTACCCGGTAAGCTAGCTTACCCGGGGAGTTGTCTGAATTGTGGATTGACCGGTAGGTAGTCTGGTACCCGGTAAGTCTGGTACCCGGTAAGATAGTTCATTCGGTAACCTGGCGTCCGGTAAGCTGGTTTTAGGGTCTGAGTAGTTTGTATTTCATTCATTTCTCAGGTAGATCAGTTGAAAGTCAGGAGCAAAGTAAGAAAAGATCTTAAACGCACCAAGTGAGTTTTCTAACTAAAATACGTGACGTTACAACGTGTTTTTCTAAAGTAAGTACATGATGAGAAATGCCATGCTTTATTTATATGCGTTTAATTGCATGAAAGTTTGTTTAAAGATTTATGTGAGATGTATGCAAACACTGTGTTAGACGTAATCTGGCTAAGACGGGAGGTAGACCCGCCAGTGCTCATGCCGGGAAAGTGGCCCGTTTATGTCATGGAAGGGAGTATCCAGTAAGGCAATGTGAGATTGACTTGTTGGCACCTTCGGGTGACTTCAGGGTGCCGTTTACGAGTGCGGATTTATCCGTGATGGTTTTATGAAAAGTTCTGTGAAAAGTTTTATACTTGAAAGTTATAAACTGTTTTAAACGCTTTTAAGAACTGTCAGGAGGGACTCACTAGACCCTATGGTCTAACTCTCGCTATTTCCAAACTAAACCCTTTTCAGGTAAGCAGACAGTAGAAGGCTCTAGAAAGTGAGTAGAGCAGTTCGAAAGCACAAATGTGGCTAGAACAAGCAGCACTTTAGATTATAGAATTTATTCTCAGTTGTGTAGGTTGTTTCTGCCAACCTGATTTGGATATTATGTAAGAAATATTTGGGACCCGTTTTTGGGATGTTTCATTTTTATGAATTGCATGCTTTATTTTGTTTGGGTTGTTACAATAAAGTAGATTGCATCTCGTGTTTTGCTAGTGTGAAAATGATGCATAAAGGCTCATCGTGTATTTTAATCCTTTTACAAATGAGCAAGCATTTGCATATGTGTAACGTTGATAAAATATGTCACATTGGCTTTAGGGTTCGGTTTCTGAAAAAAAACAAATTATTGATTTTCTTACATAGGATGCAACTGCAGGCGGGTTCAGGTTAGGGCAATAAGAAAACAAATACAATCTTCTTAGAGTCTGTAAAAATCAAATTATATACTTCTATTCACCAACAATATGTTTTTTAAGAGGAATGAGAACCTATGTTTTACTTGCATTAACCGGTAGTTTCCATCCAATGTTCATTGTTGATGTTAAGCAATATTTTTAGGGGTCAGTTGTATCAAAAATGTATTAAGGCTACCATTTACAATGAATTAGGCTAGGGGATGTTTGATTACTTATTATGGTAATAATAATATGCAACATGTGTCCAAGCTCAGATTGGAGACTATTTTGGAAATTATTGGTTTATTGAAAAATACAGGGAAGACGCCGCAGTGCTAGCCAGTCTACTCTTTCATGGCTCAAGCTTCACATTGTGTTTGAGAGAACTGAGGGAGCTAGTGAATTGGATTCTTATTGTCTATCTGATGCTGGTTTGGCTGCTGTAGCTGGATTTACCAAACTTGAGAACCTGAGCCTAATATGGTGCTCTAATTAGCTAATTGGAAGCTTTTGAACTTCTGTTTTGGCGAAGCGCGCAAGATTTCTGTAGTGTTGGTGATGATTCATGTCTTATCCTATGGGATGCAAGAAGGTTCTTCTCCGGTTGTCAAGGTAACTTATCCATTTGCTTTACCTTTCTCGACAAAAATGGTGCTTGTTCTAGGAGTTGAACGGTTAATTTCAAAAAAAAAAATTGTAGGTAAGCCTTTAGAGCATCCACAATGAGTTTTTTCATACGTTTTAGGAGGTTTTCCCAAAATGACCAAGCTAGGACAGACAATTGAGCTTCATATTTTGTCATCAGATAATAGAGAAAAGCAAGGAGATCTACAAGCTTTGCTTTGTGTTATGCAATGCTTTAAAGTTTGTACATATAGCATAATCATGTGTACCTCTTAAAAAATTTCAAGATTTCAAGATAACCGGTTAGGCCTTTTTATATAGCGGTATAGATAATTTACTTGTAAATATTTCAAGCGGAGAATGAAGGAAATATAACAAAAAAATGAAACATGATTGCCTTTTCGAGTCCTCGGTTTCAATTTCAAGATGCTTCGCGCCGCATCGTGCGCGAGTACATAACTAGTATTAATAACGATAATTTTGTCATTTTGAAACAAAAATGTTTAAATTCTTTGCGCAATTTAGATGTAAAGTTTAAATTATAACTATTGTTCAAGATTATGTGATCGCATCCTATTACTATTAATAAGTGTGGCTTCGTAATTTCTTACGAGGACAAACATCGTCTTATTGTTCTTCATTATCTGCATATGGTCCTCTTTTTCCTAGATGCTCAATTTGTATGAGCTTTTAGTTCAATTTATTTTATTCAGTGGGCATGGTTACCTTCAATAACTTATTAAATCTATCGTTTAGATTCGTAAAACTTTAAAAGTTGGTCATGCTACCCAACCAGACAGCCTTAAATATAGTACAAGAACGTATTGTAAAAGTAACCTATTATCTTTTGGGTGGAAATTGCTAACACATGAAAGTTTTTCTTATCAAGAACTAATACAACAGAGTAACGGCTCTAAGGGTATGAAAACATTATGGTATTAAAATTTTCAAAGATTAGCCATCATTTCCAAGACAATTCACAAATACATGGACGAAGGGTACTTTGGGGAAATAATTAAGGCATACCTCTGCAATAAATTCACAACTAGCATAGAAAGTCAAATGCCCTATTCCATATGATTCTTTACTTTCTCTGTGACCAGACCCATGTTATTACTCATTCCCACCTTTTCCACCAAATCTTTCACAAACACATTCCTTACAAATCATCCAAATTCACCATCAAAATTCCACCATTAACAATGGCCATTTCCAGAACTCCACACCTCCACCACCTCCTCTTCTCCCTCCTCCTCCTCCTCGTCTCCGCCGTTAACTCCATCGGCGTCAACTACGGCACCCTCGACGACAACCTCCCGCCACCAGCCACAGTCACCCACTTCCTCAAATCCAACACCATCATCGACCGTGTTAGAATCTTCGATGCCAACCCCGACGTCATCAAAGCCTTCGCCGGCACCGGAATACTCGTCTCCGTCACCGTCCCCAACGGCGAAATCCCGTCTCTCACTGACCCATGGATCGCCCGCCGGTGGGTCGATGCCAACATCAAGCCGTTCCACCCCGCCACCAAGATCCATTACATCAGTGTCGGAACCGAGGTTCTCCACTGGGGTCCACAGAACATCGTCGATAACCTCGTACCGGCGATGAGAGTTCTTCACGCCGCACTTATTAAAGCTGGAATTAAAGATGTTAAGGTTTCTACCCCACATGCAATGGATATTCTTTTACGGTCTAGCCCGCCAAGTAGTGCGTCCTTCCGACCCGGATGGGATGTCGGTAATCTGGCTCCGATGCTCCGGTTTCTCCGGCAGACGAAATCCGGGTTCATGGTTAACCCGTATCCTTATTACGCCTACGCTCCGGCGAATGCGAGCTTTTGTCTTTTCAAACCCAACGCCGGATTGTTCGATAAAGCCACCGGAAAAAGGTATTGTTTCTTCTAATTATGTTCGCTACAACAAATTTGAGTTTACAGAACACTTAAAATAGCGTCAGGACCTTAGTTCATACAAGACCAAACAAAAACACATCTTATCTAAAAGTGTTACAATAAGTTTATAAGACGCTTTTAAGCGTCGTAAAAACGTTTTTAGGACATTTTCAAAATTAAGTTTTCTTATGAACTAATTTTATGACGCTTTTGAAAAGTGTGCTATAAATCCATATTTTTAGAATACACTTGTGTTTATAGGACACATTTTCAACTAGTGTCCTATAAAATAGTTAATAGAACGTTTTATTTGAAAATGTTCTAAAAAAATTGTTACGATGCTCAAAAGACGTTCTATAAACTTTTTGTAACACTTTTAAATAAGGCGCTTTTTTGTTTGATCCATAAACTAAGGTCCTATAAAAAGCCGTTTATTTATTTTAATCGTCCTATAAATTCAATTTTGTTGTAACGTGTCTATTCGAAATGCGATTTAATTGATTGTTTGATTGTTGGATCCAAGGTACACCAATCAGTTCGATCAATTGATGGACGCGGTGTACGTGTCGATGAAGAAGCTTGGGTTCCCAGATGTTGAAATTATCGTGGCGGAGACAGGGTGGCCGTCGGCCGGAGACCCACAAAATACCCACGCGACTCTTGGGAATGCGGCGGCTTATAATGGTGGTCTGATGAAGAAAGTTGACTCCGGCGTCGGTACGCCATTGATGCCCGGACGGAAGTTCGAAACTTATATCTTTTCGTTGTTCAATGAGAATCTAAAAGGGCCGTCGTTGGATGAGAAGAATTTCGGACTCTTTCGACACGATTTCACTCAAGTTTATGATATTGGGATTATGCACGAATCACAGGTAATACCTTTTCTACTAATCGAAACTTTAGGGCCACGTGACATATAGGAGATGAATCCACCGGAGTGTTGACAACGACGCCGGAATATATAGGACAATAAAAGATGAATATATTCCGTAAAAAAGTGCAATTATTTGCGTCCTTTCTGTTTAAAAAGACATTTAAAAAAAGGAATTTAATTAAAATAACTATTTGTTGATTTTGACTACCCTAAATACCAATTTTTTTCAACTTTTGTCAAAATACCCATTTTTCCCGCGATATGTCCTGCGATCGCGGGATAGGGTGTTTTTTGAAAATGTTGATCCCGCTATGGCGGGATGAGTCCCGCGGCTACACCCCAACTTTGTGAATTTCATTTGATATTTACACTTTCAACCCATATACTTATTTACTTACTTTACTTTATACCTTTTATTTTCCTAATTTTAATTTTACACATTCATCATATTAACACATATAATCGTATTATTAACTAAAATACGTTAAAAATACGTTTTAATTTTAACAAGTTACACCATTGTACTCGTCTCTTCGATACCTTCGAAATTAGCCAAATATTGAATATTTTTGAATTTTTTATTATATATCATATATACTACATAAAAATATTTTTAATATTTACAATTCATACCCTTATAGGTAATTATTTAATTTATGGTACATTTCTTCTTTTTTCAATTTTCGTTTTACACTCCTATCGCATTAACATAATAATCATATATTAACTAATTGATTAAATCGTTTTAAATTATTTTACTAAATTACAACGTACATAAGTAGATAAAATCATGTTATATATCAAAACAAGAGCACTAAACATACAATCAAGGGAAATCAATGTTCAGATCGACGGTATCATATGCTATAGTTCTATGTGGTTCAAGCTCCGACGGGCCCTGCGTGTTACTTAGTTGACTGCTTGTGCGTCTACTTCTTGGCACGGTTGAAGGGGCGGGAGTTGGACACTCTCCACGAGTATGACCTACGCATTGGCACCGGGTACATTTTCGCTGTATCGGGCCTTCACCACGTGATGGACGTCGATCGTTCTTTTTGGTCTCCCGACTCTGTTCTTATCGTTTAACGGTGGATAGCATGGCGGAAGGGGGTCGGGTGGATACACCCATGCTTCAGCGGGTCCAGCTGGATTTCTTACGTCTACGTATGTTGCCCGGTAAGTTTCGGACGTGAAGAAATTTACAGCCAAGTCGCTGCAATCTCTACGTCCCATACGTCTTGCCGCAACGATGGCATGACCGCACGGTAACCCAGATTTTTGCCATTGCAAACATAAACAAACATGGTCGGTCATATGGACAATCGCGTCAAATTGGTTATCCCGAACCTGGTACCTCCCATACCCGATTTCGCTTACGCTCCATGTCGACGCGTGACGCGCCCTGAGGAGAACTATCTCCTCCGCCCCTGGTGTGAGTCCATTATGCAGCTCAACTCCTTTTCGGCGTCGAAGTTGGTACCACTCTTGTTGAAAGCTCCAAAAGTACTCCATAAGAGTAACAATCGGACATCTACGCGCAAAAAGGGAGAGTGCATTCACCGACTCTGCACTATTGGAGGTCAGAATGTCATACCGTTGTGCAGGAAAATGGGCCGCGGACCACCTCTCCGGTCGAACATCGTCCATAACTTTGGTTGCGCTCGGGGCACTAACTCGTAGAAAATTCATGTAACGGTCAAACTCCTGAGCCGTATATGCTCTGCATGCCTTCCAATAGACATCCTTGTAGGTGGTAATACGTTTGTCCTTGGTTTTGGCGTTCATCTCCAAATGTCGACAACATAAGGCGTGCGGGGCGTTTGGGTACATGACAGAGATTGCGGCGCTTATGGAAGGAGCCCTGTCGGACATAAACACCAACCCTTGCGGGTCTCCGATAGCTTGTCTCAACATGGATAGAAACCAAGTCCACTCTTCCCCGGTTTCGGACTTGCCTACTCCGAAAGCTACTGGAACGATGGAGTTATTCCCGTCCATGGCAACCGCCAAGAACATCATACCCAAGTAATGGCCCTTTAAATGGGCAGCGTCTATTACCAGGACACGACGCAGATTTCTCAAAAATGTGCGGATCTGTAAAAACATAGGTGGTTTCCCTTTGTAAATGTTATAGTTTATAATGTGTAAACATATGACGTGTTAAAATACGTACTGCGGGTCCAAGGGCAGCGAAGCACATCTCAAACCGTCCATGTGAATCAGTCCTTAACTGGGTGACAGTACCTGGATTCTGCAACTGCAAATTATATAAATATGCTGAGAGTCGTTCATACGACTCCTCGAACGTGACTCTCACCAATAGCAGTGCCCTGCATCGCGCATGCCAAGCTTGGTGGTAACCAATTGTGATGTCGAACTGCTGGTGTACATCATTCATGATGTCCTTTGGACGCAATGACCTGCTAGCATCAAGAAATTTGCCTTTCAATATCGCACCCAAAGTCCTTTTGGTGGCTTGTTTGTGGTTGGGATTCAGTTGCATCCTCGAACAAGTGTGTACGTCGTGCAACTTTTTAATAACTAACGCCCCTCCTTTCTCTCCTGCGGGCCTCGCGTACATCCTCCAATTACAGTTTTCTCTCGCACATTCAACTACGTATCTGCCTTTGTCGGATCTCAGCGTGTAACTTTCGAAATCCTCTTCCATGAACTTAATTCCGACCCGACTCGCCAAGTGATCCTTCGAATCAAATATCTGACCTACTTCTAACCTTGAACTGCGATTATAAGGTGCAGGTTCGTAGGTTTGTGTATGGATATTCTGGTCTAGAAGAATAGGGGGCATATCAAAATAGTCATTTAACTGACTAAATAATTTATTACTAGGGGTATATTCTTCGTCCTCGTCACTATCGGTATCTGATCTGTCTATATCAGCATTACCCATTTTGAAAACATGGGTTTCGTCATCAGCAACTCCAGCACAGCGTCCTTCTTGTGGTTGTTGTTGTTGCGTCTCCAGAACATAATTAGGATAACAGTCATCACCGTCGTCATCACCTTCGTCATCACCGTCGTCATCACCGTCGTCGTCACCTTCGTCATCGTCTTCGTTGCACACCGATGATTCGGCATACACATAAAGTAATGGATGTCTTTCTGATTCGGCTGCAAAGTGCATAAAACCAGATATATCCCCATCGTTGGATAACTCCACAAATGACCCATCATCATTCTTGAACACTAACTTGCAAACAACCGAAGGGTCGATTTCACATTTTTGCATGGCGTATGCAACAAACTTCTAATAAGAAAAGTTTAGTGGCAATTTTACACCATGCTTAGTTTTATAAGCAAAATTTCACTCATTGTTTTCTTCCACCCATTCACCATCGTAACAGAAATATAGCCTAGCTTTTGCAACAGATGAACTCATTTTTTCAGTAGTATCTCAAAAACAAAATACTGAAGAAAGAAAGCAAGAAAGAAGGATGGAATGGATGTGAATTATGGATTGCATTCTACTGATATTTATAGATGAAATCTCATTGAGGAAGATGAATCGCAACCACAAATTGGTCTTCCAAGTACAATGATTCAACATTGATGAAACAAGCCAGTGAATTTCAACCACAATTTGGTCTTTCAAGTACAATAATTGTGGAAAAAAACAGTAAAAACATGCAAAAATTCGTGCAAAAAGGACCAAAATTGTAACTTTTTTTGGCTGATCACGGGGCTATCGCGGGATGCTATAGCGGGGAGGGGCCAAAAGTGTCATCGCGGGCATAGTTGGGGGGCTCTGCGGGACGTTTTGGCCAAAACCGCGGGATACGTGGGCCTCATCCTGCGATCGCGGGACATATCGCGGGATTTTTGGGTATTTTTGCAAAAGTTGAAAAAAAATTGGTATTTTGGGTAGTCAAAGTCAACAAATGTGTATTTTAATTAAATTCCCTTTAAAAAAGGGGTTTGTTGGGGCATCTACAGTAAAATGAAATGAAAGACTTGAAAGTAATAAAAATATATAAAAGCTATGTTGGTCCCACTATAATGTACTATCTCTTTCTCTTGTCTCTCACATTTAATTTTTCAAAGACTTGAGAAAGACCAAGGATTTGATTAGTACAGCTATATTCAAGTCATCACTCCAATGTTCAAGTCTTCTTCAAGTTATTTTTAAGTCATTTTCAAATGACAATCAGAGATGCTCTTGGTACAGGGAAAATAAACATTTTTATTTTTATATTTTTTAAAGATAAAATTTAGAGTAAATTATAGTTTTGATCTCTATGATTACAACCTATTATCAACTTTAAACCTTATTTTAAAATAATTTCACTTTAATTATTGCAATTGTCATTATTACTATGCTCTTTATTTTGTTTTACTTTTAGTCATGTGGCTAATAGCCGTTTAATTTAAATCCATTAGGGTGCGTTTGGTATACAGATATGATAGAACAGGACAGGATGAGACAGAACATAACAGGACAAAACAGTTGTTCAACGTTTGGTAGACAGAACTGGACAGAACAGAACATATAACATTAGATAAAATAAATAAAATAAAATTTAAGGAATGAATAAAATATAAAATAGATCGTGTATTTGATGTTTTAGAAGAGAATTATACTTTATTTTAAGGTTGTATTGGTAAAACACAAGTCAATTCCATCTTGTTCCAGCTTGTTCCATGGGGTGGGGGTGGAACATGCCTGTTCCACTTTGTTCCACCATGTTCCTGTATGTTCCACATAAAAGTCCTGCCAAATATGAGACAATGATCCCTGTTCTGTCCTGTCAAAAGCGTACCAAACGCACCCTTAAATCCATATTTGACAAATTAGATGATGAAAAAGTTACGTTTGGCAAAAACTAGTTTATAAAAGCATCTCTAACAGCATTGCTAAAATAGAAAAAATAAGTTTTTGTTTGCTATTCTTCTCCAACAGCATTGCTATCTTGTTTGCTAAAATAAAGATTCATTGAAAAATCTCTAAATATAGAGAACTTTCTATAATTCTCTAAATAGGAGAGAAAAATAATTATTTTATTCAACCCACCAATAACATAATTTTATTATTATTTTATATTAAGTTATTTTTTTAAAGTGTATTGAGAATATAAATTTGAGAATATTATATTAATATAATTGATGTTAAAATCTCTAAAATAACGAAGCTGTTGGAGATGAATGTAACTCTTTTTAAAGATTTTAATATTTGAATCTCTATTTTAGAAAAATTATAGAAAAGCTGTTGGAGATGCTCTAAGATATAAATGACCTAAATAGAAATCTTTAAAAAATTATCAATTACAATATTTAATTAAATAATTAAAATAAATTTATAGTAATATAACATGTTAATTAATATAACCAATATAGTAAATAAAAATTAAATAATGTAATATGTTAATTAAAAGAATATAAAATTTCTTATTACATATATATTATAAATTTTGATTTTATTTAAAACAAGTTTTAGAAAAAATATATATTAACTTATGATTTTAAATAACCGTTACATATAATATAAAAAAATAATCAAATAATAACTAAAAAAATAATTAAAATTAATAATTAAAATATATTGATTTAATATTAAAAAATAAATTAAAATAATTCATATGATTAACATTAACTTGAAATAATTAATTAATATTAACTGAAAATTATTAAATTAAATTTTAATTATACATTGATATTAACTTTTAATTATTTAGAGTTATTATTGATCATATAATTTTTTTAATATTAATCAGAATATTTTAATTATCAACTATTATTATCTTTTTAATTATTATTTAATTATATTTTTAATATTGTATGTAACGGTTATTTATAATCATAAGCTAAGATATATATATATATATATATATAATATATGGGGAGGTATCCGTTGCAAACCAGTCAGTTTGTGCAAACCCCGTGCAAACCAATCTACCAATCACGTAACTTTTTTTTCTTTATCCATAAGGGTATGTTAGGGATTTTAGCATATTTTTTCATCTCCACCAATCACGTAACTTATTTTTTTATATCCATAACTTATTTTTTATATCCATAAGGGTATTTTAGGGCTCTATCGAAAAATATAGATTCATGAAGCCAAATTATATATTCATGAATCCAAATTTTATATTCATGAAGCCAAAATATAGATTCATGAAGCATCAACATAAAAAAATTGCAGATTCATGATTGTAGATTGGTTTGCACGGGGTTTGCACAAACTGACTGGTTTGCAACGGATACCTCACCTATATATATATATATATATATATATATATATATATATATATATATTTTTTTTTTCTAAAACTTTGTTTTAACAAGTTCAAAATTTATAAATAATAAAATTTTAATTATTTTAATTAACATGTTATGTTATTTAATTTTCTTTACTACATTGGTTGTATTAAGTAACATATATATATATATATATATATATATATATATATATTGCTATAACTTTGTTTTGATTATATAATTAAATACCATAATTGATACTTTTTTAAAGATGTCATTTTTGGTCGTTTTACATGCTTATAATCTAGTTTTTGCCAAACGTGACTTCTTCATCAGTCGACTATTAGCTTACCATCTACTGATTAACTTATAAGTTATGAGTTAGTTTACCAAACATAGCCTAAGTAAGTCTTTTAATGTGAGGAGCACATGTGGCGTTTTTGTCTTGATTAAATAACTCCAAATTTATATATACATGGTTAAAGTGCATGTAAAACACATCAACGTATACCTACCTTCAGCTGCCACCACCACTTCCCACCATCGCTATAAACAAAAAAGGATACATAATGCAAATCTAACAACATTGGAGGATCATTCCACCTACCAAAGCAATAAAAATACAACAATCAATCACCGAATAAAAACATCCGAAATGAACCTTGATTCCAAAACAAATGCCATATCCAACATTAAAAAAGAAACTCAAATCCAAAATCAAAACTCAAAAACTAAATTAAAAACTCAAAAAGGAAAATTAAAATAAAACCCTAAATCAAACCATGATTCCAAAACAAACCATGATTTTACAACTTTGTTACCTGATAGAGGTGATCTACCTGAAGCCCATCATAAATTGTGAATCCAAGGTAATGAGAGAAACCATAATTCCACATCTCGTCTCGAATACGAACCCAAAGTACCAAGAGAAACAAGTGACTCGTCAGTTTTGTGGAGAAGGTGGTGGTGGATGTAGTATCACTAGAGTTGAGAAAGATGTTGTCAAGGCTGAAGAGATTGAGGAGCTATCATCACTGGTGTTGGAACATGTAGTATTTCTCACAATCTCTCCTCCCACATAGGAGTGAAGAATGTTTTCCTTGTTTAAAAGTTGAAAACCTTTTAAAATGTTTGAATGATATTTGGATGGAACACAAAGCGGCAAAGTCTAGATGGGGTTTTTGGTAATATTATATAGTTGAGGGACTATATATATTATAGCACTTTGCACTTGCAGAAAAAATTCCTTACATTTTTTGTTCTAATAGTTAACTTGCAGTTAGTTAAATTCAAATATTTTTGGAGGGAAAAGAACGAACCGTTGCCATTGTTCGTGAAACGATGCATCTGTTCGAAACCATTGCACCTTTACACAAAAAGTTGTGACTTTTGGAATTTTCTGCTATATATATAGTTGTTTTACTTCATTTTCATTTAACCAATTTTCGTTTTCTTCACCACATCTAAACCATGATCATGAGAAGAATTTGTAGGATCGTTGCCTACGATTCTTAAACTCGAGGAGGTCCTAGGAGGGAATTAGCCTAGATCCATCAATGACCTACTGGAGGGTAATATTCCTTGAGGATAGTGATTTCATCACGTCCTTGTTTTACTGTTTCAAAAATTTCGCTTCTGTCCACTACCCTGTTCTAACAACTGGTGTTGTCGTTCTTGCTATGGATGACGTCGGAATTGAGAAATGTAACAATTCTACTCGATCTTTTGTCCAATCACTCGTTACCTTATCCATCTTTCTTTATCTGGACTTCTTCTGCTTGAATGTGTCGTCGCGTTGTTGCGCCTGGCCCGTCCTCTAGGCACCTTTGGTAGAAGATAGGATGCAACAACGGTTGTACTTTCTCTTCCCAAGTATGGGCGGGGGAAAAGCTATTCTAGCATCAGCATGGATTGAGTGTCATTACCCTCACTTATTATCCCCTCTAGCATATTAACTAGAGACAAGACGTCAGAAGCTATTTCTGTATTTATGAGAAGTTAACTCTATCTTGGGATTTCTGGTAGGTCAATATCTGGGGGTTGCTTTCCCTATGTGAACACTAGACATGCAACTATAGTATAGGAAAAAACTTATCTTTGGTAGCGGTTATAGGGGAGTTTAGAAAGGATCGGTAGGTGCAAGGCCATAAATTGGAACACATTGATTGATTCCGAAGGCGCACCTACTGTTATAGAAATCTAGTCTGTCTCAGGTCAGTTGTTATTATCATTGTTGATCGCTACCGGATAGGATTAGGGTTCACAAGAAGGTGGATGGGGTGGGAGGGGGTTAAGTGGAAGGAACGAGAAAGGGACAAAAGCATTATATATATATATATATTTATATATAGGGTTGGGTTGCAGTGAGAAGTTGAAGTTAACGTGAGAAGTGTGATGAGTGGTTATCAACCGTTGGATAAGAAATAGATGTACATTAGGATATGCATCGAGATAAGATGCACCGAGATGGACCGGATCCTTTCACTTCTAAGCCGCAATTCATGGGAGGACGTTTGATTAAAAGTGATCAACGGTTCAAATCCACTACTCTCGTTTCTCATGTTAATATCAACTTCTCGCACTATCCTTCACCTACGTATATACACAACAATACTATATTTTTTTAATTTTTAATAGAAAGTTTTAAAATTGATACAAGACCAAAATGCCCCTGAGTTAACAGAATTTTAACAGAGTTAGTTAGAAGGACCGACCCAAGTGAAACAAAATGGCAACCATATTGATCAAAAGAACAATTAGTTCAAATAGTGGCAACCACAATGATCAAAAGTACAATTAGCTCAAAATATAGGTGAAATTTGATAGTGACAACCACATTGACCAAAAGTGTAATTTACTATAAAGTTTACCTCTACATAATAAAATATGTTGAATATTGATTTTGCTACATTTATTCCGGATTAAATTACACCAATTTTGTTTGTGTAAACTCTATTTATTATCGGTTTGAAATTATAGCATACCCTTTATTGTTGCAATTTGCTTACATCAATCATCCCTAACATTGATATCCGTCAAGCCCATCCCATAAGTGCCCTTACACGAGGGATATTTGGGTTATTTTACAATATATTTCTTTTTTCATTTTGTTTTTATTAAAAGAATTTTAGATTGTACCCTACACTTTCATGTAGTAGCAACTATAATTTCATACGCGTTTGTGTTGATTATGATATAGTCCACGAACCCATCATCAAGGCCACCATCACCAACTACACCGATGTCATCGCAAGGCAAGAGTTATTGTGTGCCTAAACCTGATGCCACCGATGTTGCACTTCAATCCAACATTGATTACATTTGCAGCAACGGTCTCGATTGTAGCCCGACTCAGCCTGGTGGGCCGTGCTTTGAGCCCAACACCGTGCGAGCTCATGCTGCATACCTCATGAACTCTTATTATCATGCCAAAGGCCGCCATGATATCGATTGTGACTTTGCTCACACTGGAGTCATAGCGACCACCGATCCAAGTAAGTCAATTCTGATTAATTCTTCACACCGTGCTTTTTAACTAGGTTTTGTATGTAATAGTTTTAAAACCCTAATTTTTAACTAGTTTTGTTGGTAATACTTTCTTAAAAATATTACATTATTATTTTAATTATGGTCTTAATTAAGGAAACTGTAACGTTTTATTTTTAATATATCTTCAAATATTTTCTTATAATGTTTAGGTAATGGTCCATGTAAATACATTTCTTAAGCGGGGGCGATTGGATCAAAGCATGAGTTATTGTAGGTGAGTCCGCGATTGTGGTAAATTCGTATTATTTAATCTTACTGATATATGATGATATTTGTATAGTAACGAATTGTCTCAAAGGATACCTAATATGTTTGCTTGTATTATTTAATATTTAACTTGCCCATGGTGGCTGTGCGGCGAGTTTTTTAGAACATTGCTTATATCTCACTAATAAGATTAAGATACATCATATTTTTATTTTATTTTAAATTTATGAATTCATGTTCACACTCTTTTTCTGATTATGTGTATTTATTTGATTGACGATAAAAATAAGATATAAAAATAAGATATAAAAATCTGAGACAATTTTTTTTATACTTATTCATAATTAGCTATATATATATATATATATGTGACATCATATGAGTGATCTAACGTCCTTTGTGTAACTGCAAAAGACGATAGCAAAACGTTTGTGTCAATTTCACAATGTTTATGATAGGATAGTTTTCCTAACATAAACTAAGTTGTGAATCACGACATGTAATTTGTTTTGGAGAAAAATGTGAACGTGAAAAGGATTAATGATATATTTTGGTTATTTGGGAAAAAGTTGATTACTAGCATCGCTAACCGGTCCCACACGGAACCTGCCTCCAAGGACACCAATGTGAGAGGGCATTTTTGGGCTCACTCAGCGGCTGGGATCGAACCCAGGACCTGTTATGTATTTGGGCAAAGTCACCCCACCCCTTTGCCAACTGAGCTATACGCCAGAGAAAACCCTTGAACCTTATTGAAAAGTTATGTCAAATAACGTTTAAAACACTAGATTATGGCTAACCAAAGAGAGTTTTTCAATGAACTAAAAAATAAGCTCACTTATGGTTGTCGAACATTACTTTTGAATAAATTAACATATATTTGGAGTGAAATACCTAATTATTGTATTGTGGCCAATTCTGCAACACAAAGATGTTGGATAATTATGAAGGATAAGTTCATACAATAGACAACTTCACTCCTGGTCTTGTCAGTCTAATCATTTCATACTGATTGAAAGTTAAGACAACAACATGTTTTCATGGTAGATTTCCATCATATCAGCACGGGCGACGCTATCTATGATAGTCTTGGATGCTAAGGATCTCGAAAATAGTTGTCCTTTGAGACATGCCTTCCATATTGCTAAGAGCATCTCCAAGAGCTTTTCCAAAATTTCTTCAAAATGAAGAATCAAAAGTTAAAATCTTTATAAATAAATTACATTCATCATCAACAGATTCTTCATTCTGGAGAAAAAAAATGATTATAATATTAAAATATTGTATTCATCTATTAAAATATTATTTCTCACTCTAAATATTATTTTTCAAATATATCTATGAGTGCTCTCACTTAGAGCATCTCCAACAGATTTCCCATAATTTCTCCAAAATGGAGAACCAAAAGCCAAAATCCCTAAAAAAATACATTCATCTCCAACAGTTTCTCCAATTTGGAGAATCCAACATTAATTAAAATATTAAAATATTCCATTCATCTATTAAAATATTATTTCTCTCTCTACATATTTATTTTCAAAGTTTTCTATTGGTCCTCTCACTTGTTAATCATTTTGGAGTGATCTCCATATTTGGAGAAAAAACCTTCTCTCTCCAACTTTCTCCATTTTGGGGATAGTTTTGGGGAAGCTGTTGGGGCAAAATATTAGCTCAAAATCTCAATTTTCTTCATTTTTCCATTTTGGGGAAGCTGTTGGAGATGTTCTTAGTAATCATTTTTGGGTTAACTCCATATTTGGAGAAAAACTCATTCTCTCTCTTACTTTCTCCATTTTAGAGATAGTTTTGGGAAAACTGTTGGAGTAAAAAAAACAACCCAAAATCCTTATATTCTCTATTTTCTTCAAAATGAGAAAGCTGTCGAAGATGCTCTAAACTCATTGAAATACAGACAATCAAAAACTTTAAGATTAAGATGTGGATACATGATAGATGTTTCGTCATGATATATTATAGAAATGGAGAATCAGTAATTGAAATCCATAAAAATACATTTACAACTTCTTCATTTTAGAAATTAGAAAATTAATTATATTATTAGAACATTTAATAAAATAGTATTTACTTCAAAGTATTTGATCTCAATATTGACGAGAATAATGATAATAATAATTGTTCTCATGACAATTATTTTTAAGGATTTTCCAAGTTTGGAGAATTTTATTATCTCTTTCCAACTTTCTTTATATGGACAAAAGTTTTGGAAGATAAGTGAACAAAAAAAAAACCAAAAACCTTTAAAATTGTTATAGAATAAACGGAATATAACAATAATATAAGAGAGATCAAATATGCAATTCTCATTAATTATAAATCTTTTATATGAGTTACAAGTAGTAGATATTTTCGAGATATTTCAGTTCTAATCTATCTCTGATATATTAATCTAATAATCTCCATCTCTATATATATCTCCATCGTCATATTCTTTAGACGATAACACATTTATCTTATAACAAAAATCTTTATTTTATGTGTTTTAAATAATGTGATAGAGAGACATATTAAAACGAGAACACCATGTTTTAAAAACTGTGAGTCTAGATGTGTGAATGATTTTGGGTGAGACCGAAGGTCATGCGGTTGACCACCGATAGGTCGAACTTTTTCGCGAGAAGTTAAGCGTGGCTCAAGACCGCCACCAGATTATGTGAGCAGAAGAAGGTGATTGATCGAATTCCATATAGGAGACGGTGTGATGTTTAGAGTTTCGTCGTGGAAAGACGTGTGTTTGGAAAGAAAAGGGAAATTAAGACCTAGGTGTGACGAGTCGTTCGCCATCACCGAGCGTGTAGATGAGGTGACGAATAAGCTGAAGTTGCCCGAGGAACTTCGGGAAGTTCATTCGACATTTCCCTGTGTCGAATCTTAGGAAGTGTTTGGCCAAGGGAGGCATGGTCGTATTGTTAGAGGACACTCATGTGGGCGACAGTTGGTTTACGTGGGGAGACCGTTAGCGAGTATATATATCGCAAGTTGGAAATCTGGGGAATCGTTTTTCTCGATTGTTCGAAGATGGAATTTCGGGGACGAAATTCTTTTGAGGGGAGGATGATGTAATAACCGTGTTTTTTTAAAATGAATGTTAGTTTGGGGTGAGAAGTGGGAAAAAGAGGAAAAATTGGTGTGCTTTAAGAAGAGTATAAATAGAAGTGAAAACCCTAAAAACCCACATAATATACTCTCCTACTCTGTGTGCGGCTTGGTGCGACCAGTGTGTGTGTGGAAGGAAGTGAAATTTCTCAAGAAATCGAAATTGAAGGCTTTGGGTGTGGATTTCATCTCCATTTGAGGTAATATTCTCCTCCTATCACTTACTTATTTAATTAGAAGAGTTGGGAGAGTTAGGGTTGATCTGTTGTTGATATTTTTTAGAAAGAAAAGATATGGCAGCTGAGTATTCTTCCTATTCGTTTAAGTGTGGAATTAATTGGATGAATTAATGGCTTATTATCAAATTGATTTTGATTATAGAGAGTGGTCACTTCTGGTGAAAACCTTAATGTTCGAAGTTTTAAACCTGACCGAACTAATACCGGGAATCCCAATGGGATCCAGAATCGATGTGGGCCGATTAAGCAGGGATCCGGAATTTCCCAACAAGATCCGGAATGAACTTTAGACCAAAGACCCGGAATGGTTGCATTTAAGATCCGGAACTTATAGTTCTGGTATGGGCCTTTGTTGTTAACAAATCCGGAAGATTGGACTCACTCACGTTCCGGTATTGGGCTGAAGAGTGAAATCCGGAAACTTGGGCCGAAACCCAAGAACCGGAATTGGGTGAATCATATGGATCCGGTATTTGAAAAGTAATGAGATCCGGTGTTTGTAAATAAAGAGAATGATCCGGAGTGTGTGTGTGTGTGTGTGGCCCATCAGACCCGGAAGCAATAATGTCTCAGATCCGGAATTTGTTCGACATGACATTGTAACATCCCAAAAACTCAACAAGACATAAGTAGCATTAAACTATAACATTTACAAGTCTGGGTCCCAAGATTTCATCACATTACTCTAAAACTGAGGTTGGCGGAAACAACCTATACACAACTGAGAATAACTACTACTACCAGGCACTGGCACTGTCTCTAGCTGCATCTGCACTCTATTATGCTCTTGCTCACTTACTTGAGCCTCTTACTACTTGCTTACCTGAAAATGGTTTAGTTTTGAAAAGCGAGGGTTAGACCAAAAGGTCTAGTGAATTCCCTCCATAAACATTTATCACAGTATAAAGGTCATTTCATAAAGAAAATACTTTCACATCTTTCTCATAACTTCATCCAAGGTTAAACACAGGGTTCAGGGATCGCATAAGCTACTCCGATCGGGGCCTAGCGGGCACCCTCTCGTCTACGCCGGAATCCAAATGGACTCCCCGTTCCTTCATGTAGGAGAAAACGAATTCCAATCTACAAGCTAACCTCCATATGCCCAAGGGATCAGAGATCCCAAGGTACCCTGACCCCACCGTGTAACCGACTCCACATAGCATACATATACATTTAAAATCGTACACATGAAAACCTTAAACATCATTTCATTTGCAAGTAAACATGTAAATCATGAAAACATGCATAACTTTTATAAATCAATTCATGCTCGATAAAGGAACCATATTCAGTAAAAATAGTACGTCATAAAAAGGAGTGAGAGAACTCACCTTTGATTATCGTAAAACGCACTTCTAATATACCTCCAAGCTAAACCAGTCGAACACCTAAGGGCATTAGATCCACATCAGATAAATAGCTCAGACCTACTGTCCGGATACCCCTTCCCGGACACAGCACTTTTCCGGACATAACACTTTTCCGGACACAACACATTTTCGGACACAACACTTTTCCGGACACAACACTTTTCCGGACACAGCATTGTCCGGACACAACAACCCGGATGCTAGACTTATCCGGGAAAAACTACCCGGACACTAAGCTTATCCGGAGACTTCAGCTACCCGGATACTAAGAAATACCCGGACACCCTCACGGGGCACTTACCCGGACACTTGCAACCTATCCGGACACCACCGAACACTGGTGTCCGGAAAACTCGGTTGTTCGAACTCAACCTCCTTAAAAGTGATCATTAACCCGATTTTAGCCATTGGCTTGATTAGGTATCCACAAGGGTTCATCCACCAACCCCAAATACCCACTTAATCCATAAATAATCCCTTAAATCGGTTTATTGAGACAAAAACCCCTAAAACTCATTTCTAAGGAAAAGAGATGGAAACTCCATGAATCTCCACATTCAGACTTGGGTAGCAGATTATATAAGAAAGGAATGCTACAACAACAAGGGAAAACGAATTTAGAAAGGTTTACCTTGTTGACTTCTTCTTTGATTTTCACTTCTTGATTCCTTTCCAAGAATTTCTTTCTTCTCTCTTTTCTTCTTCTCCTTTCTTCCTTGAGCCACCAAACACACACACCACACTAATACTGATTTTAGAGAATGTGGCTGCCCTAGGGATTTGTGCATTTATATATCTTTCAAAGATGAGCAAAATAGCCCCTGAAGTTAACTTTCATTTATTAGACTAATGGTACTAAACTTTCATAAATACTAGAAGAAAACCCGGTTGTTACAACACTCCCCCCTTAAAAGAATTCCGTCCCCGGAATTCCTTATTAGAAGAGATGCGGGTATCTAGCTTTTATCTCCTACTCCAACTCCCAGGTCGCCTCCGGACCCTTGTGGTGCCGCCATTGTACCCTAACCAGCTTAGTCTCCTTGTTCCCTGACTTCCTTACCTTAACATTCGTGATTGCTTCGGGTTCCTCTACCAAATTCAATTTCTCGTCCACCTTTATGTCATTCAACGGCACCGCTTTGGTCACGTCGGCAAGAAATTTCCTTAAGTTGGACACATGAAACGCATTGTGGATGTTGCGCAATTCTTCCGGCAGATCTAACCTGTACGCCACTTCTACAGTTCGTTCCGTACCCTCGAATGGCCCGATGTAACGTGGGCTTAGCTTTCCACGTTTTCCAAATCGTACCACTCCCTTCTAAGGAGACACCTTTAGCAAAACATGGTCTCCGCCTTAAAATCCTATATCTTTCCGTCTCTTATCCGCATAACTCTTCTGTCGGTCGCGAACGACCTTCAGTCTTTCACGCACTTGAATTATCTTGACCGAAGTCAGTTACACTAGCTCTAACCCGGTAAAGCCAAATCTGACTCAGCCAACCACCTCAGTAAACTCGAAACATGGAACCTTGGGTGCATTTCCTTCAGCTCTTAAGGTACTCTAACTCGTAGGCTACTGTTCCTACTCGATCGGTCTAGACAACCGAAGATTTACTAAGGCTTCTCATGCATCAACACTTCCCTTAAGGAGGGACTTGGATAAATCCTCTGCCACAACACGAAATTCATTTACCAAGAGCCAAACACACACTTGACAACTTGACACAAGTTCAAACCTGTACGTCCCAACAACTCACAACCCAGAGTTCCTTCATCGAAATACAAGCGACCCGAGATCACTTCTCCCAATCCAACAATCGTCTATGCTGGAAACATTCCCCTTTCTCGGATCACCTCGACCACAGCTCGTCAACCATTTCTCACATCCTCACCACTTCATCACTCCATACTTGTACGTAATTAAGGGTAGAAACCTTCAAACCTAACGTTGAAGTGTTCACCTACTCGAATTAAACTTATCCTGAAACATATCAATTCCTCGCTGATTACCACGTTCGTTCAGTTATAAACAAAACTCCGGTTATCCACACACCACTGGGAAGAGTAACCGTGGTCACACCATACTATCTTCACCAGATTAGTCACTACACAACCAAATCGTTTATACATTTCTCACAACGCCACTACTTAACTCATTCAGTTGTCTTATCCACTCCTTTCCTGCACAAAATCATACACAATTTCTTTCCTCTATACTCTATCCAATGTTTCGCACACTTATCAATGGCAATCTACACCATACTGCACCTTTCGGCATTACTGTCAAGTTTGCTACTTCCAATTTACTCGTTTAATCCGGCATACTATCTTCATCTTCCCACTTTAGTATGGAGCACTGCCCACCAAACATTACTTGCCCCTCTCTCCCGACCTTTCCACATGCTGAAATCACTTTCTCATTACTTACGTAACCAAACAGTTGCACCGAGATCCTAACTTAAGGCATTCAACCACGTCGTCTTGAAACGACGCCAGTGTTCGACGTCACTAAACATTCTTTAATCTCCAACGTTTACTTCCTCAGACAATTCTTTCACATATAAGCAACAACTCACAATTTAAGGATTTCACATCTATTCCACCATATTTTGATTGACACACTCATCATCTTCTTTAAACATCCAATGATCCCAAAATATGCTTACTTAGCGACTCTTACAACTAAAAACACTTGATTTCTCCTTCGGGTAACCACTCACCACCACTCCCGTCATTCTATCCCGAACATAATCATAACACAGCGTCAACTTATACTCTACGTGCTCCAACGATCCGGTTAACAAATCGTACACCTCAACCGAAACCCCTAAAAAGGTTTCTATCTGATGCTTCCTCTCTCTCTAACATCGCATCACTACGACACTAGCTGGCACAATTGGCTTGACAATTACTGTCACTACACATCCGTACACTCTTTGCCCATAACATCACACTACAGACCAAATCTCTCATGATCATTCACACCAATCGAACTTGCCTTCGCATCCTCCCGCATACACAATCGAGTCTATCTCGCTATTTAGTCCTTTCCCAACTTATTGAACTATAACTCACAAGTTCTCAATTAGCTCAAACGTAACATTCTAGCTAGCTTTCGACGAACCGAGTTCTTACATAAGCTGGACACAGTCCCTCACTGAACGTTAAGATCTACACAATCGCTTCGCTCGTGCCCCATACCTCATCATCTTACGAATCCTCCATACCTCGTAAATAGAACGTTTTTTCACAACAATAACCTCTCATCCTCTTGACACCCCTACAAGGTGTTCTAACAACTTTCAACCTTCTGGTTCAAGTCTTCGGCCTCGACCACCTTACACAACTGCCGACTTCTACGCAACAGACAGCCTATAACTACTTTCTTAATTCATTCTTTAACATGGGTCCTTACGGAACCTAATCCTTCCAACCTGTCATAATCAACTTCATGATCCGTCCCCCTCTTTTCGAAACCTACTCATGTAACATCAACATTACAAGCTCACCTCGAACTCCCATTCCCACGCCCTGGACATTTCATTCTTCCTCGCCACACTACTCGTAACGAGTCACTGAAACCATCACCTGGAAGACTTCAAGTCCTTCCTCCGGACACACCCGTCCCTTGACAACCGTACTTCCAATTACCGAACAAGGGTGCAAACCCTCATACAATCGATAATATAATCCACTACTGACTGAACACATATACCAATACTACAACGTTCTCTCCTGATTTGACCAACTCCTCTCCACTCCCGGAGTTCTCCTTTAGCTTAAAATGTAGTACTTCATGACCTAGAGAGTTCATAGCCTTCATGCATGACAACGCAGTAAATAAATCCTTTCGTACATTTTATCATTTTAAATAAACAACATTTGGAAACAACTTGGGTACACGCGACCCCATTATTATAATAACTTCACTGCCCTGCACAACGATTTGAGAATCGCTTGCATGCATCTCCCGTGAACCTCACCCTTGCTCAATCCGAACGATGTTACTACGACAGTAATTTATTGCATGAAAATCTTTTCATATGACACAATTTTGAAGGAAAATACCGACACAGAGTAAGCCAGTTGGGTTCTCACACCCATTTGCATGATGCCAATAGGTCAATAAGCATTTTGGTTATAAATTAATTATAGGTAACCATTTTCTTGACCTTTTGCAACAAATTTAACTTATCATGAAAAGAGTGAGATATTTTGCAAATCGTTAAGCTCACAATTTCAATGTGCAATGTAACAAAACAAACAATTATTTGAGTCTCAACTTTCAATGTGCAGACAGACGTTACAATTTCGTACTGGTACTAGTACTAGTACTTGATTGATTGATGTCGCCCGTGTGCCTGCTCCCTTCCTCCGTATTTACCTCCCTCACAAAAACGATACTTTAAACATACACTCGTACAGACTGACTCATTTTTGATCAAAATTGACATTTACGTATTTACTTTAAATCGTGAAAATTTCATGTTACAAAAAGAACGCCATGCATGAGACTCTACTTGCAATTGAAGGCCACTCACCCAAACAGGTCAACCGTTTCACTCACGCGGCTTTTCCTTGACACTTTACCTTCGACCAAAGGTCGCCCTCTCGATCATGCAATAACTTGCTAAACCTGCGTTCCACATCTCACTTACTTAGCCTTTTCATACTATTTTCGTTTGATCAACTATCTCACTTTCTACTTCTACATGCTTTCATTTCACTATAGGTATCTTACTTCATTTACCCTGCTATAGAAAAGCTCGAATAAAAATTCAAAGCTCCATTGACATCTTCAAGATTTCGACATCGTCCTTTCTGACCATCCCGACCGATCTATCCCATGATTTCTAGAACTGGGACTCTCCCGAAACAGGAGTCTTACTCAAACTCAAACATTCATCCTCCCCGAAATCACGAAGAGTTACCTCTAGACGACTCATAACATTCTATACAACATTCCTTCTCTACGATGTATACATACATCACATCATAAGTGGCTTCTCATTAAACTTCCCCAACAAGGGGTTTCAATCTACCCCTCAGGGACCTTGCTGACATTCTAAAGTACTGGAACACGACATAAACACTATGTAGGTTAATAAGGTAGGTCAAGCACATACATGTACCTGTAAGTTCGCAATTACACTGGCCAGGTGAAATCTCAAACTTACCTTACATGACAGTCCTCAGTACCCTATTAGTCCTATCTCTATAACAGTGTCCTCCTAACGCATTTCCTGTATCTACATTAGTGTCCTCTTAACGCATTTCCTGATTATCAGTTGTGATTTCTTACTCCAAAGTTTAAGTTTAGGCCCATCCGGTCACCTAAATCCCTTAAACTATGGCTCTGATACCATTTGTAACATCCCAAAAACTCAACAAGACATAAGTAGCATTAATTATAACATTTACAAGTCTGGGTCCTAAGATTTCATCACATTACTCTAAAACTGAGGTTGGCGGAAACAACCAATACACAACTGAGAATAACTACTACTACCAGGCACTGGCACTGTCTCTAGCTGCATCTGCACTCTATTATGCTCTTGCTCACTTACTTGAGCCTCTTACTACTTGCTTACCTGAAAATGGTTTAGTTTTGAAAAGCGAGGGTTAGACCAAAAGGTCTAGTGAATTCCCTCCATAAACATTTATCACAATATAAAGGTCATTTCATAAAGAAAATACTTTCACATCTTTCTCATAACTTCATCCAAGGTTAAACAAAGGGTTCAGGGATCGCATAAGCTACTCCGATCGGGGCCTAGTGGGCACCCTCTCGTCTACGCCGGAATCCAAATGGACTCCCCGTTCCTTCATGTAGGAGAAAACGAATTCCAACCTACAAGCTAACCTCCATATGCCCAAGGGATCAGAGATCCCAAGGTACCCTGAACCCACCGTGTAACCGATTCCACATAGCATACATATACATTTAAAATCGTACACATGAAAACCTTAAACATCATTTCATTTGCAAGTAAACATGTAAATCATGAAAACATGCATAACTTTTATAAATCAATTCATGCTCGATAAAGGAACCATATTCAGTAAAAATAGTACGTCATAAAAAGGAGTGAGAGAACCCACCTTTGATTATCGTAGAACGCACTTCTAATATACCTACATGCTAAACCAGTCGAACACCTAAGGGCATTAGATCCACATCAGATAAATAGCTCAGACCTACTGTCTGGATACCCCTTCCCGGACACAGCACTTTTCCGGACATAACACTTTTCCGGACACAACACATTTCCGGACACAACACTTTTCCGGACACAACACTTTTCCGGACACATCATTGTCCGGACACAACAACCCGGACGCTAGACTTATCCGGGAAAAACTACCCGGACACTAAGCTTATCTGGAGACTTCAGCTACCCGGATACTAAGAAACACCCGGACACCCTCACGGGGCACTTACCCGGACACTTGCAACCTATCCGGACACCACCGAACACTGTTGTCCGGAAAACTCGGCTGTTCGAACTCAACCTCCTTAAAAGTGATCATTAACCCGATTTTAGCCATTGGCTTGATTAGGTATCCACAAGGGTTCATCCACCAACCCCAAATACCCACTTAATCCATAAATAATCCCTTAAATCGGTTTATTGAGACAAAAACCCCTAAAACTCATTTCTAAGGAAAAGAGATGGAAACTCCATGAATCTCCACATTCAGACTTAGGTAGCAGATTATATAAGAAAGGAATGCTACAACAACAAGGGAAAACGAATTTAGAAAGGTTTACCTTGTTGACTTCTTCTTTGATTTTCACTTATTGATTCCTTTCCAAGAATTTCTTTCTTCTCTCTTTTCTTCTTCTCCTTTCTTCCTTGAGCCACCAAACACACACACCACACTAATACTGATTTTAGATAATGTGGCTGCCCTAGGGATTTGTGCATTTATATATCTTTTAAAGATGACCAAAATAGCCCCTCAAGTTAACTTTCATTTATTAGACTAATGGCACTAAACTTTCATAAATATACTAGAAGAAAACCCAGTTGTTACAGGCATGATCCGGAATTAATTAAGTAGTGGATCCGGAACTAGAGCCACGTGGATCCGGAACTCAGTTAAGTTGGGCCGATACTTAATTATTTTAAATGGGCCGTAGGATTTGGAAGATTGTTGGGCTAAACAAAGTGAGTCTGGTAATTTATTTAATTATGGACCCGGTGTTTGGGCTTGATACAGATCCGATATTTAATTTAAAAATCGGAATTTGAATAAATGGTGGAACCAGAATGTAAATTAAGATCCGTAATTTAGTGGTTGGGGCTGATAGTATCCGGAACCCGGGTATTTTCGGCTGAGACTTTCAAGGTAGTAGAATTCTGTAAAATCCAGTGTGTCTTACCTGGTATGTGTGTTGGGTTTAAATTGTAGGTTCGAGTAGATGCGATCGATGCGAGTGTGAATTTCTAATCAGGACTCCAGGTGAGTCTTTCTGAACCTAAATTTTATACAAGCGAGGTTGATGATTATTATCTAACTGTGTGTTTTTCAAATGCTTTAATTACAAAGTGAAGAGTAAGTGTGTGGCATGGTTATTATCTAACTGTGTGCTTTTCAACTGCTTTTTATTTTAAAGCGAAGAGTAAGTGTGTGGAAGAATGTGTGATTTAAATGTGTGTGAACATGCTCTGGCTTTGGTGTGAAATGGGGGGTGTGTCCCATAATAGTATATATGAATTTGTTTCATATATGGGCGGTGTGTGCCCTATTGCGCTGTCACGATGTGTGTGACTATAACGAGTGTGCTCTATTGCTCTGTCACGGTGTGTGTGACTATAGCGTGTGCCAGTAGCATGTGTCACTGTGTGCATATCATTTTAAGTGTGCTTGTTATGATTGTATAAATTCTTTCATAACTATTTTATAAAATTGTAATGTTTTATGGTGTGACCTGGTGTGGAGGGAACTCACTAGACCTCATGGTCTAACCCTCGCTTTTCAAAACTAAAACCTTTTCAGGTAAGCAGGTAGTCGAAAGCTTGCTTAGAAGTTTGGCAAGGCGTGAGGCGGAGGTTGCATATAGAAGGACTAGAAGGCTTTCCTGTTATTTTTGTAGTTATGATCTCAGCTGTAGTTAGGGTTATTTCCACAAACCCAGTTTGTAATCTGGATAGTGTGATCACGTTGAGCTGTTTATGGCGTTATGAATTAAAGATGTAGCTTCTGGCTTGTATTTTGGTGTGGGTTGTTACAATGGAGATGTAATAATAATGCTATTTTACTGTGATAATAATATGATAAATCAAAATCAATGATAATCAGGTTCACACTCGTAAACTTTTGTCATTGACTTGTAGTTTTTCCCCTATTTACCCCAGAATACCTTTAACATTCCTAAAATAAATAAATCATTATATATATTAAAGATGAAACCAAAAGGAATGAGGTGATATCTCCTAAGCACCATAAAACTATTTTTTTTCTAGATTTTTGATTTTTTTAAATGTTTTATATTGTAAAGACTTTTCTACCCTCTTATATAGATGTATATTTCATTATCCACATGGCCTTTTTGATAATTTTACATATTTGCATTTAGGATAACCTCCAAATAGGTAGACTTCTCACTTCCTCATCCTCTCCATCATAATTATTTATTAATTATTCTTAATTAATTCATTGGTTAGAAGCAATCTCCATAATAAATCAATATTATTCTACATGACTAGAATGAGAGAGCCATAGCAATGAGGAATTCTGTTCCACATCAAATTCAACATCATAAATCGATGTTCAACATTATCTCCGTCAAATTCTTCGTCTAATTTGATATATTTTCTTATCCTTACTCTTTGGGAATTTTTTTAATCTCACAAAGCATTTGGTCATGTCTAGGGTTTTTGGTTGGGTTTCAATCTCTTACATCATTGCACAAAGCATTCAATCATGTTGGTGGTTTTTGGTTTAGTTTTCAGTTTTGCCAAATGCCCTTAATTTCTATTGAAGGTAAGAACTCACTTTGTCTTTCGATTTTGTACTTGGGTTTCCATTTTTTCTGTTGTCAGAGGAAGTGGACGTTGATTTGGCGGTGACTGAAGTGTCCATGAGGAGGAGCTCGGTCTGTTCTTCACTCTTTAAATCTTGCAAATTTTTTTGTATTTCTATTTCGATTTTTAGGGGATTTTTATGATTTCTATGGCTTATATAGGTTTTAGGGATTTTTTTGCAGAACTATTCTTCACCCGTCTCCAACTCTTGATATGTTCTTCTTAGGTTTTAGAGGTCTTAAGGTTTGTATTATGCTTAGTCTTGAATCCATGATGTTACAATCTTCAAAAGTATATTTTATTTAAATTATAGCCTTCACAACGTTTTTATGTATATGTACTTTAATCCGTATATTGTTAGTACTATCCCAACAAGTAAACTTTGCTTGAATTTTTTTTCAAAAACTTTTATTTAGCAACTAGTATTTGGTACCGCGCGATGCGCGGTGACGAAGTTTATGTTAGGAAATGCATAACCAATTTAAGATGAAACGTAATTTGATAATAAAATGTTAACTGACAAATAATAAAACGTAATCTCCTGTGACCCGATGTGGTTCAAACAACTAACATTCTCTAGTCAAATAGCTATTGTGTTATTCCTTTTTCTCAATAAGAGATCTACTTTTGAACACAAATTATTTCTTATTTACAATTTATTTTATATTGTTTTGATTAACAAAGAGACCTTCATATATTTTTTTTGTATTGTTACAATAATAATTCCGAAAAGATCCAACATAAGTAAAAAGTCCTCAAGAAAAATGTCCATGAAGAACTTTGGGTACATGTTAATATGAAGACAATGGAGATAATGAAATACAGCCAAAGTTCGTAACAATTGAGTTTAACCTGGAAAGAAGCAACATAAAATAATTACGATATATGGTTGTTTTGAATGGAATTTTCATGAAATCCACAACAATACTGAAAAATGTTTGACTACTAAATGTTTGAAAATCGAAAGAAAAAAAAGTTATTCAAACAAATATTGTTTTACCATTAATTAGTTGTGAATTTTTTAGCAACCAATAGATAACCCACTAAGATTCCAACCAAAAAACATTTTAAAAACATATCATGAACGTAAAAAGTAAAATCCAATAGAGAAAAAGAAGTTGAGAGATGGATAAAGCAAGAACTCTAGAGGAAATATGAAGAGAAGATGGATATGTTGTAGATTAACCATATACATACAAAATGTATGCAAAATTACCCAAAAAAACTCCACTAATTGTTACATGTAGATTTTTTGTATATGACAATGGTCCTCATAGTCACACTTTTAATGGGTTTATATGTTAATCTATTTCTTTTGAAGAAAGTGGGCAACAAACAATTATTTTCTCCTCCGTCACTCGTGATTTCCTTGCTAGAAAAATAACACAAAGTTTACCATAATTTACCTATTACATTTCCAATAAAATATAAATGATAAAGAAATAAAAATAGAAATTAAAAATTAAAAACAATAATAAAAAATTTTAAATTTCTAAATTTTCAACGATTCCTCATTCAAGTTGTTGTCATCAGACACACTTTCAAGATAAGTAGAGACGGAGAGAAAACAAAGCAAGTATGATATACACCTTTAAAAAGTAAACCTGAAATGAGATGAATAAAGAAGATTTATAAGAGATGAGCGAAGTTGGACAGTTGGATGTTAAACATAGTCTTGCAATTAAATTACCAAGAGAACAACCAAATTATAATGAAATATATTGTTTTAAAATGATTTTAAAAAGTAATGAAAAAGTATACATTACAATTGTTTCATGTCCAATTTCACCAAAGAAAAACTCATGTCTCAAGCAATCCTAAAATGACAACACAATTCTTGTGCCCTCTATATATTGATTGATATTGATGTAACAATTATTCATTTGTATATATTAATGATTCATAATTGGAAAAAATGAAATGTTTTTTGAATTCATAAGTGGCTTTAATTGTTGAAAATAATCAATATATAATGTAATATTAAAAAAAATTGCTTATATATATATATTAACAACCGTAGTAACATTCTTGCTTTACTAAAAAAAATAAAGAAATTTAATAGAAGTTTTAAAATATAAGCATTATTAGTTTGCAAAAAGATTATAAAATTAATCAGTTTAATAGGAATGTTGACTTATAAGCATTGTTAGCTTATAAAAAAATATAACAAATTAAATAAAAATAAATTCATTTAATAAAAGTATATTGATTTATAAGCATTGTTAGTTTACTAAAAAAATTATCTTATTAATTAAATAAAAAAATAATATGTTTATAAATTTAAATAAAAAAATTTGATTGTTAGCTTATAAAGAAATATAAAAAATTATATAAAAATAAATTCATTGAATAAAAATATATTGATTTATAAACATGTTAGCTTACTAAAAAATTTGTATCTTATTAATTAACCCTAAAAAATTTGATTTATAAGCATTGTTAGCTTACAAAGAAATATAAAAATTTAAATAAAAATAAATGCATTTAATAAAAATATATATACCTTATTGATTAGATAAAAATAACAATAAGTTTATAAATTTAAATAAAAAATGTTGGATTCATTGTATAATTAAAAATGCAAGGTAAATAATATTTTATATAATTATAAATATATATTGGTTAATGATTTTTAATTTAAATTAAAAAAGAAAATGAAAAGTTTAAGCATTTAATGTGTTGAAATCAATTAAAAATAAATCAAAATTATAACAAAAAAGATAAAAGGCAATGGAGGCCTCTTCTTAACTCTCTCTCTCCTACATTCTCCTTTATATATATATATATTGATGATTGTTAGCTTAAAAAGAAATATAAAAAGTTAAATAAAAATAAATTCATTTAATAAAAATATATATACCTTATTGATTAGATAAAAATAACAATAAATTTATAAATTTAAATAAAAAATGTTGGATTCATTGTATAATTAAAAATGCAAGGTAAATAATATTTTATATAATTATAAATATTATTGGTTAATGATTTTTAATTTAAATTAAAAAAGAAAATGAAAAGTTTAAGTATTTAATGTGTTGAAATCAATTAAAAATAAATCAAAATTATAACAAAAAAGATAAAAGATGGAAGTATATATTTCATTTGGGATCTTTACATCTCCTTACTCTCTTCCGTAAAGAAGAAATTGTAGTAATTAGGCTTCTTGATCTTCAAAAGTAATGGTTGAGGCTGTGAATTTTTTTTTTTTTACAATTAGTTAGTTTTTTATTTTGGTAGCTTAATGCATGTATGAGATGATATACTCATTGTGTATGAACTTTAAATGATTAATTGACATATGGGGCTTGGAAAGATGTTGCAAGCTATCTTCTTCTTGAGTTATTTAATGGTTGGTCGAAGATTACAATGACCCTTATTTGAGCAATGAAAAATTGTCTTGCTATTGTAATATAACATGTTTTGATCATCATTATTACGTGAATTAGATGTGGTAATGAGATGATAATTTTGCTTGCGGTTAGGAAGTTTGAAGCTCAAGTATATATGGAGTCATGTTAAGTTGAATCACTTATAGTTACTATTTTTCAGATATGTACTGAAATTCGTTAGAGTAGAAAATGTTGTATACAATGAAACATAAATTAATAGAATTACTCTAAAAATAAAAATTAAATGATAACAGAATCAATAATCAATCATTATTCAATATATATATCTATATAGGGTTGGCTTATTTTGTTAACCAAAAATTTGGTACTAACTTTATTAACCAATTAACAACCTTTGATCTTAAAATAAGTGGTTGAGATGAAATACATCTAAATCATTAATTACAAGATGGGGCCATTGAGAAATAAAGTAATGAACAGAGGTGTTGAGGGTCATTTTAGTAAAACACATTCCCTTAGTTTGTAACCCCCTCAGTTTTGTAACCCCTCCATAGAATACTCCCAACACAATCAATCCATTACATGAACATCTCTTACATCCCTGTATTTTACATGCATTTTATGTTCTTTTTTAAACACTGAATGCATGTGCATTTTACATGTATGTGGGGCTGTAAAATAAACCAAACGTCTAGCCGTTTTAAGAAAATGAACACGTATTTTTAGTTAGGTTAGTTAAATCAGCGAACACGAACGATGGTGTCGTTCGTTCATATAAGTTCGTGAATGTTTGAACATTCACGTTTGTTAAATGATGGGTCGTTTACGTTCGTTCATTTATGTTCATTAATGTTCGATTGTTCATTATACTCTTATGGTAACAATAGTAAAAAACATTCAACCCGGATATACGTTGAACATGTATGAAACAACTAAAAAGCAATAAATGGTTTGTGTTAATGAAAGTTGAACACGTATGAAACGAGCATGTGTATCAAAAAAATAATATGGATAACAAAACTAATATATATTTGTATTGTTCATAATTGTGCACAGTTGACCATTGGCATTTCACATATGTTCTCAAGTACATTATACTCTTAAGGTAACAATAGTAAAAAATTCAACCCGGATATACGTTGAACATGTATGAAACAACTAAAAAGCAATAAATGGTTTGTGTTAATGAAAGTTGAACACGTGAGAAGATTGAACACGTATGAAACGAGTATCTGTATCAAAAAAAATATGGATAGCAAAACTAATATACACTAGTGTTGCAACCGCGCGTTGCGCGGTAGTGTGAATAACTTGGGTAGCAATATGAAGATTGTTCATATGATGGATGTTAATTGTTAAAGATGATAATCAACAAACATTATACAAATTATTTATAAAAATCATTAGAATTTAGTTAGTGGAACTATAACATATATTTATATATACACACACATACATGATAGGTTTTTTTGTATTTAATGATATAATTGAACGATTGGCCTAATTTAATCTAAAGTTAATTATATATTTTCTAACAAAAATATTATCTCATTAAACTACGGGTTTAACTTTGTTTAATATATTATTATCAATAAACTAATGTTTTTATTGCCATTAATGATAAGTTTCTTCAATTAATGAGAAAATAATTCAGAATATATTTTATCACAATACTAATAGTTTTGATTATATTGATTGTCATTGAAATAAAATATAATTAAAGTTTTAAAAAATGATATTGATTGTTATGTAATAAAATGTGAAATTGAAAAGTTTTAGAAATTAATGTGTTGAGTTTAGATTAAAAATAAATCAAAATAAGAGGAAAAAATATAAATATCATCATATATATTAATTTAAAATATTAACTCTCATAAGTGTTTCATTTATGTATATTGATTCATAAGAAATAAAAGAAGAATATGAGTAGTTAGATCAATTAATGAAGTATAATTATATTATAATAATCTTAACATACATGAAAAATTTAATCAATTAATCAGATATATAAATTTAAAAAACTAAAAATTGGATAAAAATAAAAACAATCATCAAAACATTTTTAAAATGCCAATAAATATTCTTTTAGCTTATAATAATATATTTATGTATTGACTATTGTGTAAATAAAATATGAATGGTAAATCAAACTAATTTTTTTTATTACATTGATTGTTAAAATAATAAATTAAACTGTAAATAAACAGATTCCTATAAAATAAAAATAGTTTTTAATTATACTGATTGTTGTAAATTAAAAATAAGGGTAAATAAACGTTACATGTTAATTAATAAAAAAACAGTAAAAAGTTGTATTCATATTTATTATGTAAATTAAAAAAAATAGTAATCAATGTGTTGAGTTTAGAAAATGAAAAGTATATTTATTAATGATATATTTTTAATTTAAATTAATTCATAAGTTGAAGAAAATAATAAAAAATATTTCAAATTCTCTCAAAATACAATATCATCTATGAAAAATAAAACGTAAAACTATTTTTTTAAACCTTATAAATAAACAATGCGTAAGTTAAAATGAAAATCTATAAATAAAAAACTTAGGGTTCTTGGAAGCTTGAGAAAACTGTAATCGGAATCCGGCAAGGTGAGGTAAATTCCGAGAAGACCAACGGCGAAACCTAAAACAACACCAGATGCACCCGCCATCTCCCAAAACGTTAATGGAAAATTTACCTTACTTTCACGATTATTATCATCGTTTTTGTTTCCCATTGAAGATGACAACGAAGACGACGATCTTGTTTCGATCTGTTCTTGTTCCATTAAATCAAAACCTTCTTGCTTGAACAGGGATTCAACCATGAAAACCCACTAAAATACATAGAAAGATCCTTATATGTAAAATGTAAAAAACAAATCATGGATGGTTGTCTTTTTGCATCAATTTTTTGATTATCAGTGTGATGAGTGAAAGCTCCAACCAACAAAATCACCTTATAGAACAATAAAGTAGGTATTGCCATATAAAGGCAAGGAACCTATTTAACCCTACAATGTATCTATCATTCGCAAACAAACAACACTATGCTACTTAGTATCTATCATTCACAAAGAGAATAAACAACACTTTCCTTACACAGTTACACTCTACATCACCTGGTTCATATATATATACAATGTATCTAGCAATCGACTTATAGATACACTCTACAATGTATCTATCATTTGAAAACAAACAACACTTTATGTGCCCGCGCAATGCGGCGAGATGTCAAATTTCATTGTTGCCATACTCAAACTTAACTAAGGATAAATTACAGAGTCGAACTTAACCAGAGACATAAAATTTCAAAAAATAAAAAGTAGGTTCTTAAAAGAACTTCTATTGAAAATTATGTTTATCTCTTGAAGTATTTTCTTAAAATCATATTTGCAAACCCACCCTGCTTTATGACCCATGTGAGTATCCTTATCCACCAGCTTACCACCATGACACAGTACCAACCATTTGTATGAACAATTAAGCTGCCGAAAAAGAACTAAATAGAATCCCACATCTCAATTAAGCTGTAAAAAGAGGTTGGCCCATGCTGATCTTCGAAGTAAACATTTTACAGAAATACGACAGAAGACGGTCTTCATTACTGTAGCATCAATAGCTACTTGGAAAATTCTCCAGTTAGTTATCTGCTATTATAGTGGATATTTCCCATTCTAAGTACTTCAAAATGGATTCCAATTCCACCAAATTCCATTATGCGAACCAAACACCTCCTAAGTTTCAGCAATACGGGTGTTGTCTTCTTCATGAGCTTAGCCAAACCAAAATCAGAAATCTTGGCATTTAAATTCTTATCAATAAGTCGATTGCTATTTTTAAAACATATATCTCGAGACAATATAGATGTATGTTCTTTTACAGAGACGACTATCAAATAAATAACAAATATTCTACAATTCATATGACAAACAATAAACTTATTATCTTGACCTCAAAGACCAAAATATGCCTTGTGGTAGTTTAAGAACTCCAGTATCAACCATAGATATAATCAAACTAAAAACCAAACCAAATCAAACAAAACGGTCCCACAGAGAACACGGTCTAAGGAGGATATAATGTATACATACCTTAATAACACCGTGCTTTATTTTTCATTTCATGTATAGTACGTGTGATCGATCTTAACAATAAGAAGCACAACACACCTAAGATAACAACTTCCCATCACCGTCTCTCTTCTGCAGATATTCGCTCAAACCATCGGCGGGGTACAGATCAGCAACAGAACTTGTCGAATCAGTGTATGGGATCGACATTTCCTCGTTTCCGCTCTCATTCATACCCACGAGTTGCTTCATCATTTTCCGGTGATCCATTTCAGTCACCGAGATGCTTTGTTCAGCAACAATTTCCTGCGGAACGATTCTTCCTTCGAGCATGCTAACCACTGCTGACATTGCGGGCCTGTCGGTTTGTAACAACCCAAAACTAAAAGTAGACAAACATGCCAATCATAAATAAAATAACATCTACCAAAACCTGGCTACACCAAAACTTAATAATATTCAACGAGGGTTTATGCGGAAAATAACCCTATTACAGCTGAGAATAAGTCTAAAATGCCAAAAATAGGAGTCTTCTATCCCCAAGATGCAAGCTCCAGCTCACACATTCCCTTTCCCTTTTCCTGAGCCTTCAACTTGATTACTTGAAAGGTTTTTAGTTTTGAAAGCGAGGGTTAGACCATAGGGTCTAGTGAGTTCCCTCAAAAGCCACGCCACAAAATAATACAGTTCAAGTAAAAGCTTTCAGTAAAAGTATTTAAATGAATTCGTTATGAGCACACATTAATGGCCAGCACACTATGACAAACTAATGGCACACACTATGGTCACACACACCGTGACAGCAAAAAGGGCACACACCGCCCATATATGAAACACATTTATATATCCACACATATGGGACGCACCCCCATCTCACACATTTGCCATAGTTCGTCCACACATAGATAGATATCTTCCACACAGTTAAGTCACACTTCTCATTCATGAACATTCGATAAAACGAACACTTACCATATAAAATTATGCATAAGGTTCCACACTTTAAAAAGGATTAAGTTAGAAAGACTCACCTGTCGTCCCACTTAGTGCTCACACTAGATAAGTTCTCCCTTCAACTGCACCTATAAGGTACATACTACCACGATAAGCCACTTGATGAAATTACACACTCAACAGCCTGCACTACTAAGTCACACTACACCCTTTCCGGACACCGTATCCGGATAGCCAAAACTACCCGGACAACCAAACAATCCGGACGTCCTACCCGGACACCCCAACAATCCGGACGTCCTACCCGGATAATCAAACAATCCGGACGTCCTACCCGGACACCCCAACAATCCGGACGTCCTACCCGGATAACCAAACAATCCGGACGTCCTACCCGGACACCCCAACAATCCGGACATCTTACCCGGAAAACAAGCCATCCGGAGACTACTACCAGGGTTCTACCCGGACACCACCAATCGTCCGGACACTACCCTAACTTGAGGGTTTCCGGACGCGACGTTCAATACCAAAAACGCAGAAAACTGCACTATCTCATGTCCTAATTTCCTCAACACCTCCAGATTAACAATATAGGTCGCTAGTCACACATTATCCCAAACTACTACTCTTTTAATCAGATTAGATGAGGAAACACCATAAACCCATAAAATCCATATTTCTTCTCTAAAAACCCACAAAACACACTAACTTAAAGAGGAATAGGATTGGTTTTACCTGGATGATTGATGATTCTGGAATCCCTCTTCAAACTCAGCTGAAATCGTAGCTCCTTCTTCCTCTAAGCCAAAATCCCTTTTTCTTGTTCTTTCTTCCAGCCACACACACACAACACACACTAGACAAAATGCTTAATGAAAAATAGGGTTTTCACTTTCCTTATATACCTTCACAAGAAGCACCAAACTTTTAAGTTTCACACTTAGACCACACATCTTCTAGATTTCCGAAATTCTCCCAAAATTCCAATATCGACTAAAAACAAAACCCGGTTATTACACGGTTGGAGAGATCGTAGTGAACAATAGAGAGAGATTGATAACTACCATAATTTCTTGGACGTTGTAGTCCGAACACAGCCTCGGATCAACTAACTCCATCAAATTACCCTCATTTTTTTAGAAACGGCCTAAAGATAAAGCAACAAACAAATGTGATGAATAAATATTATTCAAGTTTATAAGTTGGAAAAATTTATGTCAGTTACCCGATCAAAAAAAACAAACTGATTCTCCTTTTTTCTATCAACAGTGTTAGCCATTCCGCTTACGATCTCTAAAAGAACGATGCCATAGCTATAGACATCGGCTTTATCCGTGAGGTAACCACGCAATGCGTATTCAGGAGCCATATATCCACTGAAAATTGTAAAGAAAAGGGAAACCTTGAAGTGATACAAACCATGAACACCAATCACAAAACTAATAGAAAATTGACAGCTTATTTGGATCCACAAAGATAGCTGAAATAAAAGGACCTTTTTCCAGTTAAATAGAGTCAGATTTCCTAAGTATATGTATGTAAAGCCCGTGTTCCGGTACGTATAAATATTTTTTCTTTTAAACCTTTCTCGTTGCTTAATTAAGTATTTCGTCTTTGATTTTTTTTCGGGATCATTTAAGTTATCGAGAGTTAGCACCGTTGACCCTAAGTGTTAATTTTCTGGTAGGGTATTTTTAGAGCCTTTGGGAGTTGTTGAGGGGCCAAAAATGTCAAAAGGCCAAAACCTTGGCATGGGGGTCGGCCCATGCATCTAAACCGAGCCCCATTCTTTGCCTTTTGTTTTTTTTGGTTTCGTGGTTTGTAAGCAAGGAGAGGAAAAGAGAAAAGAAAACCCTAAGGCTTCCCACTCTCTCGATTGCTCTCGGCCGAGCCCCCCCCCCCCCCCCCCTTTGGTCTTTTCTTCGCCACCGCCGGAAAACGCAGCCACCGCCGCTGCATCGTCGGAGTTTTAGAGAGAGAGAGATGAGCATCAAGGACCGAGGTATTTAGACCGGCCGGGTGCGTTGTATCGAGGTAAACGTTCTTCCCTTTGTTTTACTACTTGTTCCGTCGACGACGCCCTAGGCAACCGTCGCCGCCGCTCCGGCTGTCGGCGGCGTCGCCGCCATCTTCCGCCACCGGTGGATGTTTGGGGGTGTAGGGCATGCGCGTTTTGGGTGTAAGGGAAGGGAGAGGAGCGAGAGTAAAGACCGTAAGATTGGGTGCGGTTGTTTGGGGTGTTTGTGGTTTGTGGGTGCGAGTTTGGTGGTCGTCGGAGCGCCGCCGCCGCCGCCGTGCCCCACTGCCGGAGGTGGCAGTGGGTAGTGGCCACGGCCCAAGCCCTAAACCACCTTGGCGGAACCCTAAACCGTTGATGTTTATCCAAACCGTTTTTAATTAAGTTATGATTTTATGTGATCGCTATCTTTCTGCCCAGTTTTATTTTGTTCATAACTTTTCCGTCGTAGCTCGGATTGAGGCGAATCCAGTGCCCACGGTTCACATTCTATGTCGGGCAAACTTTTCGTGTTTTAGCGGAAGTCTGGTTCGGCCTCTAACTAGGCGTAAAATGGCTGTTTGTACAGCAGGTCTGAATATGACAGTTTCGCGTCCTGTTTTTAGAAAATTCGTAGTAATTTGTAGGAAAATCGTTAGAGCGCGTGCGATATGTCCCTGGAACCCTAAGACATATAACTAACTGATTATGGAATAATAATTCTGGGTTGATGAGTTTAAGAGGGGCTAAACAGGTCCCGAACAGACCTGTAAATCTTAGAGTAAAAGCTGGATTTTTCGTGTGTAAGCGTATAGTTGTGACTTTGGGCTAGGACTTCGTTGTGACGTTTGATATCACTTATTTAGGTGGAAAAAGGTGAGTTGGTGTTGGCCGGAGCGTTTTGCTGTTGAGGACATCTACTTTGCGTTTGAGGTGAGTTCTCTCACTGTGTAGATAGGAATTGTATGCATGTTATGGTAGTTTGTATGTACTACTGTACTTGTGGTGTGAACTAGTTGTTTGTGGTGCATAATATTTGTTTGGGTTAGATGCTTAGTATAAATGTGTGTTACATTACAACTCGGTGGGACCGAGGACTCGGTGGGACCGAGGAAGTGGATAGAAACGTTGTGGGAACTCGGTGGGACGAGTGTGTTACATTACAACTCGGTGGGACCGAGGACTCGGTGGGACCGAGGAAGTGGATAGAAACGTTGTGGGAACTCGGTGGGACGAGTGTGTTACATTACAACTCGGTGGGACCGAGGACTCGGTGGGACCGAGGAAGGGGATAGAAACGTTGTGGGAACTCGGTGGGACGAGTGTGTTACATTACAACTCGGTGGGACCGAGGAAGTGGATGGAAATGTTGTGTGAACTCGGTGGGACCGAGGAGTTGGGTACATAATTACTTGTATGTGTTTACTTGCATTATGTAACTGTGGTGTTGTTGCTCATGTGCGGATAGGAGTGATGTGTATATAATTGCTATCTGCGCATGTGATGGACTTCACTAAGCTTTGTGCTTACCCTTTCCTATAAATGTGGTTTCAGGTGCTAGTGGCTCCAAGGCGTGACGGGTACACACTGATGCGCGTGAAGAGTTATTTTAATTATGAAATTAGTATTATTATTCAAACGATTTATTTCCGCTGTTTATTATTAACGAGAATATTTATTATTAAGTTTGCAAACGAAACGGTTTTGGATATTTAATGAGGTTTCATTTATTAAAATGCTTATTTTAAAAGTTAAAATTTATTGTAATTTTTGTGACGTTACAACTTGGTATCAGAGCACAACTTGAGTGAATCAAACGCATCTCGGTGTGTTTGATCTCAAGTTGCGGCTATGAAATTCTTCTCTTAAAATTTTTGGAAAATAAAAGAAAGGAAAACCCGTTTGGGAAACGGTGATCGAGGGCGCAGTGTGTACAGTCAGTCGGAGCCAAAGGGAAAGGTACAGTACTTAGTGTATTTATCGCTTTCTAGATCATAGGGTATGCATGCTAGATTGCCTATGTGGTTTACACTGTACTGTATGATGATTGCTTGCTAGTGGGAATTAATGCTAGTTATAATAGGTTGTTAAGCGAAGGCCCTATAGGTTGTATGCAGTAAGAATCACATAGCCTTAGAATATTTGATTTAGTTCTATTGCGCAGCTCTTGTTTGAGTCCAACCGTTCTAGGATAGAATCTTGTATTCGAATGTCTATTTGATTCACGCTGCATGCGACTGGGTATTCGCGAGGCAACTCGTTATGGCTAATAGGGATTCCGTTGTAGCAAGGGTAGTGGGATGAGATGAAATTCCTAGTGAGCTAGGAAGAGTGTTTACATATGAGTATGTATGCGAGATTGCTTTCTAGAACATAGGAGTATGTATGCTAGACTGCTTGGTGCTTATTACACTGTACTGCATGTTTGTTGCTTGCTAATAGGAGTTTATGCTAGCCTTGATAGGTTGTTAAGTGAATGCACTATAGGTTGTATGCGGTAGGAACCGAATAGCCTTAGAATGTCGGATTTAGTTCTATTGCGCAGCTCTTGTTTGAGTCCAACCGTTGTAGGATAGAATCTTATATTCGAATGTCTATCTGGTTTTACACTGTGTGCGACTGTGCATTCGCGAGGCGACTCGTCATGACTAGTGGGGATTTCGTCATAGCAAGGGTAGTGGAGTTGGGTGGAATTCCTAGGGAGCTAGGAAGAGTGTGTACATATGCCGGTGCGGGCATATGTGTATAGTTATCGGCGAGAAACTACTTGGACACATCGGATGGAACTCGGAACGAGTGATGATAGGTGTGGAAGGTAGTAGTAGAGCTCCTACTATCGGAAACACAGGATCAATGCTCGGGTCAGGGAAAGTCACGAGGAATCCGAGGAGTTGAGTGTGAGCGTTGTTAGTATGAGTTATTATGTGCTAATAGCTCGTTGTATTAATTACCTAGGATGACCATCACAAGGAGGAACAACAATAGTGAACCTACTAGTACAGCTGTGTACTTGATTTGCTTGAGGAGATGATCGTTGGGGTAGTGATGAAGGTTCTAAACTAGTAGTCGTTGGAATAGAAGGACGATTCTAGTATTAATCCCTTGGAGTGACGATAAGGATGAGGTTTGTCTTAAGTAGGCCATTTCGGGTCAAGATTGAGGATTGTGCTAGAATCATAGGTTTATGGAGCCGACTTTGAATTGAGGAAAAACCGTAAGGATTATTGGACGTAATTTCCCAACTTGCCTAAGAGGTGTAAATGTCCGGATGACGATAGTGGACCGGAGAGATTTGGAGGGGTACGAGTTGAGACGTCGAATGCCGACTGAGTCATGCACAAAGTTTATTTTGAAAATAAATTGCATTAACTAATTCTTGTGTATCCAATCCTTTTATGGATTGTGTTTTGGAATTTTAGGAAATGTTCAGCACACACGAAATCTCGAATTATGGTTTTGAAAGTAGATGAAATCGTTTTATCACGAGAGTTGCAAACTTTGTTAGAATTTGTTTCATTTCGTAATTTTCCAACGGTTCTTTCGGGTAAGATGATATCCGTGTTTTGTGGTGTTTAAAATGTTGGGCAAGTGACTACGGCTTGTGACTTTAACATTGGATCCTTGGTCACGTTAGTCAGTCGTTGGTAATGGTCGGTTGGGTATCTCGGGGTGAGACCCCGGTATTCATGTGTTATGACCTTGACTTTCTAGTAGGCACTAGGAGGATATAGTCTTGGGCACTTACCTGAGAGGTAGTTCCGATGTGCCGGGCCTTGAGATGTACCTGGGAGGCAGGCGTTAAGGCGCATCTTGTTACAGTGTAACTAGGTTCCCTATGGCGGGCGAGGAAGATAAGTAGACGGTGGAAGATTGGGTATTCCACACGTGTTGTTAGTGTAGACCGAATAGTGTCAGTTGAGGGAATGATGCCCTTTGTAATTAAGAGAATAATTGCGCAGTAACCTTTTTGAAGTAAGTAGTATATTTAGGTGTCGATTTTTGGGCTTGAGGCCAAACACCTTAGTGAAATTGGAGAATTGCAGCCGGTTTTAAGGAAATTATGTTGATGGTAGTAGTAATCCTGAGATGTTTGCTTGTGGTGAATGGTTATGGTGGAATGACCTTCGTGGGTGATTTTAAATTTATTGGTTTGACGATTCGTGTAAGGTAAATTTTGGGAGTCTAGTAGAACTCGTAGGAGTTAATCGATGGTTAATGGTAAGAATGATCGGATCCGAGTATCCTGTAAGGTATATTGGTGAGCAACTTTAGGATGGTTAGAGCTTGAAATTGAATCGGGATGTATAGAATATCTAAGGTTGGGAGATAACCAAAGTCGTTTGACTAGGAATGATTCCAGTTGTTGGAGTGTTCTTCTGATTATAATCCCAGTGTCCTAGAAGGAGTACGTTAGTTAGAAAAGTGTTTGAGAAGTTTTAGAAGGGATTTCAAGTGGACTTAGGAACCTGAGGTTGAGAGGAGGGAGAACTATCCGGAGCTATTCGTAGGCAGAGACTTCGAGGACGAAGTCTAATCCAAGTGGGGGAGAGTTGTAAAGCCCGTATCCCGGTATGTAATTTATTAGTCTTAACTAATTCTTTTAAGTTCGATTATTGTGGTTTCCGTAAACGGGGTTAGTCGAGTTGGGTCAAATCGTTAAGTATCGGAATTTTTGGTTAGGGGTGAGAGGCTTGCAAGTTGAAGGGCCATTTGTGACAAAGGCCAAAAACCCATATGGGTTTCGGCCCATGCTGTAAAAGAGAGAAATACATTTGGTCCTTGTGTTGTATTGTTGTGGGTGGGTGTCGTGAGTATCAAACAACAAAAGAAACCCCAAAACCCTAAGCACCCATTTCTTGTTTTGGTTTGTGCCGCACGCAAGGAAGAACAAAGAGCACCAGCTTTCTTTCCTGTTTCCCCTGCCGCCGTGAACCACCCGCCACCACCAGCAGCCGGCGCTGCTGGTCCTGCCGACGAGAAGAGAGAGAGAGCAGTAAAGAGTGAGAGAGAGAACAACGCGAGAGAGAGAGAGGTAGAGAGAGAACAGCGCGAGAGAGAGTGGTAGGGAGAGGTCGCCGGAAACTGCTGCTGTTCGCCGCTGTTGTCGCCGGAGACCACCGCCACCACTGCCGTTCGTCGGAAATTTCGAGGGAGAGAGGAGCAGGTGCGGGTGTGTGGTGTTGTAGCGAGGTAAGTCGTTTCTTTCGTCTCGTTTCCTTTTCGTTTCTTTTCCGGCAAAGCAACCACCGCGCCGCCGCCGTCGCCGCCGCCGCCGTACCCCGCTGCCGGAGGTGGCAGTGGGTGGTGCCCGTGGCGGAACCCTAAAACCACCTCTGGCCGTAACCTTAAACCGCCGTAGCGGAACCCGAATCGTATAAACCGAACGCGTAAACCGTTTTATAAAGTTATCATTTTATGTGAAAAACGTCCTTTTCTGCCACTGTTTTGCGTTAGCCGTAACTCTTTACTCGTAACTCGGATTGGGGTGAAACCGGTGCCAAAAGTTCCCTTTCCGAGTCTAGTAACTTTTCTGTGTTTCGTGCGAAATCCAGTTCGGATCGTAGCATAGGCCAAATCGTCGTTTTATACTGAAAGGTGCTGGTTTTTCACTGTTCTGCGAACCGTTCTTATAAATTCCGTAATAAAATGTAGAAAAATCGTTAGGAGGTGTATAATATGTCCTTGGAACCCTAACTCAGAGTACTTTCTAGTTATGTATTTTAATAGAGGATTTTCTGGGTTTAAAGAGGTCGGATCAGGTCCCGAACAGACCTGTTTGGTTAGACCGAAAAGTCGTTTAAGGGACGGTTTAAGCGTGCGTCGTATTTTAGGGTCCGGGTCTCGTGTTAATACTTTTTAACGTTCGTCTAGGTGTCGGGAAGTGATCTTGGATTTGTGGAGCTTGATTTATTAATTGTGAGCTAGGCGCGCTTACGAGGTGAGTTCTCTCACTATATTTAATATCAGTCATTTTACATTACTGTAGCTCGTGTGTGGTAGCCTTAATTATTTGTGATGCGGGGCTAGATAGTGGGGTGGCTAGTTAGACCTTTGTTGACATGTATACGCGGGTGGCGTTGTCATGTATACGCGGGTGGCGTAGGGACTCGGGGGCCGGTGTTTGTATACGCGGGTGGCGTAGGAACTCGGCGGGGCCGAAGATTGTATACGCGGGTGGCGTAGAATCTCGGTGGGGCCCAAGATGTTATACGCGGGTGGCGTAGGGGTAGGTATGCATGTTTATGATTTGTTCGTAGACTTGTATGCTTGTTTATGTGCAACTATCTGTTATAGGGGTAGTGTGGAATAACTGTGTTATCTATGGTGGTTGAATTCACTAAGCTTCGTGCTTACCCTTTCCCAATAAATCATTGTTTCAGGTACGGGTGGCTCCAAGGCGTGACGTGTACACACTGGCGCGCGTGAAGAGTTGATTATTATATCGTTTTATAATTATCATTTTTAAACTATTTATTCCGCTGTTTACTGTTTTTAGAGAATAATTATTCTTGGGTTGCAAACGAAACGTTTTGGGTTATTTAACGAGTTTAATTAATGAAATGTCATTTTTAAAAAATTTAAATTTTCTTGTAATTTTTGGGGTGTTACAAGGCCGTGGAAGAGGTCGTGGAAGGACAAGGAGTGTGGAAATTCCTGTCAATCAGGAAGACTCTGTTCAGGAAAGTTCTGCTACTGTACGAAGAGGGAACCCGACGAGGGGACGTGGTCGAGGCCGGGGTTCCACATTTGTCACTCGAGAAAATTTGGCTGCTGAGCTGGGTAAGATTCAAGAAACTTTGCAGACTCTTCTTACTAAGCATAATGAGTCAGCTTCGGTAAGTAAAGAGCCGACTGAGAACAAGAAGAGTGCAGAATTGTCAAGCCCGGCGGGGACTGGTAATGGGGGCCACTCGAAAGCTTTATCCTTGGTAATGAATGAGTCAGCAGCTAAGGGTTGTAACTTCAAAGTCTTTGCCTCATGCAAGCCCCCTACGTTCGAGGGCGAGTGTGATCCAGTTTTGGCAATGAAGTGGGTGAAGGAAATGGAGCTGGTTTTCGATACTTGTAAATGTGCTGATGGGGACAGGGTGATGTTTGCCTTGTCCACGTTGAAGTCTGATGCAGTGTATTGGTGGGAAGCCGAAACTGGGGGAAAGGGTTCAGCGGTGGCCAAGGGGATGTTGTGGGAATCGTTTATTGACAGATTTAAAGAGCAGTTCTGCCCACTCGCGGCAGTGAAAAGACTGGAAGAAGAGTTTCTGGGTTTAGAACAAGGAGGAATGACGGTACGGGAGTACACCTCTAAGTTTATTGAGAAGTCCCGTTTTGCTGACTTGTATGTACCAACGGAAGGGAGAAAGGTGAACCACTTTATCCATGGTTTGAGAAGTAACATTCAGGAGCTGGTCCTGACGAGAAACCCCACTACCTTTCAAGCGGCCATCAATACGGCCGAGCTGATTGAGATGGAAAAGAACCGTCAGACTTCTGAAAGGGGTGGCGACAAGCGTAAATGGGATGGGTCGGGCAGTGATTACAGGAAGGGGAAGGTGTTCCGACCAGATAACCGTGCAAATAAGGATACCGTGGGAAAACCGTGTACGAAATGCAACAAGGTGCACCGGGGTGATTGCATGGCAGGTTCAAACTCATGCTACCGATGCGGCTTGCCTGGTCACGTGTCAAGGGACTGCCCCAAGGGGAAATCATGTTTTCAATGTGGAGCTACTGGTCACACCAAGTATGATTGTCCGCAGTTAAAGAAGGGAGGATCAACTCAGTATGGGGAACATCATGGAGGGAAGAGCAGTGACAAAGGAGCAGAGCCGACGCGTCCGAAGGGACGTGCTTTCCGCATGACTGCGGATGAGGCGGAGGAAACTCCAGATGTTGTGGCAGGTACGTTTCTAGTGAACTCTCTATGTGCCAAGGTGTTATTTGATTCAGGAGCAAACCGCTCTTTTGTATCGCATGAATTTATGAGAGAGCTCTAGAAGTGGAAACTGCCAACGACGGATTGGTGTTTGTTAAGGAGGTGGTAGAGGATTGTGTCATTGATATAGAAGGAAGATTGATACCTACGAAATTATATCCCATGGCAATGGGAGGGTTCGATGTGGTGTTAGGCATGGACTGGTTGGCCGCGAACGATGCGAACATCGTTTGCAATAAAAAGCTGATCAGGATTCAATCGCCGAATGGGGATCCCATAGTGATTTATGGGGACCGTCGTAATAGAAAGAATAGCCTGATCTCTATGATCAGGGCTACTAAGTGCTTGAAGAAGGGGTGCAAGGGATTTTTGGCGTATGTGTTGGATGCCAAGAAAGAGAAGCGTGGGGTGGGAGATGTACGGGTAGTAAACGAGTACCCAGAAGTATTTCTGGACGACTTGACCAGTCTACCCCCGGATCGTCAGATCGAGTTCAGAATCGATTTGATGCCTGGAGCTGCACTGATTGCCCGCGCACCTTATAGATTGGCACCATCCGAAATGAAAGAAATGACGACTCAGTTGCAAGAACTGTTAGACAAGGGATTCGTCCGACCAAGTACATCATCATGGGGAGCACCTGTGCTCTTCGTGAAGAAGAAGGACGGTACTATGCGGATGTGTATTGATTACTGGGAACTCAACAAGGTCACGATCAAGAACAAGTACCCGATACCTAGGATTGACGACCTGTTCGATCAGTTACAAGGAGCCAATTACTTTTCCAAGATAGACTTGAGGTCAGGGTATCATCGGCTCAAGGTACGGGAGGAGGATGTGCCGAAGACTGCCTTCAGAACCAGATATGGACACTACGAATTTCTGGTGATGCCGTTTTGATTAACCAACGCCCCGGCAGCATTCATGGACTTAATGAATAGGGTATGCCAACCCTATTTGGATCAGTTCGTGATAGTGTTCAAAGATGACATTCTGATATTTTCGAGATCGAAAGGGGAGCACGAAAGCCACCTTCATACAATCCTCGAGCTATTGAAGCAAGAGAAGTTGTATGCGAAGTTTTCCAAGTGCGATTTTTGGCTGAGGGAAGTACAGTTCCTCGAGCACGTGGTTTCTGAGAAGGGGATCATGGTCGATCCGGCTAAGATTGAAGCCATTCGAGACTGGAAGCAACCCAAGAATCCGTCGGAAGTTCGAAGTTTCCTCGGACTGGCAGGTTACTATCGGAAGTTCATCAAGGACTTTTCGCGTATCGCCACGCCACTGACCTCTCTAACCAAGAAGAATGTCAAGTTCACTTGGTTGGAGAGGCAGGAGGAAGCCTTTCAAAAGTTAAAGGAGATGTTGAGCAGTGCTCCGGTGTTGTCACTACCTGACGGTACGGATGATTTCGTAGTTTTCAGTGACGCATCAAAGCTCGATTTGGGTTGCGTACTCATGCAGCGGGGAAAGGTGATCGCATATGCCTCGCGGCAATTAAAGGATCACGAAGTTCGGTACCCCACTCACGATTTGGAGCTGGCGGCTGTGGTCTTCGCTCTAAAGATTTGGCGACATTACCTGTATGGGACGAAGTGCCAGATCTTCACGGACCACAAAACCTTACGTCATCTCTTCGACCAAAAAGAATTGAATATGCGCCAACGAAGGTGGATTGAATTGTTGACTGACTACGACTGTAAGATCGAATATCATTCGGGGAAGGCAAACGTGGTGGCGGACGCTTTGAGCCGTAAGGAACGAAGTGAAACCCCCAAGATTGTGGCCATGAGGGTCGAGGTCACATTCAACCTGCTAGCTGAAATAAAGAAGTGTCAGGCTGAGGCGCTCGAAGCTGAAAATCTTAAGAAGGAGAGAATGGTGGGACAAACGTCCATGTTAGTGGAAGATAGTCGAGGGGTGAGGTGTCTGAATGGGAGAATCTGGGTTCCGAAACTCGGAGGGCTCCGAAAGCTGATTCTCGAAGAAGCTCACAAATCGAAGTACACGATTCACCCCGGAACTAACAAGATGTACGGAGACCTGCGACGAGACTATTGGTGGCCGGGAATGAAAAAGGATGTAGCTCATTTAGTGGAGACCTGTATGACGTGTTCACGAGTAAAGATCGAGCATCAAAGACCGTACGGGAAGCTTCAGTCGTTGGAGATACCGACATGGAAGTGGGATCAGATTACGATGGATTTCGTGGCCCATTTGCCTAGAACTCCGAAGGGTTATGACGCTATTTGGGTGATTGTTGATCGACTCACGAAATCAGCCCACTTTTTGCCTATACGAGAATCTTACTCGTTGGAGCAGTTAGCCAAGTTATACGTTGATAAGATCGTAACCCTCCATGGCGTGCCTTCGTCGATAATTTCCCACCGAGATAGCAGGTTTACATCCAACTTTTGGAGAAGCTTCCAAAGAGAAATGGGTTCGTAGATCAAGATGAGTACCGCCTATCACCCTCAGACCGACGGTCAGAGTGAGCGTACGATCCAAACATTGGAAGACATGTTGAGAGCATGTGCTTTAGATTTCCAAGGCTCTTGGGAAAAGCATCTACCATTGATCGAATTCGCTTATAATAACATCTACCATTCGAGCATCAAGATCGCGCCTTTTGAGGCACTATATGGTAGAAAATGTCGGACACCTTTGTGTTGGAACGAAGTAGGTGAAAGGCAGTTAGCCGAACCAGAATTGGTACAGCTGACTTCGGACAAGATAGTCCAAGTGCGTGAAAGGCTGAAGGTCGCTCGCGACCGCCAAAAGAGTTATGCGGATAGAAGGCGAAAGGCCATAGAATTCCAAGTCGGGGATTTTGTTTTATTGAAGGTGTCCCCGTGGAAGGGAGTGGTACGATTTGGGAAACGGGGAAAGCTAAGCCCACGGTACATCGGACCATACGAGATCACGGAGCGGATTGGGGAAGTGGCGTATAGGTTGTATCTACCGAAAGAACTGCGTAGCATCCATAATGCGTTTCACGTGTCTAATCTAAGAAAATGTCTAGCCGACGTGGCTAAAGCGATTCCGTTAAATGACATTAAGGTGGACGAGAAGTTAGAATTCGTGGAAGAACCAGAAGCCATCACAGATTTTAAGGTGAGGAAGTCACGGAACAAAGAGACCAAACTGGTAAAGGTGCAATGGCGACACCATAAGGGTCCAGAGGCGACCTGGGAGTTGGAGTCGGAGATGAAAGCAAGTTACCCACATCTTTTCCAATGAGGAATTCCGGGGACGGAATTCTTTTAAGGGGGGAGTGTTGTAACAACCCAAAATCTTAGTGAGTCTTGGAGTTTGGTGGTCAAAGTATGAAAAACGAAAGTTAAGTTAAGGGGCCATTTCTGTAATTTGTGCAAGGTATAAATGTGCACAAAATTCTACGGCAGCCCCCATTTAGCAAATCAGTGTTTTTGTATTGTGGGTGTGTGGTGGCGTGAAACAAGGAGAAAAAGGGAAGAAGAAGGAGAAGGAGAAAGCTAAAGAGAGGAGAAATCAATCAGGTAATCCCTCTTGATTTCGTAATCTATGTGATGTAGTATTCCCTTTTCATTTGTTGGGTTCTATGATTGAAATCAATGGTTTATGAGTTTTCAGCCACAATTCTTAAAAAGTGGGTTTCATGGGTTTTGTCTTAATAAATCGATTTAAGGGGGTTATAAATGGATTAAGTGGGTGTTTGGGGTTGGTGGATGAACCCTTATTGTTGTCTAATCAAATTAATGGCTTAAATCGGAGTAAAAATCGGTTTTAGAGATTCTAAGTTCGAACAACAGCGTTTTCCGGACACCAGTGTTTGAAGGTGTCCGGGTATGTTGAAGGTGTCCGGATAAGTCTGGCGTCCGGATAAGTCTGGCGTCCGGATAAGTCTGGCGTCCGGATAAGTGTAGTGTCCGGGAAGGGATATCCGGACAGTAGAACTGGGATATTTTCTAATGTGAATCTTTTGCCTTAGGGGTTCTGTGGGTGTAGCTTGAAGGTGTTTAGGGAGTACATTGTACGACAATCAAGGTGAGTTCCCTAAACCTCTTTTACGACGTAAATGTTAAATGATTCTTTTACTGATTATGGTTTTATCAAGCATGAAATACTTTTGAATTGATATGCATGGAAGGAAACAACAATGTTTGATATGTTGAAATGATGCGCATGATTTATAAAGAGTCAAATGCTTTTATGAGATGTATGTGCATGTTATGTGATGTCGGTCTGTACTGGGGGATCAATGAGCCTCGGGGTCTGATGATCCCTTGGTTATGTTTGACGAGACGGTAGGTTGGAATTCGTTTCCTCCTAGGCGGGTATCGGGGAGTCTGCTTGGGCCCCGATGCTGGAAGGGCGAAAGGGGAGTCTGCTTGGGCCCCGATCGCGTATGTTAAAGGATCCATTACACAGTGCAGCACCATATGTGATGATTCATGATGTTCTTATCGAAACGATTTCATATTGTTATACATGTTCTTTATGGAGGGAATTCACTAGACCTTTTGGTCTAACCCTCGCTTTTCAAAACTAAACCATTTTCAGGTAAGCATTCCGCAAGTTCCTCGGGGAGGAAATAGGAGGGACATAGCACATTTGGAGATTAGAGCGACTCCAAGATTTAGGCTACTGACATAGATAGAGCTCGGCTGTGGATTTTTGCAGACTTCCGCTGTCATTTTGTTATGCTCATTTATTGATGTATTGAACAAGTTGAACTTTTGTACTGTAAAACGCTCAGTTCTCTGATTTATTGCTTAGTAAGTTTTTAGGATGTTACAGTCATTTAATGAGAAGATGGTTTTTATTTAAAAAAATCAAAATTAGGAGAAAATAGAAAATAGTGAAGGGAGACTTCTCATTATGCCACCTAAGCAACTCCATATTTTACTTTTAAGTATATATAGATTCTTATTATTCATAATTGTGCACAGTTTACCATTAAATCAATTCTGCATAAACTGTTAATAATGGTTCTGAAAAAACGTCACTCATTAACAAAATATCAAGTGAGAAATGAATCAACAAACTCCAACGGCAACGTTGAACTTTGCGGAATTAGTAGAATAGTCCAACATATCGGGTTGAATATATATCTTGATGACGATGAAAATCCATTTTCATGCAAACCGAACTATGATGAACGAGATCTCCTCAAACCAACAACTTATTTTTTTTAAATTAAAATTACCTATATCAAATTCGTAACTCCCCAATGTAATGAACAATTAATATTTGCTTTTGTGACTCTCATTTTAAAAGTCCACCAAAAAAACCTTTTTACAAAATACCAAATGTACCCTTTGACACTAATTAATATGTTGACACTAACCAACTAGAAAGGTGAAATCCTATTGGTCTAAAGTGGTTAGTAAAGTTAACACCCTTTGGGAGGTTAACAAAATAACCTTCCTCCCTCTCTCTCTCTCTCTCTCTCTATATATATATATATAATCTAACTTCCTAGAGACATTCATTTTAATCTCTCCATCTTTCCATCTATTAAATAAAGAAAAACCTACAACAAAACATTTATAAGCTACAACCTAATGCTCCATCAAAATGGAATTAACAACTTTTATGTTCTATATTATTTTTTATTGGGTTTGTATGTTTTTTTTATGTTTCTCTTTTTTCCCCTTCAAATTTTGTCTTTTTGATGTAGTTATTAACAAAATGTTTAATTAATTAAACTATTCGTCTTTTTTTTTTGTTGACACCTAAATTTCTTTATTTCTTTTATTTCACAACGATTCTAATTTTTTATTCACACAACATTTAATGAATACATAATCAACATATTTAAGTCAATATATATAATACTTTATGATCAATTACCAGTTATATACTTCTATTTACATGACACTTGAATATAATAATATGTGTATTTTTATTTACATAATAATAAAATTGTTAAAATTAATATAAATAAATAAATGAATATGACGATTAATTAAATTAATATATAATACTTTATGATCATTACCAGTTATATATTATGTAAATAATATATATTGATATGTATTATTTTCAACTAAAGATAAATATCTAAAATTTGAATTAATATATAGGATGATGCAAAATAAGATAAACTAAATTGAGTCAACCACATAGTTTACACAAAACATCTATCCTTCATTTCTTATACTCACTTCCTACTTCAACACTAAAATAATTTATCATTTAAAATCTTACTATGATAAATATATAAATATAAATGACATTGCAACCAATCTATATTAATAAAATTAGAATAATATATAATTAAATACTTATTATTAACCCCTTTTTAATAAATGAAATACTTATTACATTTAATACCACTAAATAAAATTAATATATAATTAAATACGCTACTAACTCTCTCATTAATAATTAAAATAATGAGAATTTAATTAAAATACCCACAGTTTGACACTGACTTACCAAAATACCCAAAATCTCGATGAGTTTACCAAAATACCCAAATTTTCCGCGGTGGCCCCGCGATCGCGGGCCTACACCCACGTGTCACATCTCTTTGGCCAAAAGTCCCGCGGAGCCCCTCAACTATGCCCGCGGTGGCACTTTTGGCCCCTGCCCGCAGAGGTACCCTGCGGTGGTCCCGCGGTAAGCCGAAATTACGTTTTTGGCCCCTCAAGTTTGGGGCAAAAAAATTACATTTTTGGTCCCTGTAGTTTTTAGGTTATCATTTTATGTAGTTGAGGTTTTTAATGTATTGTTTCCTTTCCATTTTAATGTATTTAATATAGAACTTAATTGAAGAAAATGTTTTCCCCATTTTAAGTTATTTAATAAGCAAATTAATTAAAAGGTCAGTTATTGCAAATCATCTTCCCAACCGAAACGGATACAGTGCAGGTAAACAAAGAAATCTATGACTGGAATGCGTCCTGGATTCCGGTGATGAAGTCAACCTTTTCCTTGATGACGTCCTCCATTCCCGTGTAGTCGTCTTCGATTTCTTGTAGTTCCTCTTCTACTTCCTTAATTTGTCGTTGCACCTCCCGAACGTGAGTCCTAGCCATGGCCAGTTCTCGTTTCTTCTCCGCTAGATACTCCATTTTCCCCTACTGAATCCCCCTGTTATGGTTCCACATACCTTTTACCTTTTCGATATCGGCGTTCGCCTTATCAATGGATTTTTGCACTAAGGGAGTAATTCGTTGACTTTGTGGAAGACCCGTCGGCTGGGTACAATGATACATTGGTGGGCTTTTCCTGTCATTATCGAAGTGGTAATTCTCCCATGCCATCTCCCAGTCTTCTGCCTCCTCAGCCGTGAATGGATAATCTGTCGCAGTTCGCCCATGGTTTCTCCACTCCCCGTCTGTTTCCGGTACCTTCCAGGTACTCCGGCGAGCTCCATCGTTCAGTGGTTGATAGGCTGCCGAACGTGAAGTTCCAGCCCCATTCGCCGACTTGTTCCCCCTTGATCTTGAACCTCCAGCCATAGTGTTAAGAAAAGCGAGAGAATGTTTGTAAACGGTGTAAAAGAATGTATAAAAGATAGATAGCAAGTTGTGAATTACTACTTCATCATGCCATCTACTTATAGCCGTGAAAATGTATGTTCTTCATCAGGGATGTGGATATGGTCAAAGATTTCGTCTGAAAAGTTGCCTGCATGATTCGTCTGAATAGTTCACTACAAGATTCGTCTGAAAAGAGCCTGTAAGATTCGACTGAAAAAGTAACTACAATATATAACAATTCTTGGGGAACGAGCCTACCAAATATTATCAGTTTCATCAACATTTTATTTTCCAACTTTTTTGAATTGAAGCTAAACATTACTAATTAATGAGAATTTAGATCAGATTTATATGGCACTATCAAATGCAAGTTTCTATAATATAGATACTGTTCTACATTACATAATACCAATTTTTGCATCATGTGAATCACTTCCAGACAACAAGAACCAATACAGTGCTAGTTACAAAGAAAACTCGGCTTCGACAATAAGACTTCCATTTAACAAAAACCCCTTCGCAGGTTCATTGAGTTCACTCAGTAGCATGAAACATGGATCATCCAGTTCCTTTGGGGTCAATTCCTAATCTCCTTGACCACCTTTGGATTTGGTCACATTATTGAACTTTCTCACTGTTTGTTGTATATGACTGTAACAGGAATTCTGCTCTTGAATAAAGGTCTTTCATTAGGCTGAAAATTAGGCTTTAAGTAGTCTAAGGATTAATTCACATGTGAAGCAAGAAATAAATGCTTGTTCATCCAATAATCTCTGTATTAGGATTACCGCAAGTTTCATAAACCTACTTACTAGGTGTTGGAAAATTTTAGTAAAAATATGGGTTTTACTAAACTTTGGACACATTTAAATATATATATATATATATATATATATATATATATGTGTGTTATATATAACTAACTCTTAGTAGGTTTATGTTCTCCTATATGAGAGCTTCGAAACGATATATAATGCGTCCAAAACGGAGTATGTGTGAATGAGATATCTTTACCAAAATAAGTTAACACTAAAAATAACAATTATTTAATGTTACATAAACAACCTAATGTTGCTGTGTTTGAGAGTGTCCGGGTGTTTTTGGGTATCCGGGTGGCTGAGGTCTCCGGATAGGTTTAGTGTCCGGGTAGTTGCCCGGATAGGTCTAGTGTCCGGATTTCTCGTCCGGAAAGATGTTACGTCCGGACAATGCTGTATCTGGAAAATAGCTGTGTCCGGATTGAGTTCTCCGGACAGAAGGGTGAACTGTTTTCTGATGCGAATCTATTGCCTTAGGTGTTCGTTTGGGTTAGCTTGGAAGTATTTAAGAAGTGCGGTGTACGTCAAACAAGGTGAGTTCCCTAAACCTTTTACGACTTAAAGTGTTGAATGATTTTGACTGATTATGGTTTCATTTACGAGCATGAAATGTTTATAACTGTTACGCATGTTTTTAATGAAATACCTATTTTACTTGAGGAAAATGTATTGTACTTGATGAACTGAGAATGACGATTTACAAAGGTTTTAAAGATGCATGTTTTGTGAAATGAATGACGTGCTATGTGGAGTCGGTCTACACTGTAGGATCAGAGATAGATCCTCGGGGTCTGATGATCCCTTGGATGTTTATGACAGACCGGTAAGCTGGAATCCGTTTTCTCCTATTCGGGTAGAGGGGAGTCTGCGTAAGCTCCGGGAAGGGGAGTTTGCGTAGGCTCCAGTTGAGGGCGAGAGGGTAGTCCATTGGATCCCGATCGCGGAATGTTTATGTGATCCTATATACAGTGTAGTACCATGCTTAATGTATGTTAAGGGCTACGATGATATTTTTCATAAATGCTTTTATACTGGTTACATGTTGTTTTCGGAGGGAATTCACTAGACCTTTTGGTCTAACCCTTACTTTTCAAAACTAAACCATTTTCAGGTAAGCGTGCTATGGGTTCTTCAAGTAAGAACTAGGTGGCGATAGAAAGGACTTGGAGCTTAGGGCGTCCCCAAGATTTTGTCTACGCTAATTATAGAATAGTTCTCGGCTGTGGAATTTAGAGACTTCCGCTGTCAAATTTTGTTTAGTATGAATTTTGATGATGTAAAGACAAGGTTTTATGTAATTCGAATGCTTATTTATGGTTGTTTGCTTGATATGAAATTTGGGACGTTACAGTAAATCCACAAATATTCATCTTGGCAAGTCGATCGGGGCGTCTGGCAATGGCTCGGTGCAAAATAGTGTAGCTATGTGTCCAGATGTGGCTACCCCACGGGTACCTGTTAAACAAATCCAAGTCCTCGACGGCCCTAAGGACCGTCTCGGAAGCAGTCTGGCTCAACTCACGGCCCATGAAGCCCATATCCACGATCGCCACCAAGCATACACGGACAACATCCTGGTCGCTTAGGGCCCTAAGGCCCTGTTTCATCGTCTCCACGACTGTCTTCAACTTCAAACGAGATGCTGACACACCCCAAACCCTACGAACGAAGGAAATGTCTGCTAAGGGAGGAATGGGGGGGAGCCTCTCCAAAAAGTAGTCATGTAATTAAACAAAACTCACGACGCCCAAACCGCAATTGATGCCCAAAGAAATCAAAATACATCTCCTCCGGATCACCATTGGAGACCTCAACCTCCAACTGTAGAAACATGTGGACTAGCGTGGGGTCGCCACCAGGGTAAGTCAGATCCATCCATCCATGGACCGAAAGGTGTCCCTCTAAAGATATCCTCAAGGGTAGCTGCGCGATCACCTAATTCCACGAAGCGGTATCTCAACTCCACCATGTAGCCAACGCGGCACTTTAACGTCAAGTCGATGTGAAAGAAATCCCTCTACATAGTCATTCACGGATGTTATAGTTAGTGTTATATATAGATGTTTTTGCTTGTTTGGTTTATTGTGTTGATAATTATTCGTTTCTTTTAGTTTTAGAAAAGAAACCACTCAATCTATTGGACTTCCAGGTAGCAGGGGAATCACAAGGATTGCTTAAATCCCCACATACCTTAGGGCTATTTACACCTGTTTGACAAAATCCAAATAGATATGTTGCGGTTTATTTTATTTCAATATATAATAGTGTTATATATAGATGTTTTTGCTTGTTTGGTTTATTGTGTTGATAATTATTCGCCTGTTTTAGTTTTAGAAAATAAACCACTCAATCTATTGGACTTGCAAGTAGCAGGGGAATCACAAGGATTGCTTAAGTCCCCACATACCTTAGGGCTATTTACACCCGTTTGACAAAATCCAAATAGATATGTTGCGGTTTATTTTATTTCAATATATAATAATGTTATGTATAGATGCTTTTGGCAAGATGCCAAAATGAATTTGAGTGTGGCATGTGAAGCCAATTTAAATGTTTTTATATATTCATACCATTTGTTGTCATTCACCAAAGTTTAGGGGCCTAAGTTGTCATTCACCAAAGTTTAGGGGCCTAAGTTGTCATTCACCAAAGTTTAGGGGACCTAAGTTGTCATTCACCAAAGTTTAGGGACCTAAGTTGTCATTCACCAAAGTTTAGGGACCTAAGTTGTCATTCACCAAAGTTAGGGGACCTAAGTTGTCTTTCACCAAAGTTAGGGGACCTAAGTTGTCTTTCACCAAAGTTATAAAAAAACACTAACATCTTTTTTTATAAAAAACACTCAACATTTATTTTTATAAAAAACACTCTTAACATTTATTTTTATAAAAAACACTCATCTTTTTATAAAAAAAAAACACTAACATCTTTTTTTATAAAAAACACTCTTAACATCTTTTTTTTATAAAAAACACTAATCTTTTAAAATAACATACATACATACAACAAACTTAAAAACACTCTAACAACATACATAACATATATTTTAAAATTTAAAATAACATCATACAAGAAAAGTACAAGAAACTTAAGAAAAACTTACCAAACGAGTAACACGAGCCATCTTCAAACAAACCGAGCGCGTATTCCACTCGCCAAAATTAAGAGAGTTTGGGAGAGGAGAGGAGAGATTTTTTAATTGAGAAGTGGTGGCCGAAAGGTCCCCCCACCCTTTCTCTTATTATAGCGGCCGAATATTAGGGTTTGGGGGGGGTGAGGCATTAAAGAATTAGGGTTTCACCCTATGTCGACGCGTGGCACCTCATCCCGCGGTCGCGGGGTACCTCCGCGGGCAGGGGCCAAAAGTGCCACCACAGGCATAGTTGAGGGGCTCCGCGGGACTTTTGGCCAAAGAGATGTGACACGTGGGTGTGGGCCCGCGATCGCGGGGCCCACCGCGGAAATTTTGGGTATTTTGGTAAACTCATCGAGATTTTGGGTATTTTGGTAAGTCAGGGTCAAACTTTGGGTATTTTAATTAAATTCCCTAAAATAATTATTACATTTAATATCACTAATTAGAATCAATACATAAAATAAAAAAATAATTAAAATCTATATATATATATATATATATATAGAGAGAGAGAGAGATGGGTTAAAACGAGGACACTAAATATTTACGAGAAGCACGAGAACGGTCGCCCATGTACAAAATCACATGTGATTCACAGTACAAAATCACATGTGATCCACGCGACAAACTGCGCGACTTGTAAACCGCGGGCCAAACCGCGCGGGTCCAGAATTTTAATCACATATGATTTTGTATGTGAATCACATGTGATTTTGTACATGGGCGGCCGTCCTCGTGCTTCTCGTAAATAGTTAGCGTTCTCGTTTGAACCTTTCTCTCTCTATATATAGTTAACATTATAATCAAAACTAAAATTTATTAGAAATAATACAACAATATGAATAAAAATGATAGAAACATATATAAAAAATTAAAATAGAATAACAAAATATAAAATTAGAAAGAATAACATACTACAATCATTAATGTATAATTATTTCAATACCTTTATTTTAATTTAAATTAAAATCAAACTTTGTATATAATACATTTCATTTTACATGATACGACTAAAACCTCTTTTACAAGATTCTTTACCAATAAGGCCATCCGCAGCGCAAGCCCTCAAGCCCTCAACGCCACATCAGCGTCACATCAGCTAAGCCCTCAAGCCCTAAACACCCCCAACACATAACTAAAAGCCTTCAAGCCCTCAATGCCACATCAGCGCCACATCATTTTTTTAATTCTTTTATTTATACATTTAATTATTTAACAAAATAAAAAAATTTATATATTTTTTAATAAATAAAAATAAGATAAATAATAAAAATAAAAATTCATATCATTCATTAAAAATAAAAATTACAAAATACAAAATACTACCAATTATGAAATTTTTTAATTTGCTCTTTTCTCTTTAAAGTAACCCTCAAAACGTCTCCCGTAAGGTGATCATGCGAGGTCATGAAAAACTCGAAGTCTTTCTCAAATCGTTTTGAGCGTTCGATTTCGAGTTCTTGTTCCAACCTATCTCGTTCGAGTTTTGAGCGTTCGATTTCGAGATCGAGTTTTTTCATTTTGTATTCCATTGTATCATCAATCTTGTCGTTGAACGTCGTCAACAACTGAGTAACACTTTCGTTCGTATTCGACCCGGACGTATTACTCGTTGATGTTTTTTTTGCCTTGTTTCTCCCGATGGGTCGTTGAAGTTGCTCGATGGAGTTGTCGTCATCGTCATCATTGGAAGGGTTGGTACGTTTTGAACCCCGCGATGAAGTTGTCGTCATCGTTGGAACGGCTCCCCATTTTGGACATTTTTTGAGGACTTCCCAAGCTTGTTCTTTAGAGAAAGCAAACCCTTGTTGTGCTTGGTACCGTTCGTGTGCCACTCGTGAAATTTCGGCATCACTCATTCCGCTTGATCTATTATTGACCAAGTTGTTGTAGATGGCGCCAAAAAGAGCAATTTTTTTTATTCAGATCGTTGAACTTGGTGTTGAGTTGATGAGTTGTTCTATAATTGGCGCAACCCATCAAACTATAGAACACTTCCCCGATTCGGGTCCAAAAACCTTCTACATTTATGAAAATTCAAGTATAAGAATATTAACAAGAATAATAATAATAATAATAATAATATTAATAATAACAATAATAATAATAATAATAACAATAAAAATATTACCATGGGTTTGTGCGTTACCGATAACGGGGTCCTCCGAAACGTCAACCCACGCCGACACTAACGCGAGTTCCTCCTCGTTAGTCCACATCTGTTTGGGGTCTCTATTTTCATATTGTTTGCTTTTTCCTTTTCTCGATGGTCTCGGGTTTGATGGTTCCGGGTTTGATGGTTGTGTGTAGATGGATTGTGGTGTGTGCGGGCTAGTATGTTGGGTTTCCGGAACAATGTCGTCGGCGAGATTGATTGCGGGTGAAGGAATATTGTAGTTGGCCGGAGTAAAACCTTGTTCAATCAAACCGGGACGTGTAAATTGGTAAGGAAATTGTTGGTGAAATTGTTGGGGAAATTGTTGCGGATATTGTGGCGGATTTTGTTGCGACCATTGTGGCGGAATTTGTTGCGACCATTGCGGACGATAACCTTGTTGTGTAAACGCTTGGAAACCAAGCTCCGGGTCTTCTTGCGGTTGTGGTGTATCCGGTCGGTTACGACGGGATGTAGGTGTTTTGTTTGGATTCATGATGAAATTTGAGAGAGTTTGAGAGATTGTTGGTGTGAAAAAATAAGAGGTTGAGGGTTAATATATATAGTGTGATTAAATTGAAAAAAAAATAAAAAAATAGTCGTTTGAATAAAAAATTAAAAAAAAAATTAAATAAACAAACATGTTCGGGTTCCTCGGGTTTTCAAACCCGTAAGCCAAGCCCGAGCCCTAAGCCCGAGCCACCCTTACCGCAGCCCGCACGAGCCCGTAGCCGAGCTCGAGCCCGAGGCGGTGCGGAGGGCCTAAACTAATGAAAAAACAATCTCAAGTAGATCAAAAAAATTGAACAGGAAAATATTAACAATTCAACCGTAGTTGCCTATAATCGAAGTGGTAACAATACATGTGACTATTGGTACTCTTTGTCCGGAACGTAGTTTGGGAAGGGGGCTTATGAGGGTTTTTATCCAAAATTACAAATGAATACATTACAACAAACGTAAGTAATTTACCAAAATGTACCGCAATTATATAGAACCAAGTAGCAATATTGTGGTTGCATGGTGAATATAAATATTTAATGGGAATATATATATGTTGGGCATAAATCGATATATTATGAGTTATGACAAAATAATACTCATTATACTCTTCATTATTATAATCATCAATCTCGCACATTTCTTTAATCATTTTGAGTTAATTACAAAGTTTGATGACATAAAAATTATTAGTTATTATTTAATGATATATCATAAAAAACATACTAAGAATGATGACACCGCTTCATATCAAGTGCAATATCGATTCTACTTAGTTTAATATATGATATGTGATCATCGGTTCAATTATCAATATTTCCTAAAGAATTTATCACACCGAATACTAGTACTTATTTAATAATTTACCGTTCCTTCAATCCTTATAAAACTAGATTTAAATGCATAGTTGGTCCCTGTGGTTTACATAAATTAACGAATATGGTCCCTGAGTTTTTTTTAAACAAAATACATCCCTATAGTTTCATTTTTATAACATATAAGTTCCCCCACTCTAACGTCGTTAATTATATTCCGTTAGTGACCCTCCTCTTCCCCAACTTTCGTTTTTATTAACAGATTAAGTTCCTCCAACTACTTTTCAGTTTATAACAAATCTGGTCCCTCCTTCAACTTTTAATTTTTGGATATGGTCCCTCAATTTTTTCAATAAAAGTTTTTGCACAAACATATATCTTAGTAATAGTTAATATAATGAGCAAATTAATTAAACTTCAATCTTAAATTTTCTCACTAAGATATTTTTTCTTTTCATAACTTTTTATTTTTTATTTTTTTAGCTCAAATAAAATATAACTTTGATAAATTCTATGTTTTGATTAGTCAAACATAATAAAAAACTAATCGGTTAATACTAAATTATAACATTTTTATATATTTAATATATATATATTTATTAGTTTATCGTTTGACAATCCCATTTTTACTATATATTAAATAGTTTAAGTAAATTATTTCAAGAGTAAATTACATGATTGGTCCTTGTGGTTTACACAAAATTGCACTGTGCGTCCCTAATTTGAAATAATTATGGAAAAGATCCTTGTGGTTTACATTTTCTCACGCCTTTGGTCCCTCCTTTCCACATTTTGTAACGTCATAGGTTCCTCTCACTTAACTCCGTTAAATAATTTCCGTTAACTCAAGGATAATTTAGTCTTTTTACATTTTTTGTTTTTTCCATTTAAAAATAAGATTTCATATTACTATAAAAATAAGATTATCATATTATTTTTGGCATTTTCCCTTTAAAAATTAAGATTATCCACACACCATCACCATCTACACTAACACTCATACTCAAACACAATACAATCAAATTTCAAGAACATCATCATCCAATAACAAATATTGAATATAATTGAACAGCTTTGTATAAATTCATGAAAAATATGCAATATAATTCCTAAACTGAAAAATCTAAATCAACATCCCAAAAAACCCTAAAAAACAACCTAAAAATCTAAATAGTCAAACATTGAATCAAAGCATCCCTTTAAAGGTGGAAGAACACTTGAACCAAACACTTTAATTAAACCCAAACTCATCTTCACCTCGATTCTTGTAGTCTTCTTGAATCAAATCGTCTATGTGATGGTGGAAGAACACCATAAATTAATCGATGTTTTGGAAGAAACAAACCAGATTGAGGAGGAAGAGCATATCTCATATGCTTTTGATTCACGATCCTGTTAGATGGACTGAGAGGCAGATATATAAGAAACCAACCATGACTCTCTCTTCTTGCTAATGAGAACCTGTGAGATAGATTGAGGAGTAGATCTGGAAGAAACCAACCAGATCTGCAATGAGGCTTCTTCCACCCTCACGTCACCACATCTCCTCTGAATACTTTCTCCTTCTCTGTCTTCATCAAAAACCCTAAATCAAAATATAAAAAGCCTACGCTAAAGATTTCTCATCAATCTGCTAAGTTTCATCAATCCCCCTTCCTGATGCTCCGTTTTACGATCTGCTATTGTCGTTTCTGGTGGTGTGGTGCTGTAGCCGGAAGAAGGGGACGACGAGAAGAGAAGGCTAAATGTTGATTTCAGCCATGTGTAGGGGAGGAAGGAGATGAGTTTTGTTGGTGAACGGCGGTGCAGGTGGTGGTTATGGCGGTATCAACGGCGGTGGTGGTGGCAAGAGATGAGTTTTGTTGGTGAACGACGGTGCAGGTGGTGGTTATGGCGGTATCGACGGCGGTGGTGGTGGCAAAAGACGAGTTTTGTTGGTGAACGACGGTGCAGGTGGTGGTTATGGCGGTATCGACGGTGGTGGTGGTGGCAAGAGAAGTGAAGTGGAAGGAAAATGGTGATGAGGAAAACTGGAAAAGCATAAGGGCATATGTGGTTTGAAAAAAGAGAATGGTGGACCTATTACACCTTTGGTCCCTGTAATTTTAATAGAAAACATAAAAATTATATGAAATGACTAAAGTACCCTTCTAGTTTATCTATATAACATAATCTTTTAACGGTGTTAGGACACAGGGACCAAAGGCATGAGAAAATGTAAACCACAGGGACCTTTTCCATAATTATTTCAATTTAGGGACACACAGTGCAATTTTGTGTAAACCACAGGGACCAATCATGTAATTTACTCTTAGCTCAATTTATTTATATCTTTACTTACCGATAATATTTTTTTATATATTAATTAGTTCTAGTAAATTACTTATTTTGACTTTTACGTTTATATCTTATAACATATTGTCAGATATTTAATTTTAAATTTTCAACTAATTAAAACAAAATATTTATCAAGATTGTCTTTTATTTAGGCTAAATGATTTTATGAAAATATAATTCCAGGAAATATAAAATATTTTAATGGTAAAATTTAAGATTCAAGTTTTATTTAAGGGAAATTAATTAAAATGCCACAAGTTTGACTAACTGTTACCAAAATGACATAATTTTTTTCCATTTTGCAAAAATGCCACAAATACCCGCGATGGGAGCCTGCGATCGCGGGCAGTGGCATTTTTGTAATTAACAAATACCGGCGATCACGGGAGGAGCCCGCGGTGGCTTCAAATTTGATTTGTTTTGTTTTTTAATTTACACTTTCACCCCCTATACTTATTTACTAAATTTACTTTATACCTTTTACTTTCATAATTTAATTTTACATTTAACACATATAATCGTTTATTAACTAAAATACGTTAAAAAATACGTTTTAATTTTAACAAGTTACACCATTATAATCGTCTCTTCGATACGTTCGAAATGAGCCCAATCTTGAATTTTTTTGGATTTATATATTTTAATATATATCATATAAACTACATAAAAATTATTTTTTATATTTAAAATTCATACCCTTATTGTTAATTATTTAATTTATGGTACTCTTATAGTTAAAATACGTTTTATTTATTTTATTATCGATGGTCCAAGTGTGCAGACTTATAATAAAATAAATAAAACGTATTTTAACTATAAGAGTACCATAAATTAAATAATTAACAATAAGGGTATGAATTTTAAATATAAAAAATAATTTTTATGTAGTTTATATGATATATATTAAAATATATAAATCCAAAAAAATTCAAGATTTAGCTCATTTCGAACGTATTGAAGAGACGATTATAATGGTGTAACTTGTTAAAATTAAAACGTATTTTTAACGTATTTTAGTTAATAAACGATTATATGTGTTAAATGTAAAATTAAATTATAAAAGTAAAAGGTATAAAGTAAATTTAGTAAATAAGTATAGGGGGTGAAAGTGTAAATTAAAAAACAAAACAAATCAAATTTGAAGCCACCGCGGGCTCCTCCCGTGATCGCGGGTATTTGTTAATTACAAAAATGCCACTGCCCGCGATCGCGGGCTCCCATCGCGGGTATTTGTGGCATTTTTGCAAAATGGAAACAATTTATGGCATTTCGGTAACAGTTAGTCAAACTTGTGGCATTTTAATTAATTTTCCTTTATTTAATTACTTTGCTCATTATATTAAGAAGATATATGTTTGTGCCAAAAAAACTTATTGAGAAAATTAAGGGACCATATTCTAAAAATGAAAGTTGAGGGTGGACCAAATATGTTATAAAAATGAAAAGTACTATGAGGGACCAAATCTGTTAAATTAGTTGGAGAGACTAAATTTCGTTAATGAAAATGAAAGTTGAGGGAGGGGAGGGTCACAAACAGAAAGTTATTGATGGCGTTAGAGGGACCTTATCCGTTATAAAACATGAAACTATATGGACTTTCTTCGTTAAATACAAAGTTTTGGGATCTTACTCATTATTTCATGTAAACCACAAGGACCAAATTTGAATATAACTCATAAAACTATAACATAAGGCACAATGATGGTATTTACATAAATCACACGCGACTCTTTACAATTAGGGCTGTAAACGAACCGAACGTTCAGCGAACCGTTCGTGAACCGTTCGGTGGGAAGTTCGTTTATTTAATAAACGAACGAACATGAACAAGTTTTTTCGTTCGTTTAGTTAAACGAACGAACATGAACATATGTCTCGTTCGTTCATTTATGTTCATGAACGTTCGTTCATTTATGTTCGTTTACGTTCGTTCGTTTATGTTCGTTAATTCGTTCGTTTATGTTCGTTTACAGATCATAATAAATTAATAATAATATATCTAATTAATAAGAAATAATTAATAACAATATAATATAATGCACACGTTTTTCTTATTAATAACAATATAATATAATGCATTCACCTATTTTTTATTTTATAACTTTCTATGAGGGATTGGCTTTTGTTTTGGAGATGGTTTCAGCGGAAGAGGGATAAACCCATCCCACATCGTTGGGTTATACCATTCTGAAGCCATATCCTTAAGTATATATATCCCCCATGGCCTCATTTGTTAATCCCACTAACCGGAGACTTGTGAAGGTTTGAATGATGCATCCCATTAAAGCCATGGGCATCATTTGTTAGTTCAAGTTTGTTTATGATCATTTAACATTTTAACAAACAACGATGGATTATTTTTATTAATCTGTGTTTGTTCATTTAAGTTCGTTCGTTTATGTTCATTTAAGTTCGTTCGTGTAAGTTCATTCGTTTATGTTCATTTAAGTTGGTTCGTTTAAGTTCGTTCGTTTATGTTCATTTAAGTTCGTTCGTTTACGTTCGTTTAACTCTTAACAAACGAACATAAACGAACACAAACAAACAAAAATTCTTAACGAACGAACATGAACACAAAATTTCGTTCGTTTACCGTTCGTTTTCGTTCGTTTGTTCGGTTAAGTTAAACGAACGAACATGAACAAGCCTCAGTTTGTGTTCGTTCGGTTCGTTTACAGCCCTATTTACAATGCTGTATTAAAAGACAACGTTAACCCTATATTCTTTACGCTTTGTTCTCGAAACTCCTTTTAGGAGGAAAAAGAAAGAAAAGAGATGGAAATCGGTGGAAAGTAAAAAAAACTCGTGTTCTTGAAACTTTTTTTGGAAAGAAAGGAAAGGAAACGGAAGGAAAATAATGATAAGTTTCCTTCCAAAACTTTCCTCCCAAATGTGGGAGGAAAGGAAAGAAAAGAAATTAAAAGAATTTAAAAAAATTACTGAAATTATTAAAATTACAAAACTACCCGATATTTTATTTATAAAAGATATATTTTTAAGGGTATATTGATAAAAATAATAGCTTTCCTCTCCTGTTCAAGAACACGAAAAAATATTTAATTTCTTTTCTTTTCCTTCCCTCTCGAGAACACAAATGAAAAAATAATTTTCCTTTCCTTTCTTTTCTATCCATTTCCTTTTTTTTTTCTCTCCGGATTAAAGAACACAACAACGTTAATTAACCACCGGAGCCATTGTCTGGAGAGAGCGGTTAGGTAGTAATTAATTTATAAACTACAAAATATCCCCTTGATATATGCTCAAATTATATTCTAGTCTAAATAAAATATTTTTTTGCATTTAAAAAAAGGTTTACATGAACAAATGCTTGAACTGATATACATAAACTCACAATATACCACCATGAAAACACCTTCACCTCATTTCAGGTTTTTCACCTTTCACCATCTCTGAAAACACTCTACTCATTGAAACACCACCAAAATCACCAACACTTCCTTCACTCAACACTCTGCTAACACCACCACCACCACCACCATTCTCCAACTCACCCGCCCCCGAATCGTTATCCGTTTGTCGCCTTTTTACTTCGATTCCTTCGAGTTGAAGCGCAAACTCCAGATTCCACAACACGTCTCCCATCGTCGGCCTATCAACACCTTCTTCCGCTAAGCATTTATTCGCAATCTCCACAAACTTCTCCAACGACTCCGTTTTCATCTTTCCCACAAGAAACGGGTCGAAAACTTTCTCCAATTCGCCTCTTTTCTCCCCCTCTCGGACCCACTCGACCAAATTCACCATCCCCCGTGGTCGAGACGGGTCGATAACGGGCCTACCGCACAGAATCTCAAACATCACAACACCGAAAGAGTAAACGTCGGATTTCTCCGTCAATTGCTGACGTGTCATGTATTCAGGGTCAAGATAACCGAAACTTCCTTTGACTGCGGTGCTAACGTGAGTCTGGTCAAGATCCGGCCCGTTTTTCGAAAGCCCGAAGTCGGCGACTTTAGCCATTAGATTCTCGTCGAGTAATATGTTTGCGGATTTAACATCCCGATGAATGATCGCTTTTGAAGAACTCGTGTGGAGATAGTGAAGTCCTCTGGCTGAACCGATACAGATCTCGAGCCGTTGTCTCCAGTTCAGTTTCGGGAGATCTGAACCGTACAGATGGTTCTTCAAAGTCCCGTTTTCCATGTACTCGTATATTATTATCATTTCATTGCGTTCATCGCAATACCCGATCAAAGATACCAAATGGCGGTGACGAAATTGCGATAGCATCTCGATTTCTGTCTGAAACTCCGCGAGCCCTTGATGATTTTGCGGGCCCCCTCTTTTTACCGCCACTTGTGTACCATCGGATAACACTCCTTTGTAAACTTTGCCAAAACCACCGATTCCAATCACGAGACTTTCACTGAACCGATCAGTAGCCTCATGAACTGCTATTAACGGAAATCGGTATCCAATCTTTGATATCGAAAAAATCGCATTTCCATCGGTATCCTTTTCTTGCTTCACAATCAACGACTTTCTTCCATTTCTTCTATTTCTTCTACTTATTATGAAAAATAAACAACCCAAAACAAGCACAACGAACACTCCTCCGCCAGCCAACGCCGCCACGACCCAAACTTTCCGCTTTGATCGTGAACCCGAAGACTTCGTTCCTATATCGATTTCATCAAGATTCCCCTTAGAATTGCTGATTTTCATGATCTCGAGCCCGTTTAGAATACTTTCAGGGTCCGCGCCAAGTGCAAGACTAGTCCCAATACTTACATTCAGCATTCGTTTCCCGCTTAACCTAGTAACAGCGTCTAAATAATAAGGAGCACCCCAGATATTCGACATTTCTTCACCAAGATTAAGATCCTTCGCAACTGACATCGAGTTAAGGTAAATATTGAGCACCAATTGCGACGGTGGACGCTCGATTATATCGCAGAAGTGAAACCGAACCAAGTACGAAAACTCGGGATCGACATTAAACGACCACGTCATATTGAGAAGTGTAATGGGGTTAGACTCGGTGTTTAGCTTAGTAGCGGTACCGTAGACGGATAACGGAGCAATATCACGGGTTGGCCCGTTCGTGGTATAGTTCACCGAGCTTATATTCGAGACAAACTGAACGAAATTGTTTTGTGTGAGAAAAGTAGCATCAGAATTCCAAGATCGCGATAAGGTGTCGTTTTCGGGTGAAACCGTTTGGTTACCCATATTCACCCTAGCCACGGTTTCGAGTCCCTGTGTGATGAGATTGTGATGGTTTCGTGGGAGTTCAACGGTTTGAGCGGTGGCGGGGATGAGTTGATCGGGGTGAGAAACGACTTCTAAAGCGTTTAGGAACGCGAACGAATTGGGGGAAGGAATAAAAGTGATGATTAATCTATCAGAAGTGAGGTTTAAAGAGTATTCTTTAACAGCAGGGGTGGTTTCTGGTTGGAAATCTCTCAAGAGAGTGAAACCATGAGCAGATACTGAGAATCTTGCAGTACTTAGATTGTGGGTTTCCGGGGTTAAATTGAAAGGGTAGAAATGGAAGCGAATGAAGTGGCGGCCGTGTTGGTTAATTGGGAAAATGTAGTTTGATGTTGTGTTGAAAAATCTTGCAGTTGTGTATAGTGAAGATCCATAAGTGGATGAAATTGGTTGAGAATTTGGAGTGGTTAGAGAAGAAGATTGATCTGGGTTTGAAAGAAAACGATGATCTGAAGTATCAGATAGGAAAACTCTATCGCCTACTGAACTATTTCTGGGAGATCCACAATCAATTAGATAGTTATCTATAGGATCAAACTGTAAGGAGCATTTTATCAAACACATGGTGGACATAACGCCTATAAGCAATCCATATTTCCCAAATCCCATAACGAAACCAATTCAATCACACCAAAAACGAAAACACAGGTGAAATCAAACAACAAAAGAATCAAAGAATATCAAGAACAAGACTTGGATTCCTACATCACCTGAGACAATGATCCAAAATTTAAAATTGTGGTGGGAGAAGCAAAGAGAAGAAAGAACTGTGATCTCTATCAATCTCACTCCACAAAAGATTACCCGACCAGCTGGTATTTAATTCTTTGAAAATTACAAGAAAGAAACAAACAACCCAATGTTGTTATTTTTCTTGATTAGGCGTTCACACAAGCGTACTTAAATTGAAGAAGTCCTTCACCAAATTACGCTTAAATGTAAAAAGGGCAGATATAGATAGATAGATAGATAGTCAATGGTGTTTGTGAATTGTGATGTTAAACATATAACAATGAGAAATCAAGAATAGTAATTAGGATAAGATTGAGGAGTACAGCTATATATATAATTGGCGGAGGTGAGGGGGGCTCACCAATCAATCCTTATTATATATGATTCATGTGGAAAGTGGAAACCAGCAGACAAGTTGTTGGTGACCTTTGTAGGTGTGAAAGAGAGGAAAGTTTCCGCACAAATAACAAATACTGTGTATAGATTAAAAAAAAGGAAATTATTTCAAATAGCCAAAATAAATTGAAAAATTGGTCTCATAGCTATATTTTTTTCGGGTTTTATATAAATAATCAAATAGTCCGTAATCCATATTTCAGGTTCGCAGTTACATATATAGGACACGTGTCGACTCTCCAACAACTCTAATCAGTTCAATTTTTCTTAATTTTTGTTTTGGACCCGGTCTGCAATATATGTTTTCTTTTCTAAGAAAAAACTGTGAGATTTGTACTTTTTTAGCAGGTCCTCAATTGACAGACTTAATGGCGATTTATGCAAAACCCAAAAAAAAATAGATGGAAGACCAATTTTAAATATTGTTTTGATTATTTGAGTCAATTTCCCATTTTAAAAAATGGGATCCAAATAATGAATGATGGATTTGCAAATTTGGAAGTTTGTCCGATAGTGATAGTAGTAGTAGTAGTAGCAGTAGTAGAAAGTAGGAAGAGTTGGCCAAAACGCGTTTTGGGGCTAACAACCGGACCACAATGCTTTGACTATCCAATAAACATTTAGCCTTTTTTATTCTTTATTTCAAGATTCTGTAATTTTCTTTTTTGGGTACGTTTGTTTTATTCAGATTTTTTAATTATTAAATCTCCAGACAAATTATATTTAAAATAGTTTATGAAATCTAAGATATTATTTAATCTTTAAAAATCATGAATCTAAATCTTATTATTGGACATGCCAAGTAACTTGGTCGATGGATGGATTATATATAATTTATCACCTGAAAAGAATTGTAATTTTGAGGGCTGTTTATTTTTACTTGATAAGTTTAATGAGTGGTTAACTTAAATGGTTAAGTTATCTTACGGTGTTTGATTTTAATTTAATACTAAGAGATTGATTTAACATGTTAAGTTAATCGTCCTATCCTAATGTATTAAGATCGTTTTTTTTTAAATTACCCTTGTTATATAATTTTTCATCATATCTCATAAAAAAAATCCATAAATTAAAAAGTTATAATCAAACAATAATTTGTTAGTGAATTACATGGCGGACATTGTGGTTTACTCAACTTTTGGATTTGGTCCTAATACAAACTATCTATATTGATGGTCCCTAATTTTTAAATTTCATTAGACTCAAGTACCTTGAGTTAACACCGTCGGTTAACAACCATTAGAAAAGACAAATAAATATTTGAGCAAACCTATAAGGACAAAAGTGTAATTCACTCAAAATTAGTTGTGATTTACATATTTCATTTAGAAAAGTTATTTATCAAAGATATTTTAAATACGGTTGATAAAAAAGTTATTTTAATTAGGGTGTTACTATTGACACCCCCTTACACACACATATAGTGTACTGTGTGCACACACACACTGTACATTTAGAATTCTCCTTTAATTATTATATGTGGAAGTATTTTAAATAAATCCGTGAATAATTTTTTTAAGTATACATGTGAATAGTTTTTGTAAATAGATACATAAATAAAATTATTAAATAGATATGTCAATAATAATTTTTGATAAAATAATATTTTACTAAAAACATTTCGAGTACGGTTAGAAAATATTTTGATCATGTGAATAATTTTTTAAATAAATATATGAATAATTTTTAAAATCATTATATGGATAAAAATATTTGTAATAAAAAACATTTTTCAATAAAATATTTGAATTAAATCAATTTTAAAGGTGAATTTTACTTTTGGTCCCTATAGTTTACCTAGATAACGCTTTGTCTTTTCTAACGGTTGTTAACTAACAGTGCTACTTCAAGAGATCTTGAATGTTATAAAATTGAAAAGTTATGGGACTATATGTGTAGATAGTTTGTTCTAGGAACCAAATCCAAAATTTAAGCAAACCGTAGGGACCACCAGTTTAATTCACTCATATTTTTTTATTATTTTAAGAGTGAACTATAGGTGGTCCTTGTGGTTTGCTCAAATTTAGAATTTGGTCCCTAAAACAAACTATATATACTAGTGGTCCCTAACTTTGCAATTTCATAACACTCAAGGTCCCTCCAATTAACACGAAGTTAACAATTGTTAGAAGTAACAAAGCATTATTTGAACAAATTAAAGGGACCAAAAACTAAAATTAATTGTTATTCAGATATTTTATCAAAAACATTATTTATTAAAAATATTTTAAGTAAGATTAATAAAAAATAGGCAATATAAAAATATTTAACTATTATATGCAAATATTTTTTTTCAAATAAATACGTGAATAAATTTTTTAAACAAATATGTGAATACAAATATTTTAATAAATATGATAATAACTATTTTTAATAAAAAGTATTTTATTAAAAATAGAGTAAATTACATGTTTGGTCCCTATGTTATAGTGGTTTTAACACTTTGAGTCCTTAAAATGAAATATCTATGGATTGCATCCTTGTGGTTTACATTTTATAATGTGTTGAGTCCCTAACTTCTAACTCCGTTAAAATTTTCTGTTAAGCAAGTTAAGTACAGGGGTATTTTAGTCATTTTAGTTCTTTTTTATTTCTTATTAAAACAATAGTGATCAAATATGTAGTTTACTATATATATATATATTATACAGATATATGTATATATTTGTCTGGGAAGTGGGAAGCACACACACAGGGACAAGAACTTCACCGCCCCCCTCCCCTCCCTCCGACGGCTTCATTTCCCACCTCCACACCGTCTGCACCGTCGTCTGCCTCCACCTTCTGTCACCACCGGTGATTTGAAGCCCAACCCCACCGGTGATTTGAAGCACCGATATAGATCTAGACACTCAAGCCCGCCGATGACTTCGTCTTCCCCGGTGACTCCCCTATTTCCGGCGCCCTCTCTCGGTCAGCCGACACAAGGACGATTTGCCTTTCTCCCTCTCTCGGTCCCTTTCTCTACATGCTAGAACACAGGGACGAAGAACAGGGTTCAATTTAGGTTTTTTACAACGAAGACAGGGACGATTTTACTTCTTCTTCTTTTTTATCGGAGATTCGTGGTTTTGATTGATGTTTATTGATAAAACACATAAGTTTAGGGTTCAATTTAGGGTTTTAATCAATTTACTATGTTGATTTTATCGATAAATGTTGAGACAAATCTAGGTTTTGATGGATGCTTGGGGAGTCGTTTCTTTGAAGTGTAGAGTTTAGTCAATTGTCCTCTTGCTTCTTCTGCTTTGTTCTTCATTGTTATCACATGCTTCACTTCTTAATAGATAGATATAATATATGAGCATGTGGGTACGTGATTAGAGGATGTATGGTTTATAGTGAAGAATGACTGAGGGCTGCCGAAAAATTGGATGGTTGCCAGAAAATTGGTTAATCAATGGAAGGGAGGAGGTATGGGAAAGAGGGACAGGTGGCACTATTTAATTGGTGTATGTTGTTTTAGTTTTTATTTTTTTAATGTAAAATGATGAAAATACATAAAATGACTAAATTACCCATCATGTGCCTTGCACATGACGACTTTAACGAAGAGATTTTTAACAGAGTTAGTTCTAGGGACCCAAGGCGTTATAAAATGCAAACCACGAGGATGTAATCCATAGATATTTCATTTTAGGGACTTGGAGTGTTAAAACCACTATAATGCAGGGACCAAACATGTAATTTACTCTTAAAAATATTTTAAATACTGAAAAATTTATTTTGATAATTATATGTAAATATTTTTTAGATAAATATGTAAATAAATATATTTTAATAAATACTTTTTAAATAAAATATTTGGATGACAATTGATGTCAGAGTGCATTACATTTTTGGTTCTTATAGTTTGTCCAAATAATAATTGTTAATTTGAGAGACTTTGAGTATTATAAAATTGAAAAGTTAGAATTTATTAGTGTAGATAATTTTATTTGAAGGACTAAATCCAAAATTTGAGCTAACCACATGGACCACAAGTGTAATTCACTCTTATTTTAAATATATTTTAGAATTAATTACGAACTTGGTCCATGTGGTTTGGTGGGTTTTGCGAAAATGGTCTCTAAACTTTATTTATTACAAATTAGGATTTGCCGAATGTTATTTTGTGACGAATTGCGCTCTCTCTAACAACCATCCAATGCCTCCGTTAAACCTGAGGCCATTTTAGTGCTTTTGTTCCTTTTTTGTCTTCTCTCGAGAGCCAATTTTCGTAATAACCATATTAACCACAAGGACTAAATCTGTAATTACATCAGAAAAATAAAAAATATTAAAAAATTTATACTTTAAGTTTACTAAATTAATTAATTATTCTTAATATATATTAATTATTATGTTTTAAGTTTAATTTTAGTTAATATATTTTCTTTCAAAAAACATAGAGTAAATTACATTCCCGGTCCCTGTGGTATGGTGATATTTTGGAGATAGTCCCTATTTTGCGTTTATTACACTGGGCATCCATGTGGTATGCATAAGCGCACACTTTGGGTCCCTCCGTCTAACATAATCTGTTAACCCAGTTAACTCAAGGGGTATTTTGGTCTTTCTACATTTATTTTTGTCTTTTTCCTAATAAGAAATGAAAAATAGATAATTAAAAAAGACATCACCCAACCCCCTGCCACCACTACAACCACTGTTCTAAAAGGCTCGTCGCGACAACCGCTATGGCGCGTCGTGGCTCAAGGTTTGTGTCTCACGCTACGTTATGCCTGTGTCATGCCATGGCCTAATGTGCGGTCTTTTGTAACGTGATATTTGTTTTTTCTTTATATTTTAATGTCTTATTTACTAGTTTTTTAATTTATAACCTAATTTAACTTGTTTATTATCATTGACTCGTCGATTAATAGTACAAAATATATGTTTTTATATAAAATATTATATATGATATAGAGATTCGCCGTCATAAGTCACGCTTTGATAAACGCCATGGCCTCGCTTGAGGCTTGGCCTCGCCGCCATGCCACGCCTCACGCCGTTTAGAACCTTGACTACAACCCTCCCCACCCACACACACAAAAACCCTTTCTTCTTCCTGGAAACCGCAAACACACCCCCAACCCAAAAAATAACCCTTACTTGAGTGTCTTATTCGTCACTGGAAACCTCCAATTTGGGTAAGATATTGAAAATCATTGGCACCTCCGTTAATTCTTTTTCGTTGTTTGTAATGTGAGTCTACGTAGATAGAGGTAGATGAAGGAGGGGAGGCCGGAAATGGGTTTAATGGTGGAGTGGATTGTAACACCCTAAAATCAGGGCCAATTTAAACCTTAAGTTTAACAAGGTTAACTATAAAATCATCCAACTTTCATATTTAATTAGAGAATTAACTATGAGATTTAATACATACAATTCGAATTCTCCAGAACAACCTATTAATCCAATCTTGTACACTATGAAAAGATTAAACGGGTTGTCTAAGTCATTCATCAAAACATCCTCATATCAGCTAACTTCTCTTCATAACATCAGCAAGTTGAATACCCAAAAGCACCCGTCCCTCTTCCCTTTACTTTTCCTGAGCTAGTACCTGGTAAGAAAAGTTGATTTGAAACGATTAGGCTTACGCCTAGTGAGAACATCCAATTTTAAATTAAAACATTAACAACATTGAAATCTTAGATAACCAACGCATATATTCAAACATGCTTTATCACCATTCTTACCATACTCATGCTTGTCTCATAATGACATAACCATACTCAACCCCGCGAGTATAACTACCATTCATAAAGTCGTATCACCATATCCAATAACCTACTACGAATCCTCACGGATTCTAGTTTATCAATCAATTTTACAGACTTACATTCCAACATCATACTTTCTCTTTGAAATGGAATACAGAATAGCACCTACATATATACATTGCCTATTTCAAATCCGTCAAACAACACTTACACTTCATCTAATTCACACTCCCATATCTCAATTACCAATAGCAACTCTCTTTGCCCATTAACTCATTCAACCTGAATAGCAATTATACTATGCCTATTCCAACATTCAACCTGAATAGCAATTATACTATGCCTATTCCAACATTCAACCTGAATAGCAATTATACTATGCCTATTCCAACATTCCGTATGAATAACAATTCTACTTTGTCTATTCAAACATACACCCGAATAACAATTCTACCTTGTCTATTCAATCATACACATGAATAACAATTCTACTTTGTCTATTCAATCATACACATGAATAACAATTCTACTTTGTCTATTCAATCATATACATGAATAACAATTCTACTTTGTCTATTCATCAATCAATGTGAATAGCAATTGTACTTTGCCTATTCAAACATTTCCAAGGATACACGGGAATAGCAATTATACCTCGCCTATTCATCCTTTTCAAGGATACACGGGAATAGCAATTATACCTCGCCTATTCCTCATTTTCAACAAGAATATCAACTATACTTTGCATATTCTATTATTGTAATATGAATAGTAATTCTACTTTACCTATTCAATCATTTCAACGTGGGTAGCAATTCTACTTTAAACAGGAATAGCAATTATACTTTGCCTATCCTACGTTATCCAACACAACTAGTGTTTACAAATCCATTACACCTTATTAACGTATATACATAACAACAAATCATGCCACTCTCGTATCATATCCTCAATTCTAAGAATATCTAATAACCTATCGTGTCCTCCTCCTCAATTGTTTCCCTTTCGGCAACTTGACACGGGGGTTCCGCTACCCGATTAGCGGATGGGGTCAAGGGGCAACGCCCTTGCGGGGTCTGGGGGCAGCGCCCCTAGAAATTATTTTTAGAAAACTAAATCAGATATCACATCCAGAAACTATATCCGGACATCAGAATTATCGGGACAACAAAGGTTACCGGATACACACAACTTTTCCGGATACATACAACTTTTCTGGATACATACAACTTTTCCGGATACATACAACTTTTCCGGATACATTATCTTACCTGGTATTTCACTAATCCGGATGACATCCGGAAACCAAGGTAATCCGGATACCATCCGGTAACTCGATTTATCCGGAAACTATAAGAAACTTAAGACTTACCGGATACTTTGTCTTGTCCGGAAACATTCATCACCAGGGTTTCCGGATACGACGTTTCATCCGGAAACCTTCAAACTGCAGCCTAAAATCCAATCTAATTCGATGTCTGTTTGATTCAGCTCATTTCAGACCATCCCATACAGTTCATAACCAGTTTATACATGTGTTTTAACATTTAATTTGACAGAAAGCATGTATTTAATCAAAAGTGAATGAACTCACCTTTTTGAAGAAAACCCACTTTAATCACAATCTGTTGCTCCAATCTGTTGTAAACGATTTTGAGAACCTATTCAAAACACAGATTCGTTTACCACCATGTATCTACAACAAATTCCTCAGAAAACATGATCAATTTCCTTACCAATTTGTAGCCAAACTCTTGTTTTCTTCCTCTTCTCTTCTTTCTCTCTTTTCTCTCTTTTTCTAAACCGACTCAGCCACAAGGAATCAGATAATATCTGATTTTCAGCTACTTTATCCATATACACTTTCTAAAATTTCTCAATACACCCTCAAGTTTCATTATTTCCAAAAGTAACATCAAACTTAATCATTTGCATTTTAACCCATTTGAACTATAAATTTCCATATAATCCAAGGTTTAAAACTAAAATGCAAATAAATCCCAATTCTCATTAAAATACTATTATTGAAAATTCAGGATGTTACATGGATATTGGAGGGCACCACCATTAAATCACCAATGTACAACTTCTCCGACACAAAGATGAAAACGGAGTGGTAGTGGTTGTCGTCGTTATCGATGTTCTATCGTTACTTCGACCGACTTTTTCTCTTATTCTTCAGAGCTTCGAGCTCCGCCTCCCCTCCTTCATCCACCCTCCTTTATTAATAAATCGATGATGATGATTTGAACCAAAATCCCAAAATCCATCGACGAATTTGATCAGATGAGATTACTTGGAAATCCAAAATCGGAAAACCCATCAATGAATCTTCGATGTTGTTCTGGAGGACCAATCATCACCCTAAGCATGAACTTGAGCAATTCATAAACCATAATTTAGCATAAAAACACAATGGAATGAACGAAATAAAAACAAGATTTACCTTCTAATTCTACCATCGTGAAACAAGATATAAATCAAGTTGGAATGCCAATCTCCCAAATATACTATAAAAATTTCCGAAGCAATCCAAAGTAGACTCTCTAAAACCTCAACTCATGTTCTTGTTCTCGGAAATTGAGGCGATTGAGGTCGAATTCTCGAACAAGCATCGTCTTCAAGATCATCACCACTTGAAGCATACCCTTGACTATGCCTTTGCCTCATAACTCCACCAGTTGGGGTTCCACCATACATTTTTTATAAAAAAATTATATAATTCTCACTGCTCCAAAAAACTTCAAATTGTAACGAATTGATGGCAATCTCAGATGAACATTGTAGCCAATTCGGAGCAGTATAAAAAGCAATACTCTGAAATCAAGAAACTAAAAACCCAAAGAAATTATAAAGAATCGAACAAGATTTTAACCTAACGACTCCAATGTCAAAAACCCATGTCAAATTCAAATATTTGACAAAACCCATATCGGATTCGTGAATTCTCATCGAACCCACATCATGAATTCGAAGATTGTAACCAATTGAGGATTAAAAAAATAAAGAAATTAAAAAAATAAAGAAATTAAAAAACCCATCATCTTGCTGATCTAAACCCAGATGGGTTTTAAACAACCCTTGATTCTCGTAATCAACGCAGAGAGATTCGAATTTGTTTTCATTGGAATAATTGGTTTTTGTTCATCGAAAGATTCCTAGTGAAGAAGAAGAAGAAAGTGTGGGGTGGGGGTGGGGGGGGGGGGGGGGGGGGGTTATGATGTCTTTATTATTTGTTTTTGTATTTCTTATTAGGAAAAAGACAAAAATAGGTGTACAAAGGCCAAAATACCCTTTGAGTTAACAGATTTCGTTAGACGGAGGGATCCGGAGCGTGCGCTATTGCATACCACAGGGACAACCAGTGTAATAAATGCGTTTTAGGGACCATATCCAAATTATCGACAAATCACAAGGACGGAATGTAATTTACTCAAAAATATATATTACATACAAACATATATATATATACACACACACATATGTATATGTAGGTGTGGGTTCAAATAAAAAATCATTTTTTATTGTGCATATGAGGACAAATCACAACCATTGATCAAAATCTAGAAAACTAATCAATGGTTAAAATATAATAAGATTAATTCAGAAGTGATTAGAGGCAAAATTGGAAATTTGAATAAGCGCTTATCTTATTTGACTTTTTATTTTCTTTTTTAATTAAAAAACTTTTACCTTCTTAATGTTTAAAATAAATTATCTTAAAAATTATTAATACTTTAATCAAACAAATTACATAAAAAAACGAGAATTTCGTGCTCTTCGATATAATTACATAAAAAACGAGAATCTCGTGTTTTTCGATATGCTATCCATCTCGATATAGCTCATTTTAACCGTTTTTACGTGAAATGCTATATATGTGTTATATTCATTATTATTTTGTATGCACGTCGGTGCACGTCGGCGGGTGTCCACATTCAGTATGAATAACAAATGTGAACATTCATTCACTATTCATGACGAATAATATAGTATTTAAGAAGAATAATACATTATTCAGGATGAATAATACAACATCCATGATGAATAATACACGAATTCATGATTCATGTATTATGCATCATGAATCGTGTATTATTAACTCTAAATGTTGTATTATTCATCCTGAATGATACATCATTCATGATGAATAATACATGAATGACCCATGAAGGTGTGGACACATGACACACTCTCTTTTGTTCCCCGATTCACAACCGAAACTTGGTTTTATTCATTATGAATATGTATGCACACCTCCGGGTGCCCACATTCAGTATGAATAACAAAGGTGAACGTTCATTCACTATTCATGGTGAATAATACAGTATTCGGAATGAATAATACAACATTCAGGATGAATAATACACGAATTCATGAATCGTGTATTATTCATCCTGAATGATACATTATTCATGATGAACGATACATTATTCATGATGAATGATACATGAATGACTCGTGAAGGTGTAGCAACGTGGTGCTCTCTCTCTTTTGTTCCTCGGTTCACAACTGAAACTCAATGGGGTCTCGATTTGTCTCAATGGGTGTTGGGTTACGGTGATGAAGAACACGATGCCTCATGCCGTTGAAGAAGATGGTGAAAAAGGTGATGTCGAGTTACAGACTTACGGTGTCGAGATGTTGTACACACTTGAACGTACATAAATATTCATAATGAATATAACACATATATAGCATTTAACATAAAAATGGTTAAACAAAAAAAACTATATTGAGATGGATGTCATATTGAAGAGCACAAATTTTGATTTATAAAAGTTTCTTCAGAAGTTTGTTTTACTTGGAGACCCAAGAAAAATGTGAGCTCTCCCATCATGCTCATCTCATATTGGCTTTTTATGAGAGAAGCAAACTCATCACACAGAGACTCATCTGTGGCATAAAAAATGATGTCATCCACATAGATTTGGACAAGAATGAGATTACCTGTAGTCTTCTTGATGAATAAGGTATTGTCAATCTTACCTCGATAATACTTATTTTTTAAGGTATCATACCAGGCACGAGTCTGGCCTTGTTCCTGATTACAGTGCATTCTTCATCCATTTTATTTCTGAAGACCCAATTGGTTCCTATGATTGTTTTCCTGGAAGGACGAGAAACTAGTCTCTGTACTTTATTTCTTTCAAGTTTGAGAGAGTTCTTCTTGCATTGCAGTGATCCAACATGGATCAGCTAAGGCTTCTTCAATTTTCTTTGGTTCTATTAAGGTGCGTTTGGTACACTAGAGAAGATAGGACAGACTAGAACAGGGATCACTGTCCCACGTTTGGCAGAATTTTTATGTGGAACAGACAGGAACAAAGTGGAACAAGCCTGTTCCACCCCCACCCCATGGAACAAGCTGGAACAAGGTGGAACAGACTTATGTTTTACCAATATAACCTCAAAATAAAATAAAATTCTCTTCTAAACACCAAATAAGCCTTATATTTTATATTTTATTCATTATTTACATTTTAATCGTCATGAAGAATATTTTCTAATTATTTATTTTGTTATAAAAAATATTTATTTCATTATAATTTAATATTTACATAATTAATCAAAATATATAAACAACTTATTAAGGGTAAATTGGTCAATGTTATTTGTTCTGTTCTGTCCAGTTCTGTCTTACCAAATGCTAAACAACTCTTACCAAACGCTGAACAACTGTTCTGTCCTGTCCCATTTTTTTCTGTCCTATCCCGTCTGCATACCAAGCACACCCTTATGGACAGAAAATTCACATAGAGACATTTATTGCCGATTGCTCATTTGGTTTGAACACCAACTTGTTGATCACCAATTATTTGATCAATTGGGTGATCTTTGGTCCATTTGGTGGCAGGATGTATTGTTGGAGGAAGAGTATGTTGTGGTTGGGAAGTAGAAGGGAGGTCTTCAAGAGTGAAGGCAGGAGGTAAATCGGTTGGAGTTGATGCGGAAGGAATATCAGGTGGATGTGAATTTGAGGTACTTGGAAAAGTATTTTCATGGGAGTTTGGAGTTGGAGAATTTTGGTTAGGTGGAGGAGTGGTTTCCTGATCAAGAGATGGGTTTGATGATGTGGAAAGATCACCAATATGAGGAGAATATTTTGAAGAAAAGGTAAATGAGGAGTTGAATCTGGTGAGGTAGGAAGTGCTCCTTCACCAATACAAGAAGAGATCCATCTATTCAATTCATCATCATCACATGAGAATGATGATATTTTAAGATCATCAAATTTGACATGAATAGATTCATCAACACATTTCCTCCGAAGATTATACACTCTAAAAGTTTTTGAAGTGAGAGAATACCCCACAAAGGTTCCTTCATCAGCCTTTGGATCAAAATTTCCCAGATTTCCTCTATCATTTAAGATGAAGTAGACACACCCAAAAACATGAAGAAAGCCTATGTTTGGTTTTCTACCATAAAAGACTTCAGAGGGAGTTTTGTTGTGCCTTTTGACAATTATAGACCTATGTTGGGTAAAACATGCATTGTTAATTGCTTCAGCCCAAAAGTAGGTAGGAAGGTTGATTCACTTAGCATAGATCTGGCAGCTTCACACAAGGTATTATTCTTTATTTCCACCACACCATTTTGTTGTGGAGTCCTAACAGTTGAGAAGTTTTGAGAGATGCCTTTTTCATTGAAAAAGTCATCCAAGGTACTATTTCTGAATTCAGTACCATTGTTGACCTCACCAGTTGTCCATTCAACACTTCAGACTTTTTGATGAACTTCATGATTTCTTCAGTAGTGTCATTTTTATACCTGAGAAAGAATACCCAAGTGTAACGAGTAAATTTGTCAACAATAACTAATATGTATCTTCTTCCACCAATGCTGAGAGTGCTGACTGGTCCACTAGATCCATGTGAAACATTTGGAGAGGTAAAGAGATGGAGAAACATTGTTTGGACTTGAAAGAGGATTTGTGAGTTTTCCCTTTTCACATGCAACACATAGCTTTTCTTTCACAAAAGAGAGTTTTGGCATTCCAGTAACAAGTTCTTTATTTGGAAGAACATTGAGAGTCTTGAAGTTGAGATGAGAAAGACGTTTATGCCAAAGCCAACTTCTTTTAGCTGAGTTTTCATAGACAAAACAAATGTTTGTTCCGAATGATGAACTTTGTCCCATATCTATTACATAGACATTTTCCTTTCTGTAGCCAGATAGCACAACTTGCATGTTTTTGTCAGTTATGGTACACACAGACAGTTCAAAAGTGGCTTTATACCCAGATCACATATCTGAATTATGCTTAAGAGATTGTGCATTAAGCCTCTAGAATTATCACCAAAGGTATAGCAAGGACCTTTAGCAGGCACGAAGTTTACAAAAAAAAAGATTTATTTCCCGTCATGCGTCGTAAACATCCACTATCTAGATACCAAATCTTTTGATGTCCGTAGACCTATAGTCACAGAGAAATTAGTTCCTTGGTACCCATTTGGAGATGGGTCCTTTTGGGTTAGAAGTAGAAGAAGGTTCCATGGAACTGTTTCGGTTAATCTATTCTTTTGGACAGTCCTTAGCAAGATGAAAGGTATCTCCACAGTTATAACATTTTCTATATATAAAAACCTTTTTAGAGTTTTGACCAACTTCCTTGTTTTGACTTTTCACATCTACTCTGATGGTTTTGACATAAGAAGTAAATGAATTTTGAGGTTGGAACCTAAGATCCCTTTGATGGAGTTAGGATTAGGGGGGAGAGAGAGAGAGAGAGGAACAAGATGTGTGGAAGAGTTCACATGCTTGTTCTTAGGAAATTTTCTTTTTGATGGAAAATCGGCAAAAGCAATTGATTTTCCTTTCTCAGCAGCATAAAGTCTTTTGACAGAAGTCTGAGACTCTATTTTGGGAATCTTTGCAGGTTTAGGTTCAGAAGAGGAAGCTTCATCAATGGTCAAGGACTTCATCAGTTCATGAATGGGTTTGGAAGGGTCATTTGAGCCTTGGGTCTCCTCATCTTCAAGATATAGAGTAGAACCTTTAGCTTTAATGAACATCCCAAACTTTAAAGCTTCTGAGAGGTCAGAGGAGTTTATGGACTGAGAGTTATTTGATTCATTGTCAAATGACTCGCAGAAGGAAGGAAGTACAAAGGGAGCAGGAGCATGGACATCTGAAGGAAAGTCCAAGTCCATTTTTCCAACACCGAGCCAGATTTGTCATCACAAGGCATTTGGTCTTGAAAAATATTTTCTAGATTTTTAGATGAACTAGTCCATCTTTTCACAGTTTCTTGTTCCTTTTTAAGACGTTTCAACATTTTATTTTTCTCTTTAGCAAGTGTGAAGTTGATGGTTTTCAAATCTTCAGGTTCTGCTTTGACTTTATCAAAATGTTTGAGTTGAGAAAGACATATTTGAAGTTGAGAAGAAATAGATTTTATCTGAGCATTTGCCTTTTTATTGGCATCTTTCGCATCATAATAATCAATGGTTAAGGAGTCAAATGCTTCGATCTTTTCAGAATTAGAGAGAGAGAGAGAGAGAGAGAGAGAGAGAGAGAGAGAGAAATGGGTGTACCTGAGTAGAGGAGGAAGAACACTCGGTTGATACTAAAGCCATTGAAGATGGAAGTTTTTCAGAATCATTCATGTCATTGATTATTGCCATAAATCTAAACATTAGATGTATCCTTTTCACTGTCAGAAGTTTCATCTGCCCAGTCATGAGTTTCGGCTAGCAGACCTTTTCCCATCTTGGCAAGAAATTCATTTCTTTCCTTCTCTCTTTTGTATTTTGCTTTGTACTTTTCAGCACAGTTAGAGTTTACAGAGGAAACAGGTTGGCCAATTTTTCCTTTGGGTGAGAGATTTGTTTCTGGCTTAGGTCTGCCAGATTTTGAGGAGAATCGGCCAGAGGAGGAGATTCTGGGTCTTTCAGGGCGTCTGCTTCTGCATTCAGAGGCAAAATGACCCTTCTTCCCACATTTAAAACATTCCTCATTTGATTTGTCAGAAGAAGAATGTTTGGAAAGTGAAGAAGAGGGTTTTCTAGAAAACTTGGATTTACCCGAAGAAAAACGAGTTTTAGATTTAGAATACCGTACCAATATGGCCATTCCATCTGACAATTGGTCAACAGAAGTTTCCTCACCTTCATCATCAGCATCACTAAGATATGCCTCTCGAGTGGTCATTGGGATCTACCTGACTATTATAGTCAGAGTCATAAGACGGGTAGGTGATTCTTGGGACACACACAATTCTTTTGGAAGAGTCACTTAAGAGAGCTAGAGAAGAGCTCTTTATATCCTTGATGACAGACTTCCTTTGCAACTTTGCCTACTCATAGTTGAAAAAAGTTCCATAAAGAGCAGTGAGAGGCATATAATCAAGATCCTTGGTTGTCTTTATACATGTACATATGTTTTCCTAAAAGTCAGGAAGACAATCCATAAACTTGCATAGGATTTCCTCATTACCATAAATGCGACCCAACAGTTTAAGGTCATTAAGAAGACTGTTAAAACGGTTATAGTAGTTTAAAAGAGATTCTCCTTTCTCATAAGAGAAAAGTTCATATTTTCTAACAAAAGCAATTTTTCTGCTCTTTTTTACTTCAGAAGTGCCTTCATAGAGAACACATAGAGCAGACCACATTTCCTTAGCAATAGGAAAGTTCACAAGAGAGTGGTAAACTTCATCAGGCAGTGAGATGGAAATGATGGCTCTGACTTTAGTGTCAATAGAGATAAGACATTTGTCTTCTTCATTGTACTTACTGGGATCTTTGACAATATATCTTCCAATAGCTATTGCTCTTTCTTCCTCAGAAGAATCACCAACATAAAAGAGGCTAGCCCCCAAAAATGCTCCGCGCCTAGGTTCTTTTGTCGTTGGGGCTTACACCTTGTGACTCATTCATTCGGGCGGAGGGTGGGCGTAGCTGATTTGATCATCCTCTGCCCATAGGGATCCGGGGCACGATATGTAGCTAACTTGAAACAACAGGAAGCAACACTAAGAAGCATGTGCCCTTACCGGTTTTGAGCATTGTAACGATCCCAGACTCTAGGAACAAATGGTCCTTCACTTAGGATAGTAGGATATCTGCTGTCAACTCCTTCTAAGAAGAGCATCATACGACTTTTCCACAAAGAGAAGTTATTAGGATTGAACTTAGGTGGTTTGGCTATGGAGCCATTGTCGTATGATCCAGCAAGAGAGTTTTGAGAAAAAACATTGTTCAAGGAGGAAGATGATGCCATTACATATCAAGTTTATTAAATTAAACTGACCTGCTCTAATACCACTTGTTGGTCCCAACTATGAAATAACACACAGTACCAACTATTATAGAAGGGGGGGGGGTTGAATTCAATACACAATTTTACTTAATTTAATTCTTTATTGATATAAAATCAAGAATTACACACAAAAACTTTCAAGATTGATTTGGAAAAGAACAGATTAAAATTTATTTTAACAATCTTACACAAAGTATACAAATAAACTGTTCACAACTTGAACACTAAGACAAAGCTATGAAGTTTCTGAGAGAGAGAGAGAGGATCTGCTGAATGCTGCCTTTCACGCAAAGTAAATTCCCCAAAAAGAGTCACCTTGCAAGGAGAGGGTCTTCTTCCTTAAATACTCCCATGTGAATTAAATGCATGAGACACTTGTCCAAATAGGATTGAAGATCAGGTTGTCTTGAACAAGATAAAGTATCCTTTTTGTCTTGTGGTAGGACATAGTTGACCTGCAGGTACTGTTCTAAAAGGCTCGCCCCTACAGCCGCCATGGCACGCCGTGGCTCAAGGCTTGTGTCTCACGTCACGTTATGCCTGTGGCACGCCATGCCTAATTGTAAAGCCTGTGTCCCGATAGACATTTTATTTAATTATTTATAATGTTTTTCAGCGGAATTATTTCAAGTTAATTTAATTACGTTATTATCTTCTCTTAACGAATATACTTAACGAGGTTAAGCGTCAAGGACCTAAAACGTTTTATTTCGTGGGGATGATTGGTCATTTGTTAAATCCTAAGTTTCGTTGGGGAAAAACCTTAGTTGTAATCATTTTTGTCAATAAGGGGCTAAATTATAAAATCTTAAATTAATGGGGTTTAATAATAAAATGTTTTTAAAACCTAGGGACCAAACTTGTATTGTTGTAAAAGTGTGGCATGGAGATCGGCCCTTAGGAACCGACCTCCCCTTCCCTTCTCTCGTTGATTTTTCTTTTCACGCAAGGCAACACCATGGGAACCCTAGTCTCGTCTCCTCATTATTGCCGCTGCTAACCCACCCAAAAACCACCGCCGGCGTCGCTGTGGTTGTTGCCGGAGAGAGAGAGCATCGCGAGAGAGAGAGAAGGCCGGAGTTTGGTGCTGTTGTCGTGTCGAGTTGTCGTCATGTGGTGCTGTGTTGTCGTCGCCGAGGTAACCTTCTTCTTCTTATTGTTTTCCTTTCTTTCTCGTCGTCGTCGATCAACCGGAAACCACCACCGCCGCCGCCGCTGGCGGCCATGGCGGCTGTAGGCTGTTGCCGCCGGGAAACCACCAGCCCAGTGGTGGTGTGGGTGTGGTGTGTGTGTCGAGAGGGAGTAGGATGGTAAGCCCTCCTCGTCTCGTTCTTTTGTTTTGTTTTCCTTGTCGTCGCCGGACTTTCGTAAACCGCCGCCGGCGACCACCGCTGCCGGAGGTGGCAGCGGGTGGTGCGCGGTTGTGTCCAGCCTCTTGTAACCATAAAACCCTAATCACGTGAACCTTAGTTGCAAACCCGAATTGTTAAACCGAAAGCGTAAACCGTTTATAATATCGTCATTTCATGTGAAGTTTCAGTAATCTGCCACTGTTTTGCGTAAGCCGTAACTTTTTACTCGTAACTCGGATCGGGGTGAAATCGGTGCCAAAAGTTCCCAATTGGAGTCTAGCAACTTTCCTGTGTTTTGTGCAAAATCCAGTTCGGATCGTAGCATAGGCCAAACCGTCGTTTTATACCGATAGTTGCTGTTTTTCACTGTTCTGCGAACCATTCTTATAAAATCCGTATTTAATTGTAGAAAAATCGTTAGGAGGTGTATAATATGTCATTGGAACCCTAACTCATAGTACTTTCTGACCATGTAATAATATTGAGGATTTACTGGGTTTAAGGAGGTCGAAACAGGTCCCGAACAGACCTGTTTGGCGAGACCGGGAAGTAGTTTTAGTGACGGTTTAAGCGGGTGTCGTGTCGTAGGGTCCGGGTCTCGTATTGATACGTTTTAACGTGCGTTTAGGTGCTGGGAAGTGACCGTAATTGGGAAGCTCGAATTTGTATTGTTGAGCTAGACGCGCATTCGAGGTGAGTTCTCTCACTATAACTAATGTCGGTTATTTTTACATTACGTTGTGTGTGTATGTGGTAGTTCTATTTGCTTTTGATGCGGGGTTAAATAGTGGGGTGTCTAGTCGGACCTTATTGTTGTGACTACGCGGGTGGCGTAGGAGTTCGGCGGGGCCGAGGGTCACATACGCGGGTGGCGTAGTAATTCGGTGGGACCGAAGGTTGTATACGCGGGTGGCGTATGAACCCGGGGGTGTCGGGTTGCGTTAGCACGATTGTCGTGTGGTCGGTGGGACCGACGTATGCCTATTAGGTGGGTTGGTGGGAGTATGCACATCTATGATTTGTTCGTAGACTTGTATGCTGTTTATGTGCAATTATCTGCTTATGGTGGTGTGGAAATAACTGTGTTACTTATGGCGTTGAATTCACTAAGCTTCGTGCTTACCCTTTCCCAATAAACTGTGGTTTCAGGTACGGGCGGCTCCAAGGCGTGACGAGTACACACTGGCGCGCGAGGAGAGCTGGTTGCTTTATGGTTTTTAATAATTAAACGTTTATTCCGCTGGTTTTTATTATGAAGATATTAATTATGAGTTTGCAAACGAAACGTTGGGATCATTTAATGAGTTGTTATAAATGAAATGTTTATTTAAAAAATTTAAATTTGCTTGTAATTTTTGGGACGTTACAACTTGGTATCAGAGCACGGCTTGAGTGAATCAAACGCATTTCGGTGTGTTTGATCTCAAGTTTGCGGCTATAAAAAATTTCTTTAAAGTTTTTGGGAAATAAAAAGAAGGAAAAATCCGTTTGAGAAACGGTGATCGGAGGCGCAGTGTGTACAGTCAGCCGGAGCCAAAGGGGAAAGGTACAGTACTTAGTGTTTTATTGCTTTCTAGATCATAGAGTATGCATGCTAGATTGCCTGTTGTGGACACTATGATGTATGTTGTACTGCTTGCTATTAGGAATTTATGCTAATTATGATAGGTTACTAAGTGGATGCCCTCTAGGTTGTATGCAGTAAGAGATTTATAGCCTTAGAATATTTGATTTAGTTCTATTGCGCATCTCTTGTTTGAGTCCAACCGTTCTAGGATAGAATCTTGTATTCGAATGTCTATTTATTTCGCACTGCATATAATCGGGTATTCGCGAGGTCGCTCGTTATAATTAGTAGGGATTCGGTAGTAGCAAGGGTAGTGGGATAAGAGGAAGTTCCTAGAGAGCTGGGAAGGGTGTTTATGTATGAGTATGTGTGCTAGATTGCTTTCTAGAACATAGGAGTATGTATGCTAAATTGCTTGGTGCTTATTACACTGTATTGCATGTTTGTTGCTTGCTAATAGGAGGTTATGCTAGCCTTGATAGGTTGTTAGGTGAATGCACTATAGGTCGTATGCGGTAGGAACCGAATAGCCTTAGAATGTCGGATTTAGTTCTATTGCGCAGCTCTTGTTTGAGTCCAACCGTTGTAGGATAGAATCTTACATTCGAATGTCTATCTGGTTTGCACTGTGTGCGACTGTGCATTCGCGAGGCGACTCGTCATGACTAGTAGAAATTTCGTTGTAGCAAGGGTAGTGTTTGGGGGTGGAATTCCTAGGGAGCTAGGAAGAGTGTGTACATATGCTGATGCGGGCATATGGGTATAGTTATCAGCAAGGAGCTACTTGGACCCCTTGGGATGGAACTCGGAACGGGCGATGATAGGTGTGGATGGTAGTAGTAGAGCTCCTACTACCGGAGGCACAGGATCAATGCTCGAGTCGGGGAAGTCACGAGGAATCCAAGGAGTTGGGCGTGAGTGTTGTTAGTGTGCGTGGTTATGTGCTGATAACGCGTTGTATTATCTACCCAGAATAGCCGTCACGAGGAGAGACAACTATAGTAGATCCACTGGTACAGGTGTGTACTTGATGTGCTTTGATGGGATGATCGTTGGGGTAGTGACGAAGGTTGTAAATTAGTAGTCGTTGGAATAAAAGGACGATTCTAGTATTAATCACTTGGAGTGGCGATAAGGATGATTGTGCTAGAATCATAGGCTTATAGAGCCGACTTTGATTTGAGGAAAAATCGCAGGGATTATTTGGCGTAATTTCCCAACTTGCCTAAGAGGTTTAAATGTCCGGATGACGTTAGTGGATCGGAGAGATTTGGAGGAGTAGGAGTTGAGGCGTAGAATGCCGACTGAGTCATGCACAAAGTTTGATTTTGAAATAGATTGCATTAACAAATTCTTGTGTTTCAAATCATTTTTATGGATGGTGTTTTGAAATTTTGGGAAGTGTTTAGCACACGCACAAGATTTTGAAATATGGTTTTGAAAATGTATGAAATCGTTTTATTACGGGGGTGCAAACTTTGTTAGAATTTGTCTCATTTCTTTATTTTTCCAACGGTTCTTACGGGTAAGATGATATTCGTGTTTTGTGGTGTTTAAAATGTTGGGCAAGTGACTACGGCTTGTGACTTTAACATTGGAACTCCTCCACATATGTTAGAGTTGAGACGGAAAGTTACATTCCATGATGTCTGTATAAAGCTATTTGAGTGAGTTGGTTAAGATAAGTTCTGTTTTACGGCATGTTGAGTCGTGTGGGTTTAATTTCATGTGGTGCATATCTTATTTGTTCATGTGACCATTTGGGGAACTCTTGGAAATCAATTTAAAGAACCCCACCTTTTGAGATTTTATGAGGTTTTAGTCGATATTTTCAAATGGTGGAAACGGATTGGTTTTTATCTTAAGTTTGAAACTTACACGAGACAGTTGTGTTTTAACAAAAATATATTTGTAAACCGTTTTATCGTTTTGTATGACTAGCCGACGTGCGTAAGATTTGTTAGTGAACCTTGTGCCACGACATTTTATGTTGAAAAAGAGGAATTTTGGGGTCAAACGTCGTGGGACTGATTTTGAAACTATGTGCACGCTTTTGTCGCACCCGGTGTAAGGTCGAGCGGTTACTTTAAATACATGTCATGAGTCAATTCATACTAGAACCGTGACGGTTCATTTTCAAAGAAATTATTTATTTCGCTTACGTTTTGTGAGTAAATTAAGCTGCAATGAGATGATTTTCAACATGATTTTCATATGTGGGACGAGCGTGTCCATTTTTGCGTAATTACCGACCTGGTAATAGTAGTTTTCTTGCTTACGGTCTTTTTGAAATGAAAAATCTTGACGTTGAGAATATTTTGTAAATGATTTTGTAAACCATTTGGGAAGTGCGTTTATAAGTGTTATGTGTCATTTTGAGAATTTTAAGGGTGTGAGTCCTTTTGGAAAACGCTTTTGTTTAACTCGTGTCGAGTTTGGGACTAATGTTATTTAAGAGTATTGCTTGCTTAAACTTTATTTAAACGCGTTTTTGACCGACTTATGGATCTAGCAAGCGTGGAGCATTTTGCTCGGTTTTGACTTGGAGTTAGTCATGGGCTAATTGCCCGGTTTTAATGACTCGAGGGGGAGTCTTGTTGATGAATTGTTTTGTCGCACCGTTTGGCATTCATTGCACGTCGAGTATTTACACGTTTGGGTGAGGGAGACAATCCGAGATAGGCACTTGTGGGTAGGATGTTTTACTTTGGATCCTTAGGCACGTTAGTTAGTCGCTGGTAGTGGTCGGTTGGGTATCTCGGGGTGAGGCCCCGGTGTTCAGGTGTTATAGCCTAGGCTTTCTAGTAGGTGCTAGGAGGATATAGTTGTGGGCACTTACCTGGGAGGTAATTCCGATGTGAGGGGCCCTGAGGCGTTACCTGAGAGGTAGGCGTCAGGGTGTATCCTCGGTTCAGATAAATTAGCTTTGTAGAGCGAGTGTGGGGGATACGTCGACGGTGGGAGGTTGGGTATTCCACGCGTGTTGGTAAGGTAGGCCGGGTAGTATCGGTTAAGGGAATGACCTACGTGTGTGTTAGTTGACTTGATTGTGGGGGATATCTATTTGTGTTAGTGTCTAGGATAATACCACGCTTATGTGATTTATTATAATCGGTTGGACCGATGTTCGGCGGGTGGCCGATGTTTGTTATCGTAATCGGTTGGACCGATGTTCGGCGGGTGGCCGATGTTTGTTATCGTAATCGGTTGGACCGATGTTCGGCGGGTGGCCGATGTTTGTTATCGTAATCGGTTGGACCGATGTTCGGCGGGTGGCCGATGTTTGTTATCGTAATCGGTTGGACCGATGTTCGGCGGGTGGCCGATGTTTGTTATCGTAATCGGTTGGACCGATGTTCGGCGGGTGGCCGATGTTTGTTATCGTAATCGGTTGGACCGATGTTCGGCGGGTGGCCGATGTTTGTTATTGTAATCGGTTGGACAGATGTTCGGCAGGAGGTCGACGTTTGGTTAATATAAGTTATTGAAAATCTTTGGAGTCTATTAGAATTCGTGGAAGTTAATCGACAGTTAAGGGTAGGAATGATCGTAGTCGAGTATCCTGTAGGGCATACTGTGAGCAGCTTTAGAATGGTTAGAGCTTGAAATTTGACTCGGGATACATGGAATGTCTAAGGTTGGGGAACAACCGAAGTCGCTTGGCTAGGAATGATTCCAGTTGCTGGGGTGTTCTTCTGATCGTAATTTCAGTGTCCTCGAAGGAGTTTTGTGGTAAGAAGGGGAATAGAGAAATTTAGGTTTCAGTTAGTGGAAGTCCAGTGGCAACACCGAAGGGGTTCCAAGTGGACTTGGGAACCCGAGGCTGAGATGCGGGAGAATTATCTAGAGCTATTCATGGGCATAGACTTCGAGGACGAAGTCTAATTCAAGTGGGGGAGAGTTGTAAAGCCCGTGTCCCGATAGACATTTTATTTAATTATTTATAATGTTTTTCAGCGGAATTATTTCAAGTTAATTTAATTACGTTATTATCTTCTCTTAACGAATATACTTAACGAGGTTAAGCGTCAAGGACCTAAAACGTTTTATTTCGTGGGGATGATTGGTCATTTGTTAAATCCCAAGTTTCGTTGGGGAAAAACCTTAGTTGTAATCATTTTTGTCAATAAGGGGCTAAATTATAAAATCTTAAATTAATGGGGTTTAATAATAAAATGTTTTTAAAACCTAGGGACCAAACTTGTATTGTTGTAAAAGTGTGGCATGGAGATCGGCCCTTAGGAACCGACCTCCCCTTCCCTTCTCTCGTTGATTTTTCTTTTCACGCAAGGCAACACCATGGGAACCCTAGTCTCGTCTCCTCATTATTGTCGCTGCTAACCCACCCAAAAACCACCGCCGGCGTCGCTGTGGTTGTTGCCGGAGAGAGAGAGCATCGCGAGAGAGAGAGAAGGCCGGAGTTTGGTGCTGCTGTCGTGTCGAGTTGTCGTCATGTGGTGCTGTGTTGTCGTCGCCGAGGTAACCTTCTTCTTCTTATTGTTTTCCTTTCTTTCTCGTCGTCGTCGATCAACCGGAAACCACCACCGCCGCCGCCGCTGGCGGCCATGGCGGCTGTAGGCTGTTGCCGCCGGGAAACCACCAGCCCAGTGGTGGTGTGGGTGTGGTGTGTGTGTCGAGAGGGAGTAGGATGGTAAGCCCTCCTCGTCTCGTTCTTTTGTTTTGTTTTCCTTGTCGTCGCCGGACTTTCGTAAACCGCCGCCGGCGACCACCGCTGCCGGAGGTGGCAGCGGGTGGTGCGCGGTTGTGTCCAGCCTCTTGTAACCATAAAACCCTAATCACGTGAACCTTAGTTGCAAACCCGAATTGTTAAACCGAAAGCGTAAACCGTTTATAATATCGTCATTTCATGTGAAGTTTCAGTAATCTGCCACTGTTTTGCGTAAGCCGTAACCTTTTACTCGTAACTCGGATCGGGGTGAAATCGGTGCCAAAAGTTCCCAATTGGAGTCTAGCAACTTTTCTGTGTTTTGTGAAAAATCCAGTTCGGATCGTAGCATAGGCCAAACCGTCGTTTTATACCGATAGTTGCTGTTTTTCACTGTTCTGCGAACCATTCTTATAAAATCCGTATTTAATTGTAGAAAAATCGTTAGGAGGTGTATAATATGTCCTTGGAACCCTAACTCATAGTACGTTCTGACCATGTAATAATATTGAGGATTTACTGGGTTTAAGGAGGTCGAAACAGGTCCCGAACAGACCTGTTTGGCGAGACCGGGAAGTAGTTTTAGTGACGGTTTAAGCGGGTGTCGTGTCGTAGGGTCCGGGTCTCGTATTGATACGTTTTAACGTGCGTTTAGGTGCTGGGAAGTGACCGTAATTGGGAAGCTCGAATTTGTATTGTTGAGCTAGACGCGCATTCGAGGTGAGTTCTCTCACTATAACTAATGTCGGTTATTTTTACATTACGTTGTGTGTGTATGTGGTAGTTCTATTTGCTTTTGATGCGGGGTTAAATAGTGGGGTGTCTAGTCGGACCTTATTGTTGTGACTACGCGGGTGGCGTAGGAGTTCGGCGGGGCCGAGGGTCACATACGCGGGTGGCGTAGTAATTCGGTGGGACCGAAGGTTGTATACGCGGGTGGCGTATGAACCCGGGGGTGTCGGGTTGCGTTAGCACGATTGTCGTGTGGTCGGTGGGACCGACGTATGCCTATTAGGTGGGTTGGTGGGAGTATGCACATCTATGATTTGTTCGTAGACTTGTATGCTGTTTATGTGCAATTATCTGCTTATGGCGGTGTGGAAATAACTGTGTTACTTATGGTGTTGAATTCACTAAGCTTCGTGCTTACCCTTTCCCAATAAACTGTGGTTTCAGGTACGGGCGGCTCCAAGGCGTGACGAGTACACACTGGCGCGCGGGGAGAGCTGATTGCTTTATGGTTTTTAATAATTAAACGTTTATTCCGCTGGTTTTTATTATGAAGATATTAATTATGAGTTTGCAAACGAAACGTTGGGATCATTTAATGAGTTGTTATAAATGAAATGTGTATTTAAAAAATTTAAATTTTGCTTGTAATTTTTGGGACGTTACACTAATGAGCGTCTTTTGTAACGCGATATTTGTTTTTTTTACGTTTTTAACGTCTTATTTGCTAGTTTTTTATATATAACATAATTTAAGTTGTTTGTTATCATTAACTCGTCGAATAATAGTACAAAACATAAGTTTTTTATATATGATATAGAGATTTGCCGCCATAAGTCACGTCTTGATAAACGTCATGGCCTCGCCGTGGCTCCTAAGGCTTGAGGCTTGGCCTTACTGCCACGCCACGCCTCACGCCATTTAGAACCTTGCCTGCAGGCAATATTGTATACCTTTCCTTAAAAAGTTATAAAAGCCAAATAACCCTTTTCTGCATCTTTTGAGAATATCCCCACGAGTGCAAGATATTGAGAGATCTTCTAAGCAGAGAGCAAGAATCTTGGAGGATCCCACCGATTTTGCATGGGGTAAAATAGGTGAGCCTCCTACCGATTTTCTAAGACAGAAATTGGTGGAGGATAGCTTAGTTAAATGTTTGAGAAGTTTATCTTCATTCCGCAATGGTAGATTCACTTCTTCTTGATTTCGGCTGATCTTCGACTTTACCGAACTATGAAAGTATGACTAAGCTATTACAAAGAACCTGAAAATATTCTAAGTACAAAATATGATAATAAGGAGATCGGGAGGTCATCTTTAAATATTTGGTGACCCAACACATTTGTTAAGACATCATTTACTGAGCATAATCATCGGACATTAGTGAGCATATGTTGATAAGAGGTAGGATTCCATCTGATATCGTCATATGATGTTTTGTACTTGATGTTGATCTTCGATGGTTTTTTCGGCTGAATGGAAATGCTAACATTCAATATGGAGTTATGGCTACCTATTAAAATGATAATAGAGTTTTACACATGGTTTCAGTATTTGAATGTTAAACTTTATTCACGTTTTGAATGAGTATGAAGTTTTGTTTACCTATTAAAATGGGTGTTGATTATTGAGTCTTTATAACCAAAATTGGGTTTTGGAAAGAAATTCCTTTTTAAAGTAAATATAATTTTAATAGACCAGTCGTTGTTTAAAGAGAAACCTTTTAGTTTTATCATTTTATGTTATATTATAAAATGCTTGAACTTTATAGGCTTTAAGCCTAAATTTTTTCTAATCAGATATTTATATTAGGTCTTAGTGGAGTCTGAGTAGGGTCTGAGTGGCGCTGAGAGTGTTGTAGAGTTTTCGGTAGGATGGATTCATAGACATCATCAAAATTTGAAAATAACATATTTGATGCTTTTAGTAACCCCTTACTTGTAATAATCTTAATCCCTTGAGAACTTTTCGGAGTTTAAGGGTGTTAAGGTGACTTATCTATTTTTCAGGGACTTTGGTGTAGATAGGTGTCTAAAGAAAGTAAAACCCTTAAACCCTCATGTTGGTCCCGAAGGGTTATACAAGTTTGTAGAAGGGGGGTTGAATACAAACACAGATTTTTATATTTCTAAATTGTTTATTGATGTATATCAAACAATTTACAATTTGTTGCGGAATAAGATCAAGTATAAAACCTAATCTAAACAAACTATGAGAAACACACAGATTTCTTGATTACTATTTTAAAGTGTACATTCATTGGGGTGGGCGCATGATGGCTTACATAAGAGGTTTGACCCAAATAGAATGCATGAATATGTCATCTAAGGGCATGTGTGTAGCCCAAACACGTTGTCACAGGAGTACGTGACCATAAGCATGTGCCATCTACGTTTGTCGGAAGTGTGCATATTTGTTTATAGTGTGGGTTATTACTATCACGGGCGGCCCTGGGGGTGTGCCGGCGGTGCCGCCGCACGAGGTCTTTATTTTCCAAGGGGCCTCCGTATTTTATAAAAATACAATGTAATATTTTTAGTATATAAAATAATTAAAACAAGATATCACCAAAAACATTGTTTGGCGGATTGGCAAGGGTAGGGGTGAGCATTCGGTCGGGTCGGGCGGGTCGGAGCCCAAAACCCGCCACCCGATCGTGTTTCGGGGCGTGGGGAGACCACCCGAAAGCCGACCGATTTACAATTCGGATATCGGATAATCGGGGCGATCGGGTCCGGATCGGGTCGGTCGGGTAAACGCGGGTTGGGCCTGGGAAGAAACTGTAACGAAGTAACGAACCCTGATCAAGATATGCGTAGATATGAGGGAAGTGATGAAAGTAACCTGTGAACCAAAAATCAGAAGTTCAGAACAAATCAGAAACCCAAAAATCAAAATCATTAACAAATCAAGAAATCAAGATTCAAGAAAGTTTAGTAACCTACTTGATGTCTTGATTAGTTGATGGGTGGCGGACGGACGATGGGTGGCGGACGATAGGTCGCCGACGATGGAGTCTCGGCGGCGAAGGGTGGCCGACGATGGAGCCTGGAGGCTGGAGGGTGAAGATGGGGTGGGTTTTTGTTCGTGCAGGCGTGCAGCGGGGTGGGTTTAGGTATTTAGGTTAGAATAGAAACTTAGAATTTAGGGAATTAGGGGTGAAGACCTGAAGTTATTTAGGTATTATTTAAATTCAGTAAAAAAAATTAATTTTTAAATAATTTCGGATATTCGGCTCGGATCGGGTGGGAAAACCCAGACCCAACCCGATCCTACTTTACCCGACAAGGCATTCGGTTCGGGGCATTCGGGGTTCGGGTCAATCGGGTGGCGGGGTTTTTATTGGATTTTCGGGTTGGGTCGATCGAGTTTATCGGACCGGTCGGGTTTTGCTCACCCCTAGGCAAGGGATCTAAAGATAAGGGACGCATCAAGAGATCTATAGTTTGATTCTTATAACATAAATTTCTTATACTTCTGTTTCTAAGGCCATCCGCAGCGCCCACGGGCTCGGCCACGGGCTCGCTGTGGGCTCCCTCGGGTAGTGGTGGGGGTGGCTCGGGCTTCGGCTGCGGGCTCGGCCTCCGGGCTTTCAAACCCGAGGAACCCGAAGCTATTTTCTCAAAAAAAATTGAATCTTAAAAATAAATAACTCCCAACAACGGCTACTTTTTATAAAAAAAATTAATTAAATGTATAAATAAAAGAATTAAAAAATGAGGTGGCAAGAGGGCTTTTAGTTATGCGCTGGGGGTCTTTAGGGCTTGAGGGCTTAGCTGATGTGGCGCCGATGTGACGTTGAGGGCTTTTAGTTATGCGCTGAGGATGGCCTAATAAAATTCTGATCACTTTTTGTTTCTTAATAAAAAAAATTAATGATTTTTTTTCCTGTTTCTTAGTCAATTTGATAATTAAATTATGTAATTTTTTGATAAGGGAAATTAATTAAAATACCCCAAGTTTGAAGTTGACTTACCAAAATACCCCAAAAAATGAAAAGTTTACCAAAATGCCATAAATTTCCGCGGTGGAGTCCCGCGATCGCGGGCAGGGACCATTTTTGAAATTTTATGTGCTTCATATTTACACTTTCAGTCCCTGCCCGCGGTGGTCCCGCGGTGGGGACTGAAAATGTAAATAATCCTGCAAAAATTTTCACAATTGGTCCCTGCCCGCTATAGAGGGCCCCCTCCGCGGAAATTTGTGCCATTTTGGTAAACTTTTCATTTTTTGGTTATTTTGATAAGTCAACTTCAAACTTGGGGTATTTTAATTAATTTCCCTTTTAATAATCTACTTTGTAACTTATTCTTCAAAGTTTAAACCCAAAGTCCTAATTCTTAATTAGTTAATTATATTCTTTTTTTTTCAATCTCCGTTCGTTGTCATCACTCGTCATTAAACAATGTCTCTTTTTGACCTTTTCATTTCTAAAGTTTTAGATACAAAATTGAATTCAATAATTTTGATTATTTAGTATTTTTTATTTTTAATAATTTCTCATATAATATTTTTTTTTATTACGTAATGGAACTTAGAAAAATAAATTTAAATTTGTTGAGTTTTTATATGCTCTTTGAAAGTTGTTTAATCATAATGTTAGAGTTTATTTAACGGACATAGATTTATAAAAACCACAAGAGCAGGGCCGTTTCTGAGATTTTTTGGACCCTAGGCGACTCGTAAATTTTGGGCCCTCAATATGTACCTAAAGAAATTTCAAGTAGACATTTTTTATAATTAAAAACAAACTTTCATACAATAAATACTAATAATTCATACAAAACAGCTTGTTCGAGCATTTTTAATACAAAATCATCTAATTCATCCAAAACAACTTCTTCGAGCATTTTTTGATGCAAAATCATCAATAATAGCATCTAAATCAATACTATCTAGCATGTCTTTTTCAATGCATAATATTGTCAAACCATTCAACCTTTCTTGTGACATGGAGGACCTCAAGTACGTCTTCAATAATTTCAGCTTTGAAAAACTCCTTTCGGTGGATGCTACGGTCACATGCACTGTCAACAAAATTCGATAAGCAACCGAAACGTTAGGATAACAATCTGCAACTTGCACAAAATCAATAATTTCAATTGCGGACATTGATTTAGATGGCAAAGTCACCTGCAACACCTTTAATTCAGAATAAAGATCATTTACATCAACATCCGCCATATTATTATGAGAAAAAGTATCACCAAAATTAGCACAACATTTCATCAATTCATTCTCATCCAATGACTTTACTTTATCCGAATCAAATAAGAATCCAAAGATACTTTCAAATATCTTTAGTTGCTCAAATCTATTATTCAACGAAGCAATTGCCATATCCACAATGGTTAGAAAATAATTAATTCTAAAATTCTCCTTTTCCGATGCTTGCATTTCTTCTCCATGATTACTTTCATCAAATTGTTTTTTCCTAATAATACGACGCTTAATTAAAAATGTAGGATCTACATTCATTTCACATGCTATTTCTTTAGCGGTAACCATACTTGATGCAAACCCTTCAATCCTATATTTTTCAAAAAACTTCGTTACATCTTTAAAGTGTTCCATGGTAGCATTAATGCACATAGATTTCAATTGCAACTTTTTACTAACCTTGTTTATTGCAAATAAAATATCATACTAAATAGCCATGCCAAGTAAAAACTCAAAATTTTCAATTGCACTTACCAAACTTTCCGCTTCACTTTTTGTCTTGGCATCATCACATGATTTGCATAATTCAAGTAAAGCCGATCTTATTTGAGGAGCCTGAAATCTAATTGCCTTAACACTTTTGATTCTACTTTCCCAACGTGTGTTGCATAAAGATTTTACAGTTAAGCTCGACACATTATCAACTAACACCTTCCATCTTTTTGTAGAACTAGAAAATAATGTGTATATGCGTTGAACAATTCCAAAAAATGAAACAACTTTGACACAAGAATGAGCCATATCACTAAGAGTAAGATTAAGGCTATGACAAGCACATGGCATATATAATGCTTTTGGATTAACTTCAAGTAATCGGTTTTGTACCCCTTGGTGTTTTCCCTTCATGTTGGAACCATTGTCATAACCTTGACCCCTCACATCGTCAACATTAAGGTCGGGAGATTTAAGCACATCTAATAATTCATTGAACAAACCCAAACCGGACGTGTCATGAACCCTTAAAAATTCAACAAAGTACTCTTCTATTTTTATAATATTACTAGACATATTCACACATCGTACTATTAAACTCATTTGCTCTTGATGGCTCACATCCGGTGTACAATCAAGAATTACAGAAAAATATTTAGCATCTTTAACAATTTTTATGGTAGAACTTTTAACATTATGAGCTAAAAGAGATATCAACTCACGGTATGAGGCCCCTGATCACGGTATGAGGCTTCTTCTTGATGTATTTTGGGCCTTTCTAATTCTTTACAATTGGGCTTAAAAGACTGATTCTTAATATTTTTTTCAAACTAATATATGAACTCAATTTTTTTAAGGTAATATATAAACTAAATTTTTTTTTCGAGCCCCTAATTTTTTTGTGTCCTGGGCGAGTGCCCAGCCCGCCCTCCCCCAGGGACGCCCTGCACAAGAGTTGTGACGTGGTGGTTAAGGCCCTAGGGGATGTGGTAAATATTCATATGTCCAGGTTCGAATCCAGGCTTACACAACAATTGTGGCCACTAAGGTTTAACAAGGGTTGATGTCTTACGGTCATAATTTGTCAAGGGATTAGTCTAGGCATTGCCTAGGACACCCTTCCAAAAAAAGATAGATTTATAAAATGTTCTTGCTGATATGTGTTTTTGTAATCACCGGTAGCATTGGTTACTTCTATGAAAAAGTATGGTATCCACAACTAGAAAATTTGAATCCAATAATTTTAAACGTCAAATAGGAAGAAAAGATGAACAATTTTTTCAAAGTGAAAAAAAAACTATTGATCAATTTGTTATTATTAACCATTGATCAATTTTTCAAAGGGCCACATCTATTTTATCACACAGGCCTCCATGATGTCAGGGCCGGTCCTGATTACTATTCTTTTTACAACTTGTCCATGATGATATTTGGTGGCGTGAACTTTTATAATAGATGGAACTCACTAGACCTCCAGTTTAACCATCTCTTTTTTATAAAAGTAAAAACTTTTTTAGGTAAGCATCTTAGCGAGGGTTCTAGCAAAGGGAAGGGCAAGATGTGATCCCATATCCTAGAAGATGGAAGTGGTGATGAGTAGTTCATTGCTTTGACCTTTTTAGACTTAGTACTTTTATAATTCTCAGTTGTGGAGGTGTTTACCCGCTACATACATTGGGATGTATGTGGATATCTAACTTGTTTATTTTGGGGCCGTTTTAGCAACAATTATATTATTGTTGCTTTAAATTTTGGGTTTTTACATCACTTAATTCTAATTATGTGTGGGAATTAGTTTGCCCGGCTTAGAACTATGATATATGTCTTGTTCTCATATTTTTTTGTAAACTTTAAGCACACATGCATTAAAGTTGTTTTTATTTCAAAAGGAATTTGTAAATTTTAAATTTGTTTGCTATTTTATGATTTTAGAGGTGTTACAATAAAAACATCAAAACGAATAATGGGTTTGCTTTCATTTTGAGTCTAGATTGAAAATAAGGACGGTTTGTTTAAATGTATGAACCAAGAAACGAAAATGGTGTTTTTGAAAGGAAACAAAAGTTGGGTTAATGGATTTAGCCCACATGAATGGGCTTATTGAATTAAGTCATTTTTTATAGTATGCTGATATCAAATACCCTTTATTAATATATATCGAAATCAGACCTAACTAATTTGATCCATTGGTCTCGCAATTAAACTCAACACCTCATCGACAAGAATTTATAGATTTGATGGATTTTTATTTGAGTAGAAATTTGGCATGCCATATGGGCACAGATGATTTTGCATTTTATTCTCTTCAATTACCCATTTACAAACCAAGTTGGCTTTCTAAACCAATTTGGCTTTCAACATTTGCAGTTGCTTTCTCATTCTCATCAAATTGTTTCATGAAATCTGACAGTCTTGATGCCAAACTTTGTTTTGCTTCTGGAGAAACACCATGCTCCCCGATCACTGACTCGATTACTGCTTGTGCCAATTTTTTATTCTCTAACACAACAGTAGCAGCTTCAGGTATGTTACCATCTTTCGAGAAGCTGATCTGCATTAAAACAACCATAAAAAAGTAATCTCAGAAGTTTGTTTCAATCGATAAAATGACAGTTAACCCCACGACCAACAAGTTGCAACCATCTAAGACGGCTCCGTTTACCAAACGTTTACCCGGGTAAGTACTTACCCGGTCACATTACCTTACCGGATGAATATGGCAATGGCCAAGAATCTTACCCGGTAAGAGCTAAAGCAAGGACCGAGAGTCTTACCCAGTAAGTGAGGGTGAAGACTCTTACCACGGTTAACGCCAAAATTGTTGCATGCGATACCGTTATTTGTGAACTAAAATCTTACCAGGTAAGTAAGTGATAGTGTTAATTTTACCGGTAAGCGCTTACTCGGGTAAATGTTTGGTAAACGACCCCTTAATTGGACTAGATATCTTTCATAAAAGAATGCTCAACCGATCTCACAACTCACAAGAGGAGACATTTCAAGCTAGAACTATCATCCAAGTTGACATGCATCTTTGAAAACATTTGCAATAGAGTCCTCAAATCTTACACCAAACATCATTTCTTACATCAAATCATCCAATGGGCAATACGATTTCTTAACCAATTATATGGTTATGTATTCAACTTCTTTTAAAAACTAAATACTTTTTTCATGGAATGTGTGTTCAGGTTAATTCATGTTTAATAGTAAAATTTATTAAGCTAATTGTAATTACATCTGAATTCATTTGAAACCAACAAGTTTAGGTTTTCGAAACACGGATTCTCTAATACTTATCAACCATTATCAAAAATAGAATATGGAGCATAGCAGAAGAACTTAAGAGATAAAAAAACTAACCGTTAATGATCCAGTAGGCGATGTTGTGAAGAGAATAGAGGAGCCTGGTAAAAAGTTCTCATCCTTAAAAACCTCAAGAAACTTTTCAATAGTTGCAGTATCTGCATCTGTGTAGGTCCCTTGTGCTTTCCAAACCCCAATACACATTTCAGACACTTTTTCAGAGTATTGCTTACCGGTTAAGGGTAGTATCATTGTCACCTGAGTAAATTTTTCAAAGGGTCCTGTACAGAAGACATGAACATTAAGTCAAGGTGCTATGCTACCCACCCATGGTGAATGCAACTATGCAAGATCTCAATGAAGTAGTCAAGTAGAGTTATTATCATAAAAACAAAAAAAAGTAATTCAATTATATTAAAACAAATGCATTATTTTCTAAATATAAATTGATTCACCGTTGTCTCTTAATTCTAATATGGTTCTTAAAACTTTTATAATAAGTCATGGTTCACATGATGTAGAAATATACTTGTGAACAGATTATAATGCATTTAGTTGAATTACATATTGTATATCAACTGATGCGACTCATCAAATTAAATCGACTGTATGGACCATGTTATGTGAATATATATATTTAATCGACTGTATGATTAAGAAAACGAGAATAATGAGATGTATCATGTATGTCAAATTATTTATTAAGACATGTTTCTACAATCAAAGAAAGTTCACATAGCACTACATAAATATGTTTCTTCTTCACTCTTGATGATATATGCGTTTAAAATGATGATTTCCCCAAATTTGAATATGATGAAAATACACATCATCATATTACCGCATACAATGTTCCTTTTCTCTTAACACGCTTAGTTTGCAAGATTTGGTAGTGTTAGAGTATTAATGTCAATATGTATAGCTCAGGATCCTTTCTGTAATTATGTGTAACTTCTCTTTGTATAAATAGTCTCTTAGGGTTTCATTATTAGGTTAGACAATTCACTTGTAAACACTCTCTCATTATATGAAAACGGCCGATTCAGCCATCTCGCGTGTCTCTCTATCAATCGACTCTCCAATTCTAACATGGTATCAGAGCTCTAGGTAAGCATCCTCAACCATCTTTCAGATCTGCATTATCGATTTTATTTTCCTTATTTTGCTGCAGTCGTTTTTGCCTCAAAAATCCATTTTCTGCTGTTTTTTTGACGAAATTCCAAGTATTAAAGTTGTTCAGAATATCATCACGAACCTTCGTACCAAATTTCAGCCTAAACCGACCTGTTTTGAAAATCCGACTCAAGAACATCATACGTTCATATTTGTCGCAACCCACACACTCATAGCAAATTTCAGCCTAAACCGACCTGTTTTGAAAATCCGACTCAAGAACATCATACGTTCATATTTGTCGCAACCCACACACTCATAGTTGTCGCAACCTTCACACACTCATCATTGTCGCAACCTTCACTTACGACTTCATCTCAAATCGCAACCCTTACTTGCGACTTCACCTCAAGTCGCAACCTTCACTTGCGACTTCACCTCAAGTCGCAACCTTCACTTGCGACTTCATCTCAAGTCGCAACCCTCACTTGCGACTTCACCTCAAGTCGCAACCTTCACTTGCGACTTCACCTCAAGTCGCAACCCTTACTTGCGACTTCACCTCAAGTCGCAACCCTTACTTGCGACTTCACCTCAAGTCGCAACCTTCACTTGCGACTTCACCCCAAATCGCAACCCTTACCTGCGATATCAGTCTCTAATCGCAACCCTCAGTTGCGACTTCACCCCAAATCGCAACCCTTACTTGCGACTTCACCTCAAGTCGCAACCTTCACTTGCGACTTCACCCCAAATCGCAACCCTTACCTGCGATACCAGTTTTAAATCGCAACCCTCAGTTGCGACTTCACCCCAAATCGCAACCTTCACTTGCGATATCAGTCTCTAATCGCAACCCTCACTTGCGACACTTTCAGTTATCACAACTAAGAAACTCCTCTTTTCGATTTTCAATTCCGGAACACACAGTTTCGGTACCTCACGATCAGTTTCTTACACTCCGGGTTTTCCTTCCGGTCTTTAGTTCCAGTTCTAAATCAGTTTTCTATTACGTCAGATGGCTCTCAATAGCCAGTCTCAATACAGTGATTGCACGTTTTGTCACTCTACTTCTCATCTTCTTCTCAACTGCCCAATTCGAAAATGTCGATGGTGTGGGATCACACAGCCACGACACTATGGGTCTGACTGTCTAAAACATCCAAGGAACTCAGGTAATCAACGACACTCCGGTAATCTAAGGCAACTGCGTACTCAGTCCTTTGCTGCATCAATCACTCCAGACTCCTCTACACCGCCAATTCAGGCACTGCATAACAACAACTCAGCACCTGACCTCATGGCACTCCGGCGCCAGAACCAAGACCAAATAAAGCGACTCATGACAGGTTCTATGGGTATGCATAACACCAACTCATCACCTATGCATAACACCAACTCTTCACCTGACTCTGTGGCACTCCTGCGAGAAAACCAAGACCAAATAGAGCAACTCATGACAGGTTCTATGGGTATGAATTCTCAGTGCAATATCTCAACACCAGGCAATCCTTGGCTATTTGACTCTGGTTGTTGTAACCACATGACACCTAAGGCTGACGGGTTTATCTCAAAGCAAACCTCCAGCATGTACTCATCAGTCCGCACTGCGGATGCCACTCATTTACCCGTATCTTTCAGTGGAACTGTATCTACCACCAACCTTCAATTACCTGATGTGCTACATATTCCAAACTTATCTCTGAGTCTGATTTCTATCACTCAACTTATGGAATCCGGCCTAATTGTTTTGTTTCATCCTACTGGTTGTGTTGTGCAGGATCCAAAGACCAAGCAGATCCTTGGAGTAGGCCGTAAAGTTGGTCGGATGGTCGAAGTGGCCTACCTCCGTCTCCCCTTACAATCCTCAAATCATGTTGCCTCTGTTTCCAGTACCCCTTCCTTTGAATTATGGCATAAACGCCTAGGACATCTATCTCTAGCTAGGATAAAACTGTTAGCTAGTTCAGGACTGTTAGGCAACACCTCTTCTGAAAACGTTTATTGCTTATCCTGTCAACTTGGCAAACATCATGCCTTACCTTTTCAACTAAATGAATTTAATTTTGCTTCCCCTTTTGACCTCATTCACTCTGATGTTTGGGGACCAGCACCACATCCATCCATGGGTGGTTATCGATACTTCGTTATCTTTATCGATGATCACACACGTTTTACATGGATATATCTCATGAAACATCGCTCCGAACTACCTCAAATCTACATCACCTTCGCCCGTATGATCCTGACCCAGTTTTCCAAGCCTATAAAGATTCTTCGAGCAGATAATGCTATGGAATACAAAGAATCTTCTCTCCTCTCTTTCCTTCGATCTCAGGGTACTCTTTCTCAGTACTCCTGTCCAGGCACCTCTCTACAAAATGGACGTGCTGAACGTAAACATCGCCACATCCTCGATACTGTTCGTACTCTATTAATCTCAGCCAAGTGTCCAGAACGTTTTTGGGACGAAGCTGCCTTCACGACTGTCTACACCATCAACCGTCACCCGACTCCCATCCTCAATCAAAAGTCTCCCTATGAAGTGCTTCATGGGGTCTCCCCTGCATATGACCTCCTAAAAGTATGGGGTTGTGCCTGCTTTGTTCAGTTGCAACCTCATGAACACACCAAACTTGAACCTCCGTTCTCGATTATGCTGCTTTCTTGGCTATGGTATTGAACACAAAGGTTATCGTTGTTGGGATCCAGTCTCTAATAGACTACGTATATCCCGTCATGTCACATTCTGGGAACATCTTCCCTTCTCAACAGTGTCCAAATTTCAAGACATACCCAATCCTTCCACTTCCTTCTTCACTAATAACTCTATCTCTTTGGACTCCCACCAATTAGATTCCATGCTGACCTCACCATCTGTCCCATCTCCTTCCAACTCACCTCCATCTGAGTCTTATTCTGTACCATCTGTTCCACCTCCTTCCGCTTCTTCTCAACCGAAACCTTTATCTGTTCCATCTGAACCTTCACCTGACCCACCTGTGCCATCTAATCACGATCAATCATCTGCACCAACTCCAAGTACTACTTCTGAGCCATCTGCTGAGTCTATGGATCCTAGCTCCTCTCAACCACAAGATGAAGCACGATGCTCCGCTCGGGTAAGACAAGTTCCTTCTCACCTTCGTGATTATCATTGTTATGCCACTTTACTGTCCACCCATGAACCAACTTCCTTCAAGGAAGCCGAGTCTAACCCTGTTTGGAAGCAGGCTATGACAGAGGAACTTCAGGCACTTGACAAAGCCAATACATGGGAGTTTGTTCCTCTCCCACCGGGAAAGTCACCCATTGGTTGCAAATGGGTCTTCAAAATCAAAACCAAGTCTGAGGGATCCATTGATCGATACAAAGCACGCCTTGTGGCAAAAGGCTTCAATCAAGAATATGGCATTGACTACGAGGAAACGTTTGCTCCTGTGGCTCGTGTCACATCAGTTCGTAGCCTTCTCGCCATAGCTGCCACCAAGAAGTGGCCACTCTATAAGATGGATGTCAAGAATGCCTTTCTGAATGGCGATCTCGAAGAGGAAGTCTACATGAGACTCCCTCCAGGTATGACCTCCCGTCAGGGACATGTATGTCGACTTCGAAAAGCCCTCTATGGCCTCAAACAAGCTTCTCGTGCTTGGTTCGAAAAGTTTAGCAACACTGTCATCTCATTGGGCTTTTCTCCAAGTAACTATGATTCTGGCCTGTTTACTCGGACTACTGCTGCAGGTACTATCTTACTTCTGTTGTATGTTGATGACATGATCATCACCGGCAGTGACACTATAGGTATCAATCATCTCAAACAATCTCTCAGCTCATGTTTTGAGATGAAAGACCTTGGCAAACTACACTACTTTCTTGGACTTGAAGTTCTATCAGACTCCTCTGGCATCTATCTCTGTCAAGCCAAGTATATTTCAGATCTGTTGTCCAAAACTGGGATCACGGACAACAAAGTTGCATCTACACCCATTGAGCAAAATTTGCACCTTGCTCCGAATGCCGGAACCCCGCTGAAAGACCCCACACGGTACCGTCAACTAGTTGGCTCTCTGGTCTACCTGACTGTTACTAGAACAGATCTTGCCTATGCAGTTCATATAGTTAGCCAATTCATGGCTGCCCCGTGCTCAGACCACTATGCCGCTGTTCTTCGTATACTTCGGTACCTCAAAGGGACAATGTTCCATGGACTTCACTTCTCATCCACTTCATCCTTACAGCTTCGTGCCTTCTCAGATGCTGACTGGGATGGTGACATAACCGATCGTCGTTCAACTACCGGCTATTGTTTCTTTCTTGGGGACTCTCTTATCTACTGGCGCAGCAAGAAACAATCACTGACAGCTCACTCCAGCACTGAAGCGGAATATAGAGCCTTAGCTGACACTACTCAGGAACTTGTATGGCTACGCTGGCTACTATCTGATATGGGCGCTCATCAATTTTCCCCAACACCATTATGGTGTGACAACACTAGTGCTATTCAGATTGCTCACAATGATGTCTTTCATGAGCGTACAAAGCACATCGAGATTGACTGTCATTTCACTCGTCAACATGTTCTTCGCAAGACGGTTAAACTTTTTTCAATCTCCACCATTGATCAGGCTGCAGATATCTTCACCAAAGCTCATCTTCCAGGGCGTTTTCGGGCTCTTGTTTCCAAACTCAATTTGTCTCATTCTTCCCCTACTTGAGTTTGAGGGGGGATGTTAGAGTATTAATGTCAATATGTATAGTTCAGGGTCCTTTCTGTAATTATGTGTAACTTCTCTTTGTATAAATAGTCTCTTAGGGTTTCATTATTAGGTTAGACACTTCACTTGTAAACACTCTCTCATTATATGAAAACGGCCGATTCAGCCATCTCGTGTGTCTCTCTATCAATCGACTCTCCAATTCTAACAGGTAGGAATTGATAAGATTTAGAATTGGGTTCCATTCCAATCCCTCGTTTAATATAAAAGAAAGTATGAATTTAAAATCCTGAGAAAGAATTGGGTTCCATTCCAATCCCTCGTTTAATATAAAAGAAAGTATGAATTTAAAATCCTGAGGAATACTGTTTGGTTTGATGGAATGATTTTGAGATATTTGGATTTCATGAACTGATCTGAAATTGGAGGGACTTGTATTTGAAAGGATTTGGAATCTTTGATGTGTAGAATTTGGAATGAAATTGAATTACATTTTCTATAAATAATTTATAAAAACAAATTGTAAAAATAATTAAATTAACTTTTTATTAATTGATTATTACAAAACAAAATATCTTTTAATTAATTGATTATTACATATTTTTTATAAAGAATAGAATTCACTTTCTCTCAAAATCTAAACCAAAACGTACCAAAAATTTCAAAATCCTTCCGTTAAATCTATATCTTTCAAACCAAACAGGGGTGGGGGATGAGTTTTATTTAAATATGGCAGGCAGCTGAACAATAATTCAACAATCACAAACAATTAACAAGTAAATAATTCGTAAGTAAGCATAAGTTGGTTGATATAATATGAAAAGTGAAATGAACGTCATTGGCAAAAAAAAGAGAAAAAAAAAATTAGTTGAGGCATACCAGTAACGATGTCCCTGTAGAACTGAACGGAATCCGTCAACTCAGCAGCGGTTTTGCCCTTCCACTTAACGGCGAGTGACGGAATGGCTTTATCCTCCAAGTACACACCAATCCCCGTAAACTTCACGAAGTTACCTTGAATTTCCATACCTCTCACACCTTGCGCATCATAGAAACAGAATTCAAACACCAATTCAGAATCATATTAACAATTTAAAAAAAACAGTACGCCTAATCGAAGAGCTACACGAAATTGACATGATCTGTTTATTAGTTGAAGATCGGATTTACAGATTTTGGATGTGGAAATTATATAATACCTGCGCCTCCTAGGAACAAAGTGGTGGTTGCGCCGGGAGGCTTGACGGATGGTGGAAAGACGATGGATTCGACCTGGATACTGGTGGAGGAGGGCGGCGGAGCCATTGTAATTCAGTCGGAAAAACACGAAGAACAGTTGTGTTGACTGTTGAGTGATAATTAACGGTAGGTAGGTTGGTATTTATAGGGGAAATGGAAGTGGTAGATAGATCGTGTGGAAGAAAAGGAGTGAGTTGGAGCATATGGACGATGGAGATAAGACAGGTACGTACATATTTAGGAAGTGGTAGACGGGTACGCCATCAGTATCCCATTCCTCTATCTTTCAAAGATTTCAGCTCTACATCAGCGTCACATCAGCTTTTTTCAATCCTTAAACACCCTTACCCCATTCTCTCAAACCCTTTTGCCATCTCATTTATTTTAATTCTTTTATTTATACATTTAATTATTTAACAAAATAAAAATATTTATATATTTTTTAATAAATAAAAATAAGATAAATAATAAAAATTAAAATTCATATCATTCATTAAAAATAAAAATTACAAAATAAATTTAAAAATCTACTCATCGTCATTGTTGGGAACTTGGATACGCCAAATATGTTCGACCAAATCCGACCGAAGGTTATTATGAGTGTCCCGGTTTATGACTTCTCGAATATTCGTTCGAATAGTTGTCTGCTCATCCTGAACCGCCGCCTAAACATATCCGGTGTATAAATCGGGTTGACACCAAAGTAGTCCCGCATAAGCCGCTCGTTTGCAGTTACTCGACCTCTTTCAATGTTTGCGGCCCTCTCTCTTGTTGACGATGAGGCGGTGCTACCATACAGCGATTGTGCAGTCTGTCGAAAAATTTCCCTTTGTAGATTCAACAACTCGTCGGTGTCTACGGATGATGATGATGCGGTTGGTGAACCGGGTTGTGACGAATCCATATTGTTTAAAATATAGAGAATGGAAGAGTGTTTGAGAGAGTTTGAGAGGTGTGAAAAATAAGAGGTTGAGAGAATATGAGAGAGTTTGAGAGGTGTTAAAAATAAGAGGTTGAGAGAATTTTAGAGAGTTTGAGAGGTGTGAGAAATAAGAGGTTGAGGGTTAAATATATAGTGGGATTAAATTGAGAAAAAAATTTATTTATTTTTGTTTAAAAATAGCCGTTCAACGGCATTATTTTTAAAAATTAAATAATTTTTTTTAATAAACCTTCGGGATGAATCGGGATCCCGAACCCGGAATCCATCCCGCCCCGCCATCCCCGCAAGGGCCGTAGCCCATTCCCGCTGAGCCCGAAGGCATCCCGAGCCCCATCTTTCGCCGGGTACGGATGGCCTTATTGAAGTAACTAACACTAAAAATGAAAAATGATTTGTCGGCAATGTCCTTGTATTTAAAGGCAACAAAGGACATGAGAAGAAATTATAAAAAATACCTTCATCTTTCAATTTGTGGAGTGGAGGGGTGGGGGGTGTTATTGTCATTTTCTTTAAACCGCTAATTCAGATGGGTAGCCAAAGCATATTCCCCGTTCCTTCGCCACCTACCAGTCCAACAAAAATTAATACTTGAATCAATTGGCAAGTAAAACAATATGGAAAGTAGCAACAGCTGCTTTGGGATTGCTTATTTAAAATGAACCGAATGTTCAATGATTTGTTTGTAAACCGTTTGGTGAAAAGTTCGATTATGTTTGTTTATTTAGGGGTGTTTGGGATTGCTTATTTAAAATAATTTGTGCTTATTTTTAACAGTGTTTATCAACTTATGTCGTGCTAAAAAAGAGTTGGGAGTAAAAATGTAATTTGGACAAATAAGTTATAAGCAGTTTCAAATAAGTTAGAATGAATTAACTTATCAAAAACAACTTATTTGTGGTGGGGAAAAGTCATAAACACTTTTCTTTTTTCCAATCCAAACACTAAAAATAACTTATTTGCGGTGAGGAAAAGCAATAAGTCAAAAAAATAAGCAATCCCAAACACCCCCTTAATAAATGAACAAACATGAACATATTTTTTATTCATTTAGTTAAATGTACGACCATAAACAATGGCATCGTTCGTTCATTTGTGTTAGTGAACGTTCGTTTACATTTGTTTATGTTCATTTATATATACAAATATGGACGAATTATCGTGTGAGAAGTTAAGGTTCACATAAGGAATGGATCTAAAACGTTGATCATTTTTAATCAAATGCCCTCCCATGAAGGGGATTGATCCAATGCATCTCAGTGCATCTTATCTCAGTGCATCTCATCCTAATGTGTGTCCATTTCTCATCCAATGGATGATAACCACTTCTCACATTAACTTCAACTTCTCATCGGGACCCAATCCTATAAATATATTTATATATTATGGCCTTAATGTGTTAAATCACTAAATAAATTAAGTGTTTAGAAAAAAAAATCATCCCTCAAAAGTTTATCACATTTTTTTTTTGTTATCTTAGAGGAATGAAATGATTAGTAATGGACTAATGATGGTTGTTTATGTTCATATACATTTGTTTGTTTAAATTCATTCATGTTTGTTTAAGTTCGTTCATTTACGTTCCTTTATGCACGTTTAGCATCTTAACGAAAGAACATGAACTAACACGAACAAACACATTTTCTTAATGAACGAACGAACATGAACACAAAAAATTTCAGTCACTTTGGGTTCGTATTCGTTTGTTTGTTCTGTTAAGTTAAACGAACGGATATAAACAAGTCTCCGTTCATGTTCATTTGGTTTGTTTACGGCGCTAGTTCTGGGGTTCTTTGGGCTATTATTGAGATATCTGAGGTAATGCTTGTATGATTTAGTTTTGTTTATACTGATGAATTTAGGTATACCTTAAATCAATAAGTGGTTGTTGGCTGTAACATTGAATATGAGGGAGATGTTATACTCATAAAATTCGGTATTTTTTAGTTTTTATCGAAGTTTTTGACGGAATTCGTTCGTTGATAATCCATTGAAACATATTCGAAAAATTAATAATGTATTGTTTAACTTTCGTTGAAAATATGTCGCAAAATTTAATTCGGAGCCGTTGTATACTTGAATAAAAAATAAAACAATTGATTGGAGGGAATCTAAAACTTAAATCTAGTAAAATGATATAATTAATTTTTGCAATATATCGAAGATCCATTGAAAAAAGTAGATTAATGGGAAGATCGAAAAGTTGGAAGAAGAAAAGATTTTTTTGCTCATACGCATGGAATTGGCTAAGCGTTTTTAGCCCTTATTACAGTCACCTAGAAACGTGGAAGCTCCTGATTCAAGTGACAATACTTCTGCCCAGACTCCTACAGGAGGCAACAATGAAGATTTTTTTTTATTAAAATCAATAATTAAAGTAAACCCCAATTACACCGGATTTTGGATCATAGATCGGGCCTAAAAAACCCGGGTTTTATTCCAGGTCAACATTGTTAAATTGTTTTTATAACTCAAAGTTGTAAAATTGTTAGTGTAGAGTTAAGTTTTTAGAGTTATAATTAGATAATTTTATTTACACTTTTAAAACATGACAAATGTTGGTTTCTAAAACCTTTGTGTTTAAACATTTTGACTAATTAGTCCTTAGACGTCTGTTTGTAAGCCAATAATCATTTTCAATAAGCCATTAATGACTCAGCTGTGCATTTAAAATGAATGTAATGAGGGCAACTGTGCAAGTTGTTAAATCTTGAAAATGCATCTGGATAATTTATTTATCGAAATCTTCACATAGCTCTTTTGATCCGTTGTAGTTTTTTAGAAGTTCATTTGTTAGAAAATTTGAACTTATGGGTTGTTACTAAACGCTTACAAGGTAAACAAATACCAATATTACTTACCTTACCGATTGAGCTTGACATGACCGATAATCTTACTGGGTAAGAGGCATAACAAGAAGCGAGAGTTTTACCGGCAGTGGCGTAGCTAGTAGGGAGGTTGGCTGGTGCAACCCCCCCCCCTACCTTTTCACATAATAGTATAATATACAAAACATTTTAAATGTATGGTAGTGGTGCAAGTGGTTTATCCTTCGATTGAATACGCTGTAAACCCAAGTTCGAATCACTGCACTCTGATTTTTTTGTTAGTTCTTCCTATTTTATATCAATTTTTTTGTTTAACTATCACTCTTTTTAATTTCTTGTTTTTGTTTTTAAAATTTAAAATACTTATATATAATTTGTAATATTTACCTTTATATTATCAAACAACTTTTCTTTTAATTATTTTCAATTATTAATAATAAAAAATGATTATATCAAAAATCAAAATAAACTAAACTGATATTGATATTATTGTACGTATTCAAAAATATATAAGTCAAATTTAATAAAAAGAAAACATCTTGAGCCATAAACTTAGGCGTTTGTTTTTTTAAGAGGTCTGAAGTTTGAAATCTGAAGTCTTATTTCACTTTTGATTAATAAGATATGGTGCTTTAAAAGGTTATAAAACATTAGTTTACCTCTTCTAATTTCAGACGTATTTCAGACTTGAGAGCCTCTGAAGTCTGAAAAAAACAAACGGTCTGAACGTAAAAACGTTTGACCGATTCAGACTTCAGATGTATTAAGAGGTTTTTTTTTAAACAAACAGCCCCAAAGTGATTTTTCACTCATACATAAATTGGTTATATTGATGTTATTATATATGATATATAAAGAAATCAGGGTAAGTAATGGTTCAAAAATAAGTTTCAATTAACACTAAAACATAAAATATTTATCTCTTTTCAATCATTTTACAAATAAAAGTTATAATATTCATGGTTTGTTTTTTATCTACACATATCAAAAATAATATTTTACTATTAAATTATCATGAGACATAAAAAAAACCACCATTAATCGCATATTTCATATTAAACAATAACACTTCAATTTACAAACAAAATTTGGAAATATGCATATAGTACATCATGTGATGTTTTGAAAATGTAAAGGTGTGAGTCCTTGGAAATGAGGGTTTTCCCGATTCAAAGTTTTATTTCGGGTTTTCATGGAATTGAAGTATTTACCGGCAAACGGTGTGTGTTGTTATATTTGATGTCATTTTATAACTTTCATAAACTACCTTTTGGAGTTAGTTGAGCTTGTGGCTCGGTATTGAATTTTATTAAGTCTTGGGGACATTTGTCCAGTTTTGGTAACTCAAGATTGAGTTTTGATAATGAATTATGTTATTGGGGAATTGCATGTTTTGAATGCATGTGTTTATTTATTTGGGGTCGTGTAATATTTAGACCTTGATAGCTATGGATCCATAGGCATTTGAGTTTCCCTTAGTCTCGCGGGCAAGAGGTCGGAATTGATTGAGCTCAGTTTTACGAGACGTTAGTTTATTTTGTAGCATGGAATAGGCATCGGGTTCCATGATAAGTAAGGCGTGGACCTAGATGGTCGGGCGTCGTCTCATGGGCAGTAAGGTGTAATTCCATATATGTGCTTAGCACGAGATATGAATCGAGTTCCATGATAAGTAAGGCGTAGACCTATATGGTCGGGCGTCGTCTAATAGGCAGTAAGGTGTAATCCCTAATGTGCTGTTGTGGATTTGGCGACCCAACGTATAGACCTGGAGTGGTTGAAGTTGGGGGCACCCTAGTCTCGTGGGCAATAGATCTGGAGTGATTGAGCTCAGTGTTACGAGAGTAATCCACGTGGGTGTTTTATTGCATAGTAAGTGACCCACTTTGGTGTTCCGTCACGTGCGATGTATACGGGTCTCCCCCGTCACCAAAAGGTGTTGTTTTGAGTTATTGTTGCTACTCATGTTTTCGGTGACGTGTTATATTTATATGGATTGTTTTCCATGGTATGTAAGTTGTAGTTTATATCTCATCCGTGTGATGTTTTTGGGTATTGGTGTTTATCCATGTTTTCGGTGACGTATCATATTTATGAGAATTGCTTTTCCACTTATATGAGTTGTGGATTATGTTTCATCCATGTTTTGGATTAATGACGAATAATTATGTATTTAATTACTTTGGGTATTAAATGCTATTTTACCTTTCGCACTGATTTTGGAAAGGAGTTTATTTTGGGAAATCATGTTATATTAAAGATTTCAGCATGGGAATTGTGTGAGTTGGAAAATGGGTGATTTGTATTTAAAGTAAACTCTTTTGAAATCATGACCAAAAACTAGACTCCTCTCGATTTATGAATTTATATAGTCATGATAAAATGCTTGAACTCACTAGGCGTTAGCCTAACCCTTTTTACTTGTCGGCATGTGCAACAGGTCTCAGGTTGGGAGTAGTTCTAGTGACACGTGTGAAAGGTCGTGTGCTAGTAGAGTGCTCGCAAGGTGATTTGAATTAGTGAAGTCTTCCGCACATATTTGGAATTAGCAACTTGTGTCGTGTTAAGTAACACCCGTTTAAGTTAATTTATTGGGGGAATTATAATGTTTTAAATTCCGAGGTAATTTAAGGAATGAATTGTAGAAATGATTTTATCTTGTTGGGTATTTTATTGAAATTTTATTTAGTTGCTCGTTCCAAATTTGAGGGTGTTACAAGTTGGTATCAGAGCATAAGTTTGAGAGATTTAGGTGTTGATTTTGGATACCTAGACTCAAACTAGCGTTTGTCTAAGTAAATGCGAGTGAAATTCACCTTTAGGCACTTTAAGATAGGATGTTTCGATGTCAATGGATGTTGTTAGAAACGAGAATCACGTCGAGAGTAGCAAGGATAATCATGTACGGTGCGTTCATAGTGACACCTGGCCAGTGTCATGGTGAGCCTACTAGTACATGTGCATACTTGAATTAATTTAATGTGATGATCATTGGGGTGGTGAAGGAGATTTTAAGCTAGTATTCGTTGGAATAGATGGACGATTCTAGTATTAGTCACTTGGAGTGACGATAAGCATGATAATTGCTTTAAGTAGACCGTTTCGGGTCAAGATTTATGGTTGGACTAGAACCATAGGCTTATGGAGCCGACTTTGATTTGAGGAAAAACCGTAAGGATTAATTGATGTAATTCCCAACTTGCCTTAAGAGGTTGAATATCCGGATGATAATAGTGGACCGGAGAATTATGGAGGAGTATGAGTTGAGACGTTGAATACCGACTAAGTCATACACAAAGTATATTTTGAAAGTAAATTGCATCAACTATTTCTTGTGTTTCCAATCCTTATATGGATTGTATTATGAATTTTGAGAAAGGTTTAGCACACACACAAGATTTCGAATCATGGTTTTGAACGTGCACGAAACCATTTTATTGCGAGAGTTGCAAACACCGCCGGGATTTGTTTTGCCTTATTTCATTGTTGTTCAACATTCTGTTTTGGATGTAATGGCAACCATATTTTTATGATGTTTAAGATGTTGGGCAATAACTACGGTTTGTGACTTTAACATTGGATCTCCTCCACATATGTTAGAGTTGGACGGAAGTTATATTCCATTATGTCTATGTAAAGTCATTTTTGGGAAATTTGTTTAATGTGAGTTGTTAAGCAATGTTGTTTATATGATATTACCCTAGAAGGGGATTTTTGGGATTTTGGCGTTGCATTTATGATTTTGCTTATAGCGATTTGGTTTTGGAGGCACGATGTTTAGTGCCGTTTTGTTGACTTGGAGTCATTAAGTTCGTTGGAGTTCATGGAGTTTTGTTTTACGGCGTGTTGTGTCGTGTGGGTACAATTTTACAATGTGCATACTCTATTTGCTTATGTGAAAAGTTTACGAGTTATGTTGGGCATTTGGTCCCACTCGAGTCTTGGTGAGAAAAGTTAATTTTATGCCATAAGGCGACTAAGAAGAGATGAGTTTCGGACTCTAGTGTCGCGTAACTTTTCTTTCAAGAGTTTGTGTTACTAAGTATTTCGTTGCATATAGTTCAGTGTATGGATTGATTTATACGTGGCTTAAGTGATGCATGAGAGAACATTTTGTTGACATTTCATAATGACTTGCTTGGTGCGTTTTTGGTCGGTTAAACGTTTTATTATCATTTTATGGGAAATGCGCTATATCGACTTAGGGGTATGCATAGCTTGGTAACCATTGTTCTCGACACTTTGTCAAACGAATCGTGAGAGAAGTTATTGTTGGTTTTATATGCTCAAGAATGATTATAAAATAATATTACCGGTAATATATGATCCTATAGGGTCACACCGAACAACAAGTAGACACTAAATTGATATTTATAAGAATTTGATTCTTGATAAATATTAATTCTTGATGAATATTATTAATTATATTAATGAATATAATTCTTAATATAAAATGCAAATAAGAATTCTAGTTTATTAAAAATAATGATTTTAATAAATAACTAGAAATTGCTAGGAGGGACTAAATGTAGTATGTTTAAATAGTTAAAATAGAGATTTTAACTAATATTAAACTAGAGGGGCTTCAAGTGTAATATTGCATGGAAGGCTCAAATTCTATTGGTTCTTTTTGAAGGTCCAATAAGATTAAAAAACCTTTCTTGTAAATAGAAGACTTGACTAGTTTTTGAAAGAGACTTGAAAAATTACATTTTGGATTTTTGCTCTCTTCCTCTCCTCTCTCTTTTGCTCTCGGCCGAACACACACACAAAAGTGTGTGTGTTTCTCTTTCCTTCTTCTAAACTCTATTGTAGAGTGGTGAGGAAGTTGCTTTTGCATTTTTCATCAAGAAGGTACTAGCATACTTTGGTGTTGGAGCTTGTTGGTGGACTACTCTAGAGGAGCTCTTGCTTGAGTTCTTGCCATCTCCATCTTCTCCAACTAGAAGATTTTGCAAAGGACTACAAAGGTTGTATTTTCTAAAAACCCCCTATGTTTTATTTAATCTTTCATGTTCATGCAAATGGATCCTTGGTGGGTGTTAAAATGTTTTAATGTTGTTCAAAGTTTTAAAGCTTCCGTTGCAAATCTTATGATTCTTGAAATCGATTTTTGAACAAAACCCAACAAGTGGTATCAGAGCCATCTTTGCATGCATGTTTAGATTTTTTCTTTTGTTATGAAATTTTGGTTTTTGGAAGCCATGGATGAATTTCATATTGCATGAAAAGTTCATACATGTTTTCTTTTGGCAACTTGTTGATTTATAGTTAAAATGTATGATTTTATGTGACCAAAATTTTGCATGCATTTTGGTCATAAAAGTTGTCTTTAAAATAAAAATACAAAGGGATATTTTTGTGTTTTTTATTTTTGTGTTTGTTTGTGCATAAACAAGCCATGGACCCTTTGTTGTTGGTTGTGTTGTTTTATTCAAAATATGAAATATTTATTATTCATAAGGTATGTAATAGTAAATAGGTATTTTTCATCTTTGTAATTTTTTATATATATATATATATATATGTAAAAGTTAATGTTAGATTAGTACTTTTACATAAATGTGCAAAGATTGAAGAATGTAAGCCTCTTGGTGAAGTTCACTACCATTTCTCGGAATCGATGAGGAGCAACACAACACTTCATGGAGTCTTGAAGATCTTGCATGCATATGGATGTTTTTGCAAGTGGGAGCATCAAGTTTTTTTTGGTCCCTTGTCCCTTAGGAATAGACTTGATGATTCATGCATGTGGCTTGCATGAATTGTCATTAGTTAAAATGGATTGTTTATTGCACTTTACATTATGTTTGTTGGTTGTTTGCTTTATTATTATCTTGCATGGTTGAAATAGGACTTTAATTGCTAGATAATAATTTATATGCAATTGGAAATCAACATATGGAGTTTGTCTTTTCAAAAGGTAACATTTTAAAGGTAAAATGGTTAAAATGGGTTTTATAAATAAAATGAGTTTTATTCTAAAACCCGTAAAATTTTGAAATATCAAAATAAGTTAAAATGACGATTTTAAAACTCATACAAACTCCAAGTGTCATGTATAATTAGTTGCATGCAATATACATGACATAATATGTTTATGGTTGATTATGTTCTTTTGATGCGTTAGAATATAGGATATTGCATGCTAGATTGCTAGTAAAGAACATAAAATTGGTTCAAACACGCTTATTTAAAATTGTTTAAAATGAAGCGACGAATTTTAAAATTAGATTTTAAATGAACCTAGTTTTAAAATAGAGATTTTAAATTAACCAAATTATTTAAAATAGAGATGTTAAATTTTGAGAAATAGTTTCTTAAAAAGGAACCTTGAATATTGGATGTATACAATAATATGGTACTAAAAGTTTTATATAAATAAATTGAGATTTAAAATAGAGATGTTAAATTTTGAGAAATAGTTTCTTAAAAAGGAACCTTGAATATTGGATGCATACAATAATATGGTACTAAAAGTTTTATATAAATAAATTGAGATTTAAAATAGGGATGTCAAAACTCATACAAACTCATAGTCTAAAATAATAAAAATGTTTATTAATAGACTATAAGTGGTTCTTGTAGTGTTCAAACTCAAATATTAATATTTGATATTAATAATTGATGACACATAATTAGTTGATAAAATTGAGATTTTATTTAAACTAATAGGAACCATTTGAGGAGAAATAAGTTTCAAATTATCAAATTACCATGTATCTTTGAATGCATGCAATAAAATGTTTTAAAACTAGAATTATAAAACATTATAAATCCCTTTTCAAAAATGCAAGTCTATGCCGTCCTTTTGAGAAACACTCAATACGTCACTATGACACCCTTGTGGGATAAAGGTCACATAACCACTTGGATTGTCTTGAGATGGATGAGGTGATTCTTATGTCTTTGTGGGATAAAGGTCACCTAACCGCATGGATGTGAGTTTCACACGTTGTCTCAAGTAGGATGACTTGATTGGGAATCTTTTGTGATAAAGGTCACCTAAGCATTAGAAACCCAAGGCATAGATGGGATCAAACATGCCAATTAACAAACAAGTTGTTAAGGATCCCATAACGCTAGGAATTACATTCGATGTAATCGATAAACGTTATCTACCTTGTTGGATTAAATGGACGGGATAAAGGTCACCTAACCGTTTCATTTGTTTTGCAACGTTGGATCCTAGATTTTATGCAAATTAATGTTTTTAGAAAACTAAAGGGTAATTAATTTGCTAAAAAATTAAATATTGAAAATTCTATATTAACTTTGTTAAATTTTGTAGATGGCCCAAAATGCAAACACTACAACTGTTTCATCCCTAAGAGCATGGCTTAACCAAGAAAAGTTAACCACTCAAAACTTCCCGAGTTGGTTTCACAAATTGAGACACGTTCTCAAAAGTGAACACAAATCATACCTTCTTAACGTACCTCTTCGTCAAGAACCTCCTCTTACCTCCACTGAAGATCACAAGGCTTGGTTGAAACATAATGATGATTCAATCGACATATCACGTCTTATGCTTGAGACTATGGATCCACTCTTACGAGAAGATGTGGAGATATACTCATATACGGCACTAGAGATGATGATTCACTTAGGGGAGCTTCATCAAAGCTATGTGTTCGGTGAACGCCTGAGAACTCTTCAGGCACTTTATAGAACTAAGATGGAGGAAGGCCAAGATATAACCACACATGTTCAGAGGATGAGGACGCACCTTGATTATTTGGATAAACTTGGTTATCCTTATTCCAAACTGCTGGCCATAGATATGATCCTTAGATCATTGACCCCAAAATTTGATGCCTTTATCAAAAGGTTAGGCCTCAAAGTTTTTTCGATCTCACAGCTACATACGATGCTAGAGACGTTTGATAAGAATCTTTCTATGGAAGCATTTACATGTGGTAAGTGTGGTTACCTTGGTCATGGAAGAGAGAATTGTCATCTGAATGATTTCTAACGAAGGAATGTCCTTCAGGTATCTATATGTTAGATAGAACTTTTACCTTTCTATTTTGCACTTGTATATTTGATACTAAGTGTAAAACTTGCTTTTGTAATATGTTACAGATGATCAAGAAAGGTAGATGACTGAATGACAAGCAAAATGGTGATCCATATGAGCAAGGAAGCAGGAATGCATATTAAGCTTATAAGAGATTTTATTTTGAAACCATTTGGCTTGTATTATTTTGCAATGTTTGTTTCGAACAATATTTGAATTTAGTTTGACTAAATTATTATTTTTCAGTCACATGTTTATTGATTGAATGAAATTCACTTAATCGTTTTGGAAACAATTATATTCATATTCAAATTGAATTATTCTATTTCGAGAACTAGTCCTCCTAATTGAATAATAAAGTGAATCTCAAAAGTCTTCTAAAACACAGTTCTATATAATCACCATAAGACTCAAATGTGATTTGAATCAAATCTACACATGAAATAGTCAACTTAATAAAAAAAAACATTAAACGCATATCTAAATTTCAAAACTGTGGTATTTTTAAAACTAAATATAAGTATTTTCATTTAAAATATGCGATCTTGATAAAGTTGAATATAGCTCTTTTCTCTAATTCATAGAGAAGGAGAAAAAGGTTTTGTTAGAATTGATACATGTTGATGTATGTGGTTTTTCAAAACCAAGTCTAGACATGGTGATAGGTAATACAAAGTCTTCACTGACGAACTTGGAACATAAAGATGAAGCATTTGATGTAATTCAAGTTGTTTCTGTAACATCCCAGGCTAACCGTACCAGATATTGTCCGCTTTGTCCACACACCTGGACTCACGGATTTAAAACGCGTCTGGTAGAGGAGGTATCAAGTCCCTTATAAGGCAACCTTTGTTCCCCTCCCCAACCAATGTGAGATCTTACAATCCACCCCCCTTGGGAGCCCAGAGTCCTCGCTGGCACACCAGTCCGGTTCCCGGCTCTGATACCATCTGTAACATCCCAGACCAACCGTACCAGATATTGTCCGCTTTGTCCACACACCTGGATTCACGGTTTTAAAACGCGTCTGATAGGGGAGGTATCAAGTCTCTCTTATAAGGCAACCTTAGTTCTCCTCCCCAACCAATGTGGGATCTTACAGTTTCAAAGTGAGGATTAAGAAAACAACTCAGCAGGACAATTAAAGTCTTTTCTAATATAGGAAGATAGTAACTAAACCAAGAACTCTTGGATCATCTTAGAAATTATGTTTATCCGAAAGGATGAACCGAACCTTATTCAATATGGTTCGCTCTATGATGAGAGGAAGTACTATTCCTATATCGATTCGGAATTCTGCCCTAGTTAAAGTAAACTCGACCCAAAGCCTACCAAATGCATATATTGTAGAATATACTATAAATTGTTTTATATACCGATTCTACAATCCCACAAACAATAAAATTGTTTATTGTTCCAAAGCCGAGTTCTTAGAAAACAAGTTTTTTAATGAGCAAGGCAAATGGAAGATTTAAGGAACTTGAAGGAAATTAAGAACCTCATAACCTAATGCACTTATTGGTTGGCACTAGTTATCAAACAAAGGTTGTTGAAACTGAGCAATTTGATTGATCAGAAACTTAGTAAAAACACAAGTGTTCGCAAATCTAGTAGAATCATTCAGAATTTCGAGAAATATCGATTTCTTATAACTAATAAAGAATGATGTATGACTGGGTTCTAGTAAACCCATCAACTGCTAAAGTGCTATGTCAGATTCTGAATCTGGTGAGTGGCTTAGAGTCATGAACACTTAGATACAATCCATTCATGGATCAGTACAAGTATCACAAAGCAGAAGTCTTCATTTTGAAAGGAAAATTAAAAGTTTAATTTTCATCAAAATAAAAGATGACTCATGCATTTACTAAAACTAGTGGGAGCGCAGTAAAATTCCTAATCCTGTATGTGCAAGACATACTAGTATTTGGAAATTAACTGTCCGACATAGCAAAACATCATGTTTTGGCTCGGACATCATTTCCTCAATAAAAGACTTAGAAAAGGCTAATTTTGTTCTTGAAATAAAGATCTTTAGAGTTAGATCAAGAAAACTTATAGGTTTAAGTCAAAGTGCATATGTCGACATTATCTTGAAAGGTTCAAGATGCAAGGCTCTAAAGGTAGTTTCTTGCAAGTATGATATCACATCATTTTGAGCATGTCTCAATATTCTAGCACAAAGGCTGAGCTAGATAAAATGATTAGTATTCCATATGCTTCGGCAATTGGATCTATCATATATACCAAGACATGCACTAGATCGAGTGTATCATAATGCTTTAGAGCATTAGAAGGATACCAACGAAATACGAGGGAAGGTCATTGGATGACTATAACGAACGATTTAAGGTACTTACAAAGAACCAAGGAAGTGTTCCTTAACTGAGGGTTGGAAGAAGATCATAGTAAAATATTGCACTGATTCCATAAAGATCGAGAAGGTTCTCGATCACAAAAGGGGAAATCTCTTCATCATAAATGAAGAAGTAGTTCGTCTGAAAAGGGTTCCAAGCGAAGGTAAAATTGCATAATACACTACAAAAAAAGAATACACTACTGCTTTAGAAGTTGCAAAAGAAAGATGCTTCGATGAAAGGGTTCATTGAAAAGCTAGGTAGATACCTCCCATTCAGGATCATCTAGAAATCTTTTGTGAGTATGTGGGTGCCATTACACAAGCTAAAGGAACCGATGTCACATCAGAGTACCAAGCATCTACTCCAAACTTTTGACTATATTCGAAATAAAGTTAAAAATGGAGAAGTTAGTATTCACAAAGTTCACCCAAATCAATTTGTTTTGGAATTAGTATTTGGATATTGGAATAAGTTAAGCAACAAGTATATTGTTTAAGTTACATACATAGTACATGATTATTTACATACTTGTTGTGTTCTATATTAGCATGTTTTAATCCATGAATAAACCAGTTATTCTAAAATGTCCATAGTCGATCATAGTTGTGGGAGCAACCATGAAGTAAGACTAATATAAACTGGATTGGTTGACTTTTAAAAGTAAAAGTGGCAAAGTGTTGCAACCAAGTTCATATATACTTGATAGGGAATGTAACAACCCTATTTTAGTAGGTTTAAAAGTTTAGTGTTTAAAATGAAAAGAATGCAAGTGTGGTTAAAAGGCTTGTTTGCAAATTGTGGAAAATATAAATGGGGATCAGAACCCTAGGGTTTGTCACTGTATTGTTAGTCCTGGCGGCTGAGAAAGAAATGAAGAGAAAGAGCTGATAGGATTCTGGCATCGAATTCTTTGGTGGAGAAACACGGAATTTGGTGAGTAATAATCTCTCTTAAGTTTTCTTCTGCATTGAGGTTCCCTAGTAATCAAAGTGTTGTTCATATTCTATGTTATAAACTGTGATCGCATGTTAAGAGAGTAAGTGGGATTAACCCTAAAATTGATCGAGTAATGGATTAGTGTTAGTCCAGTATGTGGTTTAATAAGGATGAGAAAATTACCATTTAATTTTAAAACAAGAATAGACAGATAGAGAAACCCCTAGTGTAGATGTTAATCGCGGTGGTCGAGTTCTGCTGAAATCGCGAGTCACCGGGACTAGTTGGTACCAGGAGTAAGGGGCACCGGGACTAGGTGGTACCGGGAGTAAGGGGCACCGGGACTAGGTGGTACCGGGAGTAAGGGGCACCGGGACTAGGTGATACCGGGAGTAAGGGGCACCGGGACTAGGTGGTACCAAGAGTAAGGGGCACCGGGACTAGGTGGCACCGGGAGTAGGGGGCACCGGGACTTGAGTCCCGTAAGAGTCCCGTAAGGTGCACGTACCGGGAGAAAGAAAGAGCATATCGGGACTTGGGGCTAAGTCTCGCACCTGTTGAAGATTGGGCTGAGATGCCTTCGGGTCGTAGTCAGAGGCTGGACCGCAGGCTGTTTGGGCCGAAGCTAAAGCAGTTTGGTCTTGGGTCGAGGGACTACTTAAGTCCTGTTGGGCTTAGAGTTATATTTGTAGGCTTAATGTATTTAAGGTCTAAACTAGATAACGAGGGACCAGTTCGTAAGTGATAGTATAATTAATTATTTAAGGTTGGAACGAGGGAAAACCTAAGAAGCTTAAGTCGGTAGACGCTGATTTTAAATTTGCACGTTATGCTTTAGGTTTAAGAGCAAGTCGGAACGAGGCTCAAGCTAAGAAGGAGCTTGCTATTAGGTGAGTTCTCTCGACCTTTTTTTATGACGTACTGTTTTTACTGAAATGGTTCCTTTATCGAGCATGATTTGAATTTATAAAAGCTATGCATGTTTTCATGAGTTGCATGATTATTTACCAATGAATGATGTTTAAGGTTTTCATGCACGTGGTTTCAAATGTATGTGTATGCTATGTGGGGTCGGTTACACGGTGGGGTCAGGGTACCTTGGGATCTCTGATCCCTTGGGGCATATGGAAGATTAGCTTGTAGGTTGGAATTTGTTTTCTCCTACATGAAAGAACGAGGAGTCCATTTGGATTTCGGCGTAGGCGAGAGGGTGCCCGTCAGGCCCCAATCGGTTTAGCTTATGCAAACCCCTGAACCCTGTGTTAACCTTGTATGATGGAAATGTGATGCATAAGAGTTCTTTTATACGTGAAATGAAATTATTCTATATTACATGTTTTATGGAGGGAATTCACTAGACCTTTTGGTCTAACCCTCGCTTTTCAAAACTAAACCATTTTCAGGTAAGCAAGTAGTAAGAGGCTCAAGTAAGTGAGCAAGAGCAAGATAGAGTATGGGCGCAGCTAGAGACAGTGCAAGTGCCAACCATAGAAGTTAGAATATTCTCAGTTATGTATAGGTTGTTTCCGCCAACCTTAGCTTATGAATGATGTAACGAAATGTTGGGACCCAGTTTTATTGAAAAGAGTTGATTTTTATGCTATGTATGTCCTATAGTGTTTTTGGGATGTTACAAATGGTATCAGAGCCATAGTTTAAGGGATTTAGGTGACCGGACGGGCCTAAACTTAAACTTGGGAGTAGAAAATCACAACCGAGAATCAGGAAATGCGTTAAGATGGCACTAATGTAGACACAGGAAATGCGTTAGGAGGACACTATTATAGAGATAGGACTAATAGGGTATTGAGGACTGTCATGTAAGGTAAGTTTGAGATTTCACCTGGCCAGTGTAATCGTGAACTTACAGGTACATGTATGTGCTTAACCTACCTTATTAACCTGCCTAGTGTTATGTCATGTTCCAGCACGTTAGAATTTCAGCAAGGTCCCCGAGGGGTAGATTGAAACCCTTGTTGGGGAGGTTCATGAGAAGTCTTATATGAGGTGATGTATGTATACATCGAGGAGAAGAAATGTTGTATAGAACGTTATGAATCGGCTAGAGGTAACTCTTCGTGGATTCGATGAGGATAGATGTTGAGTTTGAGTAAGACTCCTGTTTCGGGAGAGTCCCAGTTCTAGAAATCATGGGATAGATCGGTCGGGATGGTAAGAAAGGACGATGTTGAAATCTTGAAAGTGTCAATGGAGCTTTGAATTCTTATTCGAGCTTTTCAAGGACATGGTAAATGAAATAAGATACCTATAGGGAAATGAAAGCATATAGAAGTGGAAAGTGAGATAGTTGTTCAAAGCAAAATAGTATGAAATGGTGGGGTAAGTGGACCGTTGAATGTATGTATAGCAAGATGCGGCAAGGCCGAGAGGACGACCATTGGTCGGAGTCAGAGTGCAAGTGTTAGGATACGTGAGTAGAACGGTTGACCTTGTTTGAGTGAGTAGCCTTCAATTGCAAGTATAGTTTCATACACTGAGTTGTACATGTGTACATGAAATTCTCCATAAGTAAAGTAAATGTGCAAATTTCAAATTTGAACTAATATGAGTCGATGTGTGCAAGCGTATGTTTAAAGAAAAATGCAAATCCATTTACATCGCACAATAAGGTTTGAGATTTACGGTTTGCAAAATATTCCACTCCTTCCAGGATAAGTTAAATGATTGCAAAAGTCAAGAAAACGATTGAATGCATGTTAGTCCCAAAGCATCTGATGTAAAAGTATTGAAAATAGTTCAAGTCAGAAGACCAACAGAGATCAGATAGAAGACTTGGAAGAAGTTCATCAAGAAGACCAACAGAGCTCAACAGAGCTCTGTCGGATCCAACAGAGCTCATCAGAGCTCTGTCGAAGAATTCCAGCAAGAGAACAAGTATTTCAACAGAAGATCAACAGAGCCCTTGCAACAGAGCTCTGTGGAGAAAAAGACCTCTGTCAGTCTAAGTCTCACAGGAAATGAAGTGTCAGACACGTGTCCACAATTTCCACGTATGCCCTAAAGATTGGAGACACACTTTCCACGTGTCATTCAGGGGTACGACAATACACTGTCTACATCAGGTCTATAAATAGCGAGGTAGTGGAACAACAATTGTAAGCTTTTGGAAGAATAGTTTTCCACATTTGAAAAAGCACGCACTGCAGTATTTCCATAGCACTACTTCGTACGATACTGTCCTGTGAGATTTCCGAACACTCTCTTGAACATATTCTTGGAGTGATTCATTTTATCAATATACGAGCATTGTTCTTTGTTTTGATTTCATTATCATTTTACTGTTCTATATTTTGATCTTCACAGTTCAGTTATTGTTTACACAATCACTCACTTTAATGGCTTTGCTTAAAATGCTTCCGCTGTCTAATTATTTACCATTATCGTGATACAACGTGAATCTGGGAACCTACAATTGGTATCAGAGCTTCTTTGGTTTTCTTAAGCCAAACGATCCAATCTACCAAGGTTGATTTACTGTTGTTGATTGTGTCTGTGTGTTCTTAAAAGCTTCTCTGTATACTCTGTTTTTACTGCTTTCTAGTCCAGACAAATCTTCATAGCTCATATAACTTTGTTTAAAGCTTTCCAGTTTAGCTTAAGATCTTCTCAAAAGTTACTGTTCCATTGGTTACTGTTTGAAACTCTGTTTCTAGCCGAAAATCATTTTGCTGTAAACTGTACTCTGTTTTTCTTTCAAAATGGCTAACAACGGTATAAATGCTATCTATACTGCTGGCTCTTTAACAAAACCTCCTACTCTTCTGAGAGATGAATATCCTCAATGGAAAATCAGGATGGTTAGTTTTTTCGATGGTATGGATAAAGACCTCATGCGATCTGTCACGGATGGACCATTCCAACCCATGGTTTTTGTTCCTCGTGTACCCGCAACAGGAACTACTGCTGAGATTCCAGCTCATTATGAAGTTAAAACCACAGGTTTTACTGATGAGGAAAATCTAAAAATGGAAAATGATCTTAAAGCAGTTAAACTACTGATTATGGCCATTCCAAACGAAATATTTCAAGAACTAGATTCATGTGTTACTGCTAAGGAAATCTGGGATCAACTTCTTAACCAACTTGAGGGTGGTATCAAGACCCAAAAGAACAGAAGGACCCAATGTAAAAATGAATACAATGATTTCAAGGCACTTCCTGAGGAAACCTTACAGCAAACCTACAACAGATTTAATGTGTTGATCAATAAATGCAAAAAATGTGGGGTTGTTAGGTCGAAGGAAGATAACAATGTTATGTTTTTGAAAAGTTTGAATGATGAATGGTTAAATCTGTCCATGTCTTTACAAGCTAACCAAGACTTAGATGTATGGTCTTTAACGGATGTGTATGGCACTTTGGCCGCACAAGAAAAGGAGGTTGTCAAGCAAAAAGGCAAATCCATCAGTGCTGGTCCAATCGCCTTAGTTTCTGATTCCAAGAAAACCACATCTGAAAAGTCCAACAGAGAAAGTTCAAGTAAAGAGAAAAAGAAAAAAAAATCTGATAAGAAGAAAGGAAAGAAAAGTTTAATTGCAGAAAGTGAAACAGGTGAAAGCTCATCAGAGGATGATGACATTCAAGCCTTTGCCCAATCTCTTGCTTTAATAACTCAGCAATTTAACAAGAGATTTGGCAATAAGTTCGACAGAAGAGGCAGATATGAGAGAAAAGGAAGGGAAGACAGAAGAGGATATACAGCACCAGAGCAAAGTTTCAACAGAGTTGCCACAGAAATAGGAAAACCTCCACAAAGAAGAGAAAATCCACCAGCACAATAGAAGGCCGATGCTGCCCAGCCCATCAATCAAAATGATGGACGCTGCTTCAGATGCGGCAAACCTGGACACTTCTCTGTTAATTGTAGAGGCAAACTGGTAAAAGACCAGGACTACTACAAAAACAAATACAAGTACAACTACAAAGAAAGAAGTTATGTTGTTGAAATGGAAAATTGGGTCTCTGACTCATCTTCTGATGATGAACCAGAACAAGCCAACTTCTGTGGAGTCGCTGTGGATGATGAAAGTTTAGAAGAAACTGTTGACTGGATGACTGGAGAACCAGAGATAACAAAGGGAACAACAGAAGAAGAAGATCTGGCTCATGCATTTGCTATTACCACGACAGAATCTGACGACAGAGCGCTGGAGACCACCAGACCCAGTGCCAAGGTATGCTCATCTGAATCCAAATCTGACTCAGAATTAGAAATGCACGTTTCCATGTTGAATGAGGAATTTCAGCTTCTAAAACAAAACTTTCTGAAGAAAAGGAGCTAAGAAAACTAGCTCAGAAGGACCTATCTTTTTACAAGAGAGAGAAGACTCTCTTGGAACAAGAAAAGGAAGAAATCTTCAAAGAAAAATCTGAGCTAGAAATCTTACAGAAGAAGAAGGAAAGTCTGTTTTCTGAAAAAATCAAATCTTATGAAAATGATCTAAAACAGAAGTCTGAAAAGTTGAAACAATCTGAAACAGAGAGACTTAACTCTGTTGCTCTAACTGATTATTTTCAAAGAGAAAGGGAAATACTTCATCAATCCCTACAGAGAAAAGAAATTCAGATTAAAAAATACCAAGATGCACAAGATGTGCACATCAAGATAAATTCACAGATGGATACGCAAGGTCTTGGTTTCTCTGACCTTACTCCCTACAACGGAAGGAAGAAGACATCCCTGTCCTCCGCCTTTTGTATTGGGAAAATCCAAGAGGACGTGATATCTGGTAATGCTGTTTTCAAAAGATCTAAAACGTCAGATGTTTTCTCAAAACCAAGAAATCTCGATTTTAGGAATATTAGCTATGACTCCTTTGATCATGAAAAGGTTTTGAAACCATCCTCTGAGTTTATTCTTGATCAAGGAAAAGCTAAAATCATAATTCCTAATTCTGTCAAGGACTTTGATACTAAAGAGATTTTCAACTTTAATTCTTTCAAAGGACAGAAGTCTGCGTCTTCTGAGACAAAGTCCTCTGTTGAAATACCACAGAGCAAACTTAATCCAGAAGCACCAACTTTCTCTCCTACCTCTGAATCAATAAGAACATCTTTTGAAGAAGATTTTTTGAAAGTTATTGAAGAAAATGCTATCTCTGATTCTTTAAAACCAAAGTTGAGGAAGTTCAGATCTGTTAAAACAAATATCCCTGTCATACCCATTGAATCGAATTCCTCCAACAGAGCCACTAGAGACTTTCTAGCCTCTAATTGTGACTCTGACTCCGAGGTAGATGAACAGATCTTCTGTGGTCAAAAGAACATCTTACACAAGTCAAAGAAACTACCGGTCGGATCTCCGGATCTAAAAAAGGATGTTTCTTTCTTTAAGAAACAGTCAAGATTTATACCGGTAACAAGCTTTAACAACAAAGATTTCAAGATTCTTGCTTCTAATGCAGTAGAAGTAGAGAAGAAAGAGAAAAACAAAAGTGTCTTGGTAAACTCAAATGTTCCTCTTGCTTTCAAACCTGTAAGATTCACACCAGAACATAAAGGAAAGTGGATAGCTAAGTCTGTTCCAAGTTTCGGTGTAAATCAAGGAAGAAATTCTTTTCGTTCAAATGAATCCATTTCCAAGAATTTCATGTCAAAAGAGGCTACTTCTAAGAGTAACAATTTCAAAAAGCAAAACCAGGACAGATTGTTTTCAAAGGCGTATGATTCAAAAAATTCTCAGAATCAAGCTCAAATCAAACAGTTTTTGAATAAAAACAATGTGCATCCGTCATGCTCCATCAACTGCAATTGTATTCAACTGTTATTAAAATTACAAAATCATCTGAATGGTCCTCACTGTGTTCTGAGTCGTTCTGTTCAAAAGAAAAATTCCACGACCACTCCGAACACACAAAGGAAAACCTCTGTCGCACCACCAAAGCCTAACAAGAAAGGACCCATTATGAAATGGGTACCTAAAAGGAACTAATCTGTCGTGCAGAAACCTCATATGCAGATCTGCTACTTGGACTCAGGATGCTCCAGGCACATGACGGGTAATAAGGAGCTGCTAACTTCTTTCAAAAAACAAGATGGGAAGTGCGGTAACCTTCGGAGGAGATAATGGCGGACAGATTAAAGGTTATGGTACATTAGTAAATGGTGGTGTTTCAGTCTCTGAAGTTTCTTATGTTGAAGGATTAAATCATAATCTTCTCAGTATAAGTCAACTCTGTGATCACGGTTTCGATGTCAATTTTAGGAAGAAATACTGTTCCTTACTACTTTCCAAGTCTGGTCAAGAACTCTTAAGAGCTGATAGAAAAGGCAATCTTTACAAAATGAATTTCGAACCAAACCAAAACTCTACAACAGAAAGACTCTGTTTAGTGTCTTTGAAAAATGAAGATGCCTGGCTCTGGCACAAAAGATTTGCTCATTTAAACTTTCGAAATCTTGACAGACTTGTGAAACTGAAGTTAGTAAAAGGACTTCCTTCCCTGAAATTTGACAAAGACCATCTCTGTTCTGCTTGTGAACTTGGAAAGATGAAAAGATCTTCACACAAAACAAAGAGTGATCATAGTTGTCCCAGACCCTTGCATATGCTTCATGTGGATCTCTGTGGTCCAATCTATGTGCAAAGTCTGTCGGGCAAAAAGTATATCCTTGTATTAATTGATGAATATTCTAGATATACCTGGATCGAGTTCATCAGATTAAAATCTGATGTCCCAGAAATTCTGATAAGTTTGTTAAGAAGGATACAGGTTCTGTTAGACTTAAAGATACAAAAGCTAAGAAGTGATAACGGGACAGAATTCAAGAATGAAAGAATCAATGCATACCTAACAGAGGAAGGTATCTCCCAAAACTTCTCAGCTGCCAGAACCCCACAACAGAATGGAGTTGTGGAAAGAAAGAACAGAACTCTGGTGGAAGCCGCCAGAACCATGTTGGCTGGCTCGGTCCTTCCAATGAACTTCTGGGCAGAAGCAGTCTCAATAGCCAGTTTTATCCAAAACAGAGCTGCAATTGTAAAAAGATTCAAGAAGACTCCTTATGAACTCATTAACAACAGAAGACCAAATGTGAAATTCTTTCATGTCTTCGGTTGCAAGTGCTATATACTGAATGACAGAGAACATCTGGGAAAGTTTGACAAAAAGGCAGACGAAGGAATCTTTATTGGTTACTCCTTAACCTCTAAAGCCTACAGAGTCTACAACACCAGATGTCGGGTCATTCAAGAAAGTGTAAATGTGTCCTTTGATGAAAGCATATCAAGCTCCTCTGATCAAAACTCAACAGAGGGGACACATACAGAACAAAAGAAGATAAGTTCTTCTAGATCAAGGGAAGAAGACATCAATCTCATGTTCAATGATTTCTTCGATGATGATTCCTATGATAACATCAACAGAGGAGATCAAGCTCAGAACTCAACAGATCAAAATATGACAGGTACATCTCTCACTGGTCCCTCTAATACTTCACCATCTACTTCTCTGTCTACAGGAGTAATTCAGAGAAATGAGGAACCACACCAGAATGAAAGAAAACCTGAACAAGAGCCTTCATCACCTCTGATGACAAACGTTGGAAGAAATTCCTTGTTTGAAAGTTTACCATCACAGAGTCCTGTTAATATCTCACAGAGCAATGAGGACACTCTCCAAAGTGTGCCACAGAGCCCTGGTCCAAACTTACAGAACTCTGATGCCGAAGTTCGTCCTTTCCCATCAGAAGCACAAACGCCACCCGTTGTCCATGCTCCCATGACACGATGGACAAAGAATCATCCTCATCATCTTATCATTGGTGCTGCTGAAGATGGCATAAAGACAAGATCGGCCACAATCAATGAAGCCTTCTTTGTAAATTTCTTAAGTATGATTGAGCCGAAAAAGATTTCTGAAGCCCTAGACGACCCAAACTGGATCGAAGCCATGCAAGAAGAGCTTCTGGAATTCGAGAGAAATAAAGTTTGGTCCTTGGTTCCACTCCCAAAAGGCAAAGCGGCTATTGGAACCAAGTGGGTGTTTAGAAACAAGAAGGATGAAGATGGGATTATCATCAGAAACAAAGCTCGTCTGGTTGCAAAAGGATACAGACGGGAAGAAGGAATTGACTATGACGAAACTTTTGCTCCTGTGGCTAGGCTAGAAGCAATCAGAATCTTCCTAGCCTATGCTGCTCATAAGGGTTTCAAGGTCTACCAAATGGATGTCAAATCTGCATTTCTAAATGGCAAACTACAAGAAGAAGTTTATGTCCAGCAACCACCTGGTTTTGAATGCTCAGAGTTTCCAGACCACGTTTACAAGCTAGACAAAGCTCTCTACGGTCTTAAGCAAGCTCCCAGAGCCTGGTATGAAACTCTGTCCAAATTTCTTTTGGTCAATCACTTCGAGAAAGGTACCGTCGATAAAACTCTATTCTTCAGGAGATATAAAAATGATATACTTCTGGTACAAATATATGTTGACGACATTATCTTTGGGTCTACACGGCAAGAGTACTGTGATAAGTTTGAATACTTAATGAAAAGTGAATTCAAAATGAGCATGATGGGAGAACTCTCTTTCTTCCTGGGTTTACAAGTCAAACAATCTGACAGAGGGACTTTCATAAGTCAGTCCAAATACATCTCTGACATGTTGAAAAAATATAAGCTCAATGATTCAAAACCAATGAAAACTCCTATTGCCACTGGAGTTAAACTTGACTCTGATCCTAATGGTGAACCAACAGATGTCAAGCACTACAGAGGCATGATAGGGTCACTTTTGTACTTAACCGCCAGTAGACCTGATATAATGTTTGCAACCTGTCTCTGTGCCAGATTTCAGGCAAATCCTACCGAGACTCATTTAACAGCTGTCAAACGTATCTTTAAATATCTGAAAGGGACTCAATTTTTGGGTCTCTGGTATCCTCTTAACTCTGGTTTCGAGCTTGTAGCATATACAGACTCAGACTATGGAGGATGCAAGAACGACAGAAAGAGTACCTCTGGTAGCTGACAACTGTTTGGAGAAAAGTTGGTGAGTTGGACATCTAAGAAACAGAACTGTGTTTCAACCTCTACAGCAGAAGCGGAATATGTTGCTGCTGCTAGTTGTTGTTCCCAAGTAATTTGGATGAAGACACAACTAAGAGATTATGGCCTGGAGTATGGTAAAATTCCAATTCTATGCGACTCCAAGAGTGCCATTGCCATAATAGCCAACCCAGTTCAACACTCGAAGACCAAGCACATCGATATAAGGTATCACTTTATAAAAGATCATGTTGAAAAAGGGACTATTGAGATGTATTTCGTCTCAACTGACTTCCAGCTTGCTGACTTATTTACTAAAGCCCTTGATGAAAGGAGGTTTAACTTTTTAATCAGCAAACTGGGTATGCTGAACTTGTCCTCCTAACTCTGTTCAAAATTCAATAGAGCCTCTGATGGTCCTACCAGAGCTCTGTCAAAAGGTTGGGTAGGATAATTCAACAGAGCTTCTGATTGTTCTCCAGAATTCTGTCAAAGCATACTTTTTCAACAAGTCTGTTTTTTGTTTAAAAAAAAAAATAATACTTCAGGAGGATCATCTGTCAAGGGGGAGCTTATTAAGGGAAAATGCATGGTTTTAGGGGGAGCAAGTCAATAATCATATTTCCAAAACCAAAATTGACTTTGCTTTTTGAGGTTAAAACTAAATCTTTTGGAGAAACAGTCAGAACTCTGACATCTCATCAGAGCCTCTGTTGCTTCTCATCAGAACTTTGTTTGATCATGTAAAGTTCTGACCTTCTCACATCAGAAGCAGTTAACAAAGCTTCATCAGAGCTCTGTCTGCCACGTCATCAGAAACACATCATCAGAGACGCGGGTCATTTCTAAACGTCAACCACTTGTAACCCACACATCTCTAACCGCGACGGTTTACTTGCACAAAAGTGGTCAGAACAAATCCACGTGGCAATCTCTGATTGAAAGACAAACCGCTAGCTGTTCCCACGTTCTCACTGTAACAACCGTTCCACTGATCAACTCTCGAGTACCTACAGTACCTAAGACCGTGATCCAGCCACACATTTCCCATATAAATACCCATTTCCTTTAAACCTTTCCATTTCTTACGCTTTCTAAGTTCTCCAAAACCCTGTTCACCTTTCCTCCTCATTCTAACCTTCAAAAACCCTAACCTGCAACAATGGCAAGTCCTCAACACTCAGAAGATTCAAGCCGTATTGGTCCTGTCGACCAAATCGTTATTCTCCCATACGAGTTTGCTGAAAGCAACCATCGTTTAGATCCAAACCCTGCTCTCTATCTACCCACATACCACATATTTCTGGAGTTCTTCAGAAACTCAGAAATCTTCAAAGCCCTAACAGACTCCGACGACAACATTCCTGAGCTCTACATCAAGCAATGGTGGACTACTTGCCAACACGTAGAAGAGCTAAACGGAATCATCGGCAATGTGGATTCTGGACGAGATGGAGGTTCAGGAACGATCAGAATCAGAGCAACTACCCTGCGGAGAATCCTCGGAATGAAGAGCAAGCGACAGCTCGACATAGAAGCTTTCGAGAAGCCACCCAACACTGCTGTTCTTCTGGAGTTTGTACGATTTCTAGGCTACAACAAGGAAATCACTCGCATCGGAGCATTCAAAAGACAGAATCTACCACCAGTGTGGAATTTCATGTTCTCCACACTGAACCGAACCCTCACAGGTAAAACTGGTAGTCAAGATCAAGCCAGCATAGAAATCCTACAGATAATGTATGGATTGTTCTTTCAAAGAAACCTTGACTATGCCAGTATTCTCTACACCGACCTTCTCACTGCTGTCAATCTCAAAACCTCTGCCATCGCCAAAGGAGGAGAAGTTGGGCAACACAAATTTCTGAAAAACATCAAGTTCCCAAGGTTTATCGGGTTGGTGATCAGAAGAGCATTTCAGAGTCTGGAACTGACTCAACAAGGCAATACGTTCAAGAACTGGGTCATGACCAGATTCAATCCAACCACCTCAGGAGAATATCCCCTCATTCGATGCGTTCCAGGTACAATGCTCGCTCTGATAAGCCCAGATCATATTTCTATCCAAAACTATAGACATGTTGCTCAACCTCAAGAACCTGAGGTGAGAACCCCAGCATACCTAGGCTCTGAGCCATTTGAGGAGAGTTCGAGTGAGGAAATAGAAGTGGAAGAAGGAAATAGACCAGAGGTAAGAGTACCCGAAGTGGGGTCTTCCTCTAGAGTGATGGAGGAGGAAGTAGAGAACAGAGCATCCACTATGGAGGCTGTTCATGAGGAAGTACGGGAGTCACCAGAGGTAGAAGTTCTTTCCTCTGATACTGGTGAGAAAGAGGATAACAGAGAGGAACCCGAGTGTTCTACAGCCCTAGGTACCGAGGAAAATGTGAGGTTAGAAAAAGATGTCCAAGATGACACATCTGAGGGAAATCCTAGCCAACATCCCAGTGCTTCCACACATGCTATCCCTGGTGATCAAGACCAGCGGGATATTGAAACAGAGGTGCACACCTCGAACCCTAACTAGCAAGAACCGCCAGAAGCAACTCTTCATGCTTCTGGTATGCACGAAACTGGGGAATCCATATTCGGTAATGATGTCATTTTGCCCCAAGACATCGATAGGTCACCTCCACACGATGATGCCTCTGTGGCTCATTTAGACTCGTCCCAAAATAGACCTGAGATATTTGTAATCTCACGTAGCATCTGTCCAACTCAGGGACAATGGGAGACCATAGTCGAACGAGGGCAAACTTTGCTTGATCCAAATGCCCCTCATCACATCAGATTTCCTTCTTCAGAACCTGAGCTGGAAAAGGAAACTCTGATCAGAACACCTGTAGATACTTCTCCATAAAGAGAACATCAAGGATCGGGTGGAAGTCCTGCAAGAGCCAACTCAAAAACAACTCTTGAAGCAGGCACCTCTGAACTCGAGGTTAACTTGGAAACATGTGTTGGTACCAAGGATATCCCTGTTGACACTATCACACGAGCAGAGTTCACAAGCTTCTATGACAGTATCAACAACTCCTTGAATGAGTATAAACTTATCAACGATCAAAAGGAGGAGCTGATCCGCAAGGAGAATGCTTCTCTCCAGGAAAAGGTTCAGACATTAACGACAGAAGTAGCCGCTCTGAAGACGCTCTTAGCAGAAAATCATACGACTCAGATGAACAGAACCTTGCCAACCCCTTCTCTATCAGACTCCAACATCAGAACCTTGACAGAGCTGATCAACAACTCTGTTAAGACCGCCATCACAGAAGCCACGACTTCTTCTGCCGCACCTATCCAACTCTTTGGCCCCAGACCCAATGACTTACCAATGACTATCGGTCAGATGGGTGAGTTCAGCAGAAAAGTTCTAAGCAAAATGATGTCAATCTCCTCAAAATTCGTGATGAAGGCTAAAACAACAGAATAGCATGTGCAAGCCTCACTCGATACACACAAGGTCAACTTCAAATCTCAAGTGGAAGAAATCAGAGGTGCAGCAACAGAGGTAGAAGAGGTAATGCGAAAAGCAGCTTCAAACTTCACTGATATTATCTTACAGACCTCTTCATCAAAACGACATGCTGAAGAAGCACCTGCAGAAGAACCTTCGAGCAAAAGGCATAAGGCTAACCCAAAGTTTGTTGTTCCGCCCTCACCAAAAGCTCGAATTGAATCCTCTGACGATGATGACTTTGAGGATGCTACAGAAGATCAGTCAGACAATCAGATGGGTGAGTCCTCAGAACAACAAAAGGGGGAGAAGAAGGAGAAAGAGGAGAAAGAGAAGGATAAAGAGAAAGAGAAGGAAAAAGAGAAGGAAAAGGAACCTGCAACAGAGGATGAGGGATCTGCTAAGGGAAAAGGAAAGGTAGCTGAGGCTGAGGCAACTATAGTAGGAGACCAAGGGAATACTTCTGAAGACTTACCAGAGGTGACTATGGTGGTTTTTGATTACATGTTCAAAGACAGAATCATCAAGCCAACAGAATCCTCTCAACAACCACCTGAGGTCATCATCCTGGACACCCCTCCTACTTCACCTAGAACAGAACCAGAGAGAACCAACCCATTCTCTGCTGAAGAAACACTAAACCAAGCTCAACCTCAAGAATCTGCCCACATTGACATACTCATGGCAGAAACTCATGAAGACCCAAATCCCAATTCAACAGAACAGAACCCCGAATCCTCAACTCAACATTCTGGCAAACCTCCACTAGAAGAAATCTTTGCCTATCTTTATGGTGATCATGACACCATCCCCACAAATGCTGTGCCCATCAACCCACACTTGAGTCCCTGCAGGATAAATACGATCTCTGACGTTAGACGGAAGTTCATCGAAACCAAGTCCGGAATGAACAAAAATATAAACTCAGACTTTGGAATCCGCAGAATCGTAGACATCAAGCAGAAGACCTTTCGGCACAACAGAGTACAAATGAGCTATCATGAGTTCATAGTTGAATCAAATGACAACAGGGTTGAGCACTTCAATGATAACGACCTGGTACTTCTGAACCCTTATGATCTGATTCAACTCCATGCCTACTGTTACAACTTTAGTGACAGATACAAAGAGGCAAGAACAGCACTTCCTGAGGTACGCTTCGCTATGCAAGAGCACATAAATCTAAGAATTCAGATTGACTTTCAGCTAGGCATAGAGTTCGAAGTAGAAGAACTAGCGACTGCTCCACCAAATGAGAGCCTTCAAGGCTATGAGCACTACAGAACCGGAACCGTAGTTGGAGATCCACCAGTGTTCATCTGCCGACAGAGAAAAATCAAGAAGGCCCTCAGAGCTTCTGAAATCCACAAGTACTCAACAGAGTCGCTGGAATACCTCAGAGATATCATTCAAAATCTCCCAAGAGAAAAATGTCCGGAAGAGCAACAGAGAAACTTCATCACCCAGATCTATCTTATGATCAACTTCCGAGAACTCATCAGAAGATTTGACAGAATCTTAAGGGGGGATAATTTTGGTTAAACTTGTACTTATTTCTTTTCTTTTTGCATTGTAATATCTTGAAGGAATAGTACAAAGGCTAACAGAGGGAAAAGTTCTCTGTTCTTTTGTTTATATCTCTGCTACCTTGTATTTTCTTATTTTCAATACTTAGGGGGAGATTGTTAGTCCCAAAGCATCTGATGTAAAAGTATTGAAAATAGTTCAAGTCAGAAGACCAACAGAGATCAGACAGAAGACTTGGAAGAAGTTCATCAAGAAGACCAACAGAGCTCAACAGAGCTCTGTCGGATCCAACAGAGCTCATCAGAGCTCTGTCGAAGAATTCCAGCAAGAGAACAAGTATTTCAACAGAAGATCAACAGAGCCCTTGCAACAGAGCTCTGTGGAGAAAAAGACCTCTGTCAGTCTAAGTCTCACAGGAAATGAAGTGTCAGACACGTGTCCACAATTTCCACGTATGCCCTAAAGATTGGAGACACACTTTCCACGTGTCATTCAGGGGTACGACAGTACACTGTCTACACTTTATCAGGTCTATAAATAGCGAGGTAGTGGAACAACAATTGTAAGCTTTTGGAAGAATAGTTTTCCACATTTGAAAAAGCACGCACTGCAGTATTTCCATAGCACTACTTCGTACGATACTGTCCTGTGAGATTTCCGAACACTCTCTTGAACATATTCTTGGAGTGATTCATTTTATCAATATACGAGCAGTGTTCTTTGTTTTGATTTCATTATCATTTTACTGTTCTATATTTTGATCTTCACAGTTCAGTTATTGTTTACACAATCACTCACTTTAATGGCTTTGCTTAAAATGCTTCCGCTGTCTAATTATTTACCATTATCGTGATACAACGTGAATCTGGGAACCTACAATGCAAAACTTTTATAACCAAAACGAGTATTGACATGTTGAAGTTATATAAATGAGTATGAAAACCGACTGGTTTACTTCGTGTCGGTAATTTTCCTTCAAGATGTGGTCGTACAAAAAGATTTTTCACTCAATATATTTCTGTCGTAACGACATATTTTGGTGAAGTAAGAATAAGTTTATGGGAAGCGGCATGCGAACGATTCCCGAGATCGTTGTGCAGGGCATTAAATTTTTAAGAGCAATGGGGGGACATGTGTACCCAAAACTTTTTTTTAAGTATTGTTTATTGAAAATGGTGAAAGGTACGAAATGATTTATTTACTGTATTGTCATGCATGAAGGCTATGAACCCACTAGGTCGTAGAGTACCACGTCTTAAGCTAAGGAAGAACTCCGAGAGCGGAGAGGCGTTGGTCAAGTCAGGGGAGAACGTATGTAGTTTTGGTATATGTGTTTAAGAGGAGAGTTGGACCTTGGAGGAGTCGGGAATGGATTTTAGTGTCAGGGGTATGATGGTCTACCTTTGCTCGGCGACTTAGAACACAGTTGTCGAGGGGCGATGGTGTCCGGAGGAAGGACTAGGAGTCATCAAGGTATCGGTTTTAGCAACTCGTTATGAGTAGTGTGGTGAGGAAATGAAATGTCTACGGCGTGGGGATATGAATTTCGAGGTAAGCTTGTAATGTTGATGTTACATGAGTAGACTTCGATAAGAGAGAGTCAGATCATGAAGTTGATTATGATGTGTTGGAAGGATTAGGTTCCGTAAGGAACCCATGTTAAGAATAAGTTAAGAAAATAGTTACATATTGTCCGTTGCTGTAGAAGCCGACAGTTGTGTAAGGTGGCTGAAGCCAAAGACTTGAACCAGAAGGTTGTAAATTAATAGAACACCTTGTAGGAGTGTTAAGAGGATGGGAAGCGGTCATTTTGAATAAGCGTTCTATTTATGAGGTATGGAGGGATTCGTAGAATGATGAGGTACGTAACACGAGCGAAGCAAGTGTGTAGATTCTATCGTCCAGTGAGGGACTGTGTCCAGCTTATGTGAGGCCTCGGATCGTAAAGAGCGAGCAAGAACCCTTACATTTGAGCTAATTGGGAACTAGGGAGTTGTAGTTCAGCTAGAGTGAGAAAGGACAAAGTAGCGAGATAGACTCGATCATGTATGCGAGAAAATGTGAAGGCAAGTTCAAATTGTGAACGAATGACCATGAGAGACTTGGTCGGTAGTGTGATGATAGGAGTGGTGGGTGTACAAACGAATAGTAGCTTCAATTGCCAAGATATCTGTGTCAGCCGGTGATGTAGTGAGGCGATGTTAGAAAGAGGAAGGATTGGAAGGAAGTCCTTTTGGGATTTCGGATAGAGTGTACGTTTTGCAACCCCAGTTGTTGAAGTACGTGGTTTGTAAGTTGGTGTTTATTTTGACTGTTATCGGAATGGAATGTCGGGGCAGAACTGGGTGATTGCCCAGCTGTGAAACCAAGCTTTGTGGTTATGAATGTTGGTAAGTATAGTCTTGAAGGTAGAGTAAGTTTAAGGAAGATGATGAATAGATTAGTCAAGCTGTAGTATAGTAGATGAGAAATCGTTAAAGATTGAAAATTGTTCCTTATGCGTGATGGAATGATTCTAGAAGGAAATAGTTGAAAATTTTGGTTACGTTTAAGGAATGACATGAGGATGATTGTGGGTCGGAGTGGTAGTATGATCATTAGTTTATTTGAAATGTCATGATAGATGTATAAGCCTTTGGTTAGTTGATTAAAATTTTATAGATTTGTTAAGAAATGACGTTCATTTGTTATTACAGGATGTGTTACAATTCTTGGGGAAGTGTTATTGAGATTAACACACTGATAGTTAAAGAATTATTTAAGGTAAATCTAAGTGAGAAAGTCGGGATGACGGTATATATGCATCTGTCTGATTTTATGATCATGGTGGTTAATCGAAGGAATTTTGGAACCCGAGTTTCGGGGTGTTCCTGAGTCAATAGATCCGTTTGTAATAGGGAGTCCAAGGGGAGTGGATTATTAGAGTGAACAGGTGTAACATCCCCAGTCCACCGTACACGATATTGTCCGCTTTGCGGATACCCTCTGCATAACAGCATGCCGGCACCGCTCACGGTTTTGTTCCTGCCCGCACAGGCATACACGGGACGCACCCAGACCGCACCCAGTGACAGGCAAATGGCCTCATGCAAGGAAGGTATCCATCCACCCTTATAAGGAGGACTTCGTTCCCCCTCTTAGCCGATGTGGGATCTCACAATCCACCCACCTAAGTGGGATCAGCGTCCTCGCTGACACATCGACCCGGTGACCGGCTCTGATACCATTCTTTAACATCCCCAGTCCACCGTACACGATATTGTCCGCTTTGCGGATACCCTCTGCATAACAGCATGCCGGCACCGCTCACGGGTTTGTTCCTGCCCGCACAGGCATACGCGGGACGCACCCAGACCGCACCCAGTGACAGGCAAACGGCCTCATGCAAGGAAGGTATCCATCCACCCTTATAAGGAGGACTTCGTTCCCCCTTCTAGCCGATGTGGGATCTCACAACAGGGGACGTTACTAAGAAACACACTTTGGGATCGGGAAGTTTAAAGAGGATGATGGTTGTGTTAGTCAAAATGTGGTAGGATAGATGTGTGATCCTTGAAGAATGTGAGCTGCTGCTTATGTGTGAACGAATTGTCCGAGGAAGTAAAGGTTAGAGAATTAAAGGATGTGTAGTGACGTCGAACTCTGGAGCCAGTTCGAGATGTTTTTGGTCGAAAGCCTTAGGTTAAAATTTCAGTGTGACCGTTTGATTATGTGTAGTAATGAGAAAATATTTTCAGCTTGGGAATAGTCGGAAGAGAGGGGCGAGTAATGTCGGTGGACGGTGCTCCACGCTCGCGTGGGGAGGTGAAGATAGGGTGTCGGAATAAGTGAGGGAAGTGGAGGTAGTAAACTTGTCAGTAATGCCGAGAGGTGCAGTGTTGTGTAGATTGTCATTGATAAGTGTGCAAACCATTGGAAAGAGTATTGAGGAAGGGAATGGTGTATGAGTTGTGCAGGAGAGGAGTGGATAAGACATCTGAATGAGTTAAGCTAATGACTTTGTGAGGAAGGTTTAAATGAACTAGTCGTTCAGTGGTATGCGATTGAGAATAGTTTTGCGTGGTCAGGACTACCCTTCCTAGTTGAGTGAGGGTAACCGAAGTTATGTTTTTATGATTGAACGGACGTGGCAATCAACGAGAAATGGTTGTGTTTCAGGATGAGTTTAATCTGAGCAAGTGAACACTTCAACGATGGGTTTGGAGGTTCCTACCCTTAGTTTCGTATGAGCATAGGGTGGCGGAGTAGTGAAGATGTGAGAGATGATGGACGTGCTGTGGCCTAGGTGGTCCGATAAAAGGGAATTGTTATCGGATGTTGGGTGGTGCAAGGTTGTGAGTTGTTATGCGATGAAGGAACTAGGGATTTAAAGTTGTCGGGATATACAGGGTTGGCCTTGTGCCCAACTGTCAAGTGAGCGAAGGTTTCCTAGTAAATGAATCTCGTGTTGTAGCGGGGGATTCCGTCGAGTTCCTCCTTAAAGAAAGTAAAGGTGCACGAGAAGCCTTATTTAATATCTAATGTTGAGACCGATCGATTAGGAACAGTAGCCGACGGGTTAGAGTGCCGTAAGAACTGAAGATGATGCATTCGGTGTTCCATGTTTCGAATTTAATAAGATGGTCGGCTGAGTCCGAAGTGGCAGTGTCGTGGGAAAGTGTCAGTTGTGGTGTGGGCGTGTTACCCGCGTCCTTTTTCCAATGAGGAATTCCGGGGACGGAATTCTTTTAAGGGGGGAGTGTTGTAACAACCCTATTTTAGTAGGTTTAAAAGTTTAGTGTTTAAAATGAAAAGAATGCAAGTGTGGTTAAAGGGCTTGTTTTTAAATTGTGGAAAATATAAATGGGGATCAGAACCCTAGGGTTTGTCACTGTATTGTTAGTCCTGGCGGCTGAGAAAGAAATGAAGAGAAAGAGCTGATAGGATTCTGGCATCCAATTCTTTGGTGGAGAAACACGGAATTTGGTGAGTAATAATCTCTCTTAAGTTTTCTTCTGCATTGAGGTTCCCTAGTAATCAAAGTGTTGTTCATATTCTATGTTATAAACTGTGATCGCATGTTAAGAGAGTAAGTGGGATTAACCCTAAAATTGATCGAGTAATGGATTAGTGTTAGTCCAGTATGTGGTTTAATAAGGATGAGAAAATTACCATTTAATCTTAAAACAAGAATAGACAGATAGAGAAACCCCTAGTGTAGATGTTAATCGCGGTGGTCGAGTTCTGCTGAAATCGCGAGTCACCGGGACTAGTTGGTACCAGGAGTAAGGGGCACCGGGACTAGGTGGTACCGGGAGTAAGGGGCACCGGGACTAGGTGGTACCGGGAGTAAGGGGCATCGAGACTAGGTGATACCGGGAGTAAGGGGCACCGGGACTAGGTGGTACCGGGAGTAAGGGGCACCGGGACTAGGTGGCACCGGGAGTAGGGGGCACCGGGACTTGAGTCCCGTAAGAGTCCCGTAAGGTGCACGTACCGGGAGAAAGAAAGAGCATATCGGGACTTGGGGCTAAGTCTCGCACCTGTTGAAGATTGGGCTGAGATGCCTTCGGGTCGTAGTCAGAGGCTGGACCGCAGGCTGTTTGGGCCGAAGCTAAAGCAGTTTGGTCTTGGGCCGATAGGTGTGTTGGGCCGAGGGACTACTTAAGTCCTGTTGGGCTTAGAGTTATATTTGTGGGCTTAATGTATTTAAGGTCTAAACTAGATAACGAGGGCCCAGTTCGTAAGTGATAGTATAATTAATTATTTAAGGTTGGAATGAGGGAAAACCTAAGAAGCTTAAGTCGGTAGATGCTGATTTTAAATTTGCACGTTATGCTTTAGGTTTAAGAGCAAGTCAGAACGAGGCTCAAGCTAAGAAGGAGCTTGCTATCAGGTGAGTTCTCTCGACCTTTTTTATGACGTACTGTTTTTACTGAAATGGTTCCTTTATCGAGCATGATTTGAATGTATAAACGCTATGCATGTTTTCATGAGTTGCATGGTTATTTACCAATGAATGATGTTTAAGGTTTTCATGCACGTGGTTTCAAATGTATGTGTATGCTATGTGGGGTCGGTTACACGGTGGGGTCAGGGTACCTTGGGATCTCTGATCCCTTGGGGTATATGGAAGATTAGCTTGTAGGTTGGAATTTGTTTTCTCCTACATGAAAGAACGAGGAGTCCATTTGGATTTCGGCGTAGGCTAGAGGGTGCCCGTCAGGCCCCAATCGGTTTAGCTTATGCAAACCCCTAAACCCTGTGTTAACCTTGTATGATGGAAATGTGATGCCTAAGAGTTCTTTTATACGTGAAATGAAATTATTCTATATTACATGTTTTATGGAGGGAATTCACTAGACCTTTTGGTCTAACCCTCGCTTTTCAAAACTAAACCATTTTCAGGTAAGCAAGTAGTAAGAGGCTCAAGTAAGTGAGCAAGAGCAAGATAGAGTACGGGCGCAGCTAGAGACAGTGCAAGTGCCAACCATAGAGGTTAGGATATTCTCAGTTGTGTATAGGTTGTTTCCGCCAACCTTAGCTTATGAATGATGTAACGAAATGTTGGGACCCAGTTTTATTGAAAAGAGTTGATTTTTATGCTATGTATGTCCTATAGTGTTTTTGGGATGTTACAGGGAACGAGTATTGGACCTGACTCGCTTCAAGATCACTTCATGGATCGTCGTCATAAGTGATTCTTGAATAAAAGGTAGTATCTTTGTATCCTTCGACCTGAGATGCATATTTGGGACTCAAGTGTAGGGAGTGTTATGCTTTGATATGGTTAACCGTTGTTCTTGAAAAAGGCAGCTATAAAGGCTATCCTTGGGCATGGCATGAACTGCATGAGAGGCGTATGTAATCAAGATGGGATTTGTTTCTCTAAATATGTTAAGAGTGAGACATCTAAGGCGCCTTACCAAAAGTTGAACAATAGATGAGAATGATAGTGATCCATGTCTCATGTTCAACATGATGTCTAAACAAAGGGATAACTGATACCACACCTTATACGTCAATTGAAGCTATGAGCTTATGGGAATTGGATGTTGTTGAATGGCACTTACAGTCATACATTGCTGGGGGCAGTGAGATGTTGCTAGACGTCCACCACTGTCTATATCATTCTATAATCCAATCTTGAGCAAGTGGGAGATTGTTGGTTTTATATGCTCAAGAATGATTATAAAATAATATTACCGGTAATATATGATCCTATAGGGTCACACCGAACAACAAGTAGACACTAAATTGATATTTATAAGAATTTGATTCTTGATAAATATTAATTCTTGATGGATATTATTAATTATATTAATGAATATAATTCTTAATATACAATGCAAATAAGAATTCTAGTTTATTAAAAATAATGATTTTAATAAATAACTAGAAATTTCTAGGAGGGACTAAATGTAGTATGTATAAATAGTTAAAATAGATATTTTAACTAATATTAAACTGCAGGGGCTTCAAGTGTAATATTGCATGGAAGACTCAAATTCTATTGGTTCTTTTTGAAGGTCCAATAAGATTAAAAAACCTTTCTTGTAAATAGAAGACTTGACTAGTTTTTGAAAGAGACTTGAAAAATTACATTTTGGATTTTTGCTCTCTTCCTCTCCTCTCTCTTTTGCTCTCGGCCGAACACACACACAAAGTGTCTGTGTTTCTCTTTCCTTCTTCTAAACTCTATTGTAGAGTGGTGAGGAAGTTGCTTTTGCATTTTTCATCAAGAAGGTACTAGCATACTTTGGTGTTGGAGCTTGTTGGTGGACTACTCTAGAGGAGCTCTTGCTTGAGTTCTTGCCATCTCCATCTTCTCCAACTAGAAGATTTTGCAAAGGACTACAAAGGTTGTATTTTCTAAAAACCCCCTATGTTTTATTTAATCTTTCATGTTCATGCAAATGGATCCTTGGTGGGTGTTAAAATGTTTTAATGTTGTTCAAAGTTTTAAAGCTTCCGTTGCAAATTTTATGATTCTTGAAATCGATTTTTGAACAAATACATTTTAAGCAATGACGTTTCGATGTTTTATGTTTCAAGTACGAAACTTTGAGGAAATGCTTCGTGATGAAGATTTTAGAAAATTGTTTGTGTAAAACTATGTTGCGTGGAATTCCTTATGTTTGAACATTGATGCACACCGTTAAGTGCAAATTGAGATTTGAAAATAGGTTTGAACCCTCTCTGGTGACAACTAATTTTTTAACGCTTATTCCCTCGTATGCTTTGGAAAAACGCTTTGTTGTGTGCAGCTTTGTCATAAACATTTTTGTTCGTGTGACGTTATGTGACCATTAAGGAAAATTTTGGAAATCAGTTTAGAGAATTTCATCTTTTGAAATTTGGTCGCGAACCATTTGATGCATGTTATTTCGTTTCAAGAAAAATTTAATGGAAGTGTTACAAGCTTGCATGCCTACCCCAAGGTGAGGTTTTAAGATGTTTTAGTCGATATTTTCAAGTGATGGAAACGTATGGGTTTTGTTCTAAATATGGAATTTGCACAGGTCGTTTTGTGTTGACTAAGGTGTATTTGTAAACCCTTTCATCGTTTTGTATAATAAACTGACGCGCGCAAATTTTGGTTGGTGAACTTTGTCCCATGCCATTTTATGGTTAAAAAGGGAAAATTTGGAGTCAAATGTCGTTGGACTTCTTTTGAAATACGTGCACACCTTTTGTTGCACCATATTTAAAGTCGAGCAGTTACTTTACGTGCATGTCATGAGTCAATCCATACTAGAACCGTGGCAGTTTATTTTAAAGAAATTGTTTATTACGCTTTGCGTTTTGGTGGGTAAACTGAACTGCAATGAAATAAATTTCAACATGATTTTCATATGTGGGACGAGCGTGTCCATTTTTGCGTAACTACCAAATTGATGATAGTAGTTTTTCTATGCGTGCGATTTATTTGATATGAAAATCTTCGCGTTGAAATTTTTTGTGAAGGGTTTTGACTGATTGGCATATTTATTGAATAGCGCACTTGAAAAACCTTGAACTCATTAGGACCTTGGAAAGGTTAAGTAACCCAGTTGAAAGTAAGTGTGTAGAACCTCAACTGTGAAGAGTTGAGCGTTCAGGCGCGTGGCGTGATTATAGGCCGGATGATATCGGTAGCAAAGTCAATGTGTTTGTGGTAATTGGAGGGATTGACTTGCGGTAACGCATTTTGAGGTTGGTGGTAACCTTTCTTGTTGAGAATCTTATTTTGGGGGTCTTGGTCAACTTTCGTATGTGGGACCCATTAGGCACCCTAGCGATAATTGTGGTTTTGATGAGGATGCTCGACGAGTGAAACTCGAGTGTTGAGTCTGGGGTGACTCAAAGTTGATGGTACATCTAAGTGTCAACTTTTGGGGCTTGAGGCCAAGCACCGTTAGTGTAATCGAGGGATTGTAGTCCGATTTTGAAGAAATGTTGGTAAGGGTTGTAGAAATCTTAAGATGCTCATTGGTAATAAAGAGACTTAGAGAAATGATTTGATGGTGTGATTAGAGAATCTGTCAATTGGATGATTGTTGATTGAGCACATCTTTGGAGGATTATGCAATTAATGAGTCGGTAATGACCGTTTGGGTTGGAATTGATGTTACCGATGAGAATAAATACTAGTTCGGTAGTGGGACTATTTGGGAGTTTGAATCTGTCGTTGAGAAAGTATGGGTCACTTAAGGTTGGGAGACAACTTAAATCTGGTGGTCGAAAGCCACTCTTATAGCTTAGGCCTTCAATTGAATGTGGGTGTTTTATGCCTAAACGGGGAATCGTTGTGAGTAACACCAAGAAGCCGATATGGGCAATTCAGTGGGAAATAAATTTGAACCGGGTTGAAACCGAGGGAAGTTGGAATGTGTTGGGCGGTGTGGCCATTGTTTGTGTGAGAACTGGATTTCGAGGACGAAATCTCTTTAAGGTTGGGAGGATTGTAACACCCCGAAAATTCTAACTCAAATTGTAAATAAGTCCATTTAGATTTATTAGAAGGACAAGGTGTTGCTTTGGAAGGTGGGTCACGTAATGCTAATTGGATCTCTCGAGAAATTGGCCAAGTTTGGACTCGGTACAAAGCCAGCGAGTATGATACTCGCGAGAGTGACATGGTCACTTTCGCCGTGTCACTTTCGCCAAGAATGTACCGAGGGTTTTGGGAGGACCAGCGAGTATGACACTCGCGAGAGTGACATGGTCACTTTCGCCGTGTCACTTTCGCTGAAAGTGTACCGAAGGTTTTTGGGTAGCGGGCGAGAGTGCCCCGCGAGAGTGACAGTGGCAATCTCGCCTGTCACTCTCGCCGTCGGGCTCTAGGGTGTTTTAAACCCACGACTTCAGATCCCTTTCATTTGCTATTCCACCCATTTCTCTCTAAACTCTCCCAAACCAAACCCTAACCCTCTAAATCGTTTTTGGAGCTCTTGAAGCCATAAATCTTGCAAATCAAAGTTTCTCTCTCAGTTCTTAACAAGGGATTATGGATGGAAGTTAGAACCCTTCTTCTCACTTTCGTTTTGGTAAGATTTCTACACTTTCTAGGGTTTTACCCAACCCTCACCTAAACCTTTTCCTTCCTTTGGATGAAATGAAGATTGAGGCTCACTTTGGTAACACTAGAAGTGTTTGGTTGGTGGATTCACTTGATGGTTGAGGTAATCTCCTTTTCTCTTCATTTTGGAAATTAGGGTTTTGATCTATTGGTGATTTTGGGTGTAATATATTGGGGGAAATGATTCTAAGTATTCGGGGATAAATATTTATGGTTGGAAACTTATGGATTTAGGTTTTGGAAGTTTTGGCTTGAGGACGCAAACTTCATCAAAGGAGCATACGTTTGGGAAAAGTCTAGATTTAGCTTAATCTAGCAAGGTGAGTTCAAGTTACTTTGCGAAAAATTTGTACATGCCAAAATGTTATTTTTCCAAGTAATTGTGTGTTTTACCTGAAAATTATCAATATTGGGTTATTTGGTGGATTTTACCCTTTGAGGTATTAATTGTGGTAAATATTGTAAAACACTACTTTTGGATATTTTGGAAAAATGTGATAATAAATCATACATGAAATGAGTTGTTGATTTATGTGATAAATGGAGTCTATTTATTATAAAAATGCATTTGTGGATGTTTTGGAAATATGCATATAGTACATCATGTGATGTTTTGAAAATGTAAAGGTGTGAGTCCTTGGAAATGAGGGTTTTCCCGATCCAAAGTTTTATTTCGGGTTTTCATGGAATTGAAGTATTTACCGGCAAACGGTGTGTGTTGTTATATTTGATGTCATTTTATAACTTTCATAAACTACCTTTTGGAGTTAGTTGAGCTTGTGGCTCGGTATTGAATTTTATTAAGTCTTGGGGACATTTGTCCAGTTTTGGTAACTCAAGATTGAGTTTTGATAATGAATTATGTTATTGGGGAATTGCATGTTTTGAATGCATGTGTTTATTTATTTGGGGTCGTGTAATATTTAGACCTTGATAGCTATGGATCCATAGGCATTTGAGTTTCCCTTAGTCTCGCGGACAAGAGGTCGGAATTGATTGAGCTCAGTTTTACGAGACGTTAGTTTATTTTGTAGCACGGAATAGGCATCGGGTTCCATGATAAGTAAGGCGTGGACCTAGATGGTCGGGCGTCGTCTCATGGGCAGTAAGGTGTAATTCCATATATGTGCTTAGCATGGGATAGGCATCGAGTTCCATGATAAGTAAGGCGTGGACCTATATGGTCGGGCGTCGTCTCATAGGCAGTAAGGTGTAATCCCTAATGTGCTGTTGTGGATTTGGCGACCCAACGTATAGACCTGGAGTGGTTGAAGTTGGGGGCACCCAAGTCTCGTGGGCAATAGATCTGGAGTGATTGAGCTCAGTGTTACGAGAGTAATCCACGTGGGTGTTTTATTGCATAGTAAGTGACCCACTTTGGTGTTCCATCACGTACGATGTATACGGGTCTCACCCGTCACCGAAAGGTGTTGTTTTGAGTAATTGTTGCTACTCATGTTTTCGGTGACGTATCATATTTATGAGAATTGCTTTTCCACTTATATGAGTTGTGGATTATGTTTTGGGATGTTTTGGATTAATGACGAATAATTATGTATTTAATTACTTTGGGTATTAAATGCTATTTTACCTTTCGCACTGATTTTGGAAAGGAGTTTATTTTGGAAAATCATGTTATATTAAAGATTTCAGCATGGGAATTGTGAGTTGGAAAATGGGTGATTTGTATTTAAAGTAAACTCTTTTGAAATCATGACTAAAAACTACACTCCTCTCGATTTATGAATTTATATAGTCATGATAAAATGCTTGAACTCCCTAGGCGTTAGCCTAACCCTTTTTATTTGTCGGCATGTGCAACAGGTCTCAGGTTGGGAGTAGTTCTAGTGACACGTGTGAAAGGCCGTGTGCTAGTAGAGTGCTCGCAAGGTGATTTGAATTAGTGAAGTCTTCCACACGTATTTGGAATTAGCAACTTGTGTCGTGTTAAGTAACACCCGTTTAAGTTAATTTATTGGGGGAATTATAATGTTTTAAATTCCGAGGTAATTTAAGGAATTAATTGTAGAAATGATTTTATCTTGTTGGGTATTTTATTGAAATTTTATTTAGTTGCTCGTTCCAAATTTGAGGGTGTTACAAATTCCCTAATCTCTCTTTAGGGCTTCATTCTCAACTTTGCTAAATTTCCTCAATAAATCAATAATCTAGCTGAATCATAAAGACAAGGATTGGAGTTTGGGATTACCTTGCTAGAATCACTTGTAGAAATTTCCACTCCAAGGCTTCTTCCTCTTCCAATTTGTAGCTTGATGGTGTTTTCCCTTGTAAAATGAAATGCCCCCTCTCCTTCACTGCTCTTGCTCTAGCCACCAACAAGAGGTAATTTGCCTTCCCTAGGGTTTTGTGCCAATCATTGGGTTCTTATACCCTATCCTTTAGTAACAATTTAGTCCCTCAACTTTCAGCTTTATTAATTTTTTTCCACAAGACTTAAACTCTTCCAAATTGGTCTTGGTAATTACAACACTCTCCCCTCAAAAGAATTCCGTCCCTGGAATTCCATTCTCGAAAAGATGAGGGTATTTGGATTTCATGTCCGCTTCCACTTCCCAAGCAGCCTCTCGTCCCTTATGATACCTCCACTGAACCTTTACTAGTCGAACTTCTCTATTCCTTGTTTTCCGGACCTTACTGTCCACACTCTCTATTGGTTCTTCTTCGTACGACAGTCTCTCATCGATGCTAACATCTCCTAATGGAATGGCCACATCGGTCTCGGCCAAACATTTCTTCAGATTTGACACATGAATGTTGGATGAACTCCTCTTAATTCTTCTGGCAAGTCTAGCTTGTAGGCTACGACCCCAACTCGTTCTATAATGACGAAAGTCAACCCCTTGTCGTCTGTATTTCTTGCAAGGTCGCCATCATCTCAACTTCTAACATCTGTTCTCCATAATAGAGACATGCATCACAATATGAATTCTTCCAAAATCACGTCTGGCACCACAAGATCGTATACTATCTATACAACTTCCATAACTTCGATGGTTCCAAAAGCGTAGTCCACTTCACTACAGGTCGTCTTCCACATCAAGTTGCCCCTTTCTCAAACTCGGGGTCCAGGTGTCTTATGCCTTTCAGTCTAACCAACTTAGTTCCATTCGCTTATCCCAAACCGTTCGGATGGAAAACATATCCGTACTCCAAACTTTGGAACCGCCCTCGATGCGTCACCACTTTGCTATAACGTGCCCTCTTGTACCATATACTTGTAACGTCTCCGATCACTATACTCGCTAAAATATCACCTGATACTTCCAAGGCCAGTCGCACCTCAATTTGCTCGCTTTCGTCCACATACTGGAACTCACGGTTTTAAACACGTCTAATTAAGGTCTCTCATACCTCTTTACTTTCTTAAGAGAATGAACTTTGCGGAATTTCCCCGCCACAACAACGAGAATCTTTAACCGGGAATAATCACTCACTTAACAACTTGGCACAAGGCCACCCTTGCACATCCCGACGAACTCACACGTGAGAGTTCCCTCCTCGGGGTACATAAATTTTCTAGATTACTTCTACCAATCGACATACGACTAAGCCGATTATACTCCCTTCCCGAATCACATCGGCTACGGCTCGACAACTAATTCATACGTTCTCACCCCTTTATCACTCCACACTTATACGTGACCAAAAGCAGAAAACTTCCATGATCCCTCATTGAAGTGTTCACCTATCCGAATTGAACTTATCCTGAAAACACAACAATTCCCCATTGCTTGCCACAAGCGTTTAGTCACATGTAATATAACTTCGGTTACCCTCACTCGACAAGGAGGAGTAATCATGCACACATAAAACCATTCCCAATAGCTTATCACTGGACGACAAATTCGTTTGAACATTTCTCACAACGACACTAACTCCAATCATTCAACTGCCTTATCCACTTCTTTCCTGCACAAGACATACATAAATCCCCTTCCTCAATACTTTTTCCAGAAGTTCGCACACTTACCGATGGAAATCTACGCACACTACTCCACCTCTCGGTGTTACTGTCAAGCTTACTACTTCCAACCTTCTCATTTATTCCGAGATACGATCTTCACCCCCCCCCCCACGTTAGCGTGGAGCACCGCCCACCAAACATTACTTGCCCCTCTCTCCCGACCTTTCCACATGCTGATAACACTTTCTCCTTACTATACATAACCAAACAGTTGCACCAAAATTCTAACTTAGGCATTCAACCAAGTCATCTTGAAGCGACACCAGTGTTCGAAGTTACTACACATTCTTTGATCTCCAACTATTATTTTCTCGGACAATTCTTTCACACAAGGGTCCCTTACTGAACCTAATCCTTCCAACATATCATAATCAAATTCACATCCCGTCGTCCTCATTTCAAACTCACTCGTGCAACGTCAATATTACCAGATCACCTTAAAACTCTCATTCGACGTCGAGGATACTGCATTCCTACTTCACCACACTACTCATAACGAGTTGCTAATACCAACACCTTGATGACTTCTAGTCTTTCCTCCGGACACAACCGTCCTTCGGCAACGGTATTTCCAGTCATCGAACAAGGGTACAGACCCTCATACAACCGACACTAAAGTCCACTTCCGACTCTTCCACTGCTCACCTCTCCTCTTGAACACAATTACCCAAAACTACAAACATTCTTCCCTGATTTGTCCAACACCTCTCCACTCTAGGAGTTCTTCCCTAGCTTAAAATGTAGTACTCTACGACCTAGTGAGTTCATAGCTTTCATGCATGACAACGCGATAAATAAATAATTTCACACTTTTTATCATTTTAAAGAAACAACACTTGGAAACAACTTGGGTACACACGACCCCAACATTCTCATAACTCCAATGCCCTGCACAACGATCTCGAGAATCATTTGCATGCAACTTTCCGTAAAACTTAATCTTACTCAAACAAAAATTATGTTGTTACGACAGAAATATATATTGGATGAAAATCTTTTCATGCGACAAAATTCTGAAAGGAATTATCGACACAAAGTAAACCAGTCGGTTCTCACACTCATTTATATAACTTCAACATGCCAATACTCATTTTGGTTATAAAAGTTTGGCATTCAAACGTTTTCTTGATTTTTTTTGCAACAATTTAACTTATCATGAAAAGAGTGGAATATTTTGCAAATCGTAAACCTCGAGACTTCATTGTGCGATGTACATGGATTTTCATTTTTCTTTAAACATACGCTTGCACACGCCGACTCATATCCGATCAAATTTGATATTTACACATTTACTTTACTTATGAAAAATCTCATGTACACATGTACGAACTCAATGCATGAAACTCTACTTGCAATTGAAGGCTACTCACTCAAACAAGGTCAACCGCTTTACTCACGCAACTTATCATTGACACTCTACTTTCGACCAGTGGTCGCCCTCTCGGCCTTTCAACAACTTGCTATACATACATTCAACGGTCCACTTACTCAACCATTACATACTATTTTCGTCTTGACCAATTCATCTCATATTATACCTCTACACGCTTTCAGTCCTCTACAGAAATCTCTCTTCAATGATCCTGCCACTGAACAACTCGACTAAAGAGTGAGGGTTCTAATCCTCTGCTCGCTCTTGAATTGACACTTCCAAGATCTCGACACTGCCCTTCCTTACCATCCGAACTGATCTATCCCACGATTTATAGAACTGGGACTCTCCAGAAACAGGAGTCTTACTCAAAAATCAATCATTCATCCTCTTCGAATCTACGAAGATCTACCTCTAGACGACTCATAACATTCTATACAACATTTCTTCTCTACGATGTATACATACATCACATCATAAATGATCTCTCATGATACTTCCCCAACAAGGGGTCTCAGTCTACCCCTCAGGGGTCTTGCTGACATTCTAGATTACTGGAACACGACATATAATACTAGCTTCAGACTACAACTCTGGAAGAATAAGGCAGATTAAGCACATACATGTACCTGTAAGTTCGCAATTACACTGGCCAGGTGTAATCCCAAACTTACCTTACATGACCGTCCTCGGTACCCTATTAGTCCTATTTCTATAATAGTGTCCTCCTAACGCATTTCCTGATTCTCAGTTGTGATTTCTACTCCCAAAGTTTAATTTTAGGCCCGTCCGGTCACCTAAATCCCTTAAACTATGGCTCTGATACCAATTGTAACAACCCAAACAAAATAAAGCATGCAATTCATATAAAATGAAATATCCAAAAAAACGGGTCCCAAAATTCCTTACATAATATCAAAATCAGGTTGGCGAAAACAACCTACACAACTAAGAATAAATCTAAAGCTGAATAATAGTGTCACTATCTCTACTGCGCTTACTCACTATTCGCCCTGCTCACTTGCCAGAGCCTTTCGCTACCTGCTTACCTGAAAAGGTTTTAATTTGAAAATGTGAGGGTTAGACCATGAGGTCTAGTGAGTCCCTCCTAACAGTTCTCAAAACATTTAAAACAATTTATAATTTTCAATACAAAACTTTCACATATCTGCTCATATAAAATCTTTCACGGAAAAAGTCCGCACTCATAAATTGGCACCCTGAAGTCACCCAAGAGTGACGACGAGTCAGTGTCACGCTGCCTTACAGGGTCACTCTTCCCATGGCATAAACGGGTCACTCCTCCCGGCATGAGCACTGGCGGGCCACACCCCCCCCCCCCCCCCCCCCGACTTAGCCAATTTACGTCTCACACAATGTATGCATACATCACAATAATAAACTTTAAATAAACTTTCATGCAAGAAGCATAGAAATAAAACATGGCATTTCTCATCATGTATTATACTTCAGAAAACACGTTAAAAGTCTCGTATTTTAGTTAGAAAACTCACCTGATACGCTTACATTCTTTTCCTACTCAGTTCCTGACTTCCAATCGATTTACCTGAGAAATGAACGAAGTACCATTGCTCAGATTCTACTAGCTTACCGGATGCATGCTCCTTACCGGGTACCCACACTTACCGGGTATGACTACTTACCGGTCAACCCATAAATTCGACAACTGACCGGGTAAGCTAACTTACCGGGCACACAACTTACCGGGACTCAAGCTTACCAGATCTACTACAATTCAGACAACTAACCGGGTTTCACAGGTTACCGGGTCTACTTACCGGATCTACTCCCGGTAACCTTCATCACAGGGCAAACTCCAGGTATGGCGGCTGTGACGAAATGGAAATCAAAATCCACTAATCGCCCTCCTTAACCTCATCGACAACAGTAACAAGATAGATTATTAAACATATTGAGGTCTTTTCTTGAAACTCTTTGCATAAAACTCAAGAATAATTTCCTAATCTCTCTTTAGGGCTTCATTCTCAACTTTGCTAAATTTCCTCAATAAATCAATAATCTAGCTGAATCATAAAGACAAGGATTGGAGTTTGGGATTACCTTGCTAGAATCACTTGTAGAAATTTCCACTCCAAGGCTTCTTCCTCTTCCAATTTGTAGCTTGATGGTGTTTTCCCTTGTAAAGTGAAATGCCCCCTCTCCTTCACTGCTCTTGCTCTAGCCGCCAACAAGAGGTAATTTGCCTTCCCTAGGGTTTTGTGCCAATCATTGGGTTCTTATACCCTATCCTTTACTAACAATTTAGTCCATCAACTTTCAGCTTTATTAATTTTTTTCCACAAGACTTAAACTCTTCCAAATTGGTCTTGGTTATTACATAAATTGGTCGTGTAATAACATGAAAGAAAACAAAAAAGTACGTAAAAAAATATATTTATTTTCAAAACAGTTTTTATGATGTTCGTTGTTTTCTTTTTTTCCGTTTAGGTATCAGAACCCGAAAACACGCATCAACGCACAAGCTTCTTAAGGTTATTCTCAAAGGTCATTGGTACGGCGGTACGAGTCATGTAAACCCACTGTGAATTTTCTTGACTGTTCTCCAGAACACCTGAAATTTGTCGAGATGCATAATCTGACTTAGACACTCATTGATTAATAAAAAGAAAAAGAAAAAAAAAACTCACAGGCTCCTTTTCTAGCCTTGATCCTTATTTTTTAACCCATTGAGTCCATAAGTTTCAAATCTATAGTCACCTTCACGTACATACAAACTTCGGTTTTACGATTTAAATTAATTTGAACAATTGAATACAAACCATAGAGATAAATTTTTCCTCCCTAAATAAGTTTGATTATTTTTTTAGCTCAAAATTAGTTAACTTTAATAAGATATGAATCATTAAAGTTTAAACTCCTTTAAACATGAAGGGTTGGGTTCATTCCACACAAGCGAAAAGAAAAAAAATAATCTGATTATTGTATACGTTAGAATTAAAAGATATCAATATAACTCTATCAGGAAGAACTAAAAGCTTTGCTGTATTTTTATTCGAGTAAAGATCTAGAAGACCATGAAACTTTTCTAAATCGATTTATCCATGAAACGCTTATAAATTTGATAGTCTAGTCTTTTGGGTAATCCATACTGCCAAGTAAATTTTTATTCAAAATAATTAAAATTACAAAGAAACATTACAAAATTGCTTTGATGCTTTCTGCTTAAGCAGGTGTTATTTTCACACACTTGCCAGATACCACCTTTTACAGATGTCACAACCGATCTAGACTAGTGTGAAGAACCTAATCAATGGTAATGTTTTCACAAAATCATTGTATGTACCTTCTTCATCTACATACTTGCTCAACATGAACCTTCATCATCTACATATTTACTCAACATGCACCATTCAACTGATTCCATTAACCCAAAACTGCATATTATGTTGTCTACCACTTCTACCATACATTAGTCACTCATGTCTTCACTTGCCACTTAACTGCAAGCAAAATCAAACATATCTATGAGTTTGTTTGTACATTGGTAGACCCAAAACATCAAATATGGTATCAAAAATAGTTTCCTTCGTCACATGCCATGAATGGAGAACCAAGAATTCACCTGAATCAAGGATATGAAGTTAAAGGATAAGTAGTGATGGGAAAGAATGCACGAGATCAGATAAACGTTTGCATATCGTTGCATGGACATGCCTTTGCGAGAAGTTCCGAGAGCCTCACTCTAAGAGATTGTTTTTCTATATTTTGGGGTTTCATTTGTGCAATTACAAGTTTCTTCATAAACAATAGACAACAATGAACCACCGAGAACAATGGTTCTGAATCAAGCCCTAAAAAACGATATCGATCAGAAGCTTAAATTGAATCAATAAATGACTGGAATAGACAACTGAGAATGAAGAAGCTTACCTCGAATCGTCATCTTGCGATTAGAATATCTATGATATTTATTGGGAAATCAAAAGGAAGAGATCAAAAAGCCATAGGTATTTCCAACCAATTACACCAAAGATTTCCAAATCTGTCCAACTTTGCCACATTGGCTTTAACCAAATCTGTCAAAAAATCAGCTTGTGTGTCTCAACTTGGGAAGAGAGATTTCAAATTTCTAGTTCACAACTACCTTCCAAAATAAGAGTTACATTTCACCTTTATGATATGTGTCTTTGAAATGGTTGATGTTGGTCCCAAAGGGGTTAAACAAGTTTGTAGAAGGAGGGGTTGAATACAAACACACGATTTTTACTTTTCTAAATTGTTTATTGATATGTATCAAACAATTTACAACTTGTTGCGGAACAAGATTAAGGAATAAACCTAATCTAAACAAGCTATGAGAATCACTAAGATTTATTGCACTAGAAATAAGATAGAGAGAAAATAAGAATACTAAGGATAATATTATAACACACATCATAAAACACTTGGATGAAAACGAATAAAACACATAATAAAGATACAATTAAATATTTAAATATAATAAATATATAAATATATAAATATACCAAATATATAAATAATATTTATTAAAAATAGCGGGACCGGGTACCCAGCGGGTAACGGTTCCAAAAAAAATGAGAACCAGAACCAGAACCAGTCTTAATCGGTTCCGTATTTTAGGAACCGGAACCAATCACATTGGTTCCGGTTATGGAATCGGCAGCTCCAGAGCGGTTCTGGTTCCAAATGCGGGTACCCAGTTTCGATGCTCACCCCTACCAAAGATACAAGCTGATAAAAGATAGAAGAATTACAGGGAATCCTATCAGCTATACAGGTTCATCCTTAATGAGAAGTTCATCAAGGGTACTTGTGGTAGGGATCATCCAGTCAGGGACCTTTTCTCCAAGTGCCCTTCTTCGCTGTGCTTCTTTGTAGATCAGGGGCTTCATGAAGTGTCCGAGAAGATCATCTCTGAAACCGCACCAGTAGACAAGATCTCTGCGTTGTTCGATAGGGGCAATGCATAGCTCAGAGATGCGTTGGAAGCATTCTCGTCCAGTCCAGTCATTGAAGAAGATACCATAAGGATCACTTAAGACCTTTCAAGGGACAAATCGTTCACCAGGGGGCAGAGAGACGTCGAGTGCTGAGAGATCAGGGTTAGGACCAAGATCTTCTTCTCGCGAAAAACCAATTCCGGTTTCATTTCTGATAGGAGGACCTGAAGCTGAAGATGTTGTCTTTTTCTTTGCAGCAGGCCTTCTTCGTTGAACTGGAGGAGGAGGAGGAGGGATATCAACGGCTGATGTAACTAAGTCGATCTGCCTGTTCATAGCTTTTTCGACAAAGGTTTTGAAGTTTGAACGTGACCGCTGAATGGCTATTCGCATCTCCAACCATTCAGATAAACCGTACTTGGCAATCGACGATGGGTAGATGGTTTCCTTTTGACCATTCTCTCTGAAGAGGTCGATGTCAACGACTGGAACGTCTATGGACATCTTTCCCCTGATGTTTACCTTGTTGATTCTGGATGCTTGATATTGATAGTGCAGTATTTCTTTGCACCATTCCAGAGTGGAGTCAGAGACCTTGGTTTTCTTCTCGACGATCTTTTGGGCGTCCTTCCACAATTGTCGCTGAACAGAGATAGGAGTCTTCTTCAGTTCAGGATCTTTTACCGAACTTTGGACGAGCTCAATAGCATAGACTTTATCTTTTTCTTCAGCTCTCTTTCGTTCAGCGAGGAGTTTCTCAGCTTTGAGGTGTTCAGCGATTTCCTTCCTTGATATTTTAAATCGAGGCGCACGAATGATTCACTGATCCTCAAGCTGTTTGATCATAGATTCTCTCCTTTCTAGCTCTTCTTCACTTGACTGTTGAGGAACCAAGGAAGGTCTATTTTTGTGAGAGAGCAGTTCTTCTTCTTGTTCATCAGTCTCAGCGAAGTCTAAGACCGGGATTATTTCTTCTGCGCTCGGGGCTGGGATTATTGTTGTTGTAGTCGGAGGAGCTTCAGCTTAACCCTCAAGCAGGGGAGAGGACTAGCTGAAACACAACGATCATATAGATTAGATCATTTGGGAGAAAGAGATAGAGAAAGAGATAGAGAAAGAATGAGGTTAAGTGTATAGAGGTTTTATGGAGAGGAGAACTGAGGTTGAGAAGGGATAGAGGAGGGATGCAGTGTAAGGGAAGAAAATGTATGTTACCTGACAAACCAGCTTTCTAAGCAAGATAGTCAGATTGTCTTCAGCAGCGACGCCTTTATTTTTGCCTTTATCAGCTTCAGTCGCTGCAGGCTTTTTGGTGGTCCCCTCCCCTGATGATTCATTTTTAACTACCCCTTTTTGAGCAGGGGCCCTTCTAGGTCTGAAGGAGAAGTAAAGATCATCATCATTATCTTTAGGTGATGCTGATGGTTCGTCATCGTGAAGTTCGAGATCTTCTTCGTCTTCTTCTTTTTCCTCAGCTTCGTCTTCCGAAGGAACAAGAACTTCAGTTTCTTGTTCTTCATCGAGTTGCTCCCCCTCAGAATCAGCGTTATGTTGGGAGAACTCGGTTCCCTCAGGGTTTTCAACTCCCTGAGGTTTATCGACAGATGTTTCTTTTTCAGCACTTTTCTCCCCCTCAGAGTTATGGGGAAGATTTTCTTGATTCTTCTCCCCCTCTTCCTCATGAAGGATGGGGGAGGCAGTAGTAGTGTCAGCAGCAACAACTTTTGGGTCACTGTCTTCCAAGCCAGTGATCCCAACAGCAGTTTCAATCGCTGCTATTCTGTCTTCTAGGTCATAAATAGCACGGTTGATCTTTTCCAGATTATCCCGATTGATGAGAAGGATGACAAGTTGGAGCGTTCAGGTGATCCAGGATTTGCTGCAGAAGATTTGTAGCATTACCCACTGATTGGGTTAGGGTGCCCATCTCTGTCTTCAAGGACGTAACCTCTCCCTGAAGATTGCCCGCCACTGTCTGCAACGATGTGACTTTGTTGGACAGTGTGGTGAAGTTGTTGGAGAGGTTGCCGCTGGTGGTGTTCAAGGCAGTGATTGAGGTGGAGTTTTCAGAGAGAGCCTGAGCAACATTTGAAAGACTACCTTCCACCTTTTCAGATCAGCACTGGATGCTTTGCCTTTCACCTCAGTGGTGAGTGTCTTTAGAGCTTCCCCAGCGTTTGTAACCGCTGAGGAGTTGGAGAACAGAGTAGTGGTGAGAGATTCCACTTTCATAGACAAATCCTTGAGGGCGTTGTTGATGTCGCCCAAATTAGGACCTGTAGAAGATAAGAACTTATGAACAAAGGAAAGCTCAGAAGTTGGGGATTTTGAGAGAGGAGTGTTTGGAGTTTTATGTATACCTGCGGGTTGGTTGACGAAGTCATCGAAATTCCGGTGACCTGAATAGTGTTCGAAGTCGTCTTCCAGAGATGGTCGACGCTGAGTCTCCACGGGTCCTTTATTCTGATCCATCATCTACTGTAGATCTTCAGCCGATGTGTCACTTAGATGAATGACATTTGCTGAAGTGAAGGGGAATAGAGGTGGAGTGACCAAAGAAGTTGAGGGAGGAACAAAAGTTGAGAAGAGGGATTGGGTGCCAGGTTCAGCGTTGGATTCGCCGAAGAATACTTCCGCAGTACTTAAAGGTACTGAAGGAGGGGGGGTTTTGTTCCAAGACAACTTCAGCGTCTAGAGGCGCTGAAGTGGGTATCGAAGGGGTTTGTTCAGCAGTTGTGGCAGAGCGGGCCACAGAACTTTCCAGCGTCTTCTTTGGAGAGACAGACGTGGAGTCTTCAGCCTGGGTAGACTTAGGGGGTTGCTCCTTGAAGGTCTTCTTGGGCTTATGGCTGCCAAGTTGGGAGTCATAGTGTTTCCTTTTTCTAGAAGGAGTGGTTGGTGCGGCCTGGGTACCAGCGGTTGGGATGACCGCTGCCGAAGTGGTAGCCGCAGAAGTAGAAGAAATAGGAGGTCTGAGAAGAGGTAAGAGAGTTGAGAGACGTACCTCATTTTCCACTGGCTTGAAGTCGAGGATCTTAGGGCCGACCTGGGATAACTTCAGGTCTCCCACCTTAGGGTATGAATCCCCAAGTCCTTGTCGGAAGAAGGCACTGAGAAAGCGGGGATATGGGACATTCAGTGGCCGCTTTGCTTCGTCGACTCTGAGCATCATGTCGTCGAAGATGTTCTTGGCCCATTCGATGTAGAGGCCCTTCATCAGCGCATACCCCATAGCCTGTTGGGGTTGTGAGGCCTGATCAGTTGACCCAACCTTAGCTGTCATACAGCTGATGAGGTGTGCGAAGATGAAGTTCATCTCGCTTGGAATTTTAGATTTGAGGACTTGTGTGAGCTTCTTCTGAGGGAGTTATATCTCTCCCTGTATTCCAGGTGTAGTTCATTGCATCCAGAATTGCAATGATTGCGGCTCTATCAGCCTCTTTCTTGACATCAGGCAGAGGATCGAAACGCCTGTCCCTTGAGCTTCCAGGGAGGTTGAGAGCAGACCTGATAGCCCCGGGATTGATTTTCGCTTCACCATGTTTAGTGTCAAAGATAATGACATCGATCATCTTTTTAGGGTCTTTGGAGGAGGGAACTTGAGCTCTTCTGGCAGTATACCAGAACTGAGCAAGGAGGTTCTTATGAGCAGGTGGTTTGATGGTTAGTGCTGTCACCAGAGGATAGGTCTTGAGGAAGTTCACAACTTCATCCAGATGAGTGATGTTTTTCCTTGGGGGGAAGTCGAAGAGAGCATAGGGGTTACTTCCTTGGAATGTTACTTGTTCCATTGTGAAGTTACATTTGGAGCTTTGACAAGTTCAGTCTTGTCAGAGGTAGTAGGAGACTGAGTAGCTTCAGTGGTTGCCATTTCTGTTCATAAAATACAAACATGAAGAAGATAAACAGTTTTTCTTAAAATGGATAAGAATCCAAAATAAGGGTTTTTAGGGTTTTTATAGTTTCCACTTTGAGAAAGAAATGGAAACTAGGGTTTTTCTAGTTTTGAAAACGAGTACAAAACATAGTGAATATTCTTGTTTTCCAGTTTCCTTTTATGGAAAGGATCCTGGAAAAACATATGAAAATGTCAAGTTTAAGATTTTTATTTTAAACTCGAAGAACAATCTGAAAACAGATTGTGTTCATAAAACCACGAAGAAAATGATTTTATTTTAAGAAAGTTCGTTTGTTTGATCTTTTAGAAAGAAGAATAAGATCAAAAACAAGTTTGTTTAAAGGGAAATAAGAGAAATATTAACCTTTGATGTTTGAAGAAGATGAAGATGAACAGATTCTGGAAAGATAAGTTCAAATGCAACAGTTGATTCTTGCTTGAGAGAGATTAAGTTCGCGTAAAAGGTAAAAATATAAACTCAAGGGGTTTATATAGTGAGAGTAGAGAGAGAAAAACTAAGAGTGGGAAAAGTTTTTCATGATGACACGGACACGTCCCTTGAATTTTATTGGACAAGGAAACGAAATGGGCGAACGTGTCAGAGAAAAGGCGTGCCATGGTCTATCCGTTGTGATGATGTCACAAATGTCCTTTCACATTTTAAGGTGTCTCTGAGGATTTTGAAAACTCAGGGACATTTTTTAAAACACGAAGCACTGATTAGAAATATCAGTGAGAGTATTTGAATTTCAAAGTATCACTGAAAGGAAGAGATATTCAGCGATGTAATTTGTTTTGAAATCTTGCATTCTTAGGCGAACGTCAGCGAGTAAGAAAGAACATACCTTGATATTGTTGGTCCCAAAGGGGTTATACAAGTTTGTAGAAGGGGGGGGGGGGGTTGAATACAAACACACGATTTTTACTTTTCTAAATTGTTTATTGATATGTATCAAACAATTTACAACTTGTTGCAGAACAAGATTAAGGAATAAACCTAATCTAAACAAGCTATGAGAATCACTAAGATTTCTTGCACTAGAATTAAGATAGAGAGAAAATAAGAATATTAAAGAGAAATATTCTAACATACAGAATAGTATAGAGAAGGAGATGGCCGAGCACTTCATTTCTGAAGTAGGGTTTCCTTTATATACAGCATGCATTTAATGCACAACAGTACAACTTTACACGTGGCAGCCGCTGGTTGGTTGCATGGTTTGACTTCAGTAGACAACCTAGTGGCCGCATGATAAACAGTGTAGAATCAGAGTTGGTTGTACGATTCTGGACAAAGGGGATGTTCGTTCTGACAAATCGTACGGAGACGTGCAAGGGGATAAGACAAAAGTAACTTGTAGAGGAAGCTTCATGATCAGCGTTCGCTGAAGGAATCTTTATCAGCGAATGATAAAGTTCAGCGTTCGCTGAAGTCTTCTACTTGAAACTTCATGTTGAGTGGACAGGTCTTGGCTTCGCTGATATCCGCATCAGTTCATTAGTAGACTTGTCGCTGGTTCTTTGGCTTGATCTTCGACTTCAGCGTAGAACATAGTTGACGTGAAACTTGTCTTCAGGGATCATAAGTAAACAACATATTTTATCAGCGATCATCAGTGAGACTGAACAGATTCAGGGCTCATTGATGAACAGTATCGCTGAATGTATAAATTAAAGAGCGAGAGTTCCTATCAGCGGTACTGAAACAGTCTTAGTACTTATCAGCGATAGTGAAACTCTAATACATATTGTCTACTTACAATTTTCACTTAGTGTTTCTCATAGAGTCATTATCAAATCACAGAGGGTTTGGATCAACAATCTCCCCCTATTTGATTATGACAAAGCAATAAAAGAAAATTGCTAAGTAAGAAAACATAAGGATAAAAAGGACTCATAAAATATTTGTCCCATTTACTGTTTTCGGGGATCTTTTAAGTACTGATGGAGTAAAGTACATTCGCTGAACTTTTTCTTTAAACTTCGTATAAGTTACAGAGGGAAGTAGAAAAATTACAAGTAAAGCAAATAAAATTTACAAGTACAAAAGATACAGTTGATAAAATGAAGAAGAATTTACAAGGGAATTCTATCAACTATTCAGGTTCATCCTTGATAAGAAGTTCATCAAGGGAGTTTGTGGTAGGGATCATCCAACCAGGGACTTTCTCTCCAAGATCCGTCTTCGCTTTGCTTCTTTAAAGATCAGGGGCTTCATGAAGTGTCCGAGAAGATCATCTCTAAAACCGCACCAATAGACGAGATCTCTGAGCTGTTCAATGGGGGAAATGCATAGCTCAGAGATGCGTTGAAAGCATTCTCGTCCATCGTAGTCTCTGAAGAAGATACCATAAGGTTCGCTTAAGACTTTTCCAGGGACAAAGCGTTCACCATGGGGCAGAGTGACATCGAGTGCAGAGAGATCAAGGTCAGGACCAAGAACTTCTTCGCGTGAAAAACCAATTCCGGTTTCATTTTGGATAGGAGGACCTGAGTCTGAAGGTGTTATCTTTTTCTTTGCAGCAAGCTTTCTTCATTGAACTGGAGCAGGAGGAGGAGGAGGAATATCCACTGCAGATGTGACCAAGTCGATCTGTTTGTTCAGAACTTTCTCGACAACGTCTTTAAAGCTTGAGCGTGATCGCTGAATGGCTATTCGCATCTCCAACTACTCCGAGAAACCGTACTTGATGATCGATGAAGCGTAGATGGTTTCCTTACTACCATTTTCTCTGAAAATGTCGACGTCAACAACTGGAACGTTTATGGACATCCTTCCTCTGATGTTCACTTTGTTGATTCTGGAGACCTGATATTGATAGCTTAATCTTTCTTTGCACCATATCAGGGTTGAGTCAGATACCTTGGTCTTCTTCTCGACGATCCTTTTAGCGTCCTTCCACAATTGACGCTGAACAGAGATAGGAGTCTTCTTCAATTCAAGGTCTTTCACCGAACGTTGGACGAGCTCAATAGCATAAGCTTTATCTCTTTCTCCAGCTCTTTTTCGTTCGGCGAGTTGTTCTTCAGTTTTGAGGTGTTCAACGACTTCTTTTCTTGTTATTTTGAATCGTGGGGCACAGATGATTCGCTGATCCTCAAGCTGTGTGATCATTGCTTCTCTCCTATTATGAGAGAGCATTTCTTCTTCTGGTTCATCAGTCTCAGCGAAGTCTAAGATCGGGATTATTTCTTCAGCGCTCGGGGCTGGGATTATTGGAGTTGCAGATGCTGGAGGAGCTTCAGCTTGACCCTCAAGCAGGGGAGAGGACTAGCTGAAACACAACGATCGTTTAAGTAAGATCATTTGGGAAAAGAGATAGAGAAAGAATGAGGTTTAAGTGTATAGAGGTTTTATGGAGTGGAGAACTGAGGTTGAGAAGGGATAGAGGAGGGATGCAGTGTAAGGGAAGAAAATATATTGTACCTGACAAACTGGCTTTCGAAGCAAGATAGTCAGATTGCCTTCAACATCGACGCCTTTATTTTTGCCCTTGTCGGCTTCAGTCGCTGCAGGCCTTTTGGTGGTCCCCTCTCCTGATGATTCGTTTATTACTACCCCTTTTTGAGCAGGGGCCCTTCTAGGCTTGAAGGAGAAGTCACAATCATCATCATCGTCATCATCATCATCATCATCATTTTTAGGTGATGCTGATGGTTGGTCGTCATGAAGATCGAGATCTTTTTCGTCTTCTTCTTCTTCTTCAGCTTCTTCATCAGAAGGAACAAGAACTGTAGCATTTTCCAGTTCTTCATCGAGTTGCTCCCCCTCAGATTCAGCGTTGTGTAGGGAGAACTCGGTTCCCTCAGGGTTTTCAACTCCCTAAGGTTTTTCAGTAGCATCAGAAATAATACCCTCCCCCTCAGAGTTATGGGGAAGGTTTTCTTGAGTCTTCTCCCCCTCTTCCACATGACGGATGGTGGAGTGACTAAAGAAGTAGTGGGAGGAATGAAGGTTGAGAAGAGGGATTGGGTGCCGAGTTCAGCGTTGGATCCGCTGAAGAATACTTACGCAGTACTTGGAGGTGCTGAGGGAGGGAGGTTCTGTTCCAAGACAACCTCAGCGTTTAGAGACGCTGAAGCGGGTATTGAAGGGGTTGGTTCAATAGATGTGGCAGGGCGTACCACAGAACTATCCAACGTCTTCTTTGGAGAGATAGACGTGGAGTCTTCAGCCTCGGTAGGCTTAGGGGGTTGCTCCTTGGAGGTCTTCTTGGGCTTATGGGTGCCAAGGGGGGTGTCAGAAGGTTTCCTTTTTCGAGAAGGAGTGGATGTTGTAGCTTGGGTACCAGCGGTTGGGATTACCGTTGCCGATGTGGTAGACGCAGAAGTAGAAGAAGAAGGAGTTCTGAGAAGAGGTAAGAGAGTAGAGAGACGTACCTCGTTTGACAGGGGCTTGAAATTGAGAACCTTAGGGCCAACCTGTGATAATTTCAGGTCACCCACCTTCGGATATTTGTCCCCGAGTCCTTGTCGGAAGAGAGCACTGAGAAAGCGGGGATATGGAACAGTCAGTGGCCTCTTTATTTTGTCGACTCTGAGCATCATGTCGTCGAAAATGATCCTTTCCCAATCGATGTGAATGCCCTTCAGTAGTGCATACTCCATAGTCTGTTGGGGTTTGGATGCTTGGTCAGTTGACCCAACCTTAGCTGTCATGCAGCTGATAAGGTGTGTGAAGATGAAGTTCATCTCGCTTGGCATTTTGGATTTGAGGATGGAGGTCTGCTTTTTCTTAGGGAGTTTGTCTCTCCCTGTGCCCCAAACATACTGCATTGCATCAAAGAATGCAATGAGGGCTTCTCTATCAGCCGCGTTCTTGGGATCAGGTAGAGGAACGAAACGTCTTTCCTTTGAACTACCAGGGAGGTTGAGGGAAGACCTGATAGCGCCGGGAGTAATCTTGGCTTCACCATGTTCGGTGTCGAAGAGGATAACATCGATCTTCTTCTTAGGGTCTTTGGTGGAGGTAATCTGAGCTCTTCTGGCAGTATACCAGAACTGAGTGAGAAGGTTCTTGTGAGCAGGAGGTGTTACGGTCAGAGCTGTCAACAGAGGACAAGTCTGGAGAAAATTGACAGCGTCATTCAGATGAGTAATCTTCTTCCTTGGAGGAAAGTTGAAGAGGGCATAATGATTGTTTCCTTGAAATGTTACTTGCTCTATTTTGAAGTTGACATGTGGGGCCTTGACAAGTTCAGTCCTTTCAGAAGTAGTAGGAGACTAAGCGGTGGGAGTTTCAGTAGATGCCATTTTTGTTCATAAAGTATAAACATGAAGAATATGAAGAGAAGTTCTTAAAATGGACCAAATTCCAAAATAAGGGTTTTTAGGGTTTTCTAAATTCCATTTAGAGAAAGAAATGGAAATTAGGTTTTTCTAGTTTTGAACAAAAGTACAAAACATAGTGAATGTTCTTGTTTTCCAGTTTCCTTTTAAGGAAGGGATTCTGAAAAAACATATGAGAAAGCAAGTTTAAGATTTTTATTTTAAACTCGAAGAACAATCTGAAAAACATATTGCGTTCATAAAACCATGAAGAAAAATGATTTCGTTGGAGAAAGTACTTTTGTTTGATCTTTTAGAACCAAGAATAAGATAAAAAACAAGTTTATTAGTTGCAAAATAAATGAAATATTAACCTGTAGTGTTGAAGAAGATGAACAGGTTCTTTGAGAAAATATTTCAAATGTAACAGTTGATTCTTGCTTGAGAGAGATGATGTTCGCGTAAAAGGTAAAAATATAAACACAATGGATTTATATAGTGAGAGTAGAGAGAGAAAAACTATGATCGGGAAAGGTTTTTCATGATGACACAGACACATCCCTTGAATTTGATTGGACAAGGTAAACGAAATGGGCGAGCGTGTCAGAGAAAAGGCGTGCCATGGTCTATCCGTTGTGATGACGTCACAAACGTCCTTTCATATTTTAAGGTGTCTCTGAGGGTTTTGAAAACTCAGGGACATTTTTAAAACATGAATCACTGATTAGAAATATCAGTGTGATTTAAGAATTTCAAAAGAACCACTGAAAGGAAGAGATATTCAGTGATGCAATTTGTTTTGAAATCATGCATTCTTAGGCGAACGTCAGTGAGTAAGAGAGAACATACCTTGATATCAGCGAATCAATTTTGTTCAGAGATAGGGTGATTAATAGGGTTATACAAATTCATTGTATCACTGGTCAAATGTGAACCACTGAAGATATTACTCTTCTAGGTTCAGCATTCCAAGCTTGCTGATGAGAAAGTTGAATCTTGTCTCATCAAGAGGTTTGGTGAATAGATCAGCTAACTGAAAGTCAGTTGGGATAAAATGAAGTTCTATATCACCATTCATCACATGATCTCTGATGAAATGATACCTGATTTCGATGTGTTTGGTCTTTGAGTGTAGCACTGGATTATTGGCTATAGCGATGGCACTTGTGCTGTCACAATAGATTGGAATTTTGGAGAGATGAAGGTCATAGTCTAGTAGTTGATTTCTCATCCACAAGACCTGAGAACAACAACTTCCAGCAGCTACATATTCAGCTTCAGCGGTTGAGGTGGACACTGAGTTTTGCTTTTTACTTGTCCAACTCACCAGCTTTCCACCCAGGAGCTGACATCCTCATGTGGTGCTTTTCCTATCCAATTTTCAACCTGCAAAATCACTATCTGAATAGGCGATTAGATCAAACCCTGAGTATTTGGGATACCATAGACCTAGGTTAGGAGTACCCTTAAGGTATCTAAAAATACGCTTTACAGCGATCAAATGAGATTCCTTAGGTTTAGCTTGATAGCGTGCACACAAACAGGTTGCGTACATAATATCAGGTCGGCTAGCTGTAAGATACAGAAGAGAGCCGATCATCCCACGGTACGTCATGACATTAACAGGTTTCCCTGAAGGATCCTTGTTTAGTGTCAGCGGCGGTGCCATAGGGGTTTTCATAGCTGAGCTCTGAGTTAAATCAAACGTTTTCAGCATATCTTTAACATATTTTCCTTGGTGAATGAAAGTTCCTTTTTCATTCTGCTTGATTTGAAGACCAAGGAAATAGGTTAGCTCACCCATCATACTCATTTTATATTCAGCTTTCATTCTATCAACGAAACGAGTACATAGGTCAGGGTTAGTGGAACCAAATATAATATCATCAACATATATTTGAACAAGAATAATATGACCTTTTACTTTCCTGAAAAATAGAGATTTATCGATTTAACTCGCTCAAAGTTTTCAATATGGAGATAAGAAGAAAGAGTGTCATACCATGCACGAGGAGCTTGCTTTAAGCCATAAAGTGCCTTATCCAGTTTATAAAAATAACCTGGATGCTTAGGATCTGAGAATCCTGGAGGTTGTTCCACGTAGACTTCTTCATTCAGCTTTCCATTGAGGAACGGTGATTTAACATCCATTTGATAAACCTTGAAGTCTTTCTGTACAACGTAAGCTAAGAATAGACGAATGGCTTCTAGTCTTGCCACTGGGGCAAATGTTTCGTCATAATCTATACCTTCCTCTTGTCTGTACCCCTGAGCAACAAGTCGAGCCTTGTTGCGGGTTATAGTTCCATGTTCATCCAACTTGTTTCGATAGACCCATTTAGTGCCTATCACTGGCTTGTCAGATGGTCTGGGAACGAGCTTCCAAACTTTGTTTCTTTCAAATTATGTCAGCTCTTCTTGCATAGCACTGACCCAGTTTGGATCTCTGAGGGCATCATCTGTTTTCTTTGGTTCAATCAAAGAAATACAGTTAACAAATGAACAAATGTTACCTGCACTTCGTCGAGTCTGAACACCAGCGTTTGGATCACCAAGAATTTGATCAATGGGGTGATTAATAGTCCATCGCTGAGCCGGAGCATAAGTCGCTGACTCAATCTGAACTTCTGGAGGAGCTGAAGATGAGGCTTCATCAACTTCTGGTATATCAGCCAAGAGAGGAAGAGGTTCAGATGTCATTTCATTCACTGATTGCTGAGAAGTAGATGGTATGTCTGAGATAGAAGGTTCAGAAGCAGGCATAGTGTTGAGAGGAACAGCTGAGACCCATGAGGATTCAGCTTCACTTGTCTGCATGCTTGGGATGATTATAGGATCATCATCTTCAGTGGTATGAGTATGAGTTTGAGGGATAGGAGCATCTTCTGAATCACCAAGATGAGAAAACATCCATTGATTCAGTTCTTCAGTATCAGTAGAAGGTCTGGAGTTCGCTGAACGGGATTCGTCAAAAGTGACGTGGATGGTTTCTTCTACAGTTTGTCCTATTCGATTGAAGACTCTGAAGGGTTTGGAGACTGAGGAGTATCCAAGAAAAATTCCATCATCAGCCATAGGATCAAACTTTCCAAGGGCATCTCTGTTGTTTAGTATGAAACACTGACATCCAAAGATGTGAAGAAAGCTAATTGAAGGCTTTCTCCCATGGAAAGGTTCATAGGCTGTCTTCTTGAATCTTTTGACTATCAGCGACCTGTTTTGAGTAAAACAAGCAGTGTTGACAGCTTCTACCCAAAACTGAGTAGGTAGATGAGAATCGCTGAGCATTGAACGTGCAACTTCGATGATAGTTCGATTTCTTCTTTTAGCGACTCCATTTTGTTACGGTGGTCTCACTGAGGAAAAGTTGTGAGAAATACCCTTGCTTTCAAAGAAGGAATCAAGAGAACTGTTTTTGAATTCAGTCCCATGATCACTCCTTATAGAGCGAACGATCATATTGTTCAGGACTTCCATTTTCCTGACAAAAGTGTTGAGTTCTTCAGGGGTGTCACTCTTAGAATGGAGAAACATTACCCAGGTATAGCGAGAGAATTCATCAACTATGACCAATGTATATTTATTTCCAGCGAGGGATTGTTTGTTAACAGGACCAAACAAAATCCATATGGAGAAGTTGTAGAGGAGATGACACTGAGGAAACTTGTTTAGACTTGAAGCTTGCCTTGGTTTGTTTCCCTTTCTCACACGCTGAACATAGAGATTCCTTAGCGTGTGAGTGTTTAGGTAGACCAGTGACCAATTCTTTAGAAGAAAGAGTATTCAATGTCTTGAAGTTTAGATGAGAGAGCCTCTTATGCCATAGCCAGTTGACATCAGATGAGGCTTTTGAGAAGAAATAGGAGTTCTCAGTGGTGGTAGAGTCCATGTTTATGACGTAAACATTTTCCATACGGTATCCGCTGAGAGCGATCTTCTCCTTTTTGTCAGTAACAAAGAAGGATTCCTTAGTGAAAATCACTTTGTTATCCTTGTCACATTGCTGACTGATGCTTAGAAGATTGTGCTTCAGTCCTTCAACATGTGCGACTCTTCTGAAGGTAGTTGTACCATTTGAAAGCACACCATACCCTCGGGTATAGCCTTTTCCATCTCCACCGAAGGTCACTGAGGGACCCTTCTCTTCCTTATATTCAGTGAGCAGGTTTTTCTTTCCAGTCATGTGTCTAGACCATCTGCTATCGAGATACCAGATACCCTTCAGGACCTGCAAACAAAGGAAGATTAGTTTGACTTGGGCACCCATTTTACTATGGGTCCACACTTATCAGTGGTGGTAGATGAAGTGGAAGGTTCAGCAATCTTCGCAACATTTGAAGATTCAGCTTCAGGACTAGTCTTCACTTTGGTTAATTTCTTAACCTCAGTGGTTGGCTTCACCTTAACCTGATTTGCATCAGGATTGGTCTTCTTTGCCTTGGGGGCATTGATCTTCACCTTAGCTAACTTTTCAGCTTTGGTGGCTATGGGTGTTGATCCAAACCCTCAGTGATTTGATAATGACCCTCTCTTATACTTAGTGAAAATTGTAAGTAAACAATATGTATCAGAGTTTCACTATCGCTGATAAGTACTAAGATCTTCCAGTACCGCTGATAGGAACTCTCGCTCTTTAAGTTAAACATTCAGCGAAACTGTTCATCATAAATGCTCTGAGTCTGTTCAGTCATTATGATGATCGCTGATAAGTTAGTTGTTTACTTATGATCCCTGAAGACAAGTTTCACGTCAACAAAGGTTCTACGCTGAAGTCGAAGATCAAGCTCAAGAACCAGCGACAAGTCTCCTAATGAACTGATGTGGATCAGCGAAGACTCAGATTTGTCCACTCAACGTGAAGTATCAAGTACAAGACTTCAGCTATCGCTGAACTCTATCATTCGCTGATATGAAATGATAGATCGCTGAATCAACGAAAGCTGATCATGAAGTCCTCCGTACAAAGTACTTTTGACTTATCCACCCTTGCACGACTCCGTACAAAATGTCAGAAAAGAACCTCCGAATATCTGAAATCGTACAACCACTCTGATACTACACTGTTCATCCATGCGGCTACTAAGGTTGTCAACCAAGGTCAATGACATGCAACCAACCAGCTGATGACACATGTACAGTATATACTGACTTGCATTAAATGCATGCAGTATATAAAGAGATGAACTCACTTCATTTGAAGTAACTTGCTAACTTTGGACAAGTTCAAATCTCTTATCTCAAGATAGGTTATTATTAGTAATTTCCTTATCTCTCTTAGTGCAAGAAACCTTAGTGTTCCAACTTGTTTAGATTTAGGTTTATCCTTAATCTTGTTTCCGCAACAAGCTGTAAATTGTTAATGATTTATCAATAAACAATTTAGAAAAGTAAAATCTGTGTGTTTGTATTCAACCCCCCCCTTCTACAACTTGTATAGGCCTTCGGGACCAACAAGTGGTATCAGAGAGGATTTGTTTAATCTCATAAACAAGATCTAATCTAAGATATTTCTCTTCCTTGCTATTATCTGAAAATGGCCACCAACACAAACACAAATTATATAGACAATGGTTCTCTTGCAAAACCCCCTAGATTTTCCAGAGACAACTTCAACTTATGGAAAAATAGGATGACACTCTTCTTAGAAGGTGTAGACCCCACTATGCCTTACTATCTTGAAAACGGCCCATACATCCCTGTAACAATTGATCCTTCAGTTCCAGCCACTGCAAATAGACCTGCTATTCCAGAAAGGCTGATTCCTAAGGAAATACACATGTGGACCGACGAAGATAAGAAGAAAGTGGCTATAGATACAAAAGCCAGATCCATACTATCCATGGCCCTTCAAGACGAAGTCTACCATTCCGTCATGAACCTGAAAACATCAAAAGCCATGTGGGACACAATATGTGTTCTGTATGAAGGAACGTCTGAAGTCCAGGACTCAAGAAAGATCAACCTGGTAAGACAATACGAAAGCTTCATTTCTGGTAAGAATGAAACTCTCTCTGAAGTTCACCAACGTTTTAATTGTTTAATTATAGATCTGAAAACTGTTGGTAAGGAATATTCTAACTTTGAAGTGCTGACAAAGTTTCTAGAATGTTTACCTGAAAGCTGGGACAATTATTCTATGTGTCTCAAGCTGTCAAAGGATCTAAAATCAATGACCCTTGCTACCTTATATGGCACGTTGCTGAATCATGAGCAATCAAGCCATCTTAAGAAGAATCTTGTAAAAGATTCCAAAAGCACCCCTGTTGCTTTAATCTCAGAGGAACCTTCTACTCAGCGACCCTCGGTCACTATCACTGAGTTAGAGAGTAACTCTGAAAGGTCATCAGATTCTGATTTTTCAGATAATGATGAATCTTTGGCTCTCCTAACTAAGAAGTTCAGGAGATTTGCCAAAAAGAAAATGTTTAGAAAGAACAAACCTCTTTCCATAACTGACAAGCCTAAATCATCAGTTTTTGTTGATAAGGCTACTGCTACTTGTTTTAACTGCGAAAAATATGACATTTTGCTAACGAGTGCAGGTCTAAGAAAGTTTCTAGACCCTCAGCTTTTTCAAAGAAATCCTTTGTTCCAAGGAATAAAGATGACAAATACTCAAAGCTGAAAGAAAAATATGCGAAGCTGAAAAGCTTTAAGAAGAAAGGCAAAGGCCTGATGGCTGACTATGATTGGGCTGCTTCTGATGAAGAAGCATCATCATCTGACTCTGAAGATGATGAAGCAAATCTATGTCTCATGGCCAAGATTGAAGAAGAGGAAGAAAGTTCAAATATTCCCTCCACTTCAACATCTGCTATTCAGGTATCACCTTCTTTCTTTACCAATATTGCAAATATTGATGAATCTGATAGTCTCCGTAAGATCGATCTCTTGACTAGAAGTTTATACGAAGCCATGAACGACAAAACTGTGGTTGAAAACCAAAATCTTGATCTCGCTGAAAAGCTTAAAAACTGCCACCTTCAAATAGAAAAGCTTTCTAAAATTGAAGAAGATTTTAAAGATCAAGTATATTTAAATCAACTAGTCAAAATCGAACGAGCAGAAGCTATCGCTGCATTAAAAGCTGAAAAAGCTACTGTTGAAGGATGGTGTAATTCTTCAACAAAGATCACTGAGATAATAAAGTCTCAAATTCCACTGAACGTGGTTTGGGTTACAAATATGAAACTTCAAAACCAACCACTGAGCGTTCAATGCTTAAATTTGGAACGTTCGTATCCTCAGTCGCTGACACTTCATCTTCTCAGTACTCCTCGTCCATTACACCAATCCCTGAGGAAACTCCTACCTCCTCAAAAGGCAAGGAGAAAATGGTTTATTCAAAACCTACCTCTGTCTGTAAAGACAAAGGTAAAGGAATTGTTATTTACCAGAATCCTCAGAAGGGTACCTTAGTACCAAAGCTGAATGCTTCTAAAGCTTCAGTGGCTCATCCCTCTGGATCAAGGAAGCAGATATCTGGATTTATTCAGCGATCTACTCCTAGACTCAGATTGGATGTCCTTGGTAAGAAATCTGAAGAACTGAATGTTCGTCCCATTTCTAAAGCCAATAGTTTTCTTGGTGCTGGTAATTCTAATTCTAAATTAAAAGCTCAACATACAAATGGTCCTAGAACTACTTTCAGCTATAGGAAATGTTATCACTGTGGACTCACTGATCATATTGCTAATAAGTGCCCCACAGCCACCAAAGCTGAAAAGATAGCTAAGGTGAAGATTGCCCCCAAGGCAAAGAAGACCAACCCTGGTGCAAATCAGGTCAAGGTGAATTCTACCACTGAGGTTAAGAAATTAACCAAAGTGAAGAAAGACAAAGCTGAATCTTCAAATGCTGCGAAGACTGCTGAACCTTCCATTCCAACTACTTCCACTGACAAACGTGTATACATGGTTAAGTGGGTACCCAAGAAAAACTAATCTTCCTTTGTAATGCAGGTTCAGAAGGGTATCTGGTATCTCGATAGCGGATGCTCTAGACACATGACTGGTAAGAAAAGCCTGCTCGCTGAATATAAGGAAGAGAAGGGTCCCTCTGTGACTTTCGGTGGAAATGGAAAAGGACATACCCGAGGGTATGGTGTACTTTCAAATGGTACAACCTCCTTCAGAAGAGTCGCATATGTTGAAGGGCTGAAGCATAATCTTCTAAGAATCAGTCAGCTTTGCGACATGGATAACAAAGTAATCTTTACTAAGGAATCCTGCTTTGTCTCTGACAAAAAGGAGAAGATAGCTCTCAGCGGTTATCGTTTGGAAAATGTTTATGTAATAAACATGGACTCAACAACCACTGAGAACTCCTGTTTCTTCTCAAAGGCCTCATCTGATGTCAACTGGCTATGGCATAAGAGGCTACCTCATCTAAATTTCAAGACACTGAACACTCTTTCTTCAAAAGAGTTAGTCACTGGTCTACCTCAGCATTCATACGCCAAAGTGTCGTTATGTTCAGCGTGTGAAAAAGGGAAGCAGACCAAAGCAAGCTTTAAATCAAAGCAAGTTTCTTCAGTGTCATCTCCTCTACAACTACTCCATATGGATTTGTTTGGCCCTGTTAACAAACAATCCATCGCTGGAAAGAAATATACGCTGGTCATAGTTGATGAATTCTCTCGCTTCACTTGGGTAATGTTTCTCCGTTCTAAGAGTGACACCCCTGAAGAACTCATCACCTTTGTTCGGAAGATGGAAACCCTGAACAATCTGACCGTTCGCTCAATAAGGAGTGATCATGGAACTGAATTCAAAAACAGTTCTCTTGATTCCTTCTTTGAGAGTAAGGGTATTTCTCACAACTTTTCTTCAGTGAGAACACCGCAACAAAATGGAGTCGCTGAAAGAAGAAATAGAACAATTATTGAAGCTGAACGTTCAATGCTCAGCGATTCTCACCTGCCTACTCAGTTTTGGGCAGAAGCTGTCAACACTGCTTGTTTTACGCAAAACAGGTCGCTGATAGTCAAAAGATTCAATAAAACAGCCTATGAACTTTTTCATGGGAGAAAGCCCTCAATCAGCTTTCTTCACATCTTTGGATGTCAGTGTTTCATACTGAACAATAGAGATGCTCTTGGAAAGTTCGATCCTAAGACTGATGATGGAATCTTTCTTGGATACTCCTCGGTTTCCAAAGCCTTCAGAGTCTTCAATCGAAGAAGACAAACTGTAGAAGAAACTATTCACGTCACGTTTGACAAATCCCGTTCAGCGAACTCTAAACCGAACGCTGATACAGAAGAACTGAATCAATGGATGTTTTCTCATCTTGGTGATTCAGAAGATTTTCCCACTCCTCATGCTCATCCAGTAGAAGATGATAGTCCCACTATCATTCCAAACATGCAGAATAGTGAAGCTGAAACATCATGGGTCTCAGCTGTTCCTATAAACACTATACCTGCAGTTGATCCAAATGTCTCAGACATTCCATCTACTTCTCAGGAATCAGTGAATATAATGACAACTGCATCAATTCCTCTCTTGGCTGATACTCCCGACGTCGCTGAAGCTTCATCTTCAGCTCCTCAAGTTCAAGTTGAGTCAGCGTCTCACGCTCCGGCTCAGCGATGGACTATAAATTACCCAATTGATCAAATTCTTGGTGATCCAAACGCTGGGATTCAGACTCGACGAAGTGCAGGTAATATTTGTTTATTTGTAAATTTTATTTCACTGACTGAACCAAAGAAAGTAGATGATGCCCTCAAATATCCAAACTGGGTCAGCGCCATGCAAGAAGAGCTGACTGAATTCGAAAGAAACAAAGTTTGGAAACTTGTTCGAAGACCAACTGACAAAACTGTGATAGACACTAAATGGGTCTATCGAAACAAGTTGGACGAACATGGTACTGTAACCCGCAACAAAGCTCGACTTGTTGCTCAGGGATACAGACAAGAGGAAGGCATAGATTATGACGAAACATTTGCTCATGTAGCAAGACTTGAATCCATTCGTCTATTCTTAGCATATGCTGTACACAAAAACTTCAAAGTACATCAGATGGATGTTAAGTCATCGTTTCTGAATGGAAAGCTGAATGAAGAAGTGTATGTGGAACAACCTCCAGGATTCTCAGATCCTAAGCGTCCAGATTATGTTTATAAACTGGATAAGGCACTTTATGGCTTAAAGCAAGCTCCACGTGCATGCTATGACACTCTTTCCACTTATCTCCATATTGAAAAATTTGAGCGAGGTAAGATTGACAAAACTTTATTTTTTAGAAAAGTGAAAGGTCATATCATTTTAGTTCAAATATATGTTGATGACATTATATTTGGTTCTACTAACCCTGAGCTTTGTACTCGTTTCGCTGATAGAATGAAAGATGAGTATAAAATGAGCATAATGGGTGAACTAACATATTTCCTTGGTCTTCAGATTAAGCAAACTGAAAAAGGAACTTTCATTAATCAGGGAAAATATGTTAAAGATATGCTGAAGAAATTCGACTTAACTGAAAGTTCAGCTATGAAAACCCCTATGGCACCACCGCTGACACTTGATAAGGACACAAAGGGTGTTCCTGTCAATGTCACGCTGTACCGTGGGATGATCGACTCACTATTGTATCTTACAGCTAGCCGACCCGATATTATGTTTGCAACATGCTTGTGTGCACGATATCAAGCTGAACCTAAGATATCTCATATGAAAGCTGTAAAGCGAATCTTTCGATATCTTAAGGGTACCGCGAATCTAGGTCTTTGGTATCCCAAAGATTCAGGATTTGATCTAACCGCCTATTCAGATAGTGATTTTGCAGGTTGCAAAATGGATAGAAAAAGCACCACAGGAGGATGTCAGCTCCTGGGTGGAAAGCTGGTAAGTTGGACAAGTAAAAAGCAAAATTCAGTGTCCACCTCCACAGCTGAAGCTGAATATGTAGCCGCTGGAAGCTGTTGTTCTCAAGTCTTGTGGATGAGAAATCAGCTACTAGACTATGATCTTCAGCTCTCTAAAATTCCAATCTATTGCGACAGCACAAGTGCCATCGCTATAGCAAACAATCCAGTACTACATTCAAAGACCAAACATATAGAAATCAGATATCATTTTATCAGAGATCATGTGATGAATGGTGATATAGAACTTCATTTTATCCCAACTGATTATCAGTTAGCTGACTTATTTACCAAACCTCTTGATGAGACAAGATTCAACTTTCTCATCAGCGAGCTTGGAATGCTGAACTTTGAAGGATAAAATCTTCAGCGGTTCACATTAATCAGCGAAAGGATAAAATCAACTTGTATAACCCATTCTATCATCTTCTCTCTGAATAAACTTGATTCACTGATATCAAGGTATGTTTACTCTCTCTGACAATCGCATGAAAATGCAAGATTTCAAAACAAAATGCATCGCTGAATATCTCTTCCTTAACAGCGATATTTTGAAATTTCTTAAAACCTTCACTGAATATTTTCATTCAGTGCTTCATGTTTTCAAAAGTATCTCTGAGTTTTTCAAAACCTCAGAGACAACCAAGAATATGAAAGGACAGTTGTGACGTCATTACAACGGATAAAACCCCGGCACGTTTTCTCTTCCTGACACACGTTTGCACGTCTCGTTCAAACTTCCAATCAAATGCAAACACGTGTCCGTGTCATGATGAAAATCTTTTCCCGCTCAAGATTTTCTCTTTCTAAAATCTCTATATAAACAAACTCCTTGTTTATATTTTTCTTTTACGCGATCAATCTTCCTCCGCAAGAAAGAATTCATTGTTGCATTTGTGATTTCAAAAACTTCAAGAACTGTTCATCATCTTCTTCATCAAACATCAAGGTTAATATGTTCTTATTTATTACCGAATGCGTATAACTTGTTTCCGATCTTCTCATTGTTTTAACAAGATCAAACAAAAGAACTTCGTAAAATGAAATCATTTTCTTTCGTGGTTTTATGAACACAACCATTTCATGGTTGTTCTTCATTCGTTTCCAGAATCTATTTCTTCATAGAAAACTGGAAATCAAGAAAATGGGTTTTACATTTCGTTTCAAAAATCAAGAAAAACCCTAATCTTCATTAAGACTTTATGTCTGAATGAAATGGATAAAATTCGAAACATCTTATTGGAAATTCTTTCCACATTAAGATCATTCTTATTTGTTAACATCTTTGGTTGAACTGTTAATACAGAGAAATGGCCTCGTCTGACATTCCTGCTACCGCTGAGAACTTCTCCGCTGACTCTGAGGAAGTGGAAATCCTCAAGGCTCCACAAGTCAAGTTTGAAGTTGACAAACTGGATTGGACTAAGGTGAACAACCTCTCTGCGCTTCTCGAGTTCCTCCTCGAAAGCAAGTCACACATCTAGATGATGCTGTGAAATTTCTGAAGAATTGCTGCATCTCCACAGCCCTGACCATAACACCTCCTGCACATCAGCTTTTGCTCTCACAATTCTGGTACTCAGCGAGACACACTCAATTACCTTCAGCCAAAGACCCCTCCAAAATAATAGATTGCATCCTCTGCGATATCGAATATGGCACCATAAAGATCACCCCAGCCATTATTCGCAAAGCTCTCAGCCTTCCCATCGCTACCAAGGAAAAACCTTTTGTTCCCCTCCCTGACCCCAAGAAAAACTCAGACAGGGAAGCCATCATTGCATTCTTCGATGCAATGGGCTATGTATAGGAAATAGGCAGAGACATGAAGCCCGAGAAGAAGCTGACGATCATCAAAAAATCGAAAATGCCCAGCGAGATGAATTTCATCTTCGCTCATCTGATAAGCTGCATGACTGCAAAGAGTGGCTCCTCCGACCAAGCCGCTAAACCTCAACAAGCAATGGGTTATGCACTGCTGAAAGGTCTCAACATAGACTGGGCATCGATCATCTATGATGACCTGGTTCTACGAGTGGACACCGTCGCTGACAGACCTCCATGGGTTCCTTACCCACGTTTCATCAACGCCATCTTCCAATGTGGCCTGAAGGAAACCTACCCAACTGATGGTGACCTGAAACTTTCTCAGGTCGGTCCAAAGATACTCGACTTTAAACCAACCATAAATGAGGTACGTCTTTCTACACTCTTAACTCTTCTTAACCCTCATACTTCTTCTACTTCTGCAGCTCCTTCAGCGGACACACCCACCGCTGATACCCCAGCTGCTACTTCCATTCCTCTTAAAAGGACACACTCTCACACCCCACTTGATTCTAAAAGGATCAAGAAAACAAAGGAGCAACCCCAGCAATCTCATGCTGAAGACTCCTCAGCTCTTTCTGCAGAGCTGAAGGAACGTTCAGTGGTACGCTCTGCCAAACCTGAACAAGCCATCCCTTCAATCCCAATCTCAGCGTCTCCAAACGTTGAGATTACAGACTTGGAAACTTCCCAACCTCCCTCCGTCTCTCAAAAGACTGATGAAGTGATTCTCAGCGATTCCAACGCTGAACTCAGAACCCAACCTCCAATCTTATCCTTCGCTTCTCCCTCCACTCATTTGGTCTCTCCTCCAATTATCACTGGAGATGCCATCATTTCTATGGAAGATAAAGCTGGTAATCCAGAAATGATGACGACAGGACCTGCAGACCAATCCATGGGCACTTTTGAAGATGACATGGAACTTTTTTCAGGAACCCGTGATTTCGATGAATTCACAAATCCTCCTGCAGGTAAACAACAACCCATAAACACTGTGACTAAACCCCAAACTTCTGAGCTTTCCTCTGTTCACAAGTTTTTATATGTTACAGGTCCTAATTTGGGAGATATCAACGTCTCTCTGAAGTCCGTGGAGACAAAGCTAACAGGTCTCACCACTACTCTCTCCAATAACTCTACAGCTGTAACAAACGCTGGAGAGAATCTGAACAAGCTGACAACGGTGGTGGAGAAAAAGGCTTCCACAGATGACATGAAGCAACTTGATAAGACTCTCAGCGACTTCGCCAAGGTGCTCGCTGATATCTACACAGATTACACCTCTCTCAAATGTTCAGTTTCATCCATGTCCAGCGAGGTATCAACGCTGAAGACATCGGTTGGAACACTAGAGGGAGATATGTCTGCTGTGAAGACAAATGTCAACACTCTGACGACTGACTTAAGCTCTATAAAGACTGACGTTGGTTCGATGAAGACTATGATCGAACAGCTGCTGCACAAGGCGAATACTCCTGCTCCTGCCCCTGTCCCTGAACCTGAACATTTTACAGCGACAGATCGCATTGAGCTCGGGAAGATCAATCCTGCTATTTCTGGCCTTGAAGACAGATTAGCAAAGATTGAAGCCTGTGTAGGTCTCTCTGGCCAAGAAGACAGAGAACCTACCAAAGCTGCTGAATCTACTCATTCCCCCCCAGTCATCATGAAAAAGAGGGGGAGAAGAGCGCTGAAAACCCTTCCAAGAGCGCTGAAGACCTTTCCCATGATGAATCTATCAGGGGAGAGAAGAACGAAGACATCACCTTCACTGAAGAGGGTGAGAAGACTATTGAAGCTGAAGCAGCCGCTGGACCTCAGGGAGATGAAAACCCTGAGGAAACCGAGAAGCTCGCCTCTGTATCTGAGGGGGAGCAACTCGAAGAAGAAGCTGATAAAACCGAATCCGATGCAGAAGATGATGAAGCCGTCGACATCCCTGATGATGAACCATCCTCTTCTCCAAAGAATGATGATGATGATGACGAAGATGACTTCTTTATCGTCAAACCTGCTCCGAAGATCAAAGCTCTTAAGGGAATCTCGATATATGAACCTTCAGGGGAGCGGACAAAGTCAAAGCCCTCAGCCTCTGGAGCTGAGAAAGGCAAAGGCAAAAGCGTCGCTGAAGATGACAATCTGATGATCTTGCTTGAAAAGCCGGTTTGTCAGGTACACTAAACATCTCTTACTCCATCCCTCCTCTATCATACTCTATCAGTTCCTTTACCCAAGCCTATACACTTGAACCAATTCTCTCTATCTGTTCCTACCCAAGTTCTTACTCGTAAGATCGCTGTGTTTCAGCTAGTCCTCTCCCCTGTTTGAGGATATCGCTGAAGGCTCCACAACTGCAACTTCACCAATAATACCAGCTGCCGCTGAAGAAATAATCCCAGTCTTGGATTTGATCTCTGAGACTGATGAACCTGAAGAACAGACTCTCTCACACAGACACAGACCTTCCTTAGCTCCTCAAAAGCTAAGAGAAGAAGAACAGAAGAAAAGAGAGGAAATAATAAAGCGATTCGAGGATCAGTGAATCATTCTAAGGCGTGATCAACTGCCTTCAGTTCCTCCAAAGTTCAGAATTTCAAAAGCTGAATACAAGGAACACCTCAGAGCTGAACGCCTCATCGCTGAAAGAAAGGAAGCTGAAGAAAAAGACAGAGAATACGCCATCAAGCTTACTCAAGAATCTGTCAAAGACCCCAAGCTGAAACGTGTTCCCATTCAAGTCCAACGAAAGCTTTGGGAAGAAGCCCATAAGATCGTGGAAAAGAAAACTGAAGTTTCTCAGGCCACCCTGATATGGTGTAAAGAGAAAATACACTTCAGATATCGTCCAGCGAAGATCAACAAGGTATTCATCTCTGGAAGAACCTCTATCGGAGTACCTATTGTTGACATCAAACTTTTCAAAGAAGATGGCCAATCTGAAACCTTTCGCGCTGACACTATAAAAAGGTATGGTCTCTCTGAATGGCTGGAGATGAGGTTAGCTATCCAAAAATCACAATCTAAGTACAAGGATCATTTCAAAAAGCTGATAAACAGACAGATCGATTTGATATCTTCTTGTGTGGACATTCCTCCTCTTCCTGATCTTGAGCTGAAAAGAAAAAGGGCCTCTCCAAAGAAGAAACGTCAAGATTCAAACTCAGGTCCTGTCATACGAAATGAAACTGGAATTGGTTTCTCTCGCGCTGAAGTGCTTGGTCCTGAACCTGATCTATCTGCCCTTGACATTTCTTTGCCACCATGTGAACTTTTCGTCCCTAGTAAAGTCATCAGTAATCCTTATGGAATATTCTTTCTCGACTACGACGGACGTAAATGTTTTCAACGGATCGCTGAGCTTCCAATCACTCCAATCGAACAGCTCAGAGATCTCATCTACTGGTGTGACTTCAGAAAAGACATTCAAGCACGACACCTAAAACCCTTGATTTTTTAAGAAGCGCTGAACAAAAGAAAGCGAGGTGTAACGGTTCCTGACTGGATGATCCCCACTGAAAAGACCCTTGATGAACTTCTCATTAAGGAAGAACCTTTATAAGCTGATATGATCCCCTTTTCTCTATTGTATCAGTTATTCTTCTGTACTTGTAATTTATTTCGCTCGTACTTATAATCTTTTCATTTTTCTTTGTATCCTGATTCAAAGTTTTAAAGAAATATTTCAGCGAATGTACTTTACTCCATCAGTACTGAAAAGATCCCAGAAAACAGTAAAAGGGACAAATATTTTATGAGTTTTTTTTTATCCTTATGTTTTTCATTAAATAGCAATTTTCTCTGTTGCTATGTCATAATCAAATAGGGGGAGATTGTTGATCCAAACCCTCAGTGATTTGATAATGACCCTCTCTTATACTTAGTGAAAATTGTAAGTAAACAATATGTATCAGAGTTTCACTATCGTTGATAAGTACTAAGATCTTCCAGTACCGCTGATAGGAACTCTCGCTCTTTAAGTTAAACATTCAGCGAAACTGTTCATCATAAATGCTCTGAGTCTGTTCAGTCATTATGATGATCGCTGATAAGTTAGTTGTTTACTTATGATCCTTGAAGACAAGTTTCACGTCAACAAAGGTTCTACGCTGAAGTCGAAGATCAAGCTCAAGAACCAGCGACAAGTCTCCTAATGAACTGATGCGGATCAGCGAAGACTCAGATTTGTCCACTCAACGTGAAGTATCAAGTACAAGACTTCAACTATCGCTGAACTCTATCATTCGCTGATATGAAATGATAGATCGTTGAATCAACGAAAGCTGATCATGAAGTCCTCCGTACAAAGTACTTTTGTCTTATCCACCCTTGCACGACTCTGTACGAAATGTCAGAAAAGAACCTCCGAATATCTGAAATCGTACAACCACTCTGATACTACACTGTTCATCCATGCGGCTACTAAGGTTGTCAACCAAGGTCAATGACGTGCAACCAACCAGCTGATGACACGTGAAAAATATATACTGACTTGCATTAAATGCATGCAGTATATAAAGAGATGAACTCACTTCATTTGAAGTAACTTGCTAACTCTGGACAAGTTCAAATCTCTTATCTCAAGATAGGTTATTATTAGTAATTTCCTTATCTCTCTTAGTGCAAGAAACCTTAGTGTTCCAACTTGTTTAGATTTAGGTTTATCCTTAATCTTGTTTCCACAACAAACTGTAAATTGTTAATGATTTATCAATAAACAATTTAGAAAAGTAAAATCTGTGTGTTTGTATTCAACCCCCCCCCCCCCCCCCCCCCCCCCCCCTTATACAAACTTGTATAGGCCTTCGGGACCAACAATGGGGCACTTACTAGCAATGTGATCGGTAAGTCCATAGTGATAACATTTCCTATAGCTAAAAGTAGGTTTAGGACCATTTGCATGTTTAGCCGATAATTTTAAATGAGCAGGGCCAGCACCAAGTATACCTTTGCAATTGGAAATAGGAGGAACAATCAGGTCTTCAGATTTCTTACCAATGATATCCACTCTGATTCTAGGAGTAGATCGCTGAACGAATCCAAGGATCTTGTTCTTAGAAGTAGAGGGATAATTCACTGAAGCCTTACACGCATTCAGCTTAGGTACAAAGGTACCCTTCTGAGGTTTTTGGTTGAAATTTTTTTCTTTACCTTTACCTTTAGAGTTAAAGGTAGGTTTTTCCTCAAGGATGGGATTTTTAGAAGAGGAACACTGAGACGAGGAGGTGTCAGGGATTGAGGATACGAACATTCCAAACTTGAGCATGGAACGATCAGTGGTTGGTTCTAGAGTATCAACTTTATAACCAAGACCACTTTTATCACTCAGGGGAATCTGAGCACGGAGTATCTCAGTGATCGTTGTTGAGGATTTACAGCATCCTTCAACATTAGCCATTTCACCCTTTAGTGCCTCGACAGCATCTTCTCGTTCGATACGAATGAGTTGATTTATACAGACCTGATCTTTTAGATTTTCTTTTATTTTAGAAAGCTTTTGAATTTCTTAGTGACAATTCTTAAGCTGTTCAGCAAGATCAATCTTAAGCTGTTCAGCAAGATCCATCCTCTCTATGGCATCGTTTAAATCAACAGTTAAAAGATCGACGGTCCGACGTCTTTCGATGTCGTTGAGGGCTGAAGTTTGAGTATCAGTGAGAGAGTTTGATACCTGAGAGGTGGATGCAGAAGTAGAGGGAATTTCAGTTTGTTCTTCCTCTTCTTCTATTTTGGCCATAAGGTAGAGATTGGCCTCATCATCATCTTTAGAGTCAGATGATTCTTCATCAGAAAGAGCCCAGTCATGATCTTCAGCGATCATGCATTTGCCTTTCTTCTTAAAACTTTTCAGCTTTGCATACTTTTCTTTCAGCTTCTTGTACTTGTCATCTCTAGCCCTGGGGTTAGAGGATTTCTTGGAAGAAGATGAGGGTTTGAAGACTTTCTTAGACCTGCATCCACTAGCAAAGTGTCCTACTTTTTCATAGTTAAAGCAGGTAGCAGTAGCCTTATCAACAGGGGTTGATGATTTTGGCTTGTTAGTGAGTGCGATAGGTTTAGTTCTTCTGAAGTTACTCTTTCTGGTGAATCTCCTGAAAGAATTAGTCAGGAGGGCCAGAGACTCATCCATTTCTGAAGGATCAGCTTCAGATGAGTCATCAAAGTTAGATTCCAACTCAGTGATAGTAACAGTGGATCGCTGAGTAGGTACCAACTCTGAAGAGAGTAAAGCAACAAGTGTGCTTTTGGAATCTTTTACAAGATTCTTCTTAAGATGACACGACTGCTCATGATTGAGTATAGTGCCATATAAGGTAGAAATGGTCATAGATTTTAGATCCTTTGATAGCTTGAGACACATTGAATAACTGTCCCAGCTTTCAGGAAGACATTCTAGAAACTTTGTTAGGATCTCAAAGTTAGAATATTCCCTTACCAACGGTTTTTAAGTCAATGATTAAACAGTTAAACCGCTGATGAACTTCAGAGAGAGATTCATTCTTACCACAAATGAAGCTTTCGTACTGTCTTACCAGGTTGTTCTTTCTCGAGTCCTGGACTTCAGAAGTACCTTCATATTGAACACAGATTGTGTCCCACATGGCTTTGGAAGTTTTCAGGTTCATGACGGAATGGTAGACTTCGTCAGGAAGAGCCATAGAGAGGATGGATCTGTCTTTAGTGTCGATAGCCACCTTCTTCTTGTCATCATCGGTCCAAGTGTTAGGTGCCCTAGGAATGATTCTTTCAGGAATGACAGCTCTAGTAGCAGTGCCTGGAACTTCAGGGTCAATCATCACAGGGACATATGGACCATTCTCGATGTAGTAAGGCATAGTAGGATCTACACCTTCCAAGAATAGCATCATCCTATTTTTCCATAGATTGAAGTTATCTCTGGAAAATCTAGAGGGTTTTGCAAGAGAACCATTATCAATATAGTTTGTGTTTGTAGTGTTAGCCATTTTAGAAAATAGCAAGGAAGATAAAAGAATACAGTATAAGCAAGATCTTGTTTATAGGATTAAACAATCTGCTCTGATACCACTTGTTGGTCCCAAAGGGGTTATACAAGTTTGTAGAAGGGGGGTTGAATACAAACACACGATTTTTACTTTTCTAAATTGTTTATTGATATGTATCAAACAATTTACAACTTGTTGCAGAACAAGATTAAGGAATAAACCTAATCTAAACAAGCCATGAGAATCACTAAGATTTCTTTCACTAGAAATAAAATAGAGAGAAAATAAGAATACTAAGGATAATATTCTAACACACAAAATAGCAAAGAGAAGGAGATGGCCGAGCACTTCAAAAATGAAGTAGGGTTTCCTTTATATACTGCATGCATTTAATGCATGTCAGTATAACTTTATACATGGCATCAGTTGGTTGGTTGCATGGTTTGACTTCAGTAGACAACCTAGTGGCCGCATGATGAACAATGTAGAATCAGAGTTGGTTGTACGATTCTGGACAAAAGGGATGTCCATTCTGAGATTATCGTACGGAGGTGTGTAAGGGGGTTTAGACAAACGCTAGTTGTAGAGGAGGCTTCATGATCAGCGTTTGCTGAATGATTCTTTATCAGCGAATGATAAAGTTCAGCGTTCGCTGAAGTCTTCTACTTGAAACTTCACGTTGAGAGGACAGGTCTTGGCTTCGCTGATATCCGCATCAGTTCATTAGTAGACATGTCGCTGGTTCTTTGGCTTGATCTTCGACTTCAGCTTAGAACACGATTGACGTGAAACTTGTCTTCAGGGATCATAAGTAAACAACATATTTTATAAGCGATCATCAGTGAGACTGAACAAGCTCAGGGCTCACTGATGGACAATGTTCGCAGAATGTGTAAATTAAAGAACGAGAGTTCCTATCAGCAGTACTGAAACAGACTTAGTACTTATCAGCGATAGTGAAACTCTAATACATATTGTCTACTTACAATTTTCACTAAGTGTTTCTCAGAGTCATTATCAAATCATTGAGGGTTTGGATCAACAGTTGAGATATTGGTTATTGGTGAATATATATGTTAGACTCTTAACAACACTCATATATGTTACAAGTTACAACCCATCCTACATGGATACATAAGTAGATTGTTAAGCTCCTTATAAGTTTAAAATTGTAGGTTATTAATTTTCACCATGGTTTTAAGTAAAGTTAATTATATATGTTATATATATTCTAGCAGTGTACTCGCGCAATGCTGCGGGATGTAAAAACTTTATTGAGATTATTTAATTTTAAAATCTCAAATTCTTTCAAGAGGCTATAATGCCGGTTACCTTGGTACCTATGTTAAATACAAATATTTATCTATTATCTATAAGAAGTATTGGTATTAGCAGCTTATGCACTTATCCATAACAAAAATAAATAGTTTAGAACAACAATAAATAAACAAACCGTTTCTTTCTAAATCGATTTATCCATGAAACACTTATAAATTTGATAGTCTAGTCTTTTGTGTAATCCATACTGCCAAGTAAATTTTTATTCAAAATAATTAAAATTACAAAGAAACATTACAAATTTGCTTTGATGCTTTCGGCTTAAGCACGTGTTATTTTCACACACTTTCCAGATACCACCTTTTACAGATGTCACAACCGATCTAGACCAGTGAGAATGAAGAACCTAATCAATGGTAATGTTTTCACAAAATCATTGTATGTACCTTCTTTATCTACATACTTGCTCAACATGAACCTTCATCATCTACATATTTACTCAACATGCACCATTCAACTGATTCCATTAACCCAAAACTGCATATTATGTTGTCTACCAATTCTACCATACATTAGTCACTCATGTCTTCACTTGCCACTTAACTGCACGCAAAATCAAACATATATATGAGTTTGTTTGTACATTGGTAGACCCAAAACATCAAATATGGTATCAAAAATAGTTTTCTTCGTCAAATGCCATGAATGGAGAACCAAGAATTCACCTGAATCAAGGATATGAAGTTAAAGGATCAGTAGTGATGGGAAAGAAAGCACGAGATCAGATAAACGTTTGCATATCGTTGCATGGACATGCCTTTGCGAGAAGTTCCGAGAGCCTCACTCTAAGAGATTGTGTTTCTATATTTTGGGGTTTCATTTATGCAATTTCATGTTTCTTTATAAACAATAGACAACAACGAACCACCGAGAACCATGGTTCTGAATCAAGCCCTAAAAAACGATATCGATCAGAAGCTTAAATTGAATCAATAAATGACTGTAATAGACAACCGAGAATGAAGAAGCTTACCTCGAATTGTCATCTTGTGATTAAAATATCTATGAAATTTATTGGGAAATCAAAAGGAAGAGATCAAAAATCCATAGGTATTCCCAACCAATTACACCAAAGATTTCCAAATCTGTCCAAATTTGTCAAATTGGCTTAAACCAAATCTGTCAAAAAATCAGCTTGTGTGTCTCAACTTGGGAAGAGAGATTTCTCATTTCTAGTTCACAACTAGCTTCCAAAATAAGAGTTACATTTCACCTTTATGATATGTGTCTTTGAAATGGTTGAGATATTGGTTATTGGTGAATATATATGTTAGACTCTTAACAACACTCATATATGTTACAAGTTACAACCCATCCTACATGGATACATAAGTAGATTTTTAAGCTCCTTATAAGTTTAAAATTGGAGGTTATTAACTTTCACCATGGTTTTAAGTAAAGTTAATTATATATGTTATATATATACTAGCAGTGTACCCGCACAATGCTACGAGATGTAAAAACTTTATTGAGATTATTTAATTTTATAATCTCTAATTCTTTCAAGAGGCTATAATGCCGGTTACCTTGGAATCTATGTTAAATACAAATTTGGTATTAGCAGCTTGTGCAATTATCGATAACAAAAATAAATAGTTTAGAACAACAATAAATAAACAAATCGTTTCTTTCTAAATCGATTTATCCATGAAACACTTATAAATTTGATAGTCTAGTCTTTTGGGTAATCCATACTGCCAAGTAAATTTTTATTCAAAATAATTAAAATTACAAAGAAACATTACAAACTTGCTTTGATGCTTTCGGATTAAGCACGTGTTATTTTCACACACTTGCCAGATACCACATTTTACAGATGTCACAACCGATCTAGACCGGTGAGAATGAAGAACCTAATCAATGGTAATGTTTTCACAAAATCATTGTATGTACCTTCTTCATCTACATACTTGCTCAACATGAACCTTCATCATCTACATATTTACTCAACATGCACCATTCAACTGATTCCATTAACCCAAAACTGCATATTAGGTTGTCTACCAATTCTACCATACATTAGTCACTCATGTCTTCAATTGCCACTTAACTGCACGCAAAATCAAACATATATATGAGTTTGTTTGTACATTGGTAGACCCAAAACACCAAATATGGTATCAAAAATAGTTTTCTTCGTCAAATGCCATGAATGGAGAACCAAGAATTCACCTGAATCAAGGATGAAGTTAAAGGATCAGTAGTGATGGGAAAGAAAGCACGAGATCAGATAAACGTTTGCATATCGTTGCATAGACATGCCTTTGTGAGAAGTTCCGAGAGCCTCACTCTAAGAGATTGTTTTTCTATATTTTGGGGTTTCATTTGTGCAATTACAAGTTTCTTCATAAACAATAGACAACAATGAACCACCGAGAACAATGGTTCTTAATCAAGCCCTAAAAAATGATATCGATCAGAAGCTTAAATTGAATCAATAAATGACTGGAATAGACAACCGAGAATGAAGAAGCTTACCTCTAATCGTCATCTTGTGATTAAAATATCTATGAAATTTATTGGGAAATCAAAAGGAAGAGATCAAAAAGCCATAGGTATTTCCAACCAATTACACCAAAGATTTCCAAATCTGTCCAAATTTGTCAAATTGGCTTAAACCAAATCTGTCAAAAAATCAACTTGTGTGTCTCAACTTGGGAAGAGAGATTTCTCATTTCTAGTTCACAACTAACTTCCAAAATAAGAGTTACATTTCACCTTTATGATATGTGTCTTTGAAATGGTTGAGATATTGGTTATTGGTGAATATATATGTTAGACTCTTAACAACACTCATATATGTTACAAGTTACAACCCATCCTACATGGATACATAAGTAGATTTTTAAGCTCCTTATAAGTTTAAAATTGGAGGTTATTAACTTTCACCATGGTTTTAAGTAAAGTTAATTATATATGTTATATATACTAGCAGTGTACCCGCACAATGCTGCGGGATGTAAAAACTTTACTGAGATTATTTAATTTTAAAATCTCTAATTCTTTCAAGAGGCTATAATGTCGGTTACCTTGGTACCTATGTTAAATACAAATATTTATCTATTATCTATAAGAAATATTGGTATTAGCAGCTTGTGCAATTATCCATAACAAAAATAAATAGTTTAGAACAACAATAAATAAACAAACCGTTTCTTTCTAAATCGATTTATCCATGAAACACTTATAAATTTGATAGTCTAGTCTTTTGGGTAATCCATACTGCCAAGTAAATTTTTATTCAAAATAATTAAAATTAAAAAGAAACATTACAAATTTGCTTTGATGCTTTCGGCTTAAGCAGGTGTTATTTTCACACACTTGCCAGATACCACCTTTTACAGATGTCACAACCGATCTAGACCGGTGAGAATGAAGAACCTAATCAATGGTAATGTTTTCACAAAATCATTGTATGTACCTTCATCTACATACTTGCTCAACATGTACCTTCATCATCTACATATTTACTCAACATGCACCATTCAACTGATTCCATTAACCTCAAACTGCATATTATGTTGTCTACCAATTCTACCATACATTAGTCACTCATGTCTTCACTTGCCACTTAACTGCACGCAAAATCAAACATATCTTTGAGTTTGTTTGTACATTGGTAGACCCAAAACATCAAATATGGTATCAAAAATAGTTTTCTTCGTTAAATGCCATGAATGGAGGGTTAGAATTCACCTGAATCAAGGATATGAAGTTAAAGGATCAGTAGTGATGGGAAAGAAAGCACGAGATCAGATAAACAATTGCATATCGTTGCATGGACATGCCTTTGCGAGAAGTTCTGAGAGCCTCACTCTAAGAGATTGTTTTTCTATATTTTGGGGTTTCATTTGTGCAATTACAAGTTTCTTCATAAACAATAGACAACAATGAACCACCGAGAACAATGGTTCTGAATCAAGACCTAAAAAACGATATCGATCAGAAGCTTAAATCGAATCAATAAATGACTGGAATAGACAACCGAGAATGAAGAAGCTTACCTCGAATCGTCATCTTGTGATTAAAATATATATGAAACTTATTGGGAAATCAAATGGAAGAGATCAAAAAGCCATAGGTATTTCCAAGCAATTACACAAAAGATTTCCAAATTTGTCCAAATTTGTCAAATTGGCTTAAACCAAATCTGTCAAAAAATCAGCTTGTGTGTATAAACAAAGAACACAGTGGTAGTAGTGTGTAAGAAAGAGAAGGTAGTACATATATATGGGTGTGTGTTAATCACAATATATATATATATATATATATATATATATATATATATATATAAAGAAAATCACATGATATTTGTTCGGAATGTAGAATAAGCATCGAAAAGAAGCCTGGAAATTCATAGAAACTATTCTGTAGAGCATAACAAAGTAACGGAAATTGTTACCCTATGTAGAAAGAAGAAACCGAGAAGAGCGATATGAAGAAACCGAGAGTATGAGTTGTTATCCTGTGAAGAAACAACAAGAGAGAAAAGATTAAGATCGCAGACGAAAACCGATTTAACTGATTAACTTAAGAAATAATACAATATAGACTCATTATAGAACCCTTTCTTAAGTTGAAGGTCACTGTTATACAATGTTCTATGCATGCAAGCAGGTTCTAAACCTTCACTTTCATGATTCAATTCTTCCAGGAAAAGGGCAAAAAAGATGAAATGCAGACGACCAGTGAATGAAAAACAATAAACAACTAATTACCTAACAGAAAAACAAAAGTAAAATGATCAGATTGAAGAAATGAGTACACTAAGAAATGCGATTCTTAGGGTTTTGAACGGTGGTTCTCACCGGCGACAGAACACTGTAATTATCGAGAAAACGAAGAACATAAAACCAAATCTAAAATACGAGAATACGGACAATGTCGACTTCAATAAGTAAATGGAAGAAGCAACAATAAGAACCAAAATCATACAAAAATGGAGACTCACAGTTGATTTCTTTTTCTATGAAAAGAAGCAACAATAGATCGATTTTCATTTTGAAACCCTTCCTTCAATTAAAATAGACAATTGTGAAAATGGCCAAGAACATTCCAAAAACACATGATACCTAGGTTCGGGATAAACACACACCAAATGGAGGGGATGCTCAAAACCCTAAAACATGATCTATTTGAAGCTGGTGAATGGATGGAAGGTAGGATCGGATCGATTTGAAGTCGAGAGTGACACAGACCTGCAAAAAGAAGGAACAAACAGAGAATGAAGAGCCATAATAGACGTATGAAACAGGATTGATGAACATGTCTAAGAAAATTGAATCGTTTGAGATTTTGAATCGGTGAAAAGTTCAAATTTTAGAATCTCTTTATAGCATTAATCGCTTCATTGGGAGCCGGAATACCACCTAGATACCATCAGTGGATTCATTGAAAACTGAAAAGGCACCTTGAAACTCAATCATCCGTAAGAAACTTGATAGAGTGAGAACTTTCTCACTCTTAAAATTAAGTAATCATGCATTAAATAGTGGTGCATGTAGTTTTAAGAGTTGTTTTTAAGAGTTTGGGGGTTAGATGCATTATGAAGTAGTGTGTGTATATATATATATATATATATATATATATATATATATATATATATATATATATATATATATATACTTTTTGGGTTTATCAGTTCACGTGAGACCAACCTGTTTTCATGAGACCTGTGAGATCACATATTAACACTTGAAACTTCATAGCAAAACATTGTGACGGTAAAAAAAATCAGAACATTCACAGCAAAAAAACTGTGAAGGTTACTTTCACAGTATTTTGCTATGAAGTTTCAAGTGTAAAAATGTGGTCTCACGGATCTCACGAAAACATATTGGTTTCACATGATCTCAAGTCTATATATATATATATATATATATATATATATATATATATATAGAGAGAGAGAGAGAGAGAGAGAGAGAGAGAGAGAGAGAGAGAGAGAGAGAGAGAGAGAGAGAGAGAGAGAGAGAGAGAGAGAGAGAGAGAGAGAGAGAGAGAGAGGGATCAAAAGCAAACTACTCTTAGCAAACTTTGTACACCAAATTCTAACAATAGTTGATTTTCTTTTATTTTTAATCATAGGGCCTTAATGGTCAAATTATACTAAAGAGTTTTAATTATGGTAATTATTGTTTGATTTTATTTTCAGACATGTACAAACTAATTATGGTAAGTAATTTTTTTCTTTCTAATTACGATTTTATTTTGAAATTACTTTTTTCCTAATTACGGATTTATTTTCTAGTTATTTTTTAAAATATTTTTTTTCTAATTACATTTTTTTTCTAATTATTTCTACGGTTTTAATTTTGTTTTCTAGCTATGGTTTTTTTTTCTTCTAATTATGGTTTCACTATGGAATATAGTGAAAACATAGTGAAACAGTTGCACTTACAAACAATGCTCTAAAACATATTTCATCATATAGATGAAACCTTATTGCAACCATAGTGAACCATAATGAAACCTTATTGAAACCATAGTGAAACATAATGAACTTTATTGGAACCATAGTTTCAATAAAGTTTCGTATTTTTTTTATAAAAAATAATTAGGTATTTGTTATTCAAAATTTGAGTAAATTGCATTTTTGTTTCATGTGGTATGTTAAAAAGTATGTCCTTAGGGGGCTTTGTTTCGTAGAATGTTTTTGAAGAAATGAAATCTAAGAAAAGAATTTAACTTTGAAGGAACTGAAATGGATTCTGACTGTGTGTTTGATTGGCATTAATTGGAATGAAATACGTTAAATGATTTGGAATCTGCTTGTTTGGTTGTAGAATGTAGCTTTGGAATTGTAATGAATAATCGCTAAATGACCAAAATACCCCTATTATAACTACGGTGGTCGGCGGTGGTTCTTATTGATGGTGGTTGGTGGTAGTCGGGGGTGGCTCAGAACGGTGGTGGCTGGTGGTGGAAGGCGATGGTTTTGGTCGATGTTGGTCGACGGTGGTTTAGATCGGTAGTCGGCGGTGGTTCAGAACAGTGGTTGTAACACCCTCGAATTGGGAAAGAGCAACTAAATAAATTTTTTTGATAATTACATCCGAAATAATAGGATTTCTTCCTATAAACCAATAGGCGAAATACCTCAAATTGAAATCTATGATTAACCTCAAACAATGTATAACACAAGTCTCATTACAAAGACTAAAACTACCTCGGGTGTTACTTAACCCAAGTACAAGTTGCTAATCCCAATGATGAATGCGAAAAACTTCACTTAAGCTATTCACCTCTCGAGCACTTTACTAGCACACGACCTTTCACAGTGTCACTAGAACTACTCCCAACCTGAATCTGTTGCACATGCCGACAAATAAAAAGGGTTAGGTTAACGCCTAGTGAGTTCAAGAGTTTATAGCATGATTTAAATGATTCTTTAAATGAAAGTTTGTGACATAGATTATGATTTCCAAAAGAGTTTACAAAAAGGATATAAACGACTCATTTTCCAACGCACCCAAAATCTTTGAGAAAAGTTCCCAAAAGGTATAAAGCGTTTTCCAAAATGAATTCCAATCCAAACTCACTCAACACGTGAATAAATCTATATGGTGCAAAACTACAAATACGGTTGACGACAAAATACTCAACCCATAAATCATGGAAGAACAATCCATTTAAATATAACACTTCATTGAAAACATGATACGAACCAATACTCACGCGAACGTAAAATGTAATGAAGTCCAAATACCATAAATATGGAAATGACCTGCTCCATTTAAACTTTAATATACATGGAGGGGAATCCAATATTAAAGTCATCCAATCGCAGTCAAATGTATAAGACCAACAATAATAAAACAGGGACATTATAAAATCCCGAGTAGGGTTGGCCAACGACGGGGGAGACCCATATCCATTGAGAGTGGATGAACACAAAAGTACGCCACTCAAACAATGTTAATCGTACGACACTTCACTGCATAAAAGCCCAAGTGTCCCATACGACGCCTTTCAAGACATACCCAAAGAGACATCTGACCTTAGCGGAATATTACTAAGAATACCACCAAAGGCTCGGCACAAGCGGGGATACAACCATGGCATTGCCCCGACATGGCAAAGGTCAATAAAACGTCTGTCAATCAACCTGACAGCTCAACCGGACTCAACCCTCCTAGTGTACCCTTGAAAAGTAAATGTCATAAAACATGGGGCCCGGTCAAATCCCACAACACCCAGTAGACCATTCAACAAAGACTGACTTACGTGCCTATGGATCCAATGCAACACAGTCTATAATACTATGCCCATCCTGGAATGACTAACGCACCCGGGCATGTAAATATCAATAATGCGCAATAATATGCGACATGATGTAATAAATGCAAACCATGAATAAGACCCCACATTGAGTCAACAAAACCGGAAAAAATGTCCCCAAGACTTCCTCAAAGTCAAAACCGAGCAAATGCTCAAAACCCATTAGACCCATAAATAACGGTCCTCAAAAATATAAACGTATTAAACATCGTTTAGGTAAACGTATACCATAAAATCCTCATTGACCCAAAACTCGTCACGGATTAATAATAATGAGTTTCCTAAAATGGACTCATACTCTTAGAATTCTCAAAATGTCTCATGATACTAAAATGTGCATTTTCCCAAATGGTTTATAAAATCAATTACACCAATATGATTAAACCATCAAATAAACTTCCTTTTGAGCAATAATTCTTTTAAGGACATATTATGATTTCTACACATCAAAATATCCAAAAATCCCAAATATGGGTGTTTTACAACATTTATGAAGTTAAATACTTCAAAAGAGTTAAACTCATCAAATAATTCAACAATTGATAATTTCAAGTAAAACACACAAATACTTGGAAAATAACATTTTTGGTATGTACAAAGTTTTCATAAATCAACTTGAACTCACCTTGCTAGATTTAGGCTAAATCTAGTTTTTCCCCAAATGTAAGCTCCTTTGAAGAAACTTGCATCTTCAAGCCAAATCCTCCAAAAACCTAGATCCATAAGTTTTCAACCATAAATAATCACATCCAACCATAAAGAATCATTTCCTTACCATTTTACATCAAGATCTTAACTCATACCAAAACCTTAATTTTCATGGGTGAAGAAGAAGAAGATTACTTTAACCAAACATAACCAAAATCACCCAATATTACCCCAAAATGGAAGAGATAGTGAAAACAACAACAATCGAGCTTTTGGGTAGTGAGAGGTTACCTTCACCACATGAATCCTCAAAGCAAAGTGTCCAAATCTCCCACAAAAGATTCAAGCTTCCATATCTTCAACAATGGTGGAAAAGGGTTTTATTTGAGTGAAGAAGATGGAGAAGAGGAGGAAGGATTTGAGGTTGTCTTGAGGGAGAAATCGGTTTAGAGAGATGGAGGGGGCTGAGTTAGGGTTGAGAAATAAAATGAGGGAAGAGAGAGGGGAAAGGCCTTAAAATCAAACAAGTATTACACCAGACGCATCGCGGACGTCCGACAGGGGCATCCTGCGGACGTCCGACCTCATTCTGGCCGAAATCCCAAATATCTCTGTTGCTTCCGCGGACGACACGCGGACTTCCGCGCTACACGGACGTCCGGCCTTGTGCCCTTGCAGACGTCTGCAAGTCCAAATTCCACTTTTCAAATTTCTGGGTGTTACGGTGGTGGGTGGCGGTGGTTCAGATTGTGGTGGTCGACGGTTGTTCAAAACAGTGGTTCAGATCGGTGGTGGTTCATATCGATGGTCGGCGATGATTCAGATCGGTGGTGGTCAGCGACAGATAAAAATGTGTAAGATTCGAAAGTACTATCGTTCAAGTTTTCAATTGTTATTGTGAAGGGATATTATATTGAGTTAATTACGGCGTGGGGGTTGCTACTACTGTTTTTCGACAAGTACTTATTGCTTTTGAACTGTTTTTGTTACTATTATAATCAAGGTTCTTAGAGGATGCCATTCTTTTATTGTTGTTGTTGATTTAATGCCTTAGTTGTTGTTTTCATCATATTATCGTTTTTCATCTATTAGAATTGCTTATAAGATTATATTGCTAGTAATACCCACTTTCAATTGCAGTTGTGGTATTTTTGATGTTGTTGGATTATCCACACTGTTGGATTTAAATTGTAACAATGTGTAAAGCCCGTGTTCCGGTATGCTTTTTATTTAATTATTTAATTTTTTTGTTCTCTAAATGAATTTAGTAACGGGGTTTGGCGGCAAGGACCAAAATGAATTAAGTATGTGATGTTCGGTTTATTTAGTAAATCCTAACCTCTTGTGGTAATAAATGACTTAGCCTTAAAAACCTAGGGACTAAAAGTGTAATTTTGGCTTAAGGCTTTGCATGGGATCGGCCCATAGGACCGACCCTCTCCTTTTGTTTTGTTTTTGCATCCCCATCGCAAGCAACAACCAAAAAAACCCTAGCATCTCCCTTCTTTTTGCTGCCACCATCGAAGCACCCCAACGCCACCGTCAACCACCGCGAGAAACCACCTGAACCGCCGCCGCTAGCAGCTGCCGGCGTGAAGGAGAAGCAGCGAGAGAGAGAGAGGGAGCGAGAGAGACGATCGGGAAGAGAGGAGGTCGACGAGACGAGGTATCGCTGCTGCATTTTTATCGTGAGGTATGCCCATCTCGTTCCTTTCCTTCTTGCGCCAAAACCGAGAAAACCACCACCGCTGCCACAGCCAGGCTGCCGGCATGTTGCCGCCGCCGTGCACCACCAGGTCGGTGGTTGTAATGGCGGGTTTGCGGCTGTTAGGTCAAGCGTGTTTGTGCGTGGCCGAGTTAGAATGGTAGGATCGTTCCCGTTGGTCTCGCCGGTTTGTTTTACCGAACCACCACCACCGCCGGTGGTGGCTGCCGCCCCACGCTGCCGCCGACCACCAATTCCCAAGGTGGAAGTGGGTGGTGTTTATTTTAACCCAGCCATTAGAGGCCAAACCCTAAGCCTTAAAACTAAAGCATGAAACCCTAAACCGAAATCAACGTTATCATTTTATGTGAAAAACGTCTAATCTGTCCCTGTTTTGTAAAATCCGTAGAATAATCTAGGAAGCTCGGATTGAGGTGAAACCAGTGCCCAAATCTCACATTTTGTGTTGAGTAGGTTTCTTGTGTTTTACGGAAAAATAAATTCGGCCTCTAGCTAGGGTCAAAATGGTGATTATTGCAGACTGGTCCGAAATTCACAGTTTGGACAGTCGGTCGTAGAAAATTCATATAAAATAGTAGGGACCTTGTATGAACGCGTGCGATATGTCCCTGGAAACCTAAGACATGGAACCTTCAGACCATGGAATTATATTTCTGGTTTGATGGGTTTAAGGGGGGCTAAACAGGTCACGAACAGACCTGCTGTTTTAGACCAAAAACCGGAAAAATGCACGTTTAGACTTGTAGTTGTATTTTCGGGTTAGGACTTCACTTTGACACTTTGTAACACTTCTTTAGGTGGGAAGAAGTGAGTTGGAGTTGGCGGGTTCTCATCGCTGTTTGTGGAGTTCTGCTCTGCTTTTCGAGGTGAGTTCACTCACTGCGTAGGATAGGGGTTATATGTGCATTGTTGTAGCTCGTGTGTGTTAACTGATTTGTTGTGGGTAATATTCTACTGTGTTAGTGTATAGTATGAGACCTTGGGTGTTGTATAAAACTCGGGGAGACCGAGGACTCGGGGAAACCGAGGAATACGTACACGGGTGTTGTATGGACTCGGGGAGACCGAGGAATACGTGCACAGGTGTTGTATGAATTCGGGGAGACCGATGGTTACGTGCATAGGTGTCTTGCATGAGTTTGCTTGTTTAAGATATGTTCTTGGACTGGCATGTAATGTTGTTATTGTCTATATGCTGATAGGGGTGGTGTGAATATGATTGCTATTTTGCGTATGTGTTTGAATTCACTAAGCTTCGTGCTTACCCTTTCCCTATAAATTACCATTTCAGGTACGAGTGGCAGTAAGGCGTGACGGTACACACTGGCGCATTGAAGAGACTTTCACCATTATTTATTTTGAGACTCTATGTTTAGAATTATTTTACTTTCCGCTGTTTTAATTGAGTTGGTTGTTTAACTTAACGAGGTTTTGGATAAAACGTTTATTTGGATTTGAACACTTGTGGGTTTTTTCAAATAAAATTGGTATTTTTAAAAGTTCAAATTCATTGTAATTTTCGGGACGTTACAACTTGGTATCAGAGCCGGGAACCGGACTGGTGTGCCAGCGAGGACGCTGGGCTTCCAAGGGGGTGGATTGTAAGATGCCACATTGGTTGGGGAGGGGAACAAAGGTTGCCTTATAAGGGACTTGATACCTCCTCTATCAGACGCGTTTTAAAACCGTGAGTCCAGGTGTGCGGACAAAGCGGATAATATCTGGTACGGTTGGCCTGGGATGTTACAGATGGTATCAGAGCACAACTTGAGCGAATCAAACACATTTCGGTGTGTTTGAACTTAAGTTTGCGGCTATGGAGTTTTCTTTTAAAATTTTGAGAAAATAAAAGAAAGGAAAAGTACGTTTTATAGACAGTGATCGAAGGCGCAATGTGTACAGTCAGCCGATGCCAAGGGAAAAGGTAGAGTACTTAGTGTAATTTATTGCTTTCTCGAACATAGGAGTATGTATGCTAGATTGCCTGGTGCTTATTACACTGTTCTGCATGAGTGCATGGTTATTACTTGCTAGTAGGAATTTATGCTAGTCTTGATAGGTTGTTAAGTGAATGCCTTTTAAGTTGTATGCAGTAGGAACCAAATAGCCTTAGAATGTTTGATTTAGTTCTATTGCGCAGCTCTTGTTTGAGTCTAACCGTTGTGGGATATAATCTTTTATTCGAATGTCTATCTGATTTCACACTGTATGCGACTGTGCATTCGCGAGGCGACTCGTCATGGCTAGTCGAGATTTCGTCATAGCAAGGGTAGTGGGATGGGGTGAAATTCCTAGTGAGCTAAGAAGAGTGTTGACATATACTGGTACGGGCATATGGGTTTTAACTGTCGACAAGGGACTACTTGGGCACTCTGGAATGGGACTCGAAACGAGCAAGGATAGGTGTGGAAGGTAGTAGTAGAGCTCCTACTATCTGAAGCACATGATCCGTGCTCGAGTCGGGGAAAGTCACGGAGAATCCGAGGAGTTGAGCGTGAGCGTAGTTAGCAGGATTTATTGTGTGCTAATAAATCGTTGTAATAATTACTCAGAATGGCCATCACAAGAAGGAACAACAATGTTGAACCAGGTGCTGGTACTGGAATTACTGTTGAGCAGATTCGTGAGATGATTGCGGCCGAGGTGACGCATGCTATTGGGGAGGCGATCCTCGAGATTATTACCGCCATTCGTGATGAGGTAGTAGTATTGATGGAGGAGCGCATCGCGGCGATTCCCCCCCTGCAGGTGGGCAGCCCTGAGCGAAGGAGTTTCAGTATCGGGATCTCGCTGCTTGTTCTCCTCCTGAGTTCAAGGGAGACTCGAACCCAATCGTCAGTATGCGCTGGATCTCAGATATGGAGTGCGCGTTCCTTACCGGTGGTTGTCCTGAGAACCTGAAGGTTCGCTTCACGGTGAACCTGTTACGAGACGGAGCGAAAGACTGGTGTGCTACTGCGTTGACGCTTACTGAGCGCACTACCTTGACCTGGGAGGAGTTCGTCGTACGTTTTCGTGCGGAGTATGTGCCTCCAGTGGACATGAAGAGGATTGCTAAAGAATTCTTGGAGCTCACACTTAACTACGGAGACCGTGAAGGAGATGAATCGAAAGTTCACGGAGATGGCGTTGTTTTGCCCTCAGTATGCAGCTTCTGAGGACATGAATATGACGCGGTACAAGGATATGTTACGTACCGAGATCAGGGAGTTCGTGAGTACTGCGCAGTATGCTATGCTTGCTGTGATGATGGAGGCTACCCGGAGACGGGAACTTGAGTTAGAGATACAGGCTAAGAAGAGGAAAGCGGCGCAGGCCGTGGCACCAGTATCGGCTGTTCCAGCGAAAACGAGGTTTTCGGACTCGCGCTCGAGTCAAAGAAGCAGTGAGTTTAAGCCCAGAGATAGTAACGGAAGGAGAGATGACAAATGTTTCAAGTGTGGCCAGGTGGGACACTACGGTCGTGACTGCAGGGTATCACTGATGGTCTGTTTTAACTGCAAACAGACGGGACACGTGAAGGCCAATTGCCCGAATTCGAGGGTTGCCGATGGGGGTGGGGCACAAGGAGCTCATGCGGCTGCTCCTTTGCGTATTACGGATGGTCGTGTGGGTCAGGCTGGGACCGAGACGACCCAAGGTAGAGTTCATCAACTGAAGGCGAATGAGGCATAGGCTACGCCTAAAGTGGTTACAGGTATATTTCATCACTTGAATTTATTGGTTACTGATTTTATATGTGGTTACATTTTGCTTAAACTGTATGATCAAGTACGTTCTTAGTTAACTCAGTGCCTGTTGTGGTGATGTTTGATAGCGGGGCTACTCATTCTTTCGTGTCTCACACTTTTAGTGAGCGTTTGGGCCGTAGTGTAGGACGATTAGGCTGTCCACTTGTAGTCAAGGTTGCTGATGATAGGACCTTGACGGTTGCTGACGTGTATCGTGGGTGTACTTTGGAAATCTTTGGTGTGATATTCCCTATTGATTTGATTCCGATCGCTATACGTGAGTTGTGTATGATTGTGGGCATGGATTGGATAGATGCTTTCGATGCAGAGATTGTTTGTCATCGCAAACAAGTACGAGTTCGAACCCCAAGCGGGGGAGAACTGCTAGTTCAGGGCGACTCGCCCAGGCGGATCTCATCGATATGTTCGGCTGCGAGGACTCGGAGGTACTTACAGCACAGTGGCCAGGGATATTTAGCTTATGTGATAGACACACGCGGCGACGAAGAGAAGAAGACTGCAGAGGACGTGCCAGTTGTACGGGAGTTGCTGACGTATTTCCTGATTACTTACCGGGGGATACCTCCCGAGCGACAGGTAGAGTTCCGCATTGACTTAATCCCGGGTGCTGCTCCGGTGGCCAAGGCACCTTACCGTCTGGTTCCACCAGAAATGAAGGAGTTGTACACTCAGTTGCAGGAACTTCTCGAAAAGGAGTTCATCAAGCCAAGTTGTTCGCCGTGGGGAGCCCCGATTCTATTTGTGAAGAAGAAGGACGGGTCCCAACGGATGTGTATAGACTACCGTGAGTTGAATAAGCTTACGGTGAAGAACCGTTATCCTCTACCAAGGATCGATGACTTGTTCGACCAGCTACAGGGAGCCTCGTGGTTCTCTAAGATTGATTTGAGATCGGGGTATCCTCAGATGCGGGTGAGAAGCGAGGATACGGAGAAGACGGCATTTCGTACACGTTATGGCCATTACGAGTTTGTGGTGATGCCTTTCGGGCTCACCAATGCACCAACAACGTTCATGGACCTCATGAACAGGGTGTGTAGCCCGATGCTGGACCGGTCGGTGATTGTGTTCATCGACGACATTCTCGTGTATTCGAAGTCGAAGGAAGAAGCATGAGACGCATTTGCGAGAAGTTTTGGAAGTTTTGAGACGGGAGAAGCTTTATGCTAAGTTCTCCAAGTGTGAGCTCTGGTTACGAGAGGTCCAATTCCTAGGACATGTCGTGAATCAGAAGGGTATTATGGTCGATCCGGCCAAGATTACCACAATAATGCGGTGGGAGGTGCCGAAGACCCCCCCGCTGAAGTGCGGAGTTTTCCTACAACAACAGCTTCCGTTCCAGTATTGGCAGGCCGCCGTACGAGAGATTGTATGTTGGGAAGTACAGGACGCCCATTTGCTGGAGCGAGGTTGGTCAGCGAGTATTGGGGAGCACTGATATTGTGCTGAAGACGACTGAGATGATACAAGCGGTGCGGGACCGTTTAGTTACTGCACAGAGTCGACAAAAGAGTTATGCCGACAAGAGACGATCAGACTTGGAGTTTCAGGTGGGGGATTATGTTTTGCTGAAGGTTTCGCCCTGGAAAGGGGTGATTCGGTTTCGTAAACGGGGAAAGTTGGGGCCCCGTTACATTGGACCTTACAAGGTCATTGCTCGGGTGGGAAAGGTAGCTTATCGCTTAGAGTTACCGGACGAGCTGAGCTTGATCCACAACACATTCCATGTGTCTCAGTTGCGGAAGTGTGTGGTGGATGAGTCAGCGGTGATCCCTTTTGAGGATATTCAGGGTGACGAGCGGCTTAACTACATAGAGAAGCCGATTGCTGTTATTGAGAGGAAGACGAAGACCTCGCGTAACAAGGTAATTGGCTTAGTGAAAGTTCAGTGGCAGCACCGAAAGGGTTCCGAGTGGACTTGGGAACCCGAGGTTGAGATGCGGGAGAACTATCCAGAGCTATTCACGGACATAGACTTCGAGGACGAAGTCTAATTCAAGCGGGGGAGAGTTGTAAAGCCTGCGTTCCGGTATGCTTTTTATTTAATTATTTAATTTTTTTTTCTCTAAATGAATTTAGTAACGGGGTTTGGCGGCAAGGACCAAAATGAATTAAGTATGTGATGTTCGGTTTATTTAGTAAATCCTAACCTCTTGTGGTAATAAATGACTTAGCCTTAAAAACCTAGGGACTAAAAGTGTAATTTTGGCTTAAGGCTTTGCATGGGATCGGCCCATAGGACCGACCCCCTCCTTTTGTTTTGTTTTTGCATCCCCATCGCAAGCAACAACCAAAAAAACCCTAGCATCTCCCTTCTTTTTGCTGCCACCATCGAAGCACCCCAATGCCACCGTCAACCACCGCGAGAAACCACCTGAACCGCCGCCGCTAGCGGCTGCCGGCGTGAAGGAGAAGCAGCGAGAGAGAGAGGGAGCGAGAGAGACGATCAGGAAGAGAGGAGGTCGACGAGATGAGGTATCGCTGCTGCGTTTTTATCGTGAGGTATGCCCATCTCGTTCCTTTCCTTCTTGCGCCAAAACCGAGAAAACCACCACCGCTGCCGCAGCCATGGGTGCCGGCATGGTGCCGCCGCCGTGCACCACCAGGTCGGTGGTTGTAATGGCGGGTTTGCGGCTGTTAGGTCGAGCGTGTTTGTGCGTGGCCGAGTTAGAATGGTGGGATCGTTCCCGTTGGTCTTGCCGGTTTGTTTTACCGAACCACCACCACCGCCGGTGGTGGCTGCCGCCCCACGCCGCCGCCGACCACCACTTCCCAAGGTGGCAGTGGGTGGTGTTTATTTTAACCCAGCCATTAGAGGCCAAACCCTAAGCCTTAAACCTAAAGCATGAAACCCTAAACCGAAATCAACATTATCATTTTATGTGAAAAACGTCTAATCTGTCCCTGTTTTGTAAAATCCGTAGAATAATCTAGGAAGCTCGGATTGAGGTGAAACCAGTGCCCAAATCTCACAGTTTGTGTTGAGTAGGTTTCTTGTGTTTTATGGAAAAATCAATTCGGCCTCTAGCTAGGGTAAAAATGGTGATTAGTGCAGACTGGTCTGAAATTCACAGTTTGGACAGTCGGTCGTAGAAAATTCATATAAAATAGTAGGGACCTCGTATGAACGCGTGCGATATGTCCCTGGAAACCTAAGACATGGAACCTTCAGACCATGGAATTATATTTCTGGTTTGATGGGTTTAAGGGGGGCTAAACAGGTCACGAACAGACCTGCTGTTTTAGACCAAAAACCGGAAAAATGCACGTTTAGACTTGTAGTTGTATTTTCGGGTTAGGACTTCACTTTGACACTTTGTAACACTTCTTTAGGTGGGAAGAAGTGAGTTGGAGTTGGCGGATTCTCATCGCTGTTTGTGGAGTTCTGGTCTGCTTTTCGAGGTGAGTTCACTCACTGCGTAGGATAGGGGTTATATGTGCATTGTTGTAGCTCGTGTGTGTTAACTGATTGGTTGTGGGTAATATTCTATTGTGTTAGTGTATAGTATGAGACCTTGGGTGTTGTATAAAACTCGGGGAGACCGAGGACTCGGGGAGACCGAGGAATACGTACACGGGTGTTGTATGGACTCGGGGAGACCGAGGAATACGTGCACAGGTGTTGTATGAATTCGGGGAGACCGATGGTTACGTGCATAGGTGTCTTGCATGAGTTTGCTTGTTTAAGATATGTTCTTGGACTGGCATGTAATGTTGTTATTGTCTATCTGCTGATAGGGGTGGTGTGAATATGATTGCTATTTTGCGTATGTGTTTGAATTCACTAAGCTTCGTGGTTACCCTTTCCCTATAAATTACCATTTCATGTACGAGTGACAGTAAGGAGTGACGGTACACACTGGCGCGTTGAAGAGACTTTCACCATTATTTATTTTGAGACTCTATGTTTAGAATTATTTTACTTTCCGCTGTTTTAATTGAGTTGGTTGTTTAACTTAACGAGGTTTTGGATAAAACGTTTATTTGGATTTGAACACTTTGGGTTTTTTAAATAAAATTGGTATTTTTAAAAGTTCAAATTCATTGTAATTTTCGGGACGTTACACAATGAGGCTCAATCGGTGGTTGATCTGGACCATGTTTATGATCAACATGTTAAATATTTGTATAGCCTATCAAAAAGTGCTTTTACACGAGGATAGTTGGTTATGAATTATTAATGCTAGAAATTGTTTAAATATTGTTGAAATATGCTATTCTACTAAAATTAACTTTATGTTATATGCTTTTATAGAATTTTGTTGTTTTTGCTTAGATTTAAGTTGATGTGGAAAATAACTGTGTCACTAAGTTATATAATCTAATAAAAGTCAATTTTGAAATACACTTTCACAACAATCAATTGAACCTTCACATTAAGTTTTGTTGTGAAGGTTCACTAGATTTATGTGGAAGTAAAAAAAACAGTTTCAGACAAGTCATTTGGGATCATTTATACAATTAATAATGTAGTTTAAAAACTATTTGAAAATATAATTTCTTAACATTTGATATGAATGTTCGTTCATTTGATGCGAAGGTAAATAACAAATTCAAACAATTAAGATGGTGACGGATGTCACCTTGGTCTACTAAACCTTCATAGATGTACCTCAAAACCATGTGCTATAAACTTCACACAATACTTCATGTGATGTTTATTCTGTTGTGGGTCAATATGAAGTTTGAGTACAAATTAAGTATTTGAAGCAAACTTTGATCATCAAAGTATAATATGAAGATTATGTACATATATCAAAAGGCTAAACTATGATAATTTGACAAAATGAAACAAAAAGCTAATGTTAAATGTCTTCATCAGCTAAATCTTTCATTCAATTCCTGATTATTCATTCAAATGACACTTCGTTTCTTCATCAACTATAATACAGTTGTCCCATTCATTGACTCCTTCCACTACTGTTGGGAACTGAAGATATGCTAAGTATGGTTAGTACTGCCAGAACAACATTACTACTGCCAGTTCAAAGTTAGTACTGCTAGTTCAATGTTAGTGCTGCCAGAACAAAGATACTACTGCTAGTTCAAGATTAGTACTGCTGAGATATTAATACTGCTGGAACATTATTAATGCTGCTTATGTGAGGTTAGTGCTGCTTGTCAAAGTTACTACTGCAAGTCAAGGTTACTACTGCTGGAATATCATTAATACTGTTGAACAAAGTTAATACTGCTGAACAAAGTTAATACTGCTGGTATATTACTACTGCTGGAGATTGTTAGTACTGCTCATGAAGAATGAAGGTTAATACTGCTGAGTTTGTTAAGATTGGTATGCGATACTTTTGGAGACAAAGAAGGAATTGATCAAGATATGTTGAACGAAGATTTAGAAGATCAAGTTACTTTTTGATAGTTATCTTGTAATTATTCTGTATATATATTTGTTGATAGATAGCTATTAGAATATACAAGATAGACGAGTTAATATACGTGTGAAAAAGAATTCAATTGTGTTTTTAGAGAGAATTAACCTCAAGGTTTAAGAACCCTATTTCTAGAGAAGTAGAAGTCGTCTTGTTGAGCCTGTTCAACAAGATTGAGGTTTGGTTGTTAATATTGTGAGTCGATTTAGTGAATACACAAAGTGGTGAATTTTCTGTTACATTGTTCTTGATTGTGAGAATTAAAGTTCTTTTCCGCAGATTCTTTAATTCTGAATTCTAAGTGTTTATTGTCTTGTTAAGATTCGATCCTGACAAGTGGTATCAGAGCTTGTGTTTCTTAGAATTCCACAATCATTATGGAAAATTCTATTGAATCAAACAGTACTTTTGATTGGAGTGATCAAGCAGAAGAGGCAATACAGAATCATGCACTCATGGCAGAAGTCTCAGATATTCCTACGGAGGTAAAATCTAATCTCTGTTCTCAATCTTGTATAGACACTGTTAAAAGGTATAGAGATCACAATCAGGGAATGTGTGATGACCTTAAGAGATTAGAAAAGGACATCAGAGATTATGTATTGATTGTTGAGAGGTTTGAAGAACAAATTAAGGCTTTTCAAGCCAATGAACTTCAACACTCATATGATACAAACTACTGGAAGTGGGAAAAGGGTGGTCTGGAGTTCCAACTGAAAGAGTCTAGGGAAGAGTGTGAGAAACTAAAAGGAGAGCTTGAGAAAGTTAAACTTGATGTAGAAAAGTTTACTTGTGCCTCCAAAGTCATGGACAACATAATCAACTCTCAAATCCATAGTAAGTTGAAACCAGGAATAGGGTACAATGCCACACCCCCACCCTATAACAACAACTACATCCCTCCTAAATCAGACCTATTAGAAACCAAGGATAGGAAGGACTTACCTAAAGGAGCCACTGAAGTAGATCCATTAGATAAAGTAGTTGTTGAGGATGAGACTGACAAAGTAGGATCTGATGAGGAATGTGAAAGTCCATGTGTTAAGAACAATGAGATGAAAAGGACTGACAAGGGAAAGGGAGTTCATTATACACAGACCACTGTTGTGAACTCTAAAACTTGTGAACATTGTTCTTGCAAGAAATCTCAAGAGAATAAGCCCCTAAAACATGATAAAAGGAGGGGAAATCAAAGAAATTGGAATAACCAGTGGGCACAAAAGCAAGGAGTTGATCTGCAAAGGATTAACAGACCAAAACCTTGTTTCATCTGTGGCAGATTGAATCATCTTGCCAAACACTGTTATTTCAATCCTATTAACCAAAGGATGAATTTTCAAAGACCTTTTTATAAATCCAATGGTTATAGGAAGCCTACAAGAACAAATGTGGCTAAGAAACAAGCTGAACCAAAAATCCACATGAAGAAAAAGCCTGAAAAGGAATGTGTTACAATGTGGGTTACAAAAGGCACTAAAAATAATACTGCTGCTAGCAGTGTTAGTACTGCTAACACTGTTAGTACTTCTTCAAGAGTTAGTGCTGCTAGCAGTGTTAATACTGCTAGTAATTCTTCAAAAGTTACCGCTGCTAGCAGTGTTAGTACTGCTAACACTGTTAGTACTTCTTCAAGAGTTAGTGCTGCTAGCAGTGTTAATACTGCTAGTAATTCTTCAAAAGTTAGTGCTGTTAGCAGTATTAGTGCTGCTAACACTGTTAGTACTTCCTATTCAGATAATACTGCTGCTAGCAGTGTTAACTCTGTTAATACTGCTTCTAGCAGTGTTAACTCTGTTAATACTGCTAACTCTGTTAGTACTGCTGATACTGCTGCTAGTACTGATAGTGCTGCTAACGATACTGCTGCTCCCAGTGTTAGTACTGCTAGCACTGTTAGTACTTCTGAGGTTAATACTGCTTCTAGTGCTGCTAGACCAATTATATTGACAAAGTACTCCAATTCTGTAGTACCTAAATTTGAAAATCTCATCAAAACCCAATGCAAGTACTTTGATGAGCAAGGGAGATCCAAGACCACTTCGGCTTGGATTCCCAATAAAAACTAATTGATTTATCAGATGTGCAGGGCAACCAAACAGCTCAAGGGAAAGAGCATCTGGCATGTTGATAGTGGTTGCTCCTGGCACATGACAGGTAACATGTCCTGCCTCAAGAATTTCAAAAGAATTGATGGAGGACATGTTGCTTTTGGGAATAATCTTGCAGGAGGTAAGATAAGTGGTAAAGGTGATGTGTCAGAAGGTAAGATGACATTTGAGGATTTGACAAATGCTGCAAAGTGCAAGTATAGTTACTACTGCCAGTGCAGAGTTACTACTGCTAATGCAGAGTTACTACTGCTAGTGTAGAGTTACTACTGCTAGTGCAGAGTTACTACTGCCAGTGCAGAGTTTCTACTGCTAGTACATATTTTCTACTGCCAGTGTGTAGTTAATACTGCTCAGTAGTTAATACTGCTTTGCAGTTAATACTGCTCAGTAGTTAATACTGCTAGTGCACAGTTAATACTGCTTTGCAGTTAATACTGCTCAGTAGTTAATACTGCTAGTGCACAGTTAATACTGCCAGTGAGTAGTTAATACTGCTTCGTGGTTAATACTGCTTATGTCGTTAATACTGCTTTTGAAAATCTAGGGCAAATACTGCTATAAATACCCCTGTTTGCCCGCCAAAGTTCATAACGACTCTTCGCATTAACTTCTTCTCTCTCTCGTTCTAACCCCTTCTCCCTAGAATCTCTGTGTTTTCTTTACAAATCCTCAGGAAGCACAACGATTATGGAGTTTGTCGACGAGCATAATGAGATTGCAATGCTTCAGAAGCCGAAGCAGGCCGAAGGATTTCATGAAATTGTGGATTTTCTCAAGTCCACTCATATTTCGCATGCCCTAACGGTGAATCCAACAATATACATCGAGCATCAGACGCAATTCTGGGCCAATGCCACCGTAGAATCCGAAGATGGGCATAAAGTCATTCAAACAAGGGTATGTGACAAACCCTTGAAAGTTTCAGAAGAACTCATTCGCATCACTCTTCGACTAGATGATGCCTCAGGTATATCTTCTATTCCCAATGAAGAACTCTTCTCAACTTTACAAAGAATGGGGTATGAAGGTCCCATTGGAGTTTTTAAATTCTACAAGTCAAAGTTTTTTACTCAATGGAGATTCTTTGTTCATACCCTAATGCATTGTATTTCAAAGAAAACTACTGGATGGAGTGAGTTCAGCAGTACTATTGCTTATGCTCTAGTCTGCTTAGCCACTAACAGGAAGTTTAATTTTTCTCAAATGATTTTCAATGATCTTGTGGCAAACCTGGAATCCAAAAAGCGTTTCTATATGTATCCAAGGTTTGTTCAGGAAGTAATTACCAAGGAATTGATGGATATGCCTCAATTTGATGAGGTATATGTGCCAAAATCCCCTAAAGGGAAGGTTTTTTCAAATATGAAAAGACTTCCTAGGGACTCGGAAGGAGTTGACACACCATTGTTCTCTACAATGATGGTTGTGTCCCACACATTTGAAGGTATGGCATCAGGGTCAAGGCCCTCATTAGACACACCCGCTGATGACCAATCCCAACCTTCCATCACAAAAGACATCCCTCAGTCCATTCTTGAACGACCCACTCCCACAATAACCAAAAGGTTTGAAAGAAGAAAGGTACACAAGGTTCCTTCCCTTGATGTATCTCCTAAGAGCCCGAAGCGTTTAAGCCCTCTGTTGGAGCATTCTCCAATGGAGAATATCGAAAGGGAAACCACAGGGGTGTCTCCCAACCCCAAGAAGGTGCTCACTAAGGAGAAGGTTGAGCATGTGAGTCGCAAGGCTGCCACTACTTCTGCTAGCAAAGAGAAGGCCAGTGGTAAAATAACTATGCCCTTCCTCACGGCAACTCAGGGTGAGAAATCATCCAGAGGTCCCAGGTGCCAAGAAACCAAGGGGGTAGGTAGTGCTTTTGCTAGGCAAGAGACACCTGCTAAAACTTCCAATGATCCTTTAAGGGAGGTAAAAACTCCTAAACAGGGTGAGGATAGATATACGTACGAGGAATTGATGGAAACTATTGCAAATATCAACATTGAGGTCATGGATCAGAAAAAGGAAATTGATGAACTCAAGAAAGTGGTCCTCTATCAAAACACACAGCTTGAGAAGCAAAGGAAGATGATCACTAAGTTGATGCACAGAAAGAAGATAGCTCAGTTTGTCCTTAGGAGAAGAAACCCTACCAATGATGCTTCCAAAAAGGGGGAGTCAGACTCAGATCTAAACATGGAGGATGCAAACATTGAGGGGGAGTATAAAGTTGAGGGGGAGACTGAGGAGGCTGCAGATATTACAAAGGAAGCAGAAACAGAAACAGCAGCAGAAACCGTTACTGCTGCTGATATTACAAAGGAAGCAGAAACAGAAACAGCAGCAGAAACCGTTACTGCTGCTGAGGTTGCAAAAGAAGTAGAAACAGATAATGCTGCTGAAAAACAAAAGGCAGCAGAAACTGTTAGTGCTGCTGAGAGCCACAAACCAGAAACAGCTGAAACCACTCCTGAAGCTGTTAAAACTTTTAAAAGAACAAAGATGGTGTCAACCAAAAGGGAACGAACAAAGTCCACAGCTTCAAAGAAGAAAGATGTAAAGAAGACAAGGGTGGATTCAACTGTAGAAGAAGCCCAGGAGGAAGCAGTAAAAGAGAAATCTGATCCAAAAGTTGCTGGAGAAGAAGTGGCAACTTCATCAGGTCAACCAAGCAATGTACAATCACAATCAAATGATCAATGTGATGTGTATATTACTGTGGTTAATACTAAGCCAATCCAAGCTGAACCAATATCTTCTATGGCTCCTGAAATCATCTTCTGGGACACATTGAAAGATGGAAGAAAGGAGTTCATCAGAATCAAAAGGGCAGATGGAAAGTTTGAAGTTTGTCCTACTTGGGGAAAACTTCTCAGAACATGCTCTAGATCTGACTTGGAAGAGATGTTCAAGGTGGGAATGAGGCTATATGGAAACATGCTGACAGAGCAAGGTATGTCAATCACCAAGATGGTTCTTGAATACTTGTGCTTAATGTTCAAACCAGAAGCAGTTCAGCATTTGATGGCAAGGAATTTTCAAGTCATTACCAACTGGATGCTCATTGAGAATTGTGGAGTGTATGTCATCTCTCTTGACAATACATTTCATGAATATTATTTGGTGGATGTTGTATACAAGCACAGCATGAAAAAGTTGAAAGGAATGCTGCATGCTAAGTTGGTGAGTAACAAAGACTCTAAGATGGCAAGATACCTTGTAAAGAGGATTCTCAATCAAAGTCTGGGAATGGATCCAAATTTATGCGTTGATGACTAGGTTTTGGAAGCATCATCAGAAGAACTTAACTTCTCATCCTGAAAAGTCAAGTTAGGGGGAGATTGTTGGGAACTGAAGATATGCTAAGTATGGTTAGTACTGTCAGAACAACATTACTACTGCCAGTTCAAAGTTAGTACTGCTAGTTCAATGTTAGTGCTGCCAGAACAAAGATACTACTGCTAGTTCAAGATTAGTACTGCTGAGATATTAATACTGCTGGAACATTATTAATGCTGCTTATGTGAGGTTAGTGCTGCTTGTCAAAGTTACTACTGCAAGTCAAGGTTACTACTGCTGGAATATCATTAATACTGCTGAACAAAGTTAATACTGCTGAACAAAGTTAATACTGCTGGTATATTACTACTGCTGGAGATTGTTAGTACTGCTCATGAAGAATGAAGGTTAATACTGCTGAGTTTGTTAAGATTGGTATGCGATACTTTTGGAGACAAAGAAGGAATTGATCAAGATATGTTGAACGAAGATTTAGAAGATCAAGTTACTGTTTGATAGTTATCTTGTAATTATTCTGTATATATATTTGTTGATAGATAGCTATTAGAATATACAAGATAGACGAGTTAATATACGTGTGAAAAAGAATTCAATTGTGTTTTTAGAGAGAATTAACCTCAAGGTTTAAGAACCCTATTTCTAGAGAAGTAGAAGTCGTCTTGTTGAGCCTGTTCAACAAGATTGAGGTTTGGTTGTTAATATTGTGAGTCGATTTAGTGAATACACAAAGTGGTGAATTTTCTGTTACATTGTTCTTGATTGTGAGAATTAAAGTTCTTTTCCGCAGATTCTTTAATTCTGAATTCTAAGTGTTTATTGTCTTGTTAAGATTCGATCCTGACAACTACTATATCCTTGAACTGTTAAGGTCCGATTAGACGATTTTTGTTCCATACTTTCTTCTCAATTCGCGTATCTGCTTTTTGTGTGCATTCTTTTTGTGGGTTTCTTTTACAGGTAATAGTTCCATTCTTTGAGATTGGTTCCAGAATACATTTTCATGTCTCATCACAAACACCTCATAATCAACCAAAATCTTCTTTGTTAGCCAATTCGTTTGCATGCTTTATACCTTTTTGAAGCTCTCTAATTTCATTGGTCTTTGAACGGTCAACCTCAGATAGATATGGCGAAGAAGCTATGCTGTAAAACTAAAGTTACATACATAGTTTATATCAGTAATCATACATGGTTGTATTGAAAATCAAGAAAATATCTATTATCATAATTGAAGTTACATAAAGCATTTAAAGTTGAACTACACTAGAAAGGAGACCGTTACCTTGAATATTCATCTCCTTTTTCATTTTCTAATTCAAAGAATCCATTTAAAGTTGGTTGACATCATCCTCAAACAATATAGCTTCCTCTAGAGCATTTGTAAGTTTGTTCAAACTTTTTCTTGCTATATAACCATTGGCTTCTAGTATTTTTATATATTTTTTGAAATCTTAACAAAAAGAACACAATAAACAATAATGTACATGTTTTACAAATAAAAAATCAAGGCAACCAAGACTATAGTTTTGTAGTCCACATCATCACTTTAGTAACCTTGCTTAACATCAAATATGAAAAAAAAAAGATCAAAATCATTAGCGTACAATGAAAGTTGCAACTTGCAAGTATTTGAAGAGAGTTTAAAGAACTAAAATGCCAATAGATGAGAATATATGAAGAAAAAACATATAAACTGTATTTCTTTTAGTGGGTAAGGAAATACATGCAACAGAGATGCACACAATAATAAAGAAAAAAGTGTGAAACATTCAAAACTCTATTTAGAGAGTTAGGGGACGTTTTTATCAGGTCACGTTACCTTACCGGATGAACATACCAAGAATCTAACCCGTTAAGAGCGATGACAAGAACCGAGAATCTTACCCGGTAGGTGAGGGTGACAAAATCTTAGCTGATTAGATCTTACAGGGTAACTTATTGCATACGTTGTCGTTTTGATGAACAAAATTCTTACCCGATAAGGCAATATATAGTGTTTAATCTTACCGGTAAGTGCTTACCAGGTAAGTGTTTTGGTAAACCCCTTAATATGGTTTTTAGGGAAATACATATAAGATGTGGAAAAACAAGTAGAGAAATGAAACAAAGAAAACATACAATCAACACATAGAAAAGTCACAAAGTAGTAGAGAGAAGCATAAAACATAAAAGTTAAGCTCCAACTATTTGGAGAGGAAATATTTTCTTTTGAATGCATATATAATATACGAAAAAATCAATAAATGAGGACTTGCACCTGAGGACACTAGTGAATAATCATCTAAAACACAATATTTAAACCAAAAATGTTTCAGAGAGTGAATTCTTTGTCTTCTGAAAGTATACATAAGATGAGATAATTGTTCATGTTTTGTTTTCTTTTTATCCCGAGGGCTAGCATCCTAAAACATGAATACATAACAAACCAAAATCAATGAAAGTATACACTGTGAATATGCACAAAATAGCAGCTAATAAGGTGTAATAGTCAATTCAAGAATATAAGACATAATAAGAGCATATTTTTACCTCAGAGGACCAATTACTACAAATCCCCCCAAATTGGTTCCTAAAAAACCCTAAATCATTGTTCTTTTCTTCTTTTGGCCAATATAGAAGATGAAAAGCATAAAAACAGCTTATAAGTTCTACAAATAGTTACAAAACCGTACAAGTCAAAACCCAAATTTTAGATCCTTACCGAAATAGTATGATTCGTTTGTTGTTTCTGAAAATGTTGAAATTGATTTCCTTCGAGTTCAATGTAGCAGAACAAATCCTGTGTAGATTGAATAGATTTCGCTAGAGGCTGATGGTATTTCGTCTTCAATCGTAGACGTGAAGTTTGAAAGCTTGAAAATGTTATGGACTAGGTTATTGTTTTAGGCGGATAATTAATATTGGAGACCTGTTTCATTGCCATTGAATTTCAAGCAAATTACAAAATTACCACCGTGCAAAAGTAACCGTAGATTATTTCTAGGTCTAATCTAATGGACAAAATTTGGTCTCACGAGTCTCATGGAAAATCATTGGTCTCACATAATCCCAACTCTCTCTATATATATATATATATACCACCCCATCTCTCCCAATTCCCAAACGTTTCGACGTGTTAGCCCAATTATCATCTCCGATGGCCTTGAGCCTGTCCCACCGTGACCCCATCTTCATCCACGGTTGTCTCCCCCCTCGTACCCCATCTCCATCACTGCGCAATACAAAGAGAGTTAGGGCCTGTTTGTTAGCCGCTTAATGAGTTTAATGGGACTGATAGCTTACCAGTCCTATACATGACTGTTTGGTAGTGGCTTAATGATATAGAAAGTTACTTATTTATTAAGCTTTTAGGAGAGAGCTTTATGCAGAAAGCCAAGTTTTATCCAAACCAGTTTCTCCCAATTAAAAAACATGATCCTTCCATCTATGAAAACACCATCCCAAACAAAAACCTTTCCAATCTATACAGACAGATTAATCCACACAAACAACTTTATTCATACAGGACTTAATGGAAAAAAAACCAAACAGTCCCTTAGAGAGAGATGATAATAACGCCTCTCTGACAGGCCCCACTCACCTCTACGGCGACGCCTGTGATCTGTTGTAATAATCAAGTCGTACTTCCTCCCACCACCAAAATCACCACCTCGATTGTACCCTCTACCACCACTGTATTTTCCACGAAAGAAGAACAAAGATTCGGGCGGAAAGCATTACGATGTATCGGAGAGCCATTAGTTCAACAGGAAAAGGATTTCTTCATCGAGATGGTCTTTGACACCGTTCCTGGTGACGGCAGATGGGTGTGTATCCATAGGATTGGTCACGTATTTGTCATCGTCCCTGTGTTTGTATTCAATCTTCATGTCTGTGTGTGTCACTATAGGATGAGATGTGTGGATGTGTGTGTGTGTGTGTGTGTGTGTGTGTGTGTGTGTGTGTGTGTGTTTGCGATAAACAGTGGGCGTTTGTGTGATGCTTTTGGGCGGTGGAAAGGAAGAGGGAAGACAGTGGCGCTTTTGGGGATTCAAAGGGGACATGGGACTCGATTTTGGTGTGTATGTGTTGAGGTTTTAATTTGTTTGCAAGGGAAGAGGAGGATGGGTTGGCATGGTAATGGCCGGGGATCACAATCCCCATCCTCATCATTCGGCAACAAACGATACCTGATATTCGTTTCTTTCCCTATCAGGGAATATGATCACATGATTATTTTAGTATTATCATACATTGTGATGTGATTGTACTTTACTTTAGATCGATTAAGATGATGATTGAAACATACATGAGTTAGGAGATGCATAATATACACTTACAAAAGTTGCTCTATCACCTTAGATCCCTATAAAGCGGGGGTCAAGGGCCTCTTGCATGGTCCCAAGGGCGGCCAAGTTTGTTCACAACAATTTTTAGGCCCTGGACGAGAAGTAAAAATTAGGCCCTCGATAACTATAATTTGTTTTCAATATATTGTTTATATCATCAAATATAACATTGAATTCAAGATTATTAATTTATGTAAAACTGTTTTCCCGGTATTTCTAGTGCAAGATCAATCAATAATTATTTCTAAATTAATATTATCTACCATATCATTTCTACATAACAGTTTTAATATATAGATTGAAATCATTTGAGGTCACTATGTTGACCATCCGGAGTAACACTTTAAGAAATCAACATAAATTATTTGAGTTTCCACATGTTACCTGTTCTTAATGGTTTTCATTACCACTTTAAACTTTTAGAGTTGAAACAAACTTTTTAAGAACCATCAATCTTAAAATCAAAAGTCCATATTGGTGTTATATATAGTTTGAGAATCTATTCTCGTTATAGAGATAAGAGAGTACTTAAGATTCATGCACTCAATATTAGGTAATAAAGAGTCAATAATGTATGAAAAAAAGAAGAAGAATATAGTTTTGAAATCCTGCATATAGATATAAGTTGGATCGTCTCATATAGTTGGTATTTACTTTCAATAGGTAGGAGTTTTCTTAGTTAATAAAAAAGAAATCTACTATATTCTATCACAAAAATAAAATTCATGTGGATGGAACAATCAAAAGAGTATGTGGAAGATGAATAATGAAGTATATATATCAAGGGTTCTTACGCAGAAATAGTTTTTAGATATTAGTACTAGATAAAAAAAACTAGAGAAATAATAAGCAAATGAAAGACCAATTGACTTTTCTACAAATTTTATTGTCCAGTGTTATAAACTAATACATGTTTGGGCCCTTAATATAATGCTAAATTCTTTTTTGGGTCCTATTATATACTAAATTTTTGGGTCTTATTATATACTAAATTTTTGGATCCATTTATTGATTTTTTAATTGCTACTATATAGTACTTACTTAAAAGTTTTGGGCCCCTATTTCTTCTAGGCCCTGGGTGTGCGCCCGACCTGCCCTCTCCAGGGACGGCCCTGAGGGCAGCCCCCTAGCAGGGTTTCAAGGTGCAAAGCCCTTGGCGGTGTTTTAAAGACTTATAAATTTTACTAAGGTCCGTTTACCAACCGCTTACTTGGGTAAGTGTTTACCAAGTCACATTACCTTACCAGATGAATATAGTAAGGACCAAGGATCTTACGGGTAAGAGCAAGGCAAGAACCAAGAGTCTTACCCGGTATGTGTGGACGATGACTTTTACGACGGTTAGCGTTTGCATGGTAAATTGTTGCCTACGATGACACCCGGTAAGTAAATGATAGTGTTAAAATTTACTCGTAAGCGCTTAACGAATAAGTGTTTGGTAAATGACCCCTAAGTTGTAATTCTAAATCAATGGATACAGAGCTCTGGACATGTGTGTCTAGACTTGCGTTTTTAGACTTAGGAAAATCGACTAAGGCATAAAGTATCCAGAGATAGATCTGGACGAGCTGACCATCTCTAGTTGAACTAAGGCCTATCTATGGACGTGTGTGTCTAGAGATGACTCCCATATCTGGACGTGTTTGTCCAGGACCTTAGTTATAGAACTCAGATTTTGTTGTAACTACCCCTCGATCTTATCTATTAATGGTTATATCAGTTAACCACCAGTAAACCGTCGATCTCTATTTAAATATGTAAAACGAAAATGTGGATACATATATCTCGATTTCCATAGTCTTTGAAATAGAGAGAAAAACTTAAGAATTATCCAATACGAAATTCGTGAACCCAAGGCTAATAAGGTTGAATTATTGTATTTGGAAAATGTTTTTCCGTATACGATTCTTGAGTTTATCCTGTCCCATAACATCTGCAAATACCAGCCCCTAATATCCCCGTCCCATACTCGATCCAAAATGGCTCATATTTAAATCTCATATATTTACAAAAATAGTCTTTTATAGAGTATCAAATAATCATATGTTAATAAAATCCAACATCGTATGTAATTGTTTGATCAAACGCTTTCAATTCTCCATTTTTTTATCTAAAAAAAGTAAGATATGTTAGAAAAAATATATATATAAAGAAAGATCAAAATACTTTTTATAATATTTATAAACAATAGAGTCAATAATAAACATATCACGATTAATATAGGGGACGGGTCAAGGATCATGTACCTGTCTCACGTCCCCGTAACCTGATTTTGTGAGAAATCTCAGCCCCACAACTAGGATCCTAACAAGGTGGGTATCATTTTCATACCTAGTTTAATTTGCAAGGGAAGTGGGAGGACGGGATGAGGCGTATTTATATTCTTTTCTTTTTTATATATATATTACATACTGTTGTATCTTAAAAAGCACAAACTGTTGTATCTTAAAAAGGGTGGTGGTAAACGACATAGAAACAACCTCAAATTCTTCATCAAGTATGTTTTTAGTTCAAATTGATCCAACCCCTCTAGTGAATACTACAAGAGATGAGAACCGAACATCTTCGGCGATATTATCTAATCATAGCTACAACACATCATATCTTATGGATTATGCTTCAAGCCCAGACTCAAAATCTCAACTTAAAGAACAAACCATTGTAATTATGTGTAGTTTATAATGCTAAACAGTGTGATTTTGATCAAGAAGTACATCTATCAGTGATTCACTTTACATCTCAACCAAACCAAGATCAGAAAATCTTCAAAATCCAAGACCCATCTTTAACATTATATGAACTTTTAACGAAAACTATGAACAAACTCTGAAAGTAACAAGGTTTGAGGAAGTGAAGTGATTTTGGTTTTGGGATTTTATTCGATCTTCTTTTTACATTCCATACTTGAAAAGTAAATTTGGTATGTAAATAGAATTACTTGCGTGAGAGAGAGAGAGAGAGAGAGAGAAAGTACAAACTTACTTATTTTATGCTTATCTACTGGCACTCTAAAGCACAAACCGTTGTATCTAAAAAAGGGTGGTGGTAAACAACTTAGACACAACCTCAAATCCTTCATCAAGTATGGCTTTAGTTGAAATTGATCTACCCCTCTATTGCATACTACAAGAGCTTAGAACCGAACATCTCCGACGATATTATCTTAATTCATAGCTACAATACACCATATCTTTTGGATTATGCTTCGATCCCAGACTCAAAATATCGACCTGAGGCACCAACCTTTGTAATCATTGGTAGTTTATAACACCAACCACTGTCATTTTGATCAAGAAATACATCTACCAGTGAGTCACTTTACATCTCAACCAAACCAAGATTAGAAAAGCTTTAAAATCTAAAACCTAGCTTCAATGTCATATGAACTTTGAACCAAAGCTATGAACAGACTCTGAAAGTAACAATGTTTTAGGAAATGAAGTGATTTTGGTTTTGTGATTTTGTTCGATCTATTTTTTACTTGCATACTTGAGATGTTAGTTTGACATGTAAATTGAATTACTTAGATATTTGTTTCATGATCAAATTCACACATGTTAGTGCTATAAATTACACAGAATGGTGTGTTAAGGAGAGATTACAAGCCTGGGATCGAAGCAGAATCCATAATAGTCTGTGCACTCTCTGGATGTAGATAAGATCATTAAAGGTTCTGGGTCTTAGCTCTTGTTTTATTCAGTGGAGGAGGTGGATCAACTGGAACTAAAGCCATACTTGGTGAAGGACTAAAGGTTTTTTTTTATATTTTTCATCCACCACCCCTTTTTAGATACAACAGTCTGTGCTTTTCAGTGCATGCAGATAGTCACGAAGCAAGGTTTTACATCGTCTGTCTTTATGTTTCGCACAAATAAGAAAAGGAGAAGACAAGGGTTGTCAAATATGTGGAAAGTGGGAAGGTGTTCTTTTTTGATATTACATTCTTTTTAAAACGGGTAAAAAGTCTAAATTGCTTTCACGTGAGATGTATTTAACATAAAATTTTGTTTCAAGATCAAAATCACACATGTTAGTATAATATATTACACAAAGTTACAAATATTGGTGTGTTAAGGAGAGATTACAGAGTTAAAAAGTATGTCTTAATTCGCTTGTTACATTAGTGGTCAATATGGCTTGTAATTCCTTTTAGACCCAACCCTTTTGACTGATATCGTCAAAATTTTATGTTAAATACCTCTCACATGAAAGAAATTTAGAACTTTTACCCATTTAAAAAAAATATAATAGAAAAAAGAACACATTCCAGTTTTCCATATATTTGGTGATCCCTACCTTCCCTCTTCTCTTATTTGTGTGTAGAGAAATACAAGGGATGTAAAAACTTTCTTCGTGCCAATCTGTAGTCACTTAAAAGCATAGAATGTTTCATCTCAAAAGGGGTGGTGGTAAACGACGTAGAAACAAACTCAAATCCTTCATTAAGTATGACTTTAGTTCAAATTAATCCACCTTCTCTCTATTGAATACTACAAGAGCTTAGAACCAAACATCTCCGACGATATTATCTAAATTCATAGTTACCGTATCCTCTGGATTATGCTTCAAGCCCATCTTAAAATCTCAACATGAGGCACCAACGTTTATAATTATTTGTAGCTTATAACACCAATTAGTGTTATTCTGACCAAGAAATACATTTATCAGCGATTCACTTGACATTTCAACCAAACCAAGATAGAAAAATACTTTGAAATCCAAAACCATCTTCAATATCATATGAACTTTGAACCAAAACTATAAACATACTCTAAAAGTAACAAGGTTTGAGGAAGTGAAGTGATTTCGGTTTGGTAATTTGTTCCATATATCTTTTAAGTGCCATACATGATATGTAAAGTTGATATGTAGATAAAATTATCTAGAGATTTAATTTTTGATCAATGTCACACATGCTAGTGTTATAAATTACACAAAAACTATACAAATTGGTGTGTTAGGGCGAGATTACAAGTCCGGGCTTGAAGCAGGATCCAGAATACTTGATGCAATGTAACTCTAGATGTAGATAAGATCACGAACGATACTTGGTCTTAGCTCTTGTTGTATTCAGTGGATCAATTGGAACTAAAGCCATACTTTATGAAGGATTAGAGGTTGTTTCTGTTCGTCTACCACCACCCTTTTGCGATACAACAATTTGTTCTTTTGAGTGCCTGCAGATAGCCATGAAGCAGGTTTTTACATTTTCTCTCTTTCTCTATCCTTCACACACATATGAGAAAGGGGATGGTAGGGATCGCCAAATATGTGGAAAGTGCGAATGTGTTCTTTTTTCTATTATAATCTTTTCAAATATGGGTAACTGGTCTATGATGTTTTCACATGAGAGGTAATTTACATGCAGGTTTGACGATGTCAGTCAGAAGGACGGTGTTCATAAGGAATTGCAAGCCATATTGACCTCATGTAACAAGCGAACTAAGGACATACTGTTGGGAACTGAAGATTTGCTAAGTATGGTTAGTACTGCCAGAACAACATTACTACTTCCAGAACAAAGTTTCTACTGCCAGTAAAGGTTAGTACTGCCAGAACATAGTTACTACTGCAAGACAAAGTTAATACTGCTGGAACAAGGTTAGTACTGCTGATGCATTAATGCTGCTGGAGAATATTAGTACTGCTGAGTCAAGTTAATGCTGCTGGAATGAATTAATGCTGCTGGAGAATATTAGTACTGCTCATGCTGAATGAAGTTAATACTGCTGATGTGATAAGTTTGGTATGCGAAGATATTGGAGATAAAGATGGAATGATTGAAGATAATCGTGAAAGAATATTCTGAAGATCAATTTTGTTTTGATAGTTATCTTGTAATTATTTTGTATAAATAGATGTTGATAGATAGCTATTGATAATAGGCAAGATATGCAATATGCGATATACGAGAGTTTCAGAATACGTTTTGTTTTAGAGAGAATTAACCTCAAGGTTTAGAACCCTATTTCTAGAGAAGTAGAAGTCGTCTTGATTGAGCCTGTTCATCAAGATTGAGGTTTGGTTGTAAGCTTGTGAGTTGAATCAGTGAATACAAACAGCTGTGTGTTTTCTGATATATTGTTCATTGAGTGTGTGAATTAAAGTTCTATTCCGCAGATTCTTTAATTCTGAATTCTAAGTATTTTTAGTCTTGTTAAGATTCGATCCTGACAAGTGGTATCAGATCCTGTGTTTCTTAGAATTCTACAATTATTATGGACAATTCTATTGAATCAAACAGTACTCTTGTTTCTAAGGTTCCCATGCTCAGACTCAATGAGTTTGACATGTGGAAAATTAGAATCAAGCAGTATATTCTGCTTACTGATTATTCCATCTGGGATATCATAGAGAATGGTCCATGTGCTGAAGGAAGAATTGGACCAGATGGCAAAAGACCTCCTCCAAAGACTGATGCAGAGAGAAAAGTCAGACAAATAGAGATGAAGGCCTTAAGCACTCTGCTTTTGGCTATCCCCAATGAATATCAGCATCAATTTCATCACTGCACTGATGCTCAGACTCTGTGGAATGCATTGGAAAAGAGATTGTTGGGAACTGAAGATATGCTAAGTATGGTTAGTACTGCCAGAACAACATTACTACTGCAAGATCAATGTTAGTGCTGCCAGAACAAAGATACTACTGCTAGTTCAAGGTTAGTACTGCTGAGTCATTAATGCTGCAAGAACATGATTAGTACTGCTAGACAAGTTACTACTGCTGGTACATGGTTAATACTGCTGAACAAAGTTAATACTGCTGGTATATTACTACTGCTGGAATATCATTAATGCTGCTGATCAAAAGTTAGTACTGCTGATGTCTTACGAAAACTGTTAGTACTGCTTGGGCATATCAAACATTACTACTGCTGAAAGATTATTAGTACTGCTTGAGAAGAATGAAGTTAATACTGCTTGGGATCAGAACATGGAATGCGAGATTGAAGGAGATAAAGATGGAACGATTGAAGATATACTTAAAGGAATATTCTGAAGATCAATCTTATTTTGATAGTTATCTTGTAATTATTCAGTATATATATTTGTTGATAGATAGCTATTAAGAAGACGAAGAGAAAATAATACGATATACAAATACAATTAGAATTCGATTGTGTTTTAGAGAGAATTAACCTCAAGGTTTAAGAACCCTATTTCTAGAGAAGTAGAAGTCGTTTTGATTGAGCCTGTTCATCAAGATTGAGGTTTGGTTGTTAATCTTGTAAGTCGAAACAGTGAATACAAACAACTGTGTATTTTCTGATATTCTGTTCATTGATTGTGAGAATTAAAGTTCTATTCCGCAGATTCTTTAATTCTGAATTCTAAGTATTAATTATCTTGTTAAGATTCGATCCTGACAAGTGGTATCAGAGCTTGTGTTTCTTAGAATTCGACAATTATTATGGACAATTCTATTGAATCAAACAGTACTTTTGATTGGAGTGATCAAGCAGAAGAGGCAATTCAGAATCATGCTCTCATGGCAGAAGTCTCAGATATTCCTACTGAGGTAAAATCTAATCTATGTTCTCAAGCTTGTATAGACACTGTTAAAAGGTATAGAGATCACAATCAGGGAATGTGTGATGACCTTAAGAGATTAGAAAAGGACATAAGAGATTATGTATTGATTGTTGAGAGGTTTGAAGAACAAATTAAGGCTTTTCAAGCCAATGAACTTCAACACTCATATGATACAAACTACTGGAAGTGGGAAAAGGGTGGTCTGGAGTTCCAACTGAAAGAGTCTAGGGAAGAGTGTGAGAAACTAAAAGGAGAGCTTGAGAAAGTTAAACTTGATGTAGAAAAGTTTACTTGTGCCTCCAAAGTCATGGACAACATAATCAACTCTCAAATCCATAGTAAGTTGAAACCAGGAATAGGGTACAATGCCACACCCCCACCCTATAACAACAACTACATCCCTCCTAAGTCAGACCTATTAGAAACCAAGGATAGGAAGGACTTACCTAAAGGAGCCACTGAAGTAGATCCATTAGATAAAGTAGTTGTTGAGGAGAAGACTGAAAAAGAAGGATCTGATGAGGAATGTGAAAGTCCATGTGTTAAGAACAATGAGATGAAAAGGACTGAAAAGGGAAAGGGAGTTCATTATACACAGACCACTGTTGTGAACTCTAAAACTTGTGAACATTGTTCTTGCAAGAAATCTCAAGAGAATAAGCCCCAAAGACATGATAAAAAGAGGGGAAATCAAAGAAATTGGAATAACCAGTGGGCACAAAAGCAAGGAGTTGATCTGCAAAGGATTAACAGACCAAAACCTTGTTTCATTTGTGGCAGACTGAATCATCTTGCCAAACACTGTTATTTCAATCCTATTAACCAAAGGATGAATTTTCAAAGACCTTTTTATAAATCCAATGGTTATAGGAAGCCTGCAAGGAACCATGTGGCTAAGAAACAAGCTAAATCCAAAAGCCACATGAGGAAAAAGACTGAAAAGGAATGTGTCAATATGTGGGTCTCCAAAAGCACTAATACCTCAGATAGTACTGCTGAAAAGGATAGTGCTGCTAGAAGCAATACTGCTAACAAGGTTAGTGCTGCTAGAAGCAATACTACTGCCAATACTGCTGCTAGCAGTGTTAGTGCTGCTAAATCAGTTAGTGCTGCTAACTCAGTTAGGGCTGCTAACTCAGTTAGTGCTGCTAACTCTGTTAGTGCTGCTAACTCTGTTAGTGCTGCTAACTCTGTTAGTGCTGCTAACTCAGTTAGTGCTGCTAACTCTGTTAGTGCTGCTAACTCTGTTAGTGCTGCTAACTCAGTTAGTGCTGCTAACTCTGTTAGTACTTCTTCTAAGGTTAATACTGCTTCTAGTGTTTGTGCTGCTAGACCAATTATATTGACAAAGTACTCCAATTCTGCAGTACCTAAATTTGAAAATCTCATCAAAACCCAATGCAAGTACTTTAATGAGCAAGGGAGACCCAAGACCACTTCGGCTTGGGTTCCCAATAAAAACTAATTGATTTATCAGATGTGCAGGGCAACCAACAGCTCAAGGGAAAGAGCATCTGGCATGTTGATAGTGGTTGCTCCTGGCACATGACAGGTAACATGTCCTGCCTCAAGAATTTCAAAAGAATTGATGGAGGACATGTTGCTTTTGGGAATAATCATGCATGAGGTAAGATAAGTGGTAAAGGTGATGTGTCAGAAGGTAAGATGACATTTGAGGATTTGACAAATGCTGCAAAGTGCAAGTATAGTTACTACTGCCAGTGCAGAGTTACTACTGCTAATGCAGAGTTACTACTGCTAGTGCAGAGTTACTACTGCTAGTGCAGAGTTACTACTGCCAGTGCAGAGTTTCTACTGCTAGTACATATTTTCTACTGCCAATGAGTAGTTAATACTGCTCAGTAGTTAATACTGCTAGTGCACAGTTAATACTGCCAATGAGTAGTTAATACTGCTTAGTAGTTAATACTGCTTGTGTAGTTAATACTGCTCAGTCGTTAATACTGCTTAAGTAGTTAATACTGCTTGTGTAGTTAATACTGCTCAGTCGTTAATACTGCTTAAGTAGTTAATACTGCTTCGTGGTTAATACTGCATATGTCGTTAATACTGCTTTTGAAAATCTAGGGCAAATACTGCTATAAATACCCCTGTTTGCCCGCCAAAGTTCATAACGACTCTTCGCATTAACTTCTTCTCTCTCTCGTTCTAACCTCTTCTCCCTAGAATCTCTGTGTTTTCTATACAAATCCTCAGGAAGCACAACGATTATGGAGTTTGTCAACGAGCACAATGAGATTGCGATGCTTCAGAAGACGAAGCAGGCCGCAGGATTTCACGACATTGTGGATTTTCTCAAGTCCACTCATATTTCTTATGCCCTAACGGTGAATCCGACTATCTACATCGAGCATCAGACGCAATTCTGGGCCAATGCCACCGTAGAATCCGAAGATGGACAGAAAGTCATCCAAACAAGGGTATGTGACAAACCCTTGAAAGTTTCAGAAGAACTCCTTCGCATCACTCTTTGATTAGATGATGCCTCAGGTATAACTTCTATTCCTAATGAAGAACTATACTCAACTTTAACAAGAATGGGGTATGACAGTCCCATTGGAGTTTTTAAGTTTTACAAGTCTAAATTTCATACACAATGGCGATTCTTTGTTCATACCTTAATGCATTGCATGTCAAAGAAAACTACTGGATGGAGTGAGTTTAGCAGTACCATTGCTTATGCCCTGGTCTGCTTGGCCACTGCCAGGAAGTTTAATTTTTCACAAATGATTTTCAATGATCTTGTATCAAACCTGGAATCCAAAAAGCGGTTTTATATGTATCCAAGGTTTGTTCAAGAAGTGATAACTAAGGAATTGACGGATATACCTCAATTTGATGAGGTATATGTACCAAAACCCCCTAAAGGGAAGGTTTTCTCAAATATGAGGAGACTTCCTAGGGACTCGGAAGGAGTTGACACACCATTGTTCTCTACAATGATGGTTGTGTCCCACACAATTGAAGGTATGGCATCAGGGTCAAGGCCCTCATTAGACACACCCACTGATGACCAATCCCAACCTTCCATCACAAAAGTAATCCCTCAGTCCATTCTTGTACGACCCACTCCCATAATAACCAAAAAGTTTGAAAGAAGAAAGGTACACAAGGTTCCATCCCTTGCTGTATCTCCTAAGAGCCCGAAGCCTTTAAGCCCTCTGTTGGAGCATTCTCCAATGGAGAATATCGAAAGGGAAACCACAGGGGGGGGCTCCCAACCCCAAGAAGGTGCTCACTAAGGAGAAGGTTGAGCATGTGAGTCGCAAGGCTGCCACTACTTCTGCTAGCAAAGAGAAGGCCAGTGGTAAAATAACTAACCCCTTCCTCACGGCAACTCAGGGTGAGAAATCATCCAGAGGTCCCAGGTGCCAAGAAACCAAGGGGGTAGGTAGTGCTTTTGCTAGGCAAGAGACACCTGCTAAAACTTCCAATGATCCTTTAAGGGAGGTAAAAACTCCTAAACAGGGTGAGGATAGATATACGTACGAGGAATTGATGGAAACTATTGCAAACATCAACATTGAGGTCATGGATCAGAAAAAGGAAATTGATGAACTCAAGAAAGTGGTCCTCTATCAAAACTCACAGCTTGAAAAGCAAAGGAAGATGATCACTAAGTTGATGCACAGAAAGAAGAAAGCTCAGTTTGTCCTTAGGAGAAGAAACCCTACCAATGATGCTTCCAAAAAGGGGGAGTTAGACTCTGATCTAAACATGGAGGATGCAAACATTGAGGGGGAGTATGAGTATAAGGTTGAGGGGGAGACTGAGGAGGCTGCAGATATTACAAAGGAAGCAGAAACAAAACCAGCAGTAGAAACAGTTACTGCTGCTGAGGTTGCAAAAGAAGTAGAAACAGAACCAGCAGTAGAAACAGATAATGCTGCAGTATCTAAGACTGAAGCAGCAGTATCTGAAAGTGAGAAGAAAGCAGAATATGTTCCTACAGTAACTAAAGCAGAGATTGATGAAGAGATATATGGGATTGTGAAGGACAGTGTCGAAGCAGCAGTATTAAAGGTCATAAAAGAAGCAGTAACAGCTATAGCAGTAGAAATGGTTACTGCTGCTGAAAAACAAAAGGCAGCAGAAACTGTTAGTACTGCTGAGAGCCACAAAGAAGAAACAGCTGAAACCACTCCTGAAGCTGTTAAATCTTTCAAAAGAACAAAGAGGCCAAGAACAAAGTCCATAGCCTCAAAGAAGAAAGATGTAAAGAAGCCAAGGGTGGATCCAACTGTAGAAAAATCCCAGGAGGAAGCAGTGAAAGAGAAATCTGATCCAAAAGTTGCTGAAGAAGAAGTGGCAACTTCATCAGGCCAACCAAGCAATGTACAATCACTGCCAAATGCTCAAAGTGATTTGTATATTACCGTGGTTAATACTAATCCAATCCAAGATGAACCAATATCTTCTATGGCTCCTGAAATCATCTTCTGGGACACATTGAAAGATGGAAGAAAGGAGTTCATCAGAATCAAAAGGGCAGATGGAAAGTTTGAAGTTTGTCCTACTTGGGGAAAACTTATCAGAACATGCTCTAGATCTGACTTGGAAGAGATGTTCAAGGTGGGAATGAGGCTATATGGAAACATGCTGACAGAGCAAGGTATGTCTATCACCAAGATGGTTCTTGAATACTTGTGCTTAATGTTCAAACCAGAAGCAGTTCAGTATTTGATGGCAAGGAATTTTCAAGTCATTACCAACTGGATGCTCATTGAGAATTGTGGAGTGTATGTCATCTCTCTTGACAATACATTTCATGAATATTATTTGGTGGATGTTGTATACAAGCACAGCATGAAAAAGTTGAATGGAATGCTGCATGCTAAGTTGGTGAGTGACAAAGACTCTAAGATGGCAAGATACCTTGTAAAAAGGATTCTCAATCAAAGTCTGGGATTGGATCCAAATTTATGCGTTGATGATTAGGTTTTGGAAGCATCATCTGAAGAACTTAACTTCTCATCCTGAAAAGTCAAGTTAGGGGGAGATTGTTGGGAACTGAAGATATGCTAAGTATGGTTAGTACTGCCAGAACAACATTACTACTGCCAGATCAATGTTAGTGCTGCCAGAACAAAGATACTACTGCTAGTTCAAGGTTAGTACTGCTGAGTCATTAATGCTGCAAGAACATGATTAGTACTGCTAGACAAGTTACTACTGCTGGTACATGGTTAATACTGCTGAACAAAGTTAATACTGCTGGTATATTACTACTGCTGGAATATCATTAATGCTGCTGATCAAAAGTTAGTACTGCTGATGTCTTACGAAAACTGTTAGTACTGCTTGGGAATATCAAACATTACTACTGCTGAAAGATTATTAGTACTGCTTGAGAAGAATGAAGTTAATACTGCTTGGGATCAGAACATGGAATGCGAGATTGAAGGAGATAAAGATGGAACGATTGAAGATATACTTAAAAGAATATTCTGAAGATCAATCTTATTTTGATAGTTATCTTGTAATTATTCAGTATATATATTTGTTGATAGATAGCTATTAAGAAGACGAAGAGAAAATAATACGATATACAAATACAATTAGAACTCGATTGTGTTTTAGAGAGAATTAACCTCAAGGTTTAAGAACCCTATTTCTAGAGAAGTAGAAGTCGTCTTGATTGAGCCTGTTAATCAAGATTGAGGTTTGGTTGTTAATCTTGTAAGTCGAAACAGTGAATACAAACAACTGTGTATTTTCTGATATTCTGTTCATTGATTGTGAGAATTAAAGTTCTATTTCGCAGATTCTTTAATTCTGAATTCTAAGTATTAATTATCTTGTTAAGATTCGATCCTGACAGAGATTCACTGGCACTAAAAGCACCAAGAGGAATCAGAAGGCAATTCTCAAGCAGCAGTATGAAAACTTTACTTCTACTAAGAATGAGTCTATGACTCAAACTTTTGATAGATTTAATAAGCTGATTGGAGAATTGGCCACAGTAGGAGTCAAGATGATGGCTGATGATGTTAACAGAAAGTTCTTAAGATCATTAGGTGAAGAGTGGACAATGTATACTGTGTCCTTCAGACAGAATGACCAATTGGAAGATAAAGAGTTTGATGATCTTTACAATGATCTTAGAGTCTTTGAAGCAGAGGTTGAAGCCAAAAAGAAGCCCTCTGGATATGTACATAATGCTGCACTCCTTTCAGCATCACCTGATTCTACTGCTAACCCTGAATCAGTTAGTGCTGCTGGAGGAGTCAATCAGGAAAAGACCAATGATTCAGTACTAGAAGCCTTCTTTTCTAGTCATGTTAATTCCTCATTGATTAATGATGACTTAGAACAGATTAATGCTGATGATCTTGAAGAGATGGATATCAAGTGGCAGATGGCTATGCTGTCTATGAGGGTGAAGAGATTCATAAAGAGGACAAGGAGAAACAACTTTTCCCAAAGAAGAGAAGATGGTGCTGGATTTGACAAGTCCAAAGTTGAATGCTACAAGTGTCACAAGATGGGACACTTTGCCAGGGAATGCAAAGGTGGAACATCTCACAACAGCCATCAACAAACTCAGGCTGGAAGTTCCAATCAAAACAGAAACTCTATTCAAGATCTTGTCTCTCAACAAGGAATGGGATTTGATTTGAGTGATCAAGCAGAAGAGGCCATCCAAAATCAAGCACTTATGGCTGAAGTTTCAGATCTTCCCACTGAGGTAAAATCTAATCCCTGTACTCAAGCTTGTATAGACACTGTTAAAAGGTATAGAGATCACAATCAGGGAATGTGTGATGACCTTAAGAGATTAGAAAAGGACAGAAAAGACTATGTAATAATTGTTGAGAAGTTTGAAGAACAGATTAGGGCTTTTCAAGCCAATGAACTTCAACACTCCTATGATACAAACTACTGGAAATGGGAAAAGGATGGTCTAGAGTTCCAGCTTAGAGAATCCAGGGAAGAGTGTCAGAAACTAAAAGGAGAGCTTGAGAAAGTTAAACTTGATGTAGAAAAGTTTAATTGTGCCTCTAAAGTCATGGACAACATAATCAACTCTCAAATCCATAGTAAGTTGAAACCAGGCATAGGGTACAATGCCACACCCCCACCCTACAACAACAACTACATCCCTCCTAAGTCAGACCTATTAGAAACCAAGGATAGGAAGGACTTACCTGAAGGAGCCAATGAAGTAGATCCATTAGATAAAGTAGTTGTTGAGGATAAGACTGAAAAAGAAGGATCTGATGAGAAATGTGTAAGTCCATGTGTTAAGAACAGTGAGATGAAAAGGACTGGAAAGGGAAAGGGAGTTCATTATACACAGACCACTGTTGTGAACTCTAATACTTGTGAACATTGTTCTTGCAAGAAATATCAAGAGAATAAGCCCCAAAAACATGATAAAAAGAGGGGAAATCAAAGAAATTGGAATAACCAGTGGGCACAAAAGCAAGGAGTTGATCTGCAAAGGATTAACAGACCAAAACCTTGTTTTATTTGTGGCAAATTGAATCATCTTGCCAAACACTGTTATTTCAATCCTATTAACCAAAAGAAAAGTTTTCAAAGAAGTTTTAAAAAATCTTCTGGTTATAGGAAGCCTGCAAGGAATAATGTGGCTAAGAAACAAGCTGAATCCAAAAGCCACATGAGAAAACAGACTGAAAAGGAATGTGTCAATATATGGGTCCCCAAAAGCACTAATGTTAGTACTGCTACCTCAGATAGTACTGCTGACAAGGATAGTGCTGCTAGAAGCAATACTACTGCCAATACTGCTGCTAGCAGTGTTAGTGCTGCTAACACTGTTAGTACTTCTTTTACAGAGAATACTGCTGCTAGCAGTGTTAGTGCTACTAACACTGTTAGTACTTCTTTTCAAGAGAATGCTGCTGCTAGCAGTGTTAGTGCTGCTAACTCTGTTAGTACCTCTTCTAAGAACAATACTGCTGCTAGCAGTGTTAGTGCTTCTAACACTGTTAGTACTTCTTCCAAGGTTAATACTGCTTCTAGTTTTTGTGCTGCTAGACCAATCATATTGACAAAGTACTCCAGTTCTGCAGTACCTAAGTTTGAAAATCTCATCAAAACCCAGTGCAAGTACTTTGATGAGCAAGGGAGACCCAAGACCACTTTGGCTTGGGTTCCCAATAAAAACTAACCGATTTATCTGATATGCAGGGCAACCAACAGCTCAAGGGGAAGAGCATCTGGCATGTTGATAGTGGTTGTTCCAGGCACATGTCAGGTAACATGGCATGCCTCAAGAATTTCAAAAGAATTGATGGAGGACATGTTGCTTTTGGAAATAATCCTGCAGGAGGTAAGATAAGTGGTAAAGGTGATGTGTCAAAAGGTAAGATGACATTTGAGGATGTTTACTATGTTGAGCAATTGAGATACAACCTGTTAAGTGTATCACAGGTCTGTGACAAGAAACATAGTATATTATTTACTGATTCTGAATGCATTATTCTTGCTCCTGGATTCAAAGTAGTTGATGAAAACATGATACTATTGAGAACTCCTAGAAAGGATAATGTGTATTGTTTAGATTTAGAAAGTGTTTCATCTGATTCATCTCTAAATTGTTTGGTTTCAAAAGCTTCAATAGATGAATCTTCACTTTGGCACAGAAGGATGTGTCACATGAATTTTAAAACAATGAATAAACTTGTTAAAAATAATCTTGTTAGGGGTTTACCATCAAAAGTCTATTCATGTGATGATCATTGTGTTGCATGTCTCAAAGGCAAACAACACAAAACTTCTCATAAGTCCAAAGAGATAAACATTATCTCAAATCCTCTTCAGTTGTTGCATATGGATCTGTTTGGCCCTACAAATGTCATGAGCATTGGCAAGAAGTCATACTGTTTAGTTATTGTTGATGATTACTCTAGATTTACTTGGGTATATTTTCTGAGAACTAAAGATGAGACAAGTGGACTGATCAAATCTTTTATTCTTAGAATTGAAAACCAATCAAATCAAAAAGTGAAAGTCATTAGATCAGATAATGGGACTGAATTTAAAAACTTTGATCTAAACACCTTTTGTGAGGAAAAAGGAATTGAGAGACAATACAGTGCTCCTAGGACTCCACAACAGAATGGTGTTGCTGAGAGAAGGAATAGGACACTGATTGAGGCTGCTAGATCTCTGTTAGCTGATTCAAAATTACCCACTACTTTTTGGGCAGAAGCAGTTAATACTGTTTGTTATGTTCAAAACAGAGTTTTGGTCATAAAGCCTAAAAACAAGACACCTTATGAGCTTTTTCTGAAAAAGAAACCATTTATTGGATTTTTCAAACCATTTGGGTGTCCTTGTACAATTCTCAATACCAAATCTCACTTAGGTAAGTTTGATAGCAAAGCAGATGATGGCTTTCTTGTTGGTTACTCATCTCAGAGTAAGGCTTACAGAGTGTTTAATACCTCTTCTAGAATAATTGAAGAAAGTGACAATGTCAAATGCAATGAGCACACACCAAATCCTATTGGTTCAGGTCCTGATTGGCTATTTGACATTGATTCACTCACTAATTCTTTGGGTTTCAGTAGTGATGTAAATGCAGGACAAAGGGATGCACCACCATCAGATAACAGTATTCAGTCTGTGATATTTCCACTCCCTACCATTGATCCTGTTGACTTATGTGAACCAGAAAAGGAAGCTGAACCCATTCAGAATGAAGAAGAGAGAAGAATAGAGTCTGAAGTGACTGAAGAAGCTGAAGAAAATCCAGACTTAAATGAGTCAAATCTGGATGTAAACTTACAAGAGGAATCTGGTCATCCATCCAGAACTCAGAAAAATCATCCTCCTGAGTTGGTTATAGGAGACATTGCTTCTCCCATGATGACTAGGAATCAAAGCAGACTTCAAGAGCTACAAGATCAGCAGAATACAGTTAATACTGTACTTACTTGCTTTCTATCCCAAATTGAGCCCAAAAAGGCTTATGATGCTATGAAAGATCCAAGTTGGATAAAAGCAATGCAAGAGGAGCTGCTACAGTTTAAATTACAGGATGTTTGGGACTTGGTGGACCTTCCAAAAGGTCATAGAGCAATTGGCACCAAGTGGATTTTCAGAAACAAGAAGGATGACAGAGGAATTGTGATCAGAAACAAAGCAAGGCTGGTTGCACAAGGGTATACTCAGGAAGAGGGCATAGACTATGAGGAAGTCTTTGCTCCAGTGGCACGGATTGAAGCAATTAGGCTATTTCTAGCCTATGCCTCATTCATGAAGTTCAAGGTCTACCAAATGGATGTAAAAAGTGCTTTTCTGTATGGAAGTATTGATGAAGAAGTATATGTCTGTCAACCCCCTGGATTTGAGAATCCATTGCACCCTGACAGAGTGTACAAGTTGAAGAAGGCACTTTATGGTTTACATCAAGCCCCAAGAGCATGGTATGACACCCTGTCTACCTATCTCTTGAAAAATGAATTTGAAAGAGGAGTCATTGACAAGACCTTGTTCATTAAGAGGAGAAAGAAAGACACACTACTTGTTCAGATCTATGTGGATGACATCATCTTTGGATCCACAAATGATCACATGTGTAAAGAGTTTGAAGAGTTATTGCACAAGAAAAATCTTAAATACCCCTGCTTCAAATACCTCTGCTTGAAGCATGACAAGGTTGAGGTCAGTTCTACATGGGGAAGACTTATCAGGATGTGCTCTAGATCTGACATTGAGGAGATGTTCAAGGTAGGAATGAAGCTTTATGGAAATATGCTGACTGAGAATGGAATGTCCATCACCAAAATGGTACTTGAATACTTGTGTCTAATGTTCAATACAAAAGCAGTTAAGTATTTGACAGAAAGGCAATTTCAAGCTGTTACCAACTGGATGCTTATTGAAAACTGTGGTGTGTATGTCATAACACTTGACTATGCATATCATGAGTATTATTTGGTGGATAAAGTATACAAGCACAGCATGACAAGGTTGAAAGGAATGCTAAAAACTAAGTTGGTGGGTAACAAAGATTCTAAGATGGCAAGATACCTGGTAAGAAGGATCATCAATCAAAGTTTGGGATTGAATCCTGACTTGTGTGTTCAAGATTAAGTTTTGGAAGCATCATCATCTGAAGAACTTGACTTCTCTTTCTAAAAGTCAAGTTAGGGGGAGATTGTTGGGAACTGAAGATTTGCTAAGTATGGTTAGTACTGCCATAACAACATTACTACTTCCAGAACAAAGTTTCTACTGCCAGTAAAGGTTAGTACTGCCAGAACATAGTTACTACTGCAAGACAAAGTTAATACTGCTGGAACAAGGTTAGTACTGCTGATGCATTAATGCTGCTGGAGAATATTAGTACTGCTGAGTCAAGTTAATGCTGCTGGAATGAATTAATGCTGCTGGAGAATATTAGTACTGCTCATGCTGAATGAAGTTAATATTGCTGATGTGATAAGTTTGGTATGCGAAGATATTGGAGATAAAGATGGAATGATTGAAGATAATCGTGAAAGAATATTCTGAAGATCAATTTTGTTTTGATAGTTATCTTGTAATTATTTTGTATAAATAGATGTTGATAGATAGCTATTGATAATAGGCAAGATATGCAATATGCGATATACGAGAGTTTCAGAATACGTTTTGTTTTAGAGAGAATTAACCTCAAGGTTTAGAACCCTATTTCTAGAGAAGTAGAAGTCGTCTTGATTGAGCCTGTTCATCAAGATTGAGGTTTGGTTGTAAGCTTGTGAGTTGAATCAGTGAATACAAACAGCTGTGTGTTTTCTGATATATTGTTCATTGAGTGTGTGAATTAAAGTTCTATTCCGCAGATTCTTTAATTCTGAATTCTAAGTATTTTTAGTCTTGTTAAGATTCGATCCTGACACATACTTTCTAACATACCACAAATTGTAGTATCGTTAAAGGGGTGGTGGTAGACGATTATAAACAACCTCATATCCGTCATCAAGTATGGCTTTAGTCCAATTGATCCACCTTTTCTATTGAATACAACAAGAGCTAGGACCAATCATCTTTGATGATCTTATCTACATACAAAGCTACAATACACTAACAAATTTGTATTCTGCTCCGAGCCCAGACATGTAATGTTTCCCTAACACACTAATCTGTCTAACTTTGTGTAATATATAATACTAACATGTATGATTTTGATCAAGAAATAAGTCTCTAAGTAATTTAGTTTACATATCAAATTTACATTTCAAGTATGACATGCAAATTATAGATCGAACTAGATCCCAAAACCAAAAATCACTTCACTTCCTCAAAACTTGTTACTTTCAAAGTATGTTCATAGTTTTGGTTCAAAGTTCATATGATAATGAAGATGGGTTTTGGATTTTGAATCTTTTCTGGTCTTAGTTTGGTTGAGATGTAAAGCGAATCACTAATAGATGTATTTCACAATCAAAATCACACTGGTTAGAGTTATAAACTACCCATAATTACAAAGGTTGGTGCTTTAGGTTGAGATTTTGAGATTGGGATCGAAGCATAATCCAGAAGATATGGTCTACCGTAGCTATGAATTAAGATAATAACGTCGGAGATGTTTGGTTCTAAGCTCTTGTAGTATTCAATATAGGGGGTAGATCAATTTGAACTAAAGCCATACTTGATGAAGGATTTGAGGTTTTGTCTAAGTCGTTTTGTAACAACCGGTTATTTATGTTAATAAGTGGAAAGTTTGTGGCCAAAGTGAAAATGGGAGGTAAGTTAGGGAGGGACCAATTTGCAATTAATGGAAGGTATTTAAGGGAGCAAATCCCTAGGTCACCTCACATTATTCTTGTGTTTGGCGACTAAGAAAAGAAACGAGAAAGGGAGCAACAATCGGCAACAACTTCGATCAAAAGAGCTCAATTTAGTAAGCCTCAATTCCTTCCTTTGATTTGTTTAGTGTATGCCTTCTTAATCAAGGGATTTAGGTGTTTTAGTGGTTGAACACTGTGTTTCTCTCTTGGTTAAGCTTTTGTGGGTTTTGGATGATTTGGGATCCATAAAAGAGGTAAAAGATTGGCTAATTAGCCGTTTTAAGTCGGAAACGTAACCACAATCAGATATCTATCAAAGGTTAAGGCTAAATTGCGCTCACAATCGATTTTTGGGAACTTGGAGATTTGACAGTACGACTATCCGGAAATCGCTCCATCCGGATAGCGTAAGTCTCCGGGTAAATGTTGGTACCTGGATAGCGTGAGTCTCCGGGTAAATGTTGGTACCCGGATAGTATGAGTCTCCGGACAATCGCGTACGGGCAGTAAGAGACCGGATGTCTCTGAATTGTTTTACCGGATAGCTTTCCGGGTGATGTTACCGGATGTCCGTCCGGATAGTTGTGTCCGGATAGCGGGTGACCGGATAGAGGTTTCCGGGAAGTAACAGTCCTGGACAGTTTGTGTGTCCGGTAGTTATGTCCGGATAGCTTGTTTGCTGAGGTTTATTGGTATGCTTTAGGTGTTCGTGTCATACCGGCTCGTTCAAGAAAGTGTCGTGCGCGTAGGAAAAATCACTACAATCAGGTGAGTTCCCTAAAACCATTATACGTGAAACAATGTGTTAAATGTTATACTACTAATCATGGTATGTTTTACGAGTATGATTTGTTTACAAGCTTATATAAATTCTCGCATGAAAGTATGTTTTGGAAAGGCTGATTTAGCATGATCGAACGATTTATAAATATTCCACGCTTGTGATTTATTGTTAGCTATGCGTATATGCTATGTGGATTCGGGTTGCACAGTGGGATCAATGTACCTCGGGATCCGATGATCCCTTAAGAGTGTGTTATGAACCGGTAGGATGGAATTCGTTTCCTTCCTATTCGGGTGATGGGGAGTCTGCTTGGGCCCCGATATGAGGCGAGAGGGGAGTCTGCTTGGGCCCCGATCGTGGTTCTGGTTTGTACGGTCCTTGAACACTGTGCAAGTACCCATGTTTGGAGATTTATGTTGAGATGCATGATTTGTTTAAGAAATGTTTTATACTTGTTGTTAAAACCGCTTTTGGAGGGAATTTACTAGACCATTTGGTCTAACCCTCGCTTTTCAAAACTAAACCATTTTCAGGGAAGCGCACTAGTGGTGCTTCGAGCAGAGGTAAAGAGATGGCTTGAGCTTAGAGATGGAGGCTTTAGCGAGGAACACTGTAGTTCATTATTGTAACGCTTAGATAGATCTCTCGGCTGTGGATAGAATAGCTTTCCGCTGCAAATTTTGAATTGTTCAGACTTTAATGTTCTATTTATTAATCCTTTATGTAATTGGGACCCGTTTTGGGGATTATTTATCAATGTTATGTCTATTGGAGTTTTTGGGCTGTTACAAATGGTATCAGAGCCATAGTTTAAGGGATTTAGGTGACCGGTCGGGCCTAAACTTAAACTGTAGGATGAGGAACGCAGTCGAGATATAGGATTGCCTCTAGGAAAGATCACTCTAAATGCGCTTAGGAATAAGGTAGCAAGGACGGTCATGTAAGGTAAATTTGGGGTTACACCTGGCTAGTGTAATTGTGAATTCACAGGTACATGTATGTGCTTAAAGTGCCTTATATAGCGAACTTTTTTTGTGTGTTTTGTCGAGCAAGGGTAAATCGCCGGTTTCTTTCAGTTCTCGTTATGGCTAAAAGGACGCTAAGGAGCAGGTCTGTACCTGCTGAAGGGAGAGTTCAGAATGGGGAGGTCCTCGTTAACGGACCGCTGGAGCCCCCGAGGCAGACAACTACACGGGGAAGAGGTAGGGGTCGCGGTAAAGGATGGGGAAGGACGCCCCGCCGAGCTGCCACTCAAATGGACGAAACCAATAGGGGAAACCCAATCCGAAGGACAACACGAGTGAGTCGTAGGGCAAGGAGCGTGGAGATCCTGGTTGATCGGAAAATATCTCAGCAGGAGAGTTCGGCTACAGTAATGGTACGTAACCCGCCGAGGGGACGCGGTCGGGGTCGCGCATCTGCGTTCGTGATGCGAGAGAATCTAGCTACTGAGCTGGGCAAGATTCAGGAAACCCTGCCAGCCCTCCTTGACAAGCGAGAACAAGGAGAACGCAGAATTGTCAAGCCCGCTGGTATCTGGTACTGGGGGTCACTCCCAGTCGACCCAGCTGGTGGTGAATGAGTCTGTAGCTAAAGGATGCAACTACAAGGCGTTTGCCTCGTGTAAACCTCCTACGTTCAAGGGAGAGTGTGACCCGGTGCTTGAAATGAAGTGGGTCAGAGAAATGGAGCTAGTATTTGATACTCGTAAGTGTGCGGATGGGGATAGAGTGATGTTTGTTCTATCCATGTTGAAGTCTGATGCAGTGTACTGGTGGGATGCGGAGACCGGAGGTAAGGGGTCGTCAGCGGCTAAAGAGATGACTTAGGAAACGTTTGTGGGGAAATTTAGGGCGCAGTTCTGCCCGCTTGCGGCGGTAAAGAAAAATTAGAGGAAGAGTTCCTGAGCTTGGAGCAGGGTGAAATGACAGTGCGGGAATATACCTCGAAGTTCATTGAGAAATATCGTTTTGCTGAACTTTATGGACCGACTGAGGATCGGCAGGTGGAAAGATACCTGTATGGGTTAAAGAGCAGTATTAGGGAGTTGGCCTCAACAAGGACCCCACCACTTTTTAGGCGGCCATTAATGCGGTCGAGTTAACCGAGAAAGAAAAGAACCGTCAGGTGACGGAGAAGGGAGGAGAGAAAAGGAAATGGGACGGACCAAGTCATGATGCGAAGAAAGGGAAGACGTTTCGACCAGAAAACTGCGGGAACCGAGAAGTGTTCAACAAACCGTGTGGGAAGTATAACCGTGTGCATCGGGGAGAATGTATGGCTGGCTCCAGATTTTGTTACCGGTGTGGGTTGCCCGGTCACATATCGAAGGATTGTCCAAGTGGAAAAGCGTGTTTCCAGTGTGGGTCAGCGGGTTACATGTGGTATAATTGTACGCAGTTGAAGAAAGGGGGATCAACGCAGTTTGGGGAGCGTCAAGGTGGAAGAGGAAACGACAAGGAAGCGGAGCTGGCGCGTCCGAAGGGATGTGCGTTACATATGTCAGCGAAGGAGGCGGAGGAGATTCCGGATGTTGTGGCAGCCTGGCAGGTATGTTCCTAGTAAACTCTTTGTGTGCCAAGGTGTTATTTGACTCGGGAGCAAATCGCTCTTTTGTATCGCATGTTTTTATGAAATGCTTGGGGATGAAACCCAGACGTTTAGAGAGGGCATTAGAGGTAGAAATTGTTGATGATAACCGAGTGTGCATTAAAGATGTGGTAGAGGATTGTGTCATAGACATAGAGGGAAATCTGGTGCCTATGCAGTTGTATCCCATGGCAATGGGAGAGTTTGATGTGGTTGTTGGTCCCGAAGGGCTATACAAGTTTGTAGAAGGGGGGGGGGGGGGGTTAATACAAACACACAGATTTTACTTTTCTAAATTGTTTATTGATAAATCATTAACAATTTACAGCTTGTTGCGGAACAAGATTAAGGATAAACCTAAATCTAAACAAGTTGGAACACTAAGTTTCTTGCACTAAGAAAGAGAAGGAAATTACTAATAATAACCTATCTCAAGATAAGAAAGATGACTCGACCAGAGTTTACGAGTGACTCGTCCAGAGTTTTCGAGTGCTTAAAAAATGAAGCTGGAGTCCTTCTTATATACTGCATGCATTTAATGCATGGCAGTTTATACTTTACACGTGGCAGCAGCTGATTGGTTGTATGTCATTGACCTTTGTAGACAACCTTAGTAGCCGCATGTTTGAACAGTGTAGTATCAGAGTGGTTGTACGATTTCAGACAATAAGGAGGTTCTTTTCTGACATATCGTACAAAGTCGTGCAAGGGTGGTTAAGACAAAAGTACTTTGTACGGAAGACTTCATGATCAGCTTTTCGTTGATTCAGCGTTTTACCATTGTTTATCAGCGAATGATAAAGGTCAGCGATAGCTGAAGTCTTGTACTTGATACTTCACGTTGAGTGGACAAATCTGAGTCTTCGCTGATCCGCATCAGTTCATTAGGAGACTTGTCGCTGGTTCTTGAGCTTGATCTTCGACTTCAGCGTAGAACCTATGTTGACGTGAAACTTGTTTTCAGGGATCATAAGTAAACAACTAACTTATCAGCGATCACCATAAGGACTGAACAGGCTCAGAGCATTATGGTGAACAGTGTTCGCTAAATGTTTAATCTAAAGAGCGAGAGTTCCTATCAGCGGTACTGTAAGGTCTTAGTACTTATCAGCGATAGTGAAACTCTGATACATATTGTTTACTTACAATTTTCACTAAGTATTTAAGAGAGGGTCATTATCAAATCACTGAGGGTTTGGATCAACAATCTCCCCCTATTTGATTATGACATAGCAACAGAGAAAATTTCTATTTAATGAAAACATAAGGATAAAAAGAACTCAAAAAATATTTGTCCCTTTTACTGTTTTCTGGGATCTTTTCTGTACTGATGGAGTAAAGTACTTTCGCTGAAATCTTTCTTTTAAACTTCGTATCAGATTACAAAGGGAAGTGGAAAGATTATAAGTACAAGCGAAATAAATTACAAGTACAAAAGAATAACTGATAAAATAGAATAATAAGGCGATCTTATCAGTTTATAGAGGTTCTTCCTTAATGAGAAGTTCATCAAGGGTCTTTGATGTGGGAATCATCCAGTCAGGGACATTTACTCCTTGATTCCTTTTGTTCAGAGCTTCTTTAAAAATCAAGGGTTTAAGATGTCGTGCCTGAATGTCGCGTTTGAATTCACACCAGTAGATGAGATCTTTTAGCTGTTCAATGGGAGTGATGGGAAGCTCAGAGATACGTTGAAAACGTTGTCGTCCACCATAGTCAATAAAGAATATCCCATAGGGTTTGCTTATGACTTTCCCAGGGATGAAAGTCTCATCAGGAGGAAGAGATGTGTCAAGTGCGGAAAGGTCAGGTTCTGGACCAAGAACTTCAGCACGAGAAAAACCAATACCTGTTTCGTTCCATATAAGAGGACCTGAGTCTGAAGGTTTAGACTTTTTCTTTGTAGAGGCCCTTCTTTTCTGATTTGTGAGAGGAGGGGGAGGTGGAATATCCACACAAGAAGAGACTAAGTCGATCTGTTTATTTATCAGCTTTTCGAAATGATCCTTGTACTTAGATTGAGACTTCTGGATGGCTAATCTGATCTCCAACAATTTAGAGAGACCGTACTTCGTGATGGCTTCAGCATAGAATTTTTCGTACTGTCCGTTTTCTCTGAATATCTCGCTTTCAGCGATTGAAACTTTGAGGGTTGATTTTCCAGTGATATGTACCTTGTTGATTCTGGCAGGTCGATATCTAAAGTGTACCTTTTCTTTGCACCAGATTAAAGTGGATTGAGACACAGTTCTCTTTTCTTCAACGATCTTTTTGGCGTCTTCCCATAGCTGACGTTGGACTTGAATGGGAATTCGTTTCAGCTTGGGGTCTTCGACTGATTCTTGAGTAAGCTGGATGGCGAGTTCTCTGTCTTTTTCTTCAGCTTCCCTTCTTTCAGCGAGTAGACGTTCAGCTCTGAGGTGATCCTTGTATTCCTTTTGTGAAAGTCTGAACTTTAGAGGAATAGAAGGAAGTTGATCACGCTTCAGGATGATTCGTTGATCTTCGAATCTCTCTTTTTCTGATCTTCTTCACTCAGCTTTTGAGGAGCCAAGGAAGGTCTGTTTTTGTGAGAGAGCAGCTGTTCTTCAGGTTTATCAGTCTCAGAGATCAAATCCAAGACTGGGATTATTTCTTCAGCGTTGGGAGCTGGGATTATTTCTTCAGCAGCAGCTGGTTGTACTTCAGAATCCTCAAGCAGTGGAGAGGACTAGCTGAAACACAGCGATCTTACGAATAAGAACTTGGGTAGAACAGAGAAAAGAAATGGGTTTAAGTGTATAGGCTTTTTGTGGAGAGTAGAGCTGATAATGTGTATAGATAGAGGAGGGATGCAGTGTAAGGAAGTAAGATGTAGTGTACCTGACAAACTGGCTTTGGAAGCAAGATCGTCAGATTTTCATCGTCTTCAGCGACACTTTTTCCTTTGCCCTTGTCAGCATCAGACGCTGAAGGCTTTGATTTGGTCCGCTCCCCTGAGGGTTCGTTTATCGAAATCCCTTTAAGAGCTGTACTCTTCTGAACATGCTTGATGATAAAGGAGTCATCATTATCATCATCGTCATCATCACCCTTATCACTGGATGATGGTTCATCGTCAGAGATGTCGACGGCTTCTTCATCTTCAGCTTCAGATTCAGATTCTTCAGCAGCTTCTTCGAGTTGCTCCCCCTCAGATACAGAGGTAAGCTTCTAGGTTCCCTCAGGGTTTTCATCTCCCTGAGGTCCAGCAGTTTCTTCATTTGTCTTCTCACCCTCTTCAGTAAGGGTAAGGTTTTCAGTCTTCTCCCCCTCGATAGATTCATCATGGGGAAGGTCTTCAGAGTTCTTCTCCCCCTTCCTCATGATGAGTGGGGGAGGAATGCGATGACTCAGCAGATGGAGTTGGTTCCCTGTCTTCTTGGCCAGGGATCCCAATATAGATTTCAATCGCTGCTACTCTGTCTTCTAGGCCAGTAATAGCAGGAGTGATCTTGAAAAGTTCAGCATGATCCGCCGGAGTAAAATGCGAAGGTGCAGGGGCAGGTGCGGTCATGTGATTTAGGATCTGCTGTACCATCGTCTTCACTGAACTTACGTCAGTCTTTACTGAACTCACGTCAGTCTTTACAGAACTCACGTCAGTCTTTACAACAGACATCTCTCGCTGAAGATTTCCAACCGATGTCTTCAGCGTTATGACCTCGCTGGACACGGGTTGAACTATTGTTTTGAGAGAGGTGTAGTCTGTGTAGATGTCAACAAGAACTTTGGCAAAGTCACCAAGAGTACCATCAACCTTCTCCAAATCAGCTTTGGAGGATTTCTGTTCAACCACTTTTGTGAGCTTGTTGAGATTCTTTCCAGCGTTTGTTACAGCTGAAGAGTTTTCTGAGAGAGTAGTGGTGAGACCTGTCAGCTTTGTATCCAGGTTCTTCAGAGAGGCGTTGATGTCTCCCAAATTAGGACCTGTATCAGATAAGTACTTATGAACAAAGGAAAGCTAAGAACTTTGGGGTTTAGTTACAGTGTATATGGGTTGGTGTATACCTGCAGGAGGGTTGGTGAAGTCGTCAAAACTTCTGTGTCCTGAGAAAAGTTCCATGTCGTCAGCCAGAGTGTGTGTACGCATAGACATTCCTGCAGGTCCTACATCCATCATTCTTTGAAAAGTATCAGCTTTAGCTTCTGGAAGAACGACGGGTGCTCCAGTGGTCGTGGTGAAAACTGGATTAAAGTCCAATGGAGTAGCGAAGGTTGAGAAAGTTTGTTGTGGAGCTGATTCAGTGTTGGATCCACTAAGAATCACTTCTTCAGTCCTTTGAGAGACTGAAGGAGGTTGGGTCGATTCCAAGTTTATAACTTCAGCGTTTAGAGACGTTGAAGCTGGGATGGAATGGGTGGCTTGTTCAGCTGTGGCAAAGCGTACCACTGAACTTTCCATCAAATCTTCAAGATGAGCTAAGGAGTCTTCAGCATGAGATTGTTGGGGTTGCTCCTTGGTTTTCTTAGTCCTTTTGGAACCAAGTTGGGAAGTAGAGTGTTTCCTTTTTCTAGAAGGAATGGAGGTTGCAGCTGGGGTATCAGCGGTGGGTTTTTCCACTGAAGGAGCTGCAGAAGTAGAAGAAGGAGGATTGAGAAAAGTTAAGAGAGTAAAGAGACGTACCTCGTTTTCCACTAGCTTGAAGTCGAGTACCTTAGGGCCAACCTAAGAGAGTTTCAGGTCACCCTCTTTTGGGTAGTTGTCCTTCAGGCCTGTTTGGAAGATAGCGCTGAGGAATCTTGGGTATGGAACCCATGGTGGTCGGTCATCGGTAGAGTCTACTCGGAGTATAAGATCATCGTAGATTATCGAAGCCCAGTCAACATGAAGACCTTTCAGCAATGCATAACCCATTGCTTGCTGAGGTTGAGCGGCTTGATCAGAGGAGTCGGTCTTTGCAGTCATGCAGGTTATCAAGTGTGCGAAGATGAAGTTCATCTCGCTGGGCATTTTTGACTTCTTGATGAGTGTCAGCTTCTTCTCAGGCTTCTTATCCCTCCCAGTTTCCCATACATAACCCATTGCATCAAAGAATGCAGTGATGGCTTCCCTATCAGCATGTTTCTTGTGGTCAGGGAGAGAAAAAAAGGGTTTTTCTTTTGTGGCGATGGGAAGGCTTAGTGCTTTTCGGATAATGGCAGGGGTGATTTTGATGGTACCAAAATCATTGTCACAGAGGATGCAATCGATTTTCTTTGATGGGTCTTTGGTCGATGTGAGCTGAGAGTGTCTGGCAGAATACCAGAACTGAGATAGTAGTAGCTGATGTGCAAGGGGTGTTATGGTCGGGGCTGTAGAGAGGCAACAGGTTTTGAGGAAATTCACAGCATCATTCAGATGTGTGACTTGCTTTCTAGGAGGAAACTCGAAAAGCGCATAGAGGTTGTTTGTTTTTGTCCAATCAAGTTCCTCAAGAGTGAACTTGACCTGAGGAGCCTTGATGATTTCCAGTTCCTCAGCAGCAGCAGTGTTCTCAGCAGTAGGAATATCAGTAGATGCCATTGCTGTACTATCAGTTCAACCAAAGATATAACAAATAAGAATAATCTTAATATGGAAAGATTTTCCAATAAGATGGTTCGAATTTTGTCCATTTCATTCAGACAAAAATGTCTTAATGAAGATTAGGGTTTTCTTGTTTTTGAAAAAGAAATGCAAACCCAATAAAAAGTCTTGTTTTCCAGTTTCCTTTGAGGATTAGGATTCTGGAAAAACATATGAAGAACAAGTTTAAGATATTTGTAATTAAACTTGAAGAACAACCATGAAAGATTGTGTTCATAAAACCATGAAAGAAATGATTTCATTTTTGAAAAAGTTCTTTTGTTTGATCTTGTAAAAACAATGAGAAGACCATTAACAAGTTTAAGAAACAGGTAAATAAAAGAAATATTAACCTGGTTCGTTGAAGAAGAAGAAGTTCTTGAAAACTTGAGAGCAAAAATGCAACAGTAGTTTTCTTGAGGAAGAAGTTGTTCGCGTAAAGGAAAAATATAAACCCAAAATGTGTTTATATAGTGAGATTAGAGAGAGAGAAAAACTAGAGCGGGAAAGTTTTTCATCATGACACGGACACGTGTTTGCATTTGATTGGAAGGTAAACGAAACGTGCAAACGTGTGTCAGAAAAAGAACGTGTCGGGGCTTATCCGTTGCGATGACGTCACGGATGTCCTTTCATATTTTAGGATGTCTCTGAGGTTTTGAAAGGTCAGGGACACTTTTGAAAACATGAAGCACTGAATAGAAATATCAGTGTTGGTTTTAGAAATTTTAAAGTATCGCTGATTAATGAAGAGGTATTCAGCGATGCAATTTGTTTTGAAATCTTGCATTTACATGCGATTGTCAGCGAGAGAAAAACATACCTTGATATCAGCGAATCAATTATGTTCAGAGAGAGAATGATAGAATGGGTTATACAAGTTGATTTTATCCTATCGCTGATCAAATGTGAACCGCTGAAGATTTTACTCTTCAAAGTTCAGCATTCCAAGCTCGCTGATGAAAAAGTTGAATCTTGTCACATCAAGAGGCTTAGTGAACAGATCAGCTAACTGATAATCAGTTGGGATAAAGTGAAGTTTTATATCACCATTCATCACATGATCTCTGATAAAATGATACCTGATTTTGATGTGTTTTGTCTTTGAGTGTAGCACTGGATTGTTGGCTATAGCGATGGCACTTGTGCTGTCGCAATAGATTGGAATTTTCGAGAGCTGAAGGCCGTAGTCTAGTAGTTGATTTCTCATCCAAAAGACCTGAGAACAACAGCTTTCAGCGGCTACGTATTCAGCTTTAGCTGTGGAGGTGGACACTGAGTTTTGCTTTTTACTTGTCCAACTCACCAGCTTTCCACCCAGGTGCTGACAGCCTCCTGTGGTGCTTTTCCTATCCAATTTTCAACCTGCAAAATCACTATCTGAATAGGCGATTAGATCGAATCCTGAGTCTTTGGGATACCAAAGACCTAGATTCGCAGTACCCTTAAGGTATCGAAAAATTCGCTTTACAGCGGTCATATGAGATTCCTTAGGTTCAGCTTGATATCGTGCACACAAACAGGTTGCGTACATAATATCGGGTCAGCTAGCTGTAAGATACAAGAGAGAGCCGATCATCCCACGGTACAGCGTGACATTAACAGGTATTCCATTTGAATCCTTGTTTAGTGTCAACGGTGGTGCCATAGGGGTTTTCATAGCTGAACTCTGAGTTAAATCGAATTTCTTCAGCATATCTTTAACATACTTTCCCTGATTAATGAAAGTTCCTTCTTCATTTTGCTTTATCTGAAGACCAAGGAAATATGTTAGCTCACCCATCATGCTCATTTTATACTCATCTTTCATTCTATCAGCGAAACGAGTACAAAGATCAGGGTTAGTAGAACCAAATATAATGTCATCAACATATATCTGAACAAGAATGATATGACCTTTCACTATTCTGAAAAATAGAGTTTTGTCGATTTTACCTCGCTCAAAATTTTCAATATGGAGATAAGTAGAGAGAGTGTCATACCATGCACGTGGAGCTTGCTTTAAGCCATAAAGTGCCTTATCCAGTTTATAAACATAACCTGGACGTTTAGGATCTGAGAATCCTGGAGGTTGTTCTACATAGACTTCTTCATTCAGTTTTCCATTTAGAAACGCTGACTTAACATCCATCTGATATACTTTGAAGTCTTTGTGTACATCGTATGCTAAGAATAGACGAATAGATTCTAGTCTTGCTACAGGAGCAAATGTTTCGTCGTAATCTATGCCTTCCTCTTATTTGTATCCCTGAGCAACAAGTCGAGCCTTGTTGCAGGTTACAGTTCCATGTTCGTCCAACTTGTTTCGATAGATCCATTTAGTGCCTATCACTGTTTTGTCAGTTGGTCTTCGAACAAGTTTCCAAACTTTGTTTCTTTCGAATTCAGTCAGCTCTTCTTGCATGGCGCTGACCCAGTTTGGATCTTTGAGGGCATCATCTATTTTCTCTGGTTTAATCAGAGAAATGAAGTTAACAAATAAACAAATATTACCTGCACTTCGTCGAGTCTGAACACCAGTGTTTGGATCACCAATAATTTGATCAATTGGGTGATTTACAGTCCATCGCTGAGCCGGAGCGTGAGACGCTGACTCAACCTGAACTGGAGTAGCTGAAGATGAAGCTTCAGTGACTTCTGGAATATCAGCCAAGAGAGGAGTAGGTACAGATGTCATTTCATTCACTTATTGCTGAGAAGTAGATGGAATGTCTGAGACATTTGGTTCAGAAGCAGGTATAGTGTTTAAAGGAACAGCTGAGACCCATGATGTTTCAGCTTCACTATTCTGCATGTTTGGGATGATAGTAGGACTATCATATTCAACTGTATGAGTATGAGGAGTGGGAATATCTTCTGAATCACCAAGATGAGAAAACATCCATTGATTCAGTTCTTCAGTATCAGCGGACGGTTTAGAGTTCGCTGAACGGGATTCATCAAACGTGACGTGAATAGTTTCTTCTACAGTTTGTCTTCTTCGATTGAAGACTCTGAAGGCTTTGGAGATTGAAGAATATCCAAGAAAGATTCCATCATCAGCCTTAGGATCAAACTTTCCAAGGGCATCTCTGTTGTTCAGTATGAAACACTGACATCCAAATATGTGAAGAAAGCTAATTGAAGGCTTTCTCCCATGAAAAAGTTCATAGGCTGTCTTATTGAATCTTTTGACTATCAGCGGCCTGTTTTGCGTAAAACAAGCAGTGTTGACAGCTTCTGCCCAAAACTGAGTAGGCAGGTGAGAATCGCTGAGCATTGAACGTGCAGCTTCAACAATTGTTCTATTTCTTCTTTCAGCGACTCCATTTTATTGAGGTGTTCTCACTGAAGAAAAGTTGTGAGAAATACCCTTACTCTCAAAGAAGGAATCAAGAGAACTGTTTTTGAATTCAGTCCCATGATCACTCCTTATTGAGCGAACGGTCAAGTTGTTTAGGGTTTCCATCTTCCGAACAAAGGTGATGAGTTCTTCAGGGGTGTCACTCTTAGAACGGAGAAACATAACCCATGTATATCGAGAGAATTCATCAACTATGACCAGTGTATATTTCTTTCCAGCGATGGATTGTTTGTTAACAGGGCCAAACAAATCCATATGGAGAAGTTGTAGAGGAGATGACACTGAGGAGACTTGCTTTGACTTAAAGCTTGCTTTGGTCTGCTTGCCTTTCTCACACGCTGAACATAAGGACTCTTTGGCATATGAGTGTTGAGGTAGACCAGTGACTAGTTCTTTTGAAGAAAGAGTATTCAGTGTCTTGAAGTTTAGATGAGAGAGCCTCTTATGCCATAGCCAGTTGACATCAGATGAGGCTTTTGAGAAGAAACAGGAGTTCTGAGTGGTTGTGGAGTCCATGTTTATTACATAAACATTTTCCAAACGATAACCGCTGAGAGCTATCTTCTCCTTTTTGTCAGTGACAAAGCAGGATTCCTTAGTAAAGATTACTTTGTTATCCATGTCGCAAAGATGACTGATGCTTAGAAGATTATGCTTCAGCCCTTCAACATATGCGACTCTTCTGAAGGTTGTTGTACCATTAGAGAGTACACCAAACCCTCGGGTATGTCCTTTTCCATTTCCACCGAAAGTCACAGAGGGACCCTTCTCTTCCTTGTATTTAGCGAGCGGGCTTTTCTTTCCAGTCATGTGTCTAGAGCATCCGATATCGAGATACCAGATACCCTTCTTAACCTGGATTACAAAGGAAAATTAGTTTTTCTTGGGTACCCACTTGACCATGTGTACACGTTTGTCAGTGGAAGTAGTTGGAATGGAAGGTTCAGCAGTCTTCGCAGCATTTGTAGATTTAGCTTTGTCAGTCTTCACTTTGGTTAATTTCTTAACCTCAGTGGTCTTCTTTGCCTTGGGGGCAATGATCTTCACCTTAGCTATCTTTTCAGCTTTGGTGGCTGTGGGGCACTTACTAGCAATATGATCAGTAAGTCCACAGTGATAACATTTCCTATAACTAAAAATAGTTCTAGGACCATTTGAATGCTGAGCTTTTGATTTTGAATTAGAAGGACCAGCACCAAATAAGCTATTGGCTTTTGAAATGGGAGGAATATTTAGTTCTTCGGATTTCTTACCAAAGACATCCACTCTGATTCTAGGAGTAGATCGCTGAATAGATCCACGCTGAGTAGATCTAGAGATCTGATTCCTTGATCCAGAGGGATAGGTCACTGAAGCTTTAGAAGCATTCAGCTTAGGTACTAAGGTACCCTTCTGAGGATTTTGGTTAAAAGCAATTCCTTTACCTTTATCTTTAAAGACAGAGGTAGGTTTTGGATAAACCATTTTCTCTTTACCTTTTGAAGAGGTAGAAATTTCCTCAGGGATAGGCGGTCTAGAAGAGGAACACTGAGAGGATGAAGTATCAGCGTCTGAGGATACGAAAGTTCCAAATAAGAGCATGGAACGATCAGTGGTTGGTTCTAGAGTATCAGCTTTGTAACCAAGACCACGTTTATCACTCTGGGGAATCTGAGACTTAATTATCTCAGTGATCTTTGTTGAGGAATTATACCATCCATCAACAGTAGCTTTTTCAGCTTTTAATGCAGCGATAGCTTCTTCGTGCTCGATTTTGACTAGCTGATTTAGGTGAACTTGATTTTTAAAATCTTCTTCAATTTTAGAAAGATTTTCTATTTGAAGGCGACAGTTTTTAAGCTGTTCAGCGAGATCAAGGTTTGGATTTTCAACTACAGTTTTGCCATTCATGGCTTCATATAAACTTCTAGTCAAGAGATCGATCTTTCGAAGACTATCAGCTTCATCAATATTTGCAATATTGGTAAAGAAGGAAGGTGATACCTGAGTTACAGAGGTTGAAGTAGAGGGAATGTCAGAGTTGTCTTCCTCATCTTCAAGTTTGGCCATAAGACAGAGATTGGCTTCATCATCTTCAGAGTCAGATGTTTCTTCCTCATCAGAGTCAGCCCAATCATAGTCAGCCATCAGGCCTTTGCCTTTCTTCTTAAAGCTTTTCAGCTTCGCATACCTTTCTTTCAGCTTGGCGTATTTGTCATCTCTAGACCTGGGAATAAAGTTTTTCTTGGGAAAAGCTGAGGGTCTAGAGACTTTCTTTGACCTGCACTCGTTAACGAAATGTCCTATCTTTTCACAGTTAAAACAAGTAGCAGTAGCCTTATCAACAGGAGCTGATGATCTTGGCTTGTCAGTAATGGAAAGAGGTTTATTCTTTTTGAACATTTTCTTTTTGGCGAATCTCCTGAACTTTTTAGTGAGGAGAGCCAAAGATTCATCATGATCTGAAGAGTCAGAATCTGATGACCTTTCAGAGTTACTCTCCAACTCAGTGATAGTGACCGAGGGTCGCTGAGTGGAAGGTTCCTCTGAGATTAAAGCAACATGGGTGCTTTTGGAATCTTTTACAAGATTCTTCTTAAGATGACTCGATTGCTCATGATTCAGCATCGTGCCATATAAGGTAGAAAGGGTCATTGATTTTAGATCCTTTGACAGCTTGAGACACATAGAATAACTGTCCCAGCTTTCAGGTAAACATTCTAAGAACTTTGTCAGCACTTCAAAGTTAGAATATTCCTTACCAACAGTTTTCAGATCTATTATTATTAAACAGTTAAAACGTTGGTGTACTTCAGAGAGAGTTTCATTCTTGCCACAAATGAAGCTTTCATACTGTCTTACCAGGTTGATCTTTCGAGAGCCCTGGACTTCAGAAGTACCTTCATACTGAACACAGATTGTGTCCCACATAGCTTTTGAGGTTTTCAGGTTCATGACGGAATGGTAGACTTCGTCAGGAAGAGCCATGGAGAGTATGGATCTGGCTTTGGTGTCGATAGCCACTTTCTTCTTATCTTCGTCAGTCCACATATGAGTTTCTTTAGGAATCAGCCTTTATGGAATAGCAGGTCTATTCTCAGCGGCTGGAACTGCAGCATCAATTCTTACAGGAATATATGGGCCGTTTTCAAGATAATAAGGCATAGTAGGGTCTACACCTTCTAAGAAGAGAATCATCCTATTTTTCCATAGATTAAAATTATCTCTGGAGAATCTAGGGGGTTTTGCAAGAGAACCATTGTCAATATAGTTTGTGTTTGTGTTGGTAGCCATTTTAAGAAATAGCAAGAAAGAGAAATCTTAGTATAGATCAGATCTTGTTTATGAGATTAAACAAATCTGCTCTGATACCACTTGTTGGTCCCGAAGGGCTATACAAGTTTGTAGAAGGGGGGGGGGGGGGTGAATACAAACACACAGATTTTACTTTTCTAAATTGTTTATTGATAAATCATTAACAGTTACAGCTTGTTGCGGAACAAGATTAAGGATAAACCTAAATCTAAACAAGTTGGAACATTAAGTTTCTTGCACTAAGAAAGAGAAGGAAATTACTAATAATAACCTATCTCAAGATAAGAAAGATGACTCGACCAGAGTTTACGAGTGACTCGTCCAGAGTTGAGTGCTTCAAAAATGAAGCTGGAGTCCTTATTATATAGTGCATGCATTTAATGCATGGCAGTTTATACTTTACACGTGACAGCAGCTGATTGGTTGTATGTCATTGACCTTTGTAGACAACCTTGGTAGCCGCATGTTTGAACAGTGTAGTATCAGAGTGGTTGTACGATTTCAGACAATAAGGAGGTTCTTTTCTGACATATCGTACGGAGTCGTGCAAGGGTGGTTAAGACAAAAGTACTTTGTATGGAGGACTTCATGATCAGCTTTTCGTTGATTCAGCGCTTTACCATTGTTTATCAGCGAATGATAAAGTTCAGCGATAGCTGAAGTCTTGTACTTGATACTTCACGTTGAGTGGACAAATCTGAGTCTTCGCTGATCCACATCAGTTCATTAGGAGACTTGTCGCTGGTTCTTGAGCTTGATCTTCGACTTCAGCGTAGAACCTATGTTGACGTGAAACTTGTCTTCAGGGATCATAAGTAAACAACTAACTTATCAGCGATCACCATAAGGACTGAATAGGCTCAGAGCATTATGGTGAACAGTATTCGCTGAATGTTTAATCTAAAGAGCGAGAGTTCCTATCAGCGGTACTGTAAGGTCTTAGTACTTATCAGCGATAGTGAAACTCTGATACATATTGTTTACTTACAATTTTCACTAAGTATTTAAGAGAGGGTCATTATCAAATCACCGAGGGTTTGGATCAACAGTGGTGTTGGGTATGGATTGGCTAGCTAAGAATAATGCTAGTATCGTTTGCAATAAGAAACTAGTTCGGGTTCAGTTACCAGGTAAGAGTTCGGTAGTGATCTATGGGAACCGTCGCGATAGGAGTACTAGCCTTATGTCAATGATTAAGACTACTAGATGCTTGAGAAAGGGTTGTCAAGATAGAGAAGCGTGGAGTGGAGGAGGTGCGAGTGGTAAGTGAATACCCGGAGGTATTTACGGATGACTTGACAAGTCTACCCCCGGATCGTCAGATCGAGTTCAGAATCGACTTGGTGCCTGAAGCCGCACCAATCGCCCGCGCACCTTATAGGTTAGCGCCTTCCGAGATGAAAGAAATGATGACTCAGTTACAAGAGTTATTAGACAAGGGATTCGTTAGACCGAGTACGTCTCCGTGGGGAGCGCCGATACTCTTCGTGAAGAAGAAAGATGGGACCATCCGAATGTGCATAGATTGTCGTGACCTCAACAAAGTCATGATTAAGAACAAGTATCTTATACCTAGAATTGACGACCTATTCGATCAGCTGCAAGGAGCCAGTTATTTCTCCAAGATAGACTTGAGGTCGGGCTATCACCAACTCCGAGTAAGGGAGGAGGACATACCGAAAACCGCTTTCAGGACTAGGTATGGGCACTAGGAGTTCTTGGTGATTCCATTTGGACTAACCAATGCCCCAACAACTTTTATGGATCTGATGAACAGAGTGTGCCAACCTTATTTGGACAAGTTCGTGACCGTGTTTATAGACGACATATTGGTGTTTTCAAGATCGGAGAAGGAGCACGAGGGCCACCTGCGGACGATTTTAGAGTTATTGAAGCGAGAGAAACTATATGCAAAGTTCTTCAAGTATGAATTCTGGTTGAGGGAAGTGCAGTTCCTCGGACACGTGGTGTCTAAGAAGGGGATAATGGAGGATCCATCTAAGATTGAGGCCATCCGAGATTGGGAACAACCTAAGAATCCGTCACAAGTACAAAGTTTCCTCGGATTAGCGAGATACAATCGAAAGTTTATAAAAGACTTTTCACGTATCGCTACGCCATTGACTTCTTTGACCAAGAAAAATGTTAAGTTCGCCTGGTCAGAGGCTCTAGATGAAGCTTTTCAAAAGTTGAAGGATATGCTGAGTAGCGTGCCGGTGTTGTCATTACCGGATGGTTCGGACGATTTTGTGGTATATAGTGATGCGTCGAAGATGGGTTTGGGTTGTGTCCTAATGCAACGTGGGAAGGTAATCGCATATGCGTCTCGGCAGTTGAAGGATCACGAAGCTCAGTACCCCACTCATGATTTGGAATTGGCGGCCGTGGTTTTCGCTTTGAAAATTTGGCGGTATTATCTTTATGGGACAAAGTGTCAAATTTTCACGGACCACGAAAGTCTTTGCCACCTCTTTGATCAAAAAGGGTTGAATATGCGCCAAAGAAGGTGGATCGAGTTGTTGACAAACTACGATTGCAAGATTGAGTATCACCCAGGAAAGGCCAATGTGGTGGCCGACGCCTTGAGTCAGAAGGAAAGGAATGAGACCCCAAAATTGTGGCCATGAGGGTCGAGGTGACGTTTAATGTATTAGCCGAGATAAAGAATTGTCAACTGGAAGCGTTAGCAACGGAGAATCTTAAGAAAGAAAATATGGTAGGGCAAGCGGCCTCTTTAGTGGAAGATAGTCGTGGGGTGAAATGTTTCAATGGGAGAATCTGGGTCCCGAAGCTCGGAGAACCTAGGAACATGATTTTGGAAGAAGCGCATAAGTCGAAGTATTCGATCCATCCAGGAACTAATAAGATGTACATGGATCTATGCTAGGATTATTGGTGGCCAGGAATGAAGAAGGACATAGCTCATTTTGTGGAAATGTGTATGACGTGTTCACGGGTGAAGATCGAACACCAGTGGCCTTATGGAAAGCTTCAACCTCTAGAGATACCAATGTGGAAATGAGATCAGATCACAATGGACTTTGTGACTCATCTACCCAGGACTCCAAAGGGCTATGGCGCAATATGGGTGATCGTGGATCGGCTCACGAAATCGGCGCACTTCTTACCCATAAAGGAAACTTACTCGTTGCAAAGGCTAGCAAAGTTGTACATTGATGAGGTGGTAACCCATCGTGGTGTACCTTCGTCAATAGTGTCTGACCGGGATAGCAGGTTTACCTCTACATTTTGGAGAAGCTTCCAAAGGGAAATGGGGTCGCAAATCAAGATGAGTACCGCATATTATCCTCAGACTGATGGACAGAGCGAGCGGACGATCCAAATGTTGGAAGATATGTTAAGGGCATGCGCCCTGGATTTTCAAGGCTCATGGGAGAAATACTTGCCTTTGATTGAGTTCGCCGACAGCAACAGTTATCACTCTAGTATCAAGGCAGCGTTGTATGAAGTGCTTTACGGTAGGAAGTGTCGAAAACCCTTGTGTTGGAATGAGGTTGGGGAGAGGTAGTTGGCTGGACCAGAGATCGTACAAATGACCTCAGACAAGATAGTCCAGGTGCGGGATAGATTGAAGGTCGCTCATGATTGACAAAAGAGTTACACAGATAGAAGGCGGAAGGACATAGAATTCCAGGTCGGGGATAATGTGCTGTTAAGGATATCTCTATGGAAGGGAGTGGTGCGTTTTGGGAAGAGGGGAAAACTAAGTCCACGCTACATTGGACCGTTTTGAGATAACAAAGCGAATTGGGGAAGTGGCCTATAGGTTGGACCTGCCTGATGAGCTACGAGGCATACACAATGCATTTCACGTCTCAAATCTGAGGAAGTGTCTGGCAGACGTGGATAAGGCCGTGCTGCTGAAGGACGTAAGGGTAGACGAAAAGCTAAATTTTGTGGAAGAGCCCGAAGCCATGTCGGACTTTAAGGTGAAGAAATTGAGGAACAAGGAAATCAGCCTGGTAAAGGTTCAGTGGCGTTATCACCGAGGTCAAGTAGTAACCTGAGAGTTAGAGTCGGAGATGAGGTCAAAGTACCCGCACCTTTTCGACCAAGGAATTTTGGGGACGAAATTCTTTTAAGGGGGGAGTGTTGTAACAACCGGTTATTTATGTTAATAAGTAGAAAGTTTGTGGCCAAAGTGAAAAAAGGAGGTAAGTTAGGTAGGGACCAAATTGCAATTAATGGAAGGTATTTAAGGGAGCAAATCCCTAGGTCACCTCACATTATTCCACATTATTCTTGTGTTTGGCGACTGAGAAAAGATATGAGAAAGGTAGAAGGGAGCAACAATCGGCAACAACTTCGATCAAGAGAGCTCAATTTGGTAAGCCTCAATTCCTTCTTTTGATTTGTTTAGTGTATGCCTTCTTAATCAAGGGATTTGGGTGTTTTAGTGGTTGAACACTGTGTTTCTCTCTTGGTTAAGCTTTTATGGGTTTTGGATGATTTAGGATCATTAAAAGAGGTAAAAGATTGGCTAATTGGTTGTTTTAAGTCGGAAACGTAACCACAATAAGATATCTATCAAAGGTTAAGGTTAAATCGCGCTCACAATCAATTTTTGGGAACTTAGAGATTTGACAGTACGACTATCCGGAAATCGCCCCATGCGGATAGTATGAGTCTCTGGACAATCGCATCCGGGCAGTATGAGACCGGATGTCTCCGAATTGTTTTACCGGATAGCTTTCCGGGTGATGTTACCGGATGTCCGTCCGGATAGCGGGTGACCGGATAGAGGTTTCCGGGAAGTAACAGTCCCGGACAGTTTGTGTGTCTGGTAGTTATGTCCGGATAGCTTGTTTGCTGAGGTTTATTGGTATGCTTTAGGTGTTCGGGTCATACCGGCTCGTTCAAGAGAGTGTCGTGCGCGTAGGAAAAATCACTACAATCAGGTGAGTTCCCTAAAACCATTATACGTGAAACAATGTGTTAAATGTTGTACTACTGATCATGGTATGTTTTACGAGTATGATTTGTTAACAAGCTTATATAAATTCTCGCATGGAAGAATGTTTTGGAAAGGCTGATTTAGCATGATCGAACGATTTATAAAGATTTAACGCTTGTGATTTATTGTTAGCTATGCGTATATGCTATGTGGAGACGGGTTGCACAGTGGGATCAATGTACCTCGGGATCCGATGGTCCATTGGAAGTGTGTTATGAACCGGTAGGATGGAATTCGTTTCCTTCCTATTCGGGTGATGGGGAGTCTGCTTGGGCCCCAATATGAGGTGAGAGAGGAGTCTGCTTGGGCCCCGATCGTGGTTCTGGTTTGTACGATACTTGAACACTGTGCAAGTACCCATGTTTGGAGATGTATGTTGACATGCATGATTTGTTAAAGAAACGTTTTATACTTGTTGTTAAAACTGCTTTTGGAGGAAATTTATTAGACCGTTTGGTCTAACCCTCGCTTTTCAAAACTAAACCATTTTCAGGGAAGCACACTAGTGGTGCTTCGAGCAGAGGTAAAGAGATGGCTTGAGCTTAGAGATGGAGGATTTAGCGAGGAACACTATAGTTCATTATTGTAACGCTTAGATAGATCTCTCGGCTGTGGATAGAATACCTTTCCGCTGCAAATTTTGAATTGTTCAGACTTTAATGTTCTATTTATTAATCCTTTATGTAATTAGGACTCGTTTTGGGGATTATTTATCTATGTTATGTCTGTTGGAGTTTTTGGGCTGTTACACGTTTACCACCACCTTTTTTGAGATACAACAATTTGTGCTTTTGAGTGCCTGAATATAGGCCCAAACGAATCAAGGTTTTACATCCTCTCTCTCTCTCTCTCTCTCACGCACGAACACAAGAGAAGCGGAGAAGACAGGGGTATTCACTATAAATTTTAAGTAATCTACTTTTTTGGTTTTATAAAAAGTATATCCTTAGTTCACTTGTTACATTAGTGCTCAACATGGCTAGTAATTTCTTTTAGACTTCGTCCTTTTGACTGATATTGTCAAAATTTTATGTTAAATACCTCTCATAGGAAAGAACTTTAGAATTTTTACCCATTTAAAAAAATATAATAAAAAAAGAACATGTTATCTTTTTCCACATATTTGGTGATCCTTACCTCCTCTCTTCTCTTATTTGGGTGATAGAGAAATATATGGTATGTAAAAACATTCTTCGTGCCAATCTGTAGGCCCTTAATAGCATAGATTGTTGCATCTCAAAAAAGGTGGTGGTAAATGACTTAGAAATAAACTTAAATCCTTCATTAGTATGACTTTAGTTCATATTGATTCACCTTCTCTCTATTGAATACTACATGAGCTTAGAACCAAATAACTCTAACAATATTATCTAAGTTCATAGATACTATACATCATATCCCTGGATTATGCATCAACCCCATCTAAAAATCTCAACATGAGCCGCCAACCTTTGTAATCATTTGTAGCTTAGAACACTAACTAGTGTTATTTTGATCAAGAAATACATTTATCCGCGATTCACTTTAAGTTTCAACCAAACCAAGATAGAAACACTTCAAAATCCCAAACCCATCTTCAATATTGTATAAACTTTGAACCAAAACTATAAACGGACTCTAAAAGTAACAAGGTTTGAGGAAGTGAAGTGATTTCGGTTTGGAATTTTGTTCCATCTATTTTTTAAATACAATACTTGATATGTAAAGTATATATGTAAATAGAAATATCTAGATATTTATTTTTTGATCAATGTCACACATGCTAGTGTTATAAATTACACAAAAACTACACAAAATGGTGTGTTAGGGCGAGATTACTAGTCCGGGCTTGAAGCAGAATCCGGATTACTTCTTGCAATGTAACTATGGATGTAGATAAGATCACGAATGATACTTGGTCTTAGCTCTTGTTGTATTCAGTGGAGGAAGTGGATCAATTGGAACTAAAACCATACTTGACGATGTCGGTCAGAAGGACCGTGTTCATAAGGAATTACAAGCTATATTGACCTCATGTAACAAGCGAACTAAGGACATACTTTCTAACATACCACAAATTGTAGTATCGCAAAAGGGGTGGTGGTAGGCGATTATAAACAACCTCGTATCCGTCATCAAGTATGGCTTTAGTCCAATTGATCCACTTCCTCTACTAAATACAACAAGAGCTAAGACCAATCATCATTAATGATCTTATCTACATCCAAAGCTACAGTACACTGACAATTTTGGAGTCTGCTCCAAGCCCAGACATGTAATCTTTCCCTAACACACTAATCTGTCTAGCTTTGTGTAATATATAACACTAACATGTGTGCTTTTGATCAAGAAATAAATTTCTAGGTAATTTAGTTTAGATATCAAATTTACATTTCTAGCATGACATGCAAAATATAGATTGAACAAGATCCCAAAACCAAAAATCACTTCACTTCCTCAAAACTTGTTACCTTCAAAGTATGTTTGTAACGACCCAGTTCCCAAACAAACATAATATACATCAATTAACAAATTATACATAACGTCGTTTCATTCATAACAAAAGATACATAATAAGTCACGTACGGTCCCATAGTCTCAAAACTATACAATACAAGACATAAGCATTTCCTAATCTCCGTCAGCTATCAACCGCCTCCTACACTTTATCCTTCCCTTTGCTATTAAAAGTTCCTCGACCTGGAATACATATTTTTGAAAACAAAATGAGGGTTAGACCAAACGGTCTAGTGAGATTATCCCTGTCAGTTTAGTAATCCTTTTGTAAAACACAAATAACAACAAGTATTTAAATACCAAGCAAGACTCGTGCATTGTGTACATCTCCTCATTCCCATGGCCATATTAATTGGTTGCGATCCAACTAATAAATTATCTCCGCTGCACTTACATACAGCCAACTTTGCTGTCCCTCCGTACAGCCAAAACTCCACCGGTCCTAAGCCCGGCCAACGTGCTCTCGTGTAGTGTAATACTCGTATAAATATAATATACACTCCAATATATTATATTTCAAACATAAGCACATAATCACACTCTATATCATATTCTCAATCCACATATAAGTATTCCAATTTGAAAACGTTTTGAAGTAAAACTCACCTGTTTTCTTATCAAAATGCTTCCAAGCTTTTCCCAAAAGATTCAGTCTTTCACCAAAAATTCACAGAATCTGAAATAAGTTAAATACAAATATCTCTTTACCAAATGAACACATAAGACATACTAGTAGGTTACGAACTCTAGATAAATCTATCTGACTCTTATCCTCAAAAGTGACCAAACAACCAATGTTTCCGGATACCACAGAACTATCCGGACAACACAACTTTCCGGAAAACATAAACAATCCGGAGGACATCCGGAAACCAAGGCAATCCGGACACCATCCGGTATCTAATTTCATCCGGAAACTATAGAAAGAGAGACTTACCGGATAATGGACTCGTCCGGACATCATTAGAACATCTTCCGGACACTATCAAAGAAACTACCGGATACCACCAACAGAAACTACCGGATACCACCAATAGAAACTACCGGACACATTCAAATTGTGTCCGGAAACCTCTGTCGGTTTACCCATTTCTACCCAGAATCGACAGAAATTACTACCAGACATGAAACTGATGATTCTACTCCGATAGGAACTATCTACTAGCAATTACAAACATAAAACATAAAGGAAACATACCTTAAATCACTTCCAAGCACATCAATTGAAGCCTTAACCTAACTTCTTCTTCTTTTCTCCTTCTTGTCTCAAAACACACACACACTGATAATATATGATTGTTTTTGCTGAATGAAATAGCTGGAGTCTTAAAGGGTGTATATTAAACCACTTTTACCCTTTTAGGCCTTAAACTATTCACTAATGACCCAAACACCCCTAAACTTATAATTTCACCTTAACTTAACCTAAACATTCAATTTTAAAGTTAACTAAAATTAACAGAAATAGAATTTACCTAACGAACTTACCCGGGGTATTACATCATCTCCCCCTTAAAAGAATTCCGTCCCGGAATTCGGTCAAGCAAAAAGGTATGGATACTTTGTTTTCACTACTACTTCGAACTCAATCAAATCCATAGGAACTAACTGAATAGACACCCCACACCCATCTATATCTTTAACACAATTATCAACTACTTTTCTATTGCAGATAAGCAACAAAAGAACGGAAATACTAATGATCGGTTTGCACCAAAGTCAGATAACACTTTAGCATGTATAGAGTTTGTTAGAAATGTACCTGTAACCTCATCCAGAATTTCCTCTGCTTCTTGTGTTGTCATTGGAAGACTCGACCCTTTGCTTTCGATACTTCAGGCCTTTGTATCCCTCCTGACCTAACACCCGTTGGTTCCACCGTCATACTACCCTGCTGTGCTTTCTATTGTGGATAATCTGACTGAATATGATTAGGGGAGTTGCAAGAGAAATAGAATCGAGTTACCCGATAGTCTTTAGCAATGTGACCAGTCTTCCCACACTTGTAACAAATTCGGGAATCCATATAACAGCTTCCTTGATGAACACGGTTCCATTTTGGACATGGTCTTTCAGTTGGTCTGAAAGGTGAACGACCATCAAACCTCGGGGATTCGTACTCCTTCAAATCGTACGTCATTTCTTCCAATTTTCTTTTCCCATTACTTCTATCACCAGCATCCCTCCCTTTATCTCTTTCTACATTTTCCGCAGCATCTACTGCAGCTGAGAAGGCTTCCGGTCCCTTTGCAATCACTAGACTTCTGATTTCTGACTTTAACCCGAAGATAAACCTTTCCATCTTAAGTGCCTCCGTGGCAACATAGTATTCTACGAAACGAGACTTCTCCAGGAAACGAGCAGTATAATCCCTAACCGATAAACTCCCCTGTTGCAGGTTCATGAATTCTTCTTCCAGTTGTCTAACTGCTGCTTGCGGACAAAACTGTATTTTGAAAGTTGTAGTGAATTCATCCCAAGAAAAAGTAGAATACACATCAGATCCTCTAGAGGTAATGAGAGCTTCCCACCAATATAACGCATCCGCCTTCAGCATTGCAGTTCCATATAGCACTCTATCTTCGTCGACACATTTACTGGTTTTGAAGATAGCTTCTATCTCTTTTAGCCACATCATAGCCTTCACTGGATCTCTTTCTCCTGAGTAGGTTGGAGGTTTGCAACTTAGAAACATCTTATAATCACACTTACTTGGCACCGGTGTGACAGTAGGTGTAATGGGCATCTCGTCTTCCAGACTAGGATCTGGTATTTCAGTCTCAGTATGACGAGTTCGGTCGAACATAGCTTGTATATTTTCTTGTAGTCTTCCCATTTCAGCCGCCAAATCGTCCCTTGTAACAAATTCCGTACCTCGCAACTGAACTCTGCCTCCTGTTCTGCCCCTACCTCATTCTCCCCCTCTTCCCCTTGTCCCGACTGTTGGATTTGTTCTATTAGGATTTCCTTCTCCCTCTCTATTTGTACGTTGCGTACCATTTGCCATTCTGTAGATTTCAACAAGGTTAATATACACGTAAGCACATACACCATATAATAAGGTTTTCCAGTTCAAACATGTACCTGTAAGTTCATGATTACACTGGCCAAATGTAATTTGAAATTACCTTACATGATGTTCCTTCTACCTTTTATATTTAGCATCCCAAGGTTCTAAAATAATAGGGACATCCTACTTCACATGCAGTTTAAGTCTAGGTATGGATCCGAATACCTAAATCCCTTAAACTAGGGCTCTGATACCATCTGTAACGACCCAGTTCCCAAACATACATAATATACATCAATTAACAAATTATACATAACGTCGTTTAATTCATAACAAAAGATACATAATAAGTCACGTACGGTCCCATAGTCTCAAAACTATACAATACAAGACATAAGCATTTCCTAATCTCCGTCAACTATCAACCGCCTCCTACACTTTATCCTTCCCTTTGCTATTAAAAGTTCCTCGACCTGGCATACATATTTTTGAAAACAAAATGAGGGTTAGACCAAACGGTCTAGTGAGATAATCCTTGTCAGTTTAGTAATCCTTTTGTAAAACACAAATAACAACAAGTTTTTAAATACCAAGCAAGACTCGTGCATTGTGTACATCTCCTCATTCCTATGGCCATATTAATTGGTTGCGAGCCAACTAATAAATTATCTCCGCTGCACTTACATACAGCCAACTCCGCTGTCCTTCCGTACAGCCAAAACTCCACCGGTCCTAAGCCCGGCCAACGTGCTCTCGTGTAGTGTAATACTCGTATAAATATAATATACACTCCAATATATTATATTTCAAACATAAGCACATAATCACACTCTATATCATATTCTCAATCCACAAATAAGTATTCCAATTTGAAAATGTTTTGAAGTAAAACTCACATGTTTGCTTATCAAAATGCTTCCAAGCTTTTCCCAAGAGATTCAGTCTTTCACCAAAAATTCACAGAATTTGAAATAAGTTAAATACAAATATCTCCTTACCAAATGAACACATAAGACATACTAGTAGGTTACGAACTCTAGATAAATCTATCTGACTCTTATCCTCAAAAGTGACCAAACAACCAATGTTTCCGGATACCACAGAACTATCCGGACAACACAACTTTCCGGACAACATAAACAATCCGGAGGACATCCGGAAACCAAGGCAATCCGGACACCATCCGGTATCTAATTTCATCCGGAAACTATAGAAAGAGAGACTTACCGGATAATGGACTCGTCCGGACATCATTAGAACATCTTTCGGACACTATCAAAGAAACTACCGGATACCACCAACAGAAACTACTGGATACCACCAACAGAAACTACCGGACACATTCAAATTGTGTCCGGAAACCTCAGTCGGTTTACCCATTTCTACCCAGAATCGACATAAATTACTACCAGACATGAAACTGATGATTCTACTCCGATAGGACCTATCTACTAGCAATTACAAACATAAAACATAAAGGAAACATACCTTAAATCACTTCCAATCACATCAATTGAAGCCTTAACCTAACTTCTTATTTTCTCCTTATTGTCTCAAAACACACACACACACACTGATAATATCTGATTGTTTTTGCTGAATGAAATAGCTGGAGTCCTAAAGGGTGTATATTAAACCACTTTTACCCTTTTAGGCCTTAAACTATTCACTAATGACCCAAACACCCCTAAACTTATAATTTCACCTTAACTTACCCTAAACATTCAATTTTAAAGTTAACTAAAATTAACGGAAATAGAATTTACCTAACGAACTTACCCGGGGTATTACAATGTTCATAGTTTTGATTCAAAGTTCATATGATAATGAGGTTGGGTTTTGGATTTTGAATCTTTTCTAGTCTTGGTTTTGTTAAGATGTCAAGCGAATCACTAATAGATGCATTTCGCCATCAAAATCACACTGGTTGGAGTTATAAACTACCCATAATTACAAAGTTTGGTGCCTTAGGTTGCGATTTTGGATTTGGGATCGAAGCATAATCCAGAAGATATGGTCTACCGTAGCTATGATTTAAGATAATAGCGTTAGAGATGTTTCGTTCTAAACTCTTGTAGTATTCAATATAGGGGGTAGATGAATTTGAACTAAAGCCATACTTGATGAAGGATTTGAGGTTATGTCTAAGTCATTTACCACCACCCTTTTTGAGATACAACAGTTTGTGCTTTAGAGTGCCTGAATATAGGCACAAAAGAAGCAAGTTTTTTACATCCCCCCCCCCCCCCCTTTTCTCTCTTTCTCACGCACGAACACAAGAGAAGTGGGGAAGACAGGGGTATGCACTTTAAATTTTAAGTAATCTACTTTTTTGGTTTTATATGGTATGTTAAAAAGTATGTCCTTAGTTTGCTTGTTACATTAGTGCTCAATATGGCTTCTAATTCCTTTTGGACTCGGTCCTTTTGACTGATATCGTCAAAATTGTATGTTAAATACCTCTCAAGTGAAAGAACTTTAGAACTTTTACCCATTTAAAAAAACAATATAATAGAAAAAAGAACATGTTCCCTTTTCTACATATTTGGTGATGTTTACCTTCCCTCTTCTCTTATTTGTGTGATAGAGAAATATAGGGTATGTAAAAACTTTCTTCATGCCAATCTGTAGGCACTCAATAGCACATATTGTTTCATCTCAAAAGGGGTGGTGGTAAATGACTTAGAAAGAAACTCAAATCCTTTATCAAGTATGACATTAGTTCATATTGATCCACCATCTCTCTGTTGAATACTACAAGAGCTTAGAACCAAATATCTACAACAATATTATCTAAATTCATAGCTACTATACATCATATCCTCTGGATTATGCATCAAGCCCGTCTTAAAATATCAACTTGAGGCATCAACCTTTATAACAATTTGTAGCTTATAACACTAACTAGTGTTATTTGATCTATATATACATTTATCAGTGATTCACTTTACGTTTTAACCCAACCAAGATTGAAAAACTTCGAAATCCAAAACCCGTGTTCAATATCGTATAAACTTTGAACCAAAACTATAAACATACTCTAAAAGTAACAACGTTTGAGGAAGTGAAGTGATTTCGGAACTTAGATATTTATTTTTTGATCAATATCACAAATGGGTGGAGGAGGTGGATCAAGTGGAACTAGAGCCATACTTGATTTTGAGCGCCTGCAAATAGGGTAAAAAGTGTTTTTTCTGTTATATTTTTTTTAAATGTGCAACAAGTCTAAAATGCTTTCTCATGAGAGGTTATATAACTTAAAATTTTGTCGATGTCAGTCAGATGGGCCGAGTCCATAAGGAATTGCAAGCCATATTGACCACTTATATACCAAGCAAACTAAGGGGGCGTTTAGTTCGCAGAATTTCGATGAGATCTGAAGGAATTGGAATGATCAATTCCGTTGACCAAATTCCATTAAGGCGTTTTGATTTACCTATTGAATGGAATTGAATTCCACACATTACACTATTCATGGAATTGGTCATTCCATCACAATTGAGAATGAATTCAATTCCATTCCATCCCATTTTTTTCAAAAAACCAACATTATCCACATCTTCCCTACTTTATTAACCCCGACCCATATGACGTCCATCTGCACCATCGACAACCAGCACCGCCAACCAGCACCATTCTAAACTACCGATCTGAACCTCCATCGACCACCGTCGTTCTGAACCACCGTGGACCACCACCGATTTGAACCATCGTCGATCACCAATATGAACCATCGCCAACCACCACCAATCTAAATCACCATTTTGTAACATCCCAGGCCAACCGTACCAGATATTGTCCGCTTTGTCCGCACACCTGGACTCACGGTTTTAAAACGCGTCTGATAGAGGAGGTATCAAGTCCCTTATAAGGCAACATTTGTTCCCCTCCCCAACCAATGCGGCATCTTACAATCCACCCCCCTTGGGAGCCCAGCGTCCTCGCTGGCACACCAGTCCGGTTCTCGGCTCTGATACCATCTGTAATATCCCAGGCCAACCGTACCAGATATTGTCCGCTTTGTCCGCACACCTGGACTCACGGTTTTAAAACGCGTCTGATAGAGGAGGTATCAAGTCTCTTATAAGGCAACCTTTGTTCCTCTCCCCAACCAATGTGGCATCTTACAATCCACCCCCCTTGGGAGCCCAGTGTCCTCGCTGGCACACCAGTCCGGTTCCCGGCTCTGATACCAAGTTATAACGTCCCGAAAATTACAATGAATTTGAACTTTTAAAAATACCAATTTTATTTAAAAAACCCACAAGTGTTCAAATCCAAATAAATGTTTTATCCAAAACCTCGTTAAGTTAAACAACCAACTCAATTAAAACAGCGGAAAGTAAAATAATTCTAAACATAGAGTCTCAAAATAAATAATGGCGAAAGTCTCTTCAACGCGCCAGTGTGTACCTTCACGCCTTACTGCCACTCGTACCTGAAATGGTAATTTATAGGGAAAAGGTAAGCACGAAGCTTAGTGAATTCAAACACATACGCATAATAGCAATCATATTCACACCACCCCTATCAGTAGATAGACAATAACAACATTACATGCCAGTCCAAGAACATATCTTAAACAAGCAAACTCATGCAAGACACCTATGCACGTAACCATCGGTCTCCCCGAATTCATACAACATCTGTGCACGTATTCCTCGGTCTCCCCGAGTCCATACAACACCTGTGTACGTATTCCTCGGTCTCCCCGAGTTTTATACAACATCCAAGGTCTCATACTAGACACTAACACAATAGAATATTACCCACAACCAATCAGTTAACACACATGAGCTACAACAATGCACATATAACCCCTATCCTACGCAGTGAGTGAACTCACCTCGAAAAGCAGAGCAGAACTCCACAAACAGCGATGAGAACCCGCCAACTCCAACTCACTTCTTCCCACCTAAAGAAGTGTTACAAAGTGAAGTCCTAACCCGAAAATACAACTACAAGTCTAAACGTGCATTTTTCCGGTTTTTGGTCTAAAACAGCAGGTCTGTTCGTGACCTATTTAGCCCCCCTTAAACCCATCAAACCAGAAATATAATTCCATGGTCTGAAGGTTCCATGTCTTAGGTTTCCAGGGACATATCGCACGCGTTCATACGAGGTCCCAACTATTTTATATGAATTTTCTACGACCGACTGTCCAAACTGTGAATTTCGGACCAGTCTGCACTAATCACCATTTTGACCCTAGCTAGAGGCCGAATTGATTTTTCCGTAAAACACAAGAAACCTACCCAACACAAAATGTGAGATTTGGGCACTGGTTTCACCTCAATCCGAGCTTCCTAGATTATTCTACGGATTTTACAAAACAGGGACAGATTAGACGTTTTTCACATAAAATGATAACGTTGATTTCGGTTTAGGGTTTCATGCTTTAGGTTTAAGGCTTACGGTTTGGCCTCTAATGGCTGGGTTAAAATAAACACCACCCACTTCCACCTTGGGAAGTGGTGGTCGGCGGCGGCGTGGGGCGGCAGCCACCACCGGCGGTGGTGGTGGTTCGGTAAAACAAACCGGCGAGACCAACGGGAACGATCCCACCATTCTAACTCGGCCACGCACAAACACGCTCGACCTAACAGCCTCAAACCCGCCATTACAACCACCGACCTGGTGGTGCACGGCGGCGGCACCATGCCGGCAGCCATGGCTGCGGCAGCGGTGGTGGTTTTCTCGGTTTTGGCGCAAGAAGGAAAGGAACGAGATGGGCATACCTCACGATAAAAACGCAGCAGCGATACCTCGTCTCGTCGACCTCCTCTCTTCCCGATCGTCTCTCTCGCTCCCTCTCTCTCTCTCTCTCTCTCTCTCTCGCTGCTTCTCCTTCACGCCGGCAGCCGCTAGCGGCGGCGGTTCAAGTGGTTTCTCGCGGTGGTTGACGGTGGCGTTGGGGTGCTTCGATGGTGGCAGCAAAAAGAAGGGAGATGCTAGGGTTTTTTTGGTTGTTGCTTGCGATGGGGATGCAAAAACAAAACAAAAGGAGGGGGTCGGTCCTATGGGCCGATCCCATGCAAAGCCTTAAGCCAAAATTACACTTTTAGTCCCTAGGTTTTTAAGGCTAAGTCATTTATTACCACAAGAGGTTAGGATTTACTAAATAAACCGAACATCACATACTTAATTCATTTTGGTCCTTGCCGCCAAACCCCGTTACTAAATTCATTTAGAGAACAAAAAAAATTAAATAATTAAATAAAAAGCATACCGGAACACGGGCTTTACACATTGTTACAATTTAAATCAAACAGTGTGGATAATCCAACAACATCAAAAATACCACAACTGCAATTGAAAGTGGGTATTACTAGCAATATAATCTTATAAGCAATTCTAATAGATGAAAAACGATAATACGATGAAAACAACAACTAAGGCATAACATCAACAACAACAATAAAAGAATGGCATCCTCTAAGAACCTTGATTATAATAGTAACAAAAACAGTTCAAAAGCAACAAGTACTTGTCGAAAAACAGTAGTAGCAACCCCCACACCGTCATTAACTCAATATAATATCCCTTCACAATAACAATTCAAAACTTGAACGATAGTACTTTCGAATCTTGAGACCTACTTGAGTATTGAATAAAAACATATCAGCAAAAATTGAAATCATTGTAGAAGCCAATATCATCCAACAAAGAATGATTTTAGTATAAGAGACCTGCAAAACCAAAAAATGAAAGCAATAAAACTATCTTTTTCCCCCTATCCCCCATCATAATCCCAATGAGACCCATTTTGTCCCTGTCCAACCCATGTTTATCCCACCCCTGTGTTTATGAATTTGGAGTTGTCCACTTTAAAAAACTCCCTACTTAAATCTCTCACACATTATTGAATGAAATTTAGAGAAACCATATGAGCATCCATAATCATAGCATCAACAACATTCATCAGAGAAAACATCATCTAAATATCTTAGGATCCACCCGATTCTTGCACAACCCCCAAGCAAATGATGATGACCTTAAATGTTAAATAAATATCAACGTTGACTTCATTAGTGGCTACTACATCAGTGGATCTATTTTTGGACAACAAAATTAACTTATATCCCATAGTAGCATTCAAATTCCTATTAGCAAGACCAATATCACCAAGCCTCAACAACTTTAACCCCACATATTGACTCTAGACTATCCAAAGCATGAAACGCGACCATTGAATATAATAACTGCTAAAAGTTTAACCACCGATTAGAACCCATTAGTGACCCCCGGAGCAAATCCATCCACTTACCCAACCAATGAAAAGCTAACAAATTCGTATTGATTTCCATTTCCATTCAATATCTGCAAATAATTTGACATAACATCATGTTGATGATGGTAACCAATAACTTGTAAACATCACCAATTAAATGAACCTTCATAACTAATAGAAGCAACAACTAAATTTACCTTCACATCAGTTGAACGAAACTTCACATTCAATAAAAACAACAAGAATAGATATTCACAACCAATGAAAAGCTAATAACTTCATATTGATTTTCATTTTCATTCAACATCTACAAATAACTTGACATAACATCCAATTAAATGAATCTTCAGAATTAATAGAAACAACATTCAAATTTACTTTCACATCAATTGAACAAAACTTCAGAGTCAATAAAAACAACAAGAATAGGACATCACAACTAATGAAAAGCTAATAACTTCATCTTGCTTTCCATTTCCATTTTCATTCAACATCTACAAATAATTTGACACAACATCATGTTGATGATCGCAACAAGTAACTTGTGAACTTCACCAATTAAATGAACCTTCACAACTAATAGAAACAAAAATTAAATCTACTTTCACATCAATTGAATAAAATTTCACAGTCAATAAAAAACAACAAGAATAGAACATTCAAAACCATTAAATGAATTTTGACACACAAGACAACAAATCTTTGAGATGATATTGAGGAATCTACCCGTCATTATATCCTTTACTGTCACAAGCATCATTAGAGATATATTCTCATAATCTCATTACAAATAATCATAACCAAAATAGAAATAGATAAACCCTAGATTAAGAATGAGATAGAAGACAAAATCAAAGAAAACAGAGTACTTCAAAGAATTACTTACAGTTGATGGCTTCAACGGTGTATGCAACGATAAAATCGAAAGTCGTAGGTGCAATTGATGATTGGAGTACCAAGAGCACCTGTGACTGAAATGGTGCCCCTAACAATGACAAGAAATTCATGAGTGTTTGGCTGTTTGTTTGTATTCAAAACAAATAAAAATATGCTATGGTCAAAAATACCCTTTCACGTTTAAAAAGGGGAATCAATTTCATTAATCAGATCATCCACATTAAAATAGCATCAATGGACAGAAGTTGGTCTCACGGGTCTCACGAAAAGTGAATGGTCACCGGAACCCAACCCTATATATATATATATAGGGTTGGTAAATTACGGATTTGGTCCCTAAAGTTTGTGAGATGTAATAGATGTGGTCCCTAATTTTTTTTATTACATAATAAATTGTTCATCTATGCAATTTGTTTTGAGTTTGGTCTCTCATATTAATGATCTGTCAATTTTCTTCGTTAAACTCAAAAACATTATGTAGGTCTTTTTCCCATTTTATTTATTTTATAGTTATTTAATTATTTTATAGATATACATAGAGACACTAGGTCCTATCCCAACACAGTAAATTGAAATATAAAGAACGTCAACATAAAATTAAAAACATTTAAGATATAAACCATAATTTTACACAAATTCATCCTGAAAATCTGTGATACAAACTCTAAAATCTAAATTAAACCCAGAGTCAAAAAAGTAGGATGGATGAAGTTAATTAACCATATTATATTTTAGTTGTTGATTACTTTTCTTAATTTTGATCAATGGTCAAAAAAAAATCGTGGTTTCATTTGAACCTGACTCTATCTAGTAATATAATTAATATAATACTAGTTGTGTACACGCACAATACAGTGGGAGGGATGTAAAAGTTTAGTCAGAATCATTCAGTTTGAAATTTATAACTCTCAAGATGTTAGGCAACAAAAAACAAATTGTTTGTGGAATACCTATAAAAACAAACACATTTGTTATTGTAATTAGAAGGTAATCAATGGAAATGATTATCATTATTCATTGAACATGTTTGGTTGAAACCAGGAATGGAAATGGAATGAAAAGTGGTGTTTATAATAGATTTGGTTAAAAATCATTCATCTCCAAACAAATCGGGGGGAATGAAACTTTTTTCTTCTTAACAGATCACCGGCTATCTCCTCCTCTTCCCGTCTCCATGGCAGCCCTATCCCCTTTCTTCTCGTCTCACACATCAGCAGCTATCATCTTCTGCAACCCTATCACTGACCTGCAAATCCGATACCTCTTCATTTCTCTAGTAAACCCTAGCCCAACCCCAACATATCACCTTCAAACATAGATCTGACGAGACATCATAGATTTTCAACATGAAAGAGATGGACATGATTTCGATTTTTGTGTTCAGAGATGAAAAAAAGACAGACATGTGGAATATGTTTGTTGGCGAGTTCCGTTGATGTAAAAGATGGAGACATGATGCAAAGGAAGAAGATGTGGTGGAGAAGCTTCCTAAGAAAGACCGGAAGCACCCAAACACTCAATCTTGCTCCTTAGAAAGTGAGGTATCCCGTATCCAAGAAAAGGTTAAAGGCAATTCTAACTCTCCCATCAATCAAACAATTTTGCTTTTAAAATTACATTATTTTAAATATGCAAGTCTTTCCAACAAATTTAAAACACATGAAAATGTAGCAAGAGCATTTACAATCATAAACTTATTTAGAGGTTCATGAATTTATCATATCAGTTTTTTCTGTTTGCCACATCTGCTTTCTCTCTTTCCACATCATTTTTCTTTTTCCTACACATTTTATAAATCTTTCACTCTCAATAATGGATTGGTTCATAATTTATATAATAAAAATTATAATAGTTAAATATTACTTATTGTAATTAAAAAAACAATAATAATTAATTACGAAAATAAAAGCTATAATAATAAAAACAATAAAAATTAAAAGAAAATAGTGTACAATTACTTATTATAATTAAAATAAATTGAGAACGGATAAAATCAGATGATCTACTTTCTGACTTGCTCCTACGGAACCAAGATTGATAAGATTGAAAAAATCAGTCATTCACAACCACTGATGAAGGATTCCTCGAAAAGTTAAGGATTAGTAATCTTTTAGAAAATCGAATGAATTCGATCTTATACATATTTTTAAAATTAAGGATTCCTGCATGAACTATTTCCATTCCATGCCACTGATGAAGGATTCCTGCATGAACTAGTTCCATTCCATGCCACATGGCAAAGACCGAATCTTCATTCCCCCCACCCCCCCCCCCCCCCCCCAAAAAAAAAGTGGTCCATGAAGCTCCTATGTGGATGCTCTAAGACATGCAAACCTACCGCAATAGAATTCAAATGGCTCAAAAGATAGTAGAGGATGGTACTTTGGCCCATAAAACTAATTTATGAAGCAAAACCAAAAGAGAGAAAAAAGAATTCACATCTTCAAGACTCTAAGTTTCAACCATGAATTTCCACACTAGTAAAGGTATAAGAATTAGGATATATCGTGGTATAAAAATCATGTGATGTGCAAGTGCAACTCACTACTAAATAAACAGCTATCAGTGACGGACGATTCCGTCATTGATCCGTCACTGAAAGCAACTTCCGTCGCTATTCCGTCACTGAAAGTCCGTCACTGCTCAGTAGGTTGCTGAAAGTATCAGTGACTGATCAGTAACGGATGTCAGTGACGGATCAGTGACGGAATTATTCAGTGACGGATCAGTGACGGAATTCCGTCACTGATCCGTCGCTGATTATGGTAAAAAAATAATATATAAATACTTTTAGCGACGGAATTTTGTCACTAATCCGTCGCTAATTCCAAAAAAATTAAATAAATGAATACTAAAAACAATATTTCCTGTATTTTTATATAAATACCTGCTCTTAATTTAAAAACACCAACCCAACAAATTCAAAATACCAAATTTCCAAATTCAAAATACCAAATTCCAAATAACAAATTCCAAAATACAGTACGAGTGCAAATACGATAATAGCAACCTAACTAGGGGGAGGGTCGGTAGGCCCGGGAGAGGGGAAAACGAATCCCTGTTGCCGCATAAAAGCAGCAAATTGCTGCGATATTGTGAGTTGCTCGGCTAACTGGGTAGCCTGCCTGACCTGTTCTGCCTGCAAGTCTTCGTTCCGCTTCTTTTCAATCTCTAATTGTACCCGATAACGCTCCTCGCGTTCCTTTGCCTCCTTCGCCTCCTCCTCAATCTTTGCCATCTTCTCTGTCAACTCAGTTAACTGTAGATATTAAACATTTAACAAAAAAATCAGTATTTGTTGGCAATTAAAAGTAACGACAAGATACATAACCAATATAACAAACATACCTCCGATGTCGATCTAGTCCCGAGTGATCTCCCGTCGCTGTTGCTACTACACTCACCCCTCATAGCATAACGGGGATCTTGCGTCGTCCCGAAACCAAACAGACGACCCTTATTCCATCCTCCAACACTTTGCTCCCAAAGAGATGCCTCATCAATCGGAGGGGCGTCGGGCTCCTAGCTATCCAGTGCCACCTCCCTAAGCTCGTGAAAGCGATCCTATGGTTTACCAAATCAAATACGGGTGAGCTTATATATCCGTAGACATTTCAACAACATAACGGCCTTAAATCAAACATATCCAACCTATCTACTTAGCCATAGCCTAACTATATATCCATTGTGCGTTACCAAACAACATACACGTTATCTATACATTCACACATACACATGCATATAAAGTAACGGTTTATCCATTGTGCGTTACCAAACAACACACACGTTATATATACATAGATCCAATCGTCGTTAGCAACCAACACACACGTTATATATACATACCGATTGACAGACGCATAGAGCACATTCACATACACATGCACACATAAAACAAAGTATTGATTTTACAAAACTTACCGCAGCATGCTCCGCTTTTGCATAGACGTACACCGGAGGATCAGTAGGTGGACCAGTCGCACCCGGAGCGTATTTCTAGTTGGTGCAGTGGAGTCGCTCATATACCTCAGAAGTAGTGGGGTCACGGCCCCATGCCTGTGCCTACAATAGAAAATTAAGCTAAGTTGTTAGTAAACATACAAATAAATCTTAGTACATATTCAAAAAAAAATTGTAGACTATTACCATCTTGTAACGGTGTTGTGCAGTACTGATTGATCCGCCAACATGCCGGGAGGATTTACCCTGATACTCAGTCTTCCGATTGGCACTAGCGGACCTAGATACTTTTTTCCATGAATCTTTACTCCACACCTGTTAAAACCATAACATATAAGTCGGTATAAAACAAAGGTAATGCACAAACCCAAAATAAAGAAAAAAAACCTGATCTATCATCTGGTGCCAAAACGGCTCTGGGATCCAAGGAGGGTGGTGTCCTCTAATAACCACCATATATTCTTTGTCCCACTGGATCCCATCAACATTTGAAGCCTGTTCTGCGGCCCATTTACGTGCACTCTTCAGCCAACCTTTGTGCCTAGTTTTCATGGCGTTGGTCCATGCAGTCCTCACCATTCCCTCCTCTTCGGGTTCCCACTGATACTTTCCCTACATGCACAAGATTTGTATCAAGGTAATAGCAATAATATGATATGTACTATTACTTTAAAACGGATTAATGTACCAACCCTAAAGCACTCGAACATATAGTCAAGCTCAGCGGGGGGGATCTCCTTGAAGCGATACCATGGACCACGAAACGCACCTCTAAAAATCATGGTCATCTCTCGAGAAACATGGATATCTAGAAACCTGCATAATTAAAAATATATACAACACAAAAGCCATTAATATCATTTGATTATGTAATATATGTTAGGCCTTATACCCCATCTACTTACGCGTTGGAACTCATCAGTAGTCGTGGTCGTCGACTCGAGACTAGTGGTGTCGGCATCGGACGATTGGGTCCTCTCGTGGACCCTGAAACACTAGCAGGAGTTGTGGGTGAAGGATTTGTGGGAGAAGGATTTGTAGGTGAAGGGTTTGTGCATGAAGGATGTGTGGGTGTTGTCACCATCCGCTCGTCACCATCGCCTAGTCCATAAGTCGTGTAGGCGTCATCTAGAAACTCCTCCGTGTCATCGGCGTGTGGGTTGCCATGCCCAACAGAGCTACAACTGCCGCCTCGCCCTCGACCTCTAGGTTTACCTGGATGACGTGTCATTGCCTGCAAAAAATACAAATTATAATTTATAAAACAAAATGGGAGAATGTCATATGTCAATTATACAATGTGAGCTAAACATACATAAGATAAACTACTCATCAGAAGAATGATCAGATAAGATAAGTTCATTTTCAATATCTGAATCATCATTTGTTTCTTCAAATTCTGCTTCTTCTTCTTCGTGACGTTCATGATTAACAGGTTCATCGTTGTCGTCAACTACATTTACCTCCCCTGTGACAAGACGTACGGAATTGAGGTCATCATTTAATTCTGCGGACATAGTATGAGTTACCCTTTCGTCGATTTGAAAGAATTGTTCTTCATCCACATCTCCATGAACCTCAACATTGTTAACAGTTTCTGCTACCTCATATACGCCATGAGGCTTCGTCTTGACAACCGACAACCAATCTTTTAAATCCTTTGTCATTGAAGGATATGAAGTATAATAGACTTGTTCTGCCTGTGATGATAGGATGAACAGATCGCCGGTTCTTAGTCTAGACTTGTATTTGATATCAACCAAACTATGTTTACGATCGACTCTAACCCCCGACGGAGTATCAAACCAAGTGCATTTGAACAAAACAACAATGCAACGCCCCACACCATAATATTCCACCTCTACAACGTCATCTAGCATTCCATAATAGTCGGCCTCATCAGACTCATCGTAACAGGACCCCCTTACACATACACCACTATTATGTGTAACTCGACCAGCACCATGGGTTATCGTATGGAACTTGTAACCATTGACGAAGTATCCTTGATGCGACTTAGCATAACGGCATGGTCCGTGAGCTAATGACTTCAATTGTTCACTTGAGTCGGGTGACATGAGCACGTGATGCTCGAACCAAAGACTAAACCTTTCTTCTCGCAATTGTTCAAGTGCAACATCATTAATATCCGGTTCCCTTTGTCGATCCCATTGATCAAATATCAACTGGAAAGGTTGAACTTCTACACATTTGAACAATACATATGTTTGGATCTTATGCATGTCATGATCAGTCAAGATGATTTGTTTCCCACCCTTCTCGAATAGTGGACGAGATGGAACCTTGAATATGCTTAGTCGAGCATCGGTCCCCGAACAACTAGGAATATCTGGGGCAAAGTTCCTTGACTCACGATTATGTATAGTTTCTATTTGTGGATCAAAATAGAGGGAGCAGTAGGTAGACAGTTCATTCACAAGGTACGCCTCAACAATAGAGCCCTCAACCCTTGATTTGTTTCTAACCGTTCTCTTCAACGACCCAAGCTTCCTAAATAAGCGATGAAATACGTGTTAGAGACAAAAAGAGTGTTTTATATGAATATATTGTACTAGCTTTCAATAAAATTAGAATTTATCTCTCGTAAAGATACATCCACCTATATTGGATCGGACCACCGTTTATAGCTTCGTGTGTCAAATGTATCACCAGATGTTCCATCGAATCAAAGAATCCGCGGGGAAATACCTTCTCTAGCTTGCAAATTGTTTGAACAACACTTGTTTGCAATGGAACCAAGTCTTCTATGTGTAAGACCCTTGAACATATTATACGAAAGAATGTGCACAACTCCGTTATTGCATCCCATATCGAAGTTGGTATCATCCCCCGTAAGGAAATAGGAAGCAATCTTTGCATAAACATATGGCAATCATGACTCTTAAAGCTATAAAAGCTGGAATCTTCAAGGTTCACACAACTCCCTATGTTCGAAGCATACCCGTCCGGAAACTTCAACTTCTTCAACCATAAAGACACTTTGTGTACTTGTTGTTTGCTCAAACTATACGATGACTTTGGTTTCACTACTTTGTTGCCTAAAGTGCCAACGTGCAAATCCGTTCGATCGCAATAAATCTCTACATCTCTCCTCGCCTTTATATTGTCTTTTGTTTTAGTCGTATCCATTACGGTGTTAAATAGATTCTCAAAAACGTTCTTCTCAATGTGCATGACATCCAAGTTGTGTCGGATTAACAACTTCTTCCAATAGTGAAACTCCCAGAAGATGCTTCTTTTGACCCAATTATGATTTACTCCGAACCCAACAATTTTTCTATTACTTGATCTAAAGGGGCAGCCCTCGTAAACAGTTGGAAGGTGACGAACCTGCTCCCAGATCTCTTCACCAGTTAGGACGGGTGGTGGTCCGGCCGACACTCTATTTCCAGCAAGAAATCCTTTTCGATCACGTCGGAAAGGGTGTGTTGTAGGCAACCATCTCCGATGACAGTCAAACCAACATGATTTTCCTCCATTCTTTAACTGAAAGGAATCCACCGTGCCCATGTAGTACGGGCAGGCTAACTTACCGTGTGTGCTCCAACCAGATAATATTGCATAAGCAGGGAAGTCGCTGACGGTCCATAGCCCTCACCTCGAAATTATTCTTACGATACGCATCATACGTAAGAGCGCCCTCCATATACAACATCTTTAGCTCGTCTATTAGCGGCCTGAGAAACACATCTAAATTTTGGCCGGGGCTCTTTTTACCCGGAATGACCAATGCATGTTTAACATATGAATCTTTCAAACACATCCAAGGAGGTAAATTGTAGATGGTAAGAAAGACGGGCCATGTTGAATACGGATTCGAGGTTGAATTATTCGAGTTGAAACCGTCGGTGCATAACCCAAGACGAACATTCTGTTTCTCAGAAGCAAAGTCAGGAACCCTTGTGTCGAAATGCTTCCAAGTCGCACCATCACTTGGATGTACCATCACACCCGGTTTTGTCTCATGACCAGAATGCCAAGTCATCTCTTTCGCAATCTTTTTTGACATATACAATCTTTGGAGTCTAGGAACAATCGGCAAGTACGTCATTGCAAAGTTAGGGACCTTGCTTCGACCACTTGTCTTGAAACGATTTTCATTGCACACTCGACAATGGGTCAACTCAGAATCACCCTTATAAAATAACATGCAATGGTTTTTGCAAGCATCGATCTTTATTTTTGGTAGAGCAAGGTTTTTCAAACACTTCTTCGTCTCATAGAAGTTACCGGGTAGTTTATCACCCTTGGGTAACATCTCTTTAATTATACCAACATTACGATTATATGTCGTCTCAGGTACATTACATTCTGCCTTCCAATTCAACAATCTAGTCGCTGCTCCTAATTTTGAGTAATTTGGACACCCGTCCCATAAAGGCTCGTCAGCATCTTTTAACATGTCATAAAATCCTTGAGCAGAAGGATTAGGGGTTTCTTCTTCCCATGTCATGCCATCATGTACCATATGATCGTTCACCATTTCGACATACCCTTCATTATGATCTACTATCGGATTAGAAGATTGACCTACGTCTTGATGAGATACAGAGTAATAGGTTTCACCATGTGCCCGCCACACGGTATAATCAGGCATGAAACCATATTTCATCAAATGGAATCTCACGTCATCCCTTTCTCTATGGTGGGTATTTCGACACTTGGAGCAAGGGCATCTAATACGGAGCACTACCCCCATCACGTGTAGTTTTCCTTTCAACAAAACCTTCATTGGCATAAGCAAAGTCCAAAAAACCGTCCAATGATCTAACATAGTCCCTGCTAAGAGACCCCCATTGGTCATTCTTTCTATACATCCATCCTCTATCTGTCGACATATTCAATAACTACAACAAAGAACGAAGTAGTTAGTCGACATAATTAATGACTTTATTGTTTGAAAGTCAAACCGTAGGTGTATAGGAGTTGTGAATCACTTTGAAACTCTAAGTGTAATGGTTTGACTACTTAAAGGTCTAACCGTAAGCTTAGAAGAGTTTTGAATCACTTTGAAACCGTAAGTGTAATGGTTTGACTACTTGAAGGTCAAACCGTAAGTTAAAATTTCGACGGCATAACGACTATAAAATGAATATTTCCATATACATCCCCAAGTAAGCATTAATATATCAATCCACCAGAATTATCAAAATAATCCAACCTAACTCAAAACCCAATCAAAACTTACACAACAAGATTTAGAACCTTAAAACCAAGACTAAAATAGTTTCTAACTTAAGAAAGATTTATAAAAATATACCTTTTGAAACTTCTTCTAAAATAAGAAAATGACTAAGATGGCTCATCTATATATGCATCTCTAACTTCACATTTAAACCTTAAGTAATAAAAAATAACATATAAGCTCTTAGACTTCTAAACAATTTAAATAAAACAATAGTAATACAAATCGAATCCACTTCTCAACTTTCACCATTACATGAAACTGAGAGAATATATTATACAGCCAAATAGAAGGTTATTTTCATAAAAGAAGATTATTTTTGCTTAGTTTCTTGTTCAAGACAAGCTAGATTTCATAAGTTGAAATCTTACTGTAAGACATGAATCTTGATTTAGGAAGAAAAAACCACCTTCTTTAAGGAAAGATAAGTAGTGCATTCACTTCCATGAATAAATATGAAAACTTAAAGAGTCCAACAGTTCAAGGCTATAAGATTACAAATGCATTCATCACATAAAATAATGTCCTCTACACTACATATCATAACAGCAAAAATGCTACTTCATCCGTCTTTTTTTACTATTCATCGTATCTAATGTAAAATACCATTCAATGAATACCAAATATCTAAATCTTTTGAACCAGTAAACAACCAAATTAATGGACAGTGTATAACCATGACAATGCTTAACTTGTACCTTATTGAGGGTGCGAAAGAGCCAGGGAGACGAAATTGTTCAGCGATGGAGAAGGGGGAAAGGGGCGGTGGCGAACGGCTGTGGCGACCGGCAGGCAGAAGGGAGAAGGGTGAAACGAACGAGCTGTGGTTTGCGGCGGTAATTCTCTGATTTTGACCTAGGTAGAAAACAAGTGTAACTAAGTAAGCTAATTTTGACTGGCCTTTTTTTACATGGTCAGCGACGGATTTCTAACGGAAATTCCGTCGCTAATTTGCAACGGAATTCGTTTTTTTTTTCAATTAAATGTTATTATTAAGTATTTTTTCAATTAAATATTATTAGTAATTCTTAATTACTATTGTTTTTAAAAAATGTTATATTTTTTGGAATTCTAAATAATATTTAATAGTTTTTTGAAATTATAAATTTTCTATTTAAAGCTCGATGGATCAATTAGAGTCCAATTAAACCCTTTCAAGCCCAATATAACCTTTTAAACCTGATAGATCCATTAAGGCCCAATGAATCCCTTTAAAAGACAATAAAATCGATTAAAGCCCATTAATACAAATTAAAGCCCAATAGATGTTTTATGGGTTACAGCGGTTCTTAATGACCTATTGGGCCTTTTAAAGCCCAATAGACCCCTTTAAAGCTCGATAGATCAATTAAGGTCCAATTAAACCCTTTAAAGCCCAATAGAACCCTTAAACCTGATAGATCCATTAAGGCCCAATGAATCCCTTTAAAAGACAATAAAACCGATTAAAGCCCATTAATACAAATTAAAGCCCAATAGATGTTTTATGGGTTACAGTGGTTTTTAATGAACTATTGGGCCTTTTAAAGCCCAATAGACCTCTTTAAAGCTCGATAGATCAATTAAGGTCCAATTAAACCCTTTAAAGACCAATAGAACCCTTTAAACCCAATAGATCCATTAACGCCTAATGAATCTCTTTATAAGACAATAAAACCGATTAAAGCCTATTAATACAAATTAAAGCCCAATAGATGTTTTATGGGTTACAGTGGTTCTTAATGAACCGTTGGGCCTTTTAAAGCCCAATTGAACCCTTTAAAGCTCGATAGATCAATTAAGGTCCAATTAAACCCTTTAAAGCCCAATAGAATCCTTTAAACCGATAGATCCATTAAGGCCCAATGAACCTCTTTAAAAGACAATGAAACCGATTAAAACCCATTAGAACAAATTAAAGCCCAATATATGCTTTAAAGTCCAACATAACCGATTAAAGCCCGATAGAATTCATTAAAACTCAACAATACCGTGTATGACTTATTACATGTTTGTATGCGAAGTGTGTATTGCATATATGTATCTGGTGTCTATTGCATGTGGTTCGTGATAAGACCACTGAGTCCCACTATAGACCCATTGAGATACATTCATAACACAATAAGATATTTTATATGGCTTATCAAGACCTACTAAAACTCATTATGTAACACCCCGCTTACCACGACACAATATTGTCCGCTTTGCCCCACTAGCTCACGGCTTTGTTCTTGGCAACCTGGCAAGGACTTCGCAAGGACTTCCCAAGGGGTCACCCATCCTGGTACTACTCCCACCCAAGCACGCTTAACCACAGAGTTCCCAAAGAACCCGCATGCTTGTGGCCCCAAAACGCGTTGTGTCTGGTAAGGCCAAGGTTTACTAATATACCCAGCATCTCTCCTGTCCACGGCCGATGTGGGATATGCCTAAGGTGTTACACACACCCCCCCTTAGGGACTCATCGTCCTCGATGAGGTTTGCCCCACCATCCCGAGCGGCACAGGAGTGGCTCTGATACCATTTGTAACACCCCGCTTACCACGACACAATATTGTCCGCTTTGCCCTACTGGCTCACGGCTTTGTTCTTGGCGACCTGGGAAGTCCTCGCCAGGTCGCCATGAACAAAGCCGTGAGCCAGTGGGGCAAAGCGGACAATATTGTGTCGTGGTAAGCGGGTGTTACACATTATAACTTATTACCTAAGTTTAATTACCTACGAGGTTACCAAACAACACACATATTATATGCTATTTATACATTCATATATATCATTCATATATACACATGCATGTATATATATAACACATATATACATCATACACGATTTCCAAATATCACACATTAGCTATATATATATATATATATAAATATATATATATACACATTGATCACATATTCACATGATATCAGTATATACACATATACACAATATGCATGCATAGATTAACAACCGACACATATACCAACATATACACACACACACACACACATATATATATATATATATATATATATATATATATGTGTGTGTGTGTGTGTGTGTGTGTGTATACTGATCCACTGATACACATAACACTTAAGCATGTGTACATATAACACATAAACATAAGGAGCAAGAAATACAAAAACATCCGTTACTAATCCATCACTGATCAGTGACGGATTAGTGACGGACGTGTGGATTCCGTCACTGATTAGTGACGGATTAGCAACGGACACGTGGAAATTTTTTTTTTGTGAAACTTGACAGGTCCGTCGCTAATCCGTCGCTGATTTGTGAAGGATTAGCGACGGACATATATAGTTCATTTTTTAATTTCTTTTCTAATACATTCCTTCACTAATCCGTCACTGATCAGTGACGGATTAGTAACGGACACGTGGAATTTCAATTTTTTTTGTGAAACTTGACAGGTCCGTCGCTGATCTGTGACGGATTAGCGACGGACATATATAGTTCATTTTTTAATTTATTTTTTAATACATTCCGTCGCTAATCCGTCACTGATTAGTGACGGATTTATGTCCGTCACTAATCCGTCACTAATTTGTGACGGATTAGTAACGGATTGTGTTCTTGTTCATTCTGTCGCTGATCCGTCACTATCCGTCACTGATCAGTGACGGAAATTTTCCGTCACTAATTTTCGTCACTGATACCTCTTTTTCTAGTAGTGACTAATATTGCTAAAAAAAGTTACCTTGATAACAAGATGTATAGTCCACAGAGTAGCCACAGTGATCCCACAGTGGGGCGCAAGTATACACCGACACTATGATCGCTACAAGTAATAAAGTGGTAGCATTATCAAAGATCGTTTCCACTAGACTGAACTACTGAGAATCAAGAGTTTCATGAACTTCTTGCATAAGTTTCGGTTGTGAGAAAATTTATCGTTTTTGTTGGTAAAAAAACTTTAAAACACAAAATGTAACTTTTAATTAAAGAATGAGTATGGGTCTAAGTTTTCCTTGAGATAAACGTAGTAACAAAATGGTCAGTTACTTAGTTGCACAAGAACATCTGTAAAAATCTCAATCTCTCGAAAGTGAAATTTTATAGACGGTGCCCACAAAGTGCCAACTGTCGCAGATTCTTAATCTTGCCGATTTAACTAAGTTGATAAAATATCAAGTTCTATTAGTATGAATATTTATACTCAAATCTCTTTGTGATATAAATCTCGACCAATGTTTGGACCTTAGTAAGTCAACAAAACTCGCATCTCTACGTGAGTTTATGTATCAAAGACTCTCTCAAATCTTTATGTATCACTTAAACCGTATTTCGAATCCGCCATCTCTGGGTCGAGATGTAATATTAACACTTTAAGGTGATCAGCTTATCCACGTTGAGTTTAAGTCCTAACTCAAGTGACCAAGCTTAAGAACTAGTAACAATACGCACACCCAAGTGTTACCTACTAGTCTCAAGTTCGACTCACACCCACACCCAAAGAGGTGTTTTGTATTTAGGTTTAACCGTTGGGGGTAATGTGTCCAAAATGGAGGGTTGGAAGGTGGTATTCAATATATTATTGGCCAAACTTTTCAATTGGAAAGTTAAAACTCTTTCGGTTGATGGTCGGGTTACCCTTTTAAAGTCCGTTTTTGGGAGGCTTCCTACTTACTTCCTGTCTATTTAAAAAAAAAATCCAACGGTCGGTTGATTAAGTCTTAGAATCTTTGCGAAATAGGTTCTTTATTTGTGGTAATGTAGAGGAAAATAAAATGTCTTGGGGGGACGGATGTATGGATTGTGTTAGGGGGTCGGCTGACCCCCATAAAGTTTCAAATATATATTGGTTTTGTGGTGTATATTTAGTTTTTCCATAAAAATTCTTTTGTTTTGACCCCCAAATAAAAAGGGGTTTGAACCCATAACTTTTCACTGAAATTCTTGAGTAATTAAAACCGTATGAAGTTTAAAATTTGGCCCATAATGTGTATAGCCCAATGAGAATCTAAAATTCCTTTAAGAATTTGACGTTTATATATACATGGTTTTGCTTTAATTCTTTGGTTTTGAGTTTATTTTTTTGTATTATTTAATGTTTAGTAGTTTATTGTTAGTTTCTAATTAATAGAGTTAGGGTTTGTTAGTTAAGGCAAAATGGTTAATTCTTTTTAGTTGATAGGGTTAAGGGTTGTTAGTTGATGCAAAATACTTAATTTTCGGATAAGTAGTTTTTTGTTTGGTTTAAAGTTTGTTAATTGATGTCTAATTCTTATTTATTTATTTTTTTGGTCTTTTGTTAATTGTTTGGTGAATAATTGTCCATTGTTTTATTATTTTGTTGGAAAATGGAAGGTTTTTATTAGAAAAGTACCAAAATTTAGAAGAAAGGTATTTATTAGGAAAGTACCAAAATTTAGAGCCAATAAGGGTAGTAACGATATTGGTAATATTTTCCAACCTATATCTACTACTTCGACCTCCATCATCAAAGTTCTTGGATCCGCCACTGTCTTTGGTCAAGTGGAAAAAAGTTTCGGCTAGTCTCAAATTCGGAGGACTTGGTATTGGTAGCATTATGGTGTTTAACCGTGCTTTGCTCTTTAAGTGGATTTGGCGGTTTTGGTTGGAGGACGAGGCACTTTGGGTTAAAGTTATTAAATCCATCTATAGCGAGAAGGGTCTAATTGGTTCGAATTTGCCTAGGCAAATTTTGAACTCCACATGGGTCTCTATTACTAAATCGATCAATTGTCTAAAGGACAAAGACATTGATTTTTTTTCTTTTTGGGCGATGGTGTTTTGACCATATTTTGGGAGGATGTTTGGCTTGGAGATTATTCTTTAAATTTCAATTTCCTACAGTTTACGCTTTAGAATTGGATAAATTTGTGAATGTCAAGTCTCGTTTGGAATTAGGGTGTTGGGATGTGTGCCTTGGAAGGGCGTCGAGAGATGGGGTAGAGGTTGTCCAATTTTTTGAACTACAACAAGTTTTGTCTACCTTTGTGCCCTTTAGTCAAAAGGATAGATGGGTGTGGTTGGTAGATGGGTCGGGTGATTATTCGGTGGCTTCAGCTAGGCGTTTTACTGATTCTCATCCTACTAGATGGAATAGACTTGTTCCCATCAAAGTTAACATGTTCACATTGCGGTTGCATCTCAATCGACTCCCTACTCGGCTAAATTTGGATAAAAAGAGGTATTTACGTTTCGTCTCTTTTATGTCCTGATTGTGATACATGGGTGGAGGATTGTAGTCAATTTCTACCGATCTAGACAACCTTGCTAATATTTTTAGTAATATTCTTACAACCAACAACATTTTTCATAAAACAAGGAATGACGATGAAACAGAACATCGGAAAAAGCTATAACATCCTTCCGGCAACTCTCAGAGGGCAATCACGATGTCGATAATCCTCCTGATGCCATTCTACAGCGCGATCTTCATCCCTTTCACTCGTTTCATCTTATGCAACTACAAAGGAATCACAATGACGTAGTTGATCAGAATCGGGATGTTTCGTCATCGCAATGGTGTTCGCGACGACGGTGGAATCAAAGAGGCTTGAATCATCGAGATCAAGATCTGGACAGTTGAGCATCTTCTGTGTGTTGTCGTATTATATTTTGCTAGGGATCTCAGATATTTTCACGGTGGTTGAGATGCAGGAGTTTTTCTACGGTGAGGTTCTAGTAGAGATGAGGACGATGGGCATCGCGATGTACACAAGAAGGTAGGGGAGCGGTCACTTGTTTCATGGCTAAATAAAAATGTATATCATTTTTTATTGTTGGTCCCGAAGGGTTATACAAGTTTGTAGAAGGGGGTTGAATACAAACATAAATTTTTATCTTTCAAAATTGTTTATTGATATATATCAAACAATTTACAGTTTGTTGCGGAATAAGATCAAGTTAAAAACCTAATCTAAACAAACTAGAGAATCACACAGAATTCTTTCACTAGAAATAGAGAGAAAAAAGATTTAGAAAACTAAAGATAATTTTCTAACACTAAGAGGTTCAACGAGAGAATAGCCAAGAACTTCACAAGTGAAGTAGGATTCTCTATTTATACTGCATGCATTTAATGCAAGTCAGTATACCTTTACATGTGGCAGGCACTAGTTGGTTGCATGCACTTGACTTTAGCAAACATCTTAGTGGCCGCATAATGAATAGTGTAGTTGCAGAGTGGTTTGTACAATCCTGGACAAAAGGGATGTCCATTCTGACAAAATCGTACGGGGGCGTGCAAAGAGATAAGACAAAAGTTTCTTGTAGAACAGGATTCATGATCAGCGTTCGCTGAATGGATCTTTATCAGCGAATGATAAAGTTCAGCGTTCGCTAAAGACTTCTACTTGAAACTTCGCGTGGGATGGACCAGTCTTGTCTTCGCTGATATCCGTATCAGGTCACTAGTAGACTTAGTCACTCGTTCTTCAGCTTGGTCTTCGATTTCAGCTTTGAACTTGGTTGACGCGAATCTTGTCTTCAGGGATCATAAGCAAACAATCACAAATGAAACTATCAGCGATCATCAGTGAGGCTGAACAGGCTCAGGGCTCACTGATGTATAGTGTCCGCTGAAGCATAAATTAAAGCGTGTTTTCCATCAGCGATAATAAACAGACTTAATATATTTTCTTTGATGGTGAAACACTGATACATACTGTTTACTTACAATTTTCACTAAGTAATTCTGAGGGTCATTATCAAATCACTGAGGGTTTGGATCAACAATCTCGCCCTATTTGATGACGGCATAGCAATAAAAGAAAATTGCTAAGTTAAAAACATAAGGATAAAAAGGACTCATAAATACGTGTCCCATTTACTGTTTTTCAGGGATCTTTTCTAGTACTGATGAAGTAAAGTACTTTCATTGAAATTTTTTTTTAACTTCGAAAAAGATTACAAGGGAAGTGGAAAAATCACAAGTACAATGAAATATAATTACAAGTACTAAAAGATACAGGCTGACAAGATAGAAGAATACAAAAAAATGATCTTATCAGCTACTCAGGTTCTTTCTTGACAAGAAGTTCATCAAGAGTATCAGTTTCTGGAATCTTCCAATCAGGGACTATTACTCCCTGATCCCGTCTAACTTTTGCTTCGCGATAGATGAGGGGCTTCAGGAATGATCTGAGAAGGTCACAATTGTAGTCGCACAAGTAAAGTAAATCTTTGAGTTGTTCGATGGGAGTTTTGTATAACTCAGAGACACGTTGAAAGCATCTGCGACCATTGTAATCATAAAAGAAGATGTCGATGGGTTCACTGAGTACTTTACCAGGTACAAAGTCTTCAGCTGGAGGTAAGGAGATGTCGAGACCAGAGAGGTCAGGATTGGGACCAAGTACTGCTTCACGGGAAAATTCAATCCATGTTTCATTTCTTAACGTCGGGCCTGAAGAGGATGGAGTCTTCTTCTTCTTTTGAGCAGTTCTTTTCGGCTGAATGGTTGGAGGAGGAGGAATATCAACCGCTGAGGTTACTTGGTCGATCAACTTGTTTATAGCACTTTCGACACAAGGCTTGACTCTTGAGCGGGATTGCTGAATTGCGATTCTAATTTCCAACCATTCACTGAACCCGAGCTGGTCCAGGGCTGAAATGTAGCAGATTCTCTTGTCGCCATTTTCTCTGATTATCTGAACATCGACAATAGATACTCCTTTTACCATTTTCCCTCTCAGGTTTACAGAATGTATTCTTGAGGGTAAACTTCTGAAATGGAGCTTCTTTTTAGACCAGGTTAGTGTAGTTGCAATGATCTTGACCTTTTCCTAATTTTTCTTCTTGGCCTCTTTCATCAGCTCTTGTTGAACAGCCAGGGGAAACTTCTTCAGTTATGGATCCTTCACTGAACGTTGGTCTAGTTCAAGAGCAAAGTTTTTATCACTAAGCTCAGCCTTCGGTTTTTCCGCGAGGATTTCTTCAGCTTTCAAGGCTTCAGCAATTTCCCTGGATGTCAAGCATCTGAGGTGAGGATGAACCAAGCGCTGAATTTCGATTCTTTATATCATCGTTGCTTTCTTTCTTTGTTCATCTTCACTTGACCTTTGAGGAGGCAAGGAAGGTCTTCTTGGGTGAGAAAGCAGTTCTTTTTCTTCAGCTTGTGCTTCAGTCTCTTCCAGAACAGATACTGGGATTTTTGGTTCTTCAGCGTTGAGCGCTAGGATTATTTGTTGTTGTTGTAGAGGAGCTTCAGCAGTAGCCTCAAGCAGGGGAGAGGACTAGCTGAAACAAAATGATCAATGGAGTTAGATCATCTGAGGAAAAAAAATATAGAGAAATGAGAGAGCTAAGTGTTTAGGGGTTTTAGAAGGAGTAGGGTTGAGATTGAGAAGGGGTAGAGGAGGGATGCAGTATAAGGGAAGAAAAAATAGTGTACCTGACAAGTTGGTTTTGTCATGAGGATTGCCAAGTTGCCATCAGCGGCGAGTCCCTTGTGTTTTTCTTTTGAGGCTTTCTTTGTAGAAGACTTTGCCTTGGTCCCCTCCCCTGGTTCTTTTATTGAAACCCCTTTGAGAGTTGGGGCTTTGATTGTTTCAGGATGGAAAAAGAATGGAGGTTCATCATCTTCTTCATCATCATCATCATCATCATTCAGCGGCCTGAATGATGGTTCTTCATCCTGAATTTCTAACTCCTCCTCCTCTTATTCTTCATCATCGTCAGAGCTGACTTCGAAGGTTTTGTCAGCGGTTAGAGAATGAGGGTCTTTGTGTTGTAGCTCCCCCTCAGATGGAGAGGGCCTTTCAACAGCGGTTCCCTCAGGATTATCACCTTCCTGAGGGTCTTTGTTTTCTTCCTCCCCCTCAACATTCTATGGAAGGTCTTCAGTCTTCTCCCCCTCTTCCACTGAATAGATGGGGGAGGCAGCACCAGCAGCAGCAGAGGCTTCAAGGACCCTGTCTTCCAGGCCAGGGTTCCTTGGAGCAGTAGCCATTAACATCTCAGTAGTATCTGATAAGTGCATAATTTATCACATTCTAAGCACTTATTTTATAGGTATTTAGTCTTATTTTAGTTTCCCAATCATCTTAATTGAGTCTTTTAGTCTGATTTTACCTTTTATTATAGTTTGGAGCTAAGATAAGGAATGAATCTATTTTGTGCTTATTTTGTAGAAAAATCTAACAGTTCGGTATGCTACAGCATGGTTCGCAGATCCAGGAAAGTCAACGACAAGTACTTCATAAACTTTTTCGTTGGGGAATCTTTTAGCAATCTATTCAGCCCTTTTTGCAAGCTGGAAGGCAAGGGCATCTGCAGAAGAATATATGCTTGATAGAGATCACCTCAACAAGAGCATCATATAATCTCTTTAGCTCTTGGATAAAAACCTTTGGTTAAAGAATCTTGTACTAGCTAAAGTTGACTTAAGATGCTTTTCTTTTGTATAAATAGGGGCTGAACCCTGGTTATTAAAAACACTCCACTTCTTGCCTTAAGCAAGTAGTTCTTTAGTCTAGTTTTAAATTGTAGTTTACTTTACTTTAATTCTAGTTTCTCCTAACAAGGAAACTAGCTAGGTAGTTCATATAGCTACTTAGGAGCAATTGTTATTTCTTTTCTTGTTTTAATCCAAAATCGTTGGCACATCTATTGTTTTTAACATTTATATTTCTGTTTGATCACCATGATTTATATGTGTTTAAAAGCGATGAGGGGCTAATTCCCGAGCTTGGGTGTAAATAATGGTTGGGAGATAAAGGCCCTTATGTAGTGGAAGAATGCTTTCACTATTGGCTATCAACCTTGCTATTCATCCCTTGTATTCTAAGCTTCATTTAAGTAGTTTTCTTGACAAAGTGACGCATGTTGTTCTACTTAAGTGAGTTGGTCTTGAATGCAAACCAACGTAAGTCTTTAGAACTCTGAGATGTTGTAATATCAATTTCTTGCAAATTGTGACTTATATGAATGGATTAGTGGATTATACTACACGGGTTGGGTCTCCCATTTACGTGAGCTGCCTTTACTGGTTGGGTCTCCCTCTTTTGTGGAGCTGCCAGTAGATAGTCCGATCTGAACTTTGCAAAGGGGCTAATCTATTCAATAGCAAAGTTGAGAACCAATGCTGCAGTACCATGTTGTAGCATTCTTCCTAAGCATAATGTTGCTGTAATCCAGCCAGAACTTACACCCTTGCATTTCTTTTACTGTTTTACAAACGTTTTCAAAACTGTTACTTCACTCAAAGATTATTCCTTCGAATTCTGTTCTCGAGATCTTATTTTAAGTTTGGCTTAAGACTAATCGCTTGCTTTGTTTGTCTCTGTGGGATCGATACTTGGTACTTAGTACCACTTTATTACCTGTTTTTCAAAACGATATTGGTTTGGCATGTATACTTGTGTGCTATTCCATTGTTGATTTTAGGGATATATTTTCCACGAACCAAGTTTTTGGCGCCGTTGCCGGGGACAAAGCCAAAGCAAGAATTTTCTTAAGTCACTTTTAATTTGATTTTTCTAGTCAAATTGTTAAAAGAATTTTGGGTTGCATGCCACGTTTGTTTCACGGTGATATATTTGAACTAGATCCGGATATTGAAAGAACATTTCATAGAAGGAGAAGGATACAAAGAACTTTATCACCAATTTTTGAAACTGTTGAAATGGAAGTTCCTGTATATGGACCCCATGGAAGGTCTGAACCCCAAAGCATCATCAGAATTGCAAACTCTAAAGAGGGGAGGATTATGGACTATGATATGCCCATGATTGATCAATTGCATGCTGGCATAGTTAGACCACAGTTGGAATGTGCCCACTTCGAACTAAAACCCGTGATGTTTAATATGTTACAATCTAGTGGACAGTTCGTAGGCCTACCAACTGAGGACCCTCATTTGCATCTTAAAACTTTTATGGAAATCACTGATTGTTTTGATTTCAGTGGAGTAACTGATGAAGCCTTACGGCTGAAGTTGTTTCCTTTTTCACTTAGAGATAGAGCAAGAGCATGGTTTAATTCTTTGGAACCTAACTCTGTTGAAACTTGGAATCAAATGGCTGAAAAGTTTTTGAAAAAGTATTTTCCACCAACACGGAATGCCAAGTCCAGAAATGAAATAAGCATGTTTAGACAATTGGACGATGAAGCTATTCCGTATGCTTGGGAAAGGTTTAAGGATATGTTAAGGAAATGACCTCACCATGGCATACCCTTTTGCATACAGCTAGAGACATTCTACAATGGTTTAAGTACCACTTCTAAAGGAATGCTCGATGCTACAGCAGGAGGTGCCTTCACCCTTAGTACCTATAATGATGGTTTAGCTATTTTGGAAAAGATTGCAAGTAACAACGGTCAATGGTCTGATTCTCGTGCATTAGTACCTAGAAAACCTGCAGGTGTTCATGAAGTAGATACTTATACTGCTCTTACTGCACAGCTTGCTGCACTTACCAACATGGTTAAAAACATGTCTGGTCAATCCAGCACTGTTGCTGCAGCATGTACTTCTAAAAATCTGCCGGACCAATGTGTACTATGTAGTGGACATCATACCTATGACCAATGCAATCAAAACACCGAATCTGTAAACTATTTGCAAAACATAAATGGACAGTTCTCTAACAATTATAATTCAAATTGGAAGAACCACCCCAATTTCTCTTGGAAAAGTCCATGATTGCAACCATCCGACGCACAAGAACAGAAAAATTCTAACTTTCAAAAACAGCCCATGTTCCAACAAGGTCAACAATCCAACCAAGGAAGACAAAACCAACAAAATGAATCACCTGCTTCTTTGGAATCAGTGTTGAAAGGATTCATAAATCACACCAACTCGACCATCAACAACCAAAACACAACCTTAAGGGCTATGGAAACTCAGATTGGCCAAATTGCTAATGAGTTGAAGAATCGACCTGCTGGAACTCTACCTAGTAATACTGAGACTCCCAAGAACATAGTCAAGGAGCAAGTGAAGGCCGTGTCCCTTAGGAATGGAAGAGACTTAGTGAACACCATATCGAAGGAACCACAGACTGTCAGTGCCACAAACAAAGGACAAGATGTTACAAAGGTACCCCCTATCGTTGTCTCGTCTTCTGATTCAGTTCTTGGACCTAAACCAACTCCTGAAACAGTGAGTACCAAGCCTGACTTATCTGTGTTATCCCCTGTTGATAATAACACAATCAAGACCACCATAGTTAATGCTACAGCACATGCTGCAGCACCAACTGACAAAACCAAAACACCTCAAACAGCAACTGAACATGTTACACCTACTGTTTCATCCACTTCTGATCCCAAGAAGGCTGTTGTCACCCCTGTTCCACCTTATGTTCCTTATCCCCAAAGGATGAGAAATGAAAAGGAAAAGGAACAATTCAAGAAGTTTCTAGATGTGTTCAAACAATTGCACATCAACATCCCCTTGGTTGAAGCAATTGAGAGCATGCCTACCTATGCTAAATTCCTTAAGGATGTTTTAAGCAGAAAAAAGAAACTAGTTGAATATGAAATCGTAGCCTTAACTGAAGGTTGTAGTGCCCTTGTAACCAACAAACTCCCTCCTAAGCAAAAGGACCCAGGTAGTTTCACAATACCCTGTTCTATAGGAGGTAAAGCTGTTGGACAAGCCTTATGTGATTTGGGTGCTAGCATCAATCTTATGCCCTTGTCCATTTTTAACACTCTCGGAATAGGAGAAGCTAGACCTACCACAGTTACCTTACAACTAGCTGACCGGTCCATAGCATATCCTAAGGGAAAGATAGAAGATGTATTGGTTCAAGTAGACAAATTCATATTTCCCGCGGATTTCATCATTTTAGACTTTGAAGCCGATAAGGACACACCTCTTTTGCTTGGAAGACCTTTCTTAGCTACTGGTAGAACCATCATAGATGTCCAAAAAGGTGAGTTGACCATGAGAGTTCACGACCAACAGGTCACCTTCAATGTCTTTAACTCCATGAAATACCCCGATGAGAAAGAAGAGTGTTATGGCCTAAGTACTATAGAGTCCTTGTGTCTTGGAGGAACCCTAGAGGATAAGGCAGAAGATGATGAGTTTGATGAGGATGACCTGAATGTAGATGACCTAGAAGATGAGGAATATGATGATGATGATGATGATTTAGGGGATAATGATGACCTCCAATCTGCCAGTATGCTGCAGCCTGTTGTCGCAGCATATGAAGCATTGGAATAGACCACTAAAGAAAATCCCCTACCATCTGTTGAAGCACCACCAACTCTTGATTTAAAACCACTTCCTGCTCATCTTAAATATGTTTTTATAAAAGATGGAGACAAATTACCTGTAATTATCTCTGCCTCTTTAAACCAAAAACAGGAAGAAGAGTTGGTCAAAGTACTTCAAGCCCATACCAAGGCCATAGGTTGGACGATTTCTGACTTAAGAGGCATTAGTCCATCAATCTGTCAACACAAAATCATTTTAGAGGACAAAGACTTCAGATCTGTAGAACCACAAAGAAGACTAAACCATGTGATGAAAGAAGTAGTCAAGAAAAAATTCCTTAAGTGGTTAGATGCTGGAATTATTTACCCCATAGCTAGTAGTTCTTGGGTAAGTCCTGTTCAATGTGTTCCTAAGAAGGGAGGTGTGACAGTTGTTGAGAATGAAAAGAATGAGTTGATCCCAACTAGGGTAGTGTCAGGATGGAGAATCTGTATGGACTATAGGAAGCTTAACAAAGCCACTCATAAGGACCATTTTCCATTGCCTTTCATTGACCAAATGTTGGATAGACTTGCATGTAAAGGATATTACTGTTTTCTGGATGGATATTCTGGCTACAACCAAATTGCTATAGCACCTGAGGACCAAGAGAAAACCACTTTCACTTGTCCTTTTGGTACTTTTGCTTTTAGGAGAATGCCTTTTGGACTATGCAATGCCCCTGCCACATTTCAAAGGTGCATGATGTCCATATTCTCTGATATGTTGGAAACTTCTATGGAAATATTCATGGATGACTTTTCTGTCTATGGATCTTCATATGAAGTATGTTTGAAAAATCTAGAAAAAAGTCTTAAAAGATGTGAAGAGACTGATTTAGTTTTAAATTGGGAAAAATGTCACTTCATGGTCAAAGAAGGTATTGTTCTGGGACACTTAATTTCAAACAAAGGAATAGAAGTTGATAAAGCAAAACTGGAAGTCATTGAAAAACTTACAGAACCTACAAATGTTAAGGGAATTAGAAGTTTTCTTGGCCATGCTGGTTTTTACAGAAGATTTATAAAAGACTTTTCAAAAGTTTCAAAACCACTTTGTCTGTTACTCCAGCATGACCAACCTTTTGACTTCAATAATGATTGTAGGAAAGCTTTCAAAACTTTAAAAGAAGCTTTAATTTCAGCACCAATTGTAATCACACCGGATTGGACGAAACCTTTTGAACTTATGTGTGATGCAAGTGATTGGGCAGTTGGTGCAGTCTTGGGACAGAAAAGAGAAAAAGTTTTTCATCCTATCTACTACTCTAGCAAAACCCTAAATGAAGCACAAGTTAACTACACCACTACTGAAAAGGAATTGTTGGCTGTTGTTTTTGCTTTTGAAAAATTTAGATCTTATCTAATGGGGACCAAGGTTACAGTTCACATTGACCATGCAGCCATTAAATATTTGATTTCAAAAAAAGATGCAAAGCCAAGACTGATTAGGTGGGTGTTGTTACTACAAGAGTTTGATCTAGAAATAATAGATAGGAAAGGTACTGAAAACCAAGTTGCAGATCAATTGTCTAGATTGGAAAAAGGAAAGGACCCTCTTGTTGAAATTAATGAAAAGTTTCCTGATGAACAGCTTTTAAGGCTACAGCACCATGGTTTGCTGATATTGCAAACTATCTGGCTGCTGGAATCATTGCACCTGAACTCACCAAGAACTAAAAGAAAAAGTTGCTTTCTGATGTTAAACATTATCTTTGGGATGACCCCTTTTTGTTCAAATTAGGGGTTGATCAAATTTTGAGAAGGTGTATACCTCAAGAAGATGTACCTGCAGTGCTCAAGCATTGTCATGCTTCTGCATATGGTGGTCACTTTGGTGGCCAAAGAACTGCAGCAAAAGTACTCCAATCTGGATTCTTTTGGCCTACACTCTTCCATGATGCTGATAGTTTTGTTAAAAGATGTAATGAATGTCAAAGAACTGGATCTATTTCCCAAAGACATGAGATGCCCTTAAATGGCATTTTAGAAGTTGAACTATTTGATGTTTGGGGAATAGATTTCATGGGACCATTTCCTATTTCTGGGAACTGTCAATACATCTTGGTAACTGTAGACTATGTCTCTAAGTGGGTAGAGGTTGCAGCTTGTCATAGCAATGATGCAAAGACAGTGGTCAAATTTCTTCACAAAAACATCTTCACTAGATTTGGTACTCCTAGGGCCATAATCAGTGATGAAGGAACACACTTTGTGAACAAAATGATGAAAGATGTTTTAGAGAAGTATAACATCAGTCATAGAGTTGCTACAGCCTACCATCCTCAAACCAATGGCTTAGCTGAACTCTCAAATAGGGAAATCAAGAGTATTCTAGAAAAGGTGGTCAAACCTACAAGAAAGGATTGGTCATTTAAGCTAGATGATGCTCTTTGGGCTTATAGGACTGCCTATAAATCCCCAATTGGAATGTCTCCCTATAAACTTGTCTTTGGAAAACCTTGTCACTTGCCATTAGAACTTGAGCACAAAGCTTTTTGGGCTTTAAAAGAACTTAACATGATGTTAATGATGCAGGTGAAAGGAGAAAATTGCAAATCAATGAGTTGGAAGAACTAAGGGACCAATCCTATGAGAATGCCAAAATCTACAAAGATAAAACCAAAAAATGGCATGATAAGAGGATTATGCAAAAGAATTTCCAAGTTGGTCAAAAAGTTCTCTTGTTTAACTCTAGATTGAAACTCTTTCCGGGAAAACTAAGGTCCAAATGGACTGGACCTTTTGAAGTGAAAAATGTTTTTCCTTATGGAGTAGTCGAATTAATTGATCCAAATAATGGATCATCTTTCAAAGTGAATGGACAAAGGATTAAGTCTTACTTGGATGCTGCAGCAACTACAGGGTCAACCTCTGTAGTGCAACTCCAACCCCAATAATCCTTTTGTCTAAATGAATCCCAACAGTCCAATGTACACATGTAAATAGTGTTTTTAATTTTTTAGTGCAGGTATGATAATGTGTGTGGTAATGTGCAGGAAATCGAAGTTGGTGAATGAATGGAGATGCTACGGCCTGTTTAATGCAAGAAATCGGATTTGAGGGTCATTGTTTTGGTTTTTTAAAAATCGGTTTCAAAGAAAAAAAAGAGAGAAAAATGACCAAATAAAAGGATAGGGTGTGAATAGTATTCCTTCAGTAAAAGAGAGAATCAAATTGGTTTTAAAAAGATAAGTACATAATGGAAAAGTGTTGGTCATGTCAAGATTTTTTCATCATGAGTTTTCTAAGGTCAAATAAGCAAGTACTCCCTTTTATCTTTAAGGAACCTTATTTCACATCAAGACCCTAACCAATTTTAAGTTTAGTTCATTTTTAGTTCCTTTCCAACTAAAAGCCTAAACTATTTTTGAAAACACACTGGAAACTCATTTTGGGCGGTTTGGTTTTTAAGGAACCAACCTTCCATCTTCTTCTCATTTTTCACAGAGATATTTTGAGTGTGTGTGTGTGTGCTCCACCCTCGTCAACGATTTCCATGGCAAACGAAGAAGAAACAGGTGCATCTCCAAAGAAGCTCGCCTCTGCCATCTATCAAAGAAGGAAGACTCGATCCTCTGTTCAGAAGAAGACACCGGAGACGACGAAGAAAGCTGTTGGTGTTGTTTTCCGATCACCGGAAACTTCGCCGGTGACGAGCAAACGCCAGAAAACCACAGAGAAGGGCAAAGGAAAAGGTAAGTCCACTACTACTCAATCTCCATCTGTATCTGAAGAAGTAAACCCAAACCCCAATGTGGAGGAAGCTGCTGTACCAGAAACTCAAAACCCACCCATCCCCACAAATGTCGAAAACCCACCCATCCCCACAAATGTCGAAAACCCACCCATCCCCACAAATGTCGAAACACACAGCACCCTACACTCTCTGGACCTAAATAGAACTAACCCAAATACCCCATTAACCCAAGAGGAAGATTCCTCTGTTTTTCATGATGCTCAGAGGCAAACCGAAGCTTTGAGGGTAAGAACACATGCTGAGTTCGATATGAACATGCCACCTGTACAACCACCTCAACCCACACCAAATATCCTATACCCACTATCAGAATCACCAACAACTGTGTTAGACACTTCTGTGTTTGACACAATCATCCCACAAACCATAACCATGAACATCCCTATGTCACAGCATGATGCTGTGACAACATCTGTGATACATCAACCCCCACCCCTGGTAATGCAATTCCTCCATGATGATGATTTGGACAGATTGTTAAACCCTGGCAATCAAGAGATTGAAGAAGAGGCCAGAAGGGTAGAACAGGCCAGAGGAGAGGAAGGGGTAGGACTAGATAGAAGGGAGGAAGAAGACAGAGATATAGAGGAGATAGTAGTTGATGGTACTACTGAAAGGGAGGGGAGTTCTGGATGGGAAATGACAGAGAAGGAAGCTGAAGATCCTACCGTACAGGATCTGGTTAGGAAGAAAAGTGTTGCTAATAAGGGTAAGGGAAAAAAGGGTAAGAGTGCAAAGAAGCCTCCCACTAAGAGAAACACTAGATCATCAAAAGGGAAAGCCTCAACATCTAGGCCTGTCATAGAGGAGACCATTGTAGAAGAGGAGGAGGCTGTGGAAACTGAAGTAGAAGAGGATGATGAGGGGATGACTAGCAGGCAAATGGGGGAAAGAAATTTCAGTTCTGAGGAAGCAGAAGAGAGCTATGAGTTATTCAAAATGAAGCATGGTCATCTGGACAAAGGTTTCAGTCCAAAAGCCATAGAAAAATCACCATTCATTGTTGAGGTGATAGATGAATTAGGCTGGGAAGAATTGTGTAAAGTCCCACCCAAGCATAACATCGATTGGGTGAGGGAGTTCTATGCAGAGGTGGCTGTGACTAAAGGAAATGAGGTGAAGGTTAGAGGTAAAAAGGTATCTTTTGCTGCTGAAAAGATAAACAATATTTATGAGCTAACCCCACCTGCAGATTCTGTGTACACCAAGCTAATGAGAAGGGCTTCTGCTACTGATGCCAAGAGAATCCTTGGAGTCATAGCAAAACCTGGTGCAGACTGGAAAGATGGAAAAGAGGGCACCAGGGTGTTGGAAACTCACTTTTTGAAGCCACAAGCCAATGTCTGGTTTCATCTGATTAGGCATACCATACTGTCCACATCACATGATACCAGCATTGTCTTTGAAAGATGCCTGCTCATTTACTGCACTATGGAGAGGAAACCATTTGATGTTGGTCAGCTTATCAACAAGAGCATAAAGGCCTGTGCTGCAAAGCCTAAAGGTGGATTATGGCATCCTGCCTTAATCCACAGCTTAATGGAGAAAGACAAAATTCCAAAGCTTGATGATGACGAGTTGGTAACCAAGAAGGCTGCTATGGATATCATAGCAATTGACAGGATCATGAGGAATCAGGTAAAAAGAAAGGGAGATGAGGCTGGTCTAACCAAGAGAGCTACTGGGGATCATGCTACAGCATCTACTGTAGCATTGGATCCCAGCTCAAGCAGTCTTGATGCTACTGCTTTTGCGTTATTGGTGAAAATGATGGAGGAAAACCGACAGAAGTTGATGGCAAATCTGGATGATCAGGAGAGTTTTTGGGAAGAAAAGTTGAATACCCAAAGAGATGACATCGTGGCTGAGTTTGAAGAGAAGGAGATAGCCATGGGAAGAAGAATCAAGAGGCAAGAAAGAGAGCTGGCTGAGCTGAGGAAGGACCTTGCCTTGCATAGGCAATGGGAGAAAAGAAAGGAAGATGTGGTCATGGCAGAATGGGAAACTGATCACCTAAAGGCTGCTACCAACATACCACCATACCCTCAGGAGCTCAGTACCAGAGATGAGGAGCCGCTCAAGAAGACTGCTGCAGCACCTACTCCTCATGAGTAGGCAGGTTCATTTCTTTTCCTTAGCTCCAATTAGATTTTACTCTTTGTTATCTTTCAAAAAAAAAATTAAGTCCTTAGGTGTCTGGGAATATTTGCTGTATTCATGTGCTAATTAGTTGAGTCTAACATGACATAGCCATAATAATTCATGTGTTGCATGTTTACTTTCAAAATGTCAATGCTAGAACCAAACCATGCATTCCTGGGAAGCAACTAGGCAACAAATTTTGAACTCTTGGAAAGGATTTAGGCCATTTTTCTCAAACACTAAGCCTGGCAAACACACCCCTTTGCACCCTTAGCCCTTTGTGCCTAAAAATGTCCCTCAATCAACAATGAGGACATTGTTTCATTCAAGTGTGGGAGAGGGTTGTGTAATATGTTTTAAGGCAGAAAAGATAGAGGACGTAGTCTTCTTATCTTGTCCAATAGAAAAACACCCTTGTGATATTGGCATCACTGGCTCAATCAGTTTTGATATTGGCATTCCGGCTCAATCAAATACCCTTCTGTTATGATATTGGTACATAGCACCAATAAAAGAAAACTGACTGAAGGTAGTTACTGCAGTATGTGCTGCAGCATGAAAACAGAAAGCAAGGAAAGTAAGAGAAAATGAGAGAAGCCCTGAATTGTATAAACCCAAAAAGTCCTATTGATCCTTAGTTCAGATTTGACTTTTGCCTGACAAGAGGAACATGTGCCTTGGCCTATGGTGTTGCATTGAGAAAGTTGAACAAACTTTGATTTATGAAAGGCTATGTTAATTGTTTGATGTTAGCTAATTTTATCACTTTTTAATTTTCATTTTCACCTTTCAAATTGAGTCTTTTGATTTGTCATTTGTGTTGCTTGGGGACAAGCAACAATTCAAGTGTGGGGGTGTGATAAGTGCATAATTTATCACATTCTAAGCACTTATTTTATAGGTATTTAGTCTTATTTTAGTTTCCCAATCATCTTAATTGAGTCTTTTAGTCTGATTTTACCTTTTATTGTAATTTGGAGCTAAGATAAGGAATGAATCTGTTTTGTGCTTATTTTGTAGAAAAATCTAATAGTTCGGTATGCTACAGCATGGTTCGCAGATCCAGGAAAATCAACGACAAGTACTTCATAAACGTTTTGGTTGGGGAATCTTTTAGCAATCTATTCAGCCCTTTTTGCAAGCTAGAAGGCAGGGGCATCTGCAGAAGAATATATGCTTGATAGAGATCACCTCAACAAGAGCATCATATAATCTCTTTAGCTCTTGGATAAAAACCTTTGGTTAAAGAATCTTGTACTAGCTAAAGTTGACTTAAGATGCTTTTCTTTTGTATAAATAGGGGCTGAACCCTGGTTATTAAAAACACTCCACTTCTTGCCTTAAGCAAGTAGTTCTTTAGTCTAGTTTTAAATTGTAGTTTACTTCACTTTAATTCTAGTTTCTCCTAACAAGGAAACTAGCTAGGTAGTTCATATAGCTACTTAGGAGCAATTGTTATTTCCTTTCTTGTTTTAATCCAAAATCGTTGGCACATCTATTGTTTTTAACATTTATATTTATGTTTGATCACCATGATTTATATGTGTTTAAAAGCGATGAGGGGCTAATTCCCGAGCTTGGGTGTAAGTAATGGTTGGGAGATAAAGGCCCTTATGTAGTGGAAGAATGCTTTCACTATTGGCTATCAACCTTGCTATTCATCCCTTGTATTCTAAGCTTCATTTAAGTAGTTTTCTTGACAAAGTGACGCATGTTGTTCTACTTAAGTGAGTTGGTCTTGAATGCAAACCAACGTAAGTCTTTAGAACTCTGAGATGTTGTAATATCAATTTCTTGCAAATTGTGACTTATATGAATGGATTAGTGGATTATACTACACGGGTTGGGTCTCCCATTTGCGTGAGCTGCCTTTACTGGTTGGGTCTCCCTCTTTTGTGGAGCTGCCAGTAGATAGTCCGAAGGGGCTAATCTATTCAATAGCAAAGTTGAGAACCAATGCTGCAGCACCATGCTGTAGCATTCTTCCTAAGCATAATGTTGCTGTAATCCAGCCAGAACTTACACCCTTGCATTTCTTTTACTGTTTTACAAACGTTTTCAAAACTGTTACTTCACTCAAAGATTATTCCTTCGAATTCTGTTCTCGAGATCTTATTTTAAGTTTGGCTTAAGACTAACCGCTTGCTTTGTTTGTCTCTGTGGGATCGATACTTGGTACTTAGTACCACTTTATTACTTGTTTTTCAAAACGATATTGGTTTGGCATGTATACTTGTGTGCTATTCCATTGTTGATTTTAGGGATATATTTTCCACGAACCAGAATCCAACCTGGTTTCCAGGTCTGGAATACGGGATGTGGCCAGGATGACAAAGTCAGCGGTCATCCTTAGGAGCTTGCGATCAGCCTGTGAAAAGTTGGAGTCAAGAACCGTGGGAGCCTCCATGCGGTCCAGGATCTTGGTGAGCAAGGAGTTGTTGTCAGCGACCTGTTTAGTGAGAGTGCTCACCTCACCTTTCAGACCATTAAAGTCTGTCTTCAGAGTTCCAACCTCACTGCTGAGGCTGGTGAAGTTCATGGAGAGCTCAGCGATGGTGTTCTGGAGGGCTGAGAGGTTGGTGGAGACCATGGTTTCCAATGAAGTCACTCCCCCTTGCAGTGAGGAGATGTTAGTTGTTGTTGCCTTAGCTGCAAGGGAAGTGGAGACATCTTTCAGTGTGTCACCAGCAGTTGTGATAGCTAAAGTGTTGTTGGTGATGTTGGTGGAGAGAGAGTCCACTTTATCAGCGATGTCTTTGAGGGACGTGCTGATAGTGCCCAGATTAGGACATGTAACAGAAAATAACTTGTGAGCTAAGGAAAGCTCAGAAGTTAGGGGTGCAGAGAGGGATGTGGATGGTGTTTGGATACTTGTAGGTTCCGGATTAGAGATGGTGTTGAAGTCTCGAGTTCCGCGCCAATGCTCAATATCATCCTCGAAAGAACGGCCAGGGATTGATGTCGAGGATCCTATAAGTCCTGTAGCATTTCTGCATAAGAGATTTTGCAGCGTCGCAACTCTAGTGTCCATCAATGGAAATGATGGCATAGTTGGTGTGATGTTGTAGATGAAAGAAGTAGAGGTAGAAGCAAAGGCTGAGAAAGGTAGGGTTGTTGCAGCTTCAGTGTTGGATCCGCTGGAAATTACCTCCGCAGTGCTTTGAGGCACTGAGGATATGGGGTTCTCATCCATGAATGTTTCAGAGAACTGAGTCTCTGAAACGGTTGTAGAGGGGGTAGCTTCAGCAGATATGGTGGAGTGGACCACGAAATCATCCATCATTGCCTGTGAAGAGGCCAATGTGGAGTCTTGAGCCTGAGAAGGCTTGGGTTGCTCCGTTGAGGGCTTCTTGGACTTATGGCTGCCAAGTTAGGTTGAAGAGTGTTTCCTCTTTTTCACGGAGGAGGTGGTAGTGTCCTGGGTATCAGCGGTGGGTATTGCCACTGTAGAACTAGCCACTAAAGTAGAAGAAGTGGGGCGAAGAAGAGAGAGAAGGGTAGAAAGGCTTACCTCACCCTCAATGGGTTTGAAGTCGAGAACCTTTGGTCCAACCTGAGGAAGTTTGTAATCTCCCTGAGGTGGATAGAGTGGATCGAGGGCCATTTGCAGGATGGCCGATAGGAACCTTAGGTAGGGAATGTTGACGGGACGTTCAGGCTTCTCTATCCGCTCCATCAAGTCTTCAAAGATAAGACGAGCGTAGTCAATGTTCAGGCCTTTGAGTAGGGAGTAAGCCAAGGCTTGTTGACCTTTGGAGGCCTGATGGGTGGAGCCGACCTTTGCCGTCAAGCAGCTGATGACGTGTGCAAAGATGAAATTAATCTCTTAAGGCATCTTATTCTTTAGGATTTTGGTTAGCTTCTTCTCAGGTTGTTTGCTTCGGTCAGTTTCCCATGAATATTTCATGAGATCGAAAAAGTGGATGAGTTCTTTCTCACCTTCAGTGGAGTTGGGGTTGATGAGAGGTACGTAAGGGTTGGCTTTTGTCCTTCCGAGTAGGTTCAGCGCTGAGCGAATACCAGCGATTGAAATCTGCCCGCTGCCATACTCAGTCTGGAAGCCTATCACGGTGAATTCTTTCCCAGACTTTTGAGAGGTGGTGGTGGTATGATGTGCAGTGTACCATAACTGCTGAAGTAGATGTTTATGAGCTGGTGGTTTGATGGTCATCGCAGTGGCGAGTGGGCAGGTCTTGATGAAGTTCACTGCATCATTAAGGTGAGGAGCAGGCTTCTTCTTGGGAAAATCCAGAATAGCGTAGGAGTTGTTCGTTGCCACTACAAGTTGATCAAGCTCACATTTGACATTATCAGCCTTGATCATGGTAGTAGGAAAAGAAGTGTTGCCAGTGGAAGCCATTTCTGTGAAGAACACAAAAGTATAGAAGATATTTCTTAATATGGAAAGAGTTTCCAAAAAAACGTTTTTGAGGTTTTTAGGGTTTTACAGTTTCTTTATGAGGAAAGTAAATGTAAAATAGGGTTTTCTAGTTTTTTAAAAGAAGTTCAAAACTAGTGAAAAACATGTTTTCCAGTTTCCTTTTAAAGAAGGGATTCTGGAAAAACGTATGAATGGGATTAAGTTTAAGATTTTCGTTATAAACTTAATAGAAAACTATATTTCAAGTTTATCACATAAAATCATGAAGAATATAATTTCATGTACAAGAACGTATGTTTTGATTCTTAGAAACAAGAAAATGAATCAAAAACAAGTTTAGAAAAAGATTTTAAGAAGAAGAATGGATTCGAATATAAAACCTATTTGATGTTTTGCTTGTAGAGATGAACACGGTGTCTTAAAAATTCCAGATCCAAGAATGCTTAGAAATTTCTTCCGCTTTGAGAGAGTTCGAGAAGGTAAAAGGAAAAAATATAAACAAGGAAGTGTTTATATAGTAAGATTAGAGAGAGAAAATGATGAGAGGGAAAAGTTTGCTCATCATGACACGGACACGTCCCACGATGCTTATTGGTCAAGAATTCAAACAGACGAACGTGTCAGAGAAAAGGAGTGCCATAGGTTATCCGTTTTGATGACGTCACACATGTCTTTTCATTTTCAAAAGGCCTCCCTGAATGGTTCAGGGACATTTTTAGATGAAGGATCACTGAAAAAGAAAATTCCAGTGATGATTTTGTATTTTAAAAAGAGCACTGAATTAAAAATATCAGCGACCAATTTATTTGAAAAACAACATACTGAAGTAAGCTTCAGCGTAAGAAATAGAAAAACATACCTTAGTATCAGCGAATCAAATTGTTCAGAGATTAGAGGATGAATAAGAAGATAGAATTTCCTTTATCACTGATCTAATGTGTTACCACTGAAGAATTATTCTTCAAGGTCTAGCATGCCAAGCTCACTGATGAGAAAGTTGAATCTTGTCTCATCAAGAGGTTTGGTGAAAAGATCAGCTAACTGAAAAGCAGTTGGAAAAAAGTGAAGTTCTATATCACCATTCATCACATGATCTTTGATAAAATGATAGTTGATCTCGATGTGTTTGGTCTTTGAGTGTAGCACTGGATTATTTGCTATAGCGATGGTACTAATGTTGTCGCAATAGATTGGAATTTTGGAGAGCTGAAGGTCATAGTCTAATAGTTGATTTCTCATCCATAAGACCTGAGCACAACAGCTTCCAACGGCTACATACTCAGCTTCAGCTGTAGAGGTGGACACTGAACTTTGTTTCTTACTTGTCCAACTCACCAGCTTTCCACCCAGGAGCTGACAGCCTCTTGTGGTGCTTTTTCTATCTAGCTTGCAACCTGCAAAGTCACTATCTGAATAGGCAGTTAGATCGAACCCTGAGTCTTTGGGATACCAAAGACCTAGGTTGGGAGTACCCTTCAGATATCTGAAAATTCGCTTTACAGCGATCAGATGTGATTATTTGGGTTCATATTGATATCGTGCACATAAACAAGTAGCATACATGATATCAGGATGGCTAGCTGCAAGATAAAGAAGAGAGTTGATCATCCCACGGTACGCAGTGACATTAACAGGCTTCCCTGAATGATCTTTGTTAAGTGTCAACGGCGGTGCCATAGGGGTTTTCATAGTTGAGCTTTAAGTTAAATCAAATTTCTTCAGCATATCTTTGACATACTTACCTTGGTGGATAAACGTACCCTTGTCATTTTGCTTGATTTGGAGTCCAAGGAAGTAGTTCAACTCACCTATCATACTCATTTTATATTCAGATTTCATTCTCTCAGCGAAACGAGTACATCGAGATGGGTTAGTAGAACCAAATATAATGGCATCAACATATATTTGAACAAGAATGATATGACCTTTTACTTTCTTGAAAAATAGAGTGTTATCAATTTTGCCACACTCAAATTTTTCAATGAGAAGAAAAGACGAAAGAGTGTCATACCATGCACGTGGAGCTTGTTTCAGTCCATAGAGTGCCTTATCCAGTTTATAAACATAACCTGGATGCTTAGGATCAATGAATCCTGGAGATTGTTCAACGTAGACTTCTTCATTCAACCTTCCATTTAGGAACGCTGATTTCACATCCATTTGATATACTTTGAAGTCTCTATGAACAACGTAGGCTAGAAATAGACAAAGCGCTTCGAGTCTTACCACCAGGGCAAAGGTTTTGTCATAATCTATACCTTCCTCTTGTATGTATCCCTGAGCAACTAGACGGGCTTTGTTACAGGTTACAGTTCCATCTTCATCTAACTTGTTGTGATAGACCCACTTAGTGCCTATCACTGTTTTGTCAGATGGTCTTGGAACGAGATTCCAAACCTTGTTTCTTTCGAATTCAGTCAGCTCTTCTTGCATAGCGCTGACCCAGTTTGGATCTTTGAGGGCACCATCAACTTTCTTTGGTTCAATCAGTGAAATAAAATTAACATAAAGACAAATGTTACCTGCACTGCGTCGAGCATGAACACCTGTGTTTGGATCACCAAAAATTTGATCAACGGGGTGATTAATGGTCCATCGCTGAGCAGGAGCATGAGCCGCTGACTCAGAATGAAACTCTAGAATCACTGAAGAGGAAGCTTCAGCGATGTCAGGTAGTAGAGGTACGATAGGCAGAACAGATGAAATTTCATTCACTAACTGTTGAGAGGTTGATGGAAAATCAGATGATGGTTCAGAAACATGCATAGTGTTGATTGGAACAGCTAAAACACAAGATGATTCAGCTTCACTTATCTACATGCTGGGAATGATGACAGGATCATCATCAGCGGTTGGTGTGTTGACTTGAAGGTCAGGGTTAGGATCAGTTTCTGAATCTCTGATAACGCCACTTTTTGGCGTTATTTTCAGTCCATAAACCAATGAGATTGGCTTGTGTTGAAGCGAAAAGGCGTAATTTTATGGTGTATCTAGAGAAATGTGCAGGTTATCCGAAAGAAGACGAGCATCGAGAAAAGAAGCGGAAAAGAGCTAAAAGAGAGCCCAAAACGAAGCCCAACGGAAGCCCGAGATCCAAGCCCAAGACCCGTACCCAGATCCACGAACCAGACCTGACCCACACACTTCCAGAAACCGCGCGGGTTCCTGTGCGGTTTGCAAACCGCGGCCAAAACCGCGGGAGTCCCTGTTTGGTTTGCTATACTTGGCGTTTTCCGACTTTTAGGTCAGCATCTCGACACGTGCGACGGTAGGCAGCGGAGGGGCGATTTTCAGAGTATCTTCACATACTTTGGAGCCACGATAGAGGATTGATTGAGGACAGTTCATCACACAAAGTGGATCAGATCCGAGAGAGAAGGGATTTCATCGTACATTCTTCACGTTTACGTTGACTATGAATTCACACACCACTTTCTATTTTTTTCTAGTGAAAATCCACCCCAACATGAACTAATATTTAGATGTTGGGGGTTGGAGTGACTATGGATTTTACGATGGATGACGTGTAACCGAATGATTGTTTTTATTGATTTGATCTATGAAGCATTTTAATTCAGTTTTCGTTATCAATTGTAGCTTAATCACCTTCAATTGACCTGCATGGTTTTTGATTAAGTTTGAGAAAATTGATTAAAACCTAGATCAAGTAATCAAGTGTCGGAAAGGAGATTCGGGTAGAGATAGCCGAATCACTTTCTGCTCGGAACAGTTTAACTTAATGTATTTCAACCCCTAGGTGTAGATCGAGAGATGAAACCTACGGGTCTTGAAATAAAACATGTTATTGCTTGAGAAAGAATAACAGTGACTTTTACAAATTAGGGTTCTTAGAAATAATCGATAATAATCATTGTTCGGGTATTCGTTCATCAGTAGTATTTCCATAGGAAGTCCAACCCTCAACCTTTTCTTTATCAAGAGTCTTTCCAAAAACCTTTCGTTACTCGATTATCGTTCTTTTTTAGTTTTTAAAACAACTTTCATACCAACAACTCAAAATTGCGATCGTTCAGTTAATAGATTTTATAGTGATTGTGATACTTAGTTCCTAGTTCCCTGTGTTCGATTCTCGTACTTTCAGTACTATTGCTTGATTCGACCCGTACACTTGCGGTTAGATTTAGGGGGGTGTAAACCCGCCTATCAAGTTTTTGGCAGTTTGGTTTGTTTTCATGCTCTCTTGTTTTGATTTGTCTTGATGATGTACTGTACTGTTTTATTTGTTTCTGTTGGATGACTGTAATATTGCACAACAATACTATCACACTTTGTACCATTTACTTGCACATTAGGGACAATGTGTGGGTAAGGTTTGGGGTTGCCAATCGGGCCCCCGTTGATGCACGTTGATGTCCCACATTGCTGAATGTTAGATCATTTTAGCTAATATTTTTGTTTTGGATGATTGAGACCGACCATTGTGGGGAGAATCTTGTGATAGTAACGTGACCATTAGGGAAGGACCGGGGAAAGGACATGACTAGGGACATTAGTGGAGACCACCCAATAGAGAAATTTGAGCCTAAAAGACGTTTTTCATAGTCGAGGGATTTAAACACAAAATTCATATACACTTTTTCGAATTCCTTGTTGTGATTATAGAGTGATCTCGCTATAATATTGCATTGATTAGCAAAGACGGCCATCGGGATATTGGGTAAGGGTATAGTAGACCAGATCGTGTGGACCTTAAGAGATGATTCCAGGCATTGTGTGTATTTTAACCCAATCTTTATCTATCGTCCCTTTTCACCCTTCATGTGTGTATCCATAACCCAGTTTGCAGCCAAACACTCAACCTATTCATTTCAAATCCATCATTAAACCCGAACCAAAAACATTAGCCAACCCGTATCCGAAAATGTGTCAATTAGAGGCAGTAACGAACAGCGAAAGATAGAGCAGAAAAGAAATAGTACAGGCCAGTCATGAAAAATAAATTGGGTCAAATTTTAACCCAAAAGATAGAGAAGAGAGCCAATGTCGCCCCAATCAAAAAAAATTACAGTTAGTTAGATAGTATTTACAGCATATAATAAGAGAGTCAAAGCGACTCCAGCAGTGGCAAATAGGGCCAAGTGATAGACTGTGAAGAAAGTTCAGAACTGCTAATGATTGACACGCCGAGGGTTTTTGATCCGCTTACCCTTCGTTTCCTAACCATAAACCTAGCCCATTACAACCCTTGTAAAGACCTGGATGATCTTCTGGAAAATGTGATTAGGGTATACGACCACCTTTACTGATAGTCCCTGTCTTGCTCCTTGATTCCCTTCAGAGATCAACCTTTTGGGACATTTGTGCGTCTTTCATTAGAGTTGTCATGTAATTTTCGAGTATTATTGTACATAAAATCCTTATACATGACAACATGTGCGACAGCCTAGGTTCGAGTGAAATAAGAGTATCCCGTGAGGTAGGGTCGAGGCGAAATGTTTTCCCTAGTATATTTAGACCTAGTACGACCCTTAATGTAATCGGAGCAGTCACGAGTTCAACTCACAGTGGAAGGCCTTAGATCAAACAGAATAAGGATGGGGCGAGGATGAGATAATCATTAACGAGTATGGGAAATCACCAGTGCATTACGTGGTACCGATTGAGTGTTGTGCAGTTATTATTTCACGGATATATGCTTTTATTCTATTTTATCGCTAATTTGCTTGAGGACAAGCAATGCTCGGTTTGGGGTTGTTGATAACGCCACTTTTTGGCGTTATTTTCAGTCCATAAACCAATGAGATTGGCTTGTGTTGAAGCGAAAAGGTAGAATTTTATGGTGTATCTAGTGAAATGTACAGGTTATCCGAAAGAAGACAAGCATCGAGAAAAGAAGCGGAACAGAGCTAAAAGAGAGCCCAACGGAAGCCCGAGATCCAAGCCCAAGACCCATACCCAGATCCGCGAACCAGACCTGACCCACACACTTCCAGAAACCGCGCGGTTTCCTGCGCGGTTTGCAAACCGCGGCCAAAACCGCACGGTTTCCTGTGCGGTTTGCAAACTGCGGCCAAAACTGCGGGAGTCCCTGTTTGGTTTGCTATACTTGGCGTTTTCTGACTTTTAGGTCAGCATCTCGACACGTGCGACGGTAGGCAGCGGAGGGGCGATTTTCAGAGTATCTTCACGTACTTTGGAGCCATGATAGAGGATTGATTGAGGACAGTTCATCACACGAAGTGGATCAGAGCCGAGAGAAAAGGGATTTCATCGTACATTCTTCACGTTTACGTTGACTATGAATTCACACACCACTTTCTATTTTTTCTAGTGTTTTTATCCACCCCAACATGAACTAATCTTTAGATGTTGGGGGTTGGAGTGACTATGGATTTTACGATGGATGACGTGTAACCGAATGATTGTTTTTATTGATTTGATCTATGAAGCATTTGAATTCAGTTTTCATCATCAATTGTAGCTTGATCACCTTCAATTGGCTTGCCTGGTTTTTTATTAAGTTTGAGAAAATTGATTAAAAGCTAGATCAAGTAATCAAGTGTCGGAAAGGAGATTCGGGTAGAGATAGCCGAATCACTTTCTGCTCGGAACAGTTTAACTTAATGTATTTCAACACCTAGGTGTAGATCGAGAGATGAAACCTACGGGTCTTGAAATAAAACCTGTTATTGCTTTTCAGAAAGAATAACAGTGACTTTTACAAATTAGGGTTCATAGAAATAATCGGTAATAATCATTGTTCGGGTATTCGTTCATCAGTAGTATTTCCATAGGAAGTCCAACCCTCAACCTTTTCTTTATCAAGAGTCTTTCCAAAAACCTTCCGTTAATCGATTGTCGTTCTTATTTAGTTTTTAAAACCAGTTTCATACCAACAACTCAAAATTGCGATCGTTCAGTTAATAGATTTTATAGTGATTGTGATACTTAGTTCCTAGTTCCCTGTGTTCGATACTCGTACTTCCAGTACTATTACTTGATTCGACCCGTACACTTGCGGTTAGATTTAGGGGGGTGTAAACTGTTAATGCCAAAATTCGCACCAAAGGGACAACTTAAGGTCGATGTGGACTTAATCAACTAAAGAAAGGATCTTTCGACGAGACGTGCGATGAGGGAAAAATAAACAAGACAAGGGATTTGATGACGCAGGAAAAACCTCAATCGAGGAAAAAACTTGCGGACGACAGTGGGTATCGTCGCTGCACTATGGTCGCCAATCAGGGGCGACGTCCTTGGTACTGGCGTCGGTCGTATGATGATTACAATACAAATGAAGGAAATACTTCGAAATGTAAAGTACAAGTGTTTGAATGTAAAAACGGGTGTTTGTCGTGTGTGAATACAAAGTGTGAACTTCTGATCGAGGGCTATTTGTCGTGCGTCGGGAGCGATACTTGAGCTTTCCTTCGAGCGTTCTTGAGTTCGCATTAGGGTTCTGGCTTTCAGTACTTGATCTCCAGAGTTTGAATGTTCTTTGCTATGAGTTTGGATGATTTTCTCTGCTGTTTGGTGATGTTCGCTGATGTATACTGGATGTTAACTGATGTCCCTTGATGTGAAGACTTAGCTTGGTATTTATAGTCTTCGTGCCATTGATTAGCTCCATTAATGATTTGATCAACGGCTGGAAACGGTCGCCGGAGTGATTATCCATAATGCTTTTCGTCTGTTACGGCTGTTTGCTGTTAATGGCTTTGACTCCTGCATTAAATACTTAACAAACGTAACAGTCAGGGTTAACGTTAGCTTTGGTCGAAGGTACAATGATCTTACGCGGTAGTCGTACGGGACGGGCGATGCTATGGTCGTGCGTCATGGGAGACGTACGACTTACCTTTTACGGGAGACGACGGATGTTTTATGGGTTCTTGTCGAGACCTTATCTTAATACAAGATTTGGATTATGACGTGCGTCTTACCTGCTCTGGTCGTGGTCGTACGACGTGATTTTTTGCCCAAACAGTTTGCCCCCAAAATTTGAAAGAAGGATAGCAAATCCGAGTTTTAAATTTTGTCAGTCGAAAAAATATGACAAGTGATGGAAATTACCTTAGTTACCTTGGAACTAGGCTAGTCCGCTCTTAACTGAACGAGAAGTCGAAAGGAGAATGAGGTCGTGACATCATGCTGACGTACGATGATGCTTACCAGCTTTCGATGCCAGGTGTCGGTGATTTACTGGGGCATATGAAAGTCGGGGATGCGTGTCGATTTTTTGAAGGGCTCGACCTGTCACGATTTCCTGCATAAATAGAGATCAAAATGGATTGTTTTCTTCAAGCTTTCGAAAAGTCATCTTTTCCAGAATCTCGACTTTTTCCAAATCTTCGGTGACTGATGATCTACGGTGGGCTATGATACCCAAATCGATGACGATGTTGGTTGCGATAGACGCGATGTCCGTGGATTCTGCGCATCTGGCGACGATGTTTTCTGCTACCACGTCGACCCTTTCGTCAGCCAACAGGGGCGAGGGTGTAAAGACGGGAGAGAATGATGGGGATTTTATGGATATCAACTTTGCGTTGTCTTCATCCCTCTTGACTGACTATGTCCTCGTCAGGACGAAGTCGCTTCCGCTTCTGGGGAAATATCAGCTCTTATATTTCAAGGAGCATTTTCCAGGGATCTCTATCGAAGAGATTGGACTGTGTTTAGCCGTACTGGCGTCTTTCATAAGTTTTTCTTTCGAAACTTGTGTTACCGATGTTTATCCCTTCGATGAGAGTTTTCTAATACGTTCCTTTTGTAATTGTGCAGATGTTTTTGTTTTCCTTCACTAAACACGTGAGGAAACTGGAGGTGTTGGAGTGGAGGTCGATTGTCGGAGAGAAGATATTCCTTCCTCCAACCTTAACATTAATCTTAAGAGCCACATTCTCGGAATGCCATGGCGCGAAAGGTTGGGAGACAACTCTGGCGATACTCGTTTGATCCTTGCATTAGTTCTTCAGGATTGTCAGGATTCCGAAGGCTGAGTTTTCTTTGGGCAGAGTTTGTGATTGCTATGTTTCCTTAGATCTTAGGGTAGTTTCTTTTTTTTGCTGAACTCGTGTTTTTAATTACATATGTCGTGGATGAATGTAATATTGTTCATAAAAGTATGAAATAAACGGAGGATCGTGCGACTTAGGCTCTTATTGCAATATAACGGTTGAAACATAAATCATGTATTTGGACTGTAATAATAAACACAAATATATATCATCGATGTGTTAGAACATACAAAGTTTTTCTAAGTTCTAGAAACTTAGATCGAGGGATAGTTTAGACCTGACATGTGACTGTATCGTATGATGAAACTTTAGAATATATGCCCCTGTGATCAAACAATCGAGTCATATACTTGGATACTCATGTCGTGCGTTCCTGCGATAAAGTTCGTTAGAGGTTGGTTGTGGTTTTACCAACGATTTTGCGATGCTTACCATCGTGCTGAAAACTTTGTATGATAGGAAGGCGATTTTAAAAGAAATATTTTTTCAAATGCGTCGCATTCCAACTTCGTGGGATTTCCTGATTGTCGAGGGTTCGAAGTCGATAGGCTCCTTTACCCACGACTTCGGAGATACGATAGGGACCTTCCCACTTGGTAGAAAGTTTACCTGCGTTGAGCTCCTGGGTATTCGGGAATACTCGACGGAGGACGTAATCGCCTTCTTGAAAGATTTTAATTTTGACGTGCTTATTAAAATGTCGCTCGACTGCCTGCTTCTGTGACGCCATTCTGATCAAGGCCGATTCTCTGAGCTCTTCAAGGGCGTCGATGTCATAACTCAAATCAACCAAGTTGTGGTCGACGGATGTGTGCCTCGAAGTTGGGAGATGAACTTCGATCGGTAGGACGGCTTCGCAACCATAGACGAGAGAGAAGGGGTTTGCCCAGTGGACGTGCGTGGCGTCGTGCGATTTGCCCATAGGACCGAAGGGAGTTCTTCAACCCACCTTCCCTTTGCAGCTTTTAATCGTTTCTTGATCGAAGCTATAATAGTCTTATTGCTTGACTCGGCAAGTCCATTAGCTTGGGGATATCTGGGAGTCGAGGTTGTTAGTCTGATATTCCTGTCATTACAGAACTGTTGGGTCCTGTCGCTTATGAATTGGGATCCATTGTCGCAGACAATTTCGGATGGAATCCCAAACCTGCATATGATGTTAGTCTGGATAAAGGAGATAACTTCTTTATCCCTAATTTGGGAGAAGGCAGCCGCTTCGACCCATTTAGAAAAGTAATCCGTGAGTACGAGGAGGAATACTTTTTGCCCCGGAGCAGGTGGTAGTTTGCCAACAATATCCATTCCCCACCTCATGAAAGGCCATGGGACAAGCGTTGAGTGCAAAGGCTCCGAGGGTTTATGAGACATACCTGAGTGTTGTTGATAGGGGTCACAATTTTGGACGTACTTGACAGCGTCTTGTCGCAGTGTCGGCCAAAAATACCCTTGGCGGGAGATACGATTAGCCAAGCTACGACCTCCTGAGTGATTACCACATTCACCGTCGTGCATCTCTTGGAGGATTTTCTGGGCTTGATTTTTGCTGATGACGCACCTTAAATTTAAGCCCGTTGATGATCGCCGATAAAGCTTATTTTCGATCATGACGTACTTAGATGCTTTGAATCTAATTTTTCGAGCCTCCATTTTGTCTTCGGGGAGTTGGTCGTGCACAAGGAAATTTCGAATGTCGCGTGACCAATCATCTTCTTCGTCTTCGATCTGGATGACGTATATGTTTCCAATGGACGGCGTTGCCAGGTGAATCATAGGAATAACATCAAATATTGGTTCAACTAAAGCTGACCCAAGGTTCGCCAATGCGTCGGCTTGAGTGTTCTGGTCTCGCGGAATCTGTTCAATAGAAAAAGATTTAAATTTTTTGGAAATTTCTTTTGCCACACTTAGATATGCTGTCATTTTTGAATCCTTGGTTGCGAATTCTCCATTGATTTGATTTACTACCAGCAGGGAATTGCTCTTGACATGCAGTGCGGTTGCCCCCGAGTCGTGGGCCATATTCATTCCCACGATCAGGGCTTCATATTCGGCTTCGTTGTTGGTGGCCTTGAAGTCGCATCGGACCGAGTATACCATCTTACCCCCCCTGTGGCGACTTTAAGACGACACCCAGTCCAGAGCCTCTAATGTTAGATGATCCGTCGACATGTAGGATCTAAGGCACGTCGCCACAGTGGACACTTCGAGCTCTGCTTCTTTCTCCAACTCAGGGCTGAAATCGGCGATAAAGTCTGCCAAGGCTTGTGATTTGATCGCGGTCCTGGGTTTGAAATCAATGTCGTAACTGCTGAGATATATGCTCCACTTTGCTAAGCGACCTGTCAACTCAGGTTTCCTTAAAACAGACTTAAGAGGAAAGTTAGTTACGACAGTAATAGGATGCGATTCGAAGTAGTGTCGTAATTTTTTAGCAGCTGTGACTAGCGACAAAAGCAGTTTTTCCATGGAAGAATACCTGGTTTCTGCGTCCAAGAGAGATTTACTTACGTAGTAGATTGGTAATTGTTGTTTTTCGTCCTCTCGTGTGAGTACGGCGCTTACCGCATTTGGACTGACATCTAAATACAATTGTAAGACCTCATGATCGTGAGGCTTCGACAACAGAGGAGGCGACGCCATATATTCCTTGAGTTTTTGCAATGCTTGCTCATGATCGTTGGTCCAGTTGAAACCTTTATTTTTCCTGAGGACGTTATAAAACAGATGACATCTATCTGAAGATCGGGAGATAAACCTATTTAGGGCCGCTACTCGACCAGTAAGCCTTTGGACCTCCTTGAAATTTCAAGGAGATTTGATGTCGATGATGGCTTTGATTTGGTCGGGGTTAGCTTCGATTCCTCGGCGAGTGACCATGTGGCCTAAGAACTTTCTAGCACTGACTCCGAAGGAACATTTGGTAGGGTTGAGCTTCATGCTATACTACCGAAAGATGTTGAACGATTGTCTTAGATGCTCGACATGATCGACCGCTTGCTTTGACTTGACGAGCATGTCATCAATATATACCTCCATTGTGTCGCCGAGATGGTCTTTGAACATTTTATTCACTAGACGTTGATAGGTGGATCCTGCATTTTTTAGTCCGAAAGGCATAACTTTATAACAGTAAATACCTCGGTCCGTCATAAAAGCGGTTTTCTCCTGGTCCTCGACGTGCATTAAGATTTGGTTATACCCTGAATAGGCATCCATGAAGGTCAATAGTTCATGTCATGCGGTTGCGTCGACCATGGCGTCGATATGCGGTAATGGGAAAGGATCTTTCGGGCAAGCCTTATTGAGATCGGTGAAGTCGATACAGACCCTCCATTTTCCATTCTTCTTAGCCACGACCACGACATTAGCAAGCCAGTCGGGATACTTCACTTCTCGGATCTTTCCGGTCTTGAGGAGGTTATCGACCTCATCGTTTATTACCTTATTTCTTTCAGGAGCGAATTTACGGCGCTTTTGCTTGACGGGTTTAAATGATGGATCGATATTGAGCTTGTGAGAAATGATGTTAGGGTCAATGCCAACCATATCTTCATGCGACCAGGCGAAGCAGGCAGCATATTCCTGCAAGAAAGATATTATCCTTTGCCTAAGGTGGGGATCGAGAGACGATCCTATCAAGACTTTTTGCTCGGGCTTGCTTGGGTCTAAGATAACTTCTTCTAGGCAATAATCACCGATGGCTTTAGGAACATCTTGCACCTTTTCAAGCTTTCCATGCGCTGGGTCAGCGGTTCGCTCTGAGTTTCCGCCATCTGCCATTTTCCTGTGATAGAGAACAGAAGAAACTCCAAGAAACTATTAGTAGAATGCACGTTCGTCGAGGATTTTCTCTAGATGTAGTCCCACGGATGGCGCCAAACTGTTAATGCCAAAAATCGCACCAAAGGGACAACTTAAGGTCGATGTGGACTTAATCAACTAAAGAAAGGATCTTTCGACGAGACGTGCGATGAGGGAAAAAATAAACAAGACAAGGGATTTGATGATGCAGGAAAAACCTCAATCAAGGAAAAAACCTGTGGACGACAGTGGGTGTCGTCGCTGCACTACGGTCGCCAATCAGGGGCGACGTCCTTGGTACTGGCGTCGGTCGTACGATGATTACAATACAAATGAAGGAAATACTTTGAAATGTAAATTACAAGTGTTTGAATGTAAAAACAGGTGTTTATCGTGTGTGAATACAAAGTGTGAACTTCTGATCGAGGGCTGTATGTCGTGCATCAGGAGCGATACTTGAGCTTTCCTTCGAGCGTTCTTGAGTTTGCAGTAGGGTTCTGGCTTTCAGTACTTGATCTCCAGAGTTTGAATGTTCTTTGCTATGAGTTTGGATGATTTTCTCTGCTGTTTGGTGATGTTCGCTGATGTATACTGGATGTTAACTGATGTCCCTTGATGTGAAGACTTAGCTTGGTATGTATAGTCTTCGTGCCATTGATTAGCTCCATTAATGATTTGATCAACGGCTACAACGGCTGGAAACGGTCGCCGAAGTGATTATCCATAATGCTCTTCGTCCGTTACGGCTGCTTGCTGTTAATGGCTTTGACTCCTGCATTAAATACTTAACAAACGTAACAGTCAGGGTTAACGTTAGCCTTGGTCGAAGGTACAATGATCTTACGCGGTAGTCGTACGGGACGGGCGATGCTATGGTCGTGCGTCATGGGAGACGTACGACTTACCTTTTACGGGAGACGACGGATGTTTTATGGGTTCTTGTCGAGACCTTATCTTAATACAAGATTTGGATTATGATGTGCGTCTTACCTACTCTGGTCGTGGTCGTACGACGTGATTTTTTGCCCAAACATAAACCCGCCTATCAATCTCCAAAATGAGAAAACATCCACTGATTGAGTTCTTCGTTCTCAGCAGATGGTCTTGAGTTTGCTGAACGTGATTCATCGAAGGTGACATGAATAGTTTTTTCTACAGTTTGTCTTCTCTTGTTGAAGACTCTGAAGGCTTTGGATACAGAAGAATATCCAAGAAATATTCAGTCGTCAGCTTTGGGATCAAATTTTCCAAGAGCATCTCTATTGTTTAAGATAAAGCATTGACAACCAAAGATGTGAAGAAAGCTGATAGATGGATTTCTTCCATGGAAACGTTCGTAGGCTGTCTTGTTCAATCTTTTGACGATCAGCGATCTATTCTGCATAAAACATGCAGTGTTGACAGCTTTTGCCCAGAATTGAGTAGGAAGATGAGAATCGCTGAGCATTGAACGAGCAGCTTCGATGATCGTTCGGTTTCTTCTTTCGGCGACTCCATTCTGTTGTGGTGTTATCACTGAGGAAAAGTTGTGAGAAATACCCTTACTTTCAAAGAAGTTATCAAGGGAACTGTTTTTGAATTCACTTCCATGATCACTCCTTATTGAGCGAATAGTAAGATTATTCAAGACTTCCATTTTCCTGACAAAAGACATTAGTTCTTCTGAGGTGTCGCTCTTAGCACGGAGAAACATTACCCAGGTGTACCGAGAGAATTCGTCTACAATAACCAGTGTGTATTTCTTTCCAGCGATGGATTGAACGTTGACAGGGCCAAACAAATCCATGTGGAGAAGTTGAAGAGAAGATGACACTGAGGAAACTTGCTTTGACTTGAAGCTAGCTTTGGTTTGGTTTCCTTTTTCACACGTTGAACAAAGAGATTCCTTAGCGTATGAGTGTTGAGGAAGACCAGTGACTAACTCTTTTGAAGAAAGAGTATTCAGCGTCTTAAAGTTGAGATGAGAGAGCCTTTTATGCCATAGCCAGTTGACATCAGAAGAGGCTTTAGAGAAAAAACAAGCATTCTCAGTGGTTGTTGAGTCCATGTTTATTACATAAACATTTTCCAAACGATATCCACTGAGAGCAACTTTCTCCTTCTTGTCAGTGACGAAACATGCTTCCTTAGGGGCTGTTTACCAAATTTTCTATTAAGTCCTGTATGGATAAATTTGTCTGTCTCGATAAATTTGTCTGTCCGGATAAATTGTTGGTGTTGTTTACTTTTTTATCTGAATCAACGATCTAAATGATATAAATGACCAATTTACCCCTAAGAATAAATTATATATTATTTGATAAATTTAGTCACCAAAATACCCACTTCTTCATCCCCTTCATCTTTATCACTTCATCTCTGAACCAAACCAAACAAAAGGAATTACAGAAAGCAAAAGAATTCATCCTCTCCAATTTATTTCTTCTTTCTTTCTTTCTCCCAGGGTTCAAACAACAGAAAAAAAAAGAATCAATAAGATCATAATTTTAGGTTCATGAAAACAAGTTCCTGGAAAACCACTTTTGTATTCAAAATGAGAAGTTTTTGGAAACCAAAATTTGTGTTTAAGGATCTTTTATGTTCAAACATCACACCCATTTGTATGTTATCTTGTATCCATGTAATCAAAGTTATTGACAGGTTTCTAGAAATCCACATATGAGGGAAAAAATAAGAAAACCCACCAAAAAACATGGGATTTTTCGCCCAAAAAATGGTGTTTTAAGGACATAGAAAGAAATCGAGTGCATAAATCGTTGCATTTTGAGAAGAGATTGGAGAAGAAATCGATCGCAGAAATCGCTGCATTTGGAGAACAGATCGAGTGCATTTGGAGAACAAAATCGACTGCAGAAATCGTTACCTTTGGAGGAGAAATCAAGTTCACATATCGATTTGAAGAAAGCCTTTGAAACCGTGTTCCGTTTGGAGGAGAGATGGGAGTAGGGTTTGCCCTTTTATTTTGGAGGCGTGTTTATTATTAAAAAGGGTAGGGCTGGTCTTTTTTGTGGCTGAACCTGGACAACACAAGGTTTTCATCTGTGCGAATAAGTCCATGGCTGTGCGAATAAGCCGTAAGTAAACACTCTATTTTGACTGAGCGAATAAGCCATTTAGACAATTAAGCCCATTAAGTTGTAAGTAAACAGCCCCTTAGTGAAGCAAACTTTAAAGTCCTTGTCACATAGCTGACTGATGCTAAGAAGATTGTGCTTCAGCCCTTCAACGTATGCGACTCTTCTGAAGGTTGTTGTACCATTTAAGAGTAAACCAAACCCTCGGGTATAGCCTTTTCCATTTCCACCAAAGGTCACAGAGGGGCCTTTCTCTTTCTTGTATTTAGTGAGCAGGTTTTTCTTTCCAGTCATATGTCGAGAGCATCCACTATCAAGATACCAGATACCCTTCAAGACCTGCAAATAAAGGAAGATTAGTTTTGAATAGGTACCCACTTAACTATGGGACCATATTTGTCAGTAGTGGTAGAGGAAGTAAAAGGTTCAGCAATCTTCGCAGCATCTGAAGATTCAGCTTCAGTAACATTCTTCACTTTGGTTAATTTCTTAACCTCAGTGGTGGTTTTCACCTTAACCTGATTTGCACCAGGATTGGTCTTCTTTGCCTTGGGGGCATTGATCTTCACCTTGGCTAATTTCTCAGCTTTAGTGGTTGTAGGGCATTTGCTAGCAATGTGATCGGTAAGTCCACAATGATAACATTTCCTATAGCTAAAAGTAGCTTTAGGACCATTGGCATGCTTATTAGAGAATTTTAAATTAGCAGGGCCAGCACCAAGAATACCTTTGGCATTGGAAATTGGAGGAACTATCAGTTCTTCAGATTTCTTACCAATAACATCCACTCTTATTTTAGGAGTAGATCGTTGAATGAATTCAGGTATCTTAGTCCTAGAAGTAGAGGGATGGCTCGCTGAAGGTTTTGAAACTTTCAGCTCAGGTACATAGGTACCCTTATGAGGTTTTTGAACAATTTTTTCTTTACCTTTAGCAATCAAGGTAGGTTTGTCCTTAGGGATGGGAGTTTTAGAAGAAGCAGAGCACTGAGGTAATGAGGTGTCAGGGACAGAAGACACGAACATTCCAAACTTAAGCATGGAACGATCAGTGGTTGGTTCTTCAGCGTCAGCTTTGTAACCAAGACCACTTTTGTCTATGGAAGGGATCTGAGCACCGATTATTTCAGTGATATTTGTTGAGGATTTATACCATCCTTCAACAGTAGCCTTTTCAGCTTTCAGTTTAGCGACAACTTGTTCTCGCTCGATGCTGATGACTTGATTTACATCGACCTGATCTTTAAAATTATTTTCAATGTTTGAAAGCTCTTGAATTTTTAGGTGACAATTTTTAAGCTCTTCAGTTAAATATATATTCATTTGTTCAGCTTTGGTCTTGCCATTCATGGCATCGTATAAATCGACAGTCAACGTATCGATAGCTCGAAGTCTATCAGCTTCAGTGATAGCTGAAGTAGAGGTAGTAGAGATTGATACCTGAGAATAAGAAGTGGAGGGAATTTCAGTTTGTTCTTCCTCCTCTTCTATTTTGGCCATGAGGCAGAGATTGGACTCATCTTCTTCATCTGAATCTGATTCTTCATCAGACTCAGCCCAGTCATGATCTTCAGCGATCAGACCTCTTCCCTTCTTTTTGTATGCTTTCACCTAAGCATACTTTTCTTTCAGCTTTTGATATTTGTCATCTCTAGCCCTTGGGTTAGAGGATTTCTTGAGGGAAGAAGAGGGTTTGAAAACTTTCTTTGACCTACATTCACTTGCAAAGTGTCCTACTTTTTCACAGTTAAAGCAGGTAGCAGTAGCCTTATCAACAGGGGTAGATTTAGGCTTGTCAGTGATAGAGGGAGGTTTATTTCTTCTGAAGTTACTCTTTCTAGCAAACCTTCTGAAAGAATTTGTCAGGGGTGCTAGAGATTCATCAAGTTCTGAAGGATCAGCGTCTGATGAATCATCAGAGTTAGATTCCATTTCAGTGATCATGACAGTTGATCGCTAAGCAGGTACTGACTCTGAAGAGAGTAAAGCAACGGGTGTGCTTTTGGAATCTTTGACAAGATTCTTCTTAAGTTGACACGACTGCTCATGATTGAGCATAGTGCCAAATAAGGTAGAGAGGGTCATAAATTTCAGATCCTTAGAGAGCTTAAGACACATAGAATAGTTGTACCGGCTTTCAGGAAGACATTCCAAGAATTTTGTCAGGATCTTGGAGTTAGAGTAGGTCTTACCAACAGTTTTTAAATCAATAATTAAACAGTTAAAACGTTGGTGAACTTCAAAAAGAGTTTCAGTCTTACCACAAATGAAACTTTTGTATTGTCTTACCAGGTTAATTCTCGTGGACTCTTGTACATCATCAGTACCTTCATACTGAACGCAGATAGTGTCCCACATGTCTTTGGAACTCTTCAGGTTCATTATGGAATGATACACTGTTAGGGTCAATTTATGTGGAATATAAGTTCAAGGGGCTGAATTGTATTTGTTTAATTTGAGCCTTGTTAGTGACCGGGCCATGGGCTTGTTAACCACGGGCCCGACATATATAATGTTTTGTTTTAGCCATTGTTTAGGCTAGTTGTTCATTTTAACTTTCCAAAGCTTATTGTAATTCTCTCTCAATATTGAAAGTAAAGTGGATGACCAATTGAAATCATATCGTGTGTTATTATCTATTGATTTCTTATTGTTCGTTGCACGGATCTGGAACTATCAATTGGTATTATAGCAGACGGACAAATAGATTCAAAGTGCTCCATTCGAATTCTGGTAAGTTTTTCTTTCATACGGCTGTGTTCTTAAGTGACAATCCATATTTTGATTATGTTGAAATTGATCGTTTTCGCTTATTGGATATTGTTAGTATCATTCTTATTAGTGATTCTGCAAGTTTTCGTATTCTAATTCGATCGTTTGAGTGAGTTTCAAGCAAATCAAAGTTCAAAAGTTTTGGTTGTGTTCTTGAGAAAAATCGAATTTTTAACCATCAAAACTTGTTGTTTTTGCTTCAAAATCGATTTGGGTAGTGTTATTTTTGTGTTTGGTCAACTTTCTAATCTCTCAGGAACGTTTTTGAGCAACCCTAGTCGATTCCCATATGATTTGAAAAGTCCAGCCGCACTTTCCGGATACCAGCAGCACTTTCCGGACACATCACAGCTTTCCGGGTAAGTTCCATAATTTCAATCTTTCCGGATATCATTGTTCCGGAAACCCAAAGTTTCCGGTTAAATACTTTATCCGGACAACTCAACGTTTTCGGTAACATATTTTATCCGAATAACTCGAAGTTTCCGTTTAAATTGATTCTTCCCGGACACTCCATCATTCGGAAAGCGTATCATCCGGAAACCCATTCCATCCGGTAAGTTCCTGTTTTACTATTTTTATTCGGAAACTATTGCCTTCCGGATACCCTTTGTTATCCGGAAACTTTAGTCTGTCCGGACACTCTCTTTTTTATCCGGACACTTCTGTGTTTTTATCTGTTGTCACTCAATCTGATCCGGACACTTCCAGATCAAACAGCATATCCGGTAAGTTCATTTCTGTTAAATTCTTACCTGTTTCTAGTACAACTCAGTTGTAGAACCTGCGTTAGGATACCACTCGTAGTGCCTTGCGTTAGGTTATCACTTTGAATCGAACACATCGTCTGACGATCACTCCAGTGCAACTGAAGATGTCTTCACGCGACGCTCTTGCAATCGGTACTGACTCCAAACCACCTTGTCTCTACCAAGGTGAGTACAGCCAATGGAGGGACAGATTCATCATCTTCATTGAGTCGTAGGACAACTTAGAGTACATTTGGTGAGCTTTAGAAGATGGGCCAATTCCTACACCAATGAAGAACGTTCCACCAGCCCAATAAGGTGGTGACACACTCACTGTGAAAAAGACTCTCAACGATTTGACCGACGACGAAAAAGGTATGCTTGAGGGAGAAAAGCATGCTAAGAGGTACCTTGTTCAAGCTCTCCCCAACACGATCTATACTGCCATCGACAGTTACAAGGATACAGCTAAGGGCATGTGGGATCAGGTGGAAAAGATGATGCGTGGGAGCGAAGTCGGGAATCAGCTGAAGATTAATAGCTCAATAACCATGTTTGATAGCTTTAAACAACGCACCGGTGAATCCCTTTCCCAAACTTATGAACGGTTCTGTCTTCTTCTCAACGAGCTCCACAAGAACAAGATTACTCGTTCGAACACGGAGAATGCTCTTAAATTTCTCAACAATCTTCTGCCTGAGTGGAAAGTTTTTGCTTCACACGTAAAGCATAACCACCTGATGGAGAAAGTTGACATCCACGAGCTGTATGAGACGCTTCTTCAAGATGAAGATGAGGTGATGGAAATACTCAAAGAGAAGAAGGTCGCATCCAAGCCAGCTGCTGATCCTATAGCACTCATGTCCTCCAAACAAGGGAAATCTTCTGGCCGTCACTCCAAACGTGCTCAAAAGCAAAGCTCTTCTGAGTCAGAACCTGAAGAAAAGGAAGATAGTGAGTCTGATAATGAACTCTTTGAATTCAAGAAAGCTATGGCCATGATCTCTAAATCTTTTCAACAACAGAAGTTCTACAAGAAGCCATCGTCCAATAATCAGCGCTACTCCACCTCCTCCAACAAGCGCCATGATTATCAGGACAAGTATGAAGGAAAGAAGAAAGCCCATGAGCAAGATAAGTCTGAGAAGAAGGAAAAGACGGAGAAAGATGACAGTAAGAAGAAAGATGAGCCCGTGACCTGTTACAACTGCCGAAAGCTTGGTCACTTTGCAAAAGATTGTCGGAAGCCAGTGGTAAAGAATGCTCACTACTACAAGGCGAAACTCGCATTGGCTGAGCAGAAGGAAGCTGGAGCAGCTCTGTTTGTCGAAGACGACTACTGGTTGGGTCGTTCTGATGATGAAAGTGATTCTGATGGTGCTAATGCTTTCATGGGATATCACTCTCCAGCCGATGAAAAAAAGTCAAGTCAGGTATGTGAATCTAACCAACAAGATTTCTTGAATCAAATGCAATCACTTGCTGAACGGGCAGATTCCTTTAAGGCCACCTCTAATGAACAACTGCTTGAGATTAGATCACTATCTGAAAAGCTAGATGTTCAAAAGAGAATAACTGAGAAATATAAGTCTGAAATTGCTAATTTAAAAGACAAATGCAAAAATCTTTCAACAACACCTAAGGACTTAAGGGCCAATATATCTGAACTCCAGTCTCAGTTTGATCAGTGTATGAATGAGAAAGCAGAAATTGTTTATCAATGTTCTGCTCTTCAAATTCAGTACAAGGAATTTGTTACTAAAATTCTTGATCTTGAAACCAAACATCATAAAAGAGGTCAAACTGATCAAACTATCCATATGAATAAACCAAAGGAGTTCACTTATTTCAACAAGGACTGGGGAATCGGATATGATAACCCGCACTACCTGAAAAAGGGTATAGCCAAAAGACCTATATTGTATGATTTTAGTTGTCTTGGAATAGCCAAAGAGTATCCGGAATATGCAATTAAATGGACTGGTCCTCTTGAACCTGAAAAGGAAGAGGAAACTGAGGAATACAAGCGCACACGCACATCCATAATGCAACTTCCATTTTGTTATGGATCTTTAAATTATTCCTATGAGAAAAACAAGAAGTACCTCTCGAATGACTACTTCAATTGCTATAAGGTTGCAACGCCCAAGGATTCTTCCAAAAAGGATGAGGTCCAAGCAACCGAAACCAAGACTGAGACGGATGGGTTCAAGCTCTATGTTCCCCCTCTCATCTTGGAAGCAAAGATAGTCGAGTTGGAGGAGTCACTCGAGAAAGAAAGGTCAAATTTTCAAAAGGAAAAGCAAGCGCTAATCCAGAAACTTGAGAATCTTAAATCGATCAAAACTGAAACTGTGCCTGATGAAGGACAGGAAATCCTTCGGTGTGAAATCACTAAGCTCCCATCAAAACTGGCTGCCTTGGCAACAGATGCGAAGCAAGAGTATACGAGAAATGGTCAGCTCCAAGAGCAAATTGTCCAACTCCAATCTGAAAAGCAGGTTTCACCCGATTCTTCCTCTAATTCATCGGACACGTCTTCGTGTAAAGCTTTTATAATCAAAACCTATTTATCACAAGACGATAAAGATTCTCAAGACGAGAATGTTTTAAGGAATTTGAACTCTGATTTTTTCCTAGCTTCCGCACCAAATTCCCCAAAGCACACTGACACTAAGTGTTCCTCGCCTTCCTCGACCGATCCAAGTCCCGCAATTCCGGGAGTCAATTTTTCTGAATATATGAACTCCGAAGGCAATTCTGATGAAGAGTTTGAGTCGTTCCCCTTCGACAAACCTCTTCCGAGTCATACTGATTTTTTGTCTCCAGTAGTCAATCGACCGGTCAATTTTCTAAAGGGGGACTGTTCAAAAACAAAGACCCCAGCTGTAATTAAGATTTCTAAATCTAAACATGTTTCTCAAACACAATCACATCCGAGGCAAAAGACCGAGCGATTGCCTATCAAAAATACTACTTCTTCAAAAGTCACTGACCATGTTGTCCCAGATAAAAATGGTCGCGCTAAACAAGAAAAACCAAAGTGGCTAGCTAAGGAACCTGTCGAGGATGCAGCATCAAAGTCTTTCAATATAGTTTTTTATCCTAGAATGAACAAAAACGATTGTGCTTGGAATCATAGGAATGATTTTGTTAAACGCGATGTTTCTTATCCAATTAAACTTTATTCCATTCAGCAATTGATTCAGTTATCGCATGATTGTTTGTGTTGTTCTAGTTGTGGTTGGAATGACTTTGATGATATAAATAATAATGATTGGTTTGGATCTTATCATATATATAATCACACACCCAAAAACAAACCCCGTAAAACCAAGAAGAAAAATCATAAACAACGGGGTTCCCAATCAGAGGTTAAACCACAGCAGGAGAGAACACCCATTCCAAAATAGGTTTCTCCTACTGAGGTTAAACCGGCACCCAAGAGGCAACCTGCTACAAAACATGTTCCTCCAAAAGGTGTAAAATCTACACCTAAGAGTCAAGTTCCTCCGAAGGGTGTCAAACCTAACCCTCCAGGACCCATGCAAATATGGGTACCTAAAGTCCGCTAAACATGTTTTTATAGGACGGTCATATGTGGTACTTAGACTCTGGATGCTCCAGGCACATGACCGGAAGGAGGGAACTTCTCACGGACTACAAGGAAGACTATGGCGGAGATGTGAGATTTGGGAACAACGACAAGGCGCCGATCGTGGGCTACGGCGACACTGTCCAAGACAAGATCACTATCAAGAAGGTGTCACACGTCGTGGGATTGGGACACAATCTGTTCAGTATCGGCCAATTCTACGACAAAGATCTCGAGGTTCGGTTCAAAGCCAAAAGGTGTAGAATACTCAATGACGACGGAGTGGAGCTACTGGTTGGAAAGCGCAAGACCAACCTCTACACCATCGACCTCGCAACCCTGAAGCCCGATAACCCTGTCTGCCTGATGTCAAAGGCGAATTCCGAACAAGCATAGATTTGGCATCGACGTCTCTCGCACCTCAACTTCAAAAGTATCAACAAATTGGTGCTGGGCGGACACGTGAAAGGCATACCCGATCTTCAATTTGTTAAGGTTCGTCTCTGCGGGGCATGTGAAATGGGAAAGATGAAGCGAGTGTTGCATCAGTCGAAGACAGCTCCGAGCACGTCCCGGTCCCTCGAACTTATCCATATGGATTTGTGTGGACCGATGCGTGTTCAAAGCATCAACAAGCGCAAATACGTCCTGGTGATGGTGGATAACTTTTCGCGCTACACATGGGTCAAGTTCCTTCGCTCGAAAGACAAAACTCCGGAGCTGATCATCAACCACTTGAAGTCCATCCATCTAAATCTTCAAAGTCCAGTTCATACTATCAAGACCGACAACTGGACGGAATTCAAGAATCAAACGGTGAACGATTATCTGACTTCTGTCGGCATTTCGCAAACCTTTTCGGCGGCACGCACTCCTCAGCAAAACGGAGTGGTGGAAAGACGCAACCGTACCCTGGTCGAAGCGGCTCGCACCATGCTTTCTCAATCGAAACTACCGCTATTTCTCTGGGCCGAAGCGGTGTCTACGGCTTGTTACACGCAAAACCACTCCATCATCAACAAGCGGTTCAACAAGACGCCGTACGAGAGCATCAACAAACGCATTCCGAACATCAAGTACTTCCATGCATTCGGATGCACGTGCTACGTCTTGAACGACAAGGACGATCTCGGAAAATTCAGCCCAAAGGCGGACGAAGGAGTTTTCATCGGATACTCCATGCAGGCTAAGGCTTATTGCGTTTACAACAAACGGACTAAAACCGTTATCGAAAGTGTAAACGTGACATTCGACGAATATGTGGACTTGGCTTCTGAACATATCAGTTCAGAACCCGGTTTAACTGGCGTGCTAGCTTCCGAACATCCTCGTTCGGGATCTGCACAAGCGACAGTAAATCCGAATCATGCATCTTCATCGAATGCTGATCTTTCAGATTTAGATTTATTGTTTAAATACTTTTATGATGACATATTTAATGCTTCCACTCCTCCTGTATCAGCACAACCTCGACTTGAAGCTGCTCATATCGAGGATTCGGCGAATCTATCTGGTTCGCCGCCTTCTACAAGCACGCCGTCTATCACTGTAGAGACAGCTCAACCGTCATCATCAACCTCGTCTGATACTACTGTCCCCCCGGAGGAACCCGTAACAAACCCGGAGATCGCTCCACAAGATTCGTCATCTGCTACAATCAACGACCAACTTCTAAACTCCTCGGAACCAGAAGTTACTCAACCGTCGACGAATCCTCCCCCATCTCCTCCGAAAAACCACCCGGCTACACTTGAAGCGGTACAAGACCTTCCATCTGGTAATTATGTGGATCCGGACGTATCTCACTCAACTCAACAACCTCTTCCATACACCACCAAATGGATGAAAGCACATCCTCTACACCAAATCATCGGTGATCCCTCCACTCTTGTACAAACGCGAGGCGCATCCGCCAACTTCTGCCTCTTCTCCGGCTTCTTGAGCAAGATCGAGCCGACAAACGTACGCGAAGCGCTCGAAGATCCCGACTGGATCATAGCCATGCAAGAGGAACGCAACCAGTTTGAGGCCCTCAAGGTATGGCGACTGGTCCCACGTCCAACTCACAAGACGGTGATCGGAACCAAGTGGATCTTCAAGAATAAGAAGGACGAGGATGGCATCCTAGTACGAAACAAGGCGCGTCTCGTGGCTAAGGGATACCGTCAGCAAGAGGGGATCGACTATGATGAGACCTATGCTCTGGTGGCAAGGATAGAAGTGATACGTACGTTCCTTGAGTACGCCGCGCACAAGAACTTCACGGTCTTCCAAATGGATGTGAAGACCGCATTCCTCTACGACGATATAAAGGAAGAAGTATACGTGTCGCAACCGGAAGGATTCGTGGACGATTCGAAGCCTGATCATGTCTACGTTCTAGACAAGGCGCTTTACGGTCTAAAGCAAGCTCCACGAGCCTGGTACAACACTCTGTCCGAGTTCTTGTTAAAATCAGAATTCACGCGAGGTAAGATCGATTCCACTCTATTTATGAAGAACGAAAAGGGTCATATTGTCTTAGTTCAAGTGTATGTCGATGACATAATTTTCGATTCTACCAATCCTCAGTATGCAAAGAACTTTGCCAAACTTATGGGAAATTTTTTTAAAATGAGTATGCTTTGTCAGATGAATTTCTTCCTTGGTCTTCAAGTTAAACAACTGTCGACCGGGATATTCATAAACCAGGCTAAGTACATCCAGGATATTCTTAGGAAATTCCAGATGGAACAGTCCTCACCAATGAAAACTCCCATGGCAACCGGTACAAAGCTTCACGCCGATCCTCACGGAAAGGATGTGAACACTAAACTGTATTGGGGAATGATCGGTTCTTTGATGTATCTAACCGCAAGTAGACCGGATATCATGTTTTCAACTTTTTTATGCGCCCGATTTCAATCAAAACCAAAAGAGTCTCATTTAATAGCCGTCAAACGAATTTTTCGTTATTTACGTGGTACTGTTGATCTTGGCTTGTGGTACCCGAAAGAGACAGGTTTTGAACTATCCGCTTATTCTGATACGGACCACGCAGGCAGCATGATGGACCGGAAGAGCACATCGGGGCATGTGCAGTTCTTGGGTGGGCATCAAAGAAGCAACAGTGCGTCTCTACGTCGACTGTCGAGGCGAACTACGTGGTCGCCGCGAGCTGCTATTCTCAAGTGATCTGGATGCGCACCCAACTCAAGGACTACGGCTTCACATACGTAAAGGTGCCCATTTACTGCGACTCGAAGAGCGCAATCGCCATATCCAGCAATCCGGTCCAACGCACCAAGACCAACCATATCGACGTTCGGTATCATTTCATTAAGGATCACGTTGAAAGAGGTACGGTCGAACTCTACTTTGTAAATACTGAGCATCAGTTAGCAGACCTATTTACCAAACCCTTGGACGAAAAACGTTTTAACACTCTGGTGTCAAGTTAGGTATGCTAAATCTGAAGACTTGATCTGCCTGTGTGCCCGTTTCAAGTTCCATACATCTATGAGAAACTGTCTACTCATCATCCGTTGTTTACACTCCTGATGATTGAGTATCCACTTTCTCGCACTTGTATTCTACTTGTATCAGTTACACAGTTAGATTGAGTCTCTGTATTTATTAGGTAGATTTCGTTTGTTTCCTTTCTTTCCACGTGTGGTCCTTTTTCTTTCATACTGTCGTCTACTTTGTTTGCTTATATCTGTGCTTTCACGAGTGTTCATGTGTTCAGGGGGAGCACAAACCGGTATCAGGTAAGTTTACTTTATTGTTGAGGGGGAGCGTCACACACAATATTTTTTTAACTGATGAAAATTTTTCTGTGTGTGGATACTCCCGTGTGCATTTCACGCACATTCTGAGGGGGAGCATCTAACTAGATGTTCATCTTTTGAGGGGGAGCGACACATTTTTTTAATGTGAATAAGTTTTTTATGTGTCGGCCTCTCCATTGCACTCTACTGCACTATCTGTGGGGGAGCAAAGTCATCCCCATGCTCAGTTTGAGGGGGAGCGAGAGAATGTTCTGTCAATATCCTGAAGGTATTTTTTTTATGTGAGAGAACAAAATTTTTTAAAATGTCAAAAGTGTCTGGATAGGTTCCGGATACTCATCTGTCCGGACAGTCTACTTTCCGGACCGGATGGGTATCCGGGTAGACCCACCCGGATTCAATGGTCCATATAAATGCTTCCGGATTCCACTATTTCACTCATCCGGAAACTTAGACAAAAACCCTAAACCTCTCTCTTTCTCTCTCGCGTTCGGACTCTCTCACGATCCACGATTCTCTCACGTATTTTGCTCATTATTCAGGTATGTTTATCGTTTATCCCTCTCGACTTCCTTTACACTCATCTCGTGCTCCACATCACTCATATCGACCACAGATATGGTCGATTACATTTTCCGAAAACCCGTTTTTGGAGTCTCTAAGACTTCGGGTCCATTCGATGGAATATAAGTCGACCTAGTTGAGTCTGTGTGTTAATAAGCGTTAATCAACACTACCTTTATGCTTTAACACCTGCTTGGGACTGCGATTTGTATGTTTGATATTATTGCCTGTCGTCCGGACACATTCATCGTGTCCGGAATCTACCATGGTTATGATGTTTTATCCGGAAACTCTCATGAAATAGATATTTTGTCCAGTTACTCTCAACATCCGGAAACCTAGTTGTCCGGAAACCCCAGGGTTTCCGGTAAGTTCAACTACCGGATTGTTGAGGGTCCGGTACCTTATATGTCCGGTAACCTAAGCCATCCGGAAACCATTCTAGTCCGGAATCCTCATCTTGTCCGGACACTATCTTCCTATCCGGAAACTGTTGATGTCCGGACACCTTTTGTCCGGATAGTATGGTTTGTCCGAACAGTTGTGTGTTCCATTGTTATGTCCAGACAACACTATGTTTATTAGTTCTGTACGTGTTTTCTCACTGCCTGTCCTCAATCTGTCTCAGATTGAGCCACTTAATGCAAAGGTACGCGCCGTCACTTGTTCATCCGCCTCGATTACTTACTTGGGTTCTTTTTCAGATATTCCATGGCGGATCAAGAACAACAGCAACATCCCGAAGAACAAATTCCTCCCCAAGAGGAATTTATCGATGCAGAAGCTGATAATGCTTTGGTCGACCCTGACCATGGCATTGAATTGGTAGCCAACAATCACCAACTGGACGCAGCTGAGTTCAGACCGCTAGAACAACATCGGGTAATCGTGGACATATTACTTCGTCACCCTCCACAGCCGATCTCCCGTTACTTTATGTGCTTCAAGTGTGGCTCTCTGCCTAAGTTATTACGGCGGCCAATTCACATACCATCACGGCGCGGATAGACAACCACCCCTTCACGCTCACACCTGAGTCCTTCCGGCGTCTACTGTCACTACGACCCCGCGGACATCCACGCTACGACCCCGTGGTCAATGACGCGACTCTATGTGCTCAAGTACGTGCTCTCGGATACAACCACGCTCTTGATCGACCTTCAGCTTTCACCCGCAAATATATGGCGCTCATCTGGTACACCTTGTTCACCATACTGAACAGGTGTCTCTCATCCAGATAGAAGGGAATAAACCAGTGCACCGGCGACTTCCTTCGTCTATTCCATGTCGTGTACTACAACAGACACGTCGACTTCGCGATGATTATCTGGCGCGAAATGGTGCAAGCTATTCGACAAATTGGTGGTACGAAGCAAAAGAAGTTCCTCCCATACCCTCGATTCCTATCATTGGCTGTGCGCCAACACATGGACGTGAATCCAGCAATACCGCGACGCCTTAACCATCCGGTATGCCTCCCTTTTCATTTACAATATATGGTGATTCGAAACCCGTCCAACGCCATAACCATGCCATTACCTGAAGCCCTACTCGCACACGCGGATCCCGCTGCACCGAGTGTAGTTGCTTATAGGCGAGAGTTAGGGAATCCCATGGTCCAGCCAGTGCCAGAGGGACCTCCCCAAGGACATAGAACCGAGGGACGTGAGGGTCCTCGGACCAGAGGAGGAAGGGCCCGGGCAGCTCGGTCTCCCGGGCGGGGTGTGTTGAGAATTCATGCGAGGGGAACCGGAGCGGGCGGTGCAGTGGATACGCGTACCAGTACTTCCCAAGCCGGAACTTCATCTCGACCCATGCTCCATCATGACTCCGAGCCCTATTTATCTGACCCACCTTCACCTACCCGATACGTTGAAAACGTGGAATCTGACTCCACCGAATCCGATACGGATCGTACCATACGGGCAACAGTTGTCCCTACCCGTATCGGACCAAACCCAGACTTTACCGAAGGCATCCCATCCGACTCACCGACACCACCTCTGATCCCTACTACCTAGCCTGATACGGGAGTTACAAGGAGACCTGAGGGAGACTTAGTTGAAGAGTTAGAACATGTGAGAAGGAGGGATTTACGGTGGAAAGCGAACCAAGAAAGATTAAGCCGTAAAGATAAAGAGGCTTCTGAGCGACCCCAAACCAGTGTCACTCGGGTAGCCACATCTGCTATCTCATCTCAACCGTTGGGACGGGGTATTGAAGAAGCCGCTGTGGACCCAGCGGCGCAATTGCACAACCTCCTAAGCCACTCACCCGTCTCTCAAAAGACGGGTGTTTCAACTTCTCACGGGGATAAAGCACAACTTCAACAGGTCTCTCAATTGGAGAGTACTGGTATTGAAACAAGAGACCAGCAGCCCCCAGTCTCGACTTCTTTCAGTGCACCATTGAGTCTAGAGCCACTGAAATATTACATTCTTCGGCTAGGACCCAGGATGAAACTCACCAAATCGATGCTCTTCGTGACTCGATCGGAACTTCCGTAGTGTCTCCGCCTTTAAGCGGAACACGAGGATCGGAAGGAAATCCTACCACAGCTATCGAATTGCCAACTGTGAACGTAGGTAGCTCTGCCTCTAAGGTAGATACCTCAACGGGTAATCTAAGTGATCCCGGCGTTATTTCCACCGACTCGGTGTCAAAGGGATATCTGGACGGCGCCCTAAAGGCCGTCCGCGAGGCTATGGAACAGCGTTTTACCAATGAGCTCGACAAACTGAAGACTCTGATCAAAGGTAAAGAGAAGATGGTCGAACCTGAAACGGCACCAACACCTCCACCGGCTCCCGTACAGCCAACTCTGTTGGTGGATACCCTGAAAACCATGCTTCTAGCTCAGCTGCTCCAACAATCTGAAATCGACGCCTCTACCGAAGCAGACCTGATCTCCGTTCTGAAATCACAGGTCACTGCTCCTTCGTCATCAATTACAACTAGATTGGACCAGCTTGACACGACTCTCAAGGACGTTCAACAAGCGCTCAAAACGCTTTCCGAGAGAGTCACCTCCGTCGAAGATACTTGCAAGAATCAAGCTGCGGACTCAAGAGAAGGCACGATGACCAGGATGATCCTGATCACCGTGAGGGGGAGAACAAGAGACAAAGATTAACTGAGTCCGCCGCCCCAATCATTCCTGAAGCTACTATGGTTCAACAGGAACCCTCAACTGCGGCAACAACAACCAAAACTGCACCCGAAGATGAGTTGCCCTTAGCCGAGATGGTACAGGATATGGACATCTCCGATGACGAAGACCCGATGGTTAAAAAGCCTGAGGGAACAACACAGGAGTTGGTCAACTTTGATACATCGGATGGATCTACACTCAATCTTATTGATCCAAACACACAGACCGACCCGGAGACCGAAGATGCATGGTATGAAAAAGCCGCCAGTGCCGTAAATCTCCAGGTAAATCTGGTCTTTCCAACTGATGAAGACGACAATGTAGACTACGACCAGTTTCTGCTTCAAAATTTGTATGCTACTCCCGTTCACTCAGCTCAAGTCGTCGAATCTTCTGCAAGACCCGAATCTACAACTGCTGATATTCTGACATCTCCTCAACATCAACCGACAGCTTCTGATCTTCCTCCTCCTCAACAGCAACAAATCCATTGGGAGAAGATCACAATATTCATTTCTCACCTGGAGGAATCCCTGAAAAGGCTGTTCGTTCACAAGCTACGCACCATCGAGCCTACTTTTTGCATTGGTATTTACAGTTCCAACCCTGAATACCAAAGCCAGTACATAAACGCAATGAAGCGGTGTCTGCCAGTTAGCCAAGTCTGAACCAAGCATAAGATCACCGAAGTGCTGAATATCCAAACAGGCAGAATTCTGAAAGTTATGTTTCCCATCTTCACCGTCCGACGAGAAGACGGAAATGAATGGCGATTCTCTGAAGCCGACTTCCAGCACCTCCGACCGTTCGACTTCTATGCTATACTGAAAGACCTTCGTACCAGAACTATCCGACCGTTTCAAGTAACCAAAGCGCTCGAAGCTGTTCGTCGATTCCTAGTCCATACCATCATGATGTCCTATCTCTCGGACTTCCAAATGGCAATCGAGAACAGAGCTAAGAAGGTAAACCTGTTAAAGCCGAATCTGAAAGCGCCCGAATTGAAGATGTATCCCGAGAACGCACTGCTTCTGGAACCAGAATTTGGGATTGTCTACATCAACGAACAGAAAGAAAAGAGATTTATGCGCTTCAGTCAGGTTGACAGATTCTGCGGCGGCATGCTCTTCGAAGTTCAAGATGCTCTTCGAAAAATCATCTCTTTCGAATCTGAAAATCAAAGGCTCTCGTATGTTCCCAATCCGAATGAAACTACTGATCGGAAAGCCTTAGAAGTGGTTGAAGAACGCATCGACTATCGTCGTGCTATCCGAATGTTCGAGGTACACTTTGCGCTCCGAAAAAGATATGTTGATAACTGGCGCGAACTCGAACTTCGATTCAAATGGGGAGATTGTTAGGGTCAATTTATGTTGAATAGAAGTTCAAGGGGCTGAATTGTATTTGTTTAATTTGAGCCTTGTTAGTGAACGGGTCGTGGGCTTGTTAACCACGGGCCCGACATATATAATGTTTTGTTTTAGCCATTGTTTAGGCTAGTTGTTCATTTTTACTTTCCAAAGCTTATTGTAATTCTCTCTCAATATTGAAAGTAAAGTGGATGACCAGTTGAAATCATATCGTGTGTTATTATCTATTGATTTCTTATTGTTCGTTGCACGGATCTGGAACCCATGTTGTGAGCAACGTGTACTATGTACCTGATTTAGCCACAAACCTGTTGAGTCTCGGACAACTGCAAGAAAGAGGGCTAGCTATACTGATGAAGAATGGAAGCTGCAAGATTTCTCACGAAGAATGGGGGCTGACAATGCAATCGTTTATGACTTCAAACTGGATGTTTCCTCTTTCGGTTGAAGCTATACGTTCAACCTGCCTACAAATCACCATGGAAGACACCTCACATCTCTAGCATCAGAGGTATGGTCATCTAAACCAACATGATTTACATCTTTTATCAAAGAAAGAAATGGTGACAGGTCTTCCTGTAATTCCGAACACAAGCAACATGTGCGAAATTTATGCTAAAGGCAAACAGCATCGTGAATCAATTCCGAAGGAAGCAAAGTGGAAAGCAACAGAGAAGCTTCAGCTCGTTCACACAGACTTATGTGGCCCTATCACACCAAGCTCTGTAAGTGATAAAAGGTACATTTTATGTTTTATTGACGATTTCAGCAGGATGGTCTGGATATATCTGTTGGTTGAGAAAGATGAAGCATTTGGTCGTTTTAAAAGCTTCAAAGCAATGGTTGAGAATGAAGCAAAGACAAAGATAACTTGTCTAAGGAGTGACCGAGGAGGGGAGTTCAACTCCAAGACGTTCACAGACTTCTGTGAAGCAAACGGCATCAAGAGGCAACTAACGGCAGCCTATACACCCCAGCAGAATAGGGTGGCGGAGCAGAAAAACAGAACCATAATGAACATGGTTCGTTGTCTGCTCTAAGAGAAAAAGATGTTGATCCAAACCCTCAGTGATTTGATAATGACCCTCTCTTATATACTTAGTGAAAATTGTAAGTAAACAATATGTATCAGAGTTTCACTATCGCTGATAAGTACTAAGATCTTACAGTACCACTGATAGGAACTCTCGCTCTTTATATTAAACATTCAGCGAACACTGTTCACCATAATACTCTGAGTCTGTTCAGTACTTATGGTGATCGCTGATAAGTTAGTTGTTTACTTATGATCCCTGAAGACAAGTTTCACGTTAACATAGGTTCTACGCTGAAGTCGAAGATCAAGCTCAAAAACCAGCGACAAGTCTCCTAATGAACTGATGCGGATCAGCGAAGACTCAGATTTGTCCACTCAACGTGAAGTATCAAGTACAAGACTTTAGCTATCGCTGAACTCTATCATTCGCTGATAAAGAATGATAGATCGCTGAATCAATGAAAAGCTGATCATGAAGTCCTCCGTACAAAGTACTTTTGTCTAAACCACCCTTGCACGACTCCGTACGATATGTCAGAAAAAGAACCTCCTTTTTTCTGAAATCGTACAACCACTCTGATACTACACTGTTCAACATGCGGCTACTAAGGTTGTAAACTAAGGTAAATGACATGCAACCAATCAGCTGTTGCCACGTGTAAAGTATAAACTGCAATGCATTAAATGCATGCAGTATATAAGAAGATGAACTCACTTCTTTTTTAAGCAACTTGCTAACTCTGGACAAGTTCATCCTTCTTATCTTGAGATAGGTTATTATTAGTAATTTCCTTCTCTTTCTTAGTGCAAGAAACTTAGTGTTCCAACTTGTTTAGATTTAGGTTTATCCTTAATCTTGTTTCCGCAACAAGCTGTAAATTGTTAATGATTTATCAATAAACAATTTAGAAAAGTAAAATATGTGTGTTTGTATTCAACCCCCCCCCCCCTTCTACAAACTTGTATAGCCCTTCGGGACCAACAAGTGGTATCAGAGCGGATTTGTTTAATCTCATAAACAAGATCTAATCTATACTAAGATTTCTCTTCCTTGCTATTTCTAACATGGCTACCAACACAAACACAAATTATATCGACAATGGTTCTCTTGCAAAATCCCCTAGATTCTCCAGAGATAATTTTAATCTATGGAAAAATAGGATGACTCTCTTCCTAGAAGGTGTAGACCCTACTATGCCTTATTATCTTGAAAATGGCCCATTTATTCCTGTAAGAATTGATGCCACAGTACCAGCCGCTGAGAATAGACCTGCTATTCCAGAAAGGCTGGTACCCAAAGAAGTTCATACATGGACTGACGAAGATAAGAAGAAAGTGGCTATCGACACCAAATCCAGATCCATATTATCCATGGCTCTTCCTGACGAAGTCTACCATTCCGTCATGAACTTGAAATCCTCAAAAGCCATGTGGGACCTGTGTCCAATATGAAGGTACTGCTGAAGTCCAGGACTCTCGAAAGATCAACCTGGTAAGACAGTATGAAAGTTTCATTTGTGGTAAGAATGAGACTCTCTCTGAAGTTCACCAATGTTTTAATTGCTTAATAATAGATCTAAAACTGTTGGAAAGGAATATTCTAACTTTGAAGTGCTGACAAAGTTTTTAGAATGTTTACCTGAAAGCTGGGACAGTTATTCTATGTGTCTCAAGCTGTCAAAGGATCTAAGATCAATGACCCTTGCTACCTTATATGGCACGATGCTGAATCATGAGCAATCAAGCCATCTTAAGAAGAATCTTATAAAAGATTCCAAAAGCACCCATGTTGCTTTAATCTCAGAGGAACCCTCTACTCAGCGACCCTCGGTCACTATCACTGAGTTAGAGAGTAACTCTGAAAGGTCATCAGATTCTGACTCTTCAGATGATGATGAATCTTTGGCTCTCCTAACTAAAAAGTTCAGGAGATTCGCCAAAAAAGAAAATGTTCAGAAAGAACAAACCCCTTTCTATAACTGATAAGCCAAGATCATCAGCTCCTGTTGATAAGGCTACTGCTACTTGTTTTAACTGCGAAAAGATTGGACATTTCGCTAACGAGTGCAGGTCTAAGAAAGTTTCAAGAAACTCAGCGTTTCCCAAGAAATCCTTTATTCCCCGGAATAAAGATGATAAATATGCTAAGATGAAAGAAAAGTATGCGAAGCTGAAAAGCTTTAAGAAGAAAGGCAAAGGCCTGATGGCTTACGATTGGGCTGCCTCTGAAGAAGAAGAATCATCATCTGACTCTGAGGATGATGAAGCCAATCTCTGTCTTATGGCAAAGATTGAAGATGAGGAAGAAAGTTCAGACATTCCCTCTACTTCAACCTCTGTAATTCAGGTATCACCTTCGTTCATTACAAATATTGCAAATATTGATGAAGCTGATAGTCTCCGTAAAATCGATCTCTTGACTAGAAGTTTATATGAAGCCATGAATGGCAAAACTATAGTTGAAAATCAAAACCTTGATCTCGCTGAACAGCTTAAAAACTGTCACCTTCAAATAGAAAAGCTTTCTAAAATTGAAGAAGATTTTAAAGATCAAGTGCATTTAAATCAGCTAGTCAAAATCGAACGAGCAGAAGCTATAGCCGCATTGAAAGCTGAAAAAGCTACTGTTGCAGGATGGTGTAATTCTTCAACAAAGATCACTGAGATAATTAAGTCCCAGATTCCCCTGAGTGATAAACGTGGTCTAGGTTACAAATATGAAACTCAAGAACCAACCACTGATCGTTCCATGCTCTTATTTGGAGCTTTCGTATCCTCAGTCGCTGATACTTCATCCTCTCAGTGTTCCTCGTCCAGACCACCTATCCCTGAGGAAATTTCTACCTCTTCAAAAGGTAAAGAGAAAATGGTTTATCCAAAACCTACCTCTGTCTTTAAAGATAAAGGTAAAGGAATTGCTTTTAACCAAAATCCTCAGAAGGGTACTTTAGTACCAAAGTTGAATGCTTCCAAAGCTTTAGTGATTTATTCCTCTGGATCAAGGAATCAGATCTCTGGATCTACTCAGCGTGGGTCTATTCAGCGATCTACTCCTAGACTCAGAGTGGATGTCCTTGGTAAGAAATCTGAAGAACTAAACGTTCCTCCCATTTCAAAAGCCAAAACCTTACTTGGTGTTGGTCCTTCTAATTCTAAATCAAAAGCTCAGCATTCAAATAGTCCTAGAACTACTTTTAGTTATAGGAAATGTTATCACTGTGGACTTACTGATCATATTGCTAGTAAGTGCCCCACAGCCACCAAAGCTGAAAAGATAGTTAAGGTGAAGATTGCCCCCAAGGCAAAGAAGACCACTAAGGTTAAGAAATTAACCAAAGTGAAGACTAACAAAGCTGAATCTTCAAATGATGCGAAGATTGTTGAACCTTCCATTCCAACTACTTCCACTGACAAACGTGTACACATGGTTAAGTGGATACCCAAGAAAAACTAATCTTCCTTTGTGATGCAGGTTAAGAAGGGTATCTGGTATCTCGATAGCGGATGCTCTAGACACATGACTGGAAAGAAAAGCCTGCTCGCTGAATACAAGGAAGAGAAGGGTCCCTCTGTGACTTTTGGTGGAAATGGAAAAGGACATACCCGAGGGTTTGGTGTACTCTCTAATGGTACAACCACCTTCAGAAGAGTCGCATATGTTGAAGGGTTGAAGCATAATCTTTTAAGCATCAGTCAGCTTTGCGACAAGGATAACAAAGTAATCTTTACTAAGGAATTCTGCTTTGTCACTGACAAAAAGGAGAAGATAGCTCTCAGCGGTTATCGTTTGGAAAATGTTTATGTAATAAACATGGACTCAACAACCACTGAGAACTCCTGTTTCTTCTCAAAAGCCTCATCTGATGTCAACTGGCTATGGCATAAGAGGCTCTCTCATCTGAATTTCAAGACACTGAACACTCTTTCTTCAAAAGAGTTAGTTACTGGTCTACCTCAGCACTCATACGCCAAAGAATCGTTATGTTCAGCGTGTGAGAAAGGGAAGCAGACCAAAGCAAGCTTTAAGTCAAAGCAAGTCTCCTCAGTGTCATCTCCTCTACAACTACTCCATATGGATTTGTTTGGCCCTGTTAACAAACAATCCATCGCTGGAAAGAAATATACACTGGTCATAGTTGATGAATTCTCTCATTTTACATAGGTTATGTTTCTCCGTTCTAAGAGCGACACTCCTGAAGAACTCATCACCTTTGTTCGGAAGATGGAAACCCTGAATAATTTTACCGTTCGCTCAATAAGGAGTGATCATGGGACTAAATTCAAAAACAGTTCTCTTGATTCCTTCTTTGAGAGTAAGGGTATTTCTCACAACTTATCTTCAGTGAGAACACCGCAACAAAATGGAGTCGCTGAAAGAAGAAATAGAACAATTATTGAAGCTGCACGTTCAATGCTCAGCGATTCTCACCTGCCTACTCAGTTTTGGGCAGAATCTGTCAACACCGCTTGTTTTACGCAAAACAGGTCGATGATAGTCAAAAGATCCAATAAAACAGCCTATGAACGTTTTCATGGGAGAAAGCCTTCAATCAGCTTTCTTCACATCTTTGGATGTCAGTGTTTCATACTGAACAACAGAGATGCCCTTGGAAAGTTTGATCCTAAGGCTGATGATGGAATCTTTCTTGGATACTCCTCAGTCTCCAAAGCCTTCAGAGTCTTTAATCGAAGAAGACAAACTGTTGAAGAAACAATTCACGTCACGTTTGACGAATCCCGTTCAGCGAACTCTAAACCGTCCGCTGATACTGAAGAACTGAATCAATGGATGTTTTCTCATCTTGGTGATTCAGAAGAAATTCCCACTCCTCGTGCTCACACAGTTGAAGATGATGGTCCTAATATCATTCCAAATATGCAGAATAGTGAAGCTGAAACATCATGGGTCTCAGCTGTTCCTATAAATACTATACCTGTTTCTGAACCCAATGTCTCAGACATTCCATCTACTTCTCAGCAATCAGTGCATATAATGACAACTGCACCCATTCCTCTCTTGGCTGATACTCCAGACGTTGCTGAAGCTTCATCTTCAGCTCCTCCAGTTCAGGTTGAGTCAGCGTCTCACGCTCCGGCTCAGCGATGGACTGTAAATCACCCAATTGATCAAATTCTTGGTGATCCAAACGCTGGTGTTCAGACTCGACGAAGTGCAGGTAATATCTGTTTATTTGTTAACTTTATTTCTCTAACTGAACCAAAGAAAGTAGATGATGCCCTCAAAGATCCAAATTGGGTCAGCGCCATGCAAGAAGAGCTGACTGAATTCGAAAGAAACAAAGTTTGGAAACTTGTTCGAAGACCAACTGACAAAACAGTGATAGGCACTAAATGGGTCTATCGAAACAAGTTGGACGAACATGGAACTGTTACCCGCAACAAGGCTCGTCTTGTTGCTCAGGGATACAGACAAGAGGAAGGCATAGATTATGACGAAACATTTGCTCCAGTAGCAAGACTAGAATCTATTCGTCTATTCTTAGCATACGATGTACACAAAGACTTCAAAGTATATCAGATGGATGTTAAGTCAGCGTTTCTAAATGGAAAGCTAAATGAAGAAGTCTATGTGGAACAACCTCCAGGATTCTCAGATCCTAAGCGTCCAGGTTATGTTTATAAACTGGATAAGGCACTTTATGGCTTAAAGCAAGCTCCACGTGCATGGTATGACACTCTTTCTACTTATCTCCATATTGAACAATTTGAGCGAGGTAAAATCGATAAAACTCTATTTTTCAGGAAAGTAAAAGGTCATATCATTCTTGTTCAAATATATGTTGATGATATTATATTTGGCTCTACTAACCCTGATCTTTGTACTCGTTTCGCTGATAGAATGAAAGATGAGTATAAAATAAGCATGATGGGTGAACTAACATATTTCCTTGGTCTTCAGATAAAGCAAAATGAAAAAGGAACTTTCATTAATCAGGGAAAGTATGTTAAAGATATGCTGAAGAAATTCGACTTAACCCAAAGTTCAGCTATGAAAACCCCTATGGCACCACCGCTGAAACTAGACAAGGATACTAAAGGAGTTCCTGTTAATGTCACGTTGTACCGTGGGATGATCGGCTCACTGTTGTATCTTACAGCTAGCCGACCCGATATTATGTATGCAACATGTTTGTGTGCACGATATCAAGCTGAACCTAAGATATCTCATATGAAAGCTGTAAAGCGAATTTTTCGATACCTTAAGGGTACAGCGAATCTAGGTCTTTGGTATCCCAAAGACTCGGGATTCGATTTAATCGCCTATTCAGATAGTGATTTTGCAGGTTGCAAAATGGATAGGAAAAGCACCACAGGAGGATGTCAGCTCCTGGGTGGAAAGCTGGTAAGTTGGACAAGTAAAAAGCAAAACTCAGTGTCCACCTCCACAGCTGAAGCTGAGTATGTAGCCGCTGGAAGCTGTTGTTCTCAGGTCTTGTGGATGAGAAATCAACTACTGGACTATGACCTTCAGCTCTCAAATATTCCAATCTATTGCGACAGCACAAGTGCCATCGCTATAGCAAATAATCTAGTGCTACACTCAAAGACAAAACACATCGAAATCAGGTATCACTTTATCAGAGATCATGTGATGAATGGTGATATAGAACTTCACTTTATCCCAACTGACTATCAGTTAGTTGATCTATTCACCAAACCTCTTGATGAGACAAGGTTCAACTTTCTCATCAGCGAGCTTGGAATGTTGAACTTTGAAGAGTAAAATCTTCAGCGATTCACATTTGATCAGCAATAGGATAAAATCAGCTTGTATAACCCATTCTATCATCCTCTCTCTGAATAAACTTGATTCGCTGATATCAAGGTATGTTTTCTCTCTCTGACAAATCGCTTGTAAATGCAAGATTTCAAAATAAATTACATCGCTGAATATCTCTTCCTTATCAACGATACTATGAAATTTCTAAAACCAACACTGATATTTCTATTCAGTGCTTCATATTTTCAAAAGTGTCCCTGAGTTTTCAAAACCTCAGAGACATCCAAGAATGTGAAAGGACAGTTGTGACGTCATTACAACGGATAAGCCCTGGCACGTTCTTCTTTCTGACACACGTTTGCACGTTTCGTTTACTCGCCAATCAAATGCAAACACGTGTCCGTGTCATGATGAAAATCTTTTCCCGCTCAAGATTTTCTCTCTCTCAAATCTCTATATAAACTCATTCTGGATTTATATTTTTCTTTTACGCGAACTTCTTCTCCAAGCTAAGAAAAAGAATTTACTGTTGCATTTGTGCTCTCAAGTTTTTCAAGAACTTAAGAACTTCATCTTCTTCAACGAACCAGGTTAATAATTCTTTTATTTTACCTGTTTCTTCAAACTTGTTAATGATCTTCTCTTTGTTTTCACAAGATCAAACAAAAGAACTTTTTAAAATAAAATTATTTCTTTCATGGTTTTATGAACACAACCTTTCGTGGTTGTTCTTCAAGTTTAAAACGCAAAATCTTAAACTTGTTCTTCATACGTTTTTCCAGAATCCCAATCTTTAAAATAACCTGGAAAACAAGATTTCTTTTGGGTTTGCATTTCGTTCTTCAAAAACAAGAAAAACCCTAATCTTCATTAAGACATTTTGTCTGAATGAAATGGACAAAACTCGAACCATCTTATTGGAAAATCTTTCCACATTAAGATTATTCTTATTTGTTAATCTTTGGTTGAACTGATAATACAGAAAATGGCATCTTCTGACATCTCCAAGAACACCATCGCTGAGAATACTGCTGCTGATAATACTGCTGAGGAAGTGGAAATCCTCAAGGCTCCTCAGGTCAAGTTCTCTCTTGACAAACTGGATTGGACTAAAGTAAATAACCTCTATGCGCTTCTCGAGTTTCCTCCTCGAAATCAAGTCACACATCTAGATGATGCTGTGAACTTCCTGAAGAATTGTTGCATATCCACAGCCCTGACCATAACACTTCCTGCACATCAGCTTTTGCTATCCCAATTCTGGTACTCTGCCAGACACTCTCAGCTACCATCAGCAAAAGACCCCTCAAAAACAATTGACTGCATCCTCTGCGATATCGAATATGGCACTATGAAGATTACACCTGCCATTGTTCGCAAAGCCCTGAACCTTCCCTTGGCCACCGAAGAAAAACCTTTTGTTCCTCTCCCTGACCCCAAGAAAAACTCAGACAGGGAAGCCATCATTGCATTCTTCAATGCAATGGGCTATGTATGGGAAACTGGAAGGGACATGAAGCCCAAGAAAAAGCTGACCCTTATCAAAAAGTCTAAAATGCCCAGCGAGATGAATTTCATCTTCGCTCATTTGATCAGCTGCATGAATGCCAAGACCGGCTCCTCTGACCAAGCCGCAAAGCCTCAGCAAGCAATGGGATATGCATTGCTGAAAGGTCTACATATAGACTGGGCATCGATTATCTATGATGACCTGGTACTCCGGGTGGACTCTGTCGCTGACAGATCTCCATGGGTTCCCTATCCTCGATTCATCAGCGCCGTATTCCAAAAAGGCCTGAAAGACAACTACCCAACAGAGGGTGACCTGAAACTCTCTCAGGTCGGCCCTAAGATTCTCGACTTCAAGCCGGTGGAAAATGAGGTACGTCTTTCTACTCTGTTAACTCTTCTAAACCCTACTTCTTCTACTTCTGCAGCTCCTTCAGCGGACAAACCCACCGCTGATACCCCAGCTGCAACCTCCATTCCTTCCCTTAAAAGGAAACCCTCTGAAACCCAACTTGGTTCCAAAAGAACTAAGAAAACCAAGGAGCAACCCCAGCAATCTATTGATAAAGACTCCTCAGCTCCTCTTGATGGGCTGAAGGAAAGTTCAGTGGTACGCTCTGCCACAGCTGAACAAGCCACCCAATCTATCCCAACTTCAGCGTCTCTAAACGCTGAGGTTACAAACTTAGAATCTACCCAACCTCCTTCAGTCTCTCAAAAGACTGACGAAGCGATTCTCAGCGAATCCAACGCTGAACTTTGCACCCAACCTCCATTCTTATCCTTCGCTTCTCCCTCTACTCGTTTGGACTCTACTCCAGTTATCATTGAAGCACATGTCATTCCTCCAGAAGCTAAAGTTAATACTCTTCAAGGAGTGATGGGCATAGGACCTGCAGAGATGACCATATGTCCACGCACGTTAGCTGACGACATGGAACTTTACTCAGGAACCCGAGATTTTGATGAATTAACCAATCCTCCTGCAGGTATACACCAATCCCTATACACTGTTACTAAACCCCAAACTTCTGAGCTTTCCTCTGTTCACAAGTTCTTATATGTTACAGGTCCTAATTTGAGAGACATCAACGCCTCTCTGAAGACAATAGAGATGACACTGACGGGTCTCACTACTACTCTTTCCGACAACTCTTCAGCTGTAACAAACGCTGGAGAAAATCTTACAAAGCTGACAACTGTCGTCGAAAAGAATGCCTCCAAAGCTGACTTGGAGAAGGTTGATAAATCACTCACCGACTTTGCCAAAGTTCTCTCTGATATCTACACAGACTACCTCGACATCAAGAAATCAGTTGACACCATGTCCAGCGAAGTAACAACGCTGAAGACATCGGTTGGCATTCTCGAAGGTGATATGTCTGCTGTAAAGGCTGATGTCAGTTCAGTAAAAACTGACATGAGTTCTGTGAAGACCGATGTCAATACGATGAAGAATGACATTACTTCTATTCAGACATTGTTGCAGCAGATCCTGACCAACACGACCGCCCCTGCACCTGTCCCATCTTTTACTACGGCGGATCGTGCTGAACTCGTGAAGATCAATCCTGGTATTTCTGGTCTAGAAAACAGATTATCAGCGATTGAAATCTGTGTGGGGATCCCTGGCCAAGAAGACAGGGAAACAACACAAGCTGCTGAATCATCACATTCCTCTCCCACTCATCATGAGAAAGAGGGGGAGAAGAGCGCTGAAGACCTCTCCAAGAGCGCTGAAGACCTTTCCCATGATGAATCTATCAGGGGAGAGAAGACTGAAGACCTCACCTTTACTGAAGAATGTGAGAAGACAATTGAAGACGAATCAGCCGCTGGACCTCAGGGAGATGAACACCCTGAGGGAACCGAGAAGCTTACCTCTGTATCTGAGGGGGAGCAACTCGAAGAAGAATCTGAAGAAACTGAGTGTGAAGCTGAAGATGAAGAAGCCATCGACTTGTCTGATAATGAACCATCCTCTTCTCCAAAGAATGATGATGATGAAGATGACGATGATGATGACTCTTTTATCGTCAAGCCTGCTCAGAGAACTAAAGCTCTTAAAGGGATTCTGATAAATGAACCTACAGGGGAGCGGACAAAGACAAAGCCATCAGCATCTGAAGCTGACAAGGGCAAAGGAAAAAGTGTCGCTGAAGATGAAAATCTGATGATCTTGCTTAAAAAGCCGGTTTGTCAGGTACACTAATCTTACTCCACATCCCTCCTCTATACACTTTATCAGCTCTACACTCTCTAAAACCTCCATACACTATCCCATTCTTTATCTATCTCTGTTCTACCCAATGTTCTTACTTGTAAGATCGTTGTGTTTCAGCTAGTCCTCTCCCCTGTTTGAGGATATCGCTGAAGTTCCTACAGCTGCGACTTCACCAACAATAATCCCAGCTCTCAACGCTGAAGAAATAATCCCGGTCTTAGATTTGATCTCTGAGACTGATGAACCTGAAGAACAAATGCTCTCTCACAAAAACAGACCTTCCTTGGCTCCTCAAAAGCTAAGTGAAGAGGATCAAGAAAAGAGAGATGAAATGATCAAGAGACTCGAAGATCAGCGAATCATTCTGAAGCGTGATCAACTTCCTTCCGTTCCTCCAAAGTTCAAAATTTCCCAAAAGGAATACAATGAACACCTCAGAGCTGAACACCTAATCGCTGAAAGAAGGGAAGCTGAAGAAAAAGACAGAGAATACGCCATCCAGCTTACTCAACGATCAGTAAAAGACCCCAAGCTGAAAGAGCTCCCATTGAGTTCAACGTCAGCTATGGGATGATGCTCAAAAGATCGTTAGAGAAAAGACTAAGGTCTCTGATACGACTTTGGAATGGTCTAAACAAATGCTGACCTATCGATCTAGACCATCCAAAATCATCAAAGTAAACATCAGAGGAAGACTTTACGCAGACGTTCCTGTTGTTGAAGTGGATGTCTACAGAGAAGACAAAATCAAGCAAACCTTCTATGCTGCTACCTTAGAAAAGTTTGGTCTCTCTGAATGGTTAGAAACGAAATTAGCCATTCAGGGATCGCGCTCAAAGTTCAAAAGCCATGTCGAGAAGATCTTAAACAAACAGATCGACCTGGTTTCTTCTGCTGTGGATATTCCTCCTTCTACTCTTCTTCCTCCTCAACAAAGAAAAGTCTCTTCTGAGGAAAAGAAAGTCTCAAACTCAGGTCCTCCTATACGAAATGAAACAGGTATTGGTTTCTCTCGTGCTGAAGTTCTTGGCCCTGATGCTGATCTCTCAGCGCTTGACATCTCCCTACCACCTGGAGAAACTTTCATTCCTGGCACAGTTGTAAGTGATCCTTATGGTATATTCTTTCTAGACTACGAAGGAAACCATCACTTTCAACGTATCTCTGAGCTCCACATAGCTCCCTTCGAACAACTCAGAGATCTCATATACTGGTGTGAAGTCAGACGCGACATTAAAGCTAGACACCTGAAGCCCTTGAGTTTTGAAGAAGCTCTGAAGAAAAAGAATCAAGGAGTAGATGTCCCTGACTGGATGATTCCCACATCAAAGACCCTCGATGAACTTCTCATCAAGGAAGAACCTTTTGACGGATAGGATCGCCTTGTAATTCTTTCTATCCTTATCTGTCTACATCTTTTGTACTTGTAATTTTATTCGTTGTACTTGTAATTTTATTCGTTGTACTTGTAATTTTTCCACTTCCCTCTGTAATCTTTACAAAGTTTAAAGAAAAATTTCGGCGGACGTACTTTACTCCATCAGTACAGAAAAGATCCCAGAAAACAGTAAAATGGACAAATATTTTATGAGTTCTTTTTATCCTTATGTTTTTATTAAATAGCAATTTTCTCTGTTGCTATGTCATAATAAAATAGGGGGAGATTGTTGATCCAAACCCTCAGTGATTTGATAATGACCCTCTCTTATATACTTAGTGAAAATTGTAAGTAAACAATATGTATCAGAGTTTCACTATCGCTGATAAGTACTAAGATCTTACAGTACCGCTGATAGGAACTCTCGCTCTTTATATTAAACATTCAGCGAACACTGTTCACCATAATACTCTGAGTCTGTTAAGTACTTATGGTGATCGCTGATAAGTTAGTCGTTTACTTATGATCCCTGAAGACAAGTTTCACGTTAACATAGGTTCTACGCTGAAGTCGAAGATCAAGCTCAAGAACCAGCGACAAGTCTCCTAATGAACTGATGTGGATCAGCAAAGACTCAGATTTGTCCACTCAACGTGAAGTATCAAGTACAAGACTTTAGCTATCGCTGAACTCTATCATTCGCTGATAAAGAATGATAGATCGCTGAATCAATGAAAAGCTGATCATGAAGTCCTCCGTACAAAGTACTTTTGTCTAAACCACCCTTGCACGACTCCGTACGATATGTCAGAAAAAGAACCTCCTTATTGTCTGAAATTGTACAACCACTCTGATACTACACTGTTCAACATGTTGCTACTAAGGTTGTCAACAAAGGTCAATGACATGCAACCAATCAGCTGCTGCCACGTGTAAAGTATAAACTGCAATGCATTAAATGCATGCAGTATATAAGAAGATGAACTCACTTCTTTTTGAAGAAACTTGCTAACTCTGGACAAGTTCATCCTTCTTATCTTGAGATAGGTTATTATTAGTAATTTCCTTCTCTTTCTTAGTGTTCCAACTTGTTTAGATTTAGGTTTATCCTTAATCTTGTTTCCGCAACAAGCTGTAAATTGTTAATGATTTATCAATAAACAATTTAGAAAAGTAAAATCTGTGTGTTTGTATTCAACCCCCCCCCTTCTACAAACTTGTATAGCCCTTCGGGACCAACAAAAGATGCCGAAGATTTTCTGGGGTGAAGCATCTCGATGGACAGCCTACATACTAAATCGCAGCCCTACTTCTGCCGTGCAAGGAAAGACACCACAAGAATGTTGGAGTGGTACAAAACCGAGTGTCGCACACTTCAAAATCTTTGGATGCATTGGGTACGTCCATGTTCCGAAGTACAATAGAGTAAAACTAGACGATAGAAGTTTTAAATGTGTATTCATTGGCTTAAGTGATGAGTCGAAAGCATATAAGATGTATGATCCAGATTCAAAGAAAGTCATTATAAGCAGGGACGTTGTCTTTGACGAGAAGTTGTGTTGGAATTGGGGAAGGAGCGTAGGAGAAGAGACTCATGAAACACTAATAATAGACGAAGAAAATGATGCAGGAGCCAGTAATTCCCAGGAGGGAACGATTAATGAGCCTCGAGTAGTCGCTGAAAATTTTGACGAAAATAGCCATGATGAAGAGCAACCGGTACGACAAGGCAGGGAAAGAAGGGCACCTAGACATCTGCAAGACTATGTTAGTGGGGAAGGACTATCTGAGGAAGATAAGGGGGAATCTCTCTTTGCATTATACGTTTCTCAAGAAGATCCGGTGAGCTATCTTGAAGCCGCAAGGGAAGAAAAATGGAGAGCGGCAATGGAGGCTGAAATAGAAGCAATCGAGAAGAATGAAACATGGGAACTGGTGACACTACCTGCCGGAAAGAAGAAAATCGGTGTCAAATGGGTTTATAAAACCAAGCTGAATGAGAAATGAGAGGTTGATAAGTGCAAAGCCAGGTTGGTGGCGAAGGGCTATGCTCAGAAGTACAGGATCGATTATGAAGAAGTCTTTGCACCCGTGGCCAGATGGGACACCATAAGGATGCTATTAGCTCTAGCCGCACAAAAGGGTTGGTCGATTTTCCAACTTGATGTTAAGAGTGCATTCCTTCATGAGGTCCTATGGGAAACGGTGTATGTAGAACAACCGGAAGGTTATATTCGAAAGGGAGAAGAGCACAAGGTTTATAAACTGAAAAAGGCTTTGTATGGGCTTAAGCAGGCCCCAAGAGCCTGGTACAGCAAGATAGAAGAATATTTCATGGGTGAAGGATTCGACAAATGTAGCCATGATCATACTCTGTTCATCAAAGGCACCCCCAAAGGCAGCTTCATAATTGTAAGTTTATATGTTGATGACCTAATTCTTACAGGGAATGATCCGGCTCTATGTGAAAAGTTGAAGTCATCCATGAAGGAGCAGTTCGACGTGACCGACTTAGGGATGATGCGTTATTTCTTAGGCGTCGAAATACAACAATCAAATGAAGGAATCTTTATTTGTCAAAAGAAGTACACTGGTGAGGTCCTTGAAAGATTCGGAATGGAAAATTGCAATCCCGTGAATAACCCAATTGTACCTGGAACTAAGCTGTCAAAGGAAGAACGAGGAGAGCTGGTCGATTCATCCACTTACAAGCAACTAATTGGGAGTTTGATGTACTTGACAACTACGAGGCCCGACATTATGTTCGTTGTGTGTTTGTTAAGCAGGTTCATGTCATGTCCGAGAGAAGCTCATATGGTGACGGCAAAAAGGGTGTTGCGGTACATCAAAGGCACTATGAAGATGGGACTGTTTTATAGGAGAGCTGAAGCTGACACGTTAAAGGCGTATACGGATAGTGACTTTGCTGGGGATGTGGACGGTGGAAGAAGTACTTCGGGATATGTGTTCTTAGGCTGCGTTTGGTATGCAGACTACATGGGACGGGACGGGACAAAAAAATAGTCCCATGTTTGGTACGCCATGGGACAAAATGACATGGGACAACATGGGACAATTTTTTAATTTCGTGGGACAAAACATGAAAATTCTTGTTCCACCAAAATAGGTGGAACAAGATGGGACTAAACTTGGAGATTACCATTTTACCCTCATAACAAATCTGATGATATACAAACTCTAGCCAAATTCGTGAGCCTCCATCTCCATTTTGCAAGAACGACTTCATCCCCTCGGTTTCATCTCCATTTTGCAGGTACGATTTCTCTTCTTCTCCATCTCGTTTCATCCCCTTATTTCATCTCCAGGTACGATTTCTTCTCCAGCAAACTCGTCTTCTTCCAGATTGGTTCATCCCTTCCATCAAAAATAGGTTTTCGATGTGAAGAAAGGTGATGGTGAAGAAAGCTGGTGAAGAAAGTTGAAGCAGGTGAAAAAAGGTGAAGCAGGTGAAGAAGAAGGCGTGGTGAAGAATGGTTAACATCTAAATTGTTTTTTATATTGTGGTTTGTTTTATTTTCCTTTTACAAATAGCATTTCTGCTTGTACAAAAACAAAAACTATTAAATAAATAATAAAATCATCCAAGCTTGTAATTTACTCTAAAGTTTTTGGTTGGTGTATTTTATAATTATTATATGGTAAAAAAAATATAAAAGTAACATAGTAGGGGTAATTTGGTCATTTTAACAGTTCTGTCTTGTCCTGCATACCAAACGCAAAACAGATAATTAGTCCTATCATGTTCTAGGCGTACCAAACGCAAGATAGACAATTAGTCTTGTTCTGTCCCGTCCCGTCCCGTCCTGTGTCGTCCCATCCAATCTGCATACCAAAAGCTACCTTAACGAGCAACGCAGCGGTGGCCTGGAGTTCCAAGAAGCAGCCTGTGGTTACTCTTTCAACCACCGAGGCTGAATACGTAGCAGCAGCGGCCTGTGCATGTCAAAGTATTTGGATGAGGGAGGTCTTAGCCAGCTTGAATCAAGATCAGTTTAAAGGCATTAATATTTTCTGCGACAACACTTCGTCAATTAAACTCTCAAGGAACTCCGTATTTCATGGGAGTCGAGCTGTTACATTGTGGAATGCAGGACCAGATCGCAGACATCATGACCAAACTGCTAAACCCTAAACTTTTCTAAAGATGCACACCATGCTTGGAGTTCAAGAAATTGAAGACACAAGCTGAGATGCTTACATTATACTCAGTTTGGGGAAGGATACGAAGAGAATAAGTCAATCTTGACCTAGTAGAAGTTCCTTATTTTTAGGATCAGTTAGTGTTTTACTGATTCTTCCTTCTTTTTCGTTTTTTTACGTTGCAGTCTAGTTGAGTCTATACCCACGTACTCCACTTTGCAGGTTTGAGTAGTGGGTCTGTTATTTTCCTCTTTTTCTGTTCTGTAACTGCTCTATATAAGAGCCTATTTCTGCATTCAATAATATCGATTTGAGTTGTTGATCGACCAATTCTCTCCGAGTGCAGTCACCTTTCTAACAATTGGTGTTTTATTGATAGGCTGCCCAATTTAACATAAACAAGTTCTCATATCATAAAAAAAAGACCACACATTAAGAATTATAATAAAATATTGAAACGCTATAAAAGTCATGTAAGAATCAATCCACCACTTTTGGTTTTGGGATTTTGTCATCATCTCCAATATAATTCCTTTCTTTACCTTTTTTTCCTTTTAAAAAGTAGCATTTGATTATGCCCAAAATCAAACGAGAAACGCAAAATAAGAAGAAAAAACCATTTCAAATGTGCTGCTTTTGAAAAACATGAAATTCTGATACAAATCCAAAATTGGAAACAAAGTAACACACCTACATTCCCATCTCACTCGATTCTACCTACGCCTTAATTGCATACTTCCTCAATGGGAAGTACTTCTCTTTCTTCTTCTCTCGTTCCGTCTTCAACGAAGCCTACACAACATAACAAATCAAACATAATTACAACAAAAAGACACAAAATATCAAATCATATATTACCTTTTTGTACATCATTACTATTGTTGTTTATTGGTACACAACATTGTGCATGAGTTTAAATTAAGTTAGGTTTGGCCATTAGAGCATAGCATAGAATGTGTAATTTAGAATTACCTGATGTTTGGTAAGACGTCTGCGAATGGCTCTGGTTTTCTTGGGACGCAGATCGAGAGGTAGGTACTTCTTATTCTTGTATGCTTCCCTAAGCATGGCCTTCTGGGTCTGTGAAATCACAGTCAGCACCTGTGCAATCGATGTCCTCACCACTTTACTGCACACACAAAATAAATTCACTACAATTATATAAGTATATTACCCCGTGCCTGAACTTATATAACACAGACCAATCATAACCTACAAATAATTACTTGGTGTGAATACATATGTAGCACCATCAGCCAGATTTCACAAACCAAACTAACACATCTTTAACAAATTGCAACTGATGGCCAAACAGAAGTATTTCATGTAACTTAAAACTAACAAACCAGTAAAAAATATGCACTATATATCTAAGGTTTGGATATTAACAAAACTGATGATGAAATGTGCAAATTAGTAAAAAAAAGAGAATGTGACAAAAAAGTGCAAATAACTGACAATGCAATCATCTAGAAAGTAGTTAAATGGAAAACAAATTCCTATGTTTCATATGCAAGTATATTTGGCATGCTTGCTTGCATTTAGATGAGCATTAATTGTTAAATAAGATCATTGATTACTAACAGCTGAATGAAAGGAGAAGGATTGAAAAACTGTCCATTATCTAATGTTGTAAAATCCAACAAATAAGATACTTTGTAGTCCATTTGCCCCCATAAAACCAATCACTCAGAAACATTTATAGAGAAAATACAACTTAGATTGAAATTGATCTTGACTAGAAACCACAAATGAAAAAAAAAACCAAATTCATAATGTGAATGATGAAATTATTAAAATTTAAATTCAGGGATCAAAAATTTAAGAAAGTTATAAAGGCCATCGTCTAAATCCAACTCTACCATCAATGCCGTCAATACAATGGCTGTCACTTTTGGAGGTGTACAAGAGTCCAGCATATGTTGAACATAAAGACGGTTGAGTATTCAAAAGACTGTGCAGTGTTGATTTACAGCTGAAAATGCACAATACACAAATCGAAAAACTAGTTTGGAATGCTTTTTTAAACCAACCAACAATTAACTTCTAAAGTAGAAATTTTCAAGTACAAAAACCGACTTCTAAAAACTTTCCATTTGTATGGAATAAACCTAATGCTGTGATTTACACCTCTATAGCAGTGGTAGCACAGATTGTAGTCATCGAAAGAATAGCAGGAGAAATCATGGTGCTGCTAATAGTGGCATTAAGTACCGCTGTGCGGCTGCTATTTGTCTTGTATTAGCTCGCTCCAGAACTCCTATGTTCTTAGATTTTTACTTCTACGGCCTTATTCTCCACAAGATTGTGAGTAATGGTTCTTTTCTCTTATACATATTAGTGGGTTCATCATCATAAGTCGATCGATAGGTTCTATTTAGATTTCGTTTTAATTGTATTTTGCGAAAGATTTATGGGTTTTCAGTCCAACCGTGCTTCTGGACAGTCTATTGTTAACTCAATCATGACTTTAGTATTGTTTTAATTGGTAGTAGGTTCATCACTTTCATATTGTACTTTCTATTTGTGTTTGGCCGTAGTGAACTTTAATTTATCAATTACCAAACATTTTTTATGATCCAAAGCCTTGTTCAATGTTGATGTTTTGATGTTGAAAGTATGTATTTATTCGATACACATAATATCTTAACTTAAACATACATATATAAAACTAATTACTACATAGACTGCTTTCCCATTGCAGTAGCCACTATATCAAATCGAGGTCCTACCGTCATTTCAAATATTGACGGCTGTAACAACATAGAATGAATTTCATCAACTGAATTAAAGATAAAAGAGAGTAATCACATTATGATATAAAGCCACTGCCAATGAATTCATAGTGCTTGAAATCTACTAATATCAATGTCAATGAGTAAAAGAACATATCCAAACAACAAATTTAACACCAAAGGTACTTTTTGCACTATTTCCATCTCCAATAAAGACACTATAATTGACAAAAAAAATAGTAATATGAATACTAAAACACCACATTTGATGTAACACTATCATTCACACTTATTTAGTGCTAGATTCTTTGCACAAATTGATACTTAAAGTACAATATTTAGTTTGAATTTTACCTGATACATATATGACATTACAAAATAGATGTATTACTTATTTGTTTTTAATAAATTTAACTTTTACATATTTTATCTTACCTAAATTCATGATTCCTTTATAATAGTTTAAAACTCAATAACATATCGGATTAAGACACACCATCATATATATATGGGGGTGTTTGGGAGTGCTTATATTTTTGACTTATTTGCTTATAGCTTCTCCCCACCGCAAATAAGCAGTTTGGAGTGTTTGTATAGAAAAAATCAAAAAGTGCTTATTTGCTTCTCCTCACCACAAATAAGTTGTTTTTGATAAGTCAATCCATACCTACTTATTTACTTCTCCTTATTTCCTTATCTATCCAAATTATCTTTTTACCCACAATTTTTAACAAACACTTTTTAAAAACTGCTTTTCCTCACCACATAAGCAAATAAGCATAAGTTAAAAATATAAGCACTCCCAAACACCCCCATATTTGAATACAAAAAAAAGACCAATCATGACAAATGAAATAAAACGAAACGTAATTTCAAACATCGTAAAGTTAAATAAATATGCGAGTATTTTTGAAAATGTACATAATCATAATTAAATAAGAACATACCAAGAATTTGGTGCAAATAACGTTGTAATAGGTAGGTATAAATTGGTGTTTCCAAGATCTTTTACGCCAAAATAGTGTAAGCGGTGTAAGCAATATTGTAATGGGTATGAGATGGTTTAATATGGCACGATACATTCCTACAAACACTCCTATCTATATACGCATAGAAAGAAGGAAAAACTTACATCTTGGAGAGCTTGTTCGGCGCACCACCGGTGACCTTGGCGACACGGAGAAGAGCAAGTTCGGCTTTAAGATCCTTCAACTGAGCAAACAAATCAGCCTTCGATTTGCCCCTCAGCTCATGAACTTTGATCCGAGCTGTAATTCACGTAATCAATGGCAACAGATCACACAACAATACTAAAATCAAAATATCCATCGAGAATCCATATGTAAAACTTACCCATTGATAGCGTGTAATCGGAACAGAAACAAACTGCAACGGAGGCTGCCTCTGAAACCCTAGTTCCGAAAATGCACGAAATGTTAGGGTTTAGATTTGGTGAGTTTTATATATACGAAGGGTCCAGCAACTTATAATGGGCTTAGCCCGTCTCCATTTAACCAGTATGAATACTAAGGCCCAATTTGTCCGGTTAATGTTTTCCTATGTTTTTATGGCCCAAAATCCGGCATCCACACTCGACATCTTAAACCTTGGTTCTTTCAAAAAAAAAATTGTTAAAACTTTTTTTAATAAATAAATAATTAAACTTTTTCATTTTGAATTATCAACTTCATAAATTAGTTTTACTATTCTTAAACCGTACGACATTTAAAATTCTTGCACCCAATGTCCACTCTTCATTACCGTCCATCGTCATCATTGCCTTCTACCATCGATATCCCTTTTTTTCGTTTTTTTATTTGTTTTGTTTTTCCCTCTCTTTCAACTATTTAGTGAAGGACGTATAGGCATATCAAATAAAAGAATGAATTGAAAAACAAAAATACATATCCAAAAGAGGGAGATTGGCAATGGCGGTGATGGAGAGTCGACGATGATGGGGCAGTAAAGGGTGGCGAGGGAGCGATGATGTTCGGTGCGAGGGATTTGAATAGGAGTTTAAAAATGGTAAAGTTGCTTAAGTTCTTTTTTAATTTAAAACATTTTTGGTCGATTAAGGATAACTTATTTGAGTTAATTAAAATGACATAGGTAAACAAATTCTATTAGTTCAATGATTTACCTATTTAAAAGAGAATGTTCATAAACTTAATCATTCAAAATGATAAAGTTATCTGATTTTATTCGTTGAATTTTTTTATAAACTTAATAATTTAAAATGAAATATTATTGGGTTTTCTGAAATTTTCCCTATCCTAAACCCGAAAACAAACTTATATTACTATATTTTTGGATAATTTCTATATCTATTCAGGATAGAAACAATATTTCTCACTTTCATTATTTAAAATGAATATATATATATATATATATATATATATACAATATAATAAACTATTTAATTTTTAAGATCAATGTAATAACCGAGATTTTTAATTGTGAAAGAATTGGATGATTAGTGGTTTTCTTTCTATATAAAAGTCCAAAGTACAAGGACCTTTTGGTAACTAGTGAGAAATGGGATTAAAAACCCTAAAACCCTACTCTTCTAATCATTTTGGCATTTGAGGCGGCTAAGAAGAAACACTGTGAAGTGCGTGTGAGGATTGGAGAGTGCGTTTTGGAAGAAATCAAGGAGGGTGCTGGTTTGGAGGTAGCTTGATGTGTGCTTAGAATACACCTACAGGTGTGTGCTAATTAAACCTCAAAGCAAGTATACAATGAGATCTAATATCGTATTTCAAGTAATAAAAGTGGTAAAATATCATTATCATCCCACAGATATTGGAGTTAAAAGTGCAGTAAGAGTATAATGAAAGATATGATTTCAGATGGCGATTTTGAAGAAATATTTTGGTTGATTGATGTTATCACAGATTTAAATAAACAGGAATAAAGAGAAGCAGGGGTGTAAGACTTGTGATGAGATGTGACCTAAATTCTAGCAGACTAATGCTACAGGAATGCTGCAGCAGATGCTACAAGCATGATGCAGCATGGAGTTGGCAATGACTAGTTCTATTATTTATTTTAAGAAATGTTCCTCTCGGACTCTTCACCATCCCATTACTTCAGTAATCGTAGATAATCTCATCTCTGAGCAGAATCCAAACTAAAGAAGTGATGGGAGTGGACTTCTCAAAATATACGGCAAAACAAATTCTCTTTGTTAAAAGTTACTCTCTCGATATAACCCCTGCATCCCCAAGTTGATGTAATCCAAGTAGCTTATCTCTAAGTCTACTCCATTTTAACCCTTTGAAAAGGTGAACAACTTATTGTTTGGGCAAAAAATCACTAGTCTCGACCACGACCAAGAAAGGTAAGACACATGTTATGAACTATATCTTGTATTAAGATAAGGCCCCAACAAAGACCCAAAAAAACCTCCGTCGGCCCCCCTAAAAGGTAAGTCGAGAGTTCCTCACGACACTCGACCTCGACGTCGCCTAGCTCACACGACCGTCGCATAAAACCATGCGACCTCGACCGACTAACGCGCTATACGACTGTTATGTTTGTTCAGTGTTTAATGCAGGAGTCAACACCATTAATGGACAACGGCTATAACCGGCGAAGTCAGTTATGAACATCTAAACCCGCATTAAAAGATGGCAACCGTTACGACAGCTATCAAAGTCCTTAATGATCTAATTAAAAGTGCCGAAAGACTATAAATTCCAAGCTCAATCCTCAGTTCAAGGGACATCGAATAACACAGAGAGGAACACAGATACAACGCAGAACATCAGACGCAAGCACTTGAACTCCGAAGAACACTTGAAGCATAGAAATCGCTCACAGAAGAATCTCTCTCGACGCACGACATTAGCACTCGACACACAGTTTAAACACACGACGCACACTGTTTTACATTAGAAAACACTTGTAACTTTACATTTCGAAGTCTTTCCTTCAGTTGTATTGTAATCTCTGTACGATCGACACCTGGAACACCAAGGACATCGCCCCTGTTTGGCGACCATAGTGCAACGACGACATCCACTGTCGTCCGCAGGTTTTTTCCTCGTTGAGGTTTTTCCTGCGTCATCAAATTCTCTGTCTCGTTTATATTTTTGTCTTGGTCGCACGCCTTTGTCGAACGATTCCTTTCTTTAGTTGTTAAAGTCCACATCGACCTTAAGTTGTCCCTTTGGTGCGATTTTTGGCATTAACACTTATCAAGACTGAATCATTTTGGAGAAGCGACGAGCACATTTGGAGATATTATCTGTTAATGCCAAAAATCGCACCAAAGGGACAACTTAAGGTTGATGTGGACTTTAACAACTAAAGAAAGGAATCTCTCGACAAAAGCGTGCGACAAAGATAAAAATGTAAATAAGATAGAGGATTTAATGACGCAGGAAAAACCTCAATGAGGAAAAAACCTGCAGACGACAGTGGATGTCGTCGTTGCACTATGGTCGCCAATCAGGGGCGATGTCCTTGGTGTTACTGGTGTCGATCGTACAGAGATTACAATACAAATGAAGGAAAAGACTTCGAAATGTGAAGTACAAGTGTATGGAATGTAAAACAAGTGTATGTCGTGTGTGAAAACAATGTGTAAAACTGTTGGTCGAGAACGAAAGTCGTGCGTCGAGTGCAGTTCTTCGAGTGAGAGCCTTTCGCTTGTAGTGTTCTTCTGAGCTCGGATGTTTAGCTTCTGTGTTTGATGTTCTCTGATACTTTGGTGTTGATCAGGTGTCTTGAACTGATGATTGAGCTGGGATTTTATAGTCTTCGGATGACTTTAATTGAATCATTAAGATCTTTGATGATTGTTGTAACGGTCGTCGTCTTCAATGTGAGTTTAGATGCTCATAACTGATTTCGTCGGTTATAGTCGTTTGTCCATTAATAACTTTGACTCCCGCATTAAACACTTGAACAAACATAACAGTTGTTAACGCGTTAGTCGATCGAGGTCGCATGGTTTTATGCGACGGTCGTGTGGAACGGGCGACGTCGAGGTCGATTGTCGTGAGGAACTCTCGACTTACCTTTTAGGAGGGATGGCAGAGGTTCTTTGGGTCTTCGTCGGGACCTTATCTTAATACAAGGTATAGCTCATGACATACGTCTTACCTTCTCTGGTCTCGGTCGAGACCTGTGAAATTTTGCCCAAACAGTTTGCCCCCAAAATTTGAAAGTAGGATGGCAAATTCGAATTTTAAATTTTGCTCGTCGGGTGCTTAGGGTTTTGCGTTAAAAATACCTTGGTTGTTTCGGAATTGAATTGGTTCAATTCTAACCAAACGAGAAGTCGAAGAGAAAACGAGGTCGTGACGTCATACTGACGTACGATTGTGCTTACCAGCTGTCTTTGACAAGTGTCGACGATCCGTGCAGTTATTCCAAAGGTCGGGGACACGTGGCGACTATCGGGGAAGTCGATACGATTTGATTTCTTGCATAAGTAGAGATCAGGATTGATCTTCTTTTGTTTATGATTTGAAGTGCTCATTTGAGGATAGATTTTGCCCCGATTTCTTACCTTTCTTCGTCCAGAATTTACCCAAATCTTTGAGAATCTTCGACTTAGTGGGGTTTGCTCGAGGTCTAGAGTAATTTATATAAAGCATTATCTTCCCTCCTTCGTTTTCATTGCTCTCTCCCTTTTCCTTGGTAAACAATGTCGTCTGAACCAGAGAGTTCTATCGTGAGTCAGGAGGATTTAAATACCTTTAGGCGTCTAGCGAAGATTCCTGCGGGGATAGAGCTGGTTTATCCAGGGAATACACATCCTGGGAGTTGTCCTGAGGGATGATTTGTAATATATGAGTACCCCTTCAAAATAGGATTTGAATGGCCGTATTCGGTTTTATCCAAGAATTTCATGCGATACTTCGGTCTGTCACCAGGGCAGTTGATGCCCCAACTCTGGCGAGTGTTTTTAGTTATCGAGCGATTGTCTGCAAAGTGGGAGTCACCTATGACCCTGAATGATTTTTGGTTGGCTTATCATGTCAAAAGAGACAAGAATTGGCGTTATAGCCCGTATTCCAAGTACAAGGGTGACCGTACCCTGGTTTTGGGAACCGGGGTCAACGATCGTGGGTGGAGGTCTCGGTACGTATTTGTACGTATTGATTCACTTGATATCAACAGCAACTGGATTCGTCCTGACTGGAATATGGGAGGTATGTTCTTCGATTTTAACATACGTTACCGTTTGGTTTTTCTACTTTCCACTTACTTTCTGCTTTTTGTCGTCTTCAGAGATTCAGTTTGATGCCTTGAAGCCGAACGCAAATTCCCAAGCCAAGATCGAGAGGTTTCTGGATCATAGTATCGATGATCGATCTTTCGTCGTGCGACAACTGGCGGCCGAGGACGAGGATGTGGCAGACAAGGAAGACTCTGAAGAAGAAGATGAGGAAGGAGAGGACGAGCAAGAAGAGGCGACTAGTAAGCGTACCGTAGTCTTTATTTTTCCCGTTTATTCTGTCTTGTCTGATGCTTTATGCGTTTCTTCAGCAGTGTTGACCGTGAAGAAGCCGATATTTGGAAAGAAGGCGACACAAGTTGTGCCTGCCCTTCGAGGTAGGGAAAAAAGAAAGAATGCCTCGACAGCCGAGTCGGGAATCTTAAAGAGGACGAGGATGGTAGTCCCGGGGGGGACCATTTTCGAGGGTTGACGACTCGTCGAGAGTTGTTACGCCTAAGGAGGCGAGGGAGTCATCCAGCCGTCCTGGCGCGATGGACGCGACACCGGCAAGTTCGGCGCTTCTGGCGACAGTGACGAAACCGGCGTCCAAGGTGTCGACCGCAAAGTCTGCCGACAAGGGCGAGGGGTCTTCGGCCGAAGTTATGACGGTTAACTTTACGTTGTCGTCTAACTTTATGGCGGATGGGGTCCAAGACGGGACGACGATGTTTCCTCACTTAGAGAAATATTTGCTTCCGTCTTTCAGGGAGCGTCTTCACGGAGTTCCGGCCGGAGAGATGGGATCTCGGGTTGCCAGTCTGGCGTTCACAGTAAGCGTCAATTTTTTACGACTTGTTTCATTCGTCGTTGTTTGTCTAATGTATTCTTATATGTTTTCAGACGTTTCAGTCGTCTTTGGCGTTGTACACCGAGATGTCGAGAATCGAAGATCTGGTGGCTTCTGCTCTTGAAAGAGAAGGTGCGGCGTTGGAAAGAGAAAGGTTAGCTCTGGACAGGGAGAAGTCGGCCTTGGCATGCGCCGACGAGTTGGCCATTCAGCTTTTTGACGCTTTGCACGAACTAGAGGTCGCAAATCGCGTGAAGAAGGTGGCAGACGGGGGCCCTCAGGACGGGACTTCGGGCAAGGATGCGACCGACGTTCCTCCCGTAGCTTAAAAAATTTACTCTCTTTGTTTTGGCGCTTGACCCCGTTGGTGGTCGAGTATGTAATTGACATTTTGTAAATGAAACTTTGAACTTTTGTTTTATGCTTTGTATATTCGGTAAATGGAACGATATTTGTGAAACACGGGAAATTATACGACTGAGGTATAACAACTGAGAACGTAATACACAATGATTTTGTCATGCATTACAGTAGATACATGCGACAAAGGCCTTAGAAGAAGAATAGCTAAAACATGAATTATGCAAGCAAACATGTATTCATGCGATCAAAGTGTATATTCAGAGTATTAAATTTTTCTAAGTCAAGAAACTTAGATCATGAGATTGTTAAACTTTGCAATCGTATGGCTGAGTCATGCGATGAATTTGAATCGTGCGTCCCTGTAAAGGGTGATCAAGTCATAGACTTGGTCGTTTATGTCGTGCGACCTGGCAAAACTAGAGTCGTTTGATTATTGTCGTGCGATTCTGCGGAATAAACAATGTCAAGGGTTGGTCGTTGGCTGACCAACGACCCTCCGATGCTTAAGTCAGTAGTCGTTCATGATGATAAACCGTATGAGAGAACAAAGGAGTTTAGAAAACATACCTGTTTGAATTCTTATTTTCTTGGTATTTGCCCCCGTCATTTATTATTATTTTTTCGGGAAAAAATAGATTATGAATGACGGATTGATACAGAGATCTTGGGAAGTATCATTTACGTCTGGGTCGACCGTGTTTTCGCGCGACAAGGCAAGACGGTCGTTTTATTCCTGTAGGACAGGCATAAGTTCGTGCTCAAGGATAGAAGGACAAACATGTCGAGACCTTAATGTCGTGTCGGATCTACTGGATAGTTCATTTTCGCGGCTTCAAGGTAGGTTTGTAGCATTCTCGAGCGACTTTCGGCTCGCTTCGGATTTCTTGGATTCCCCATGGCATAGGGAATTTCAGAGTCTGATGATACGTCGAGGGGATGGCTTTCATTTCATGGATCTATGGTCGACCTAAGATGAGGTTATAGGCCGACGCACAATCAATGACGCTGAACTTGGTCTGCTTGTTGATTCCTCCGGCATAGACGGGCAAGATAATATCTCCATAGGTGCTTGTCGCTTCTCCATTGAAACCGACCAAAGTTGTCAAGCGTCGGGTGATTTCCGAACGGTCGATTCCCATGGCCTTGAGGGTGTCGGGAAAGATGACATTCGCTGAACTGCCCCCATCGATCAAGACTCGTCGGGTCAGACAGTTACCAATCGTGAGTTGAATGATCAACCCATCATGATGTTTCTGATATGAGTTGTCGAGGTCGTCTTGGTCGAATACGATCTTCATAGCTTCCAACTCTAGATCTCCTTTGGGTCTTGATGAACGCGGAATAGGTCGATCGTCGGGCGCTTGACTGGCATGACGCTTGGCTGCGGAATACGTTAGACCACATACGTCGGAGCCACCAGTGATGCAATTGACGACCTTTGCATGCTCGGGGGTTGACGGTCGATGGTCGGTAGCTGAGATCACGTCGTCGATGACATCTTTGAGATTGCCCTTCGGGACGTGATATGCTAGCTCCTTTTTGAGAGCTATACAATCGTCTGTCATGTGACCAAGGTCGACATGGAAGTCGCACGACTTGGATTTGTCTTTCTTGGCATCGTCTTGATCGGATTTCTTTGGCCATCGAATAGTCGCTTGGGCGGTCTTCAGAGCTTCGACCAAGTCCTTAGTGGACCCTTTGAATCCATAAGAGGATATCTTGGGGTACTGAGGAAACTTGGTCGCGGTCTTGGCCTCTGCTTTCGTCTTGAATCTGACGTTCGAAATCTGGCACGCTGGTTCCGCTTTGGAAATCGCCTTTGTCTTGAACTCTGGATTTCTCACACCTAGCGACCTTTTGTCGTCGGTATGCTTGCGACGAAAGGCAGCATCGTCCTCTACCCTCATATACGCTAGGGTTCGGGCTCGGACGTCTTCGAAATTCTCTGGAGGATACTTGGTCAGGTCGGTATATAAACCTGAGCTATCGTCCAGACCACGCTTGTAGGCTTCGATCGCAGTCTTGATGTCGCAGTTGCGGATACTAATCATCTCTGCATTGAATCTATTGAAATAACTTCGAATAGACTCATTAGTCTTCTGCACGACATAATATAGGTCGTTGGTCTGCTTCTCCATCTTGCGACTGCTGGCGAACTGCTGAGAGAACTGGTTGACCAACTCGGCGAACGACCCGATGGATTTGGGTTTGAGATTGATCAGCCATTGGAGAGCAGGACCAGTGAGAGTTGCACCGAAGCTTTTGCACATGCAGACCTCCTGATACATGTGTGGGATCGAGATCGTCCACATGAGTTGCTTATACTGCGCGACGTGCTCTGTCGGATCAGTCACACCTGAATACTTAGGTGTGAAAGTGGGGATGTTATATTTCTTTGGAACTTCGACAGTCGCAATCTCGTCGATGAAGGGTGACGCCTGAAAGCCTGATCGAGGCTCGACGTCGACGGGTACGGCTGCCCCAAGTAGCTTGGCGAGCAAAGATAAGACGCGCTCGTTCTGATCTTCTAGCATCTTCAGCCGTTGGGCGACGGGGTCAGGAGGTACGCCCGTCTGCGGATTGACACCTGAACTGGTGCCATTGCCATGTGACGAACCATTGGTGTCCCCGTTGAGAGGGACAGAATATGGCTGCGACCCATAATGAAACTGCTGCGATCCATTCTGAAACGGCGGTGGCCTTATGTGCTGAGGAGGAACCGTCCCGAACTGGGGATTTGGGTTGAACGGCCCCGGCTGCGGGTTCTGCATGAACGGACCTGGATGCAGATTTTGAGCGAACGAACCTGATCCTGGACCCGGATTTTGCACGAATGGCCTAGGACCATTTTGACCGAATGACCCTGGACTTGGATTCTGGACGAATGGCCTAGGACCATTCTGAGGTCCAAAGGGATTTCTCAGCCGCGCAATCTCTTCAGCTGCTCTGCGACTCTGCTCGACCATGGCATTGATTTGATTTCGGGCGACTTCAAGCTCCTGATACATCTGGGCAATAACATGCTGCTGATCTCCAGGGGCTGCCATTTTCCTGTAACAGAAAACAAGAGAAAACTCCAAGAAACTGTTAGTACCACGCACGTTTGTCGAGGATTTTCTCTAGATGGGGTCCCACGGATGGCGCCAAACTGTTAATGCCAAAAATCGCACCAAAGGGACAACTTAAGGTTGATGTGGACTTTAACAACTAAAGAAAGGAATCTCTCGACAAAAGCGTGCGACAAATATAAAAATGTAAATAAGACAGAGGATTTGATGACACAGGAAAAACCTTAACGAGGAAAAAACCTGTATACGACAGTGGATGTCGTCGCTGCACTATGGTCGCCAATCAGTGGCGATGTCCTTGGTGTTACTGGTGTCGATCGTACAGAGATTACAATACAAATGAAGGAAAAGACTTCGAAATATAAAGTACAAGTGTATGGAATGTAAAACAAGTGTATGTCGTGTGTGAAAACAATGTGTAAAACTGTTGGTCGAGAGCGAAAGTCGTGCGTCGAGTGCAGTTCTTCGAGTGAGAGCCTTTCGCTTGTAGTATTCTTCTGAGCTTGGATGTTTAGCTTCTGTGTTTGATGTTCTCTGATACTTTGGTGTTGATCAGGTGTCTTGAACTGATGATTGAGCTGGGATTTTATAGTCTTCGGATGACTTTAATTGAATCATTAAGATCTTTGATGATTGTTGTAACGGTCGTCCTCTTCAATGTGAGTTTAGATGCTCATAACTGATTTCATCGTTTATAGTCGTTTGTCCATTAATAACTTTGACTCCTGCATTAAACACTTGAACAAACATAACAGTTGTTAATGCGTTAGTCGGTCGAGGTCGCATGGTTTTATGCGACGGTCGTGTGGAACGGGCGACGTCGAGGTCGATTGTCGTGAGGAACTCTCGACTTACCTTTTAGGAGGGATGGCGGAGGTTCTTTGGGTCTTCGTCGGGACCTTATCTTAATACAAGGTATAGCTCATGACATACGTCTTACCTTCTCTGGTCGCAGTCGAGACCTGTGAAATTTTGCCCAAACATAATCTTGCCCGTCTATGCCGGAGGAATCAACAAGCAGACCAAGTTCAGCGTCATCGACTGTGCGTCAGCCTATAACGCCATCTTAGGTCGACCATGGATCCATGAAATGAAAGCCGTTCCTTCGACATATCATCAAACCCTGAAGTTCCCTACGCCGTGGGGAATCCAGGAGACCAAAAGTGAGCCAAAAGTCGCTCGTGATTGCTATGAGACCACTATGAAGCCGCGAAAATAGACCATCTATTGTGGCGATTCACGACGACATTTAGTGTATCGTCCTAAAATCGCCACAAGGGGGAAAGATGGTAGCAATAATCAAGACGTCCCACGTAGTTGGGACACAACGTGTCAGAAAAGGTACGTTTTCTAAACCCCTTTTCTATTCTTTCATACGATTTTTCACAATGACGGTTACTAACTTAAGCATCGGAGGGTCGTTGGTTAGCCAACGACCAACCTCTGACAATGTTTTATCGCAGAATCGCACGACATAAGTCACGGAGACCGTCGCATGACACCAACACGATTTCGCAAGGTCGCACGACATAAACGATCAGGTCTATGACTTGATCATCCTTCTACAGAGACGCACGATTCAAATTCATCGCACGACTCAGTCGTACGATCGCAAAGTCTGACGATCTTATAGTCTAAGTTTCTTGACTTAAAAAAATCTCATACTCTGAATGTATGCTTTAGTCGCATGTGCTTATGTTTATATACACGATTTAAAAGTCTTATGGCTTACGTTCCAGTTATTGTGTTGCAATGATGCCTAAAGTCGCATGATTTCTTGGTTATTCTTTACTTAGTGAATCTTACAATTAACATTGTATTTACTCATGAAATATACGAAGTATGAATTCAAAAGAAGCCCAAGTTTCATTCAGTGAATAAACCATCATTTACATAACTCGACCACCAACGGTCGAATAACAAAGAAATAGAAATATTTTTCTAAAGTTGGGGAGGAACGTCGGTCGCATCTTTACCCGACACGTCGCCCTGGAAACCCTCCTCCTCCTCGACCTCCTTCTCATCATCTGAGTCGAGCTCTCTCTCGGTCCCGACCTCCTTGAAGAACAGAGCCAACTCGTCCGACGCTGAGGCCATAGGATTCTTGCCTAGCAAGTGACTTCACATGATAGCCGCTCGAGCAGTGAGTCGAGCAAAAGAAAAGATAGATTTATTCTCGTCCCTCAACTCCTCTAACTCCTTCTCTAAATCCACGGCTTTGGACTGAGAATCCTCAACCTCTTTCCCCTTCATAACCATGGATTCCTTCATCCCCTCTAGCTTCTCCCTTTTTTTGTGCATCACAGATAGGGACTCCTTGAGACGTGAGTTCATGTCATCCCTTGCATGGTCGAGAGACTCCAGCTCGTTCAAGACATCGTCGAGTTTCACCGATGCCGCCTCTTCGCGTTCTAAAGTGGACCTTTCCCTTTCTAACGCCGCATCTTCTTTTTCGATGGTAGAAGCCACTAAGCCTTCTACCTTTGTCGATTTAGCATACAACGCCAAAGACGACTGAAACGTCTGAAAACATATGAAAACACATTAGCAAAGAATACGACGTCGACAACAGATAAAAAAACAAAAGTCTTGAAAGACATACTTACCATGAATGCTAGTCCAGCAACATGGGCCTCAGTATCCTCGAGAGAAACTTCGTCAAAACACTCTCTGAAAGAAGGGAGCTGATACTTTCCCAAATGAGGGAACAGTTTCGTCCCGTCTAGGACATTATCATCCAAAAAATCCGACGGCAACGTAAAGTTCACCGTCGTTTCAGAGCCCGTTTGCGCGCCCTTGCCCTTGTCGGCGAAAGAAGGGACTGACGCGGCAAGAGGAGACATCATCGCCGGTTGCGCCGTATCAACGGACCTTGTGTTAGAAAACTTCTCGATAGACACGGTCGATACCTTTGCCTTCTCAGGCGAGACGACTTTCGATGAACCACCCGTCCTGGACGATGGTTCACTCAAAACGGACATCCTCATCCTCTTTGGGAGATCCGACCCAGATGTCGGGACTTCTTTTCTCTTTAAAACCCCCGACCCAGCTGTCGAGGTATCCTTCCCTCTGTCTACCCTCGCCTTGCGAGTTAGCTCAACTTGAGCCATCTTCTCGGCGGCTGCAGGTGTCAACTTCGCCCGAGATTCTCATGTACGGTAAAAGAAAGAATCAGATGATTGAGATCAAAGATATATTAGAACGAGCAGAAGCAAAGAGATACTTACCAGTTATCTCTACTTCCTCCTCCTCCCTCTCCTCGGTCGCCTCGGAATCCTCTCTCTCGTCTTCTTCTTTCTCCTCTCGACCCATCCTCACTCTGTCGCTCAAGAAAACGGTGTCATCATCCTCGTCTACCACATGACACGTGACGTACGACCGGTCTTCAGTGCTAAACTCCAGGAACTTTTCGACCTTAGCCCGGGAAGCATCGTCCGGCACTACCTTGTCGAAATCATTATCTGCACATAAAAAAGAAGATCAGTCGAAAAAACAACCGAGCAACAGAATAACATAAAACATATGATAAACAATTAAAAGCTCACCCGTCATATTCCAACCCTCCCTAATCCAGTCACTATCAGTGTCCAGCGTTGACACCCGCATGAATACATACCTCTTCTTCCACCTACGGTCGTTGACCGCAGTATTTAAAACCAAGGTACGATCACCCTTGCGCCTTGAAAACAAACTATAGCGACGGTACCGATCACTTTTGACCTTATACGCCGTCAATAGGTCCCTCACATTCATCGGTGGATTCCAGTTTGAGGTAAGTCGTTCGATGATTAGGATAACTCGCCAGAACTGGGGCCTCAGTTGCCCCGGTGAAAGATCGAATTCGCACATGAACTCTTTGACCAGAGGCGAATATGGCCAATGAAAACCTATCTTGAACGGATACTCATAAATGACGACGTACCCTTTATGCGCCTAAAAACTCTCTGAAGTCGTAAACAGGGAAAGATCCATCATGATCTTTATTTATGCAGTCAATCATGTCAGGTCGAGTCCTTTGATGGTCACCACGTGCCCTCGTCTCTTCGTATGACCGCAGGGATAGTCGACACCCGTCAAAGACAGCTGGTAAGCACCATCGTGCATTGGTATGACGTCACAATCCCGTTTCCTTTTCGACTTCTCGTTCAGTTAGAATTGGATTAATCCAATTCCAAGATAACTCTCAACACGTGTCACGATCCTGGGCACCCGACAAGCAAAATTTAAAATACGAATTTGCCATCCTACTTTCAAATTTTGGGGGCAAACTGTTTGGGCAAAAAATCACTAGTCTCGACCACGACCAAGAAAGGTAAGACACATGTTATGAACTATATCTTGTATTAAGATAAGGCCCCGACAAAGACCCAAAAAAACCTCCGTCGTCCCCCCTAAAAGGTAAGTCGAGAGTTCCTCACGACACTCGACCTCGACGTCGCCTAGCTCACACGACCGTCGCATAAAACCATGCGACCTCGACCGACTAACGCACTATACGACTGTTATGTTTGTTCAGTGTTTAATGCAAGAGTCAACACCATTAATGGACAACGGCTATAACCGACGACGTCAGTTATGAACATCTAAGCCCGCATTAAAAGATGGCAACTGTTTGGGCAAAAAATCACGTCGTACGACTACGACCAAAACAGGTAAGACGCACGTTATAATCCAAATCTTGCATTAAGATAAGGTCTCGACAAAGACCCAGAACACCATCGTCGTCCCTCATAAAAGGAGTAAAAGTCATTAAGGGGCAACAACTATAATCGACGCAATCATTAAACAGCAAGCGACCGTAACGGACGAGGATCATTATGGATATTCACTCCGACAACCGTTTCCAGCCATTGTAGCCGTTGATCAAAGCATTAATGGAGCTAATTAATGACGCGAAGACTATAAATATCAAGCTAAGTCTTCACATCAAGGGACATCAGTTAACACCCAACATACATCGGCTAACATCATCGAACATCAGAGAAAACGCACCCGAACTCACAAAGAAGAACACTCAAATCAAGTACTGGAAACCAGAATCGCTCAGCGAACTCAAGAACAACAGAAGCAAAGAGATTTCTCTCGAATAACAGCTCTCGACGCACGTCATCAGCTTTCAACCAGCAGTTCATACTCTGTTTCGCACACGACAAACGTGTGTTTTTACGTTCAAACACTTGTACTTTACATTTCGAATCATTTTTCTTCATTTGTATTGTAATCACCGTACGACCGACGCCAGTACCAAGGACATCGCCCCTGATTGGCGACCATAGTATAGCGATTACACCCACTGTCGTCCGCAGGTTTTTTCCTCGTTTGAGGTTTTTCCTGCGTCATCAAATCCCTTGTTTCTTTATTTTTATCCTCGTCGCACGTCTCGTCGGAAGATTCTTTCTTTAGTTGTTTAAGTCCACATCGACCTTAAGTTGTCCCTTTGGTGCGATTTTTGGCATTAACAATTTGGCGCCATCTGTGGGACTACATCTAGAGAAAATCCTCGACGAACGTGCATTCTACTAATAGTTTCTTGGAGTTTCTTCTATTTTCTGTTGCAGGAAAATGGCAGCCCCTGGAAATCCGCAGCAAGCCGTCGCTCAGATGTATCAGGAGCTCAATGTTGCTAGGAATCAACTCAATGCAATGGCAGAGCAGAATCGCAGAGCAGCTGAAGAGATCGCGCGTCTAAGCAATCCTTTTGGATCCCATAATGGTCCTATACTATTCATCCAGAATCCAGGTCCGGAACCAGGCCCGTCCGCACAGAATCTGCATCCAGGTCCATTCATGCAGAATCAGCAGTCGGGTCCGTTCATTCCGGATCCCCAGTTTGGGCAGATTCCCCCTCAGCACATCCGGCCACCACCCTTGAACAATGGATCCCAACCATTGCAAGATGGCGCCCAGCCGTTTCAGAATGGATCCCAGCCGTTTTCCCAGCCGTTACAAAGTGGTCTGCAACCTTTCCAGCAAGGATCGCAATCTTTCCAGCAGAGATCGCAACCATTTCAGCATGGACCACAATCGTTTCAGAATGGACCGCATCAATTCCACTATGGGTCGCAGCCATATTTTGTTCCATTCAACGGGGACACCAATGGTTCGTCGCATGGTAATGGCACTAGTCCAGGGACCAATCCCTCGACAGGGGCAAATCCTGATCTTAATGATCCCGTCGCCCAGCGTTTGAAGATGTTAGAAGACTAAAATGAGCGCGTCCTGTCCTTACTCGCCAAGTTGCCTAGGGCAGCCGTGCCTGTCGACATCGAGCCTCGCTCGGGGTATCAGGCGTCGCCCTTCATCGACGAGATCGCCACCGTCGAGGTCCCAAAGAAGTATAACATTCCTGCCTTCACTCCCAAGTATTCGGGTGTGACCGATCCAACCGAGCATGTCGCGTAGTATAAGCAGCTCATGTGGACGATCTCGATTCCACACATGTACCAGGAAGTATGCATGTGCAAGAGTTTCGGGGCGACTCTCACTGGTCAAGCTCTCCAGTGGTTGATCAATCTCAAACCCAAATCTATCGGGTCGTTCGCCGAATTGGTCAACCAATTCTCACGACAATTCGCCAGCAGTCGTAAGATGGAAAAGCAAACTAGTGATCTGTACTATGTCGTGCAGAAGACCAATGAGTCTATTCAAAATTATTTCAATAGATTCAATGCCGAAATGATCAGTATCCGCAATTGTGACATCAAAACTACGATCGAAGCTTATAAGCGTGGTCTAGACGATAGTTCATGTCTATATATCGATCTGACCAAGTATCCCCCAGAGACTTTTGAAGACGTTCGAGCTCGAACCTTAGCATATATGAGGGTCGAGGATGATGCCGCCTTTCGTCGCAAGCACACTGACGACAAAAAGTCGTTAGGCGTCAGAAAGCCAGAGTTCAAGACAAAGGCTGTTTCCAGAATAGAGCCCGTGCGCCAAATTTCAAATGTTCGTTTCAAGACGAAAGCAGAGGCCAGGACCGCGACTAAGTTCACTCAGTACCCCAAGATATCCTCTTACGGATTCAAAGGATCTGCAAAGGACTTAGTCGGAGCTCTGAAGACCGCTCAAGCTACCATTCGATGGCCAAAGAAGTCCGACCTGGACGATGCTAAGAAAGACAAATCAAAGTGATGCGACTTCCACGTCGATCATGGTCATGCGACAGACGATTGTATCGCATTGAAGAAGGAATTAGCGTATCATTTCCCGAAAGGAAATCTCAAGGATACCATCGACGATGTCGCTATTCCAGCTAATAGCCATCGACCGTCGACTCCCGAGCATACAAAAGTTGTCAATTAAAATCCCCTACGCCATTGGGAATCCTGAAGATCGAGAATGAGTCGAAAACGTCGCTATGGTGCCCTGTCGTACGACGATCAATCACAGACAGTATCTCATCGGATCGTCGTGTCGTCTTGTCATTTAAAACCTATCTTTCTTTCCGAAAAGAATAGGATAATAAATGACAGGGGGCAATACCCCATGAAGGAGAAATGCATGATTTCTAACTCTTTTCCATACTAATTTTTCTCACAAACAGCTACTGACTTAAGCATCGGAGGGTCGTTGGTGAGCCAACGACCAACCCTCGATATCGTTTTATCGCAGGATCGCACGACATAGACAATCAGGTCCACGACTTGATCACACCTTACATCTAGTCGAACAACTTGGTCGCACGATCGCATAGACGGCTTCGCAGTCTGAGCTTCTTAACTTAGAAAAACTTCGCGTTTTGAATAAATACCTTAGTCGTGTTTTGATTGGCATACATTCTAAATGAATGCCTTATTTTTTCTCTCTTATACCCTGTATGGATGCTTTGATCGTATGTTCTCATATTTTATAAGTGCCTTGGTCACATGATTTCCTATGTATCTTACATTCCATCGATGCGATATTTGTTTACCAAGTATATGAAAACAAAAGTTCAAACAAAAAGTGCATTTACTGAAAAGATCATCAGGTACACGCTCGACCATCAACAGTCGAGCAGCAAAACAAACAAAATAAAATTCCTAAATTAAAGGAGGAGCATCCGTCGCATTCATGCCCGAAGTCCCGTCCTGAAGGCTTTCGCCTGCCACCTCCTCCTCAGCGTCCTTCTCATCGTCCGAGTCAAGATCCCTCTCGGTCCCGACGCCATTCAGATAGATGTCCAGCTCCTCCTTCGCCGAAGCAAGAGGGTCTTTTCCCAACAAATGTCGTCGCATGATCGCCGCCCGAGCAGTCAGACGAGCTATGGCAAAAACCAACTTACCCTCGTCCTTTGCAGCTTGCACTTCTTTCTCCAAACTCTCTACCTTGGATTTATAATCCTCAGCCTCTTTCGAAACAGCAGCCAAGGATTCCTTAATCTTTTCCATCTCCTCCCTTTGCTCGGCAGTCATGAACAAGGATTGTGTCAAGCGATGGCTAAGATCCTCCTTCGCATGATTAACGATCTCCATATGTTTTAAAGCGCCAGCAAGACGCTTCGATAGATCCTCCGTGCGACCAGTAGCATCGTTTGCTCGATCCAATGCTGCATTCTCCCTTTCGCGTGCAGCAGACAAGAGATCTTTCACCTTCGCCGTTTCACTTCGCAAGGCCAAGGAAGCTTGAAGTGCCTGCGAAATCATAAAAGACAGACATCATCAGTAGACAACGACAACGACAACGAAGTCTGGGCCTAGACAAACTAAGTCTTGAAAGAAAGACTTACCATGAACACCAAGCCGGCTACATGGGAACCCGTCTCCTCGATAGGAAAACCCTCAAAACGCTCACTGAAAGATGGAAGCAGGAATTTATCCAGGTGAGGGAACAGGTTCGTCCCGTCTAGGACATTACCTATCATAAAGTCCGATGGCAGCGTAAAGTTGACCGTCGTGACCTTCTCCCCTCCTGTCGTGTGTTCCTTGCCCTTGTCGGCTGACAAAGGATTCGACGCGGCAGACGGGGACTTCACCGTTTTCGCCGGAAGCGCAGAATTGATGGGTGTCGCTGCAATCACCTTCTTGGGAGATGCGACCCCTACCTCTTCGGGTGTAATGACTCTCGACGAGTCATTAACCCCTGCCGACGACTCCCTCAGAGTCGTCGTCCTCGTCTTCTTCGGAATTTTAGGGCCAACAGACATGGCTTTTAGCCTCTTCTCTCTGCCCTGACGAGCACGCTCCAACTCAGCTGCTCTCTTAGCATAAACATTCAACACTTTAGGTTGAGACTCTCCTGGAAAAAAGTAATGTTACAAAGCACACAAAGGGAAAAGACTCGAGGTAACATAGGAAGAAAAGGAAAGTAAAACTTACCCGTCATCCCTCTCCTTCCTCTCAACTTATCTTCTTCCTCTCCTCTTCCTTTCTCTTCACACTTCTCCCCCTGATTCTCTCCTGAAGATTCTAAATCATCGTCATCCGTCGAGTGTCGCACGACGAAAGACCTCTCGACGACGCTAAATTCTAAAAACGAATTGATCTTCGCTTGAGAGTCAGCGTCTGGCTTCACGACCTCGAATTTTATGGCTGACAACATACAAAAAACAAGTTAAAAATCATATGTAAATCATCCACAGCGCACGCCAGATGAAATAACGAGGCTCACCCGACGTATTCCGGCTAGTCCTAATCCACTCACTTTCAGAGTCAAGGGACAACTTATGCACGAAAACATATCGAGACTTCCACCCACGGTCGTTCACACCCGTCCCTAAGACCAAAACGCGACCGCCCTTGAACTTGGAATGTAAACTACATCGATGACATCCGTCCATCTTGGCTTGATAAGCCGAGAGGAGATCATGTACATTCATGGGAGAATCCCATTTCTTAGTAGCACGCTCGATCACTCGTACGACTCGCCAGAACTGGGGCATCAACTGACTCGGTGACAAGTCAAACTCTAACATAAACGCCTTGGCCAGAGGAGAAAAAGACCATTCAAAACCTATCTTAAAAGGGTATTCATAGATTACGATGTACCCCTCGGGACACTCGTTTGATCGGATCTGGCCTGGACGGATCAATTCGACCCACGCAGGAATTTTCGCTAACTTTCTAAAGTCCTGGAGGTCCGATGACTCTTGAATAACACTCTCAGGATCCCTCGACATTTCTAAACAAAATTTGCAGAAGTCAGAGAAATCGTACCTTACTTATAGGCGCGTTAATCCTCGAAGAAACCTAACCAAGTCAAAGATTTTCACAAGTTCGGGAGATATCAGACAAAGAATGGCAAGGAAATCACAGCACAAAACTCTTCAAGGGCGAAATAAGGAAATGATCCGTCAAAATCCCTATTTAGACCGAAAAATAGGGTTGGATAGAATCCCTGGATGATTTCCGCGCGTCCCCGATCTTTTCGCATACCCTCACAGATCTTCGACAGCTGGTAAGCATCATCGTGCATCAGTATGACGTCATAACTTTTCAACTTCTCGTTCAGTTAAAGGCGAACCGGTCTAGTTCCACGACAACCAGGTAAGTCCCTCAACCCAGGTCATAAGTCTAAGCATTCGACAAGCAAAATTTAAAACTTAAATTTGACATTCAATTTTCAAATTTTAGGGGCAAACTGTTTGGGCAAAAAATCACGTCGTACGACTACGACCAAAACAGGTAAGACGCACGTTATAATCCAAATCTTGCATTAAGATAAGGTCTCGACAAAGACCCAGAACACCATCGTCGTCCCTCATAAAAGGAGTAAAAGTCATTAAGGAGCAACGACTATAACCGACGCAATCATTAAACAGCAAGCGACCGTAACGGACGATGATCATTATGGATATTCACTCCGACAACCGTTTCCAGCCGTTGTAGCCGTTGATCAAAGCATTAATGGAGCTAATTAATGACGCGAAGACTATAAATACCAAGCTAAGTCTTCACATCAAGGGACATCAGTTAACACCCAGCATACATCGGCTAACATCATCGAACAACAGAGAAAACGCACCCGAACTCACAAAGAAGAACACTCAAATCAAGTACTGGAGACCAGAATCGCTCAGCGAACTCAAGAACAACAGAAGCAAAAAGATTTCTCTCGAAGAACGGCTCTTGACGCACGTCATCAGCTTTCGACTAGCAGTTCATACTCTGTTTCGCACACGACAAACACCTGTTTTTACGTTCAAACACTTGTACTTTACATTTCGAAGCATTTTTCTTCATTTGTATTGTAATCACCTTACGACCGACGCCAGTACCAAGGACATCGCCCCTGATTGGCGACCATAGTATAGCGACGACACCCACTTTCGTCCGCAGGTTTTTTTCTTCGTTTGAGGTTTTTCCTGCGTCATCAAATCCCTTGTTTCTTTATTTTTATCCTCGTCGCACGTCTCGTCGGAAGATTCTTTCTTTAGTTGTTTAAGTCCACATCGACCTTAATTTGTCCCTTTGGTGCGATTTTTGGCATTAACAGCAACCGTTACGACAGCTATCAAAGTCCTTAATGATCCAATTAAAAGTGCCAAAAGACTATAAATTCCAAGCTCAATCCTCAGTTCAAGGGACATCGAATAACACAGAGAGGAACACAGATACAACGCAGAACATCAGACGCAAGCACTTGAACTCCGAAGAACACTTGAAGCACAGAAATCGCTCACAGAGGAATCACTCTCGACGCACGACATCAGCACTCGACACACAGTTTAAACACACGACGCACACTGTTTTACATTAGAAAACACATGTAACTTTACATTTCGAAGTCTTTCCTTCATTTGTATTGTAATCTCTGTACGATTGACACCTGGAACACCAAGGACATCGCCCCTGTTTGGCGACCATAGTGCAGCGACGACATCCACTGTCGTCCGCAGGTTTTTTCCTCGTTGAGGTTTTTCCTGCGTCATCAAATTCTCTGTCTCGTTTATATTTTTGTCTTGGTCGCACGCCTTTGTCGAACGATTCCTTTCTTTAGTTGTTAAAGTCTACATCGACCTTAAGTTGTCCCTTTGGTGCGATTTTTGGCATTAACACTTATCAAGACCGAATCATTTTGAAAAACAAAAGTAACAACTCTCGTTGCAAGTAACTCTCTCGATATCACCCCTTATGTCATCCAAATTGACGTGCTGTTGAATGGCCTATCTCTAGGTCCATGACACTTTAACACTATCAAAGTGATCAATTTGTCAATGGATTGTATTATCTTGATAAAACTTGGAATAAAATAATAAAACGTCATTATTGCCAAACAACACCTACTTTCCTTTGGGTAACATACTCACCCTTTGTCTCACACCCAAGCTAAGATGTTTAGCTACTCATTACAACAATTAAAGTAAAGCAAATGTAAAGAACTAGAGAAGTAAACATGGTGACTTGAAATGTAAATGACTATAAATGACTTTAAATAAAAGGCTAAGAAAGTAAAAATAAGTAAGTAAATGACAAGAATGTAAAACAGAATGTAAGTACGTGAATTTAAAGTACTGAAATAAAGTGCATAAAAATAAAGACGTAAAGTAAAAGGGAAAGCTAGAGATGCAAGATAATTTAAAGAAGATAAGTAAAGAAAAGTGAACAGTATGATGTTATTCCAATGCTACAGAAATTCATAAGAAGGGATGAAGAATAAGAACAATATTAAGAACAAAATAAGAACTTGATTGCATAAAGTAATTTCTGAATTGCAGAGAGAATTTGAACTGATGTAGGTCAGTTCTAATCATGGGATGCAATAAAAGCCAACAAAGCCCTCTATTTATAGCAAAAGAGAGACGGTGGAAAGTGTAATATCTAACTAAACTAGTAGCATTCTAACCAACAAGTACATCCAAGTAACTAGAAAGTACAATTGCCCTTAAAGGGGTGATTTGGCATATTTAGTTTGCTGAAAAGGCTTCCAAAAGACAACAAAATTACTTTTCCACTCCAAAAAATCAGCTTTTCAATCTTCATCATTTTATCTACCAAAAGACACCCCATCAGATCCTTGCTGCTTCAATGCTATAGCATGACCTGTGCTACAAATAGGTTTTCAAAAACATCCAAATTAGCCATCCACCTTTGTAGAAACAAGTGGAAACTTTAGCTCCAAACTCAATAAAAAGGAAAATAACAAAGAAAATGACTCAAATTTGGGATATAAAAATGGAAAATCCTATCTAAAAGCTAAAGAAAGTAGTGCCTAAGTACTCAAAAATGAGTACTTATCATAGCTCATACAACAATTGGCTTCAAGGTAAACTCTCAATCTTTAACCCTTATTGCTTTTGTGGGTGGTTTTTCATGCTTAAAGGGATTATAGAGCTTTTGGGGTTAATATGGTGGATTTTTGATGGAAAAAGAGTTTATGGATGCTTAGTTATTGATATGAAAGTATTTTGCTTAAAAACCTATTGATTTGGAAGACTTGAAACTGTTTGGGTTGGAACTAATCTTGAAAATGAGGTTTTCTTAATCGCCCAGTGCGATTATCCGGACAAGTCGCCGGTATTCGGAAAACGGTCACAATCCGGATGTGATGGTATCCGGATGTGGTCCATTCTGGAGTTTGGGTATCCGGATGTATGTACCCGGAAAGGATTATTTGAAAGAGTACCCGGATTTAGGGAACCGGATGTTGTATCCGGATGTATGTATCTGGAAAGGATTATCCGGATGTGTTATTGTCACATGCGAAATATGTGTTTTAATCGCAGTGGGTTGCAAACTGTCCACAGTGGGAAGTGCAAGTGTACACTGTCCACTATGATCGTCACAGCAAGTAATAGTTGGTAAAATACCAGAATCGAATCCACAGGGACTGGACAATCAAGACAATACGGTTCTCATGAGCTCCTTTTACAGGTTTCAACTAGAGAGGAAAATAATACTTGGTTTTGTTTGGTGAAAATAGCTACTTTAACGATTTTACTAATGTTTTAAAAAGAGGAATGTAGGTTAGATTTTCCCTAGATTTTATACCAAATACTCGGTCCTAAAAATGATCCTTGTATTCGAGGTAGGCATTTTTGCTAGAAAAGCCCGATTACAAAATACTCACACCGTTAGATAAAAATCTCATACTTGTCGCATTCATTGTTTTGTCAATGGTAATCTCAAAAATGGACCTTTTCAGGTCTCGATGGAATGTGTAGAGACAAATACTCTAAGTGTTTTTAATACACAAACTAGCTTGCCTACTACTCCAGTGGGTTGAGATTAGCTCACTGTGCCGACCTCACTTTCGTAAGTGTCAAAAGAATTCTTTCGAATCCCCTAGCATCATTCAAGCTCGTGTCACTGCGTTCTACTTATTTCTAAGTTAAGAACTAGACTTTAGATCCTTGCAAGTGATCGGCTTGTTCGCATCCTTGGGTAAATATCGAGAATGAATGACCAAAATAACAAATATTCTAAGTACAAAGATTACTCAAGCATTTTTAATAAAATCCAGGTACTTCTCTTTCCTACATCCCAAAGGATGTTTAGCCTAACATTTCCGAAGTAAAGAAAACAAAAGATGAAGATTTGCACATAATAAAACTGATAGTGGATTGAATAGTACTCACAGTGGGGAACGAGAATTCGTCCCTGTCCACTGTGTTTTACGAATTACAATTAACTAGGAAAGGAAATTACGGAAATTAAATCTAAATTAATGCAGTAATTAAAAGACTAAAACTAATGTGGTAGATGAGAGAAATTGAAGCTATTCTAAACTTAACCCAAGATGATTGTAAGATTCCAAGCTTGTAATAAATGAACCCAAGTGCTCCTTTATATACTAGGAGAAAGAGTTGGGTATTACACAAAAGAGATGAGTCTTCCAATGGGTAAAAACTGCTGTGTTGTGGCAGAAATCAGCACCTTGTGCAAACCAATTACCCAATGGATCCTTTTCCAAGTCAATCTCCAAGTACATAAAGGAGTACTTGTTGTAATCTTCAATGTAGCTGCCATTTTGTACTTCCTCCAGCCATTTCCCTGCTAATGAACCTTCTTCCTCCAGCAAATTAAGTCCCAACTAGTAGTTTCTTTTGTCTTTCTTGATCAGCTCGAATAGTGGGCAGCCGGAGTGGGCACAGCAGTGATCACTGCAGGATAAAATGTGAAAAACACCCAAATTCTACCAAATAGTTTATTAAACACTAAGGTTCGCTCCTTTTGCTCATTTTCGAGATTTATACCAAGAATGAGGGTTTTGAGAGGCGGAATGGCTAAAATTGACTAAATAAAATAGGAAAAACAAAGAAATAATAACTCTAAAAATAGAGTTATCACAACCTCAAACTTAAACCATTACTTGCCCCCAAGTAAAAAAATAATGCACTTAGAGCTTTTAGGAACTTACCGACTTCTCATCTTGAATGGACGTTGATCTCCCTCCTTGGATACTTCTTTCGATTCTAACACTTTAAAGTTTCACTTTTGTTCTTGACGAAATCTTCCCTTGTTCACAATTTGATTAATAGGGCTTTTCTTGGGTTCGAAAGGTTTTGTGGCTTTGAGTGTTTGTCCCAAGGGTTTTGGCACGCAATTCCAAACATAGACCGAAGATCTCGCTTTGAGATTTTATTTTGAGAAGTGAGTGGTTTAGATATGGGTATGGACGCACACTTTCAGGCTTTATTTTGGGTATGGCTGTTTTTGTGAGAGTGGGCATTCTGATGGTCCAGAAAAGGCACACCATCTTTTTCTGTGGGAGTGGTCACTTTGATGGTCCAGAAAAGGCACACCATCAATTTTGTTAGTGACACTCCGTTTTTCTTCTGTTTTTTGTATTTTTGTGTTTTTTTTTAGGAGGTGGGTACAGCTTACCCACCTCAAACTTAGACTTCACAATGTCCCCACTGTGGGTAGACTGGAAGTCACTATGGAAGTCCCCACCTCAAACTTAAAACTGCACAGTGTCCCCACTGTGACTTGAATATTGGGTTCAAAGAGGTGGTTTTTTTTGGTGTTACAAAAATAGGTTGTGTTTGGATGCAAAGATGGCCTAAATCATTTCATAGCTTCAAGTTTAAGATTCGTACTTACAAAAGTGACCCTTTTATGTTGGAAACTGAAAGTTGTACCTAGAACTGGAAACGAGATCACACAAACATGCAAATTCGAAGTGAGTTAGTAACCAAAAGCACCTGCTAAACATAGCAGGGATCCATGCATCATTAGACAAAAGTATCGAAAACAGCAAATTGTGTCAAGAGCCTAGCCATAGGCATCATACAGAAAAATTAAAATTGTTTTGAGAGCATAGGGAATGAAACCAAAGTGTTTAAAACAAACCATTACGGCGTTTGGGTTGCCTTTGGTGAACGGTCGGCCAAATCTTCCTCAAAATCATCCTCACTTGCCACAGTGGGGCAGATCCCCTCTGGAAATTCTGGGATTTGTGCGGCAAGGAGAGGATCGGCAACCATGTACATTTGGTTCACAACCTCATCACGATCGCGGTTGTACATCCAGACTGATTCAAGGGCGCGGTTGATAATCTTTTGCTCAGCTGCGAGGAGGTCGACTTTGTACGTGAGTGCTGAAATGGCATTCAGAATGGCGGTCATCGGGTTGACTGTGCTGGTGCTTGTTTCTCCTGTAGTCTTCGGATACAGTGAGGTACCCTTCTTCTCCACAGTGGGCACCTCAGTGCCTACTATGTGCTCGTCGGCTATTCGCACGTTAGGCTGTACCTGGACAGGCTCATCAGACTGGCCTCCTATCTCTCTTCTCATCTTCTTAATGGTCTGAATACTGATGTTTTTCGTGGAAATGATCCACTGGTCTTCTGCAGCTGTGGGCACTCCGGCATCTATTAGCAATAGTGTAATAAGGCAATGAAGGGGTAGGATTACCTTGGTTCGTGTTCGGGCCTGATGGATGGCACCATGCATAACGATTCCCAGATTGATCTTCTTTCTAGTGAGAACGCAGTAAAGCATGGCACACTTATGCATGGAGAGAGTCGTGTCGTGTGATGTCGGGGCCACAGAGGCCCGAAGGAATTGGAACCACACGGCAGCCTCAGTTGTGAGGGAGCCAGCGTATAGACACCTCCTCTGGCCATCTTGATTCCATGGCCTTCCCTCTATTGCTATTTCTTTTAAAATCAACTCCTCATCAGCCGGAGTCATCTTTGCCAGGAACTGTCCGAAGGCACAAGGTTCCGGGGCTCCTCTACCTAACACTCGATTTATATTACCTGGAGTATAGTCCACAACCTTTCCTCTAATCTTTACAAACGATTCTTTGGCTTGGGAGGCTTCAACATAAAATTCCCGGACTAATGATGCATTAGCGCGACGATTAGCAGTGGCAGTGGTTGCCCAATCTTGCGCTATTAGTCTATTTTTGATAAAAGGATTGGCTTCTATGAAGTCGGGGTCGAAACCCCTCTCTAAATTCAACTTCCGAGTGCAAATACACTCATAGTGGGCTCTAGCTGCGGGGGAAGTGAACTGCCTCGGTATCCCACTGGGGGCATGAACAGTCCCCACAGTGGACAGATGTGGACTTTCAGATGGGGTTTGTTCACTCCCCGTATTAGTATCACTAGAAGAAGAACTTAAAGAGGGTTCGAGGCCCTTACCTTTTCTTGATGCTTTTCTTTTAGGCCTTGCGGATGATGCCTTCTTGGTTACACCAGATCGTGTAACCAATCCCCTGCTTCTCTGGAGTGTTCTGGTCGGGGTTTCCTCACCGTGGACAGTGGTGTGGACATCCTCCACACTATCAGCATTTCTGTCTTGGGGAAATTCTACAGTCTGAGTCTGCTCCTTAATCTTTTTCTGCCTTTCTTCATCGACTCTTTTTCTTTCTTCTTCCTCACGTGCCAATCGCTCGTCTTCTGTTTTTTTCTTTTCTTGCTCGAGAATCCTTGCCTCCTCAGCCTTCTTTCGTTCTTCCTCCTCTACTCGTTTTCTCTCCTCTTCTTCTCTAGCCAATCTTTCGGTTTCTTCCTTCTTCAATCTCTCCTCCTCTTCTCGTTTTAATCTTTCCTCTTCCTCTCGGCGCTTTCTCTCGGCTTCTTCCTTCCTTCTCTTGATTTCTGCGACCCTTTGGTTGAATTCCTCTTGTAACCTCTGCATTTCCTCATCCTCTTGCAAATCTGTATCATCAAAAGGAGTTTGAACTGAGTCCGAGACCCTTGATGAAGATACGGCTTTTGGACTCTCTGGTTTGGACGAACTTGCGTCTGCAACATTGGAGACGACCGGAGGTTCGCCGGAGATCGGTGGGGTTTTATTGAGATCGTCGGTGACGGCCTCCGGTGTTTGGTCTTCGGCGGTGCGGCGGCGGACCGCCGGGCGTGTGGGTGCTTCGGGGTTTGTGTTTAATCTCTTGCTTCTAGCCATTTTAGGGTTTTGGGAGTTGTCTGGTTTGTGAAAAAGGAAGAAGAAGATGAAAAGTATAGGTGGTTTATGGAGAGAGAGAGACTTTATTTTTGAAAAGGAGGGGTTTTTCTTTTGAGAGGGAACGGTTTTTAGGAGAGAGATAGAGATGGACAATGATGGTTTTTCTTGGGAATAAGTGGGGGGAGGACAAGTGGCAGGAAGGGATGACATATGTGTAAGAAAAAGCATGATGTGTGTCAGCCTTGGGCCCCCCAAACCGTCTCTTCATAAGTCAGACCGAGAGTGAGGAGCGCAGTGACCAGCCTCTGCCCACTGCGAACCTTTTTGTTCCAAAAAGTGCTAAAATTCTCCTACACACAAAGAAATAAACTACCATGCAGAATTAAAAATACCAACTTTAATAAAAAGACAGCAAACAACTGAAATAAAATATTTACAAGCAGCGTTGACTTTCTCTAACCATGGTGAGGTGGAGAGTGGGCAGGGATGTGAGCACTCTCATGCAGAAAATGCTTTACCCTTTGTCCATTGACTTTAAAGGTCTGACCTGATTGTGGAGACTTCAACTCTACTGTTCCGAAAGGACTCACCTTGACAATGGTGTATGGTCCCGTCCATCTTGATTTTAGTTTACCTGGAAAGAGTTTGAGACGGGAGTTGAACAATAGTACCTGTTGTCCTTCCATGAACTCCCTATGGTTGATCCTTCGATCGTGCCACATCTTGGTCTTCTCTTTATACAACTTTGCGTTCTCATAGGAGTGATATCGCAACTCCTCTAGCTTATGCATTTCTAAACTCCTTTTGATTCCCGCAGCATCCTCACTCATGTTAAGCTCTTTAAGGGCCCAAAACGCCTTGTGCTCTAATTCAATTGGTAAATGGCAAGCCTTGCCAAAAACTAATTTAAATGGAGACATTCCCAAAGGAGTTTTGTAGGCCGTTCGATAGGCCCAAAGAGCATCATCAAGTTTGGTTGACCAATCTTTGCGGTGCGGTTTAACAACTTTTTCCAAAATCCCTTTGATCTCCCAGTTTGAAAGTTTGGCCAAACCATTGGTTTGTGGATGGTATGCGGTGGCCACTCTATGATGTATGTCATATTTAGCAAGAACCGAGGCCATGACTTTGTTTATAAAATGGGTGCCTTCGTCACTAATCAATGCCCGTGGTGTTCCGAATCGAGTGAAAATATTTTTATGCAAAAATTTCACCACGGTGTTGGCATCATTGGAGTGACATGCAATGGCTTCTACCCATTTCGAAACATAGTCTACCGCAACCAAGATATAAAAATTGTTGTTGGAATTTGGAAAAGGTCCCATGAAATCAATTCCCCAAACATCAAAAAGTTCAACCTCTAAAATGTTGTTAAGAGGCATTTCATTTCTTTGCGATATATTCCCCGTACGTTGACATTGCTCACAATTTTTCACAAATTCATACGAGTCTTTAAAAACAGTGGGCCAAAAGAATCCACTTTGCAAGATTTTTGCAGCGGTACGGTTTCCACCGAAGTGGCCACCGTAGTGGGATGTGTGACAACCATGGAGTATTTGATGTTGCTCACTCCCATGGACACAACGCCTCAATATTTGGTCCGCCCCTATCTTGTATAAGAAAGGATCGTCCCAAACGTATTGTCGTGTGTCGTGTAAAAACTTTTTGAATGGTTGTCCACTCATCCCGTGGGGCTTAAGTCCAATTGCTAAAAAGTTTGCAAGATCAGCATACCAAGGAATATTATTTTCACGATGTTGAACAGATAGTAATTGTTCATCGGGAAAAGTTTCTTTTACCGGAGTGGGATCAGGAGTGGGATCAACAGTGCCCACTGTCTTCTCGAGCCTGGACAAATGGTCGGCAACCTGATTGCTTGTTCCTTTTCTGTCGACGATCTCAAGGTCAAATTCTTGCAGCAATAAAACCCATCTAATCAACCGTGGCTTGGAATCAGCCTTGTTGATCAAATATTTGATCGCTGCATGATATGTGTGTACTATGACCTTCGTCCCTATCAAGTATGACCTGAAACGATCAAAAGTAAACACCACCGCAAGTAATTCTTTTTCAGTAACAGTGTAATTAATCTGAGCTTCAATCAGCGTTTTACTTGCATAATAAATGGAGTGAAAAACTTTGTTCTTTTTCTGTCCGAGAACAGCCCCCATAGCCCAATCGCTGGCATCACACATCACTTCGAATGGGAGTGACCAGTCAGGAGTGGTCACTATGGGTGCTGTGACTAATGCTTCCTTGATTTTTTCAAAAGCTTCTCGGCATTCTTGGGTAAAAATGAAGTCTTTTTCATGTTGTAACAGGTTACATAGGGGTTTTGTAATTTTCGAAAAATCCTTGATGAACCTCCTATAAAAACCTGCGTGACCCAAGAAGCTTCTAATACCTTTTACTGTTGTAGGTTCGGGAAGTTGTGCCACTACCTCAAGCTTGGCTTTGTCAACTTCCAACCCTCTTTTTGAGACAAGGTGTCCTAAAACAATACCCTCTTCGACCATAAAATGACATTTTTCCCAATTTAAGACTAGGTCGTGGGTCTCTCATCTCACTAGGCTTTTCTCTAAATTTCCCAAACAATTGCCAAATGATGTCCCTATCACAGAAAAATCGTCCATAAAAACTTCTATGGTATCTTCTATCATGTCGGTAAAAATGGCCATCATACAACGTTGAAAAGTGGCGGGGGCATTACACAATCCAAATGGCATTCTCTGGAATGCAAAAGTGCCGTAGGGACAAGTAAAGGTGGGTTTTTCTTGGTCCTCGGGTGCAATGTGGATTTGGTTGTATCCGGAGTATCCATCTAGAAAACAATAAAATTCCTTTCCCGCTAACCTATCAAGCATTTGATCGATGAAAGGTAAGGGAAAGTGGTCTTTCTTAGTGGCCAAGTTGAGTTGTCTATAGTCCATGCATATCCTCCATCCCGTGACAGTCCTAGTGGGAATGAGCTCGTTCTTTTCGTTCTTCACTACAGTCGTCCCTCCCTTTTTAGGGACACATTGGACGGGGCTCACCCAACTACTACTAGCAATGGGATAGATAATACCGGCATCTAACCACTTCAAGATTTGTTTCTTAACTACCTCCTTCATGATGGGGTTCAACCTTCTTTGAGGTTGGACTTTCCCCGGGTGGTCACTCTCCAAGTTAATCTTATGTTGACATAAAGAGGGGCTAATTCCTCTAATATCTGCTATGGTCCAACCAATTGCTCCCTTATGCTTCATCAACAAATCGATTAGAAGTTGTTCTTGTTTCTCACTAAGTTTGGAAGAGATAATAACGGGAAGTTTATTATCTTTAGCGAGATAAGCATACTTTAAATGGGAAGGCAATGGTTTAAGCTCTAATTCGGGAGGTTGTTCTATTGAAGGGGGTTGAACATTTCTATCCTTAAAGTCCAGAGGTTCAAAAGCTGCAACCATTTCGTTACACTCATCCTCAAAAGTGTCATCACTCTCTGATTCAGAGTGCTCACTGTCATTCCCCACTGTGGGAACTGTATTCCCCACTGTGGGCAGTGTGTCAAGACTGTGGGTTCCATAAATCGAACTCAAGGCAAAGCAATCTTCGGTATCTATATATTTAAGAGACTTAAAAACATTGAATGTCACCTCTTGGTCATTAACTCTCATCGTGAGTTCCCCTTTGTGCACATCAATCAAAGTACGTCCGGTTGCAAGAAACGGACGCCCTAAAATGATTGGGATTTCTTTATCGGCCTCATAATCTAGAACTAGAAAATCGGCGGGGAAGATAAATTTATCCACTTGGACCAGAACGTCTTCTATTTTCCCTTTGGGGTAGGCAATGGACCGGTCGGCTAGTTGTAATGTCACGGTTGTGGGTCTAGCCTCTCCAATACCTAACTTGTTAAAAATGGACAGCGGCATCAAGTTGACACTAGCTCCTAGATCACAAAGTGCTTGACCTACTTCTTGTCCTCCTATTGTGCATGGAATGGTGAAACTACCTGGGTCTTTCAACTTAGGTGGAATCTTACTAGTGAGGAGTGCACTACATTCCTCGGTCAAAGCCACAGTTTCAAACTCACCCAATCTTTTCTTTTTGTTCAAAATATCCTTTAAAAATTTAACATATCTTGGCATTTGCTCGAGAGCCTCTACTAAAGGTATGTTAATGTGAAGTTGTTTAAAAATGTCTAAGAATTTTTTAAATTGAACATCGACATTTTTCGGCTTCATTCTTTCAGGAAAAGGAATATTTCGTGGGTCAATTTGAGCTTGCTGTGGTATTGGCTTTGGAATAGTAGGCTTTGGGACAGGTCCAAGAGTGAGAAGGTCAGGGATGTTGGTCCCCACTGTGGGGATCACAGTGACTTGAGGAGTGCCCACTGTGGTGCTCGCAGTGGGTTTTTGAGGTGAATCATTAGATTCAAAAATGATATCTTTCAGATCCTTTCCACTCCTCAGAGTTATTGACTTGACATGTTCTGGCCCTTTTCCTATCACCCTAGCTTGCTCGGTATCACTAGGTAACGTTCCTGGTGGTCTATTCTTAACTTCAATAGCTAGTTGTCCTACTTGGGTCTCTATATTCCTAATGGCTGCATGAGTTTGATTCATAAAACCCTTGAGAATTGATTCAATCGATTGTTGAACCTCAGCTGGTTGGTTGGATCGTGGTTGGTATGGTTGTGAGGACTGCCCTTGGTGAAAGTTCTGTGGGTGCTGCCCACTGTGATGTTGCTGAAATCCAGGGGGGTTGTGTGGTCTTTGCTGGATATGACTCGGCCCTTGGGGTTGGAGTCCTTGATTACCAGACCAAGAGAAATTTGGATGATTTCTCCAACCTAGATTATAAGTCTGTGAATAAGGGTTATTCCTCGGGTTGGTTCCTATAACATTAACAAATTCGGGATTTGCTGGACAAAAATCAAAAACATGCTCCTCTCCACAGAGGGAGCAGTTTTCAGGGAGATGCGTTGCGGAATTGACTTGGCCTCTATTTTGATTTAAAACGATTTTGGTCAAGGCTACTAATTGCGCATTCATGGTTTTAAGTGCCTCGGAATCGATGGTGTTGGTCTTTGACATGGGTGCTCTCGGATTTGACCATTCGGTATTGTTGTTGGACACTTTTTCTAAGATTTGATATCCTTCGTTGTAAGTCATACTCGTAAATGTTCCACCGGCTGTTGCATCTAAGATGATTTTGGCTGCATTGGAAAGACCATTGTAAAAGGTCTCCAATTGGATGCAATGTGGGATGCCATGATGTGGGCATTTTCGAAGTAAATCTTTAAATCGTTCCCATGCATCCGAAACAACCTCGTCTTCCTCTTGCCTAAACAAAATTATATCATTTCGAAACCTTACATTCCTTGTTGGAGGAAAGTATTTTTGCAAAAATTTATCGGCAAGCTCTTGCCAAGTGGTTATCGAGTGAGGTGCATGTGCGTTCAGCCAAGACTTCGCCTTGTCCCTTAATGAAAAAGGGAAAAGCCTTAGTCTTAATGCCTCATCACTAACACCTTGCAACTGAAAGGAATCGGTCATTTCTAAAAAAGATTTTAAGTGCGAGTGCGGATCCTCAAATGGCGATCCTCCAAATTGACCCATGGCTTGGATCATTTGAAACATCACCGGTTTGAGTTCAAAATGCGTTGTTTCAAGGACGGGCCTTCGAATCCCGGAGCCTAAATCACTAACTCCGGAAGTAGCATAGTCCCGTATTTTTCGATCTTTGCTATCGGCAATCGTGATTGTGGTCTCCACTACAGGTGGCGGTATTGCAGCCATGTTCACAGTGGGGATCACAGGGGGTTGTCGATTTTTGTTTCTGCGTCTTCTTCGAAAAGTTTTCTCTATTTCAAGATCGATTGGTAACAAAGGTTCGTGTTGATGCCTTGGCATGCAACACGAAAAGCTTAGAAAAACGAGTTACTCGGGCTCGAACAAAAACTAATGTCTTGAGATTTAAAATCACGCCAGTCCCCGGCAACGGCGCCAAAAACTTGTCACGTGCGAAATATGTGTTTTAATCGCAGTGGGTTGCAAACTGTCCACAGTGGGAAGTGCAAGTGTACACTGTCCACTATGATCGTCACAACAAGTAATAGTTGGTAAAATACCAGAATCGAATCCACAGGGACTGGACAATCAAGACAATACGGTTCTCATGAGCTCCTTTTACAGGTTTCAACTAGAGAGGAAAATAATACTTGGTTTTGTTTGGTGAAAATAGCTACTTTAACGATTTTACTAATGTTTTAAAAAGAGGAATGTAGGTTAGATTTTCCCTAGATTTTATACCAAATACTCGGTCCTAAAAATGATCCTTGTATTCGAGGTAGGCATTTTTGCTAGAAAAGCCCGGTTACAAAATACTCACACCGTTAGATAAAAATCTCATACTTGTCGCATTCATTGTTTTGTCAATGGTAATCTCAAAAATGGACCTTTTCAGGTCTCGATGGAATGTGTAGAGACAAATACTCTAAGTGTTTTTAATACACAAACTAGCTTGCCTACTACTCCAGTGGGTTGAGATTAGCTCACTGTGCCGACCTCACTTTCGTAAGTGTCAAAAGAATTCTTTCGAATCCCCTAGCATCATTCAAGCTCGTGTCACTGCGTTCTACTTATTTCTAAGTTAAGAACTAGACTTTAGATCCTTGCAAGTGATCGGCTTGTTCGCATCCTTGGGTAAATATCGAGAATGAATGACCAAAATAACAAATATTCTAAGTACAAAGATTACTCAAGCATTTTTAATAAAATCCAGGTACTTCTCTTTCCTACATCCCAAAGGATGTTTAGCCTAACATTTCCGAAGTAAAGAAAACAAAAGATGAAGATTTGCACATAATAAAACTGATAGTGGATTGAATAGTACTCACAGTGGGGAACGAGAATTCGTCCCTGTCCACTGTGTTTTACGAATTACAATTAACTAGGAAAGGAAATTACGAAAAGTAAAGCTAAATTAATGTAGTAATTAAAAGACTAAAACTAATGTGGTAGATGAGAGAAATTGAAGCTATTCTAAACTTAACCCAAGATGATTGTAAGATTCCAAGCTTGTAATAAATGAACCCAAGTGCTCCTTTATATACTAGGAGAAAGAGTTGGGTATTACACAAAAGAGATGAGTCTTCCAATGGGTAAAAACTGCTGTGTTGTGGCAGAAATCAGCACCTTGTGCAAACCAATTACCCAATGGATCCTTTTCCAAGTCAATCTCCAAGTACATAAAGGAGTACTTGTTGCAATCTTCAATGTAGCTGCCATTTTGTACTTCCTCCAGCCATTTCCCTGCTAATGAACCTTCTTCCTCCAGCAAATTAAGTCCCAACTAGTAGTTTCTTTTGTCTTTCTTGATCAGCTCGAATAGTGGGCAGCCGGAGTGGGCACAACAGTGATCACTGCAGGATAAAATGTGAAAAACACCCAAATTCTACCAAATAGTTTATTAAACACTAAGGTTCGCTCCTTTTGCTCATTTTCGAGATTTATACCAAGAATGGGGGTTTTGAGAGGCGGAATGGCTAAAATTGACAAAATAAAATAGGAAAAACAAGGAAATAATAACTCTAAAAATAGAGTTATCAGTTATCCGGGTATGTGCTTCAGACTCGAATGGCTCTTTTTTATGAGAATTCGAGTTATTTGCGAGATGATTTAGAGGATTCTTAATTGAGTGAGAGCGAGAGTAAATCTCAAGGGATGTTCGGGTGACCTATCACTCCTGTTTTAATCCTAGGTGTTCGACTTAGAGATCTGAGGCGTAAGTGAGAAGGCTTAAGCAAGGACAGCAGGTGAGTTTTCCTAACTGAAAACGAGTTGATTAGTATGCTATTTTCTTTACGCTTGAAATGTTATGAAACTGCATGTTTTATTGTCTATATGAAAACGACATGTTTGTTATGTCGAAAGAAGGTTGAGTTTTTTTATGCACACATTTGAAAGTGGATATGATACGGCTAAGTCGGGGGGTGTGTCCCGCCAGTTCTCATACCGGGGGGGGGTGTCCCGTTTATGCCATGGAAGGTGTGTTCCAGTAAGGCAGTGTGAGACTGACACGTTGTCACCGGGGTGCGGGACTACAGTGTGCCATTTCACGTGTGGTTTCTTGTTGATGGAAGTTCATTGTTTCAACGCACTAAAATGGTTATGAATGTTTATAAACTGCTTATTGTATTGTTATGGCGCGAAAGTCGTTCTAGAGGGACCTCACAAGACCTTATGGTCTAACCCTCGCTTTTCAAAACTAAACCCATTTTCAAAAAAGCATTTAGTAGGAGACTCGGGCAAGGGCAAGGTGAAGGTCTAAGGTTGAGGCGAGGAATAGAAGATAGTTTCATTGCTTTACTTTTAAATCAAGACCTTGTTTAAAAAATTCTCAGTTGTGTATAGAGGTTGTTTCCGCAAACCTTATGTTGTACTGGTTGGTTAAAGCTAAATTATGGGTCCATTTGGCTAGTTAATAAATGTTGATCGTTATGCTTTATTTTTGGATCTGAGTCGTTACAGTCAAGTTCAGAGGAAAACCATAAAAAAATAAAAAACTAAAGAATATCTCGGTAGTCGTTCATTTGGACGGTATGCACATGTACATACAACTAGTTTGTAACATACACATGTGCATAAAAAAACCAAAAACAGCTTAATTTAGTTGTATGCACATGTACATACAGATAAAGGATTACTAAGGTATTCTTCAGTTTTTCATTTTTTAGAGGTTTTCCCTTTAAAACTCCCCGTTGATTTTTAACTCTTGATCTTTAAAAAGTCTAGTGTTAAATTTGAATGTATAGATCAATAGTTCATGCAAATTTTTGAATATTATAATATTTTATTTTACCTTTTTTGAAAACAATAAGAATAGGGTTTTTGTAAACTTATATTACTAGTTCCATTAAAATGGATCAAATTTTTGAAAACTCGGAAGTATATAGTTACTTTCTTAGTTAACAAAATTATGTAGAAATGTGTAATCTATCTATCTATCTATATATACAGGGTTGGTACCGATGAGAATAAAAGTTATGATGAGAATGATAAGAAGGGGTTTGTACATTTTGATCAATCAAAATTGAATATCAACACTAATGAGATACACCAAATCAATTCTCTTCTAAAGTGTAATTTATAGGTTGTCTTAAGATTAAAATTGTTCAATGATCCAAATTCATTCTTACAATTCTGACTCTAACTTTTATTCTCACACGATCTTTCATCTCCCTCTCTCTCTCTCTCTCTATATATATATATATATATATCCCAAATTATTCTAGCATGTCTTTCAAATTTTCAAAACCAAGTATATTCACACATGAGTATATTCGTACAATATTTTTTACTATAATATATACAACCTTATTAGTGCATACATACAACTTATTAATACGTAAATAGAACTAACTCATAACCAACTGATAAACATGTCCAACTACAATATAAAAGATTGAGTCCTACTAATACAACAAAAAACATAGGTCCTTTCCTTTGCAATTAGTACTTGAAGACTTGAAGTCTACAACTTAGGTTCCGTTTGTTTTTTAAGAGGTCTGAAGTCTTTTTTCACTTCTGATTTATAAGAGGTGGTGCTGAAGTCTGAAATTTGAATCATAAGATTGTTTGTTTTTGTAACGTCTAAAGTATGAAATCTAAATCTAAATAAAAAAAGATTGTTTAATTTTTTAAATTGAAACTCAAGAAACATGTACATTACAGTTTGGTTCCCTTTCCAACACCTTCTTATAGCGAATTCCACTCTCTCTGTCTCTTTCCGCCTTTACACCGCCTTTCTCTACTCTCACATCAATCTCCATAAACCCACACACAAACAATTCAACATGCAAATCATCACTGAAAACCCTAAAAATTTCCAGGTAATTCTTCTTCATATACACATCCATTATTATTAATCATTTTCTCTTGTTTCTTTTCCCAAATCAAAACTCATGCTCTTGTATACAAAGGTGATCTCTGGAGCTAATTGTTTGATAATTGATATGGCTATTAATTGTTGGTTGGTTGCCTACGTTTTCCCTTGAATTTTAATTTAATTTTTGGGTGTGGGTTGACTGCTCTTCGTTTCTTTTATATTTATTTATCTGAGTTTGTTTCATGGTTTGAGAATTAAAGTTTTGATTTAGGCTGGTGCATTTGAGATAATGGCGATGTAGATGGAGATGGAGGCGATGGAGATGGAGATGGAGGAGATGGACATAACAGCAATCTGGAGATGGAGATAGAAGCGATCTAGAGATGGAGGCGATGGTTGCGATCACGAAGAAAAAAGTCGATCTGGAGATGGAGGGCTTTTAAGAGGATTTAAGAGTTTTATGTACCTCTTGTGAAATAAGAGGAGGCTCAGACTTTTGCAGCTCTTATTGAAAAAAAAATCAAACGGTCTTAATGACCAATTATAACACCCCAAGACCTTAAAATCTGAACCTTTTAGAAATTTTGGGGCTAAAGTGTGAAGTGTGCAACTTTAAGAACTTAGTGGCAAAATCTGAAAATATATATATGTATAAAATGGGGTAAAACCCCTAAAATCCTTTCATCCTTCATCATTGACGGCTGGAGCAATGGAGAGAGAAGGATTAGAGAACCAAAACCCCAAATTGGGAGCGTGGAAGAAGGGTAGCATCAAAGGAATTAGTGGTATCATCTTCAAGGTATGATTAATCCTCCTTCTTTCTCATTATGTGGTTAGTTTGATTGATGGTCTAAAATTTTGTTAAACCATGAGATTGTGATTTCTAATCAATGGAAAAGGAAACAAATGATTTTGGGATTGATTTCCTCATGATTTTTGATCAAGTCATTAAGAAATTTCGTCCTTTTGCTTGGTAATCTCCATTCTTGCCATGTAATGAGTTTTGAGTTTTTGGGTTTGAATCATGAATCATGAATCAATGAATGGGTTTCATTGGATTAAATGATGTTTTGATGTGTGTAAATTTAGGGGAAAAGTTTAGAACATCAATTATTTCATTTTGGAGGCTTAAAATCGATTTAGGATGAGTTGGGGTTGGAAAAGGGTGAGTTTTTTGCTGAAAAATCAGTGCAAGAGCTCTGCGCATATGGCGGCGCGGGTCCACCCACGCGAGCAGTAGCTCCAAGGTCTGTCCAGAGTTTCGCGCGGTTCTTGGCACGAGTGGACTAGCGCGGGCATCAGCGCCAAGCTCTGTCGCGTATTTTCGGCACTTGTTTCGCGTACTATTTAAGGCTAAGGTTGTGGTATCATCTAAGGGTTGTTTTGGGGTTTGTTAGGGATGTTTGGGATGTAATTAGATGGGTTAACACCACTATTATGACGTCCAATTCAGGTGTTCGGTTTGAACTAAAGTGGGTTTCGGAGCGTGTGTCAATTTGCTAAAGCTCAGGTGAGTTCCCTTAACTCTTTTGTGCAAATGAAATGTTTTGCTAAAGTTTTCATAACTGAATATGTTTTTGAGTATGATGGCATGATTAAACACTTTGAAAAGCTTTATTATTACATGACGTGGAAACGTTTATTAATGCATGCAAGTTGTTTATACGTTCTTTCCTACGTAAGCGTTGAATGCATGTTCTTGTGAGTTGTTGTAATGTGTGGTGTCGGGTTGCACAGTGGGGAAGTAAACCTCGGATTGGTGAGAATCCTTGGAGAGTGCCTCAAATCCGTTTCTTGTGCACACGGGTACGGCATCTACTGTGGGGCCGTGGGGATCTACTGGGGGCCCCGAGTGTGGACATCACACGAGGTGATGGGAGTTGAGACCACTATGCAATACCCTTATGTGGAGTCGAGCATTTAACCTGGAATTCCGTTTATTATTGTAACAGTTGAACGTTTTAAATTGGTGTTTATGTGGAACTGTTTTTAAGAGGGAATTCACTAGACCTCATGGTCTAACCATGGCTTTTTCCAAAAACTAAAACCATTTTCAGGTTAGAGTATATTGTATGGGACTCCATCTGGTGAAGATGGAAAGTTGTGGCGCTATAGAAGAGCTATCGCCTACTGAAGACTTGTAGATTACCGTCGGGCTTCCTGTAGCATCTCAGTTGTGAAGGTGTTTATCCGCTGCGAACCTAGAGTAGAATTGATGTAATTTGTATGCTTTGGGAGCTTTTTTTGTTGTTGTAATGTTATGATTGATGATTTATCGAATTTAGGTTGTTACAAATGGTATCAGAGCCATAGTTTAAGGGATTTAGGTGACCATATGGGCCTAAACTTAAACTGTGGAGTAGAGTGAGACACAACTGAGATATAGGAAGCCAATAGGAAAGACCTTAATCATAGGATATCTTGACAATGGTAGTGAGAACCCTCATGTAAGGTAAATTTAAAATCGCATCTGGCCAATGCTATTATGAATTTACAGGTGCATGGGTGTAATCAACCTCTATTGTTGGGATGAGTGGTGAGCGTGGCAGTATGTAGAAAGTTCTAACTTGACAATTGATTGCAAAGGGCTGATATGTCATGGGAGATCGCGTATGATGTGATGCTTTTACCTTCTAGAAGAAGTGTTGTTCGGTATGTCAGTGAACCGACTAGGAGTATAATTGTTGAGATTCAAAGGGATGAATGGTTGGTTAAGGGCAAACTCCTAGTTATAGTGAGTCCACACTCTTGGAATTGATGTGTCGATCAGTTGGGATAGGAAGTGAGGACTATGTTGGAATCTTGAAAGCTTCAATTCAAGATCGAGTGGGGGAATCTAGCCTTTGACTGTTTAGTCAAGCGGTTTAGTGGCAAGGATAATGAAGGAAAGATATCATTACTGGATTGAAGTACGTGTAGGATTAGAAGGTGAGGTAACTGGTCAATTTGGAAACCGTGTAGGTGGTCGAACAGGTGGGTTGTAAAACACCTGTATAGCAAGTTGTTGCAAGGGCGAGAAAGTGACCGTTGGTCAAGTAGAGCGTCAAGGATAAGTTGTTGTGAGTATAACAGTTGACCTTGTTAGAGTGAATAGCCTTTAATTGCATATTGAGTTTCATGCATTGTGTCTTTAAATGTGTTACCTGAGTTCCTTCATGTTAAAAGTATATGCGTACATAATAAATTTCTTATTGTTTTGGGAAATAAGTTGACGTGTGCAAGTGTGTGTTTAAAAAAAAAGACAAACTTGTTTCATTGTACGATAAAAACTTTAAACTTAGTGATCTTCAAAGTATTTCACCTTTTTAATGTTGAGAGAATCTTCGTTGCAAAAATCATGAAAACGTTTAATTGTAAGGTTTTTATATAATCAAAATGAGTATTGACACGCTATTATCATATAAATAAGTGTGGGAGTCGACTAACTCACTTGGTGTATGTGATTTTGTTCAGAACTTCTCTAATTGTATTAGAAAGGTTTTATTGGATATATTTTGTTTTGCCGACATCGATTTGATTGGACAAAGTTGTGAATTATCGTGGGGTTACATGTGAGCGACCCTTACGGCCATTGTGTTTGATCATTCAGCTTGAGTGGTGTCGTGTCATGCATACTCAAGCTTGTTTTATAACATTGTATCTATTAAATTTTCAAATGTGCAAATGATTTCAACTGTTGTGTCATCATGCATGAAGGCTATGAACTCGCTAGGTCGGGAGGGATATTACAATCGAGATTAAGGAAAGGTTTGGGGAGTTGAAATTGTCGGTTGACCAGAATATGGTCGAGTTATGACCTCGTGTTTTCGTTAGAAGAAGGTGGTGAATAGCGGAAGTCTTGAGCAATGAATTCGGAAATGTTAGTACGATTGAACTTTAGAATCTCGTTTGATTATTTGAGAATGGTTTTAGTTTGGAGTGAAATTTGAGATTGTCGAAGTGATTCTAATGGTGGCATGTTAATAAGTAGTGTTATGGTACTTGACGAAATGTTATCGGCTTTGAGCCTGAGTAACGAGGTGGTCTTGCAATTAGATTTTGCGTTAAGGAAGTCTTGTGTTTTCCTCAAGTGAGAACTGTGGGATATAAAGTTGGTTATGATGCGTAGGATGGAGTGGGTTCCGTTGGAAACCCTGGTTTGTCGGAAATTATGGGAACATCATCATGTTGCCTGTTTGGGCAAAAAATCACCAGTCTCGACCACGACCAAGAAAGGTAAGACACATGTTATGAAATATATCTTGTATTAAGATAAGGCCCCGACAAAGACCCAAAAAACCTCCGTCGTCCCCCCTAAAAGGTAAGTCGAGAGTTCCTCACGACACTCGACCTCGACGTCGCCTAGCTCACATGACCGTCGCATAAAACCATGCGACCTCGACCGACTAACGCGCTATACGACTGTTATGTTTGTTCAGAGTTTAATGCAGGAGTCAACACCATTAATGGACAACGGCTATAACCGACGAAGTCAGTTATGAACATCTAAACCCGCATTAAAAGATGGCAACCATTACGACAGCTATCAAAGTCCTTAATGATCCAATTAAAGTGCCCAAAGACTATAAATTCCAAGCTCAATCCTCAGTCCCATGGACATCGAATAACACAGAGAGGAACACAGATACAACGCATAACATCATACACAAGCACTTGAACTCCGAAGAACACTTGAAGCACAGAAATCGCTCACAGAAGAATCACTCTCAACGCACGACATCAGCACCCGACACACAGTTTAAACACACGACGCACACTGTTTTACATTAGAAAACACTTGTAACTTTACATTTCGAAGTCTTTCCTTCATTTGTATTGTAATCTCTGTACGATCGACACCTGGAACACCAAGGACATCGCCCCTGTTTGGCGACCATAGTGCAGCGACGACATCCACTGTCGTCCGCAGGTTTTTTCCTCGTTGAGGTTTTTCCTGCATCATCAAATTCTCTGTCTCGTTTATATTTTTGTCTTGGTCGCACGCCTTTGTCGAACGATTCCTTTCTTTAGTTGTTAAAGTCCACATCGACCTTAAGTTGTCCCTTTGGTGCGATTTTTGGCATTAACAGTTTGGCGCCATCCGTGCGACCTCATCTAGAGAAAATCTTCGACGAACGTGCGTCTTACTAACGGTTTCTTGGAGTTTTCTTTGTTCTCTGTTTCAGGAAAATGGCAGCCCCTGGAAATCAGCAGCATGTCATTACCCAGATGTACCAGGAGCTTGAAGTCGCTCGAAATCAAATCAACGCCATGGCAGAGCAAAGTCGCAGAGCAGCTGAGGAGATCGCACGATTAAGGAATTCCTCTGGACCTCAGAATGGTCCTAGGCCATTCGTTCAAAATCCAGGCCAAGGATCGTTCGGACAGAACGGTCCTCGACCATTCGCGCATAATCCAGGTCCAGGATCAGGTTCGTTCGCTCAGAATCAGCATCCAGGTCCGTTCATGCAGAACCAGCAGCCGGGACCGTTCAATCCAAATCCCCAGTTCGGGATGGTTCCTCCTCAGCATATAAGGCCACCACCCATGCAGAATGGATCGCAGCCATTTTTGAATGGATCGCAACCATTTCCGAATGGATCGTAGCCATTTCCGAATGGGTCGCAGCCATTTCAGAATGGATTGCAGCCATTTCCGAATGGGTCGCAGCCGTTTCAGAATGGGTCGCAGCCGTATTTTGTTCCTTTCAACGGATACGCCAATGGCTCGTCGCATGGCAATGGCACCAGTTCAGGAGTCAATCCGCAAGCAGGGGCAAATCTCGACCCCAATGACCCCGTCGCCCAGCGATTGAAAATGCTAGAAGATCAGAACGAGTGTGTCCTATCTTTGCTCACCAAGCTACCTGGGGCAGCCGTGCCCGTCGACGTCGAGCCCCGATCAGGATTTCAGGCGTCGCCCTTTATCGATGAGATCACGACCGTCGAGGTCCCGAAGAAGTACAACGTCACCGCCTTCACGCCCAAGTATTCGGGAGTGACTGATCCGACAGAGCACGTCGCGCAATACAAGCAGCTCATGTGGACAATCTCGATCCCACACATGTATCAGGAGGTCTGTATGTGCAAGAGCTTCGGTGGGACTCTCACCGGTCCTACTCTCCAATGGTTGATCAATCTCAAACCCAAGTCCATCGGGTCGTTCGCTGAATTGGTCAACCAATTCTCTCAGCAATTCGCCAGCAGTCGCAAGATGGAGAAGCAAACTAGTGACCTATATTATGTCGTGCAGAAGACCAATGAGTCTATCCGAAGTTATTTCAATAGATTCAATGCGGAGATGATCAGTATTCGCAATTGCGACGTTAAGACTGCAATCGAAGCTTATAAGCGTGGTCTGGACGATAGCTCAGGTTTGTAAACTGATCTAACCAAATATCCTCCGGAGAATTTTGAAGACGTCCGAGCTCGAACCCTAACATATATGAGGGTATAAGACGACGCTGCCTTTCGTCGCAAGCATACCGACGACAAGAGGTCGTTAGGTGTAAAGAAGCCAGAGTTCAAGACGAAAGCGATTTTCAAAATAGAGCCCGCACGTCATATCTCGAATGTCCGATTCAAGACAAAAGCAGAGGCTAAGACCGCGACCAAATTTCCTCAGTACCCCAAGATATCCTCTTACGGATTCAAAGGGTCCACTAAGGATTTGGTCGAAGCTCTGAAGACCGCACAGGCGATCATTCGACGGCCTAAGAAGTCCGATCAGGACGACGCTAAGAAAGATAAATCTAAGTGGTGCGACTTTCACATCGACCATGGTCATGCGACGGATTATTGCATAGCTCTCAGAAAGGAGCTAGCGTATCATGTCCCGAAAGGAAATCTCAAAGATATCATCGATGACGTCGTTACTCCAACTGGCGACCATCGACCGTCAACCCCTGAGCATGCAAAGGTTGTCAATTGCATCACCGGCGGTTCAGACGTCTGTGGTCTGACGTATTCTGCAGCCAAGCGTCATGCCAGTCAAGCACCTGACGATCGGCCTATTCCGCGTTCATCAAGGCCCAAAGGAGATTTAGAGTTGGAAGCTATGAAGATCATATTCGACCAAGACAACCTCGGTGATTCATATCAGAAGCACCAGGATGGGTTGATTATTCAACTCACGATTGGTAATTGTTTAACCCGAAGAGTCTTGATCGATGGGGGCAGCTCAGCGAATGTCATTTTTCTTAACACCATCAAGGCCATGGTAATCGATCGTTCAGAAATCACCCGACGTTCGACGACCTTGGTTGGTTTCAATGGAGAAGCGACGAGCACATTTGGAGATATTATCTTGCCCGTCTATGCCGGAGGAATCAACAAGCAGACCAAGTTCAACGTCATCGACTATGCGTCAGCCTATAACATCATCTTAGGTCGACCATGGATCCAGGAAATGAAAGTCGTTCCTTCGACATATCATCAGACCCTGGAGTTCCCTACGCCGTGGGGAATCCAGGAGATCAAAAGTGAGCCAAAAGTCGCTCGTGATTGCTATGAGACCACTATGATGCCGCGAAAATAGACCATCTATTGTGGCGATTCACGACGACATTTAGTGTATCGTCCTAAAATCGCCACAAGGGGGCAAGATGGTAGCAATAATCAAGACGTCCCACGTAGTTGGAGCACGATGCGTCTGAAAAGGTACGTCAACCCCTTTTCTATTTTTTCATACGATTTTTCACAACGACGGTTACTGACTTAAGCATCGGAGGGTCGTTGGTTAGCCAACGACCAACCTCTGACATTATTTATTCCGCAGAATCGCACGACAATAATCAAACGACTCTAGTTTCGCAAGGTCGCATGACATAAACGATCACGTCTATGACTTGATCATCCTTCTACAGGGACACACGATTCAAATTCATCGCACGACTCAGTCGTACGATCGCAAAGTCTAGCGATCTCATGATCTAAGTTTCTTGACTTAGAAAAATTTCATACTCTGAATGTATGCTTTAGTCGTATGTGCTTATGTTTATATACACAATTTAAAAGTCTTATGGCTTACGTTCCAGTTATTGTGTTGCAATGATGCCTAAACTCGCATGATTTCTTGGTTATTCTTTACTTAGTGAATCTTACAATTAACATTGTATTTACTCATGAAATATATGAAGTATGAATTCAAAAGAAGCCCAAGTTTCATTCAGTGAATAAACCATCTTTTACATAACTCGACCACCAACGGTCGAATAACAAAGAAATAGAATTTTTTTTCTAAAGTTGGGGAGGAACATCGGTCGCATCTTTACCCGTCACGTCGCCCTGGAAACCCTCCTCCTCCTCGACCTCCTTCTCATCATCTGAGTCGAGCTCTCTCTCGGTCCCGACCTCCTTGAAGAACAGAGCCAACTCGTCCGACGCTGAGGCCATAGGATTCTTGCCTAGCAAGTGACTTCGCATGATAGCCGCTCGAGCAGTGAGTCGAGCAAAGGAAAAGATGGACGTATTCTCGTCCCTCAACTCCTCTAACTCCTTCTCTAAATCCACGGCTTTGGACTGAGAATCCTCAACCTCTTTCCCCTTCATAACCAGGGATTCCTTCATCCCCTCCAGCTTCTCCCTTTGATTGTGCATCACAGATAGGGACTTCTTGAGACGTGAGTTCATGTCATCCCTTGCATGGTCGAGAGACTCCAGCTCGTTCAAGACATCGTCGAGTTTCACCGATGCCGCCTCTTCGCGTTCTAAAGTGGACCTTTCCCTTTCTAACGCCGCATCTTCTTTTTCGATGGCAGAACCCACTAAGCCTTCTACCTTTGTCGATTTAGCATACAACGCCAAATACGACTGAAACGTCTGAAAACATATGAAAACATATGAAAACACATTAGCAAAGAATACGACGTCGACAACAGATAAAAAAACAAAAGTCTTGAAAGACAGACTTACCATGAATGCTAGTCCAGCAACATGGGCCTCAGTATCCTTGAGAGAAACTCCGTCAAAACACTCTCTGAAAGAAGGGAGCTGATACTTTCCCAAATGAGGGAACAGTTTCGTCCCGTCTAGGACATTATCATCCAAAAAATCCGACGGCAACGTAAAGTTCACCGTCGTTTCAGAGCCCGTTTGCGCGCCCTTGCCCTTGTCGGCGAAAGAAGGGCCTGACGCGGCAAGAGGAGACATCGTCGCCGGTTGCGCCGTATCAACGGACCTTGTGTCAGAAAACTTCTCGATAGACACGATCGATACCTTCGCCTTCTCAGGCGAGACGATTTTCGACGAACCACCCGTCTTGGACGATGGTTCACTCAAAACGGACATCCTCGTCCTCTTTGGGATACCCGACCCAGATGTTGGGACTTCTTTTCTCTTTAAAACCCCCGACCCAACTGTCGAGGTATCCTTCCCCCTGTCTACCCTCGCCTTGTGAGTTAGCTCAACTTGAGCCATCTTCTCGGCGGCTGCAGGTGTCAACTTCGCCCGAGATTCTCCTGTACGGTAAAAGAAAGAATCGGATGATTGAGAACAAAGATAGATTAGGACGAGCAGAAGCAAAGAGACACTTACCAGTTATCTCTACTTCCTCCTCCTCCCTCTCCTCGGTCGCCTCAGAATCCTCTCTCTCGTCTTCTTCTTTCTCCTCTCGACCCATCCTCACTCTGTCGCTCAAGAAAACGGTGTCATCATCCTCGTCTACCACATGACGCGTGACGTACGACCGGTCTTCAGTGCTAAACTCCAGGAACTTTTCGACCTTAGCCCGGGAAGCATCGTCCGGCTCTACCTTGTCGAAATCATTATCTGCACATAAAAAAGAAGATCAGTCGAAAAAACAACCGAGCAACAGAATAACATAAAACATACGATAAACAATTAAAAGCTCACCCGTCATATTCCAACCCTCCCTAATCCAGTCACTATCAGTGTCTAGCGTCGACACCCGCACGAATACATACCTCTTCTTCCACCCACGGTCGTTGACCGCAGTATTTAAAACCAAGGTACGATCACCCTTGCGCCTTGAAAACAAACTATAGCGACGGTACCGATCACTTTTGACCTTATACGCCGTCAATAGGTCCCTCACATTCATCGGTGGATTCCAGTTTGAGGTAAGTCGTTGGATGATTAGGATAACTCGCCAGAACTGGGGCATCAGTTGCCCCGATGAAAGATCGAATTCGCACATGAACTCTTTGACCAGAGGCGAATATGGCCAATGAAAGCCTATCTTGAACGGATACTCATAAATGACGACGTACCCTTTAGGGCACATTTCTGGTCGAACCTAGCCAACCCTACTTACGGTGATCCTCATGCGAATCCTCGCTAGACTTCTAAACTCGTCGAGATCTTCTTCGTTTTTAATAGCGCTTCTAGGCTCAGTCGAAATTGCTAAACCTGTTAAATTGATTTGCACTTCTAAAAGAACCCAAATATCCCAATTCCTCCTAGGTTTCCTAGCAATGGATTTGCGACGCATACACAAACTGAAGGGTCGCGCTTTATATGGTCGTTCTAAACCTTGAAAATCCTAACCGAATCGAAAATTCCTACGGGTTCAGGAAAGACTGGACGAAGAAAGGCAAGAAAATCAAGAAAAACATTTGCGCCTAAAAACTCTCTGAAGTCGTAAACAAGGAAATGATCCATCATGATCTTTATTTATGCAGTCGATCATGTCAGGTCGAGCCCTTTGATGATCACCACGTGCCCTCGTCTCTTCGTATGACCGCAGGGATCGTCGACAGCTGTCAAAGACAGCTGGTAAGCACCATCGTGCATCGGTATGACGTCACAATCCCGTTTCCTTTTCGACTTCTCGTTCAGTTAGAATTAGATTAATCCAATTCCAAGATAACTCTCAACACGTGTCGCGATCCTGGGCACCCGACAAGCAAAATTTAAAAATTCGAATTTGCCATCCTACTTTCAAATTTTGGGGGCAAACAGTTTAGGCAAAAAATCACCAGTCTCGACCACGACCAAGAAAGGTAAGACACATGTTATGAACTATATCTTGTATTAAGATAAGGCCCCAACAAAGACCCAAAAAACCTCCGTCGTCCCCCCTAAAAGGTAAGTCGAGAGTTCCTCGCGACACTCGACCTCGACATCGCCTAGCTCACATGACCGTCGCATAAAACCATGCGACCTCGACCGACTAACGCGCTATACGACTGTTATGTTTGTTCAGTGTTTAATGCAGGAGTCAACACCATTAATGGACAACGGCTATAACCGACGAAGTCAGTTATGAACATCTAAACCCGCATTAAAAGATGGCAACCGTTACGACAGCTATCAAAGTCCTTAATGATCTAATTAAAGTGCCCAAAGACTATAAATTCCAAGCTCAATCCCCAGTCCCATGGATATCGAATAACACAGAGAGGAACACAAATACAACGCAGAACATCAGACACAAGCACTTGAACTCCGAAGAACACTTGAAGCACAGAAATCGCTCACAGAAGAATCACTCTCAACGCACGACATCAGCACTCGACACACAGTTTAAACACACGACGCACACTGTTTTACATTAGAAAACACTTGTAACTTTACATTTCGAAGTCTTTCCTTCATTTGTATTGTAATCTCTGTACGATCGACACCTGGAACACCAAGGACATCGCCCCTGTTTGGCAACCATAGTGCAGCGACGACATCCACTGTCGTCCGCAGGTTTTTTCCTCGTTGAGGTTTTTCCTACGTCATCAAATTCTCTGTCTCGTTTATATTTTTGTCTTGTTCGCACGCCTTTGTCGAACGATTCCTTTCTTTAGTTGTTAAAGTCCACATCGACCTTAAGTTGTCCCTTTGGTGCGATTTTTGGCATTAACATTGCCTATTGTATTGAGGTCAGTTATTGTAATATTATCCCAAGTTGAAGGCATTGTCTGGAAATTGGAACTTGAGAAGTAACTCTATTGGGTATGGATGTAAGAGGCAGTTCGGGGAAAGACGTATACTGCCATGATATTGGATCGTCTCGTGTGGGCATTAGGAAAACGGAAGAATCATTTGGGCGGGTATGTGATTTCCAAAGAGGTTTGATGGTTCGTTTATGCGTGTAGTGTGTAGCATAACGAAAGTAGATCGTGATGAGTCGACGAGAAAAGAGAACTTGTTTGAGTAAACTAGATAATCATGATTTTGTAGTTCATTGGACTCGAGAAGGACAAAGTCATGAAATGACTTTACTTCATATATTGGCGTTATGATTGGCATGAAGTAGGCGACATCTAATATGTGAGAAGGGGAGATCATGAAAAATTTGTTGTAGTACGATAGTTGTGTGGGCAAGTTGGTGGTATTTTATTCTAAAGGAGTTGTGTAAGTCCTTGTTGTGACAATGGGTTGCTGTTGTGTTGGGTGGTGGACTTACGTTGTAATGTGGGATAAGTTTAGGTGTGAATCCTGATTTGAAGATTTATGGAAGGTAATCAAGAATGGCAAGTATGCTTGATTGAAGTGTGGAATTGTAGACGGTATTGTGTTTTTGATGTTTAAGAACAAAAGAGTGAGCGGTATTTGGCGACTACCTAAAAGAAGAGCATGTATTCTTCGCGGTTTTGTTGGATTTTTTTGGTGAGCTCATCTTTTGAGTGGGTATCGATGAGGATGCCATATTCGATTAGTTTATGGTGTTGTGTTGTAGATTTAAAATTCTTTGGGAAGGTTGAAATATTCCTGGGTATAAAGATATTCTATTGAGTAGGTTAACTCTGTTTGTAGAACGGGAAACGCGTGGTGTTTTCGAGCAGTGGGTGTTGTTTCAAGGATGACTAGCTGATTGTCGCGGGTGAAAATTGTGGTACAACCAATTGGTTAGGCATAGTAATGTAAACGTACTATCAGCACGCTTGAGATGGTCGGAAAATGGAGTAGGTGTTGTTGGGTGGACGATGTTTCATGCTAGCGTAAGAGGTGGAGACAGTGTGTCTGAATAAGTGGGTAAACGAAAGTAGGAGGATTGGTAAGTGACACCTGAAAAGAGGAGCAAAAATCTAAAGTTATGTCATCGGAAAGCTTAGGATCTACCAACGAGGGTATGATAAAAGGATCATGGTATATGTTACGGTTCAAGTATGAGAAACTGATTTTGTGCGACTGATCTAAAACTTACACCGAATAGTGAGCCGTTCTTTGGAAGCGCGTTTTATGTTTTCGAGAAGAAGAGGAAATATGTGGTCGAATGTAATGCTCTGGATGAAAGACCATTGCATTAGACGTAGTATCGTCGGGAAAGAAAATGTTTCGAGTGAACTTTTTTAGGTTGTTAAGAGTATTTGGAATAATTTTGTGAGAGTATGGTCACTCTCCCAAGTGGGCAAGTGAAGTTTGAATTTATTTCGAAAAGGTGGGCGTATTTTGCAGATGTTAGATCGTGAATGCCTTCTTGTTATAATTATGTATGGAAAGCGAGTAATGGTGTGTTCATTAACATTAGTGTGTGATCAATGGAGTTACAGAGGAGTTAAGTGTTGTTTGTGTCAGGCGTATGCTAGATTGGAAAGATGTAAATTTTTTGAAGGGAATGTGGTCCGATTAAGGAACTCATGATTGCGAGTTCAAGGTGACGATCCAAGGATGACTTCATGTTATGGTGGTGAATCGAGTGGGTATTCTTTGGTTGGGGATCCGTGTTGTTAGAGAATTAAATTGGTGCGTGAAGCCCTTAATTTAGACGCGTTTTAAACTGTGAGTCCAGGCGTGGACAAAACGGACAGTATCTGGTACGGTTGGCCTGGGATGTTACAGATGTTACAAGGACGATTTCGAAGGATATCGTACGTTGTTGATTTCGATCAGAGATGTATGAGTAATTTATTGGAACTAAGTTGTTTAGATGTAAAACATGAGTCTTTGAATCTCAAATCGGGGGACATAGATGCGGAAGACATCTCCATAGAGTGATGTAGCGTGTTCCGAGAGGAAATGGAAGTTGGGCCACATTTTGTTGGATCAATGTCAGTTATCGAAAGAGTTGGAGGGATAATGTATGAATTGAACGTACTCGATGAAGTTATGGAAAATTCATAGTATATTTCACATCTCTATTTTAGAGAGTGTTGGTTGGAAGGCAGTATGGTGTTATCTTTGCAAACAATGCGAATGGATGAGGAGTTAGATTTTGTTGTATCGTTGGAAACGATCATTGGACTGGATGGTTGAGAGGTTGAAATACAAATAAGTTGGTCTTGTAGAGATGTAATTGCAACTCTTAAAAGTTAATAGACAATGTAAGATTTGGAATCAGAAGCTAATTCCAAATGCCCGCATTTGTTCAGCAATGGAATTCCGAGGACGGAATTCTTTTGAGGGGGAGATCTTGTAACACCCCAAGTCCTTAAAATCTGAACCTTTTGGAAAATTTGGGGCTAAAGTGTGAAGTGTGCAACTTTAAGAACTTAGTGAAAATATATATATGTATAAAATGGGGTAAAACCCCTAAAATCCTTTCATTCTTCATCATTGACGGCTGGAGCAATTGAGAGAGAAGGATTAGAGAACCAAAACCCCAAATTGGGAGTGTGGAAGAAGGGTAGCATTAAGGGAATTAGTGGTATCATCTTCAAGGTATGATTAATCCTCCTTCTTTCTCATTATGTGGTTAGTTTGATTGATGGTCTAAAATTTTGTTAAACCATGAGATTGTGATTTCTAATCAATGGAAAAGGAAACAAATGATTTTGGGATTGATTTCCTTATGATTTTTGATCAAGTCATTAAGAAATTCCGTCCTTCTGCTTGGTAATATCCATTCTTGCCATGTAACGAGTTTTGAGTTTTTGGGTTTGAATCATGAATCAATGAATGGGTTTCATTGGATTAAATGATGTTTTGATGTGTGTAAATTGAGGGGAAAAGTTTAGAACATCAATTATTTTATTTTGGAGGCTTAAAATCGATTTAGGATGAGTTGGGGTTGGAAAAGGGTGAGTTTTCGGCTGGAAAATCAGTGCAAGAGCTCTGTGCGGATGGCGGCGCGGGTCCACTCACGCGAGCAGTAGCGCCAAGGTCTGTCCAGAGTTCCGTGCGGTTCTTGGCGCAAGTGGACTAGAGCGGGCATCAGCACCAAGCTCTGTCGCGTGTTTTCGGCTCTTGTTTCGCGTACTGTTTAAGGCTAAGGTTGTGGTATCATCTAAGGGTTGTTTTGGGGTTTATTAGGGATGTTTGGGATGTAATTAGATGGGTTAACACCACTATTATGACGTCCAATTCAGGTGTTCGGTTTGAGCTAAAGTGGGTTTCAGAGCGTGTGTCGATTTGCTAAAGCTCAGGTGAGTTCCCTTAACTTTTTTGTGCAAATGAAATGTTTTGCTAAAGTTTTCATAACTGAATATGGTTTTGAGCATGATGGAATGATTAAACACTTTGGAAACCTTTATTATTACATGATGTGGAAACGTTTATTAATGCATGCAAGTTGTTTATACATTCTTTCCTACGTAAGCGTTGAATGCATAATCTTGTGAGTTGTTGTTATGTGTGGTGTCGGGTTGCACAGTGAGGAAGTGAACCTTGGATTGTTGAGAATCCTTGGAGAGTTGATTGGACCGTGTGCCTCGAATCCGTTTCTTGTGCACACGGGTACATCATCTACTGGGGGGCCGTGGGGATCTACTGGGGCCCCGAGTGTGGACATCACATGAGGTGATGGGAGTTGAGACCACTGTGCAATACCCTTATGTGGAGTCGGGCATTTAACCTGAAATTCTGTTTATTATTGTAACAGTTGAACGTTTTAAATTGGTGTTTATGTGGAACTGTTTTTAAGAGGGAATTCAGTAGACCTCATGGTCTATCCCTCGCTTTTTCCAAAAACTAAAACCATTTTCAGGTTAGAGTCTATTGTATGGGATTCCATCTGGTGAAGATGGAAAGTTGTGGCGCTATAGAAGAGGTATCGCCTAGTGAAGACTTGTAGATTACCGCCGGGCTTCCTGTAGCATCTCAGTTGTGAAGGTGTTTGTCCGCTTCGAACCTAGAGTAGAATAGATGTAATTTTTATGCTTTGGGACCTTTTTTTGGTTGTAATGTTATGATTTATGATTTATCGAATTTGGGTTGTTATACCAATGATCTGACCGAATCAGATTTAAGACTTTTCAGACTCTTTTTTTTTAAAATCAAACAGGCACTTAGACTCTTCTCAAGTTATTTACTTTATCGTGGTTAAATATTTGATAAATAACAAAAATACATATACATATATGAAATCAAATATTAAGGTTTTTTAGTAAATATGTGTTTGTGGTGTATGGATGATGTAAAGTCGAAACCAAGATAAAAAGGTCGTTGTTGGTGGTAGTGTAGGGAAGGGTGGGGGGAGAGAGAGAGAGTCTTGTCTAAAAGAAAATTGGAGCAAGAAGTACGGGTTTTAAGCGTTCACCATTAATTCATTCACATAAAAGTAGGGGTGAGCAAAACCCGACCGGTCTAAATAACCCAACCGACCCGACCTGAAATTATAACAAAAAACCCGTCACCCGATTTCCCCGAACCCGAATGCCCCGAACCGAAACTTTAATCGGGTAAAATAGGATCGGGGTGGGTTTGGGTTTTCCCACCCGATCCGACCCGATTATCCGAACTTTTTAAAAAAATTATTATTTTTTACTAAATTTAAAATAAGTATATAACTTTCTTGTTGGAACTTTTTAGTAAAAATATGGTTTTTACTAAACTTTGGACACATTTAAATATATATATATATATAGAGAGAGAGAGAGGCGGGTTCAAACGAGGAGCGCATCAATTTAAGAGAACGTGAGGAGCACTCCCATGCTTCTGATCACATGTGATCAACAACTGCTAAAAAATCGGAACAAATCGAAAATTCGCGCAAGATGTGGCGCGAGGCGTGGCGCGAGGTGGCAAGTCGTGGATCATTAATGATTCACAACTGTTAATCATATGTGATTCATAACTGTCAATTGCTCCTCCAGATCAGTTGTGAATCACATGTGATCCACAACTGCCAATCACATGTGATTCATAACTGTCAATTGCTCCTCACGTTCTCACGTTTTGGTGCGCTCCTCGTTTGAACCTTCCTCTCTATATATATATATATTATATATACAATTAACTCTTAGACCTTGAGTACCCGTACCCAATGAACCCACTTGCCACCTCAGCGCCACATCAGCTTTTCTCTTTCCTACCCTCCTTACCCAATCCTTACCCAAAAGTGGAGTACCCGTACCCAATGAACCCACTTGCCACCTCATCTTTTTTAATTCTTTTATTTATACATTTAATTATTTAACAAAATAAAAATATTTATATATTTTTAATAAATAAAAATAAGTTAAATAATAAAAATTAAAATTCATATCATTCATTAAAAAATTAAAAATTACAAAATACAAAACACTAAAAATTATGATATTTTCTAATTTTCTCTTTTCTCGCTAAAGTAGCCCTCAAAACGTCTCCCGAAAGGTGATCATGCGGGGATATGAAAATCTCGAAGTCTTGTTGATATCGTTTTTCTCGTTCGAGTTCCAACTTATCTCGTTCGAGTTCGAGTTTTTTCATTTTGTACTCCATTGTACCCTCAATCTGCTCGTTGAACGAGCCTATGGTCGTCAACAACTGAGTAACACTTTCGTCCGTATTCGACCCGGTCATATTACTCGTTGATGTTTTTTTTGCCTTGTTTCTCCCGATGGGTCGTTGAAGTTGCTCAACCCACGCCGACACTAACGCCACTTCTTCCTCTTTAGCCCACACCTGTCGTTTTTGCCTTGTTTCAAATTTTTTCTTTTTTCTTTTTGCGTTGGTGTCGGGTTTGATGGTTCCGGGATTGATTGTTGTGTGGAGATCGATTGTGGTGTGTGTGGTTGTTGGGTTTCAGGAACAAAGTCGTCGTCGAGATTGATTGCGGGTTGAGGAAGGTTGTAATTGGCGGGAGTAAAACCTTGTTGAAGCAAACCAGGACGTGTAAATTGATAAGGATTATAACCTTGTTGAGAAAACGCTTGTTGCGGAACATAACCTTGTTGAGAAAACGCTTGGAAGCCAAGCTCCAGGTCTTGTTGCGGTGTATCCGATCGGTTACGACGGGATGTAGGCGTGGTGTTTGGATTCATGATGAAATTTGAGAGAAATGGAAGAAGGTATTGAATTTCAGAGAAATAGAAGAAAATATGTTTTGGTGTGAAAAAATAAGATGATATAGGTTAATATATATAGTGTGATTAATTTGGATTTTTTTTTTTGTAAAATAGCCGTTACCAACAAAATTGTTTCAAAAAAATTAAAAAAAAAATACAAAGGCAACGGGTTGATCGGGTTGGTGAACCCGGTACCCAAGCCCGCTCCCTTACCCGATCACCCCCTTACCCGTGCCCGATGAAACCCGATCACCACCTCACCTTACCCGCTCCCGTACCCGCTACCGGTACGGGTGGCCTTAGTAGGTTTATGTTCTTCGATATGAGAGCTTCGAAACGATATATAATGCGTCCAAAACGGAGTATGTGTGAATGAGATATCGATACTCAAAGTTGAGTAATTGGATGAAATTAGCAAAAACCAAGTTGGGTGTGGGAAAGTGTCCCACATAGGAAGAGAGAGTAAACTTTCTTTGGTTTATAACCAAAGAAGTGTGAGGAGTTGACAAGCTCCTTGATTGGTTTTACTCTAGCTCATACTCGCGCGCAGTGGGGGTGCCGATTGACGATTTCGTAAGCTAAAATCGTCGAACTTGTGTGTGAGCGCGACCTGCGGACACGAGTGCAGCTCCAAAATCTTGTGCTGACGCAGCTCGGTTTTGCTAAAATTCCTTTGACCCAGTTTTGTATTTTTTTTTGCTGTATTCAATAATCGAGACCCAAAAAAACCACAAAAACCATTCAGGCCCAATCCCAAAAAACCACAAAAACTCAGGCCCAACCCGACTCCCCCGCCCGACCTGAACCCGAATGCCCCGATATCCGATATCCGAATTACAGTTCGGTCGGTTTTCGGGTGGCCTCACCCCACCCCGATATCCGATCGGGTGGTGGGTTTTGGGCCCCGACCCGACCGAATGCTCACCCCTACATAAAAGGTTGCCAACAACTATGTGAATAAAGTGGTGTACTCCAGCTAAACATGTGTTTAAATACATTTGGATGATAAAGACAAAACATTCACATATGAATACGTTGATATACATGTGTTATTATATTCATATTAATAAGATGTTGTTCATTTACAATCATGTTTCGTAATTATATCCTTTTTTGAATATTTTATGATCGATTAAATGCAAGTTTTTGTTTGCCAAGTCTAGTTTCGTTGTAATCAAAGGTGCAATTAGTAATATTGTAGTAGAAGTTGTAATAAAGTGTATATATGTGCATAAAGACCACACAAGTTGGTTAAAAGTAACAAGTTGTAAGCTATGTTAAATAAAGTGTATATATGTGCATAAAGACCATATAAAATACTCATTCCTCCAACAAAACAAAATAAACATGATTGGCGAAAAAACGACTTTGGAGATCTTGTGTGAATTTATTGATATTCATAAATGCATATAGTTACATGCTTAATACTAAATTTTTATTAATACAGGTGAATATATTGATATTCATACATTATGTTCGGGTTTGTAGCAATCTACGTTATGTTACTGGGATTAATATATATGTCAATAACATAATGTATTGGTATGTAAATAACCTTAATATTCACATAAGATGATACTCAGTTATAAAAACAATATAGGTTTCTACATTAGTTGTAATCGACAACATGACACGTCACAACTAATTTGCATGTTAATGTAGATTTGCATAGAATTAATCAAGATTCAAGGTTACATCTAGTTGATATTTAATGTGTTTGTTTTGTACTTATGATAATTGTTAGTTCTGCCTTATAATATGGTTATGATATATAACATTACTTATTTACTCAGTTATCTTTGTTTGGACGACCTATTGAACTTAGTCCATTTAATTACGATGAGATCCGTCTTCATGTTGTTTGGTCTAGCTTTTCTGACTTGAATCCATTGCTTCACTTATAAACAACAAGTTGGTCTATGACGTACAAGAGTATGAAATTACAACCAATGGTCTAATTCGCATTAAAATGGAAGCTAGATTGAAAGTTCTAGAATGAAGATATCAACAACTGATAACCTGAAAGCAAATAATAAAGTATTTTGGAGTGTATCGAATAAATGAACTAATCAATAACCTATTGTTGTGAAACTGGTTATATACTTTTAGGAGTTACCAACCTAGTAATATAAATGATCGTTCGTACGTAAATGCATGTCACAAATTAACCTTACAGAATAACATTAAGTCCAAAAAGAAAACATCACAAAGTTGACCGATCGACTTGAAGAAAATAAAATTGGTGTGACTTCATGTTTATTGTATTGAAGGTCAATTTGGAATTGCTTGGACAACATACAACAATCCAACTTTTTGATATGGAACGTCCATCAAGAAACAATTTCCACAAAGTTTCAATTAATATTTCCAACTTTTCAATAATCAAGAGTTTTTTGGTCGTTCTAAAAGATAATAAATTCTCATAAATTATTAAAAACACATTTAAATTATTCAACTTTATCTTTTGAGAAAAACAACAGAAAAATGACAATATATGACAAAAACATTTGTAAACATATACATCAAAAAGATTGATGTTAGACTCGGTAGTCGACAATTATAAAAATAAAAATCAGTCCGTCTTCTTTTTTTAATTTGGAAGGAAGTCATATCAACTGATTTTTCTTTGGACTTCAAGACGGCTATGATTTGTTATCGTTATTGTTTCTTCTAAAATACTTGTTCGAATATAAGTTTATTCAATTAATAGGGAAGAACATTATAAAACAAATTATAAAACGAATACTGTAATATTTTGTTTGTTTGTAAAGTGATGTTATATATTCGTCATTTCCAATTTATATGTCATGGTTGTCTTTTTTCTTTCTTTTTCTCAAATAAATAAGCCGACCTCGGTTTATATCAACTTGAAGGGGTATTAAAATTAAAGTGGTGGAACCTATTAAATCCTTATCTCGAGCTCTTGAAACAATTTGGGCAAAAAAAAAATCGATTATCGGCAACCCTAACCGGCCTCACACGGAACCTGCCTCCAAGGACACCAATGTGAGGGGCCATTTTTTGGCTCACTCAGCGGCTGAGGCTAGTGGAGGGGCCTGGGATCGAACCCGGGACCTGTTATGTATTTGTGCAAAGTCAGCACAATACCCCTTTGCCAACTGAGCTACACGCCAGAGGCTCGAGCTCCTGAAACAATGTTCTACTTTTAAGTTTGGCTAGACCGAAAAATATAATAACGTTATCGGTTAGCTTAATTGGTAATAAGACTTGAGATCTTGAAGGTTCTTTTTAAATGTCATTGATTCGAGTCTTGCAATGCTACTGGGGATTTTTGTGGATGTTCGTCAAGATCGTGGGAGTAGTCGAGGTGCGTGCAATTTGGTCCCTACACCTACTATACCGTTAACAAATAAAAATATTTCATAAGCAATTTAATCTTATAAATAATATCATCATATAATAAATAGCAAAAATGAATCCACATATTAAACAAGTAAATACTAAGTTGTAGTTTCAAACTGAAATCCTTTTAGGCTAGCATAAAACTCCAAGAATTACCGTAGAAGGCACGGCTAATCAGATAAAATCATGTCACTGTAAAAACTAACATATTATGATATTACAAAGTTACAGTACTAGTTTGAAAGATCACATATTATTACGTCCTACACATATAATTAATTTGTTTTTTCCTTTCATCATTGCAATAAATGTTTTTAAAACTTGGTATATAAATTTAAACTCGATTTACATTGCCAAAAAAAATGTCTTTTAAATATGAATTGAGGCTCAAACACCTATGGTTAACAAATTGGTATACAGATTTAAATTGATTGATTTTAAAATGTTTTTTTAAATTAAATCTCGAAATAATTTTATAAAATTAAGTATGGGTTTCATAATATAAAGTTTATTATTATAAATGAGGACAAATTTTATAGAGATGTTAGTTTTTATAAAAGTTTTATAAAACTCTAATTTGAAAAGGAACCCTTATTTATACAAGTATTTATTCATTGGATGACAAAACAAAGTTGATTGACTTTGACAAGTCAAATTGCCGCCTAAGCTTTTAGGGTCCCACACGTTCCACTTCCATCCACACGCCTGGAAGTCCTCCCTGCTTTCTTCGTTGACGAAGGCCCCGCTCGGTTCCCCTTTACGCATATTTTACTCGTTCTATTTCCATTCTAAAATTTTAAATACTTATTTTATGTCCATAAATTTCTTGACCATTACAATATTCTTAATCTCATAAAAGGAATTCTATTTTCAAGCTATTTATATACATAATGTCCTAGAATTAAAAGAGTGATTAGTGTGAATTGTGTGAGAAATGATTCTACTCTTTAGTCGGTTTTCATTTTATAAAATAAAATTATTTATATCCCGTAAGAGTGAATTGAAGAGTCTTGAACCGTTCGTCTGAATATCCGTAGTAATCTTTTCATGAAATTGGAGCATGAAGAGGTTGAATATATGGAAGCAAAATTTTCGGAGGAGGAGGTATGGAATGCGGTCAAGCTCTGTGTAGGATCCAAAGCCTCGGATCCTGATGGTTTTAATTTTCGTTTCATCAAAAATTTCCGGCACCTCCTTAAGCCAGAGGTTATGAAAGTTGCTAATTGGTCTTGGGAGCATGAATATTTTAGCTCAGCTTGTAATTCTTCTTTCATTGCTCTAATCCCGAAAATTTAGGATCCAATTGTTTTCGGGGACTTTAGACCCATAAGCTTAATTGGGTGCTTGTATAAAATTGTGGCGAAAACTTTGGCGGAGAGGCTTAAAAAAGTTATTAGGAAGTTAATCGGTGTGACGCAAAATGCTTTTTTGGAAGGTAAGTTCATTCGTGATGGGGTTTTGATTGTCAATTCGTGCTTAGCCTATGCCAAGAAGTTTGCTATAAAGACGACGATTTTTAAAGTAGACTTTGAAAAAAGATTTTGACTATATGAATTGGGGTTATCTTATGGACGTTATGAGCCAAATGGGGTTTGGAGGAAAGTGGTGTCGATGGATTTTGGCTTGCCTAAACTCGGCTATAGTCTCGGTGCTTATTAATGGGTCCCCAACCTTGGAATTCAAAATGCAAAAGGGTGTGGTGCAGGGGGATCCGCTATCTCCTTTTATCTTTCTCACCACGGTGGAAGGCCTTAACGCTGTCATGAAGGAAGTTGTTCGAAATGATGTTTTTAAAGGTCTTTCAGTAGGTCGAAATGAAGTTAGTGTCTCTCACCTGCAATTTGCAGATGACACTATTTTTCTCGGTGTGTGGGATGTGTTGAACATTCACAACCTAGCGGGTATTCTAAAATGCTTTGAGTTGGCATCGAGGTTCAAAGTAAACGTTGCCAAGAGTAGCTTGTTTGGGATAGGCGTGGCAGAAAATGACGTTCACTCAATGGCAAACGAGGTTAGGTGTCACGCGAGGTCCTTCCTTTTACTTACCTCGGACTCCCGTTAGGAAAAAATATGAATAAGGTCAAGTCGTGGAGCATGATCATTGACCACTTAAATCTAAGCTCTCTAATTGGAAACTTCGCAACCTCTCTTTCGGTGGTAGATTGACCTTGATCAAATATGTATTGGAAAGCTTGCCTTTATACGTTTTCTCTCTTTTTAGAGCACCGACTCGGATTATCAAGTCCCTAGAAAGTGTGCGACGCAACTTTTTTTTTTGGGGGGGGGGGGCTCGGTTGGAAGTCTTCGTGTTCTATTTTGAGCTCTTTTGGTAAAGTGGTGGTGGCGCTTTATGTCGAGTAGGGATGAGTTGTGGGTTCGGGTTAGAAGCATTTATGGCGATGATGGGGGGCTAGGAAGCGAAGGAAACACAAGGGCCGAATTGATGTGTGCTTGGGGTGGGATTATTTGGGTGGGGTGTAACACCCTAAAATTCAGGGCCAACTTAAACCTCAAATAACAAAGTTATGATCACCAAAATATCAGATTTTTATAAACCAAAGGATCAAAAGGTAAATTTCTATATATACATTAAGTCGTCTAACTTAAATAATATGATCAATCTAATTATACATCACAATAAGATCAACTAGATTATCTAAGGCTCGTCCCAAAAGTCATCAAAAGAATATCTTGATCCTTTGTTAACACCAAGTCTGATTCCCTTCAACTGTATTCTCACTTCCCAAGCTATTTCCCCAGAGCCAGTACCTGGTAAGACAGTTTAATTTGAAACATTAGGCTTTCGCCTAGTGAGATTATCCAAATAAAATTAAAATTTAACAAATAAAATATTAACAGATATATCAAACCTGTTATCAGCCATCTTACCATACCAAGCTCTTATCAACCACTGGAATCCACCTATTCCTTTACTTATGACTAATTCATCTAGTCATCATACTACCAACAAGAATTACTATAAATCCCACCGGATTTATAATTAACTCCAACTCCCAGAAATTACAGTTTCCAAACCTGCTTCTTTCTGAATTAAGACTATAATTTCTCAACAAAGAAGATATCTCATCTTTTCGTTTGAAATGGGAATTACAACTCTAAGTCTGCTATTCCTCATTTCCTTTCCTCCCCACCTTGAATCACTGGTCCCCCTAATGAGATTTTATCGTGATCAACAACCACCAGAGACCCTCACAGATGATTCAAGATTCACTCCAACAACTAGAAATACATCCTAACGGTCCCTGGCTAGTAAACGGTTCTCATTATACCGTACTTTATGCCCGCTAGACCAGATGCATATTTCTAGCCCACGCCACACAATAATTGTGCATCATCGCTCTTTCTATTGTATACTAAAGTTATACAATTCATCATATATTCTATATCTCTATGTACGGAATATAAATTTCAACGATTATTCCCCACTTTGCCGTTTAGCATCGGGGATCAACATCTCAACAATTAACTACAGCTCCGGACTCATAAACAAGTCCTTAAAATTTAACACAACATGGTTTTTACATCAACAACAGAGTTATAAACGTATAACAAATAGCATATATACCTCAGATTATGTCCCTCATAAAACCATAAAAATGATACTGGAATGGCTCAAAGTTCGCAACCCATTGTAGCGAAAAGATACACTTTTCGCAAGCCAAAGCTGCGAAAAGTTCAGAACTCGCAACCCTCTGTTGCGAAAACTTCAGAACTCGCAACCCTCTGTTGCGAAAACCCCACTTTTCGCAACCCTCTATTGCGAAAACTTCCACTTTGCGCAACCTACTGTTGCGAAAAGTTCACTGTTCATCGTCACTTTCATCTGTTAAGCCAATCTCGATTTTTCTTAACCATTAAGCATTCTAAGTGGTTCAATAACAATTACAACACATCTATTAACATTCTCATTGCTTAATTTTAAAGAAAGTTGAATAACTCACCTGGGTATTTCTGAACACTGCGTTCTTCCAAATCAGTGGCTTAATCAACGGCTTAATCACAATCTGGACAAAATACTACAACTTAAATCTATGGAGATGAATGATAATAACAAAGAAAACAAGTTCTTACCACAACAATCACCAAACTGATTTCTCTTCTTTTATTCTTTTCTTTCTTTCGTTTTCTTTCTCTCTGTCACGTTCTATCACTCTCGCTATTTCTCTGTTTCCCTTTTCTTTTCTTTTTAGAATACAAAACAAAATCAGTATTACCAAATACTGATTAATCCCTAACGTGACACCTCATGTCATAACATGAGTCATTAATCTATTTTCCACCATAAACCCCAAACTTCCAAATAATTGCAAATCAACCCTCCAAGTTAATTTTTCTCAAAAATAAATTGTACCAAAATACAATTTATCTAATATTAATTTACAACGGAAATTTCGGGGTGTTACAATACTCCCCAACTTGAAAAGGATTTCGTCCCCGAAATCAAACTAAGCAAACAATTGAGGGTATCGTTTCTTCATTTCTTCCTCCGACTCTAAAGCCACATTAACAACTCAAAGATATAATACCATTATACCTATAATCACTCTCTTAGATTGTAATTTATCAAATATTTCTCTAAGATCGATTCTCGCTCCTTCACATAACAATTTTTTTTTCCATCAATTATGCTTCAATAACTATGACAATCCATCATTACATCCATGACTTACACGTTTCTTTCATACAAAATGCTATCACCTTCTCACATTACTATCGCACCACACAAACACGCTGCAACCAAGCACTAAGGGGTTGTATATCAAAGGTGATAACTCCATTGAACTTGTAGTATGTCTACATTCTTAAGTCCAATATTTCTATCCTTGCTTCCCCACGTTAGTATGGAATACTATTTTCACGTATTACTTGTCTCTTTCTCCCAACTTTCCACATACCGATAGTATTTTCTCCTTATGAAACATAACTAAACAGTTTCACCAAGATTTCTAACTTAAAACATTCAACCAAGTTATCTTGAAACGACATTACCGTTCAAAGTTACTACCATTCTTAGATCTTCCACTAATAATTTCTCGTACATTTCTTTCACACATAAGGAGCAACTTATATTTCTTAACGACCTTGCCTCCGCTACACCACATTGACCGACATACTCATCATCTTTATTAAACTTCCAGTGATTCAAAGTACAACTTAATTGGCAACTCATACCATCAAAATTTCTTTGGATAAACACTCACCACTGCTCCGACATTCTATTCCGATATAAGCCATATTACCAAGTTATCTTACAAACCACATGCTCCATCAACTTTATTGACAACTAGTACTTTCCAACCGGAATTCCCGAAACTTCCATTCGGATACTTCTTCTTTCTAACATCACGTCTCATACTAGATGACACATGTATTTTGCCAATTAATGCTACTACTCGTTCGTACATTCTCCACCCATAACATTTACCACAGACCATGTCTCTCATAGTCATTCGTACATAATTAATTTTATAATCCTGTTTTCTCGCCCAAATACCCGAGTCTATATCACTAAATATCTCCTCCCCAACTTTAGTTGAACTACCACTCACGATTTTCTATTTAACTTGAAACTTATTCGTTCTTACTAGCTCTTTGTGATTCCAATACGTTGCATAGACAGGGTACAATTCCTCACAGATCAACACAATATATACACCCCTTTTGTTCATCTCTAGTATTTCATTTTTTTTTAAATCTTCCACATCGTAAGTAAACACTTATCTAAAAGCAACAGTCCTTCACTGTTCTAACAATCCCACCAAGTGATCCTTCAACTTTTAAGCTCCTGATTTAAACTTAACATTCATACATGATCCCAAAAGGATAACCAATGCATTCACGTCATATAAACTTCAATTTTTTTTAATACCGTTCCTGCAAGTTCAACCCCAAGCCTACGTCAAGCTTATCAAGTCGGGTCAAAGTTCTTAAGACTTAACTGAGTCCAAAACCGAGTCATCTACTCAAAGGATCTAAAGATTATTTATCAATATTAACTCACACAATTTAAATACATCTAACTCATATTATGCAACATACGCACCGAGGCGTGATAATCTTACGACCCCTTCATTGCTACTTTCTCAATGAAGTCAATTCATTTGCACGTACACGTAAATGCAACTCTTTTCACACTCCACAATGCCTATAATACGCCCAGGTTCATTAGTTCCAAAGATACTAAGAACAAGTAAAATATCAAACAGTCTTCACACTTAAGACCAACACTTAAACCGTCACTGGTTCAAATACAATGCAGTTAAGCATATAACACATACAATACTCCATCTCGAGTCACTAAAACTGACAAACATTCAAAAGACTCATTTGAATATAAATCAGGCCTTTAAGGCCAAAACAAACGTTTGGTTAAACACGTGTCACTCACACGGTTACATAAACCAAAATGCCTCTTTACTCAAAATCTTTACCTTATTAATCCCTTAATTGGCCATCGGCCCCAAAATCAAAGTTTATCATTCTCAAAACATTCACATGGTCGGATTTACAAAAATCCCCCAAATGTGTCGCACACACTAATAACTACTTTGCGCATACCCTCTGCATAACAGCATACCGGTATCGCTCACGGTTTTGTTCCTACCCGCACAGGCATACGCGGGACGCATCCAGACCGCACCCAGTGACAGACAAAAGGCCTCATACACCTTACACAACTATCGCCTTCAAAGTCAAAACTTGACATGTCATACTTCCTTAACCCTGAACCTAATCCTTCCTCCAGACACGACCGACCCTTAGCAACTGTATTACTAGTCACCGAACAAGGATACAGACCCTCATATTATTGCTACTAAAGTCCACTTTCAACTCTCCCACTGTTCATCTCTCGTTTGAATACAATTACTAAAACCACAAACTTTCTCCCAAGGTTTATCCAACACCTCTCCACTCTTGGAGTTCTTTCTTAGCTTACAGCGTAATACTCCACGACCTAGCGAGTTCATAGCCTTCATGCATGACAATATAATAAATAACTCAATCCACCCTTTTCTTATTTAAATAAACAACATTCGGAACAACGTGGGCACACACGACCCCAATCATTTTCATAACTCCCATGTACTACACAACGATCTCAAAAATCATTTGTATATAAATTTTCTTAAAACTCAATCCTTCTCAACCAAAAGATGTTGTTACAACAGTAATATCTTAAATGAAGATCTTTTCATACAACAAAAGTTTAAAATTTACTGCCACAAAGTAAACTAGTCGTTTCTCACACTCATTTATATGATATCATCAAATCAATACCTTTGTTGGTTATAAAAAGTTTACTGATCAACACTTTCTTGACCTATTTGCTATCATACAACTTTTTATGTAAAGTATGAAGTATTTTTCAAGTTGCTAAGCTCCAAAATTTCGTTAGGCAGCGTAATTGAAATTGCCCTTTTTCTCTAAATACATATTTGCACATACTAATTCCTCCTTGAATAAAACTGTTATTTATGCATTTGGTTTGAAATCAAGAAAACTCATGTAACACACACTAAAACACCATGCATAAAACTTACTCGCAATGAAGGCTACTTACTCAAACAAGGTCAATCGTTTTAATTACGTAACTTATCATTGATACTCTACTTCCGACCAGAGGTCGCCCTCTCGACCTTATAATAATTGCTATACATGCATTCTATGGCCCCCATACTCAACCATGTCATACTAATTCCGTCTTAATCAATCATCTCATACTCTATCTCTGCACATATCAAATCACCTATTAAAGGTTGCCTTGGCGGACTTTCATGAGTCCCACTAATTCCAGGTTGTCCTTCCAACCCCCAATCATTTACTGCTCTGTCCTCTAAAGGACTTTGGTGGCGTATTCACCATCACTCTACTATAACTTACAGGGATAACCACGAGAAATGGTTATGCACTTACATACATACAAAACGTACTTTACCGATCGTTAGTCACTGTAACAATTCAGAAATAGACATGCTCGTGTAACAATATATTCATAATAACAGTAGCTAATTGAAATTGTGAACATATCCTACAGGAGAATCCCCGTTATCATTGTCACAACACTAATTTCACGTATTTCCGTTAACTCTAAGACTATCCCGTCTTAACACTTCTACCCATATCTCACATATCATAACCTACTACATCTCAGCTTAAGTCTAAGTATCTCATCAGCATACTTAGTTCGCTTAAACTAGTGCTCTAATACCATACTGTAACACCCTAAAATTCAGGGCCAACTTAAACCTCAAATAACAAAGTTATGATCACCAAAATATCAGACTTTTATAAACCAAAGGATCAAAAGGTAAATTTCTATATATACAATAAGTCGTCTAACTTAAATAATATGATCAATCTAATTATACATCACAATAAGATCAACTAGATTATCTAAGGCTCGTCCCAAAAGTCATCAAAAGAATATCCTGATCCTTTGTTAACACCAAGTCCGATTCCCTTCAACTGTATTCTCACTTCCCAAGCTATTTCCCCAGAGCCAGTACCTGGTAAGACAGTTTAATTTGAAACATTAGGCTTTCGCCTAGTGAGATTATCCAAATCAAATTAAAATTTAACAAATAAAATATTAACAGATATATCAAACCTGTTATCAGCCATCTTACCATACCAAGCTCTTATCAACCACTGGAATCCACCTATTCCTTTACTTATGACTAATTCATCTAGTCATCATACTACCAACAAGAATTACTATAAATCCCACCGGATTTATAATTAACTCCAACTCCCAGAAATTACAGTTTCCAAACCTGCTTCTTTCTGAATTAAGACTATAATTTCTCAACAAAGAAGATATCTCATCTTTTCGTTTGAAATGGGAATTACAACTCTAAGTATGCTATCCCTCATTTCCTTTCCTCCCCACCTTGAATCACTGGTCCCCCTAATGAGATTTTATCGCGATCAACAACCACCAGAGACCCTCACAGATGATTCAAGATTCACTCCAACAACTAGAAATACATCCTAACGGTCCCTGGCTAGTAAACGGTTCTCATTATACCGTACTTTATGCCCGCTAGACCAGATGCATATTTCTAGCCCACGCCACACAATAATTGTGCATCATCGCTCTTTCTATTGTATACTAAAGTTATACAATTCATCATATATTCTATATCTCTATGTACGGAATATAAATTTCAACGATTATTCCCCACTTTGCCGTTTAGCATCGGGGATCAACATCTCAACAATTAACTACAACTCCGGACTCATAAACAAGTCCTTAAAATTTAACACAACATGGTTTTTACATCAACAACAGAGTTATAAACGTATAACAAATAGCATATATACCTCAGATTATGTCCCTCATAAAACCATAAAAATGATACTGGAATGGCTCAAAGTTCGCAACCCACTGTAGCGAAAAGCTACACTTTTCGCAAGCCAAAGCTGCGAAAAGTTCAGAACTCGCAACCCTCTGTTGCGAAAACTTCAGAACTCGCAACCCTCTGTTGCGAAAACCCCACTTTTCGCAACCCTATATTGCGAAAACTTCCACTTTGCGCAACCTACTGTTGCGAAAAGTTCAATGTTCATCGTCACTTTCATCTGTTAAGCCAGTCTCGATTTTTCTTAACCATTAAGCATTCTAAGTGGTTCAATAACAATTACAACACATCTATTAACATTCTCATTGCTTAATTTTAAAGAAAGTTGAATAACTCACCTGGGTATTTCTGAACACTGCGTTCTTCCAAATCAGTGGCTTAATCAACGGCTTAATCACAATCTGGACAAAATACTACAACTTAAATCTATGGAGATGAATGATAATAACAAAGAAAACAAGTTCTTACCACAACAATCACCAAACTGATTTCTCTTCTTTTCTTCTTTTCTTTCTTTCGTTTTCTTTCTCTCTGTCACGTTCTATCTCTCTCGCTATTTCTCTGTTTCCCTTTTCTTTTCTTTTTTGAATACAAAACAAAATCAGTATTACCAAATACTGATTAATCCCTAACGTGACACCTCATGTCATAACATGAGTCATTAATCTATTTTCCACCATAAACCCCAAACTTCCAAATAATTGCAAATCAACCCTCCAAGTTAATTTTTCTCAAAAATAAATTGTACCAAAATACAATTTATCTAATATTAATTTACAACGGAAATTTCGGGGTGTTACATGGGGAAGGACTTATCTTGGGATATCGTTTATAGACTCTTTCGGGAAAGGGATTGGTGATGGAGGGGACACTCGCTTTTGGAAGGACAAATGGTTGGGTAATTTTAGGATGTGCGAGAGATTCCCGAGATTCTTCAAATTGGAACTCGATAAGGAGGCCTTGGTTTGCAATCGAGTGGTAAATATGGACAACCGTTGGGGTGACTCGTTGGAGTGGGTAAAGAGCCTAGGGGGAGGGCAATTGGTGATGTGGAGGAACTAAATTTATCCATTACTAACACCATTTTGAAGCCTAATGTTAGAGACCGTTGGCTTTGGTGGTTAGGGAAAAACGGGGGCTTTTCGGTTTCAGAGATTCGTTGCTTGATTGACAATAACTTTCTGCAGACACCCGCAAACAATGTCCCAACGTGCTGGAGCACCTTGGTGCCCCGGAAGGTGTGCATCTTCTTTTGGCGGCTAAGGTGGAGAAGGATTCCAGTACAGAAGATTCTCCATGAAATATTTGTCGACCTCAATTCCACTTTTTGCCCGTGTCGCGAAAAAGAAGAGGAAACTATTGAGCACTGCTTTCTCACTTGTCCTTATACCCTTTCCTTGTGGAAGGACGTCTTCAAGTGGTGGGGTGGGAACTTGACACCGTATTTCTCTCTCGACTCTTTGTTGAATGGATCAGACGTTCTTGGCCTCTCGCGTAGTAAAAGACTCATTTGGGAGGCGGTAGTTTGGATCACTCTCCATCTAATTTGGAAGCAATGAAACAATCGGGTCTTTTCAGATAGCTCGAACAATCTGATTAATCGGTTCTTCGCGACTCAAATTCTTTCCTTCCAATGGATATCGAAGCGTGCTAAAGGTTTTCAATGATCTTGGACGGATTGGTGTAGTGTTCAAGATCTCGTCGGCTAGTTTTGTTTTTGGCTTAGGTCTTGTCGGGCCCCTTTTGGTTTTGGACTTATTTTTTGTTCTTTGTCGTGGTCCTTTTGCGGGTGTTCGAGGTCGCTTTATGTGCCTTGCATGATGGCTCCCCTTTTGTTTTGTAACTCTTTTGTTGCTATAATAAAAGTCCTTGTTCCCAAAAAAAAAGAGTGAATTACGAAAATGGCACATAAAATTCATTTATTAATTGTTACAATAAAACTTCATATATATTTTGTTTTGGAATTAGTCCCTTATCACAACCTCCACCCACATTGGCAGATCTAATTTTTTTAAAAATAGGAGTTGGTGTCTAATTAACAAATATAAAGTATAAGAAATAACTTTTCTTGTGATAATTTAAGGGTAAAACTTATTTCTTTGGGGGGGGTCAAAAGGGATATATTTAATTAAAAAATAAAATTTTAATATTAGAAAAATAAACTTTGAAAACTTATGAGTGTCAAGTGATCCTCAATTCCATCAAGTATATCTGCCTCTACCCACCCACCAGCAACCACGACAACCGCTTACCTACCACCAACCGTCACACAACACCACTACCATAATCCATACCCAACCTGTTGATCCAAACCCTCAGTGATTTGATAATGACTCTCTGAGAAACACTTAGTGAAAATCATAAGTAGACAATATGTATTAATGTTTTGTCATCAAAGAAAATACTAAGTCTGTTTAGCATCGCTGATGAAAACATATGCTTTAATTTACACATTCAGCGATACTGTTCATCAGTAAGCACTGAGCCTGTTCAGTCTTACTGATGATCGCTGATAGTTTTAGTTGTTTACTTATGATCCCTGAAGACAAGTTTCACGTCAACTATGTTCTACGCTGAAGTCGAAGATCAAGCCAAAGAACCAGCGACAAGTCTACTAATGAACTGATGTGGATATCAGCGAAGCCAAGACCTGTCCATTCAACGTGAAGTTTCAAGTAGAAGACTTCAGCGAACGCTGAACTTTATCACACGCTGATAAAGAAATATTCAGCGAACGCTGATCATGAAGTTTCCTCTACAAGTTACTTTTGTCTTATCCCCTTGCACGTCTCCGTACGATTTGTCATAAAGGACATCCCCTTTGTCCAGAATCGTACAACCAACTCTGATTCTACACTGTCCATCATGCGGCTACTAGGTTGTCTACCAAAGTCAAACCATGCAACCAATCAGCTGCTGCCACGTGTAAAGTGATACTGTTGTGCATTAAATGCATGCAATATATAAAGGAAACCCTACTTCAGAAACGAAGAGCTCGACCATTTCCTTATCTTACTATTATGTGTGTTAGAATATTATCCTTAGTATTCTTATCTTCTCTCTATCTTAATTCTAGTGCAAGAAATCTTAGTGATTCTCTTAACTTGTTTAGATTAGGTTTATTCCTTAATCTTGTTCCGCAACAAGTTGTAAATTTTTTGATTCATATCAATAAACAATTTAGAAAAGTAAAAATCGTGTGTTTGTATTCAACCCCCTTTCTACAAACTTGTATAACCCTTTCGGGACCAACAAGTGGTATCAGAGCAGATTGTTTAAACTCATAAATAAGATCTTGCTTATACTATTCTTTTCTCTTCCTTGCTATTTTCTAAAAATGGCTAACACCACAAACACAAACTATATCGACAATGGTTCTCTTGCAAAACCCCCTAGATTTTCCAGAGATAACTTTAATTTGTGGAAAAATAGGATGATGCTCTTCTTGGAAGGTGTAGACCCTACTATGCCTTATTACATCGAGAATGGTCCATATATCCCTGTTAGGATTGACCCTGAAGTTCCAGGCACTGCTACTAGAGCTGCCATTCCTGAAAGAATCATTCCCAGGGAACCTCATACATGGACTGATGAAGACAAGAAGAAGGTGGCTATTGACACTAAGGCCAAATCCATCCTCTCTATGGCTCTTCCTGACGAACTCTACCATTCCGTCATGAACCTGAAAACCTCCAAAGCCATGTGGGACACAATCTGTGTTCAATATGAAGGTACGTCTGAAGTCCAGGACTCAAGAAAGATCAACCTGGTAAGACAGTACGAAAGCTTCATTTGTGGTTAGAATGAAACTCTCTCTGAAGTACATCAGCGGTTTAGCTGTTTAATTATTGACCTAAAAACCGTTGGTAAGGAATATTCTAACTTTGAGATCCTGACAAAGTTTCTAGAATGTCTACCTGAAAGCTGGGACAGTTATTCAATGTGTCTCAAGCTATCAAAGGATCTAAAATCTATGACTCTCTCTACCTTATTTGGCACTATGCTCAATCATGAGCAGTCGTGTCATCTTAAGAAGAATCTTGTAAAAGATTCCAAAAGCACACCTGTTGCTTTACTCTCAGAGTCACCTTCCACTCAGCGACCAACTATCACTATCACTGAGTTGGAAACTAACTCTGAATGCTCATCAGATGCTGATCCTTCAGATCTTGATGAATCTCTGGCACTCCTGACTAATACATTCAGGAGACTCTCCAGAAAGAGTAACTTCAGAAGAAATAAACCTCTTGCACTCACTGACTGTTAATGCCAAAAATCGTCCAGAAGGATAACTTAAGGTTGATTGTGGAGCTTAACAACTAAAGAAAGGAATCTTACGACAAAGCGTGCGACAAGGACAAAAAATTGTAAAGAGACAGAGATTTTGACGACGCGGGAAAAACCTCAACGAGGAAAAAACCCGCGGACGACTGTGGAAGTCGTCACTGCACTATGATCGCCAAACAGGGGCGGCGTTTTTTGTTTCAGGTGTCGGGGATACAGTGATTACAATACAAATGACTTGAAATGTGAAAATAACAAGTGTATCGAATGTAAAACTAGTGTGCCGTGTGCTAAGACTGCTGGTCGAGAATGTAAGTCGTGCATCGAGAGCGGTCACTTGAGAGAAATTCCTTTGCTTCGGATGTTCTTGAGTACGTGGTGTGCTTCTGGAATTCGATGATGATAGATGCCCCGCAAATGATAGCTTTGTCCTTGTATTTATAGTCTTCGAGTGCTTTAATTGATTCGTTGAATGCTTCATGTAACTGTCGTAACGGTTTGCTGGCTTAAATGCTCATAACTTACCTCGTCGGTTATAGCCGTTGATCATAAATGAAGTTTGACCTGCATTAAACGATGAAAACATAACAGAAATGTCGCATGTTAGTCAGTCGAGGTCGTGTATTCCCACACGTCGGTCGAGTGTCGAGAGGTACTTTCGACTATAGCTTTGGTCCAAGGACAAAGTGTTGATGATTTAACTTTGTTACAAGAGAAATGTAATAAATGTCTTTAACGTCTTGGTCGTGGTCGAGGCTGGTGGATTTTTACCCAAACAGTTTGTCCCCAAAATTTGAAAAAGTGGAGTGAAAAATTCAAATTTCAAAAGTTTTTAAAATTTTGCCAGTGACACGTGTAAAAAATCCTTTCAGTTGCCTTGGAATTGGATCGGTCCAATTCTAACCGAATGGGAAGTCGAAAAAAGGGGATATAATCGTGCAAAACAGTTGTATTCGCCAGGTGTCGACAATCTGTCGAGCATTCGAAAAGGCAGGGGCACGTGTCGACTATCGAGGGATTCGACCTGACACGATCTTTAGCATAAATAGAATCCTTCGACGGGTCTTTTCCTTTTACGATTTCAGAGGTTAGTAGAGATTTTTTCTCGATTCTTGCTGCTTCTTCGCAGAATCTTTTCCAAACTTGCGAGAGATCTTCGACTTGTTTAGAGATTTGTGGTTTCTTTAGATCGACTATATAAGGTACGATTCTCCTGTCTTTGTATGCGTCGTAAGTCAATCGCTAGGAAACCTAGGAAGAACTGGGATATTTGGTGCTTTTCGGAGCGTCAAATCTTGTTAACTGGTTTATCAATGTCGACGGAGCCTAGGAGCGCCATTCAGGATCAAGATGATCTTGATAGTTTTAGGAATCTGGCGAAAATCCCTGCGGGGATCGCAGTAAGTAAGGCCGGTCAGATTCGGCCGGAGATGTGCCCCGAGGGGTACGTCGTAATATGCGAATACCCTTTCAAAATAGGGTTCCGCTGGCCATACTCGCCTTTAGCTATGGCGTTTATGTGCGAATTTGACCTGTCTCCAGGGCAACTGATGCCCCAGTTCTAGCGTGTGATTCTGGTCATCGAGCGACTTACTTTGCATTGGGAGTTGCCGATGAATGTAAAAGACCTCTTGACCGCTTACCAGGTCAAGTCGGATACATATCGACGCTATAGTTTATATTCAAAGCATAAGGGCGATCGTACTATAGTCTTAAAAACTGCGGTCAATGATCGCAAATGGAAGACTAGATACGTTTTCGTGCGGGTAGCGATGCTAGACCCCGACAGTGACTGGATTAGGTCTGGATGGAACATGGCGGGTGAGATTTTAGTCGAGCGTCTTCTATGTTTTCACCTTTATTGCTCCATTTATTGTCTAATCTCCCTTCTCGGCATTTTCAGATATTAATTTCGACGTCGTAAAGCCTGGTGACGATTCCGAGACTAAAATCGAGAAGTTCTTAGAGATTCATGCTGACGATCGATCGTTCGTCACACATCATTTGATCGACGAAGACGACGACGTGGTTTTCCTGAGCGACAGGCTGTGGAGGAGTCGAAAGGAAGGAGAGGAAGAAGAAGAGAAAGAAGAAGAGAAAGAGGAAGAAGAAGAGAAAGAAGAAGAGAAAGAGGAAGAGGAGACTGAGGAAGAAAGGAAGGAGGAAGAGTCGATAGGGGTAGAGATGACTGGTAAGTATACCTTTCTTCATTTGATATGTCTCTTCCATTGTTTCGGTCGCCTAACTGTCTTTCTTTTTTCGATTCATAGGAGAATCTCAACAAGAATCCCAAAAGGACTCCCATCAGGAACCCCGACAGGAATCCCGACCGGAATCCCAACCGCCACGGCCGAAGATGTCATTGGCGATGGTTAAAAGGGCGGCTCAGGCTGAACTGTCTCGGAAGGCGCAGGAGAGAAGGAAGGAGGCCTCGACAGCTGGGTCGGGGGTTCTTAAGAGAAAAGAGGCTCCGACAACTGGGTCGGGAGTCCTCAAGAGGACGAGGACGTCCGTCTGGAAGGAACCGTCTTTGAAGACGGGCGACTCAGCGAGAGTCGTATCGCCTAAGAAGGCGAAGGTGTCGGCCGTGTCTGTCGAGAAGACTTCCGACACGGTCGACACGACATCCGTCGATCCTGCGCATTCGGAAAAATCGACGGGGTCTCCTACTGCCGTGTCAGGCCCCGCGTCGGCCGACAAGGGCAAGGGCGCACGAACGAGCTTCGGAGAGGAAACGATGGTGAACTTTACGTTGCCGGAGGATTTCATGGTGGACAACGTCCTAGACGGGACAAGTTTGTTCCCCCATTTGGACAAATTTCAGCTCCCCTCTTTCAGGGAACGTTTCAACGGATGCTCTATCGAGAGCTCGGGGGCTTACGTCGCCGGAATGGCGTTTATGGTAAGTCTACCTATCAAGACTTTGTTTATCGTTGGTCGGTGTCGTTGTTTAACGTGCTTTTATATGTATTTCAGACGTTTCAGTCTTCATTGGCCCTGCAAGCCGAGACAGTGAAGATGGAAGGTCTAGTATCTTCTGCCATTAAGAAGGAGGATGCGATGTTGGCGAGGGAGAAGTCTGCCCTGGCACGTATTGAAGAGATGTCGGTAAACCTCGACGATGCCTTGGACCAGCTAGAAGCAGTTAGTCATGCGAGGGATGACGTGAATTCTCGTCTGAAGGAGTCCTTCTCTGTGATTGCAAGTCAGAGAGAGGAGTTGGACAGGATGCAAGCGTCCTTGGATACGAAGGAGAAAGAGATCGAGGAATCAAAGTCTAAGGTGGCGGCCCTGGAAAAGGAGGTGAAGGGGCTTAAGGAAGAGGCTGCGTCGACCTTTGCCCTCGCTCGCTTGACAGCTAGGGCGGCGATTGTTAATGCCAAAAATCGCACCAAAGGGACAACTTAAGGTCGATATGGACTTAAACAACTAAAGAAAGAATCTTTCGACGAGACGTGCGACGAGGATAAAAATAAAGAAACAAGGGATTTGATGACGCAGGAAAAACCTCAAACGAGGAAAAAACATGCGGACGACAGTGGGTGTCGTCGCTATACTATGGTCGCCAATCAGGGACGATGTCCTTGGATACTGGTGTCGATCGTACAACGATTACAATACAGATGAAGGAAATGCTTCGAAATGTAAAGTACAAGTGCTTGAATGTAAAAACAGGTGTTTGTCGTGTACGAAACAAAGTGTGAACTGCTAGTCGAGGGCTGTTGTCGTGCGTCGAGAGCGATACTTAGAATAATGGTTCTTCACTTCAGGTGTTCTTGAATATTGCTTCGGTTGTTAATCGCCGGATATTCGATGTCTTGAAATGTTGATTGAGCTTGATATTTATAGTCTTCGTATCCTTAGCTTCATCCATAAATGCTCCTTTAATGGCCTTAACGGTTGGAAACGGTTGCCGGAGTAATGATCTTCGTCCGTTACGGTCGCCGGAGTAATGTTTGTGTCGGTTATAGTCGGTGCTCCTTAATGACTTTTACTCCTGCATTAAACACTTAACAAACGGTCATGGTGAACGTTAGCTTTGGTCGAGGTCGCACGTCATTATGTAATAGTGATAATGTCGATTTTCGACATTATTTTGAATCTCAAACTAGGTGGTTTACGCATGTCTTCAAGTGAAATACGAGTATTTCATGGGTTTTTGTTGAGAAAGTATAGGTACAAGCATTTTTGTCCAAAAAGGCAGCAAAGTTGAGTTCTAGAGCTGAAAACGAGAGAAATCGAGAAATCGCGAAACAGAATCTGGCGCCAGTGCTGGCGCCAGCCAACCCGCACCACCATCCGCGCCAACATTCCAAACAGAATCTGGCGCCAGTCATGGTGCCAGCCCATCCGCACCGGCGCTGGCCTCGACGCCCAGTTTTATAAAACTATTTTCTGCAGCTAGGTTTGAATACGAAACACACACACGACGGCCAGAGACGATTAGGGGGCGATTTTGGGAGACTTTTTACACCTTTTGGAGCCACGTTAGAGAATCGATCGGAGCCACGTTCATCACGCGAAGTAGATACGAACACGAGATAAGGGAGTACATCATTCCATTCACCACGATCACGTTTGCCATGTTTTCTTCCATTGTTCTTTTCTTTTCTTTCGTGTTTGAATCCACCACCGACATGAACTAACCTGTTCATGTTGGGGGTTGGAATGAATTTAGTTTGTAAGCATATGAACAGATGATGTGAACATTTATCAGTTTTCCTATTTAATGAATGCGTGTAATTTGGTTTTAATGCTTTTGAGAGTTTAGCTACCTTTCAATTGTTTTGTTGTTTCCAGTTGAGTTCGAGAGAATTAACTGTTAACTAGAACTAGGAATTACATGTCTAAGGCGAGAATTTGGTGATAAGATATACCGAATACGCCTTAATCCTAATTGAACCATTTAGGTTGAGATCGAGAGATTAAATCTATATGATCACAATAAATCTTGCGCTTAATGTGTTTTGGAATCCATAAGTTGAGATCGAAAGATAAAACTTGTCCTTTTCAAAATAAAACCCGTTGTTGCTCGAAAGAGAACAACGGCGACTTTTAAAGATTGGATATTCATTAAGGGAATAACTGGTAATCGTTTAAGTCTGATATTCGTATGTGAAAACCTAAGGATTTCCAACCCTCAACTGTTTTCTCTATCGGAAGTTTCCAAAGCTGTTTACTGTCTTGTTTTTGATTTGTCTTCTTGCAATTAATTAGTTAAAACCAACCATCCCTCAATTTCCAATCGTTCAGTTAATAGTCTTTACAGTCATTGCGGTACTTAACACCAAGTTCCTGTGGATTCGATACTCGTACTTACGTACGTATTACTTGAGACGACACCGTACACTTGCGGCTAGTTAAGGAGGGTGTAAACCCTCCTATCAAGTTTTTGGCGCTGTTGCCGGGGAACTTGTTTTGTGTTGATATCACTACCAGCTGTAGGGATTATTACATTGAGCATTTTGTTTTTATTTTTTGCAATTTATTTTTATTTCATTTTTCGTATTCAAGATTTTGACCCAAGTTTCTTGTTACTTCATTGCTGCAAGTTCTGATTGGTGACTTACTTTCTGCTGCAGATTGCTTCTAGTTTATGTTAAGAAGGAGTTCCTCTGGTGAACTCGAACCGTTTGATCCTGAAATCGAAAGGACTGCAAGGAGATTAAGGAGGCAAGCCAGACTCAGAAGTCAGCAAGAAATGGAGGGTCTAGACAACGTTAACAACAACAATGACAACATCAATGTTGGGGAAGATTGGGGAGAAGGGTTCGCCATGGGTAACGAGGAACCAGTTCCAAACGTGAATGCGAACAATCCCAACAACCAGAACCATAATGTTAATCCCGGTCTCAACAACGTTAACAACAACAATGTTAACAACAATGGTATTAACAATAATGTGAATCGTCCACCACCACCACGACAGAGAGTGCCTATGCGGAATTTTGCTAATCCGAACATGGGGGCCGTCCAGAGAGGACCTTATGTTCCTCCGATTGCAGCAAACAATTTTGAAATCAAGACTGGCACCATCCAATTGGTGCAAGCAAATATGTTTGGAGGAGCAGCATCTGAAGACCCGCACAGCCATTTGAGAACATTTGAGAAGATTTGAAACACCTTCAAGGTGAATGGGGTTGACCCAGGTTCGATCAAACTCCGACTCTTTCCGTTTTCATTGAGGGGTCGAGCAGCTGAATGGGAAGAGAGTCTACCAAACGGGCAGATTCGTACATGGAATGATATGGTGACTGCTTTCTTAAACAAATTCTTTCCACCGGGGCGAACAACCCAATTGCTGTCAGATATCACTCATTTTGGCCAATGGGATCAAGAGTCCTTCTACGAGGCTTGGGAACGGTACAAGGGTATGCTAAAGAAGTGCCCTCATCATGGTCTACAAGAATGGATGGTTATCCAAACTTTCTATCAAGGGTTGCATCCACATCATAAAAATGACCTCACTTCCGCTGCTGGTGGTGCACTGATGAATATGTCGTATGAAGACGCGTATGAGTTGATTGAGAATCTTGCGGAACATAGTTATGCCACTCCTCGGTCAGCCATTAGGAAGGTGGCAAGTGTGCAATAAAGTGATGAACTGAAAGTTATTAAGGCACAATTGGCAGCTATCACAAATCAGCTGAAAGGGACAACAATTCAACCAACTCTCCAAGGGGATATGGGCTGTCAAGAGTCATTTGGTTCACCTCAAGAGTTTCCTCCGCCGGAGCAAGTGCAATTCTTTCAAAACCGCAATAACCGGCCGAGGAACGACCCGTTCTCAAATACTTATAATGAGGGATGGAAACGTCATCCTAATTTCTCGTGGAGCCAGCCTCAAAATGCACAAAAAGAGCCTATGTTTCAGCAGCAACAAAATCAGTACGGTAATACTTCTAACCCTTCTACTCAATCTTCTAACGTTTGTCGTCCTCCAGGTTACAATCAAAGGAGGCAAGAAGAAGCACAAGGAGGGGAGAAAAAGTCCGGATTGGAAGAGATGCTAATGAAGTTTGTATCAAAGATGGACAATGCGGTTGGAGAGTTGACATCCTCTGTTGGTACACTGTCAAGTTCAGACGGAACGATAAGAGCTGCGACAGAGCAGAACACCGCATCAATTCGAATTCTTGAGGGACAAATGGGACAGATGGCAGAGGCGTTAGCTGTTCGGAGTCAAGGCACGTTTCCGAGTCAGACTGAAACGAAGAACCGGGAAGAGTATAATGCCATTTATCTTAGAATTGGCAAGGAGCTGAATGGAGAGCCAATACGAGAGCTCACATCAAAAGGAACCGATCCTAAAGAGAAAGAGGTCGAGATCATAGAAGTGACTAAGCTAGAAGCCGATGAGGTTGTGATTGAAGAGAACAAGAAAAGTGAAGAGAAAAAGTCGGTAGTCAAACCGTTTGTACCACCACTACCATTCCCTAATCGAGTGAACGCACACAATGATGAGGAACAATTCAAGAAGTTCCTCGACATATTCAAGAAGCTTCACATCAATATCCCTTTCGCGGAGGCACTAGCCCAAATGCCGACATACCTCAAGTTCATGAAGGAGATCTTATCAAAGAAGAGGGCAGTCGATCACCAATCGACCATTGCACTTACTGAAGAGTGCAGTGCAATCATCCGGAACAAGCTTCCACCGAAGCTTAAGGATCCTGGGAGTTTTTCAATCCTTATTCAAATTGGTGATATTCGTTTTAATAAAGTGTTGTGTGATTTAGGGGCGAGTATTAACTTAATGCCTCTATCTATTTTCAGGAAGCTCGGATTGGGGGAAGTGAAGCCGACGTACATGACGCTCAAGCTGGCGGATCGATCCATAGTATACCCATATGGAGTGGTAGAGGACGTGCTCATCAAAGTGGGAAAGTTTTACTTTCCGGTGGATTTCGTGGTGATGGACATCGATGAAGATATAGAAGTCCCGCTGATACTGGGAAGATCCTTCTTAGCCACGAGCCGAGCACTAATAGATGTGGAGGAAGGAGAGGTGACCTTACGAGTTGGTGATGAAAAGGCGATATTCAAGATGTTTGAGAGTGGGAAGCACAAAGACGGAGTTGGTCATGGCAAGCAAGAGGTGGAAGAATCTGCGAAGAATTGCAAGTGTGGGCGAATCAATTCCGCGGATACCGAACCAAGCTGAGAGCCACACAGTCGTGCCACGACTTTAAATACGGCGCTGGGTGGGAGGCAACCCACCGAGGTGTGCATTTTCTTTATTTTTCTGCATTTGGTGTGTCTTTTTGAAAAAAAAATCTGTTTTCTTTGCTTTCCTTCTCCTTTTGTTTTTGTTCTTGCATCCCCTTCTCCGTCATCTCCGATATCTTCCAACTGGGCGTTCCGATCTTTCAAGAGAATCTCTCCGGGCAAACAGGTATGTTCTAATTCATTATGTTAATGAGTGGTGTACGATGTTTATTTCAGTATTAGTTAAACGAGATGCAACAAACCTAAGTTTCACTTAGGTTTGGGGTGCCTCACTTTTTAAACATCTACACACTCACTTTTATCCCTGTGCAAACCTCGGTTTCACCGAGGTTTGGGGTGGCCATGTTTTTGGAAAATGCTAGATTAGCTCTTTGTGCTTCATGTTATGTTATGCCTTACCTGTCTGATACCTGTAATAACCGCACAACGATACTTGTTTTAGTATCGCCTGAACCGACACCTGCACATTGGGGACAATGTGTGGGTAAGGTTTGGGGTTGCCCAATCGGGCCCACGTTTATGCACGTAGATCTCCCGCACCTCTGCATGCTTAGATCACTTTAGCCCAAATTTTTGTTTTGAATGATCGAGACCGACCATTGTGGGAAGAATCTTGTGATAGTGACGTGACCATTAGGGAAGGACTGGGAAAGGACATGACTAGGGACATTAGTGGATACCTCCCTATAGTGAGACTTGAGCCTAAAAGACGTTATTCATGTCGAGGGATTCATATACGAAAATCATATACACTTTTTCGAGTTCCTTGTCGTGAATATAGACTGATCTCGCTATATTATTGCATTGAGTAGCAAAGACGACCATCGGAATATTAGGTAAGGGTGTAGTAGACTATATCGTGTGGACCTTAAGAGATGATTCCAGGCATTGTGTGTTTGTTTAACCCTGTTTTTAGCTTTCGTACCCTTTCACCCATTTGTGTGTAACCATAGCCCTTTGTAGCCATACATTCACCTTTTCATTTCAGACCCACCTTTAAACCCAAGCCAAAAGCCTTAGCCAACCATATCCGAAAGTGTGTCAATCTAAGCGGTAATGAACAACGAGAAGATAGAGCGGAAAAGAAAATAGTGTAGGCCAGTCAGTGAGAATGAATTGAGTCAATGTAACCCAATAAATGGAAAAGAGGGCCAATGATGCCCCAATAAAAAAAAAGTGGACCAAGGAAGTCCCAACTGAAAAAAAAATGTATAGAGAAAATGCAAAATGAAAAGAAATACAGTTATTAGTGATAGCGTCCATAGTAGCAGAAAATAAGAGAGTCAAAGCGACTCCAATAGTGACAAAGAAGGCCAAATAATAGAGCGGAAAGCTATAGAGTTCATAACAACTAACGGTTGACACGCCGAGGATTTTTGCCCTTTTACCCTTCGTTTTTAAGCCATAACCATAGCCCCGTTACAATCCTCGTAAAGACCTGGATGATCTTTTGGAAAATGTGATTAGAGTCTACGACTGCCTTTACCAATATTCCATGTCTTGCTGCTTGATTCCTTTCTGAGATCAACTTTTTGAACATTTGTGCGTCTTTCAATAGAGTTGTCATGTAATTATTGCGTATTTTTGTACATAAACTCTTTAGACATGACAACATGTGCGATAACCTAGGTTCGAGCGAATTGAGCGAATCCCGTGAGGTAGGGTCGAGGCGAAATGTTTTCCTTAGTATGTTTGGACCTAGAACAACCTTAATGGAAACGGAGGAGTCACGAGTTCAACTTACAATGGAAGGTCATAGATCAAACGAAATAGGAATGAGGCGAGAATGAGATAGGCATTCACGGGTATGGGAAACCACCAGTGCATCACGTGGTACCAATTGGGAGTGTGCAGTTATTACGTTTCTCTAATATGTGCTTTTATTCTATTTTATCGCTATTTTGCTTGAGGACAAGCAACGCTCGGTTTGGGGTTGTTGATAATGTCGATTTTCGACATTATTTTGAATCTCAAACTAGGTGGTTTACGCATGTCTTCAAGTGAAATACGAGTATTTAATGGGTTTTTGTTGAGAATGTATAGGTACAAGCATTTTTGTCCAAAAAAGCAGCAAAGTTGAGTTCTAGAGCTGAAAACGAGAGAAATCGAGAAATCGCGAAACAGAATCTGGTGCCAGTGCTGGCGCCAGCCAACCCGCGCCACCATCCGCGCCAACATTCCAAACAGAATCTGGCGCCAGTCATGGTGCCAGCCCATCCGCACCGGCGCTGGCCCCGACGCCCAGTTTTATAAAACTATTTTCTGCAGCTAGGTTTGAATACGAAACACACACACGACGGCCATAGACGATTAGGGGGCGATTTTGGGAGACTTTTTACACCTTTTGGAGCCACGTTAGAGAATCAATCGGAGCCACGTTCATCACGCGAAGTAGATACGAACACGAGATAAGGGAGTACATCATTCCATTCACCACGATCACGTTTGCCATGTTTTCTTCCATTGTTCTTTTCTTTTCTTTCGTGTTTGAATCCACCACCGACATGAACTAACCTGTTCATGTTCGGGGTTGGAATGAATTTAGTTTGTAAGCATATGAACAGATGATGTGAACATTTATCAGTTTTCCTATTTAATGAATGCGTGTAATTTGGTTTTAATGCTTTTGAGAGTTTAGCTACCTTTCAATTGTTTTGTTGTTTCCAGTTGAGTTCGAGAGAATTAACTGTTAACTAAAACTAGGAATTACATGTCTAAGGCGAGAATTTGGTGATAAGATATACCGAATACGCCTTAATCCTAATTGAACCATTTAGGTTGAGATCGAGAGATTAAATCTATATGATCACAATAAATCTTGCGCTTAATGTGTTTTGGAATCCATAAGTTGAGATCGAAAGATAAAACTTGTCCTTTTCAAAATAAAACCCGTTGTTGCTCGAAAGAGAACAACGGTGACTTTTAAAGATTGGATATTCATTAAGGGAATAACTGGTAATTGTTTAAGTCTGATATTCGTATGTGAAAACCTAAGGATTTCCAACCCTCAACTGTTTTCTCTATCGGAAGTTTCCAAAGCTGTTTACTGTCTTGTTTTTGATTTGTCTTCTTGCAATTAATTAGTTAAAACCAACCATCCCTCAATTTCCAATCGTTCAGTTAATAGTCTTTACAGTCATTGCGGTACTTAACACCAAGTTCCTGTGGATTCGATACTCGTACTTACGTACGTATTACTTGAGACGACACCGTACACTTGCGGCTAGTTAAGGAGGGTGTAAACCCGCCTATCAAATAGTCGTGCAGATCGGGCGACGCTATGGTCGAGCGTCGTAAGGAACTCTCGACTTACCTTTTATGAGGGACGACGATGGTGTTCTGGGTCTTTGTCGAGACCTTATCTTAATACAAGATATAGTCCCTAATCATACATCGTACGTGTTCTGGTTGCGGTCGAGCGACGTGATTTTTTGCCCAAACAGTTTGCCCCCAAAATTTGAAAATTGAATGTCAAATTTAAGTTTTAAATTTTGCTTGTCGAACGCTTAGACTTGTGACCTGGGTTGAGGGACTTACCTGGTTGTCGTGGAACTAGACCGGTTCGCCTTTAACTGAACGAGAAGTTGAAAAGTTATGACGTCATCCTGACGTACGATGATGCTTACCAGCTGTCGAGGACAGGTGTCGAAGATTCGGATAGGTATGGACGCGTGTTGATCATCAGCGGACTCGACTTGTTGTGATTTCCTGCATAAATAGAGATCACAATGGGTTGTTTTCTTTAGAGAAAAAGTTTCTGTTTCTGATGAGGCCCTTCTCTAGAATCTCGACTTTGTTCAAATCTTGGGTGGTTGGAGATCTATCAAGGGTTGCGATACCCGAATCGTTGACGATGTTGGTTACGATGAACACGATGTCTGTGTATTCTGCGCACCTGGCGACGATGTCTTCTGCCACGTCAACCCTTTCGTTAGCCGACAGGGGCGGGGGTGTAAAGACGGGAGAGAACGAGGAGGAACTTATGGTGATCAGCTTTGCGCTGTCGCCGTCCCTCTCGTTTGACTACGTCCTCGCCAGGATGAAGTCACTTCCGCATCTGGGGAAACATCAGCCCTTAGTTTCCGAGGAGTGTTTTCAAAGGATCTCTATTGAAGAGATAGGGCTGTGTTTAGCCGAACTGGCGTTCCTTGTAAGTTTTTCTTTCAAAACTTGTGTTATCGATGTTCTTTAGCTGAATGTTTTGCTAACGTGTTCCTTCTGTATTTGACAGATCTTCCCGTTTCTTCTCATTAAGTGTGTGAGGGCAGAGAAAATGTTGGAGTGGAGGTCAATCGTCGAGAAGAATATATTCCTTCCTCCAACCTTAACATTAATCTTAAGAGCCACATTCTCAGAGTGTCGAGGCGTAAGGAGTTGGAAGATAACTTCTAATATACTCGTTTGATCCTTGCATCAGTTCTTCGGGATTGATAGGATTTCGAAGATCGATATTTTTGAACAGAGCTTGCCATCGACGTGCTTCTTTAGTTCTAGGGTAGATTTTTGGGTTTACGAGCTAGACTTTTTATGTTCGATCACTGGTGGTCGGGCAACGACTTTTGACTTTGTATTTACTTGTCCGACTATCGGTCGTTCATATGTAATCGTTCAATGAAGTTCCTTCTTTTGCTGAACTCGTGTTTTTAATTACATATGTCGTGGATAAATGTAATATTGATCATAAAATTCGTTAAGTACGAAATAAACGGAGGATCGTGCGACTTAGGCTTTTATTGCAATATAACGGTTGAACATAAATCATGTATTTGGACCGTAATAATAAACACAAATATATATCATCGATGTGTTAGAACATACAAAGTTTTTCTAAGTTCCAGAAACTTAGATCGAGGGATCGTTTAGACCTTACGTGTGACTGTATCGTATGATGAAATTCCAGAATGTATGCCCCTGTGGTAAAACAATTAAGTCACACACTCGGGTAGTCATGTCGTGCGTATCTGCGACAAAGTTTGTTAGAGGTCGGTCATCGGATCTCCAACGATCTCACGACGTTCACTGTCGTGTGTAAAAAAACTTTGCATGAGAGGAAGACGACTCTAAAAGAAATATTTTTTCAGATGCGTCGCGTTCCAACTTCGCGGGATTTCTTGATTGTCGAGGGTCTGAAGTCGATAGGCTCCTTTACCAACGACTTCTGAGACGCGGTAAGGTCCTTCCCACTTAGTAGAAAGCTTACCAGCGTTGAGCTCCTGGGTGTTTGGGAATACTCGACGGAGGACGTAATCGCCTTCTTGAAAGACTTTAATTTTGACGTGCTTATTGAAATGTCGCTCGACCGCCTGCTTCTGCGATGCCATCCTGATCAAGGCGGATTCTCTGAGCTCTTCTAGGGCGTCGAGGTTATGGCTTAAATCAACCATGTTGTGGTCGATGGAAGTGTGCCTCGAAGTCGGGAGATGAACTTCGATTGGTAGGATGGCTTCACAACTGTAGACGAGAGAGAAGGGGGTTTGTCCTGTATACGTGCGGGGTGTCGTGCGATTTGCCCATAGGACTGAAGGGAGTTCTTCAACCCATCTTCCTTTTACAACTTTTAATCGTTTCTTGATCGAGGCTACAATAGTCTTATTACTCGACTCGGCAAGTCCATTGGCTTGGGGATATCTGGGAGTCGAGGTCGTCAGCTTGATGTTCCTATCTTCACAGAATTGTTGGGTCCTGTCGCTTATGAATTGGGATCCATTGTCGCAGACAATTTCGGATGGAATCCCAAACCTGCATATGATGTTAGTCTGGATAAAAGAAATAACTTCTTTATCCCTAATTTGGGAGAAGGCAGTCGCTTCGACCCATTTAGAAAAGTAGTCCGTAAGTACAAGGAGAAATACCTTTTGTCCTAGAGCGGGTGGTAGTTTGCCGACAATATCCATTCCCCATCTCATGAAGGGCCATGGGATAAGTGTCGAGTGCAAAGGTTCCGAAGGTTTACGAGACATACCTGAGTGTCGTTGACAGGGGTCGCAATTCTGGACGTACTTGATAGCGTCTTGTCGCAGTGTCGGCCAAAAATACCCTTGTCGGGATATACGATTAGCTAAACTACGACCTCCTGAATGATTACCACATTCACCGTCGTGCATTTCTTGGAGAATTTTCTGGGCTTGATTTTTGTTGATGACGCACCTTAAATTTAAGCCCGTCGATGATCGCCGATAAAGCTTATTTTCGATCATGACGTACTTAGATGCTTTGAATCTGATTTTTCGAGCCTCTATTTTTTCTTCGGGGAGTTGGTCGTGCACGAGGAAATTTTGAATGTCGCGTGACCAATCATCTTCTTCGTCTTCGATCTGGATGACGTCTGTGTTTCCAATGGACGGCGTTGCCAGGTGAATCATAGGAATAACATCAAATATTGGTTCAACTAAAGCGGACCCAAGGTTTGCCAATGCGTCGGCCTGAGTGTTCTGGTCTCGCGGAATCTGTTCAATAGAAAAAGATTTAAATTTTTTGGAAATTTCTTTTGCCACGCTTAGATACGCTGCCATTTTTGAATCCTTGGCTGCGAATTCTCCATTGATTTGATTTACTACCAGCAGGGAGTCGCTCTTGACATACAGTGCAGTTGCCCCCGAGTCGTGGGCCATATTCATTCCCATGATCAGGGCTTCATACTCAGCTTCGTTATTGGTGGTTTTGAAGTCGCATCGGACCGAGTATACCATCTTCCCCCCTGTGGCGACTTTAAGACGACGCCCAGTCCAGAGCCTCTAACGTTGGCTGATCCATCGACATGTAGAATCCAAGGTACGTTGTCGCGAGAAGCCACAACAGACACTTCGAGTTCTGCTTCTTTTTCTAACTCAGGGCTGAAATCGGCGATAAAATCTGCCAAGGCTTGCGATTTGATTGCGGTCCTGGGTTTAAAATCGATGTCATAACTGCTTAGATATATACTCCATTTTGCTACGCGACCTGTCTACTCGGGTTTTCTTAAGACAGATTTAAGAGGGAAGTTAGTCACGACAGTAATAGGATGTGATTCAAAGTAATGACGTAGTTTTTTAGCAGCAGTGACTAGTGATAAGAGTAATTTTTCCATAGAGGAATACCTGGTTTCTGCGTCTAAAAGTGATTTACTTACATAATAGATCGGCAATTGTTGTTTTTCATCTTCTCGTGTCAGAACATCACTTACTGCATTTGGGCTGACAGCCAAATACAGCTGTAGGATCTCATGATCGTGAGGTTTTGACAACAGAGGAGGCGACGCCATGTATTCCTTGAGTTTTTGCAAGGCTTGTTCACGATCATTGGTCCAGTCGAAGCCCCTATTTTTCCTGAGGACATTATAAAATATATGACATTTATCTGAAGATCGGGAGATAAACCTGTTTAGAGCTGCTACTCGACCGGTGAGTTTCTGGACTTCTTTGAAATTTCGAGGAGATTTGATCTCAATGATGGCCTTGATTTGGTCGGGGTTAGCCTCAATGTCTCGACGAGTGACCATATAACCCAGGAACTTCCCGACACTAACGCCAAAGGAACATTTCGTCGGATTGAGCTTCATGTTATACTTCCGGAGGATGTCGAACGATTGCCTGAGGTGATCAATGTGATCAATCGCTTGCTTCAACTTCACTAACATGTCGTCGATATATACCTCCATCGTGACTCCAAGATGGTCTTTGAACATCTTGTTTACCAGCCGTTGGTAGGTAGAACCTGCATTTTTTAGTCCGAAAGGCATAACTTTGTAACAATAAATACCTCGATCCGTCATGAAAGCGGTTTTCTCTTGGTCGTCAACGTGCATTAAAATTTGGTTATATCCAGAATAGGCGTCCATGAACGTTAATAACTCATGCCCCGCCGTTGCATCGACCATGGCGTCAATATGAGGTAACGGGAATGGATCCTTTGGACAGGCTTTATTGAGATCAGTGAAGTCGATACAGACCCTCCATTTTCCATTCTTCTTGGCTACGACCACGAAGTTAGCGAGCCAATCGGGATATTCTACCTCCCGAATCTTTCCTGTCTTGAGGAGATTGTCGACCTCATCATTTATTACTTTATTTCTTTCAGCAGCGAACTTGCGACGTTTTTACTTGATAGGTTTGAACGATGGATCGACGTTAAGCTTATGAGCAATGACATTGGGGTCAATACCGACCATATCTCTTAACTTGTTTAGATTAGGTTTATTCCTTAATCTTGTTACGCAACAAGTTGTAAATTGTTTGATTCATATCAATAAACAATTTAGAAAAGTAAAAATCGTGTGTTTGTATTCAACCCCCACTTCTACAAACTTGTATAACCCTTTCGGGACCAACACAACCCCACCACCATCACCCACCCCGCCAACCACCTTACCACCATCGACCATTACCATCCACCAACAACCACCATTGCCGCCTGTAACATCCTGAATTTTCAATAATAGTAATTTAACGAGATTTGGAATGTATTTGTATTTTGTGTAAACCTTGAATTATATGGAAATTTTACAATTCAATAGGGTTAAAATACAAGGGTTTAAGGTTTGGTGTCAATTGTGAAAATAATGGAAATAGAGGGTGTATTGAGTAAATGTGGAAATGTGTGTATGGTTAAGGGGTTGAAATCTGAGATATTATCTCAGATTGATTTTGGGTCGGTTTGGTGAATCAAGGGAGAAAGAGAGAAAAGGAGAAAAAGAGAAAAGAGAAGAAAAGCAAGATTTTGGTCTTCAATTGAATCAGAAACAACAGATTGAAGTTTCAGATTTGTGCAAGAAGTGGGTTTTGCAAACTTAAGGTGAGTTCATTTGTTCCTTGCTTAAATCAGTGTTTTCATGTTAAATTAAACCTTGAAATAGCTGTATAAATTGGTTATGAACTGTATGGGATGGTTTGGAATGAGCTGAATCGAACAGACATGAAAATAGATCAAATTTTAGGCTGCAGACCCGAGTTTTCCGGATGAATCGTCGTATCCGGAAAACCCCAATGATGAATGTTTCCGGACGCAGGAAGTATCCGGGTAAGTTTTATTTTATTACAAGAATCCGGATGAAATTAGTTACCGGATGGTATCCGGATGATCATAGAGTCCGGATGTTGTCCGGATTTGAAATATGTCCGGAAAAGTAGGAATTTACCGGAAATGATGGGTTGTCCGGATTGTGAGGTTGTCCGGGAAATTATGGTATCCGGAAAAATGGAAATGTCCGGATAAGTTAGGTTATCCGGAAACACCTTGTTGTCCGGACACTTTGTGCAGCTGGATAATTAATAGTCCTGTTAATCGTGCATTGTTGTGATTTAGTGATCAAGACATAGTTAGTTTAGCTTGAACATACGTACGATCGAAGGGTAGTATGTTGGGCTTGATGACTGTGCTAGCTTGATACTAGGCAGGTGTTTGGTAAGTGAAATGGATCCATAGGCACTATGTTTGTTTTAGCTAGAAGTTGTCATCAAGTCATCGGGGGCACCTTAGTACGGTCTAATGGGAACCGATTACTAGCCATTGACTATATGATATAATTTCTAGTGATGAGTGTACCTTGAATCATCGGGGGCCCCGGTTGTGTATCGCGATATATTAAATCCCATTGGGGCCATTGATTCTGAGGTGGGGAGGACGTGAAATGTGGAATAGGCAGATTTTGATTTGTAATTCCCATTTCGAATGGAAGATCGGAGATTTCCATTTTTATAGGGAAGATCAGAGATTTCCCAAATTGTGAAAGGAAGATTAGAGATAGGCATAAAGTAATTTGTAATCTCTACTTCCGGATTAAGAAATAGGCAGGTTTTGACTTGTAATTTCTTGAATAAGAGTATTAACCTTGAATATGGGATTATTCGTGGTAAACTCTTGGTAGCAATATTATGGCTAGATGAGTTAGTCATAATTATGGAAGTGGGGTAGATTCCCAGTAGTGAAAGGAGTTGTTATACGGTAAGAAAAGGATTAATCAGGTTTGCTGTAACTTGTTTACATTGATTTTGCAAATGTTATTATTGAAACGAAGGTTCTCACTAGGCGAAAGCTTAATGTTTCAAGTTGAATTTTCTTACCAGGTACAAGCTCCGGGAAGTAAGCAGGGATGTGTGATGAGAACTTTTGGAAAGATTCAAACTTAGTGATGACGGAGGATCTAGCTATTCTTTTGATGTTTTTGGGACAAAAGCTAGATAACTTAGTTAATCTGATTATGATGTATGATTAGATTAATAGGTTATTTGAGTTAGATGTGTTGTATATAAAACCTTTACAATTGATCCTCAGGTTATCAAAGTTTGAATTTTTATGATCATAACTTGTGTATTATTCAAGGTTTAAATTGGCCCTGTTTTTAGGGTGTTACAATATGGTATCAGAGCAGTAGTTTAAGCGAACTAGGTATGATTTTGAGATACCTAGACTTAAGCTGTGATGAATTAAGTTATGATCCATGAGGTATGGGTAGAATTGCTAAGACTGGGTAGTCTTAGAGTCGACAGAAATACGCGAAGTTAGTACTGTAACGATGGTAATGAGGATTCTCATGTATAATATGTTCGCAATTTCAATTAGCTACTGTTATTATGAATATATTATTACACAAGCATACTTGTTCCTAATTGTTACAGTGACTGATTAGCGGTAAAGTACGTTTTTGTATGTCTAGTTATGTATAAACCATTACTGATGGGTATTCTTTTGTGCTCATCCAGAACAATGGTAAATACTCCGCCGAGGTCTCCTAATTCTTCTATGAATAGGAATTGGTTAGACGATACGGGAGAAAGACAAACTGGAATAGGCGGAATTCATGAGACGCCACCAGATTTTCTTTCTTTAGGAGGAGTGCGTAATCCGGTACACAGAGTGGGTACCAGTACTGTCGATCAAACACCATCGGAGGCAAGTATGGAAGGACGCATTATGGATAATGTTACCAGATTGATGAATGCATCAATGGAAAGACAAGCTGAAATGATGAACACCACCATGGGAAGACAAGCAGAAATGTTCATGAAATTGTTTAATGATCGAAGTATGGAACCAAGACAGACAAGAGTTGATACTAGTGTGATAAATCCAACTGGCAACCCAGGGTCGGAGACTGAAAGAAGGGTTGAAAGAAACTGCTCCTACAAAACCTTCTTGAGCTGTAAACCACTGGAATTCAAAGGAGAAGATAACCCAATAGCTTGCATGAATTGGCTAAGAGAAATTGAACAAGCTTTTCGAGCTTGTGAGTGCTATGACGAAAAGTCTAAAGTTAGATTTGGATCACAGATGTTACGCGGTAACGCGTTATCTTGGTGGAATGTGCTATCAGCTTCTGTGTCAGCTTCTGTTTTGAATGCTATGACTTGGGATCAGTTCAAAGCAAAGATTCTGGAGGAGTACTGTAACGAAACTGAAATGGATCGAATCGAGGAAGAGTTCAGGAACCTCAAGAAAGACAATATGACTGTGAGAAAGTATACAGAATCCTTCATGGAGAAGCTGAACCTGGTGGGGCATGTGGCTCCAAATGAAAAAGATAAAGTTAAAGCTTATTTGAAGGGTTTACCGGCGGATATGATGACGAGGGTCCGTAGTTTGAAAGCTACTACTTTAAGGGAGACAATCGAAGAAGCGAAAGTAATAGAAGAGATGTACGCCAAAGACAAAGAGGAGAAAGCACATGTGGGAGAGAAGAGAAAGTGGGAAGGTCGTTCGGAATTTTCTCAGAAAACCAAGTTGTTTGGCAAGAATATTCGTTACGACTCTCGCAGGGAACCAAGTTGGTGTTCTAAATGTAAAAGCAAACATTTTGGTCCATGTCGAGTGGTTGGAAATGAATGTTACAAGTGCGGGAAGGCGGGGCATATAGCAGTGAACTGTCCCATGCCGGGATCTGTATGTTTTGAATATAGGCAGCCGAGTCATTTTCGGAGAGATTGTCCGAAGATAAAGAAGGAAGGAGATCAAGGAAAGAAGTTGGTTGTCCCTAAACCAACTGGCCGTGCATTTCAAATGACTTCTGAAGAAGCGAAAGGATCTAAAGATGTTGTCTCGGGTACTTTTCTTATAAATTCCATTCCTGCACATGTGTTATTTGATAGTGGTGCGAACTATTCTTTTGTATCCAAGTTGTTCTATCGTAAGCTAGCTATGTCTGTCACTACTTTAGGAGATGCCTTAGTAGTTGAGATAGCTAATGGGGGTCGAGCTTTGGTTCAGGAAGGATTGGTTGGTTGTACAATTTTGATAGAGGGAACAGAATTTCCGATTGACTTATTGTTAATGGAAATTGGGGGATTCGATATTATTGTTGGAATGGACTGGCTGAGCAATAACCAGGTGGAAATAATGTATGCCAAGAAGTTGATTCGAATTCCTATGACTGAAAAAGATGATGTATTTATATTTGGAGAAAAGTAGAAAGGAGATATTCCGTTGATTTCAGTGGCAAAGGCGCGTAAATGTTTAGTGAAGGGATGTTGGTCATATCTAGCTTATGTTGTAGATACGAAGTTAGAAAAGAAACAAGTACAAGATATCAAAGTGGTGCGTGAATTTCTGGATGTATTCCCGGATGATCTTCCAGGTCTACCGGCTGAAAGACAAGTAGAGTTTCGCATCGATCTTATTCCTGGAGCATCACCGATAGCTCGTGCACCTTACCGACTAGCGCTAGCTGAAATGACAGAAATGATGTCTCAACTTCAAGAGTTGTTAGATAAAGGTCTTGTTAGACCGAGTTCTTCGCCGTGGGGAGCTCCAGTATTGTTTATTAAGAAGAAAGATGGCACTATGAGAATGTGCATAGATTATCGGGAGCTGAATAAGGTGACGATAAAGAATAAGTATCCGCTTCCGAGGATTGATGATTTATTTGATCAACTCCATGGTGCGGGATGCTTTTCCAAAATTGATCTAAGGTCGGGGTATCACCAAGTACGGGTAAGGGAGGAGGATGTTCCATAGACGGCGTTTAGAACGAGATACGGGCATTATGAATTTTCGTGATGCCATTTGGGTTGACTAATGCTCCAACAATATTCATGGATCTGATGAATAGAGTATGTCGACCGTTTCTAGACAAGTCTGTTATCGTTTTCATTGATGACATACTTGTTTATTCGAAGGATGAGAACGACCATGAACGCCATCTTCGTGAAGTTTTAGAAGTGTTACGAAAAGAGAAATTGTATGCAAAATTCTCTAAATGTGAATTTTGGTTGAAAGAGGTACAATTTCTCGGGCATGTAATTTCATCGGAAGGTGTGAAAGTAGATCCAGCAAAGATAGAAGCAATGATGAATTGGGAGACTCCGAAAAGCGCGTCTGAAATAAGAAGTTTCTTGGGTCTGGCAGGTTATTACCGAAGATTTATTAAAGACTTCTCAAAGATTGCTTCTACTTTGACTATGTTGACTCGTAAGAATGTGAAGTTTGTCTGGACTGAAAAGCAGGAGTCAGCTTTCAGGACCTTACGGCAGAAGTTGTGTGAAGCTCTTATTCTTGCACTGCCAGAAGGAACGGAAGATTTGGTAGTTTATAGTGACGCATCGAAGATGGGTTTAGGATGTGTATTGATGCAACGAGGCAAGGTGATTGCCTATGCGTCAAGACAATTGAAAGAACATGAAAAGAACTATCCTACCCACGATTTGGAATTAGCAGCTGTTGTGTTTGCTTTAAAGTTGTGGCGTCATTATCTCTATGGAACGAAGTGTACACTCTTCACTTATCATAAAAGTCTGCAACATGTCTTTGATCAGAAGGAGCTGAATATGAGGCAAAGGTGATGGCTTGAATGATTGAAAGACTACGATTGTGAATTGCATTACCACCCAGGTAAAGCAAATGTTGTAGTCGATGCCTTGAGCAGAAAAGAGTATAGTGGGTGCTTGAAACGACAAACGCCAGAATTGATGTAATGTCAAGTCTGATCGAAAGAATAAAAGCCGCTCAAGTGGAAGCTTTGTTAGAAAACAACTTGAAAGAAGAAGTAATGAGCAAGCAACATCTTCGACTGACTGAAGATAGCCGAGGGATTAAGTTGTTCCAAGGCTGTGTTTGGGTACCCAAGGTAGGTGAAAACCGGGAGTTGATTTTAGAAGATGCGCATAGATCTAAGTATTCTATACATCCTGGGAGTACTAAGATGTATAGGGATTTGAAGTTACACTATTGGTGGCCAGCTATGAAAGTAGATGTGGCACGAATAGTGGAAAAGTGTACAACATGTTCTGTTGATCCAAACCCTCAGTGATTTGATAATTACCCTCTCTTATACTTAGTGAAAATTGTAAGTAAACAATATGTATCAGAGTTTCACTATCGCTGATAAGTACTAAGATCTTACAGTACCGCTGATAGGAACTCTCGCTCTTTAAAATAAACTTTCAGCGAACACTGTTCACCATTAATGCTCTGAGTCTGTTCAGTTATTATGATGATCGCTGATAAGTTAGTTGTTTACTTATGATTCCTGAAGACAAGTTTCACGTCAACAAAGGTTCTACGCTGAAGTCGAAGATCAAGCTCAAGAACCAGCGACAAGTCTCCTAATGAACTGATGCGGATCAACGAAGACTCAGATTTGTCCACTCAACGTGAAGTATCAAGTACAAGACTTCAGCTATCGCTGAACTTTATCATTCACTGAATAGAAAATGATAATCGATGAATCAACGAAAAGCTGATCATGAAGTCCTCCGTACAAAGTACTTTTGTCTTAACCCCCCTTGCATGACTCCGTACGAAATGTCAGAAAAGAACCTCCGACTGTCTGAAATCGTACAACCACTCTGATACTACACTGTTCATCCATGCGGCTACTAAGGTTGTCAACCAAGGTCAATGACATGCAACCAACCAGCTGATGACACGTGTAAAGTGTATACTGACTTGCATTAAATGCATGCAATATATAAAGAGATGAACCCACTTCATTTGAAGTAACTTGCTAACTCTGGACAAGTTCAATCTCTTATCTCAAGATAGGTTATTATTAGTAATTTCCTTATCTCTCTCAGTGCAAGAAACCTTAGTGTTCCAACTTGTTTAGATTTAGGTTTATCCTTAATCTTGTTTCCGCAACAAGCTGTAAATTGTTAATGATTTATCAATAAACAATTTAGAAAAGTAAAATCTGTGTGTTTGTATTCAACCCCCCCTTCTACAAACTTGTATAGGCCTTCGGGACCAACAAGTGGTATCAGAGCAGATTTGTTTAATCTCATAAACAAGATCTAATCTAAGATATTTCTCTTCCTTGCTATTATCTGAAAATGGCCACCAACACAAACACAAATTATATAGACAATGGTTCTCTTGCTAAACCCCCTAGATTTTCCAAAGATAACTTCAACTTATGGAAAAATAGGATGACACTCTTCTTAGAAGGTGTAGACCCTACTATGCCTTACTATCTCGAGAATGGTCCATTCATCCCTGTAAGAATTGATGTTGCTGTTCCAGCCACTGAGAATAGACCTGCTATTCCAGAAAGACTGGTACCTAAGGAAATATTTCAATGGACTGACGAAGATAAGAAGAAAGTGGCTATAGATACAAAAGCCAGATCTATACTATCCATGGCTCTTCCTGACGAAGTCTACCATTCCGTCATGAATCTGAAAACATCAAAAGCCATGTGGGACACAATATGTGTTCAGTATGAAGGAACGTCTGAAGTCCAGGACTCAAGAAAGATCAACCTGGTAAGACAATACGAAAGCTTCATTTCTGGTAAGAATGAATCTCTCTCTGAAGTTCACCAACGTTTTAATTGTTTAATTATAGATCTGAAAACTGTTGGTAAGGAATATTCTAACTTTGAAGTACTGACAAAGTTTCTAGAAAGTTTACCTGAAAGTTGGGACAATTATGCTATGTGTCTCAAGCCATCAAAGGATCTAAAATCAATGACCCTTTCAACCTTATATGGCACGTTGCTGAATCATGAGCAATCGAGCCATCTTAAGAAGAATCTTGTAAAAGATTCCAAAAGCACCCCTGTTGCTTTAATCTCAGAGGAACCTTCTACTCAGCGACCCTCGGTCAGATTCTGATTATTCAGATAATGATGAATCTTTGGTTATCCTAACTAAGAAGTTCAGGAGATTTGCCAAAAATAAAATGTTTAGAAAGAACAAACCTCTTTCCATAACTGACAAGCCTAGATCATCAGCTTTTGTTGATAAGGCTACTGCTACTTGTTTTAACTGCGAAAAGACAGGACATTTCGCTAACGAGTGCAGGTCTAAGAAAGTTTCTAGACCCTCAGCTTTTACAAAGAAACCCTTTGTTCCAAGGAATAAAGATGACAAATATTCAAAGCTGAAAGAAAAATATGCTAAGCTGAAAAGCTTTAAGAAGAAGAATAAAGGCCTGATGGCTGACTATGATTGGGCTGCTTCTGATGAAGAAGCATCATCATCTGACTCTGAAGATGATGAAGCAAATCTATGTCTCATGGCCAAGATTGAAGAAGAGGAAGAAAGCTCAGACATTCCCTCCACTTCAACATCTGCTATTCAGGTATCACCTTCTTTCTTTACCAATATTGCAAATATTGATGAAGCTGATAGTCTCCGTAAGATCGATCTCTTGACTAGAAGTTTATACGAAGCCATGAACGGCAAAACTGTGGTTGAAAACCAAAACCTTGATCTCGCTGAAAAGCTTAAAAACTGCCACCTTCAAATAGAAAAGCTTTCTAAAATTGAAGAAGATTTTAAAGATCAAGTATAATTAAATCAGCTAGTCAAAATCGAACGAGCAGAAGCTATCGCTGCATTAAAAGCTGAAAAAGCTACTGTTGAAGGATGGTGTAATTTTCAACAAACATCACTGAGATAATAAAGTCTCAGATTCCCCTGAGTGATAAACGTGGTTTGGGTTACAAATATGATACTCCAAAACCAACCACTGAGCGTTCAATGCTTAAATTTGGAACGTTCGTATCCTCAGTCGCTGATACTTCATCTTCTCAGTGCTCCTCGTCCATTACACTAATCCCTGAGGAAACTCCTACCTCCTCAAAAGGCAAGGAGAAAATGGTTTATTCAAAACCTACCTCTGTCTCTAAAGACAAAGGTAAAGGAATTGTTATTTACCAGAATCCTCAGAAGGGTACCTTAGTACCAAAGCTGAATGCCTCTAAAGCTTCAGTGGCTCATCCCTCTGGATCAAGGAAGCAGATCTCTGGATCTATTCAGCGATCTACTCCTAGACTCAGATTGGATGTCCTTGGCAAGAAATCTGAAGAACTGAATGTTCGTCCCATTTCTAAAGCCAATAGTTTACTTGGTGCTGGCACTTCTAATTCGAAATTAAAAGCTCAACATTCAAATGGTCCTAGAACTACTTTTAGTTATAGGAAATGTTATCACTGTGGACTTACCGATCATATTGCTAGTAAGTGTCCCACAGCCACCAAAGCTGAAAAGATAGCTAAGGTGAAGATTGCCCCCAAGGCAAAGAAGACCAACCCTGGTGCAAATCAGGTCAAGGTGAATCCTACCACTGAGGTTAAGAAATTAACCAAAGTGAAGAAAGACAAAGCTGAATCTTCAAATGCTGCGAAGACTGCTGAATCTTCCATTCCAACTACGTCCACTGACAAATGTGTATACATGGTTAAGTGGGTACCCAAGAAAAACTAATCTTCCTATGTATTGCAGGTTAAGAAGGGTATCTGGTATCTTGATAGCGGATGCTCTAGACACATGACTGGAAAGAAAAGCCTGCTCGCTGAATACAAGGAAGAGAAGGGTCCCTCTGTGACTTTCGGTGGAAATGGAAAAGGACATACCCGAGGGTATGGTGTACTTTCAAATGGTACAACCTCCTTCAGAAGAGTCGCATATGTTGAAGGGCTGAAGCATAATCTTCTAAGCATCAGTCAGCTTTGCGACTTGGATAACAAAGTAATATTTACTAAGGAATCCTGCTTTGTCGTTGACAAAAAGGAGAAGATAGCTCTCAGCGGTTATCGTTTGGAAAATGTTTATGTAATAAACACGGACTCAACAACCACTGAGAACTCCTGTTTCTTCTCAAAGGCCTCATCTGATGTCAACTGGCTATGGCATAAGAGGCTATCTCATTTAAATTTCAAGACACTGAACACTCTTTCTTCAAAAGAGTTAGTCATTGGTCTACCTCATCATTCATACGCCAAAGAGTCTTTATGTTCAGCGTGTGAAAAAGGGAAGCAGACCAAAGCAAGCTTTAAATCAAAGCAAGTTTCCTCAGTGTCATCTCCTCTACAACTACTCCATATGGATTTGTTTTGTCCTGTTAACAAACAATCCATCACTGGAAAGAAATATACGCTGGTCATAGTTGATGAATTCTCTCGCTTCACTTGGGTAATGTTTCTCCGTTCTAAGAGTGACACCCCTGAAGAACTCATCACCTTTGTTCGGAAGATGGAAACCCTGAACAATCTGACCGTTCGCTCAATAAGAAGTGATCATGGGACTGAATTCAAAAACAGTTCTCTTGATTCCTTCCTTGAGAGTAAGGGTATTTCTCACAACTTCTCTTCAGTGAGAACACCGCAACAAAATGGAGTCGCTGAAAGAAGAAATAGAACAATTATTGAAGCTGCACGTTCAATGCTCAACGATTCTCACCTGCCTACTCAGTTTTGGGCAGAAGCTGTCAACACTGCTTGTTTTACGCAAAACAGGTCGCTGATAGTTAAAAGATTCAAAAAGACAGCCTATGAACTCTTTCATGGGAGAAAGCCTTCAATCAGCTTTCTTCACATCTTTGGATGTCAGTGTTTCATACTGAACAACAAAGATGCTCTTGGAAAGTTTGATCCTAAGGCTGATGATGGAATCTTTCTTGGATACTCCTCAGTTTCCAAAGCCTTCAGAGTCTTCAATCGTAGAAGACAAACTGTAGAAGAAACTATTCACGTCACGTTTGACGAATCCCGTTCAGCGAACTCTAAACCGTCCGCTGATACTGAAGAACTGAATCAATGGATGTTTTCTCATCTTGGTGATTCAGAAGATATTCCCACTCCTCATGCTCATCCAGTAGAAGATGATAGTCCTCCTATCATTCCAAACATACAGAATAGTGAAGCTGAAACATCATGGGTCTCAGCAGTTCCAATAAACACTATACCTACCGTTGAACCAAATGCCTCAGACATTCCATCTATCTCTCAGCAATCAGTAAATGAAATGACAAATGCAAGTATTCCTCTCTTAACTGAAACTCCAGAAGTAGCTGAAGCCTCATCTTCAGCTCCTCTAGTTCAAGATGAGTCAGCGACTTATGCTACGGCTCAGCGATGGACCGTAAATCACCCAATTGATTAAATTCTTGGTGATCCAAACGCTGGTGTTCAGACTCGACGAAGTGCAGGTAATATTTGTTTATTTGTTAACTTTATTTCTCTAACTGAACCAAAGAAAGTAGATGATGCCCTAAAAGATCCAAACTGGGTCAGCGCCATGCAAGAAGAGCTGACTGAATTCGAAAGAAACAAAGTTTGGAAACTTGTTCGGAGACCAACTGATAAAACGGTAATAGGCACTAAATGGGTCTATCGAAACAAGTTGTACGAACATGGTACTGTAACCCGCAACAAAGCTCGTCTTGTTGCTCAGGGATACAGACAAGAGGAAGGTATAGATTATGACGAAACATTTGCTCCAGTAGCAAGACTTGAATCTATTCGTCTATTCTTAGCATATGATGTTCACAAAAACTTCAAAGTACATCAGATGGATGTTAAGTCAGCGTTTCTGAATGGAAAGCTGAATGAAGAAGTGTATGTGGAACAACCTCCAGGATTCTCAGATTCTAAGCGTCCAGGTTATGTTTATAAACTGGATAAGGCACTTTATGGCTTGAAGCAAGCTCCTCGTGCATGGTATGACACTCTTTCTACTTATCTCCATATTGAAAATTTTGAGCGAGGTAAGATTGACAAAACTCTATTTTTTAGAAAAGTGAAAGGTCATATCATTCTAGTTCAAATATATGTTGATGACATTATATTTGGTTCTACTAACCCTGAGCTTTGTACTCGTTTCGCTGATAGAATGAAAGATGAGTATAAAATGAGCATGATGTGTGAACTAACATATTTCCTTGGTCTTCAGATTAAGCAAACTGAAAAAGGAACTTTTATCAATCAGGGAAAGTATGTTAAAGATATGCTGAAGAAATTTGATTTAACTCATAGTTCAGCTATGAAAACCCCTATGGAACCACCGCTGACACTTGACAAGGATTCAAAGGGAATACCTGTTAATGTCACGCTGTACCGTGGGATGATCGACTCTCTCTTGTATCTTAAAGCTAGCCGACCCGATATTATGTATGCAACATGTTTGTGTGCACGATATCAAGCTGAACCTATGCTATCTCATATGAAAGCTGTAAAGCGAATCTTTCGATACCTTAAGGGTACAGCGAACCTAGGTCTTTGGTATCCCAAAGATTCAGGATTCGATCTAACCACCTATTCAGATAGTGATTTTGCAGGTTGCAAAATGGATAGGAAAAGCACCACAGGAGGATGTCAGCTCCTGGGTGGAAAGCTGGTAAGTTGGACAAGTAAAAAGCAAAATTCAGTGTCCACTTCCACAGCTGAAGCTGAATATGTAGCTGCTGGAAGCTGTTGTTCTCAACTCTTCTGGATGAGAAATCAGCTACTAGACTATGATCTTCAGCTCTCTAAAATTCCAATCTATTGCGACAGCACAAGTGCCATCGCTATAGCAAACAATCCAGTACTACATTCAAAGACCAAACATATAGAAATCAGATATCATTTTATCAGAGATCATGTGATGAATGGTGATATAGAACTTCATTTTATCCCAAATGATTATCAGTTAGCTGATTTATTTACCAAACCTCTTGATGAGACAAGATTCAACTTTCTCATCAGCGAGCTTGGAATGCTGAACTTTGAAGGGTAAAATCTTCAGTGGTTCACATTAATCAGCGATAGGATAAAATCAACTCGTATAACCTATTCAATCATCTTCTCTCTGAATAAAACTTGGTTAAAGCTGATATCAAGGTATGTTTTCTCTCTCTGACAATCGCATGAAAATGCAAGATTTCAAAACAAAATGCATCGCTGAATATCGCTTCCTTAACAACGATATTTTGAAAAATTCTTAAAATCTTCACTGATATTTTCATTCAGTGCTTCATGTTTATAAAAGAGTCCCTGAGTTTTTCAAAACCTCAGAGACATCCTAAAAGAATATGAAAGGACAGTTGTGACATCATTGTAACGGATAAACCCCGGCACGTTTTCTCTTCCTGACACACGTTTGCACGTCTCGTTCAAACTTCCAATCAAATGCAAACACGTGTCCGTGTCATGATGAAAATCTTTTCCCGCTCAAAGACTTTCTCTCTCTAATCTCTCTATATAAACAAATTCTTTGTTTATATTTTTCTTTTACGCGATCAATCTTCCTCCGCAAGAAAGAATTCACTGTTACATTTGTGCTTTCAAAAACTTCAAGAACTGTTCATCATCTTCTTCATCAAACATCAAGGTTAATATGTTCTTATTTATTACCAAATGCGTATAACTTGTTTCTCATCTTTTCCTTGTTTTAAAAAGATCAAACAAAAGAACTTCTTAAAATGAAATCATTTTCTTTCGTGGTTTTATGAACACAACCATTTCATGGTTGTTCTTCAAGTTTAAATGCAAAAATCTTAAACTTGTTCTTCATTCGTTTCCAGAATCTAATTCTTCATAGAAAACTGGATAACAAGAATAAATGGGTTTTACATTTCGTTTCTTAAAATCAAGAAAAACCCTAATCTTCATTAAGACATTTGTGTCTGAATGAAATGAATAAAATTTGAACCATCTTAATGGAAAATCTTTCCACATTAAGATAATTCTTATTTGTTAACATCTTTGGTTGAACTGAAAATACAGAGAAATGGCTTCGTCTGACATTCCTGCTACCGCTGAGAACATCTCCGCTGATTCTGAGGAAGTGGACATCCTCAAGGCTCCTCAAGTCAAGTTTGCCCTTGACAAACTGGACTGGACTAAGGTGAACAACCTCTATGCGCTTCTCGAGTTTCCTCCTCGAAAGCAAGTCACACATCTAGATGATGCTGCGACATTCCTAAAGAATTGTTGCATCTCCACAGCCCTGACCATAACACCTCCTGCTCATCAGCTTTTGCTCTCACAATTCTGGTACTCAGCCAGACACTCTCAACTACCTTCAGCCAAAGACCCCTCCAAAACTATCGATTGCATCCTCTGCGATATCGAATATGGCACCATGAAGATCACCCCTGCCATTATTCGCAAAGCTCTCAGCCTTCCCATTGCTACCAAGGAAAAACCATTCGTTCCCCTCCCTGACCCCAAGAAAAACTCAGACAGGGAAGCCATCATTGCATTTTTCGATGCAATGGGCTATGTATGGGAAATCGGCAGAGACATGAAGGCCAAGAAGAAGCTGACGATTATCAAGAAATCGAAAATGCCCAGCGAGATGAATTTCATCTTCGCTCATCTAATCAGCTGCATGACTGCAAAGAGCGGCTCCTCTGACCAAGCCGCTAAACCTCAGCAAGCAATGAGGTATGCACTGCTGAAAGGTCTCAACATAGACTGGGCATCGATTATCTATGATGACCTAGTTCTAAGAGTGGACACCGTCGCTGATAGACCTCCATGGGTTCCTTACCCCCGATTCATCAGCGCCATCTTCCAATATGGCCTGAAGGAGAGCTACCCAACTGAAGGTGACCTGAAACTCTCTCAGGTCGTCCCAAAGATACTCGACTTCAAACCAATGGTGAATGAGGTACGTCTTTCTACACTCTTGACTCTTCTCAACCCTTCTTCTTCTCATTTTGTGGCTCCTTCAGCGACAATACCCATCGCTGATACCCTGGCCACAAAATCCTCTCCTTCTAAGAAAAGGAAACATTCATCTACCCCACGTGGTTCTAAAAGGATCAAGAAAACAAGGGAGCAACCCCAGCAATCTCATGTTGAAGACTCCTCAGCTCTTCCTGCAGAGCTGAAGGAACGTTCAGTGGTACGCTCTGCCACACCTGAACAAGCCATCCCTTCAATCCCAACTTCAGCGTCTCTAAACGCTGAGGTTACAAATTTGGAACCTACCCAACCTCCTTCAGTCTCTCAAAAGACTGATGAAGTGATTGTCAACGAATCCAACGCTGAACTCAGAACCCAACCCCCGTTCTTATCCTTCACTCCTCCCTCTACTCATTTGGTCTATACTCCAGATCTCGCTGGACCTGCCATCATTTCTACGGAACCTAAAGCTGATTCTCCAGGAATGATGAAGACAGGACCTGCAGGACAATCCATGGGCACTTTTGAAGATGACATGGAACACTTTTCAGGAACCCGTAATTTTGACGAGTTCATCAATCCTCCTGCAGGTACACACCAACCCATAAACACTGTGACTAAACCCCAAACTTCTGAGCTTTCCTATGTTCACAAGTTTTTATATGTTACAGGTCCTAATTTGGGAGACATCAACGCCTCTTTGAAAGCTGTGGAGAAAACGCTGACAGATCTCACCACCACTTTTTCTAATAACTCTACAGCTGTAACAAACGCTGGAGAGAATCTGAACAAGCTGAAAACGGTGGTGGAGAAGAAGGCTTCCACAGATGACTTGAAGCAAGTTGATAACACTCTCAGCGACTTCGCCAAGGTGCTCGCTGACATCTACACAGACTACACCTCTCTCAAAAGTTCAGTTTCATCCATGTCCAGCGAGGTCACAACGCTGAAGACATCGGTTGGACAACTAGAGGGAGATATGTCTACTGTAAAGACTGACTTAGGCTCTGTAAAGACCGATGTTAGTTCGATAAAATCGATGATCGAGCAGCTCCTACACAAAGCGAATACTCCTGCTCCTGCCCCTGTCCCTGCTTCTGACAATTTCACAGCGGCGGATCGCACTGAGCTGGAAAAGATCAATCCTGCTATCTCTGGCCTTCAAGACAGAATAGCGAAGATTGAAGATTTGATAGGTATCTCTGGCCAAGAAGACAGAGAACCTACCAACGCTGCTGAGTCTACCCATTCCTCCCCCAGTCATCATGATAAAGAGGGGGAGAAGAGCGCTGAAGAACTCTCCAAGAGCGCTGAAGACCTTTCCCATGATGAATCTATCAGGGGAGAGAAGGATGCTGAAGAAACCAACGCTAGACCTCAGGGAGATGAAAACCCTGAGGAAATCGAGAAGCTCGCCTCTGTATCTGAGGGGGAGCAACTCGAAGAAGAAGCTGATAAAACCGAATCCGAAGCAGAAGATGATGAAGCCGTCGACATCCCTGATGATGAACCATCCTCTTCTCCAAAGAATGATTATGATGATGACGAAGATGACGATGACTTCTTTATCGTCAAACCTGCTCCAAAGATCAAAGTTCTTAAGGGAATCTCGATAAATGAACCTTCAGGGGAGCGGACAAAGACAAAGCCCTCAGCCTCTGGAGCTGAGAAAGGCAAAGGCAAAAGCATCGCTGAAGATGACAATCTGACGATCTTGCTTGAAAAGTCGGTTTGTCAGGTACACTAAACATCTCTCACTCCATCCCTCCTCTATCATACACTATCAATTCTACTACCCAATCCTATACACTTGAACCAATTCTCTCTATCTGATTCTACCCAAGTTCTTACTTGTAAGATCGCTGTGTTTCAGCTAGTCCTCTCCCCTGTTTGAGGATATCGCTGAAGGCTCCACAACTGCGACTTCACCAATAATACCAGCTGCTGCTGAAGAAATAATCCCAGTCTTAGATTTAATCTTTGAGACTGATGAACCAGAAGAACAGCTACTCTCGCACAGAGGCAGACCTTCCTTAGCTCCTCAAAAGCTAAGTGAAGAGGATCAGAAAAGAAGAGAGGAGATAATAAAGCGATTCGAGGATCATCGAATCATTCTGAGGCGTGATCAACTTCCTTCAGTTCCTCCAAAGTTCAGAATTTCCAAAAAGGAATACAAGGAACACCTCAGAGCTGAACGCCTAATCGCTGAAAGAAAGGAAGCTAAAGAAAAAGATAGAGAATACGCCATCCAGCTTTCTAAACGATCAATAAAAGACCCCAAGCTGAAAAGAGTTCCCATTGATGTTCAACGTCAGCTATGGGATGATGCTCAAGAGATCGTTAGAGAAAAGACTAAGGTCTCTGATACGACTTTGGAATGGGCTAAACAAATGCTGACCTATCGATCTAGACCATCCAAAATCATCAAGGCAAACATCAGAGGAAGACTGTATGCTGAAGTTCCTGTTGTTGAAGTGGATGTCTACAGAGATGACAAAACCAAGCAAACCTTCTATGATGCTACCTTAGAAAAGTTTGGTCTCTCTGAATGGTTAGAAACAAAATTAGCCATTCAGGGATCGCGCTCAAAGTTCAAAAGCCATGTCGAGAAGATCTTAAACAAACAGATCGACCTGCTTTCATCTGCTGTGGATATTCCTCCTACTCTTCCTCAACCAAGAAAAGTCTCTAATAAGAAAAAGAAAGCCTCTGGTTCAGGTCCTCATATTCGGAATGAAACGGGCATTGGTTTCTCTCGTGCTGAAATTGTTGGCCCTGATGCCGATCTCTCAATGCTTGACACCTCCCTACCACCTGGAGAAACTTTCATTCCTGGCACAGTTGTAAGTGATCCCTATGGTATATTCTTTTTAGACTACTATGGAAATCATCACTTTCAACGTATCTCTGAGCTCGACATCGCTCCCATCGAATAACTCAGAGATCTCGTATACTGGTGTGAAGTCAGACGCGACATCAAAGCTAGACACCTGAAGCCCTTGATTTTTGAAGCAGCTCTGAAGAAAAAGAATCAAGGAGTAGATGTCCCTGAATGGATGATCCCCACATCAAAGACCCTTGATGAACTTCTCATCAAGGAAGAACCCTTTACAAGCTGATATGATCGCCCTTTTCTCTATTGTATCAGTTATTCTTCTGTACTTGTAATTTATTTCGCTTGTACTTGTAATCTTTCCATTTCTCTTTGTAACCTGATTCAAAGTTTTAAAAAAAGATTTCAGCGAATGTACTTTACTCCATCAGTACTGAAAAGATCCCAGAAAACAGTAAAAGGGACAAATATTTTATGAGTTCTTTTTATCCTTATGTTTTCATTAAATAGCAATTTTCTTTGTTGCTATGTCATAATCAAATAGGGGGAGATTGTTGATCCAAACCCTCAGTGATTTGATAATGACCCTCTCTTATACTTAGTGAAAATTGTAAGTAAACAATATGTATCAGAGTTTCACTATCGCTGATAAGTACTAAGATCTTACAGTACCGCTGATAGGAACTCTCGCTCTTTAAAATAAACTTTCAGCGAACACTGTTCACCATTAATGCTCTGAGTCTGTTCAGTCATTATGATGATCGCTGATAAGTTAGTTGTTTACTTATGATTCCTGAAGACAAGTTTCACGTCAACAAAGGTTCTACGTTGAAGTCGAAGATCAAGCTCAAGAACCAGCGACAAGTCTCCTAATGAACTGATGCGGATCAGCGAAGACTCAGATTTGTCCACTCAACGTGAAGTATCAAGTACAAGACTTCAGCTATCGCTGAACTTTATCATTCGCTGAATAGAAAATGATAATCGCTGAATCAACGAAAAGCTGATCATGAAGTCCTCCGTACAAAGTACTTTTGTCTTAACCCCCCTTGCACGACTCCGTACGAAATGTCAGAAAAGAACTTTCGACTGTCTGAAATCATACAACCACTCTGATACTACACTGTTCATCCATGCGGCTACTAAGGTTGTCAACCAAGGTCAATGACATGCAACCAACCAGCTGATGACACGTGTAAAGTGTATACTGACTTGCATTAAATGCATGCAGTATATAAAGAGATGAACCCACTTCATTTGAAGTAAGTTGCTAACTCTGGACAAGTTCAATCTCTTATCTCAAGATAGGTTATTATTAGTAATTTCCTTATCTCTCTCAGTGCAAGAAACCTTAGTGTTCCAACTTGTTTAGATTTAGGTTTATCCTTAATCTTGTTTCCGCAACAAGCTGTAAATTGTTAATGATTTATCAATAAACAAATTAGAAAAGTAAAATCTATGTGTTTGTATTCAACCCCCCCCCCCCCCCCCTTCTACAAACTTGCATATGCCTTCGGGACCAACATGTTCTTTAGTGAAAACTGAACATCAGAAACCTTACGGATGTTTCCAATCTTTAGAGATTTCGGAATGGAAGTGGGAGAAGATCACTATGGAATTTGTGACAAAGTTACCAAGGACTCAGAAAGGTAACGACACTATTTGGGTAATTGTGGATCGTTTAACTAAAAGTGCTCATTTTCTGGCTATGAAAGAAGCGTCACCAATAGAGAAATTGGCGAAGTTGTATATTGATGAAGTGGTGTCAAGACATGGTATACCGGTGTCTATAGTGTCGGATCGTGATAGTCGGTTTACCTCAAGATTTTGGCAGTCACTACAAGAAGAGTTGGGTACGAAAGTTAATTTGAGCACTGCTTATCATCCGCAAACCGACGGGCAAAGCGAAAGGACCATTCAAACTTTGGAAGATATGCTCAGGTGTTGTGTGTTAGATTTTGGAGGTAACTGGGATACGCATTTACCTTTAGTGGAATTTGCGTATAACAATAGTTACCATTCTAGTATTGGAAGAGCACCTTTCGAAGCCTTGTATGGACGAAAATGTAGAACTCCGGTGTGTTGGTTAGAAGCCGGAGAGAAACAGTTTGCTGGTCCGGAACTGGTACAACAAACGGCAGATAAAGTGAAAGAAATTCGACAGCATATGAAAGCAACTCAAGATAGACAAAAGAGTTATGCTGATCCGAAAAGAAGACCAAAAGAATTCCAAGTTGGGGAGTGGGTGATGCTTAAAGTATCCCCATGGAAAGGTGTGATAAGATTTGGTAAACATGGGAAGCTAAGTCCTCATTTTCTAGGACCTTTCACTATCACTAAGAGGGTCGGATTGCAGGCTTATCAGTTGGATCTTCCACCGGAGTTGGAAGGAATCCATAACACTTTTCATGTGTGTTATCTTCGGAAATGTCTAGCCGAAGAGGAAGATGTGATTCCACTTACTGATGTAAGAATGGATGAGAAGGGTCGCTGTGTGGAAGAACCAGAGGCAATTTTAGAAAGATCAGTTAAAAAGTTGCGTAATGGTAAGGAAGTAGCTATGTTGAAAGTACAGTGGAAACACCATCGAGGTACTAATGTGACTTTAGAGTCGGAAGAGAGTATGAAGGATAGGTATCCCCATCTGTTCACCTGATTCTGATTTCGAGGATGAAATCATTTTCAAGTTGGGGAGTATTGTAACATCCTGAATTTTCAATAATAGTAATTTAACGAGATTTGGAATGTATTTGTATTTTGTGTAAACCTTGAATTATATGGAAATTTTACAATTCAATAGGGTTAAAATACAAGGGTTTAAGGTTTGGTGTCAATTGTGAAAATAATGGAACTAGAGGGTGTATTGAGTAAATGTGGAAATGTGTGTATGGTTAAGGGGTTGAAATCTGAGATATTATCTCAGATTGATTTTGGGTCGGTTTGGTGAATCAAGGGAGAAAGAGAGAAAAGGAGAAAAAGAGAAAAGAGAAGAAAAGCAAGATTTTGGTCTTCAATTGAATCATAAACAGCAGATTGAAGTTTCAGATTTGTGCAAGAAGTGGGTTTTGCAAACTTAAGGTGAGTTCATTTGTTCCTTGCTTAAATCAGTGTTTTCATGTTAAATTAAACCTTGAAATAGCTGTATAAATTGGTTATGAACTGTATGGGATGGTTTGGAATGAGCTGAATCGAACAGACATGAAAATAGATCAAATTTTAGGCTGTAGACCCGATTTTTTTGGATGAATCGTCGTATCTGGAAAACCCCAATGATGAATGTTTCCGGACGCAGGAAGTATCCGGGTAAGTTTTATTTTATTACAAGAATCCGGATGAAATTAGTTACCGGATGGTATCCGGATGATCATAGAGTCCGGATGTTGTCCGGATTTGAAATATGTCCGGAAAAGTAGGAATTTACCGGAAATGATGGGTTGTCCGGATTGTGAGGTTGTCCGGGAAATTATGGTATCCGGAAAAATGGAAATGTTCAGATAAGTTAGGTTATCCGGAAACACCTTGTTGTCCGGACACTTTGTGCAGCTGGATATTTAATAGTCATGTTAATCGTGCATTGTTGTGATTTAGTGATCAAGACATAGTTAGTTTAGCTTGAACATACGTACGATCGAAGGGTAGTATGTTGGGCTTGATGACTGTGCTAGCTTGATACTAGGCAGGTGTTTGGTAAGTGAAATGGATCCATAGGCACTATGTTTGTTTTAGCTAGAAGTTGTCATCAAGTCATCGGGGGCACCTTAGTACGGTCTAATGGGAACCGATTACTAGCCATTGACTATATGATATAATTTCTAGTGATGAGTGTACCTTGAATCATCGGGGGCCCCGGTTGTGTATCGCGATATATTAAATCCCATTGGGGCCATTGATTCTGAGGTGGGGAGGACGTGAAATGTGGAATAGGCAGATTTTGATTTGTAATTCCCATTTCGAATGGAAGATCGGAGATTTCCATTTTTATAGGGAAGATCAGAGATTTCCCAAATTGTGAAAGGAAGATTAGAGATAGGCATAAAGTAATTTGTAATCTCTACTTCCGGATTAAAAAAATAGGCAGGTTTTGACTTGTAATTTCTTGAATAAGAGTATTAACCTTGAATATGGGATTATTCGTGGTAAACTCTTGGTAGCAATATTATGGCTAGATGAGTTAGTCATAATTATGGAAGTGGGGTAGATTCCCAGTAGTGAAAGGAGTTGTTATACGGTAAGAAAAGGATTAATCAGGTTTGCTGTAACTTGTTTACATTGATTTTGCAAATGTTATTATTGAAACGAATGTTCTCACTAGGCGAAAGCTTAATGTTTCAAGTTGAATTTTCTTACCAGGTACAAGCTCCGTGAAGTAAGCAGGGATGTGTGATGAGAACTTTTGGAAAGATTCAAACTTAGAGATGACGGAGGATCTAGCTATTCTTTTGATGTTTTTGGGACAAAAGCTAGATAACTTAGTTAATCTGATTATGATGTATGATTAGATTAATAGGTTATTTGAGTTAGATGCGTTGTATATAAAACCTTTACAATTGATCCTCAGGTTATCAAAGTTTGAATTTTTATGATCATAACTTGTGTATTATTCAAGGTTTAAATTGGCCCTGTTTTTAGGGTGTTACACCGCCAAACCCCTGCCATTGCCATTGCCGCTACCATGACCACCCCACCCATAAGTCCATAACTCGCTACCACCAGCCACCCGCCCCATCCCACTCCTATCCTATCACCACCACAATGTCCACTCATCACCTATCGACCATCAACCACCCCACACACCCTAACCTATCCCTAGACACCCACTACCACTCACCACCCCACCTAACCCCCTATTAGATGATGTTTTATCATTCAATATGTTCAATTTCTAAGTTTTCCTCATATGAATTAGTCTTCCATCACTAAGGGCTTGTTCGGTAGCGGCTTAATGGGCTGTGTGGGAGATATGGTTGATTCGCACAGCCATATCTACCCGTTCGGTAGCGGCTGAATGGCTAAAAAACTAGCTGATTCGCTCAACTGAGAAATAACACTCCTCTACACTTAACTCTCCTTTTTCCTTAATTGTCCCTCTCCCAACTACCCTAATTATTCACCTTAACATCAGCCGACCTCTTCATTCACCCCACACCCCCATCACATCACTTCTTTATCCTCACAACCACAGTCGATGAACCTGCAACTCCCCACATCGCCTTTTCCATTTTCAACATAAGTTCATGCTTTCCCTAGACTTCTTCAACATCTGCTTCAACTTCAACTGATGTGGTCTTCTTCAACCTCGGTTGTCAAACCCATTTCTCCCTGTGTTTTTTAGCATTATAAGATGTGGCTTTCGATTTACAGATGTGGTTTACGATTTCTAGCTGTCGTCTTCAGTTTCTATTTCTAGATGTGGTTTTCGATTTTGATTTCTAGATGTGGTTTTTGATATCGATTTCTAGATGTGGTTATATAATATGAGTTGAGTTTTCTCCTTGTTTATTCTCTGCGAAAAGGGTTTCCAGGGCTTCAGGTGGAAAAGATAGACACAGTAAGGTTTTGACTTCGAAAGGCTTGAGATAAAATGCTTCGTTCTATTGATCCTTGGTCTGGTTCCATCGTCTTCACGAAAGTGTATATATATATATATATATATATATATATATATATATATATATATATATATATATATATATATATATATATATGCGTGTGTGTGTGTGTGTGTATGTATACAGAGAGATAATATGAGAGATTTATGGATTTACTTCATTGGTTCATTTGGTTGTGTTTTACTTATCAAGTTCGAGAAACAAATGATTTTTTGAATAAATTTACATTTTATATTCTTGATATTTATGTGATGGAAATGTTTATTGATGTGTTAATCGGAAGATGAAAGCTCAAGAAGAGAAAGAAAAAACAATTGAAAATAAAATAATCAACTTGGTAGAGTAAACAGTGTCTAATGGTATATATATATATATAGGTTGGGTATCAAATACAAACCAGATAGTTTGTACAAACTCGTACAAACTCAATCTAACTTCATGAATTTGCAATTTTTTTTAATTTGGCTTCATGAATCTATATTTTGACTTCATGAATATAAAATTTGGCTTCATGAATATATAAGTTGGCTTCATGAATCTATATTTTTCGGTGGAGCCCTAAAATACCCTTATAAATATAAAAAGAAGAAGTTATGGAGCCAAATTATATATTCATGAAGCCAAAATATAGATTCATGAAGCCAAATTAAAAAAAATTCAAATTCATGAAGGTAGATTGAGTTTGTACCCGATACCACCCCTATATATATATATGTGTGTGTGTGTGTGTGTGTGTGTGTGTGTATGAGTTTTTTTTTGAAAGGCAAGTAACACACGCACCCCTTTCGGGGGGTATCCCAGGCAACCACATGGAACCCCAGACTAATCCCCCCCGACCCAGTTATACCATCCCATACGGGGCAGGCCTGGGCCGAACTCCTGAACCGGCCCAAAGAACCGGCCCAAGAGCTGATATCGCCAGAGTAGCACCCAGGGCTCGAACCCGGGTAGTCAGGGATACCATCCACTGACCCCCCAGGATGTTACCGACCACTTGTGTGTATGAGTTTATGAGATGAGGGGTAAAATAGTCTTTTTTGTCATTCAGACTGTCTATTCAGTACAATAATCGAACAATGACTTATCTGTTAACAGACAAACAACCATATCCACTCAGACAGTTGTATCCATACAGGTCTTAACAGAAAACGAACCGAACAACACCTAACTAAAACACGACTCCTTTCCTCATCAACTGGTATCTTCCTATTTTACGTGTTCCAACTCCTTTGATATGCTACTTCACTACGTTATTATGCCATTATTTTGTTGCTTCTTCATTATGTTTTTGTTTCTTCATCCAAAATACTTATCAAACCATTTATATGTTTTATCATACATTTAACTGTAAATGTTGTTAATCATGTTGGGTTAGAAAAACAAATAAACACAAAAGAAATCAATTAAACCAATCCATAAGATTTGAGAGTTGGTTTCCTATAAGAATAATAGTTATTGTGAGAAGGATAAGTAGAGATCTCTACCTTTGAATCAATCATAAATGAAGATCAATTGAATACTTTTCTAAGCTAATTCATGGCTTATTTTGCACTCAATCTCAACCATCTAGTCAACACTAATTAAAAGTGATTAAGAGTTCAAATTTCTTCTTACACTTTTCACCTTAATTCCTAATTTCACACGATATTTTGCCTAAGATTTGATTCATTATATATAAAATATATTTAAACTATTTAAAAAAATGTTTAAACTAATAACTATTACTAAAGGTTACAACTACTCACATGTTCATATATATATATATATATATATATATATATAAGGTTGGGTTTAAATGAAAACTAATTTTTCATTGTGCACATGAGGACAAATCACAGCCATTGATCAAAATTTAGAAAACTAATTAATGGCTAAAATATAATAAGATTAATTGAGAAGTGATTAGGGACAAAATTGGAAATTTGAATAAGCGCCTACCTTATTTGACTTTTTATTTTCTTTTTTAATTAAAAAACTTTTACCTCTTTAAAGTTTAAAATAAATTATCTTAAAATACTAATATTTTAATCAAACAAATTACACCAAAAAAACGAGAATTTCGTGCTCTTCGATATGATATTCATCTCGATATAGTTTTTTTTTCATTTTAACCGTTTTTTACGTGAAATCCTATATATATGTTATATTCATTATGAATATGTATGCATGTCCCCGGATATCCACATTCAGTATGAATAACAAAAGTGAATGTTCATTCACTATTCATGATGAATAATACAACATTTAGGATGCATAAAACATAAATTTATGATTCATGTACTATTCATCATGAATCGTGTATTATTCACCTTAAATGTTGTATTATTCATCATAAATGATACATTATTCATGATGAATAATACATGAATGACCCGTGAAAATGTGTACACATGACGCTCTCTCTTTTGTTCCCCGTTTCACAACCGAAACTTTGTTTAATTCATTCTGAATATGTATACACATCCCCGGGTGTCCACATTCAGTATGAATAACAAGGGTGAACGTTCATTCACTTCATGATGAATAATACAGTATTCAGAATGAATAATACAACATTCGGGATGAATAATACACGAATTCATGAATCATGTATTATTCACCTTGAATATTGTATTATTTATCATAAATGATACATTATTCATGACGAATAATACATGAATGACCGTGAAGGTGTGGAGACATGGCGCGCTCTCTTTTGTTCCCCGATTCACAACCAAAATTCGATGGGTTCTCGATTCGTCTCGATGGGTGTTGGGTTACGGTGATGAAGAACGCGTTGTCTTACGATGTAACACCTTAGGCATATCCCACATCGGCCGTGGACAGGAGAGATGCTGGGGTATATTAGTAAACCTTGGCCTTACCAAACACAACGCGTTTTGGGGCCACAAGCATGCGGGTTCCTTGGGAACTCTGTGGTTAAGCGTGCTTGGGTGGGAGTAGTACCAGGATGGGTGACCTCCTGGGAAGTCCTTGCCAGGTCGCCAAGAACAAAGCCGTGAGCCAGTGGGGCAAAGCGGAAAATATTGTGTCGTGGTAAGCGGGGTGTTACAAATGGTATCAGAGCCACTCCTGTGTCGTTCGGGATGGTGGGGCAAACCTCATCGAGGACGATGAGTCCCTAAGGGGGGGGGGGGTGTAACACCTTAGGCATATCCCACATCGGCCGTGGACAGGAGAGATGCTGGGTATATTAGTAAACCTTGGCCTTACCAGACACAACGCGTTTTGGGGCCACAAGCATGCGGGTTCCTTGGGAACTCTGTGGTTAAGCGTGCTTGGGTGGGAGTAGTACCAGGATGGGTGACCTCCTGGGAAGTCCTTGCGAAGTCCTTGCCAGGTCGCCAAGAACAAAGCCGTGAGCCAGTTGGGCAAAGCGGACAATATTGTGTCGTGGTAAGCGGGGTGTTACATACGACGTTGAAGAAAGTGTTGAAAAAGGTGATGTCGAGTTACGGACTTATGGTGTCGAGGTTTTGTACACATTTGAACGTACATAAATATTCATAATGAATATAGCACATATATAGCATTTCACGTAAAAACGGTTAAAACAAAATATATCAAGATGGATGTCATATCGAATAGCACGAAATTATCGTTTTTTTTATGTAATTTGTTTGATTAAAATATCATTAATTTTAAAGATAATTTATTTTAAATTATAAGGGGGTAAAAAATTTTAATTAAAAAAGAAAATAAAAAGTCAAATATGGTAGGCGTGAAATTGAAATTATCTTCCATTTTTACCCCTAATCACCTTAATAATAACTTTAATTAAAAACTCAATTTAATATGAGTTGTTGGAACAAAAGAGATGGATGGGTTGTGATCTATCGCACAATGAAAGATGAGTTTTCATTTGAACTTTCCTATATATATATATAGTGTTAGGTTCATTTGAGAAGTCTAAATATTTTGAGAAATGGAGAAGTAAAAAAACACGGGAGTGTTCATATATGAATGTTCATATATGATTGTTATATATGAACGTTCATATATGACTGTTATATGAACGTTCATATATGAACGTTGGAGTGTTCATATATGAATGTTCATATATGACTGTTTATATATGAACGTTCATATATGAACACTCCCGTGTTTTTTTACTTCTCTATTTCTCAAAATATTTAAACTTCTCAATTGAACCATTCCCTATATATATATATATATATATGGTCAGGTTCAGGTTCAGGTTCAGGTTCAGGTTCAGGGGAAAACCTCAAAAAAAACGGAAAACTAAAGAACACTTTGGTAGCCCCCCATCTAGACGGTATGCACTTGTGCATACAGGTAAATTGTAACATGCACACGTGCATATATGCACAAATTGTAACATGTACATAAAACCAAAAAAACAACTTAATTTACTTGTATGTACAAGTGCATACCGTGTAGATGAAGGGCTATTAGAATGTTCTTCAGTTTTTTTATTTTTATGCGGTTTTCTTCCGAACCTCTCTCTCTCTCTCTCTCTATATATATATATATATATATATATATATTACACAATCACAGGTCAACAACTAACTAAAGATGTAAAGAATGACGTTATTCACAAGCCAACCTACAAAAAATAGAGGGGTTAATCTCCAAAATAGATGAATTCTTGGAACTATAAACAACTTGATGGTTAATTCATTTATTAAAAGAAAATTTTCATAAATCAAACCTATTAATATCTTATAATAATATATCAATCCATAGGGAAATAAATTTATCAAAAGAATAATAAAAAATATTTTATTCATGCGATGAGAGAGAGAAAGAGAAGTAGTTGTTTACATCATATTCTTTCTTAATTTATAAGTTAAATATGTTGTAATGGGGGTACACAACCCCTTGTCTAAGCGATCTTATAAAGTATGTAAATCAAAATCTTAAAAACAACACTGCAAGTATATGGTATGATTTTTCTGCCTTAGTTTGTCTTGTCCAGTCGTTTAGAGTCCTTTCACGCTATTCCTCGCGTGATATAATTTTAAAATCTCTTAATTACAAAGTATAAAACATATTATATATAGTACAAAGTACAAATTATAAAATCAAAACCTTTTACAACTTAGGGCCCGTTTGTTTTTGACTTAATGAGCTTAATGACATGTATGGCTTATTCGGTCAGCCATATATGGTTATTTGTTTGGAGCTTAATGGTAAATCACATGACTTATTCGCACAGCTCTTGTGATGCTCCTTTATCCACTCAGCCATGATTCTCCCCAAAATGCCCTTTCTCCCCAATTTTCCTCATTCCATCGTTCTCCATCTCTCTTGTACAATTTCTTCTTCTTTCGAACCTAACAATAATACAAATCAATCAAGATCCATCCATCGAGTCTCGTGAATCGTGATGAAGAGACCCACACAAGTTTCATCCTTGAAACCTTCGAACGCAGTCCTCCCACACCCAACTCCAAGACTGAGAGACCATTTCCCGATGGGAAAGAAATTAGGGCAAGGTCAATTTGGTACGACTTGTCTTTGCAGAGAGAAATCAACAGGTATCGATTATGCGTGCAAATCAATCTCTAAACGGAAGCTATTATGCAAGGAAGATTACGAGGATGCATGGAGAGAGATTCAGATCATGCATCACCTATCGAAGCATCAATGTGTGGTACGAATCAAAGGTGCGTATAAGGACAACATATTTGTTCATCTAGTGATGGAGTTGTGCGTTGGTGGTGAGCTATTTGATAGGATTGTACAGAAATGGCATTATAGCGAAAGAGAAGCGGCTAAATTGATGAAGACGATTGTTGGGGTTGTGGAAGCTTGTCATTCTCTTGGGGTCTGTATAATGTCTATTAGGTTTGATTTTTTGGGTTTGTTGCAACAATACAGTACTGTTTGATCTTCTTCTTCTTCAATCATTTATGGGTTTGATGTTCTTGATTGTTTTGGTATTTTTTAGGACAAAAAATAAATAAAAGGGTAAAATGGTCATTTTTATTATTCAGACGATGTATTCAACACAACAAACAAACAACAATTTTAGTTAATCCATACAGCCAACTTTATCCATACATGACTTAATGAAAAACAACCAAACAACCCCTTACTCTTTCATCTTCCCCATGTATGTTTAGGGTTCTCAATGTGTTTTATCAGCTCCCAAAATTTCTTTTTCTCTTTCCTCTTATCTTCAATCCATAAAAGTTCTCCACAATTGCATCGACGAAGACTACCTCTCACTATGCCTCCCATGCTAGATATTGCGACATTTTTAGTGAGACGAGAAATGGACGGACTGTAGTGTGCCCCTGAGTTTGAGGTGACAGCACCGCTACCCCCTCTTGCCCCCATTCACCGCTTTTTTTGTTTGAATTTTTTATTTTCACCACACCTTCCATTCATTTGCAGGTCTCTGGAAAACTGCGTCTCCCTCGACCTTAAGTCGATGATCATACCTTCCATCGTCGCGAGTTTTCGGTGAGTAAAGTCGCACCATGGCCTCTTTACACACTGATTGTTTTCTTCAAAAACCATATCGAGTGACTTTTCCAGCGGGTTTACCCGCACCCAAGTCGCCGACAACCCATATCGTGGGTTTATGCGTTCTATTTTGAGAGTTTTTTTCTATGGGTATAAAGGGAGTCAATAACCGTTCAAAAAGAGGAGAACCATCTGGAGAATCAATCGACATTTGAGAGAGACAGACCACGGCCGATTTTCAGATTCTTGAAGGACGATTTTGTAGAAGATTTCTAAGTTGTCGTTTCATCAATTACTCCATTTCAATTTGTTTGTAAGTGTTTATATATTTTAAATATGAGTAACTGAGTTTTCAACTTCTAGTAGTGGGTAATTAATCAACTTGAAATTTGAATGAGTCGAGACTCAATTTTGTTCTAGAATCGATTGATTTCATTTGTACGGTCTTTGTGTTTCAATGTTATCCTTTGTTAGGTTAGAAATTGTGAGTTGGATCCTTTGCATTTTCTGATTTTAACTCATTATGTTAGAGGAATTTTTGAATTCCTAATTGTTCTTAGATTTCCATGAGTAGCAAGCGACACTCAATTCATAATGTGTTGTTGTAAGTGTCGTAAGATTGTACACTCTAACTCAAACAATCGACGTTCGATTGTTGGTTAGGTTTGGTGTATGCTTAATCGTAATGCAATTAGCAATTGAATTCCAAGTTCGTGACTGGATTGGATTAGCTAATTAGAGATTAGTTGTTGAAGCGTTTCAAAGTAATCTTGCTTTTGTAACAAACGAGACATTGACGCGTGTTGATGTTCAAGCCAAACTGAATTCTATTGAGAGTATATATATATATATATATATATATATATATATATATATATATATATTTGAATGAGTCGATGATATGTAATCCAAAGAATTGATTGATTGTTTCTCATTGCTAGACTTTATCTTCTACTGTTTAAAGTTTTAATTTACTTTTATGCTTTAATCGACAACTTCCACCCCCCCCCCCCACACACACACACACACTTTTATAATGTTTCCCATGAATTTGCACGTAATTACGTCTTGGATTCACGGTTGACACCGAGTTCCTGTAACATCCTAAAATTTCGTTAATTATTTTAATAAAATTTGGGATGTATTTGTATTTGGAGTAACCTTGAATTATATAGAGTATTATAATTCAGCTAGGGTTAAAATACAAACGTCGAAAGTTTAAGGATTTCTTTTGAGAAATATTAAACTTAAGGGTTATAATGTGTTTTATTAATGTATGAGGTGTGTTGTGACATTTCTTTAAAGATTGGGGGTGTAGTTTGGAAATTTCTTATGACTCATCTTTGTTTTGATGAGGTGTCCTGATTATAGGACTTAAGAATATTCAGTGTGTAATATGAGATTACACAGAGAATAGAGATCGAGAGATAGACAGAAAGAAATAGAGAAAAAGAAGGAGAAAGAAAAAGAAGAAACAGAAGAAAAGTATTTGATTTGGTGATCTTATGTTATTTCGATTTAGCCACTGAATCTGAAGAACAAAGTGATCAGAAGTGTTCAGATTGTTGCTAAGGATACTCATTAAGCTGTTTGATTAAGCTGCTGGAATGTGATCAGTGATCAGAAAGATGATAAGGTGAGTTTATTCACTCTTATTAAAATTAAGCAATTAAAATTGTTATAGATATGTTATACTTGTGTATAAACTCAGTGGTATGGTTTAATTAAGAAATGGTAGGCTTAATGAGTCAATTTGGTGAGCTGAATCAGTAGAGAAGACGATGAACAGTAAACTTTTCGTAATAGTAGGTTGCGCAAAGTAGAACTTTTCGTAACAGTGGGTTGCGAAAAGTATAGTTTTCGCAACAGAGGGTTGCGAGAAGTGGGGTTTTCGCAACAGTGGGTTGCGAATAGTGGACTTTTCGCAGCTTTGGCTTGCGAAAAGTGTAGCTTTTCGCTACAGTGGCTTGCGAAAAGTTTTGGACTCTCAGTAGTAGTTTGAAGCTTTTATGAGGAATACAATCTGATAGTTATATGCTATTTGTTATATGTTTATAACTCTGTTGCTGATGTAAAAACCATGTTATTTTAATTGTAAGGACTTATTTGTGAGTCCGGAGTTGTTGTTAATTGTTGAGATGTTGATTCCCGATGCTAAATGGCAAAGTGGGGATAATCGTTGAAATTAATATTCTGTACATAAAGATATAGAATATATGTTGAATTGTATAGCTTTAGCATACAATAGAAAGAGTGATGATACACAATTATTGTGTGGCGTTGGCTAGAAATATGCATCTGGTCTAGTGGGCATAAAGTGCGGTATAATGAGAACCGTTTACTAGCCAGGGGACCGTTAGGATGTATTTCTAGTTGTTGGAGTGAATCTTGAATCATCTGTGAGGGTCTCTGGTGGTTGTTGATCGCGATAAAATCTCATTTGGGGGACCAGTGATTCAAGGTGGGGAGGAAATGAAATGAGGAATAGCAGACTTAGAGTTGCAATTCCCATTTCAAATGGAAGATCGGAGATTTCCATCGTTAAAGGGAAGATCGGAGATTTCCCAATGGTGAAAGGAAGATTTGAGATAGGCATAAAGAAACTTGTAATCTCTACTTCCGGATTAAGAAATAGGCAGGTTTTGACTTGTAATTTTTTGGTTAAGAGTTTGACTTTGAATCTGGGATGATTCATGGTAAATTCTTGGTAGTGTTATTATGACTAGATGAATAGTCATAAGTTGGGTATGGGGTAGATTCCCAGTAGTGAAAGGAGTTGTTGTACGGTAAGATGGATGGAAACAGGTTTGATATATCTGTTAATATTTTATTTGTTGAATTTTAATTTGATTTGAATATTCTCACTAGGCGAAAGCCTAATGTTTCAAGTTGAACTTTCTTACCAGGTACAAGCGGCGGGAAGTAAGTGGGAAAGTGTGATGAGAGCTTTTGGAAAGACTCAGACTTGGAGATAACAAAGGATCTAGTTATTCTTTTGATACTTTTGGGACAGATGATTAGATAACCTAGTTAATCTAATTATGATGTATGATTTGATTAATAGGTTATTTGATTTGAAGTTATTGTTTATAGAAAACCTTGATGTATGATCCTCTTGTTATATAAGTTTGAAGTTTTATTGTCATAACTTGTGGAATTTTTAAGGTTTAAATTAGCCCTGTTTTTGGGGTGTTACAGAATGGTATCAGAGCAGTAGTTTAAGCGAACTAAGTATGCTGATGAGATACTTAGACTTAAGCTGTGATGAATTAAGTTATGACTTGTGAGATTTGGGTAGAAGTACTAAGACGGGATAGTCTTAGAGTCAACGGAATACGTGAAATTAGTACCGTAGCGATGGTAACGAGAATTCTCAGATATAAATATATTAATACGCGACTATATTTGTTTCTACATGGCATCAGTAAAATCTATGTGATCAACATATGTTTTTGAGTTTTCGTGGATGTGCACTAATTACGATTGTGTTATGTGCTTAATGGCATTTTATTTAATAAATGTCGTTTTAAATATTGGTCTTATATGAAAGGATCATTTGATGATCTTGTATTCTTAGTACCTTTGGTACTAATGAACTTTGGTAAGGTATATATATATATATATATTGTTGGGTATAAAAGAAGTTGTATACACTTGTACATATAGATACATGATGTGAGTTAAATGCATTTTGATTGTATGAGTTAATGTTGATAAATGATCCTTTGAGTAAATAGTTCGATTTTAGACTCGGTTGAGTCTTGAGGGCATTTGCACAGTTTAATGAGCTCGTTGTAGGCTTGAGTTGGGATTACATGAATTGTATTAAAATAGAAGTTTGCATGATATGAATGTTTTGGATATTCTTTTGGATTTAATTATTGTTAAGCCTTTAATCAGAAGAATAAAAGCTGGAGGAACACTTTGTAAGAGTGTTAAGATTATGAAAGACTGTTGTGTTATAAAAGTGTTTTACTTGCGATGTGGATGGTTTACAAAGGAGAAAGTATTAGACACAAATGAAGTGAAGTATGGAAAATTTTGATTTGTGAAGGATTGTACCGTGTTTTGGTATTGGTTTGGAATCACAGGGAGCTAGTATGAACGAATAAATTCAAGATATTTAGCAAAACCGAGAGTGGTAGTTCGACTAAAGTTGGGGAGGAGATATTTAGTAAAATAAACTCGGTTAATATTTGTATGAATGCTTGTGAGAAACCTAGTCTGTGGTGAAAGGTTATGGGTGGAGAATGTGCGAGTGAGTGTTGGTATCAACTGCCAAGATAAATGTGTCAACTAGTATGTATTATGAAGTTAGAACTAGGAAGCATCTGATGGAAGTCTTTTCGGGGATTCTGGATAAAGTTGTTGGGGCATGTAGTTTGTAAGATGGAGTAGTGATATGACTAATATCGAAGCAGAATGTCGGAGTAGTATTGGGTGTTTACCCAAAGTGATTTTGATTATGTGAGTTGCTTCCTATGATAGAAAGACTGGACTTAAGAATGTAGTCATATTGCAGGTTCAATGGAGTTACCACTTTTTGATGTTCAATACTTTGGTGCTTGGTTGTATTGAGGTTGTGCAATGAGATAGTGATGTGAGGAAGTGATAGCATTCTATACCGAAGAAAAAAAAACGTGTAAGTCATGGATGTATTAATGGACTGCCGTGGTTGTTGAAGTATTTAATAGTGACAAGTATGCTTAATTTACAATGTATGTGGAAATTTCAGGTAGTACATGTTAATGTTATTTTGAGACCTGGAGAGTGAGTTGTGATGATGATGGAGTGAAAGGAAGACTCTTGTTTTTCTTAATCCCATTGGTTTTAGGTGAAGAGAATACTGTAACCGTTAAGCTATAGTGTTGGAGTATTCAGTAGATGTAAAAGAAACACATCGAATGCAGTTCTCGGTGCTACGAGGATTTGGCTGGAGATCTTAACTGACGTTTTAGAGAAACTGTCCTTTTTTACTATAGTTGAGTGGTGGATATTCCGTGTAAACAAGAGAGAAATGATAACAGTATGCTAGACTAAGAAGTAGTCAAACATGGATTTGATGATAACAATTACTCTAAGAGGATTGGTTTGCAAGTATATCATTTGGAACTTCCGCCAGAATTGGGAAGGGTACATAATACCTTCCAAGTATGTTATCTTCGGAAATGTTTAGCCGAAGAGGGAGATGCGATTTCACTCACTGATGTGAGAGTAGATGAAAAGAGTCGCGGTGTGGAAAAACCAGAGGTAATTTTGAAAAGATCAGTTGGGAAGCTATGTAGTGGTAAAGAAGTAGCTATGTTGAAAGTTCGGTGGAAACACCATCGAGGTAGTAATGTAACTTTAGAGTCGAAAAAGAGTATGAGGGATAGGTATCCTCATTTGTTACTTGACTTTGATTTCGGGGACGAAATCATTTTCAAGTTGGGGAGTATTGTAACATCCTAAAATTTCGTTAATTATTTTAATAAAATTTGGGATGTATTTGTATTTGGAGTAACCTTGAATTATATAGAGTATTATAATTCAGCTAGGGTTAAAATACAAACGTCGAAAGTTTAAGGATTTCTTTTGAGAAATATTAAACTTAAGGGTTATAATGTGTTTTATTAATGTATGAGGTGTGTTGTGACATTTCTTTAAAGATTGGGGGTGTAGTTTGGAAATTTCTTATGACTCATCTTTGTTTTGATGAGGTGTCCTGATTATAGGACTTAAGAATATTCAGTGTGTAATATGAGATTACACAGAGAATAGAGATCGAGAGATAGACAGAAAGAAATAGAGAAAAAGAAGGAGAAAGAAAAAGAAGAAACAGAAGAAAAGTATTTGATTTGGTGATCTTATGTTATTTCGATTTAGCCACTGAATCTGAAGAACAAAGTGATCAGAAGTGTTCAGATTGTTGCTAAGGATACTCATTAAGCTGTTTGATTAAGCTGTTTGATTAAGCTGCTGGAATGTGATCAGTGATCAGAAAGATGATAAGGTGAGTTTATTCACTCTTATTAAAATTAAGCAATTAAAATTGTTATAGATATGTTATACTTGTGTATAAACTCAGTGGTATGGTTTAATTAAGAAATGGTAGGCTTAATGAGTCAATCTGGTGAGCTGAATCAGTAGAGAAGACGATGAACAGTAAACTTTTCGTAATAGTAGGTTGCGCAAAGTAGAACTTTTCGTAACAGTGGGTTGCGAAAAGTATAGTTTTCGCAACAGAGGGTTGCGAGAAGTGGGGTTTTCGCAACAGTGGGTTGCGAATAGTGGACTTTTCGCAGCTTTGGCTTGCGAAAAGTGTAGCTTTTCGCTACAGTGGCTTGCGAAAAGTTTTGGACTCTCAGTAGTAGTTTGAAGCTTTTATGAGGAATACAATCTGATAGTTATATGCTATTTGTTATATGTTTATAACTCTGTTGCTGATGTAAAAACCATGTTATTTTAATTGTAAGGACTTAGTTGTGAGTCCGGAGTTGTTGTTAATTGTTGAGATGTTGATTCCCGATGCTAAATGGCAAAGTGGGGATAATCGTTGAAATTAATATTCTGTACATAAAGATATAGAATATATGTTGAATTGTATAGCTTTAGCATACAATAGAAAGAGTGATGATACACAATTATTGTGTGGCGTTGGCTAGAAATATGCATCTGGTCTAGTGGGCATAAAGTGCGGTATAATGAGAACCGTTTACTAGCCAGGGGACCGTTAGGATGTATTTCTAGTTGTTGGAGTGAATCTTGAATCATCTGTGAGGGTCTCTGGTGGTTGTTGATCGCGATAAAATCTCATTTGGGGGACCAGTGATTCAAGGTGGGGAGGAAATGAAATGAGGAATAGCAGACTTAGAGTTGCAATTCCCATTTCAAATGGAAGATCGGAGATTTCCATCGTTAAAGGGAAGATCGGAGATTTCCCAATGGTGAAAGGAAGATTTGAGATAGGCATAAAGAAACTTGTAATCTCTACTTCCGGATTAAGAAATAGGCAGGTTTTGACTTGTAATTTTTTGGTTAAGAGTTTGACTTTGAATCTGGGATGATTCATGGTAAATTCTTGGTAGTGTTATTATGACTAGATGAATAGTCATAAGTTGGGTATGGGGTAGATTCCCAGTAGTGAAAGGAGTTGTTGTACGGTAAGATGGATGGAAACAGGTTTGATATATCTGTTAATATTTTATTTGTTGAATTTTAATTTGATTTGAATATTCTCACTAGGCGAAAGCCTAATGTTTCAAGTTGAACTTTCTTACCAGGTACAAGCGGCGGGAAGTAAGTGGGAAAGTGTGATGAGAGCTTTTGGAAAGACTCAGACTTGGAGATACAAAGGATCTAGTTATTCTTTTGATACTTTTGGGACAGATGATTAGATAACCTAGTTAATCTAATTATGATGTATGATTTGATTAATAGGTTATTTGATTTGAAGTTATTGTTTATAGAAAACCTTGATGTATGATCCTCTTGTTATATAAGTTTGAAGTTTTATTGTCATAACTTGTGGAATTTTTAAGGTTTAAATTAGCCCTGTTTTTGGGGTGTTACAAAATGGTATCAGAGCAGTAGTTTAAGCGAACTAAGTATGCTGATGAGATACTTAGACTTAAGCTGTGATGAATTAAGTTATGACTTGTGAGATTTGGGTAGAAGTACTAAGACGGGATAGTCTTAGAGTCAACGGAATACGTGAAATTAGTACCGTAGCGATGGTAACGAGAATTCTCAGATATAAATATATTAATACGCGAGTATATTTGTTTCTACATGGCATCAGTAAAATCTATGTGATCAACATATGTTTTTGAGTTTTCGTGGATGTGCACTAATTACGATTGTGTTATGTGCTTAATGGCATTTTATTTAATAAATGTCGTTTTAAATATTGGTCTTATATGAAAGGATCATTTGATGATCTTGTATTCTTAGTACCTTTGGTACTAATGAACTTTGGTAAGGTATATATATATATATATATATATATATATATATATATATATATATATATATATATATATATATATTGTTGGGTATAAAAGAAGTTGTATACACTTGTACATATAGATACATGATGTGAGTTAAATGCATTTTGATTGTATGAGTTAATGTTGATAAATGATCCTTTGAGTAAATAGTTCGATTTTAGACTCGGTTGAGTCTTGAGGGCATTTGCACAGTTTAATGAGCTCGTTGTAGGCTTGAGTTGGGATTACATGAATTGTATTAAAATAGAAGTTTGCATGATATGAATGTTTTGGATATTCTTTTGGATTTAATTATTGTTAAGCCTTTAATCAGAAGAATAAAAGCTGAAGGAACACTTTGTAAGAGTGTTAAGATTATGAAAGACTGTTGTGTTATAAAAGTGTTTTACTTGCGATGTGGATGGTTTACAAAGGAGAAAGTATTAGACACAAATGAAGTGAAGCATGGAAAATTTTGATTTGTGAAGGATTGTACCGTGTTTTGGTATTGGTTTGGAATCACAGGGAGCTAGTATGAACGAATAAATTCAAGATATTTAGCAAAACCGAGAGTGGTAGTTCGACTAAAGTTGGGGAGGAGATATTTAGTAAAATAAACTCGGTTAATATTTGTATGAATGCTTGTGAGAAACCTAGTCTGTGGTGAAAGGTTATGGGTGGAGAATGTGCGAGTGAGTGTTGGTATCAACTGCCAAGATAAATGTGTCAACTAGTATGTATTATGAAGTTAGAACTAGGAAGCATCTGATGGAAGTCTTTTCGGGGATTCTGGATAAAGTTGTTGGGGCATGTAGTTTGTAAGATGGAGTAGTGATATGACTAATATCGAAGCAGAATGTCGGAGTAGTATTGGGTGTTTACCCAAAGTGGTTTTGATTATGTGAGTTGCTTCCTATGATAGAAAGACTGGACTTAAGAATGTAGTCATATTGCAGGTTCAATGGAGTTACCACTTTTTGATGTTCAATACTTTGGTGCTTGGTTGTATTGAGGTTGTGCAATGAGATAGTGATGTGAGGAAGTGATAGCATTCTATACCGAAGAAAAAAAAACGTGTAAGTCATGGATGTATTAATGGACTGTCGTGGTTGTTGAAGTATTTAATAGTGACAAGTATGCTTAATTTACAATGTATGTGGAAATTTCAGGTAGTACATGTTAATGTTATTTTGAGACCTGGAGAGTGAGTTGTGATGATGATGGAGTGAAAGGAAGACTCTTGTTTTTCTTAATCCCATTGGTTTTAGGTGAAGAGAATACTGTAACCGTTAAAGGGAAGATCGGAGATTTCCATCGTTAAAGGGAAGATCGGAGATTTCCCAATGGTGAAAGGAAGATTTGAGATAGGCATAAAGAAATTTGTAATCTCTACTTCCGGGTTAAGAAATAGGCAGGTTTTGACTTGTAATTTCTTGGTTAAGAGTTTGACTTTGAATCTGGGATGATTCATGGTAAATTCTTGGTAGTGTTACTATGACTAGATGAATAGTCATAAGTTGGGTATGGGGTAGATTCCCAGTAGTGAAAGGAGTTGTTGTACGGTAAGATGGATGGAAACAGGTTTGATATATCTGTTAATATTTTATTTGTTGAATTTTAATTTGATTTGAATATTCTCACTAGGCGAAAGCCTAATGTTTCAAGTTGAACTTTTTTTACCAGGTACAAGCGGCGGGAAGTAAGTGGGAAAGTGTGATGAGAGCTTTTGGAAAGACTCAGACTTGGAGATAACAAAGGATCTAGTTATTCTTTTGATACTTTTGGGACAGATGATTAGATAACCTAGTTAATCTAATTATGATGTATGATTTGATTAATAGGTTATTTGATTTGAAGTTATTGTTTATAGAAAACCTTGATGTATGATCCTCTTGTTATATAAGTTTGAAGTTTTATTGTCATAACTTGTGGAATTTTTAAGGTTTAAATTAGCCCTGTTTTGGGGGTGTTACAGTTCCTAAGGAGACGACTCTACTTATCGTTATCACAATTTGTTGTGTATTAGAGGTAATAGGTTTCTTTATATATCTTATTATTTGCCGGACTCGACACCAATCATTTATTCTAGAACTTGAACAAGTAATGTTATGCTTGTTTCGATTAATATGAAATGTCGTTTTGAACTTGTATTATTGAATTTGTAGTTATATTTGCAAAGTAATTGTTTTATTCAGATATTTACCAAACAACTCTATTTCGTTCTGAACTAAATCATACAGATGGTTAAAATGGTAATATGTTGTTATTCAAACTGTCAATTCAGAATAGTTACCAAACAACGATATATCTTTCTGCACTATATCATACAGATCATCTTAAACTTCATACTACTTACCCATTATGTATCAAACCATTCCGCCCAAATATAAACAGTAACTATCGTTTGTATGATTTGTAAGATTGCACAGTTTATGTTTGAAACCGCCCATATATATATATATATATATATATATATATATATATATAGAGAGAGAGAGAGAGGCGGGTTCAAATGAGGAGCGTAACAATTTAAGAAAACACGAGGAGCACCGTCCATGTACTGAATCACATGTGATTCACGTACAAAATCACATGTGATCGGGGGGCTTCCGCCCATGTAGTGGATCACATGTAATTCACGCCTAAAATCACATGCGATTCACGCCTAAAATCACATGTGATCCGGGCGACTTCCACGCGACTCGCGAACCAGGTCGCCCGCTACCCGATTTTTTCGGGAGTAGTGGATCACATGTGATCCAGTACATGGAAGGCGCTCCTCGCGTTTCTCGTAAATAGATACGCTCCTCGTTTGAACCTTCCTCTCTCTCTCTCTCTATATATATATATATATATAACATTGGTTCCGGTGAGAATAGAAGTTATAGCGAATCGTTAGAATGGATCTGGGCCCTTAGATCTCTAACTGAAGATAAACACTAATGAGATGCACCAGATCAATTCTTGTGAGAATCGCAATTCATGGATGGGTGAGAGATTAAAAGTGACCAAGGGTTCAAATCCTTCTTTTTTTGAACGACAATACAAAACTTTTTATTACCAGAGATAACCCAAACAGTACATACCAACAATTACACCCCCTGGAAACAGAAGCAGCTTAACTACGATACAGAGCCATACCGAATAAAACACAATGAATATGTAGCTGACAAGACTGTCCCATACGATTGTTTGCGAGCAGCAAACGACGAAGGTGCAGATCGTAGGTTCGGCCTTGTGATGCTCGTGCTGCTACAGTGTTGTTGGGTCCGCAAGCCAGTTTGTCCACCCTCCCAACTTCGTCTTCGATCTTTTGGTGATCCATTTGTAGATTTTTCGTTGGAATTCGAAAAAGAGGTCCCCGATGTTGCTTCCTTCTTTCTTGAACACCAACTTGTTCCTATGGGACCAAATGAAATACATAAGCGCCCATTTGGTCCCCGTCCATACTGTGTCTCGAAATGTGTTCGTTTCATCCGTCCCATTGTCTTGTAGAATGTCTTGGATGGTCTCCACACTATCGAGGTCTTTTTTCCACCATCTACCCGCAAGCCTCCATATTCTCTTCACCTTCGGACATGTAACAAGTGCGTGATTCGTCGATTCAACCATCTCTCAACATCTCGGGCAAAGCATGGTATCTATGTCTATACCCATATTATCCAAGGTACTTCTACATGGGATACGACCCAACCGTGCCCTCCAAGCGAAAATACATACCTTTCTTGGGATTATTGTTACCCATTTCGTTTGGACCGAGGTGGTATTTGAATTTTCCTCGCTTTCCTCTAACAGTTTCCTTAGTTTCTTGATGTTGTATTCCTTTGTATCATCAAGCATCCATTCCCACTTGTCGCTCTTATGTTGTTCCGGTGTTGCTTCGGTCACTAGAGCCGTGAGTTCCTCTAGCTCTCCGATTTCTCTTCCCCGAGGCGCACGACGCCACTTCCATCTCCATTTCCATTCGCCATCTGACCATTCTCCTCTCTCCGCAACGTTCACGTCCTTCTCGGTCTTTAAGAGGGAATTTTTCTTGTAGTTTCTCGGTACCACACCGTCTTTCCTTCCACATTTGTGTGTCCTTCCCGTCACCGATTTTCTTGCCGAATGAGCTTGAAAAGTTCAGCCCTTTGCTGTCCAGTTTTGCCCCAAGTCGGATGATGCTCGACCATGTGTTACCTGCACCATCAAAGCCAAAAAAGTTACCCCATAAACCTACCCCTTCCCCATATAGACTTTTTATGACCTGAACCCAAAGTGAGTTCTTTTCAATGAGAAACCGCCACCACCATTTACCCATAAGGCCTTCGTTTATCGAGGCTAAAGACCCAATGTTGAGTCCCCCTTTTCATGATTTTTCAATGTGTTATCCCATTTGACCCACACTATACCTTTTTTACCGTTACCGTCCATCCCCCTCCCCAAAAGAATCTACTTCTCACTCTCTCACATTCTCTCACCACTCCACTCGGGGCTCGATACAATGAGAAAAAGTACAACGGCAAACTCCCCAATACTGATTTGACTAGGGTGAGTCTCCCACCCAATGAAACAAGTCTTGACTTCCACGATGCGAGCCTTCTTTTTATTTTATCAATTGTCGAACTCTAATGGTCCTTTCTCTTCATAGAGCTTCCTACCGGAAGGCCTAGGTATGTGAAGGGCATATTGCCATGACCGCATCCTATGCTTCTCGCCCAATTGGCTACTTCCTCTTCCGAAACCCACACCGAAAATTTTGCTTTTACCCAAATTAATCTTTAAGCCGGACATTTTTTGGAAACAAGAGAGGATCTTCAATAGGTTTTTGAGGTTTGTAATATTCCATTGCCAAAAAAAATCATGTCGTCCACGTATTGCAAGTGTGAAATCGAGACGTCAAGTTTACCCACTTTTATTCCAACAAATAGTCCTTTTTTCTCCGCTTCTTGCATTAATATGTGGAGGCTTTCCACGACGATGAGGAATAGGAAAGGAGCTAGTGGGTCTCCTTGCCTCAAACCCTTCCTCATTGGAAATTCCTTCGTTGGGGTCCCGTTTACCAATACCGACAACATTGTGGATCTTAGGCATGCTTCAATCCAACTTACCCATTTTTGGCCAAAACCCATCTTTTTTAAACAACCAAGTAGAAATGGCCATTCGATGCTATCATACGCCTTTTCTAAATCGACTTTGAAGATCAAGCCGTTTTTCTTTTTCTTCCGTACGTGGTCGATCACTTCATTAGCCACCAAAACACCATCTAGGATATACCGCCCTTTAATGAAGGCGCTTTGAGTGTTACTTATGATTTTCCCCATCACGCCTTTCAAACGTTCCACCATTACCTTTGCTATTGTTTTATAAAGGATCCCGACGAGACTTATAGGCCGAAAGTCTCTGAGGCTTATTGGAGAATCTAATTTTGGAATTAGAGTTAGAAACGTGGAGTTACACCCTCCACTAATAACTCCTTTTTCCCAAAACCAAGATACCGCTCGAATTAAGTCACTCTTTACCACCTCCCAATACTTTTTCAAGAATCCAAATGTGAAACCGTCTTGGCCGGGGGATTTGTTACTTCCACAACTTTTGACCGCACTCCAAATTTCGTTTTTACGTTTCTCACTTAGCTCTTTTTCTCACACGATACTTCGTATATATATATGGGTGGTTTATTTTGCAACCTAGTAAAAGGTTACCACCCATGCAACCTTCATCTAAATCATTCATTTAGCTCATTCAATATGTAGACACTGGATTGATTACTGCAATAATCACTAATTTTACCTGCAATGCATAGTATTTTATTTAATGCATACACTAACATGCAATGCATACTATTTCATGATAGTACCACATTCATCCGATATATCGCGTGAACCGTTATGTGCATCGACGAAATCAGGTAAATTCATTTAGAGAATAAATGAGAATCCAAATGCATTAGGCTAAATGAATTGTTTAGATGAGAGTTGCTGAAGTTGTAACCTTCTACTAGGTTGCAAAATAACCGTGACATATATATACATGGTTGGGTTCCAATGAGAAGTTGAGGTTAACATGAAAAATATAAGAAGTAGTTATCAACTATTAGATGAGAAATAAACGCACATTAGGATGAGATGCACCAACTCAATTCCCTTTTTAGATGCAATTCATGAAAAAACATGTGATTAAAAATGATTCTCCTCACATAACCTTTTGCATATATATAAATAAATAAAAAGAGCAATTTATGAACCAAATGGAAAAATAGATGGAGTGTACCTGACATCCTTTCATTCTGTAAGATGGGATGACATGTCACGTGATATGATTCCCGAATATTATTTTATATCTTTTAAATAAAAGATACAATATTTATTTGGTGAATTATATAATTGTCTTCAATCAATAATTATGTATGATGTAACATGGATTTGAAGATTTGTGGGAGAAACGGAAAACGGGCTAAAGAAGCAAGACGTAAGAACCAGACTAAGAGGCTGTTTTATAAAATGCTTACTCGGGTAACTGTTTATCAAGTCACATTAGCTTACTGGATGAATATGGCAAGGAGCAAGAATCTTACCTGGTAAGAGCGGAAGCAAGGACCAAGAGTCGAAAACAATGACCGAGAGTCTCACCCGGTAAGTGAGTGCGACGACTTTTACCATAGTTGGCGCTTACCGGCTAAATTGTTGCATACGATGTCGATTTTGGTGGACTAAAATCTTACCCGGGAAGTAAGTGATAGTGTTGAATTTAACCGGCAAACACTTACCCGGGTAAGTGATTATGTAAACCGCTCCTAAATCTTGTCCGTTTTGTTCATATCGAAATTCAAGATTTTAAAACGCGTCTAATAGATACCTCTAATAAACGTGTTTTAGAACCGCGAGTCTCGGTATGAACAAAACAAACAATATCTAATACGGTTGACCTGAGATGTTATAAATAGTATAAAAACCAAGAATCAGATTGCAGCAAAGACATTGAGCTCTCAAGAGAGGTAGATTGTAATATCTAACATCGGTTGAAAAGATAAACTAAAGTTGCCTTATAAAGACCCGAAAACCTTCTCTTTCAAACCTTTTAAAGACCATGAGTCCAGTTATAGTTTCACACAATTTGTCTTAAAATCCTACAGCAAAAGATTTCCTTTTGATAGTTCTCTTTTTTTTGGAAAGCATGCAGTTTATGTTAATGCCAAAAATCACCCAAAAGGATAACTTGATGTTGATGTGGAATTTAACAACTAAAGAAAGAGATCTCAAGACCAATCAACACAATCGCTATAAAAAGTAAATAAGACAAGAAAATTGGTGACGTGGAAAACCCAAACGAGGGAAAAAACCGCGGTCGACTTGTGAGAGTCGACGGTGCACTATGGTCGCCAAACAGGGGCGAAAGTCCTTTTGTAACAAGTGTTTTGTGTACAACAGATTACAATAAGAGGAAAAGTAAACTTATTCGTAAGAAAAAGTCGTGCGTCGTGCGTAAATCGTGCGGAATAAGCTGTTGTCGTGCGGTTCGAACTGCTGTCGTGCGAAATTTGCGTTAGCGATGTGCGTTCGAATGCTTCGTTGATCACTGTTGTATTGCGTAAGAAATGTAGAAATGGGTGCATATGTGTTGATTTTAGATGTGTTTCGATGTGTAGTAGCTTGGTAACAGATAACAAATGTCTTTTTCGGATGTAGAGCAGGTCTTTATATAGCTTTCGTCGGCAATAAATGTGTCTTGATGACTTGTTTTGTAACCGCTGTCGGGTCTTTAATGCCATTAAAGGCTCGTCCGTTACTGACCGTTGTACCATGAATGCTCGTGGACCTGCATTAATGAACAAAAGAAACGGATGTTGACTGTTAACGGTTAATGTAATCGTACGACCGTCTTGAGTCTCGGACGTCGGTCGTATGAAACATACGACCATCATGAAAGTGTACGACCAAATGTTCGTTTGTAAATAACCTGCAAGACCTTATCTTAATACAAGAGTGGTCTTATGTAAATGTTATTTGAGTCTTCTATCGTCGATCGTGAGGTGTGATTTTTTACCCAAACATAAATAAAGCCAGATTATTATTTAGTTTCTTATATATTATTATTAAATACTTTCCGATGTGGTTTAAGTTTATGGTTCTTTTCCTTTTTAGTCTATAGAATTATTGGTTTCTTTTCAATTCAATTTATGACTGATTAATAAAAATTATCTTTAGAGTTTAATCTTTAATTTTATAAGAATTTTATCTTGTTTTTCAAATATTACACTAGTAAATTCGTCATCCGCGTTTGGTATGCAGACAGTACAGAATAAGACAGAACGGGACATGACAGGACAATACAATGTTCTGCATTTGGTAAGACAAAACTGGACAGAACAGAACATATAAGATTGACCAATTTACCCTTAATAACTTGTTTATATATTTTGATTAATTATGTAATTTAATAAATTATAATGAAATACATATTTTAACAAACATAAAATACAATAAATAAAATATAAATAATAAATAAAATATAAACTAGAAAGCGTATTTGATGTTTTAAAAGAGAATTAGATTTTATTTTGAGGTTATATTGGTAAAATATTAGTCTGTTCCAGCTTGTTCTAGGGGTGGGGGTGGAACAGGCTTGTTCCACTTTGTTCCACTCTGTTCATGTCTGTTCCACATAAAAATCATGCCAAACATGGGACAGCGATCCTTGTTCTGTTCTGTTCTGTCATGTCTAGTGTACCAAATGCACCCTTAAGGATTTAAACGTTAATGCTTTTGTGAAGATATTTAGTATGTTTTAGGATAACATCAAATAATTATCAAAAGAGTAAATTGCAATTTTGGTCCCTGGGGTTTGTTGTTTTTTTCATTTTTGGTCCCTACAAAAATTTTACTGCAAGAAAAACCCTGTGATATGCAAAAGTGCTCGATTTTGATCCCTCAGACTAACTCTGTTAGATTCTCTCCCGTTACCCCCTCCCCCTTTGGTTTGTTGTCTTTAGTGAAAAACAAAAAAAATAAAGTAAAAGGACCAAAATGCCCTCATGTGCAAGGCACATGAGGGGGTTTAACGGAAGAGGATCTAACAAAGTTAGTCTGAGAGACCAAAACCGAGCACTTTTGCATACCATAGAGTTTTCCTTGCAATAAAAATTTTGTAAGGACCAAAATTGAGAAAAACAGCAAACCCCAAGGACCAATATTGCAATTTACTCTTATCAAAATTATTGATCTTGTACATATTTTATATTTCTTTATTTATTTTTATTAACATGTAATAATAATAATAATAAATCCTTAAAAAACGTAAATATTTTAATATATATTTTTCTAAATTAAATTATTTTATATTAAAAGAACACAACCATTCAACAATGAGGTCCTACTTTTTGTTAAAAGTATAATTCCCTAATTATTAAATCCAATAAATTATTGCGCATGCGTCTTAACGACTCCATATTGATATATTATAATCCAAGATCTAATCATATCATTATATTATATGCGCAATGCTTGTTAACATTTTTAGTTCTCTTTTGACTTTAAACCGCGTTTTATATTTATAAACCAAACCAAACCAAAATAAAATAAAACACCTTGAATTAAATTAATTAATTCACTATGTTTAGTTCAATTTCATACAATTTTATTATTCAAAAACAGATATATAGGTATATTTTGAAAACAATATTGAATTGATCATTTGACTCCACCTTAAATTAAAAAATAAATATATACTTGGAATCTCAATCAATAAACAATCTCAAAATTGATACAATACCAAATCATAGATATTAAAGAAAAAATGATTAGGGTTTATCTCTATGAATGAGATATTTATGAAGAATTACTTAGATATCATTTATTATGGTTAACGAAACGATCAAGATATCTATAGAACTAGATATTCATTAGGGAAGTTGACTCAAATAACCTATTCAACTTAGGAAATTCATCTCCTAGTCAATTCTCTCTCCATTTTGCACAAATAGTCCTAGTTCTGCAATCCGCATCTGCAGTTGTGGATCTGGACCTGCCGCATCCGTATCGATTCTTCTATGGTTTATGGGGAGGCGACACGTGTCGGGGTATTGTGGATTGCAGTCCGACCCGAACCCGACCCATTGCGGATGTAGAACTTTTTACGTTTTGTTTTGTCTTTTAACTGTTGGATTGTGGACCCAACGCGGACCTGAGGCTATTTGTGTAAATCCGAGAGAGAATTGGCTAGAACACCAATTTTTTAATGTGATTAGGCTATATGAGTCAATTTCTTTATTTATTGACATAAATGGTCGGCTAAGATCGTTTATATGAATGAGGAGGTTTGCAAATAATCGAGACTATAAATTTATACAAACAGTAATTTATTTATTCCGTTATCCGTAAACTGTGACCTAGAATTATATATTCAGATGATATATCGTACTCACAAATAAACAGTATACATCAACAAAATATTTTCTGACCCACAATAATTTAAAGAAAAAAAATGAACAAGTAAAAAGACAAATAAATAAATAAAAATCTAAGAGACCAAACTGTACACAAACAACTCCTCAATATAAGCAGAGATCACGTCTCTTACTCCCCACACACACACACATCATCATCCTCTCAGATTCCAAAATTCTCTGCTCAATCTTCATCAACTTTTTTCCATTTTCATTGCAACCAACTTCTTCTTCCATCTCCATAATCTCAGGAACAATTTAAAGCTTGTGATCTTCATAAAGATTCGAAGAACACTCTGTTTCATGGTATCTTTCTGTTCTTACTTTTGTTTCTTTTTTTGTGATAACAGTTCTTGTTTAGTATTGATTAACTGAGTGTTTTTTGCATCTGGGGTTGTATGTTTAACCATTTTTAGACGACTGAAGCTTCAAATTTCAAATATGAAGAGGTAATATTCACAAATTTTTAATTTTTAACAGTGCTCTGTTTTTTTTCAACGAATATGCATGATGAATACATGGAACTTACGGTAATGTTGCTGTGAAAAATTTCAGGAAATCATCGTAAATTCGAAAGGATTGGAGCTTTTTACGTGTCGATGGTTGCCTATTGATTCTGAACCAAAAGCTTTGATCTTTCTTAACCATGGCTATGGCATGGAATGCAGTGTCTCCATGAAAGGTCTGTTGGTTTCTTCCACACCTTAGATTGACTTTTCATGATCAAACTAATGAAGATTTCCATGGTCTATTTTTGGAATCTGATAACTATAATAACACTATTGAGAATATGTTTAAACACAGCAATTTTGAAGTTCCAAAATTGTTGATATCTGGATCAATTTTGACTTTAAAATCGCTAAGTTTGACCAACTGTTTAGTTGAATAATTATATCTTAAATATTAATCGGGTTAAAACGAAATATTAACAGGAGTTGCATTAAGGCTTGTGAAAGCGGGATTTGCAGTTTATGGAATTGATAACCAAGGCCATGGGAAATCATATGGGATTCAGGGTTTCATCCCCTCTTTCGATGATCTTGTTGCCGATTGTTCCGATTTTTTCACAACCATTTGTGGTAAGTTTATTTTTATAATTTATAAATGGGGTAATTTAAAAAAATTTAAATCTTGCCAGAAAATTTATCTTACATTTATAAATTTATAATAAACATTTATTTTCGAAAAATAAAAAATATAAACTATGAGGTTGGATATGTAATTTCGCTTAAAATAACTTTTTTAAAACCAAAAGAGAATATATTTGGTTGAATATGATCATTAATTGATTATATGTCAAGGTTTTTAAGTAACTATATGTAAAGATTTGCTAGAAGACAATCATAAGAAAATAAAATACAAAACTTGTGAGTTTTTAAGTCTTGAATCGATAAGATCGGTATTTAATCATCCACAAATTAGCAAAAATACATAAAAACACTTGATTAAGGTGTCGTTTACCCGAACACTTACCCGTTAAGCACTTATCGATAAAATCCAACATCACTTACTTAACGGGTAAGATTTTAGTCCACCAAAACGGAATTGTATGTACAATTTACCCGGTAAGCGCTAACCGTGGTAAGATTCTTGGTCCTTTTATATTCATCCAATAAGATGATGTGACTTGGTAAGCGTGACGCCTTAAATATCTATATCAATCGTATACTTATACTTTATAATAATATCAATCAAAATTTTTTATATAATTATAACCAAATCAACTATTATGAAAGATTAATTTAAAGTGAATTGACGGGAAGCATAACAATTTAACTTTGAAAATCATTAACTAACCATCTGTTGATAACTGATATTATGTAGTTCAATTAAAATTAGAGAAAATAATATAATCATGATTAAGAAAGTATAAATAATTAAATATACTATACTAAAATATTTACATATTTATATTTTTGAAAAAGGTTCAAACTCATAATCCAAAAGTCAGTTGATAAGTGATATCTTTTTTTCCAAGTAATTAGATCTCTTATGATAATTCTAAAGGTGTTTCGTTGACAGAATTGAATTTTGATAGAATTGTAATTCGTCGAAGAAATTCGACTTTGAAGTAAAAATTGATATGAAATTGCAAAAAGAAAATCACGACAATTTAGTGATTATTTGTATCAAATCCCATACTAATTTCAACAAATCTCATATTAATCATGACACATTAATTCGTATATATTTATGATATTTAATAATATAATTAAATAAAAAAATATTCAATATTGGGCCCATTTCGAAGGTATTGACGAAACGATTACAATGGTATAATTTGTAAAAAATAGAAATTTTTTTAATGCATTTTAGTTCATATACATAATTTATGTTTATATGATAAAAGTCTAAAATGAAAAATAAAAAAGTAAGGGATTAAAAGTAAACTACATACCTAATTATAAGGGTAGTAAATGTAACGTATAAATTAAAAAAATTGAATTAAAGAGAGATTTAAGGAGGAGTGAATGTGGGTGTGATAACTGAACTTATAATGTAAACTGCGTCCAGATACATGTTTAGGCGGGAAAATACTGAAGTCGGCTCACCAGAAAACGACACGTGGCATGCTAGTTACTTATTTATTATATGTATAGATAGATTTCCAGGTTGTTTAAACTAACTAAAAAAATTGAAAAATTTAAATTTTGACCGGGTCAAGTAGAACAAGAATTTTGACTTGCATTCTTGTTTTACAGGATGACTGTAAACACTAAAATACAACTTTTAATATATCCAGTCAGCTTTAGAAAAATATGATTTATGGGTCTTATAGAAAAATGAATTTTAATTAATGGGTGTGTGTGTTGTATTTTGTTTAGAAAGGAAAGAAAATAAAAGAAAGATGAGAATATTGCTTGGAGAATCCATGGGAGGAGCAATGGTTCTCCTGTTACATAGGAAGAAACCAGAGTATTGGGATGGTGGAGTCTTGGTGGCACCCATGTGTAAGGTATGTGCTCCTTCCTTTTCTCTTTTTTTCTTCTTTTTTTAATTGTTTTCAAGAATGGCAACTAAAATATATTATATTTCCACTTAATTTTCATATATTTTGGCTATAAACAAATTATTTGAAATAAAACTTATTTTCATTTGACTTTAATTTTAAGTAACATACTCATAAAAAAATTATTCTCTACTTGATATATGATAAATACCTAAGTAACTGGTTTAAATATTAACTATTTATTATGCTGACGTGACAAATGATTTAATATACAACTTAGTATTATAAAGTCATTTTGTAAGGGCATCCGTAATGGTCAAGTCTTTGAAAGACTTGATCTATTTGCCACATCAACAAAAAGTCATCTTCAAATAGCTACTCCTATGGTCAAGTCTTCCAAAAACTTTTTTTTTTGCATTTTTAATTCATTTTTAATATATACACATAAACTATCCTCATCTATTTGAAATGTTTTATAAATCTCCTTCTATTATTTGTCGTTATTTAAAGCACATATCCGTTTTTTAAAACAAATATTATACAACAATAACATAAAATTTAATAAAAATATTACAAAACGATAATGAAAAACTTAAAGTAAACCTAAATTCCATATTTCTTCTTAATTTCCTCGGTCAACATTTGTTGATACATTAGTTGTTTGTTTCCTTGCGTATTTTTCATTAACATTTTTAGCTCGTTGATTTTTTTTGAAGACTTGTACGAATCTTTTAGCTCCTTTAAGTGTTCAGCTACACCATTTATCGTGGACATCCGTAAAGTGCCGTCCAAAAAATTGTGCCGTCCAAAAAAGAAAAACAAAAAGAACCTATATATACTTTAAACTATAATATAATATATTTTGTTAAAAATAATAATAACTATATAATTTATATTTAATAAATGAATCATTGAATGAAAGTGGAAAACTAAAAGTATAAACCAATGATAGTTGAAGGGTTAAATATAAACATTTATTAACTCTTCAAACACTTGACATCCACCAAGTTATTGGATGTCAAGTCATTATTCAAGCTTTAACTCGAATAGTTAAATTTATTATCAAGTCTTTTACTTAACCATTGGAAATGCTCTAATATACATGATTTCACGTGGTCCATACATTTACAAATACAGGAGGAGGGATATAAATTTAAATAAACAAGATTTCTAATTTAAATGCTAAACTACAAGGTTTACATGAAAAGTATCCAAGGTTAGGAGTTGTGTTGCAGCATGCATAGTGTCAGATCCAAGTTTTTTGCATAGTGGGGACACTTTTAAGGTAGGTTAAAGGTTTGGAAAGCCGTTTAATGTATTTTTAGCCTAATTTTATGGTTTCGAGAGATTTTTGAAGTTTACGGTTGATTTTGAGGAATTTTTAAGTTTTTTTGTCGATTACAAGGGACTTTTTCGATTTTTTAGTTGATTTCAAAAGATTTTTTTTTGTTTTTTGATTAATTTTGATGTACTTTCTTTGGTTTTTTGGTTGGTGGGGGAACAGACAGAAAATCACTGGAAAACCATGATAGAACGTTAAAAAAATTGGTTTTTTACACTAGAAAAATCATGTTTTTTTTGTTTTAGTGGTGAATGGGCCCCCACCTATATTACTCTACATCGGCCATTAAGCATGCATCTTTGCATAGATTCTCGATGGAAGTTTGAGGGATGAAATATTGATATTACCAAAATACGAAACATAATTAGAAAAGAAGTATCGATATTTTGAGGACGACATCATATTTTTACTATTTATTTCAGAGGAAAAAATCTTTTTGGCCCATACATTGAATTATGCAACTTTTATGGAAATTATAAAATTTCAATGAAAGTTTACATCAAATTAATAGTTTTACTTGAAAGGTATAATCATGATGTAATTCTCAAAAGCCCAAGGACTCAAATGCAAGTTTCAAAGAGTTTACATGCAATGCATGAAAATGTGCCTTATAGACGTATAAATAAATCAAGAAAAGGGTTGAATATCAAGAGTCAAATATGAGATTGAATGTCATTTTCTTATTTAATCATCTACCACCTTCATTTATTACATAAAGTGACTTCTAATTCCTTCAAATTTGAGGGGGGTAGTTATGGCAATTCAAGTTTTTTTTCTCACACAAGCCCAAAGGTGTTATTATCTTTTCGTCTCAAATAAAGCTTTCTAAAAAAATATCGTTGTATGTCTCTCTTGCGTAATATCTCAAAACTAACAACGTTTTCGTTCAGTTTTGAAATTAAGACGTGAAAAAGACAAGCATGCACATCATGCAATGTGGATGTAATGAATCGGGGCCAACAAAGTGACAACGATGCAAACCTAACACCAAAAATTAATATTTCAAGAAACTTATTTTTTAAGTTCAACGACTTATATAACATTTTTAGTTAAAGTCGTATGTGTATAAATCATGCCATTAATATCTTTTGTAACAATATGGGTTTTTGCACCATAGAACAAGATGTAAAATATGTTGTAAATCGAGAATGAAAATCACAAGAGCATCTCCAACAACATTGCTAAAATAGAAAAAAAAACGAGTTTTTATTTGCTATTCTTCTCCAACAACATTGCTATCTTGTTTGCTAAAAGAGAGATTCATGGAAAAATCTCTAAATATAGAGAACTCTCTATAATTCTCTAAATATGAGAGATAAATGATTATTTTATTCAACCCACCAATAACATAAATCTTTTATCATTTTATATTAAGTTTTTCTTTTAAAGTGTATTGGGAATATAAATTAGAGAATAATATACTAATATAATTTTAGTTAAAATCTCTAAAATAGCAAAGCTGTTGGAGATAAATGCAACTCTTTTTAGAGAATTTAACATCTGATTCTCTATTTTAAAAAAATTATAGCAAACCTGTTGGAGATGCTCTAACAATTTCTTCACTAAAAAATAAATTGATATTTGAACAAAATAGAATTTACATGTTATAAGTTTATACCTAAATAATATATATTGTATTATTTATAATTTCCAATTTAAATTTCACAGATTGCTGAAGATGTGAAGCCCCCTCAATTGGTCATTAATGTGTTGATGCAACTTGCAAAAGTAATCCCAACATGGAAAATTGTCCCAGGCAAAGATATTGTTGATCTTGCTTTTAGAGATCCTAAAATCAGGGAGGAGGTAAATTAACTTCTATTTCTATTTTTGTTTTACTATAAACATGTCTTAGAAAAGCTAACAATTTTCTACTTTTTATGTTTTTATGATAGGTTCGTAACAATCCGTTATGTTATAAAGGTCGATTACGTTTGCAGACTGCTAGTCAACTGCTAAACGTTAGTTTAGACCTTGAAAAAAGGCTCCAAGAGGTACGCTGGTTGTAATTTTCCGTGTCAGGTTTTCTTCTATGAAAGATTAGTGAGGAAATATTTCGTTTTAGGAAACCATTTTATGATACGTTTTGTTGTACCAAAATCATGTTATCTTCAAAGTAATCTAATCTTTTTGATTTACAGGTAACATTTCCGTTTCTTGTTGCCCATGGAGAAGCGGACAAGGTGACCGACCCAACGGTGAGCAAGCTTTTATATGAAACTGCTTCAAGCTTCGACAAGAAGTTTAAGTTGTATCCAGGAATGTGGCATGCTCTCACGTATGGAGAGTTCGAGGAGAACACTGATATGGTGTTTACAGACGTTATTAGTTGGATTGACGAGAGAATTTCCAGTGGAAACTCGAGATTGGAGAGAGAACAAAAGCGTGCAAATGATGAGATGGAAATTGATATTCTAACAAAGCGTAGTTGATGGATTAACATGAATACGATCGACATGGTTGAAAACTATTTTTCTTGATTATACTTGCATTGCGAATTCGCAAAGATTAAACACAAGTGTTAAAGAGGCAACATGTCATTATAAGAAGTTGGTTATTATATTGTTTACCACAAATTTTATTACTAGTTTTTGTATCATATCAAGTATCTACATAATGAATCGGTTGATTTCTCTTCCTTTAACTACTCAGATGTCTTGGTTCACTAAATATAATATTTAACTAAATACTGGTGACATGATAAAGACTTCATTTGATCGATTTTTGTGGACCTAACTTGAAGAGGTATTTTATTAACGAAGGGTGATTACATACTTTTAGAATGTGCATATGCTTATACAACGACTATTACAATATCACGTACCAAAAAACTTTGATAGACAAACATGTTTTAAGGACTCAAAAGAATGATCGGACAGTCAAACTCTTTCAATGTCATTAAACTTCTAATAATATTAAGCACGTAAAACCAACTAATAATTTTTTTAATAATGGGTGGTTGTTATCACTATCTAGACTAGGAATGGCAACGGGCCGGTTTTTATGGTCCCTATCCCCGAAACCGATAAGCATCCCTGTCCCCGTAACCTTACCGATCCCCGTCGGGGATCTTATCGGGGATCCCCATCGGGTCATGCGGTTTCCCTGATCCCTGATGGGTAACTCGTTAAGAAAAAAAAGCACCGTTATTTGTTGGTTCGAACCGAACACGAACAAAAAAAAACACATATTTCTCAAACATAAAAAACACAATTTTCTCTAACACAAGTTCATTCGACCAAATACATATAATCCAACAAACATAATGAACAAAATGTCTTAAATTGCAATCTAAAGTAAAACAAAAGTTTAGACATAATCCTGTTAAAAAAAATCCCCGATCCCCGCCCCGTCCCCGTTAAGAGGTCCCGAACCCGACCCGAAACGTTCTGTTTTCGGGTTTCACCGTCGGTTTCGTTTTTTTTGCCATCCGTAATCTAGACCCGTCTTCATTGATGTTGACTTTGGGTTGACCATTGGATTATGATATTTTGATATATGATTCTATATTAAAGTTTTTTTTTTTTGTGAAGTATGAAAATACAAAAATCTTGTTTACAACTTATTATGTCATTCCCACAATTTTGCTTTTGGTTTTAAAAAAATATAAATAATCATAAAAGCACTAGAAAAAACAAAGTAAGAAAGAAGTTGTCAAAAGGAAAATGGCGACAACATGTTAGCTTATGGGCTAAGACTTGATACAAAGATATGGGCCGAGCCCGTGAGTGAGGCGCTGAAAGCCGACATGAAGCGTGATGGTTGATAGTTTTGTGTTTTGATGGATCAATATTAAAAGATACACGTTTAACAAAGATTATTATCTATTTATCTATTCAAAGCAAAGATATGTGCCATTGTTTAGTAAGATTGATACAAAGATATGTGCCATTGTTTAGTTTCTTATTATCTATTTATCTATTCAATTATTATGAGACATTAGTAAGATTGAATAAGATTTTCATAAAGGGTTATTTGGTCCATGGTTTATGAATTCTAACAAAATATGGTGGAATTAATCAAAATTTCATTGACTAAATTCTTTACGGGGTGGTTGGTTCATTGATTTTGAAGTAATTGGAATGGATACTTTATTTGACTAAATTCCAATTAATTTGTTTGTTTAACATATTGAAAATGATGGAATTCTTTGAAGTCTATTGAATTCCGCAAATTAAGGAATTCATCAATCCTCGACATAAGTGAAAGAATTGAATTCCATCCATTTGCATCCAATTTAACCAACATTGACCACCACTTGTCCGTACAACAACCATGCTACTACTCTCACTGTCACGCCGCTACACCTAACCCCACACCACCACAACACTATTGTCGCTATCACAACCGCCACCCACCCATGCCCACCCCACCGACCATCATGCCACTACTATCACCATCACAGCTACCACCCCCACCCCACCCCACCCCACAGACCACCATGCCACTATTGTCGTCGTCACAACAACCACCTCACCCCACCCACCCTGCTTGCACCAACCCGACCCTGCCCACCATACCTTCCTTACCCGGCCCTGCCCTGCCCACCCCACACACTCCACCCACCCCATACCCCATGACCTTCCCACCCCACCACCCACCTCACCCACCCCCACTATATATTCCTCTACCCTGCCTTACCCACCCCCTATCATGCTCACCCACCCACCTACCCAACCTATCCTGTCCTGCCCACCCCATCCACCCATTTTTCTGTGCCCACCCCTACCTTGGTGGTATTGGTGGCAGATGGCCTAAACCACCCTGCCCCCATCCCCACCCCACCAACCGGCAACCACCCCCATTACTATTGTCATCACATCTACCACCCCTACATACTGCCTCAATCTCCACCACACCCTACCCACCACCACACTACTAATGTCGTTGTGATAGGTATCACCCCCTGCCATCACCCACTCACGAGGAGGGATGGGGGCATGGGTGTCCTCCCTCTACCACCCACCAACTATACCACTAATGTGGGGGTGGGATGATGGATGGTTGGGGGATGGGGTGGACAAGAATGCGGTGGGCACGATGGGAGGTGGGTTGGAGCAGGAAAGGGACAAATAAGGGAGGGTAGGGGTAGATAGGGTGGGGTAGGGTGGTGGGTAGGGTGTGTAGCGGTTATCAAGTTCAACCACCCACGGTCTGTACCTTAAGTCCTCCGTTGTGGATTGCACAGTCATCAATGTAACACCCTCAAATTTGGAAAGAGCAACTAAAATAAACCTTCGATAAATTAACCAAATAAATGATAAACTCCCTTCTATAAATCCATTCTTGGAAACACCTCAACTTTAAAACATAAATAACTTCAACGTTTATTAACTTAAGCCAAATACTAAGACTAAATAAGGTCAGGTGTTACTGAACTCAAATATAAGTTGATATTCCGAAAGTGTGGAAGAATTCACCAAACTATTCCTTTCTCGAGCATACCACTAGCACTCATCTCTCCACGGTGTCGCTAGTACTATTCCCCAACCGGAACCTGATGCACATGCCGACGAATAAGAAGGTTAGGCTAACGTCTAGTGAGTTCGAGAGTTTTCATCACGATTAAATAATTCGTTAAACGAAAAGAGTGCAACTAAAATCATGATTTGCAGAAGGGTTTATATTAAATATGCAAACAACCCATTTTCCAACGCACACAAAACTCTTGTGACGAAAGTACCATAATATAACATTTCCCAAATGAACTCAGATCCGAAACTCACTCGATACGTGAGTAAATGTTTAATTCCCAAATAATGTGAACGTGAATAACACTCTATTATTCGAAACATCCAAACATGGATGAGGCATAAAACACAACCCATAAATCATGGAAAACAATCCATATAAATATAATGCGTCACCGAAAACATGGATAAAAATAAATACCCAAACAACACCTTTAGGTGATGGGGGAGACCCGCTTCCTTTGTATGTGGCGGAACACAAAGTTAAGCCACATAACTATGTTATTGAACTACACATCAGATCGTGACTCTGTTGTCTGCTTTAATAAGCTCCAACTCAAGTCGGACTCCATTGCCTGCTATAATAAGCTACACCTCAAGTCCCACACCCAGCAATGGGTGGCACCACCGTATCCTTTATTGCCTGCTGTGCCCAGCTACATCTCAAGGATACACGATCTTATTGTTCATTCTCTAGTAAGTTACACCTTAAGGTTCCCATTGAACCTTTATTGCCTACTTACTAGCTTTCAAGAATTGGAGTCTCGACTCCTTACTTGATAACTCAAGATGTTCAATCCTAGTGCACAAATGTTAGAACATCAAACCACAGACCCAAAATTCCGGAGTACAACCCAATACAGTTCCTCTCCACAACATCGGGACACAAAATGCCAAAATGACATTCTTCCCAAAGTGAGAATACCAAGACTCTCCACTATATAAGAATGACTGACTCATATGCCTATGGATCCAACGCATTACAGTCTAATAGTACATGCCTCCATTTGAATGACACATACACACACTCAAAACATGTACTCTCCAAATAAAGTGCAATAAATGCAACTTACATCCAAAGCTCCATATTAAATTATTAAAACCGGACAAATGTCCTCAAGACTCAATAAAGTTATAAACCGAGCCATAAGTCAACCAAAGTCAATTGACACTTATAAAAAGTCAAATAATGCAATAAAACGTATATAACCCACATTTATGCGAAACATGCTGCATAGACATGAATAACTCAACACAACTCTAGATTAAGACACAACATTTTCCAAAGCACACCTCAATGTGTATTTATACCAAAAGAGTTACATCCATAAGATAAATCATTAAAATAACAACACTTAAGATTTATTCGTCAAAATACCCAAAATACATATTTTTTCAAAACCAAAAAGGTTTACAACTTCTAAGATGTTCACAAGGTCGGGAATGACCAAAATCCGATGACCCGCACGTTCGTACTTTTCAAAACGTACAATCACGTAACCTATGCATATTTCCAACAACACTAAGGGTGCGTTTGGTACGCAGACAGGATAGAACATGACATGACATAACAGAACAGGACAGAATAGCTGTTCAACGTTTGGTAGACAAAATTGGATAGAACAAAACAAATAACATTAGATAAAATATAATAAATAAGATTTAAAGAATAAATAAAAAATAAAATAGAACGTGTATTTGATGTTTTAGAATAGAATTATATTTTATTTTGAGGTTATATTGGTAAATTATAAGTCTGTTCCACCTTGTTCCATGAAGTGGGGGTGAAACATGCCTGTTCTACTTTGTTCCACTTTATTTCTGTCTGTTCCACATAAAAATCCTACCAAACGTGGGACAGTGATCCATGTTCTGTTATGTTCTGTCATGTTCTGTCCTCTTCAGTGTACCAAACAAACCCTAAAAGTACATTTTTACTAGATAACCTCCATTTATGCAATAACTTATCAAAACACTCTCATTTGTACCTTATTCACCAAATTTCCCAAAAATCCCAAATGTGGGTGTTTTACAAGGTTTATAAAGTTAAACACTTCAAAATAATCAAAACCCACTAATAATGACTCAACAATTGGTAATTTCATGTAGACCGCATAAAAACTTTAAAATGGACATTTTTGGCATGTATAACGTTTTCACAAATCAACTTCAACCCACCTTGCTAGATTTAGGCTAAATCTAGATTTTCCCCAAACTTGAGCTTCTTTGAAGAAACTTGAATACTCAAGCCCAAAACTTCCAAAAACCTAGATCCACAAGTTTTCAACCATAAATATTCATATTTAAACACTTAAAATCGTTCCCCCAAACATATTACATCACCATCTCCATAATGACCAAAAACCCTAATTTGGCCAAACTTTTCTCAAAATCGTCCAAACCGAAATTGGAGAAATAAAACACTAGGAAATCATCAATAAAGCATTTATAATCCATAAAGAAGTTTGGAAATGGAGGGGATAAACTTACCACTTAGGTTTTGGTGAAAACCTAGAAAACCCTAGAAATTCTTGATGATGAAGATGGAGATGGAGAGTTTTCGGTATCTAACTTCTTTCCTTCAACTTGATGGAGTAATAACACTTATGGACTCAAGGATTTGTGCAATCAATGTCCCAAAATCGCCATAAATGAGGTAGGTTTCACCTTGGGAGAATTTAGAGAGGTTTGGGAAGAAAGTGAGAAGTGAGAATGAGTAATAGGCTGAAATCCTGCTTTTGACAACACTCTGCCCCCTGAGTGCGACATTGACAGCGATTTTGACACTGTCAATGTCGTTGTCATAGTCGCCCAGGAGGTACCGTATGCTGCTCTTTGGCTGCGACTGTGCCAGGTGCGTCTATGACACTGTCATAGTCGTCGGGCATTGTAGCCGGACCCGTACTAAGCCCCGAAACTCGACTTTTTCAACGCCAACACTCCCAATACTCTAAGGGACTTTAATTAATGGCTTCCCAACATAAATCCCACCATTTACAAACTGAAAAGTGTTCGAGTGATATTTACTTACCGAAATTACGGGTGTTACAATCCTCCCAACCTTAAAAGAGATTTCGTCTTCGAAATCTAGTTCTTACATGTAACGTCCCAAAAATTACAAGGAAATTTAAATTTTCTAGAACATATATTCCATTATAAAACAACCACATTTTTAATAAACCGTAACTCAATTAAAGTTAATATCGTCAACTCAAACAGTCAAAAGAATTTATGCAGCGGAAATATTATAAATAAAATCTAAAAGTTCAAAAGTGTAAATTCCAACAATTTCCGACGCCTGCGCTTTGTGTGTACCGTCAAGCCCGACTGCCGCTCGCACCTGCAGTCACAACATATTGGGGAAGGGTAAGCTAAACGCTTAGTGAATCCAACCACACACGTAGGTAGCAACCCCACGCATATCACCCCTACTCGCAAGTAGGCAACATCACCATCACTACGAATATCAAGCCACATAATGATTATTATATAAGTACGAACCTCGGTCCCACCGAGTACACAAAACACATTAATACAAGCTCAGTCCCACCGAGCCCTCGGTCCCACCGAGTAAAGATTACCGTACTAGCTTAGTCCCACCAAGCCCTCGGTCCCACCGAGTAAAGATTACTGTACTAGCTTAGTCCCACCAAGCCCTCGGTCCCACCGAGCCCCTCAGTCCCACCGAGGTGTACACATGCATATATATATATATATATATTCCACATACGAATTTAACAAATCACAACCAGTTATCACATCCCATCTAATTCATGTAAGCACATAAATACACGTAATAACATGTAACACAAAAGAACGACATACATGAAATTCCTAACTACGCGGTGAGAGAACTCACCTCAAAGCAAAGCGACGCGCTCCCGAGCCGCAACACCAGCAAGTCAACCTTCCTCACATTTTCCCACCTAATTACGCACTAAAAACGTCAACGAAAGGTCCCAACTCACGACACCTTTACTAGATTTTATAAGACTAAACATTCCAGCTTTTTATCTAAAACACGGGTCTGTTCGGGACCTGATTTACCCCCTAAAAACTGATAAATACAGAAATCAAATTCCATAATCACGAAGTTCTAAGTTTCACGGTTCCAGGGACGTATCGCACGCGTCCTAACGATTTTTCTATAATTTAATATGGATTTTACAAGAACGATTCGCAGAACAGCGAGAAACAGAACCTTTCAGTACAAAACGACGATTTGACATAGGCTACGGTCCGAACTGGTTTTTCCCCAAAACATAGAAAAGTTACTAGGCTCAGAATGGGAACTTGTGACACCAGTTTCATCCCAATCCGTCATTCCTATCAGGAGTTATGCTCCATACAAAACAGGGACAGAAAGCTGTCTAAAATCCCGACCTGCTGTAAAAACCACACTTTTTCGCCTAGCTAGAGGCCGAACAAAACTTTCTCTAAAACACGAAAAACGTGCCCGACACAGAATGTGAACCGTGGGCACCGGATTCTCCTCAATCCGAGTTACGACGAGAAAGTTACGCACGATTGAAGAACTGGACAGAACACTAAAAAAATTACATAAAATGATAACCTTTTGAACTTGATCCCAATAAGACGTCTTAATCCAAACAGACTCGCAAAACAACTTGACTTACTGTTTTAGGGTTACCATGGTCTGAAACACACCAAGCACCACCCACTGCCGCCTCCGGAGGTGGTGGTGATTGGCGGTGACACGGTGGTTGCGGTTTACAATTTCCGACGAAGAAAACATCAATAAAACGAACGGGACACTTACCTTAACGGAATCCTTCTTCTTCCTCCTTTCCGACCAGTCCCGACGCTGGTTCCCTCACGCCGGTGATCGCCTCCTTCCTCCTCTCGACTCTCGCTCTCTTTCTCTTTCGGTCTCTCTCTCTTTTCTTCTCGGTTTCACTTCCCTTTCTTCTTGGCCGAAAACAACAAGGGGAAGGGAAAGAAAATAGCTAAGGGTTTTGGGGGAGGATTGTTAAGATGAAACCGAAGGGGAGGGGAGGGGTCGTGCCTCTTGGCCGATCCTCTTGCCCAACTATGGAGAAAGTCCCAAACAGCCCCTCAACTTACACTTCTTAGCAAAATCCCACAAAGGTTACTTCACTTAACTTTTTGGCCCGACTCGGCTAACCCCGCTAACGGAAACCACGTTAATTAATTAAATGCTCCTTTTTTTTAAAAAAAAAAAGGAATAGCGAGAATACATACCGGGATACGGGCTTTACAACTCTCCCCCACTTGGATTAGACTTCGTCCTCGAAGTCTATGCCCGTGAATAGCTATAGATAGGTCTCCCACATCTCAACCTCAGGTTCCCAAGTTCACTCGGAACACTTTCGGTGTTTCCACTAGACCTTCACTAACTGGAATTTAAGATTTCCCACACCGCCTAAAAATCTCTCGAATACTTTTCTTACCACAAAACTCCTTCAAGCACACCGCAAGTATGATCGGAGGAACATTCCAACAACTGGATTCATTCCTAGTCAAACGACTTCGGTTGTCTCCCAACCATAGATAATCAAAACATCCCGATTCAAATTTCAAGCTCTAACCATTCTAAAGTTGCTCACCAATATACCCTACAGGATACTTGAATTCGATCATTCCTATCATTAACTGTCGATTAACTTTCACGAGTTCTATTAGACTCCCACAATTTATTCCACATGAATTATCAAACTAGTAAATTTATAATCATCCACGAAGGTCACTCCACCACAACCATTCACCACAAGCAAACATCTCAGGATTACTACTACCATCAACATAATTTCCTTAAAATCGACTACAATTCCCCAATTACACTAAGGCATTTGGCCTTAAGCCCGAAAGTCGACACCTAAGTATACTATTTACCTCAAAAATTCTACGCATTTATCCTCTTTATTACAAAGGGCAGCATTCCCTAATCGATACTATTCGTCCTACAGTACCCACACGCGTGGGATACCCAACCTTCCATTAAGACCGAGCAATTGACCCATGACTATCACGGACAACATTCGGAATTTCCCTCGAAACTCTCTCGCTATTGGCATTTTCCTCCAAAACTGCCACCTCCTGAGCACTACCTATCGACTCGAGAAGAGGTGCAACCACTGTTAACCGTTGACACAAGCCCCACAGTGGCTCACCATCCAGATGTCGACTAAGTGCGTCCGTAACAACATCCGCTTTACCGGGGTGGTAAAGTATCTCACCATCATAATCCTTGACCACGTCAAGTCACCTCCTCTGACGCATGTTGAGGTTTTGCCGGTCATCAAGTACTGGAGGCTTTTATGGTTAGTGTATACACTTGACGCCATACAAATAGTGCCTCCAAATCTTGAGAGCAAACACCACCAATTCTTACATACCCTCCGGCAAAGTCAGCATCGGAGCCTCGCATAACGCCTGCGTAGCTCCCCAAAGCCCTCTGCTGCTCTTCACCCCAACTAAAAGCCGCAGATTTCTTCGTCGATCGGGTCATCGGTAAAGCAATCTTGGAGAAATCCTGAATGGATCTCCGAAAGTACCCTGCTAACCCAAGAAAACTCTGTACTTCAGTGAGAGTCTTTGGCACTTCCCACCATATCACAGCCGTAATCTTGGCCGGATCCACCATAATACCATTCTAGTTCACGACATGTTCTCGAAAGTGGACCTCTCGTAACCAGAACTCACACTTGGAGAGCTTAGCATACAACTTCTCCCGCCTCAAAACTTCCAAAACTTCTCGCAAATGCATCTCATGCTCTTCCTTCGACTTCGATTACACAAGAATATCGTCGATGAACACGATCACCGATCGATCCCACATAAGGCTACATACCCGGTTCATGAGGTCCATGAACGCTGCGGGTGCATTGGTGAGCCCGAGAGGCATCACCACAAACTTGTAAATAGCCATGACGTGAACGAAAGGCCGTCTACTCCGTATCCTCTCTCCTCACCCGCATTCGATGATACCCCGATCTCAAATCAACCTTAGAGAACCACGAGGCTCCCTGAAGCTGATCGAACAAGTCATCGATCCTTGGCGGAGGATAACGATTCTTCACCGTAAGCTTATTCAACTCACGATAGTCTATACACATCCGTTGGGACCCGTCTTTCTTTTTCACAAACAGAACCGGGGCTCCCCACGGTGGACGACTCGGCTTGATGAACTCCTTTTCGATAAGTTCCTGCAACGAGTGTACAACTCCTTCATTTCCGGTGGAGCCAAGCGATAAGGTGCCTTGGCCACCGGAGCAGCATCCAGAATCAAATAAACGTGGAACTCTACCTGTCGCTCGGGAGGTATCCCCGGTAACTCCTCGGGAAAATACGTCAGCAAACTCCCGTACAACTGGCACATCCTTCACAGACTTCTTCTCTCCGTCGACGCGCGTGTCGCTCACATACGCCAAAATTCCCTGACCACTGTGCTGCAAGTACCTCTGAGCCCTCGCAGCCGAACATATCGCTGAGGTCCGCCTGGGCAAGCCGCCCTGAACTAGCATTTCTCCCCCACTTGGGGTTCGAACTCGTACTTGTTTGCGACGACAAACAATCTCCGCATCGTACGCATCCATCCAATCCATGCCCACAGTCACGCACAACTCCCGCATAGCGATCAGAATCAAATCAATCAGGAACCTCACACCAGAGATCTCCATAGTGCACCCCCGGTACACGTCAGTAACCGTCGAGGTCCTGTCTTCAGCAACTGCAACCACAAGTGGACAGCCTAACCGTCCTACAACTCAGCCCCAAACACTCACTGACTATGTGAGACACAGAAGGATGAGTAGCCCCTGCTATCAATCGTCACCATAGCAAGCACCGAGTTAACCAAGAACGTACCTGTCACCACTTTATACGTAGCTTGTGCCTCCTCCACTCCCAGTTGACGAACTCTACCTCGGGCCGCCTCCATCACTACAGCAAGTGAAGCATACTGCGCGGTACTCACGAACTCCCTGATCTTGGTACGTAACATATCCTTGCACCGTGTCCTCTTCATGTCCTCAAAAGCAGCATGCTAAGGATAGAATAATGTCATTTCCGTAAACTTTCGGTTCACCTCCTTTATGGCCTCCGCAGTCTGATAGAGCTCCAAGAACTCTTTGGCACTCCTCTCCATCTCCACTAGAGGCACATGCTCTACACGAAACATACGACGAACTCCTCCCAGGTCAAGTATTGCGCCCGTTAAGCGTCAAAGCAATAGCACACCAGTCTTTCGCTCCGTCTCGTAACAGATTCACCGCGAAGCGAACCTTCTAGTTCGCAGGACAACCACCGATAAGGAATGTGCACTTTATAACCGATCCCGACCCTCTTGTTCGGGGCTGCCCACCCGCAGGGGGTGGAATCGCCGCGATGCGCTCCTCCATCGACACTATTACCTCATCACGAATGGCGGTAATAATTTCGGGGATCGCCTCCTCAAAATATGCGTCACCTCGACCGCAAACATCTCACGAATCTGATCAGCAATAATTCCAGCATCAGCATCTGGATCAACATTGTTGTTCCTCCTTAACGAGCTACTAGCACACATTAAAACCTGCTAACTACGCTCACACTCAACTCTTCGGATTCTCCGTGACTTTCCCCGACTCGAGCACGGATCCTGTGCTTCAGATAGTAGGAGCTCTGCTACTACCCTTCACACCTATCCTTACTCGTTTCGAGTCCTGTCCCGGGACGTCCAAGTAGTTGCTTACCACAAACTAACACATATGCCCATTCCGACATATGCAAACACTTTTCCTAGCTCCCTAGAAAAGTCGTAATACCCCACCACCCTTGCTAGAACGGAACCCCCACTAGCCCTGATGAGTCGCCTCGTAAACGCACCGTCGTATACAGTGAAACCAGATAGACATTCGAATATAAAATTCTATCCTACAACGGTTGGACTCAAACAAGAGCTGTGCAATAGAACTAAATCCAACATTCTAAGGCTATTTAGTTCCTACTGTATACAACCTAAGGTGCATTCACATAACAACCTATCAAGGCTAGCATGAGTTCCTAATAGCAAGTAACAAGTATACAGTACCACAAAATCCACGTAAGCAATCTAGCATACATACTCCTATGTTCTAGAAAGCAATCTAGCATACGTACTCATATGTAAACGCTATTCCCAGCTCACTAGGAATTTCATCTCATCCCACTACTCTTGCTACAACGGAATCCCTGTTAGCCATAACGAGTTGCCTCACGAATACCCAGTCGCACGCAGCGTGAATCAAATAGACATTCGAATACAAGATTTTATCCTAGAACGGTTGGACTCAAACAAGAGCTGCGCAATAGAACTAAATCAAATATTCTAAGGCTATATGATTCTTACTGCATGCAACCTATAGGGCCTTCACTTGACAACCTACTATAACTAGCATTGATTCCTACTAGCAAGCAGTCATCGTACAGTACAGTGTAAACAACCTCGGCAATCTAGCATGCATACCCTATGCCTAGAAAGCAATAAATACACTAAGTGTTGTACCTTCCCAATTGGCGTCGGCTGACTGTACACACTGCGCCCACGATCACCGTTTCCCAAACGGGCTTCCTCCGTTCATTTATTTTCAAAGATTTTAATAAGAGAGTTTAAAAACTTCATAGCCGCAACTTGAGACCAAACACACCGAGATGTGTTTGATTCACTCAAGCTGTGCTCTGATACCAAGTTGTAACGTCCCAAAAATTACAAGGAAATTTAAATTTTCTAGAACATATATTCCATTATAAAACAACCACATTTTTAATAAACCGTAACTCAATTAAAGTTAATATCGTCAACTCAAACAGTCAAAAGAATTTATGCAGCGGAAATATTATAAATAAAATCTAAAAGTTCAAAAGTGTAAATTCCAACAATTTCCGACGCCTGCGCTTTGTGTGTACCGTCAAGCCCGACTGCCGCTCGCACCTGCAGTCACAACATATTGGGGAAGGGTAAGCTAAACGCTTAGTGAATCCAACCACACACGTAGGTAGCAACCCCACGCATATCACCCCTACTCGCAAGTAGGCAACATCACCATCACTACGAATATCAAGCCACATAATGATTATTATATAAGTACGAACCTCGGTCCCACCGAGTACACAAAACACATTAATACAAGCTCAGTCCCACCGAGCCCTCGGTCCCACCGAGTAAAGATTACCGTACTAGCTTAGTCCCACCAAGCCCTCGGTCCCACCGAGTAAAGATTACTGTACTAGCTTAGTCCCACCAAGCCCTCGGTCCCACCGAGCCCCTCAGTCCCACCGAGGTGTACACATGCATATATATATATATATATTCCACATACGAATTTAACAAATCACAACCAGTTATCACATCCCATCTAATTCATGTAAGCACATAAATACACGTAATAACATGTAACACAAAAGAACGACATACATGAAATTCCTAACTACGCGGTGAGAGAACTCACCTCAAAGCAAAGCGACGCGCTCCCGAGCCGCAACACCAGCAAGTCAACCTTCCTCACATTTTCCCACCTAATTACGCACTAAAAACGTCAACGAAAGGTCCCAACTCACGACACCTTTACTAGATTTTATAAGACTAAACATTCCAGCTTTTTATCTAAAACACGGGTCTGTTCGGGACCTGATTTACCCCCTAAAAACTGATAAATACAGAAATCAAATTCCATAATCACGAAGTTCTAAGTTTCACGGTTCCAGGGACGTATCGCACGCGTCCTAACGATTTTTCTATAATTTAATATGGATTTTACAAGAACGATTCGCAGAACAGCGAGAAACAGAACCTTTCAGTACAAAACGACGATTTGACATAGGCTACGGTCCGAACTGGTTTTTCCCCAAAACATAGAAAAGTTACTAGGCTCAGAATGGGAACTTGTGACACCAGTTTCATCCCAATCCGTCATTCCTATCAGGAGTTATGCTCCATACAAAACAGGGACAGAAAGCTGTCTAAAATCCCGACCTGCTGTAAAAACCACACTTTTTCGCCTAGCTAGAGGCCGAACCAAACTTTCTCTAAAACACGAAAAACGTGCCCGACACAGAATGTGAACCGTGGGCACCGGATTCGCCTCAATCCGAGTTACGACGAGAAAGTTACGCACGATTGAAGAACTGGACAGAACACTAAAAAAATTACATAAAATGATAACCTTTTGAACTTGATCCCAATAAGACGTCTTAATCCAAACAGACTCGCAAAACAACTTGACTTACTGTTTTAGGGTTACCATGGTCTGAAACACACCAAGCACCACCCACTGCCGCCTCCGGAGGTGGTGGTGATTGGCGGTGACACGGTGGTTGCGGTTTACAATTTCCGACGAAGAAAACATCAATAAAACGAACGGGACACTTACCTTAACGGAATCCTTCTTCTTCCTCCTTTCCGACCAGTCCCGACGCTGGTTCCCTCACGCCGGTGATCGCCTCCTTCCTCCTCTCGACTCTCGCTCTCTTTCTCTTTCGGTCTCTCTCTCTTTTCTTCTCGGTTTCACTTCCCTTTCTTCTTGGCCGAAAACAACAAGGGGAAGGGAAAGAAAATGGCTAAGGGTTTTGGGGGAGGATTGTTAAGATGAAACCGAAGGGGAGGGGAGGGGTCGTGCCTCTTGGCCGATCCTCTTGCCCAACTATGGAGAAAGTCCCAAACAGCCCCTCAACTTACACTTCTTAGCAAAATCCCACAAAGGTTACTTCACTTAACTTTTTGGCCCGACTCGGCTAACCCCGCTAACGGAAACCACGTTAATTAATTAAATGCTCCTTTTTAAAAAAAAAAGGAATAGCGAGAATACATACCGGGATACGGGCTTTACATTACACCATGTATTCAGATATTACAATCAAAACCAATTAAATTTCCTCGGTCCCCAGAGACAACTCAGTCCTTTCCCGTTGTGTTTAAACCTTGATCAAGAATTTCCACAAACGGCAACATCCTGCGATCCTATCTCCCACACGCCACTCAAACTGTGTGAGGAACATGAGTGTGACACACCCCACAACACGGAGAACAAGCCCGACTGTCTTGACATCTACCTCCTAGGGGGGGTCTTCCAGAGATATACTCCTATATATCATTGTTTCTCCCAAAAGAACCATTTCTTCTCTAGGCATGCAAATCTTTGGCTTAATCCAGTCTTAGACGACATTAACCACATGCCTGACAAAAATGTCATATTGATCCCCATGTTGTTCTCACGTCTACTATACATTTCGTTACATTACACTCATATCAGAGTGAACTTGTAACTTTTCCCAAGCTTAGAATGATCCATACTTTCCCAACGGTAGATCCCAACTTCCAATCAGTCGAGATCTACAAGCTTTTAAACTCTTTCTCCAACCAACCCAAGGTACGATCACCATCGAGATCGACAAAATTCCCAAATTCAACCGTTCTCGCTATTGGACTGTCACTTAACTTTTACGAGTAGAATCAAACTCCAAAATAGTCGGTCGTCCTTGACTCAAAGAGTATCCAACTCCCAGAATACATCCAATTGACAGGTTTACCACAAACATTAGCAGAAGATACCGCGAGTCTAACCCTCTAGTTGCAAAAAGTACATCGACTTGCAATTTTGCAAACTTACCACTCGGCTTACGGTACTATCACACGACGGAATACCCAACCTTCCACTGTCAAGGTTTTATACGCCTCACCCTTAATCAGGGTTGCTTAACCTTTCAAAGAGTTCAAGGTTTTCAAGTGAAAGACTTAACAATTATGTCAATCGAAAATTTCATAAGAGTTTTCAACACGAGTGTTTTTATGACAAATAGCCGTACGTGTAAAAATCTACTACAACTTACTCGGTAGTTGTGCAAAAATGGACACACTCGTCCGACATATAAAAATTATTTTGAAAACCACTTGATCACTATTCAGGTTACTAACGAAAATCAATAGTATGCTCAACAAACTTTTAATATGAACTGCCATTGTCCTAACACATATTTATTTATGCCATGTAAACATAATAGTTTTCCTGAAATAAATTAGTATGCGACAAATAATTTATACGAAACTCCAAAAGTGGAAATTCACTAACTCAAGTTCCAAAATTTTCTTATTTAGCCATATAATGACATGGAATAAAATTCTCCGACAAGACTCACATACATTAATGTGTTTTCTCAGAGTTTAGGAAAACGATAAGTGCATGTGACTTGATTGATACGTAAAATAATTTAAATCGACTTCAAATTTCAAACAGTACAAACGACATGCATATTTGCTCCAAAATAGTGGCTATATTGCCATGCATACCAATAAATCACTATAATGCATTTGCGTGAAACGATAACAAAAGTACCAACAACCGAAAGTGCATAAAGCAAAACATTAAGATAACTATCATGGTACCCTTATATGCTTACTCACGCCACGGGTATAAACCAATTCGTGCACTAGACAGTGTGCAACGATTTTTTTTGAGGATGTCCTAGGCTATGCCTAGACTAATCCCTTGGCAAATTATGACTGTAAGACATAAGCCTTGATTAAACCTCAGTGGCCACAAGTTGTGTACGCCTGGATTCGAACCCTTGGCAGATGGGATATTCTGCCACATCCCCTAGTGCCTTAACCAGTACGCTACAACCCTTGTGGTTAGTGTGCAACGAAATATACTAGCACAAAACTCAAAAGTGAAACCACATGCTATCAAGACCCCAAACGTCTCTTTTGGTTGTGAAAAGCCATGGGATAACACCCCTTCACAAACTCACACAAGGCAAGTGCTAAATAAAACTCGTAAATCAACACACGCCAAAATTCACGCCTACACTTTTCAAAGTTCATCCACGCGTCGCAACATGTCGTACATAAAGCTTCATAAGACTCAACAAAACTCCCATAAAACTCAGTGAAACTCAATGTCATTCAAACAGTCAAATGGTGCCAAAGTTTTCGTTTCCAATAATCAATTCACATGAGACAAAGTTATGACTAAAATATCATAATTCCAAAAATTTCCCTTTTGTTGCAATACGATACAATGTAACACTTCTCAACAAGACCCGCATGGAATAAATTTTCAATAAAACCCAAACACCAAAACAATGGAAATAACTCTTCATTCAAAACCTTGACATACGTGGAGGAGATCCAATATCAGCCATGAGTCGTAGTCACTTGTAGAAGACCCTAATCAACATTAAATATGAATATCGCAATATCCCGAAATAGCGTTTGGCAACAATGGAAATAAAGAAAATCTCGACAAAGCTTGCAACCGTATGCAATGAAACAACGTTATGCATGTTTTAAATCATGGTTTGAAATCTTGTGCGTGCTAGACATTTTCCAAGATCTCGCAATACAACCCACATGATGATTTGGAAACATGAAAAATAATTGACGCAACTTATTTTAGAAATAAATTTTGTGCATGGATTTGGTCGGCACTCAACGTCTCAAAACTACACGCCTCAATTTCCCAAATCACACTACCGTCATTCGAATGCTTAAACATCTCAAGGCAATAATTTGAAGTTGCATCGATTAACCTTACAAATTCTCCTCGAATTAAGGTCGATTCAATAAGCCAATGGTTCTAATTCAACCAACAATAGTCATCATACTTATATAGTGTCACTCCAAGCGACAATGCCATAATCATTAATTTCTTCTATAGGTTACTCGCTTAGAAACTTCTTCACTACCCCAACGATTGTCACATCAAAGCAATCCAAGCATACACATGTAACTTGTAGGTTTACCATAACACTTACCAGGTGCAATTATGAACGTACCGTACATGATCATCCTTGCTACCCTCGACGTGATTCTCGTTTCTAGCGACTCCATCAACCTCAAAATATCCTATCTTAGAGTGCCTAATGGTGCAATTTCACTTTCATTCACTTAAAAGAATGCTAGTTTGAGTCTGGGTATCCATAATCAACACCTAATTCTCTCAGACTTAAGCTCTGATACCAACTTGTAACACCCTCAAATTTGGAAAGAGCAACTAAAATAAAACTTCGATAAATTAACCAAATAAAGGATAAACTCCCTTCTACAAATCCATTCTTGGAAACACCTCAACTTTAAAACATAAATAAATTCAACGTTTATTAACTTAAGTCAAAGACTAAGACTAAATAAGGTCGAATGTTACTCAACCCAAATATTAGTTGCTATCCCAAAGTGCGGAAGAATTCACCAAGCTATTCCTTTCTCGAGCATACCACTAGCACTCATCTCTCCACGATGTCGCTAGTACTATTCCCCTCTGGAACCTGATGCACATGCCGACAAATAAAAAGGTTAGGCCAATGCCTAGTCAGTTCAAGAGTTTTCATCATGATTAAATAATTCGTTAAACGAAAAGAGTGCAACTTAAATCATGATTTCCAGAAGGATTTATATTATATATACAAATAACCCATTTTCCAACACACACAAAATTCTTGTGACGAAAGTACCAAAACATAGCATTTCCGTAAATGAACTCATATCCAATACTCACTCGATATGTGAGTAAATGTTTAATTCCCAAATAATAAACGTGAATAAGACTCTATTATTCGAAACATCCAAACACGGATGAGGTATTAAACACAACCCATAAATCATGGCAAATAATCCATATAAATATACTACGTCACCGAAAACATGGATAAATTTAAATACCCAAATAACACCTTTCGATGACGGGGGAGACCCGCTTTCATTGTATGTGACAGAACACAAAGTTAAGCTGCATAACTATGTTATTGAACTACACCTCAGATCGTGGTTCTATTGTTTGCTTTAATAAGCTCCAACTCAAGTCGGACTCCATTGCCTGCTATAACAAGCTACATCTTAAGTCCCACACCCAGCAACGGGTGGCACCACTGTATCCTTTATTGCCTGCTATGACCAGGTACACCTCAATGATACACGATCTTATTGCCTGTTCATTCTCTAGTAAGTTACACCTAAAGGTTTCCATTGAACCTTTATTTCCTACTTACTAGCATTCAAGAATTGGAGTCTCGACTCCTTACTTGATAACTCAAGATGTTCAACCCTCGTGCACAAGGGTTAGAACATCAAACCACATACCCAAAATTCCGGAGTACAACCTAATACGGTTCCTCTCCACAACACCGAGACACAAAATGCCAAAATGACATACTTCCCAAAGTGATAATACCAAGACTCTCCACTATATAAGAATGACTGACTCATATGCCTATAGATCCAACGCATTACAGTCTAATAGTACATGACTCCACTTGAATGACACACACACTCAAAACACGTACTCTCCAAATAAAGTGCAATAAATGCAACTTACATCCAAAGCTCCACATTAAAATATTAAAACCGGACAAATGTCCTCAAGACTCAAGAAAGTCATAAACCGAGCCATAAGCTCAACCAAAGTCAATTGACACTTATAAAAAGTCAAACAATGCAATAAAACGAATATAACTCACGTTTATGCGAAACATGCTCCATAGACATGAATAACTCAACACAACTCTAGATTAAGACACTACATTTTCCAAAGCACACATCAAAGTGCATTTATACCAAAAGAGTTACATCCGTAAGATAAATCATGAAAATAACAACACTTAAGATTTATTCGTCAAAATACCCAAAATACATCTTTTCTCAAAACCAAAAAGGTTTACAACTTCTAAGATGTTCACAAGGTCGGGAATGACCAAAATCCAATGACCCATCTGTTCGTACTTTTCAAAACGTACAATAACGTAAACTATGCATATTTCCAACAACACTAAAAGTACATTTTTACTAGATAACCTCCATTTTTGCAATAAATTATCATAACACTTTCATTTGTACCTTATTCACCAAATTTCCCAAAAATCCCAAATATGGGTGTTTTACAAGGTTTATAAAGTTAAACACTTCAAAATAATCAAAACCCACTAATAATGACTCAACAATTGGTAATTTCATGTAGACCGCATAAAAACTTTAAAATGGACACTAAGGGTGCGTTTGGTACGCAGACATGATAGAACATGATAGGACGGGACAAGACATAACAGAACAGGTCAAAACAGTTGTTCAACGTTTGGTAGATAGAATTGGATAGAACAGAACAAATAAAATTAGATAAAATATAATAAATAAGATTTAAAGAATAAATAAAAAATAAAATAGAACGTGTGTTTGGGTAAAAAATCACACCCTCGACCGACTTGGGAAATTCCCTCGACATGACCCGTGGACCTTGATTACCCTAATATCTACAAAAGTCATACCCCCGACCGACAAGGGTAATACCCATTATTGCCATATCCCCGACACACGATAATTGGTTATTAAAAGACATATTGGGTCAATAGTCATTTTACATCTAATAATCGCACGTGTCGCACGTCACGCATCACTAGTCTCACGACGATAATCTTATGTCATTAAGTACTATGTTACTAGTCCTACGCCACTAGTCTTACGTCACTAGTCTTATGTCGCCAGTCTTATGTCGCCAGTTACGACCCGTCGGTCTTACGTCAACAGTCTCCTGTCGTCGATCTTATATCATCCTGGTCCTACGACCTGGTCTTACGACATTGTCATAAGACTATTCTTATATTAAAATAAGGTCTTACAAGACGTTTACAGTCATATACATGGTCTTGTATGTCGGCGACGGTCGTATGCTCCATAAGACCGACGTCCTGAACTTAAGACGGTCTTACGATTTCACTAACTATCAATGGTCGACAGCCGTTTCTTTTGTTCATTAATGCAGGTCTACAAGCCATTATGGTACAACGGTCAATAACGGTCGAGCTCTTAATGACATTAAAGACTCGACAGCGGTTACAAAGCCAATCATCAAAGCGCATTTAATGTCGGCAGCGGTTACAAGACCAACCATTAAAGCACATTAATGACCGGCGAAACCTATATAAAGGCATGCTCCAACCTAGAGCAAAAGGACGAGTTCATCTAGCTATACAACTGCATTCTCATCTACTTCTATATTTTCTCTCTCGCATTCGAGCACACGCCGCTAACGCAAGTACCGCACGACAACAATTCAAACCGCATGACAACAGTTCAAATCACACGGCAACAGCTTGTTTCGCACGTTTAAACACACGACGCACTGTTTGGCGAACCATAGTGCACTGTCGACTCTCACAGAGTCGACCGCGGTTTTTCCCCTCGTTTTGGGGTTTTCCGCGTCACCAAATCTCTTGTCTCTTTTACTTTCTCCTCGCTATTGTGTTATTTGGCTTGAGATACGTTTCTTTAGTTGTTAAATGTCCACATCGACCTTAAGTTGTACTTTTGTGCGATTTTTGGCATTAACAGTTTGGCGCCATCCGTGGGACCCCATCTAGAGAAAATCTCAAGCCAACGCATACATCGCTCTAACGATCTTGTGAAGTTTTCACTATTTTCAGGTAAAATATCAAGATCCCAGGATTCAACTTCAATCGGAATTGAATACGGCTCGAAGCCAGATTCAAGCCCTGGTAAAAAAAGCCCCGTCATAGTATCGCATGTATCGCATCGTCCAAGGGACTCGGGGGCTCAGAACATCCTCCGCAAATTGAAAAATACGACATTTGATTTCAAAAGTCCTCGGAAAAGGCGCCTATCGACTTCGTGTAACGGGTAACTGTGACGTCCCACTTAGAACAACTATATATATATATATATATACTCTAAGTATATTCTCCTCGGTCAATTATTATGATCTAACATATAAATGTTGGTTTAAGCATCAAAGGATCACTGGTCAAACCAACGACCACCCCGATTTTACATTAGATCATATGAATACAGGTCTTACGATTTACATCGTGAGAAACCAAAGTCTCTACGACTTAAAAACGCAGGTTGCTATTTATAGTCGTCAGTAAAAGACGACTTACGTTTTTTCTTATGATCTCCAATCATGGCAAACGCAGGTTGCGATTTATAGTCGTCGATAAATGACGGCTCACATTTTAATTCTTGTGATCGCCAGTCGTGGCAAACGCAGGTTACGACTTATAATCATCGATAAATGACGACTCACATTTTTTATCTTATGATCGCCAGTCACGGCAAGCGCATGTTAAAAATTGTTGGTCGCTAATAAAAGCGACTCGCACGATCGCTAGTCATGACATATGTCGTCAATAAAGACGATTTGTACATTGAATCTCACAATCACCAGTCATGGTAAGACGCATGTCAAAACGCAAAAGTCGCCAATAAGTACGACTGGCATATTTTAATCTCATGATTGCCAATAAAGGCAAGTCACAAGATTAACTGTATAATCACAAGCAAGAGTCTTTCAAGAAGGCGATTACGTCCTCCGACGAGTGTTCCAAAGCACTCAAGAGCTTAATGCAGTAAACTTTCCACCAAGTGGGAAGGTCCTTATCGTATCTTAGAAGTCGTGGGTAAAGGTGCCTATCGGCTCCAAACCCTCGACGGTCGAAATATCCCACGCAACTGGAATGCAACGCATCTGAAAAGGTATTTCTTCTAAATCTTTTTCCTTCTTTCATACAATTTTTTGTTCATCACGACGATTACTGACTTAAGCATCGGAGGGTCGTTGGCTAGCCAACGACCAACCTCTGACATTACTTTATCGCAGGATCGCACGACATAAGTTACTAAGTCTATCATACGACTTCAGTAAAATCGTACGGTATAAACAATCAGTTTTATTAGACGACTCGATTGTATAACTACAGAAACACATGATTCAAGTCCATCGTATGATCAAATCACACGATCGTAAGGTCTAGCGACCCCACAAGCTAAGTTCTTTAACTTAGAAAAATTTCATGTTCTGAATGAATGCTTTGATCGCATGCGCTTATGTTTGCTTATACGATTCAAAAAGTCTTATGACTTACGTTCTAATCGTTGTATTACAATGGATGCCCAAGTCGCACGACTTCTTGTTCATTTTTGTACTTAATGAATTTTTACAGTTGACATTACATTTGTCCATGACATGTATGAGTCGACATAATACTCAGGTTCAATAGAAAGGTAATTTTTTTTACCGATTATCGCTAAAGCAAAACTTACACAACGTAACATAGGTCTCTAACGACCGTATCGGCTCGGAACGCCAGATCATAGGTCTCTAACGACCGTATCGGCTCGGAACGCCAGATCAAAAGCCTATAACGACTGTATTGGCTCGGAACGCCAGATCATAGGTCTCTAACGACCCTATCGGCTCTAAACGCCATATCAAAAGTCTATAACGACCGTATCGGCTCGGAACGCCAGAACATAAGTTATTAACGACTGTATCACAAGATTCTTAAATTTTATCTTGGTTCGATCATCTTATGATCGCCGCCAAGCATTATTTCGGCCCAATCGTATTACGATTGTCTCCTGTCCCATACGTCTCATTTTGATAAAGATCGTCTTACGATCATCGTCAGTTCCTTATATTTTAAGGTCGTCTTACGATCGTCGTTAAATTTTTCATCCTTCACATTAGTGGATGAATGCCACAAGTACCTCGCGCATTAAAGATCATCTTTCGATCATCGCAACTTACTTAACACTATCGACCGGTCTCACGATTTTAGCTGACCAAGTCGGTTTTTTTGTAATAATCCAATTAGTAGAAATGACACGGCTCATCATTTTACTTTGGTGCGAGATCTGAAATTCCAATGGCTTTGAAATTCAGATCTCAGGGGGCTAACTGTTTGGGTAAAAAATCACACCCTCGACCGACTTGGGAAATTCCCTCGACATGACCCGTGGACCTTGATTACCCTAATATCTACAAAAGTCATACCCCCGACCGACAATGGTAATACCCATTATTGCCATATCCCCGACACACGATAATTGGTTATTAAAAGACATATTGGGTCAATAGTCATTTTACATCTAATAATCGCACGTGTCGCACGTCACGCATCGCTAGTCTCACGACGATAATCTTATGTCATTAAGTACTATGTTACTAGTCCTACGCCACTAGTCTTACGTCACTAGTCTTATGTCGCCAGTTACGACCCGTCGGTCTTACGTCAACAGTCTCCTGTCGTCGATCTTATATCATCCTGGTCCTGCGACCTGGTTTTACGACATTGTCATAAGACTATTCTTATATTAAAATAAGGTCTTACAAGACGTTTACAGTCATATACATGGTCTTGTATGTCGGTGACGGTCATATGCTCCATAAGACCGACGTCCTGAACTTAAGACGGTCTTACGATTTCACTAACTATCAATGGTCGACAGCCGTTTCTTTTATTCATTAATGCAGGTCTACAAGCCATTATGGTACAACGGTCAATAACGGTCGAGCTCTTAATGACATTAAAGACTCGACAGCGGTTACAAAGCCAATCATCAAAGCGCATTTAATGTCGGCAGCGGTTACAAGACCAACCATTAAAGCACATTAATGACCGGCGAAACCTATATAAAGGCATGCTCCATCCTAGAGCAAAAGGACGAGTTCATCTAGCTATACAACTGCATTCTCATCTACTTCTATATTTTCTCTCTTGCATTCGAGCACACGTCGCTAACGCAAGTACCGCACGACAACAGTTCAAACCGCACAACAACAGTTCAAATCGCACGACAACAGTTCAAACCGCACGACAACAGTTCAAATCGCATGACAACAACTTGTTTTGCACGTTTAAACACATGACGCACACTTTTTACACATATCATCTGTCACAAAAGGACTTTCGCCCCTGTTTGGCGAACCATAGTGCACTGTCGACTCTCACAGAGTCGACCGCGGTTTTTTCCCTCGTTTTGGGGTTTTCCGCGTCACCAAATCTCTTGTCTATTTTACTTTCTCCTCGCTATTGTGTTATTTGGCTTGAGATACGTTTCTTTAGTTGTTAAATGTCCACATCGACCTTAAGTTGTACTTTTGTGCGATTTTTGGCATTAACAACGTGTATTTGATGTTTTAGAAGAGAATTAAATTTTATTTTAAGGTTATCTTGGTAAAATATAAGTCTGTTCCACCTTGTTCCAACTTGTTCAATGGAGTGGGGGTGGAAAATGCCTGTTCTACTTTGTTCCACTTTGTTCCTGTCTGTTCCACATAAAAATCCTCCCAAACGTGGGACAATGATCTCTGTTCTGTTATGTTCTGTCCCGTCCTGTCCTGTCAAGTGTACCAAACAAACCCTAAAAGTACATTTTTACTAGATAACCTCCATTTATGCTATAAATTATCAAAACACTCTCATTTGTACCTTATTCACCAAATTTCCCAAAAATCCCAAATGTGGGTGTTTTACAAGGTTTATAAAGTTAAACACTTCAAAATAATCAAAACCCACTACATGACTCAACAATTGGTAATTTCATGTAGAATGCATAAAAACTTTAAAATGGACATTTTTGGCATGTACAACCTTTTTACAAATCAACTTGAACTCGTCTTGCTAGATTTAGGCCAAATCTAGATTTTCCCCAAACTTAAGCTCCTTTGAAGAAACTTGATTCCTCAAGCCCAAAACTTCCAAAACCCTAGATCCAAAAGTTTCCAACCATAAATATTCATATTTAAACACTTAAAATCGTTCCCCCAAACATATTACATCACAATCTCCATAATGACCCAAAACCTTAATTTGGCCTAACTTTCCTCAAAATCCTCCAAACCGAAATTGAAGAAATAAAACACTAGGAAATCATCAATGGAGCCTTTATAACCCATAAAGAATTTGGAAATGGGGGGATGAACTTACCACTTAGGTTTTGGTGAAAACCTAGAAAACCCTAAAAATTCTTGAAGATGAAGATGGAGATGGAGAGTTTTCGGTATCTAACTTCTTTCCTTCAACTTGATGGAGTAATAACACTTAAGGACTCAAGGATTTGTGCACTATGTAACAACCTGTTCTCCAAAAGCCACTTCATTTCTAAAAATCATAACAAATACAAGAAACCAACCAATTATTAATTCGAAAAGTATCGACTAGTGTAACAACCGGTTATTTTTGTTAATAAATGGAAGATCCATGGCCATAGTGTAACAAGGGAAATATACGAGGGACCAAAAAGAAAGTTATGAGGAGTATTTATGGGAGCAAATCCCTAGGTCACTTCTAATTCTATTCCACAATTTGGTGTTTTGCGGCTGAGAAAGAGAACCGAGAAGAAGGAAGGAAGGAATCGGCTAGGAAAGGTTTCATTAAGGAAAATTCTTGAATCCTCTTTTCTTATTTGGGTTATAGCAATGAATACTGTACTGATTTGGGCTATGATAGTTATTAAACACCATCAATTTTACTGTGTTCTTCTTCAAAAGAAAATGGGGGAAGTTTTCTTGTTTTGGAATGGGTAAAGGTCATCAAGGATGAAATAAATGGAATCTTTTCAATGTAAATGCATGCTTAATGATGTATCTAGCGAAGTTTGGGGCTTAACCTCATGTCTTAATCGATTTTTGGGGAATTTGGGGTTTATCAGTTTGGCTTACCGGATACCGCCTCACCTGTATAGTTCAGGTGTCCAGGTAAGAGTAGTGGATAGCTGGTGTCCGGATAAGGCATCCAGATGGTATGAGTTTGAGGACAAGTGTGTCCGGGTAGTAAGTGTGCGGATAGTTCCCAGATGGTTTTACCGGATAGAGGGTTCTGGACAATGTTCCGGATAGTGTTACCGGATACCTATCCGGATAGAGGTTCCGGATAGAGGACCCGAGAAGTGATAGTTACCGGACGGTATGAGTGTCCGATAGTTTTATTCGGACAGTTAGTTACAGAGAAATTTTGGTGTGCTTTAGGTGTTCAGGTTCGTTTCGGCTTGTTCGAAAGAGAGGGGTATGCGCGTAGGAAATCACTACAATCAGGTGAGTTCCCTTAATCCTTTTTACGTGGAATGAGATGTCACATGTTTTACTGATCATGGTATGTTTTACGAGTATGATTTATTTACAAACTTATATAATTCTCACATGAAAGTATGTTTTGGAAAGGCTTATTTAGCATGATTGAACGGTTTACAAAGATTTCATGCTTTGTGATTTATTGCTAGTTATGTGTATATGCTATGTGGAGTCGGGTTGCACAGTGGGATCAGTGTACCTCGGGATCCGTTGATCCTTTGGGAGTTTGTTATGAACCGGTAGGATGGAATTCGTTTCCTTCCTATTCGGGTAATGGGGAGTCTGCTTGGGCCCCGATCGTGGTTCTGGATGGTGCGATCCTTGAACACTGTGCAAGTACCCATGTATGGAGTCTCATGTTGAGATGCATGGCTTGTTAAAGAAATGTTTTATGCTTGTTGTTAAAAAATGTTTTTGGAGAGAATTCACTAGACCGTTTGGTCTAACCCTCTCTTTTCAAAACTAAACCATTTTCAGGGAAGCACTCTGGTGATGTTCGAGCAAAGTTAAAGAGCTGGCTTGAACTTAGAGATAGAGGCTTTAGCGAGGAACACTATAGTTTAAATCATTGTACTGCTTAGATAGATTTCTCGGCTGTGGATAGATTATTCCGCTGCAAATTTTGGATAGCTCAAGGCTCAAAATGTTTGTTTAATGATTCTTTTATGTAATTGGGACCCGATTTGGGGATTATTTATCTATGTTATGTCTGTTGAAGTTTTTAGGCTGTTACAAATGGTATCAGAGCCATAGTTTAAGGGATTTAGGTGACCGGACGGGCCTAAACTTAAACTGTGATTTGAGGGACACTGCCGAGATACAGGATGCCTTTAAGAAAGATCACTCTAGGTGCGCTAGAAAAATAGAGTAATGAGAACTGTCATGTAAGGTAAATTTACATTACAACTGGCTAGTGTAATTGCGAATTTACAGGTACTTGTACGTGCTTGAATTATCTTATGTTGCGAAGTTTAGTTGAGTGGTGATTGTTTGCGGTTGTTCCAGTTCTTGTACTATATGGTAGGTTGTTATAGTTGAGGCAGTCCTTGGAGGAAGGTGGAATTTAACTGTGATGGTAACATGGTTTTGTTATGATGCGTACGGCTTTGTTATAATGCGTGAGGTCGTTCATAGAGAGATTTGTTGGCACTTTCTAGAAGGAGTGTGGTTCGAAGAGGTGACGAACCGATCAAGGGTGGAAACTATGGGTTCAAAAGAGGATGAAAGACGATATAAGGATGAGCTTCTAGTTTCCAGTGAGTCTCCATTCCTTGGTTTGATGGGTCGACCAGGTGGGGTGAGAACTGTGACAGAAATCTTGAAAGCTTCAAATGTTAATGGTGAAGAAAACGAACCCTTGACCGTTAGTCAAGCGGGGTAGTGGCCTGATTGGTGAAGAAAAGATGTTAGTGGTGGATCGAAATGTGTGTGTGAGTAGGACACAAGTTAACCTGTCGTTATTCGACCTTAAAGATTAAGTTTTGAAATCGCATGGTTGTGGATCTTTGGTCTATACAAAATTTGAAGGGTTGTGAAGCAACTGTACCACAAGTGGATATGAGAATGAGAAGGCGACTGATGGTCAAAAGTTAGGTGTCGACAATAAGTTCCTGTAGGAGTAATGTTGGACCTGGTTAGAGTGAATAGCCTTCATCGCAAGGTTAGTTTCATGCATGGTGTCTTTCTTAAATGATTTACATGGATTCTTATTGTGTTAGGAATGTTTACAAGCATAACGAACTCTTTGTTTTATTTTTGGAAAATGAGTCGACACGCGCGAGCGTATGTTTAAAGAAAAGATAAACTCGTTTACAACACACGATGGTATTTTGAGCATGGTGATCTGTGAATTATTTTATTTTTTCCGTGTAAGGGTAAACCCTGTAGTGAAAGTCATGAAAACGTTTACCGCAAAAGTTTTACAACCAAAATGAGTATTAGTACTTTTAACATACAAAAGAGTGTGGGACCCGACTAACTCGCTACGCATAAGTGATTTCATTCTGAGGTTTTAAATCGTATTAGAAATGTTTTATTAAACACGTTTTATTTGGGTCAATACTGATTCGGTTGACTAAGTCGCGAATTATCTTGGGGTGGCATGTGAGCGACCTTAGGGTCGTTGTGTTTACATTTCGGCTTGAGTAGTGAGGTTCTATGTATATGCCAATTTGTTTCTCATTATGGCATTTATCGAATTTTCAAGTGTGTAAAATGATTTAAAATCGTTGTGTCGTCATGCATGAAGGCTATGAACTATGTAGGTCGCAGTGGACGACAAAGTTAAGAACAAGGAGGGGTTCAAATGGAAACTGTTCAATTGATTTGATTTCGGTCGGGTTACGACCCTAGTGTTTTAGTTAGAGGAGAGCGGGAAACAGTGGAAGTCCCGGGTATTGAACTTGTTAATGTTGGATAATAGGTGATGTGATTTCCCGTGGAACGGGCATACACATGTTGAAGCCGAAGGCTATTGAGAAACTCTTAGTAGAAGCATGTTAATAAGTAGATAATGTGCCCTGAAAATGCTTTTAGATATGAGCCAGAGTGGTGAATGGTACTATAATTAGACTACGCACCATACGAGTCTTATTCCTTAGCTAGTATAGACCGTAGGGCGCAAAGTTAGGTATGATGTGTTGGGAACGGTAGGTTCCATTGGGACTCTTTGCGTACCGGTGAGATGGTGGAAACTTCACCGTGTTAGCTATGGATACTGAAGGGGATGACTGTTAAAAGTGTCCAGTTTTGAGATCATCATGGGGAGACTGAGATGTGAGAATAAATTATGATGCGGTTATTTCACGGACTTTACCTAAGGAAATGAAGGGTTGTCGGGAGAGATGTATACGCGGTGAGCGGTTGGGCCACTTAGTGTAGGTGTGCCGAATGTGAAGCAGTTGTTGTAGCTAGGTGTGCTCTAAGTGATCTGATGACTTGTATAGGAAGAGGTAGTCAGCACAACCAAAGCTGGTGTTTGGAGAATCAATTTGTAAGAGATTGTGCCTTGTCGTTGGGATGACTTTCATGGAGCTCACCATGGTCTGTCGAGGGACGTATATTTGAGCAAGCACAGGAAATCGCGAGTTGTGGTTTGTCTAAATTCAGAGACAGACAGTTCGTGAGATAGGCTTGGTTAATTATGAACTTAGGTGAAAATGAAAGCAAGAATTGTTATGTGTGCAAATGGTCGGAAGCACCTGGTCGGCAGTGTGATGTTGTGGATGAGAGTACAAAGTATTAAGCATGTAGTTGGGATGCATGGATTGTAAGCTGAGGGTTATGATATGTTTATTTCCAGAAAACGGTGGTTGGTGGTTACCCAAGAGAGGAATCAGGCGTTTTAGTGGCATGAGTCACTGAGTGAGTTCGTGTTGGGATCAATAAAAGATCGAAAAAGAAATTTTGGTAAGCAGGTTGACCCTACTTGGGAAATGAGAAACATTGAATGTTATTACAGGAGGACTTGGTTGATTATCTCAAATAAGAACGGTGGTGAAACCGTTGGTTGGGCTTGGTAACACAAGTGTGGTTGTCATGTATGGAATGATTGGGAATGAAATGGATGCTGATAGGAGAGCAATGCCCAGACTAGCAAGAGGAGGTTAGGACGATATGTTCAAGCAAGTGGAAGAACTTAAAGTGATAAGAGTGGTATTGACACCATATGGGTGGAGAAATGTTTAAAGCGGTGCTAATGACGGGTATTGGAACTACTCGTGTAGTTATGAGAGGGGGACATTTTGGTGTACGTCTTGGTTTAAGTGTGGAGAGACTCGTATGAGTCAATGAATCTTTCCTTGAAGGAATGTGATCTATACCTTCGGAAAGGCATGGCATAAGTGGTTGTACGGGGCACTCAAAGTGTAAGACCGTCAGACTTGAATAAGTATTGGGATGTTAACTATTCCGAAGTGAGCGTAGGGTTCAACAATGTGTTACTTGGAATAGTTTGGGAGTAGGCGTGGCCGCTCCTTTTAGTTGGACGTCTGTTGGATGCAGTGAAAAGGCGAATGCAAAACTTCTAGGTGATTTATTCCTTACCCTGGATGGTGGGTTAGTTGTGTACGAGTATGGAAAGAGGACGTAATGGAAGCGTATATATCGGTATATAGTGTTGACTTGTGGTCAACGTGTTTTGAAGGAAAGAAATACTTTTGTGTTAGGCGCTTGACGTGATAGGAAGGTGGATTGGAAAGTTCAAGTTTGACCTGGTGCTAAGATTGGCAAATTGGGTGATTGCCGATGTTAGTAAAGGATTCATGTCATTGTTTCAAAAACTCGGTGAAATTTCTTGTTTAAGGAAGTGAAACGGTATGTGAAAGTCGTGATGAGACATGTTTTAAGAGCCCTGAGTCCACACTTGTGGACAAAGCGAACTCTAACTAGTGGGGTTGGTCGGGGTGTTGGCCTGAGGTGTTACTTTTATATCTGGTATAAATGGTTGGAAGGGCTACAAGTACATTATGTGAGTATTCCTAACCTAAGGAAGTCGTGGTCTTATACAGAGGTGCTTGGAAGATCAGTTGGAACCAATGTTGTTAAATTTGGAAGTGTGAATCATGAAACCTAAGTCGGGGGTCGGTTCGATGCCAAAGGTATTGGTTTGGTTTGGTTTAGTTTGGTTCAGTTTGGTTTGGTTGGGTTCAGTTTGGTTTGGTTCAGTTTGTTTTGGCTTGGTTCAACTTGGTTTGGTTTGGTTTGGCTTGGTTCAGCTTGGTTTGGCTTGGTTCAGTTTGGTTTGGTTAAGTTTGTTTTGGCTTGGTTCATCTTGGTTTGGTTTGGTTTGGGCTGGTTCAGTTTGGTTTGGTTTGGCTCGGTTCAGTTTGGTTCGGTTTGGTTTGGTCTGGTTTTGTTCGGTTGAGTTTGGATGTTGAATGGGGTATGGCGAAAGGAAAAAGGATTCAGCCACGTTTTATCTGATTTGAAGAATGGGTTTATAGAATGAGTAAGTTTTCTGGATATGTGAGATACGTGAGGTGTTTCATGCCTCTATTATGAGTGCATGGGTTGAAGGCCGGTGTGATTGTGTCATTACAAGTTGTGCGAGTAGACGAAAAACTAAGTTTCGTGGAAGAGCCCGAAGCCATTTCGGATTCTAAGTGAAGAAATTAAGGAACAAGGAAATCAACCTGGTAAAGGTTCAGTGGCGTTATCACAGGGGTCAAGAAGCAACCTGGGAGTTAGAGTCGGAGATGAGGGCAATGTACCCGCACCTTTTCGACCAAAGAATTCCGGGGACGGAATTCTTTTAATGGGGGAGTGTTGTAACAACCGGTTATTTTTGTTAATAAATGGAAGATCCATGGCCATAGTGTAATAAGGGATAAGTATGAGGGACCAAAGGGAAAGTTATGAGGAGTATTTAAGGGAGCAAATCCCTAGGTCACTTCTAATTATATTCCACAATTTGGTGTTTTGCGGCTGAGAAAGAGAACCAAGAAGAAGGAAGGAATCGGCTAGGAAGGGTTTCATTAAGGGAAATTCAATCCTCTTTTCTTATTTGGGTTATAGCAATGAATGCTGTAATGATTTGGGCTATGATAGTTATTAAACACCATCAATTTCACTGTGTTCTTTTTCAAAAGAAAATGGAGGAAGTTTTCTTGTTTTGGAATGGGTAAAGGTCATCAAGGATGAAATAAATGGAATATTTTCAATGTAAATGCATGCTTAATGATGTATCTAGCGAAGTTTGGGGCTTAACCTCATGTCTTAATCGATTTTTGGGGAATTTGGGGTTTATCAGTTTGGCTTACCGCCTCACCCTGATAGTTCAGGTGTCCGGGTAAGAGTAGCGGATAGCTGGTGTCCGGATAAGGCATCCGGATGGTATGAGTTTCCAGACAAGTGTCCGGGTAGTAAGTGTCCAGATAGTTCCCATATGGTTTTACCGGATAGAGGGTGTAATAACCAAGTATTTTATCTATCTTAAAATATTAAAATGTTATAAGTTTATGTTAGTGTTTTATGGAATTAGAAGTTAAGGGGTAAGTTTTAATTTTATATTAAAGGTGTAGGGTTATGTTTTGCCAACTAGGGTAAACTTGAGGTTTAAATGGTCTTTTTGTCAATCCTTATGCCCACAATCGCCTTTAACTCTTCCATTACAAGATGAAGTCTTAGAAAATATCTAGCTTATCTTGGTGTGTGGTGTGTGTTACGTGAGAAAGAAAGAGAGAACGAGAGAGAACCGTAGAAAGGAGAAGAAGAAAGAATTCAAGAGGTTACTGCAGTGATTCAAGTGTTAATCTGAAGTAATCCAGGTAAACAATCCATTCTTGTATGTATTATAATTCTTAGAAGTGTTCTTGAGGTTGCAAGATAAAGTTTAAAAGGATTTTGGTGATTTTAGAAAGATATGATAATTTTGGGTTTGGAATAGTGTTCTAATGGTAGTATAAAACATATCTGCAAAGTTACATAATCATGCATAGTATAAAAACTGTAAAATCTGGGTTTTAGAATGAGCAGTGGGCTGAGACATTCATCGAAGTCGCAGTGGGCTGATATTCATCGAAGTCGCAATGGACGACTGCGACATTCATCGGAGTCGCAATAGTTGGTTGCGACTTGGGTATGAAGTCGCAATGGTCGTTTGCGACTTGGGTTAGAATCGCAGTAGTTGATTGCGATTCGGGTTTGGGATCACAATAGTGGATTGCGACTTGGGGTGGAATCGCAGTAATGGGTTGCGACTCCAGGGTGGAATCGCAATAGTGGGTTGCGACTCCAGGGTGGAATCGCAATAGGAGATTGCGATTTGGGTACTGTTCATTGCGATTTGAGTTGAGAATTTTGTAAGTTTAAGTGTTAAGAGAGATATTTGGTATTTTATCTGATTTCAGATTCTGTGAAGGATCGACATACGTGAATTATCTTGGAAGAGTTTTGTGATAAACACACGAGGTGAGTTTTACTTCAAAGTATTTTTACTGGAAAATATTATGCGAATAATAACTAATTGATGTTTTGTATGAATATGTCATACGGGTGTGATTATAATATGTTAAGATATTATAATTACGTGAAGTATTATATGGGAATATAATACGAGGCCGGGCTTTGGACCGGTGTGTTAATTGGCTCGCAACCAATATTATGGCCATTGTGGAGGAATAAGGTGGATGAAAGGTACGCGATGTACGAGTTTGGATTGGTATTTATATACGTGTAATACTTGAATTTACATAAATGGTTTTGGATACAAAGGATTTACTTGAAAGATATTACAATGATTTTGGGAAAGGACCGGAATTAACTCACTAGACCCGTTTGGTCTAACCCTCATTTTGTTTTCAAAAATATGTTTTCCAGGTTGAGGATCGCTGAAAGAAAGGGATAAGAATAGGAAGCTTTTGGTGGACGTTGATTAGGAGACTTTTATGTATTTTTGTAGTTTCGAGACCGAAGAGACCGTTTGTGATGTATTGTGTATTTTCTTTTATGAATGTAATTATGTTATGTAATATATGTTATTTGAAACATGTTTTGGGAAATTGGGTTGTTACAAATGGTATCAGAGCCCTAGTTTAAGGGATTTAGGTATTAGTATCTGTACCTAGACTTAAACTGCATGTGAAGTAGGATGTCCCTATTAAATTTAGAACCTGGGGATGTTAAAGTATAAAAGGTAGAAGGAACATCATGTAAGGTAATTTCAAATTACACCAGGCCAGTGTAATTATGATCTTACAGGTGCATGTATGAACTGGAATACCTTGTTATATGGGGTATGTGCTTATGTGTATATTAACTTTGTTTGAATTCACAGAATGGCGAGTGGTACTAGACAGAGGAATCAGAGAGGGGGAAGAAATTCAGGTGGAGAGAATCCACCGATAGGAAGAGGAGGAAGAGGAGGAGATCGTGGTAGAGGCAGGACCGGAAGGGGAACTGGGGGCCGAACTGGAGGTAGAACACAACAGCATGGTACAGAGTTTGTTACCCGGGATGATCTGATGGCTGAAATGGGGAGGTTACAGGATAATATACAAGCTATGTTTGGACATAATCGCCACAACGAAACTGAAAGACCGAATCCGGAACACGAAGTTGAAATGCCACTTACCTCTACTGTTTTACCGGTGATGAAAAGGTGTGACTATAAAATGTTTCTTTGTTGTAAGCCCCCTACCTATTCAGGAGATAGGGATCCAGTAAAAGCAATGAGATGGCTGAAAGAAACAGAGGCCATCTTCAAGACGTGTAAATGTGCGGAACAAGATAAAGTACTTTATGGAACTGCAATGCTAAAGGGTGATGCTCTGTATTGGTGGGAGGCTCACACAGAATCGAGAGGAGCGGATGTATATACTACCTTTTCATGGGAGGAATTCGTGTTAGCATTCACCACACATTTCTGTCCACAGGCTGCGGTCCGACAATTAGAGGAAGAATTCATGAATCTACATCAGAGAAGTTTATCGGTTAGGGATTACACCGCCCTCTTTCTCGAGAAGTCTCGCTTTGCGGAGTACTATGTTGCCACAGAGGCGCTGAAGATGGAAAGGTATATTTTTGGGTTAAGTTCTGAAATTAGAAAGTTAGTGATTGCGACAGGACCCGATACCTTCTCGGCCGCAGTAAATGCCGCGGAAAATATGGAACAGGATATTAAAAGAGATACTAGTGATAAGAGTGCTGGGAAAAGAAAGTCGGAAGAAATGACGCATGATTCAACGGAATACGAAATTCAAAGGTTCGATAGTCGCATACCTTTTAGAGAAAATGAAAAACTATGTCTAAAATGCAACCGTGTACATCAAGGAAATTGTTATGTTGATCCTAGAAGTTGTTACAAGTGTGGAAGGACGGGACATATCACTAAGAATTGTCGCGCAAATCGATTCTGTTTCGTTTGCAATTCCCCTGATCATATTCAGTCAGAATGTCCACAGTGGAAAGCACGTCAGGGTAGTACAACAGCGAGATTAACGGAAGTTGAATCGGGAAAGGTACAAGGGTCTGGAGCACCGAGAGTTCAAGGCCGTGTTTTTCAGATGACGGAACAAGAGGTGGAAGAAAGTCCTGATGAGGTTACAGGTATATTTCTATAAACTCTATACATGCTAAAGTGTTATATGACTTCGGTACGAAGTGGTTCTTGGTATTTTTGTACTTTTGTTACTTATTTGTGTTAGAGGTATAGATAGAGACAGAGTGTCTATTCAGTTAGTTTCTATAGTTTTGATGAAATTCTAAGTAGTAATCATAAGTATTCTTACCTTTTAGCTTGATCGAATTCCGGGACAGAATTCTTTTAAGGGGAAGATGTTGTAATAACCAAGTATTTTATCTATCTTAAAATATTAAAATGTTATAAGTTTATGTTAGTGTTTTATGGAATTAGAAGTTAAGGGGTAAGTTTTAATTTTATATTAAAGGTGTAGGGTTATGTTTTGCCAACTAGGGTAAACTTGAGGTTTAAATGGTCTTTTTGTCAATCCTTATGCCCACAACCGCCTTTAACTCTTCCATTACAAGATGAAGTCTTAGAAAATATCTAGCTTATCTTGGTGTGTGGTGTGTGTTACGTGAGAAAGAAAGAGAGAACGAGAGAGAACCGTAGAAAGGAGAAGAAGAAAGAATTCAAGAGGTTACTGCAGTGATTCAAGTGTTAATCTGAAGTAATCCAGGTAAACAATCCATTCTTGTATGTATTATAATTCTTAGAAGTGTTCTTGAGGTTGCAAGATAAAGTTTAAAAGGATTTTGGTGATTTTAGAAAGATATGATAATTTTGGGTTTGGAATAGTGTTCTAATGGTAGTATAAAACATATCTGCAAAGTTACATAATCATGCATAGTATAAAAACTGTAAAATCTGGGTTTTAGAATGAGCAGTGGGCTGAGACATTCATCGAAGTCGCAGTGGGCTGAGACATTCATCGAAGTCGCAATGGACGACTGCGACATTCATCGGAGTCGCAATAGTTGGTTGCGACTTGGGTATGAAGTCGCAATGGTCGTTTGCGACTTGGGTTAGAATCGCAGTAGTTGATTGCGATTCGGGTTTGGGATCGCAATAGTGGATTGCGACTTAGGGTGGAATCGCAGTAATGGGTTGCGACTCCAGGGTGGAATCGCAATAGTGGGTTGCGACTCCAGGGTGGAATCGCAATAGGAGATTGCGATTTGGGTACTGTTCATTGCGATTTGAGTTGAGAATTTTGTAAGTTTAAGTGTTAAGAGAGATATTTGGTATTTTACCTGATTTCAGATTCTGTGAAGGATCGACATACGTGAATTATCTTGGAAGAGTTTGTGATAAACACACGAGGTGAGTTTTACTTCAAAGTATTTTTACTGGAAAATATTATGCGAATAATAACTAATTGATGTTTTGTATGAATATGTCATACGGGTGTGATTATAATATGTTAAGATATTATAATTACGTGAAGTATTATATGGGAATATAATACGTGGCCGGGCTTTGGACCGGTGTGTTAATTGGCTCGCAACCAATATTATGGCCATTGTGGAGGAATAAGGTGGATGAAAGGTACGCGATGTACGAGTTTGGATTGGTATTTATATACGTGTAATACTTGAATTTACATAAATGGTTTTGGATACAAAGGATTTACTTGAAAGATATTACAATGATTTTGGGAAAGGACCGGAATTAACTCACTAGACCCATTTGGTCTAACCCTCATTTTGTTTTCAAAAATATGTTTTCCAGGTTGAGGATCGCTGAAAGAAAGGGATAAGAATAGGAAGCTTTTGGTGGACGTTGATTAGGAGACTTTTATGTATTTTTGTAGTTTCGAGACCGAAGAGACCGTTTGTGATGTATTGTGTATTTTCTTTTATGAATGTAATTATGTTATGTAATATATGTTATTTGAAACATGTTTTGGGAAATTGGGTTGTTACAGAGGGTTCCGGACAATGTTCCGGATAGTGTTTCCGGATAAACCTTTCGGATAGTGTTACAGGATACCCATCCAGATAGAGGTTCCGGATAGAGGACCCGAGAAGTGATAGTTACCGGACGGTCTGAGTGTCCGATAGTTTTATCCGGACAGTTAGTCACTGAGAAATTTTGGTGTGCTTTAGGTGTTCGGTTTCGTTTCGGCTTGTTCGAAAGAGAGGGGTGTGCGCGTAGGAAATCACTACAATCAGGTGAGTTCCCTTAACCCTTTTTACGTAGAATGAGATGTCAAATGTTTTACTGATCATGGTATGTTTTACGAGTATGATTTGTTTACAAGCTTATATAAATTCTCGCATGAAAGTATGTTTTGGAAAGGCTTATTTATCATGATTGAACGGTTTACAAGATTTCACGCTTTGTAATTTATTGCTAGTTATGTGTATATGCTATGTGGAGTCGGGTTTCACAGTGGGATCTGTGTACCTCGGGATCCGTTGATCCCTTGGGAGTTTGTTATGAACCGGTAGGATGGAACTCGTTTCCTTCCTATTCGGGTAATGGGGAGTCTGCTTGGGCCCCGATATGAGGCGAGAGGGGAGTCTGCTTGGGCCCCGATCGTGGTTCTGGATGGTGCGATATTTGAACATTGTCAAGTACCCATGTATGGAGTCTTATGTTGAGATGCATGGCTTGTTAAAGAAATGTTTTATGCTTGTTGTTAAAAAGCATTTTTGGAGGGAATTCACTAGACCGTTTGGTCTAACCCTCGCTTTTTAAAACTAAACCATTTTCAGGGAAGCGCTCTAGTGATGTTTCGAGCAAAGGTAAAGAGCTGGCTTGAGCTTAGAGATGGAGGCTTTAGCGAGGAACACTATAGTTTAAATCATTGTACTGCTTAGATAGATCTCTCGGTTGTGGATAGATTATTCCGCTATAAATTTTGGATTGCTCAGGACTCGAAATGTTTGTTTAATGAATCTTTTATGTAATTGGGACCCGATTTGGGGATTATTTATCTATGTTATGTCTGTTGAAGTTTTTGGTCTGTTACAACTAGAACAAACTTCCAAGAATCACCTCAAATACAACGACATAAAGAAATAATTCTAACTGCAATAATAAATTCCAACCGGAGATTTAGATCTTACTGATCTATGATCACCTAAACTGATAACAAAAGATGAACAACCTGATCAATATTAGAGAACCGGTAATTGAATCCACTCACAACTATCTTTCCCAAGCTAGCAATCTCGATGTAAAATATACCTGAAAGTCAATTAGTTTTGAAAGCGATGGTTAGACCAAATGGTCTAGTGAGATAATCTTTGGCATTTCAACACTGTTATAAGATCAGTTTATATAAAACCATATATTAAAACAGTTTATATAAAGCATTTGATTAATTTACCTAATCGTTGGCACTCAGGCACAACTCAGCAACTCACTTCGTTGGCCTTCAAGCACAATATCTCACAATATTGCTGATGTTCTAGCACAACGCGATACTAGGGAAGCTGGTGTTCTAGCACAACGCGATAGTGTAGATGGCGATCTAGCACAGCGCGATAGTGTAATATCGTAACATAACCATTTATAACAAAATTTCACGTACCGATATCATTCATATCATAAATTAACCATTTTATAATAAATGAATTCCAGTTCGAAAATGGTTAAAAGAAAACTCACCTCAAGTCCAATTACTCCACACCGAGTCTTAACAGTTAAAATTGCTCAAACCAAACACCTGAATTAACTGAATTAGGAATTAACCCACCTTAATTATCTCAAATTCACCTTTTATAATCCTTAAACCAACCCTTTAAAACAATGCATCAATCGTGTCCCGAAATGGAAAACGAAACAAACCAAAACCTTTATTTTCCAAAAACTCAAGCTTTAACCTTGAAATCTCAAAATTATACCAATAAATCCTTACCATAAATTTAATCAAGAAACATCCAAAATTGACCATAAAATCTTTTATCAAAGACTTTGAAATAAACTTACCCAAAAACATAACATCTCAAATAACCCTAAAATTTACCGATAATTAGAATAACTTATATGCGAAGAGAACAAGAATGAAGAGTATACCTAAAAAGAAAATCCATAGCCCAAGCTTTCTTTCTCTAAAATTTTGATGCCTTTTGAACGATCTCTCTCTCTCTCTCTCTCTCTCTCTCTCTTTCTCTCTTTATCCAATCGCACAAATAAAAGGTGAGATAGGATGAAGAAGTCGGTTGGAACATTTGAGAAGAAAATTCTTTTATAACCTAGATTTACAACAATGGTCCCTCATAAAGCAATAACTAAATATTATTCACCCTCAAGCTTTCATCATTTGCCAAAACTATAATGAGTTATTACACAATCAATGTCCCAAACGCCATAAATGAGGTAGGTTTCACCTTGGGAGAGTTTAGAGAGGTTTGGGAAGAAAGTGAGAAGTGAGAATGAGAAATAGACTGAAATCCCGCTTTTGACAGCACTCTGCCCCCTAAGTGCGACATTGACAACGACTATGAAACTGTCAATGTCGCTGTCATAGTCGCCCAAGAGGTACCGAATGTTGCTCCTTGGTTGCGATTGTGCCAGGTGCGACTATGACACTGTCATAGTAACCGAGCATTGTAGCCAGACCCTTACCAAGCCCCAAAACTTGACCTTTTCAACGCCGACACTCCCGATACTCTAAGGGACTTTAAGTAATGTCTTTCCAACATAAATCCCACCATTTACAAGCTGTAAAACGTTCAAGTGATACTTACTTACTGAAATTACGGATGTTACAATCAAGTTAAACCACCTACAGTCTATACCTTGAGTCCTCCGCTGATCCTAAATATTTCTAGCTACATGGCAGGGATCAAGATTCCATTTAAAAACCAGTAATTCGACTCCTATGCCTATGGATCCATTGCATCATAGTCTAAAACATTACATGACTCCAAATGAATGACCTCTGGCGTGTAGCTTAGTTGGCAAAGGGGTGGGGTGACTTTGCCCAAATTCATAACAGGTTTTGGGTTCGATCCCAGGCCCCTCCACTAGCCTCAGTCGCTGAGTGAGCCAAAAAACACCCCCTAACATTGGTGTCCTTGAAGGCAGGTTCCGTGTGGAGCCGATTAGGGTTGCCGGTAATCAACTTTTGCCTAAATGACTCCAAGTGAATGAACTAGCACATTCAAAACATGTCATTCTCAAATAAGATACAATAAAAGCAAATCATAATCAAACCTCTACATGGAGCTGTCAGAATCAGACAAATGTCCCCAAGACCCAACAGAGTCAAAAACCGAGCCATAAGCTCAACCAATCAATTGACCATTCGGTAAATAACCCACGTTTATGCAAAAACATGCTCCACAGACATGAATAACTCAAACACAACTTTAGATTGAAACAAATCATTTTTCAAATGAATTTATACCATTTATTCTTTCAAAACTTCCCATAGAACAAACATTTCTCCAAAACACACACTAAAAGTAGGTGTTTCATAAAATAAATCATTAAAATACTTATACTTATGGTTTATTTTTCAAAATGCCCAAGAATCCCAAATGTAGGTGTTTCACAAGATTTATAAAATCAAATATCCCAAATAAGTAAAACTCATCAAATATTCCAACATTCGATAATTATCAAGTAAAACACATAAACACTTTAAAATGGACATTTTTTGGCATGTACATAGTTTTCACAAATCAACTTGAACTCACTTTGCTAGATTTAGGCTAAATCTAAATTTTACCCCAATTCTTGAGCTTCCTTAAAGAAACTTGAATCCACAAGATTTTTATTCCAAACCCTAGATCCACAAGTTTCCAAACATAAACACACACAAGTACTTAGAATCATTCTCCAAATACCTTTCACAAAAAATCTCCATTTTGACCAAAACCTTAAATTTGACCTAACTTTTCCCAAAATCATCTAAACCGAAATCTGAGAAATCAAACACTAGGATTTATAACTTGAATAAAAGTTTAGAAAAGAGTAGGATGAACTTACCAATTAGGTTTTCCTGAAAAACCTATAAAACCCCAAGTATTCTTGAAGATGGGGATGAGGATGAAGGACACTTGATTTAAGCTTCCAAATGTCTACTTGTTAGAGAAAGATCACTTTAAAACCCAAGGATTTAGGCCAATAATGCTCCAAAGTCTACATATATGGGGTAGGTTCGTTTCTAGTGAGAGTATGAAGAGACGTGGGTGAAGTATTAAATAAAAAACTGCCAAAAACGAGTTTTAACACCCTGTTGCCTGCTCGTGTCATTACCCAGCGACAATGCCACAAGGCAAAGGTGCTGGAAAAGTCGCCTGTACTGTACCGAAAGTGGTACCTCTCCCCGACAATGCCATGTGGCAAAGTTGCTGGCATAGTCGCGCCACCCACTCTGAGGCCCGAAAATCACCATTTCACACACAGAACACTCTCGATCCACTTAGGGACTAAAAGAAACATAACCCTAACACAAAAATACAAAACTTAGAAACCTCAAAAGACCTCAGGATAACTTTTTCTAACCGAAAATCCGGGTGTGACAGAAAACCTTTGGCACTATCCGCATGTTGGCTCCCCTAAGTGTAACATTGACACGACGCTTTTATTGACTGAGGCAAAGGCGGGGATATGTATAGTCATCCGAAATGACCAAGGCACATTGATTACTGTTAGATCAATCCTGATTTATGGGATGCTAGGCGTTCGTGAGTGTGAAGCTTTGGCACTCCTACAAGCCATGTCTTGGGTAGTCGACTTGGCGTTCAACCGGATTCAATTTGAAACAGACGCAAAGGTTGTTGTGGATGCGCTAAACACTTTGGATGAAGACAATTCGGAGTTTGGTGATATCATTGGCCGTACACGTACCATACTTCACGACCACGAGTTCTTCTCTGTCAGAGCTATTAGGAGACAAGTGAATGGGGTGGCTCACGCTCTTACCCAACTATCATGTTCCATTTCTTGTCTTGTTACATTCTCTAATTTACCGCCTTCTATTTCTCGCTGTATTAACAATGTTTTCTCTTCGGGAGCTCATTATTATGTTTCGGCGATCTTTTATTAAAAAAAATCATTTATAGAGTAAGTTACAGATTTGGTCCTTGTAATATGCAAATTTTTATGAATTTGGTCCTCAAATTTCATTTATTACATAGAATGTCTGGTGGTTTGCACTTACGGTTGGATTTGGTCTTTAGGCCATGAGTACCCGTACCCTTTGAATCCTTTGAACCCACTTGCCACCTCAGCGCCACATCAGCTTTTCTCTCTTACCCAATCCTTACCCAAAAGTGGAGTACCAATACCCAATGAACCCACTTGCCACCTCATCATTTTTAATTCTTTTATTTATACATTTAATTATTTAACAAAATAAAAATATTTATATATTTTTTAATAAATAAAAATAAGATAAATAATAAAAATAAAAATTCATATCATTCATTAAAAAATTAAAAATTACAAAATACAAAACACTAAAAACTAATATTAAAAATTATGTAATTTTCTAATTCTATATTTCTTCGCTAAAGTAGCCTTCAAAACATCTCCCGTAAGAATATGAATTTTAAATATAAAAAATAATTTTATGTAGTTTATATGATATATATTAAAATATATAAATCCAAAAAAATTCAATGTTGGGCTCATTTCGAACGTATCGAAGAGACGATTATAATGGTGTAACTTGTTAAAATTGAAACGTATTTTTTTAACGTGTTTTAGTTAATAAACGATTATATGTGTTAAATGTAAAATTAAAATAATGAAAGTAAAAGGTATAAAGTAAATTTAGTAAATAAGTATAGGGGTTGAAAGTGTAAATTTGAATTAAAAATCATTAAAATTGACCAAACATTCATCGGTTTCCATCGGTTCCCGAACCCGCTCCCCTACCCGCTCCCCCAGTACCCCTTACCCGCCTACCCGCTAGCCACCTCAGCCTTACCCGATGCCTTACCCGATACCGCTACGCATGACCTTAGACCAAACTGGCATCTACCAAGTCGGTTAAAGTTGAGGGAAAAATGTCTTTGTTATGTTATTAATCTCTATTTTAATATTTTTTTAAATTAACCTTTTTAAACTCGGGACCAACATGTATGCAGTGAAAGTTGAAGGACCAAATAACCAAATTGTAAGACTCTCTCTGTTGACTTTTAAAACTCAAGAACACTCCCTGCCTATCACCTCGTACCCCCTCTAAGTACCTTCGACGACTCTTACCCTATCCGGCTATTCGAACAACCCTTACCCAACTTTGACGACCCTTACCCTTTGAGCACCTATGTCCTCTGGCAACACCTGCAACCCATACTGCGGTTAACCTAAACCTAAACCTACTCCACCCCACCCCCATCCCACAAAGTTTTCATCCCTAATAACACAAACACACAACATACACCATTGGTAGTATCAACGTAACACACACACACACTAACTCTCATTGTCCCTAAATCATTGCGTTCCTTTTTTCTCGACGGTGTCAGTACCTCTCCCCTCCGGTGGCTTTCTCTTACCAGTCATGAGAACCTCTCAGAACACATACACATAGTGATTTTGCTTTCCGTCGTGGGCTTGTTTGCCAAAAGAGGGGGTTCACTGGAGTAATAGGGTGGGGGAAGGAGTACAAGGATGACAAAATTCTTTCTAAAGATCGCCATAAATAACGTTGGTAATGGTGCCGAAGATTTGTTTAACACAAGGTGTTGGAGTAGATTCACGCTTGCAGGGATGCGAGGCGGGAGAGAAGAGAGAGTTTTTTTTAAATTTCCATGTCACATGGCGTTATTTAATTGGTGATTAAAAAAGATTAAAAGACAAAATGTTAAAAAAGATATAAAAATGATCTTAAAGGTAACGGAGAAAATGGATGGTCGTTTGATCCAGGGACTAAATCCAACAGATTATGTATACCACAATGAATTCAATTTATTAATTGAAGTCTTAGAAACAAATCCATAAAAATCCACGTACCACGGAGACTAAATCTTTAAATTACTCTAATTTGCAATTAATATTTATTAATAAATAATAATAAATAATAATTAGTATATAAAAATTAATATTAGTCAGTAGTATAATTGAAAGAAAATGATTTTTTTTTGACAAAAAGCTCCTAGAGCTTACTGAAACACTACTTGATTAGCGTTTCAATAAGTAAATTATAAGCTACTTTTTTCTTATTCATACAAGACTTCTACGATAACCTCAAAATATAAGGTAGCTTATGTTTACCATAAAAAAATGAACGAACACAAAAAAATGGTTTTTTCATGTTCGTTCATTAAGGAAATATTGCTCATGTTCGTTTATGCTCATTCGTTAAAACATTAAATGAACATAAATTAACAAAAAAACAATCACCTACTAAAAATCTATAATATAGTTTAAATTAATTAATAATTCATATATATATATATATATATATATATATGTATATATATATAGACTTGGGATCATGTGAGACCAAACTATTTTCATGAGACCCGTAAGACCAACTTCACAACAAAACACTGGGAATGTAACATTCACAATGTTTTTACTGTGAAAGTTCAATTTTTTTTACCTTCACAGTGTTTTGCCATAAAATTTGAAGGATAAAAATATGATCTCACGGGTCTCACAAAAACATGTTGGTCTCACGTAAACTCATCCTATATATAGACGAACATAAATAAACAAATATGTTTGAATGTACAAGATGATTGTTTATTTGTTGGTGTTCATTTGTCTAACTAAATGAAGTAAATTTTTGTTCAATCTCATTCGTTTATTAAATAAGAAAACATAAACAAAAAATTTCACACATCATACAATTGGTTCATTTACAACTATTACTTCATGGTCCTTTCAAAAACCATAAGTATACATATTTTCTTCTTCTTAATGTTTGGGTTTAATACTAACTGACCTGTCAACTTCTGTAACAACTCAAAATCCATAACAAACATATAAGTAAAATATCCCAAAATGGGTCCAAATACATGTTGGTGATTTTAGTGAAATCATCATGTTCATTTTGTGTAGTTGGATTCACAAAGGTAATAATGGGGTTGTTAGCTAAGCTATAACATGAGTTAGGAGGTGTGGAGTGCACACTCGTGTAAGCTAACTAGAACCCGGGATTGTTGGACGGTTAAGATTGGGATGTTACAAAGTAGTTTTCTGAGCTGGGCGTCGGGGCCTGTGTTGGCGCCAATGTGCTGGCACCAAGACTGGCGCCGTCGGGGCCAGTGCTGGCGCCAGTTGGCTGGCACCAAGACTGGCGCCAGACACTGGATTGTGTGTTGGCGCTGATGCCGGCGCCACGACTGGCGCCAGGCTTTGTAATGTGTTTGGCGCTGATGTCGGCGCCAGTGGACTGGCACGGAGACTGGCACCAGCGTCTGGACTGGTTTTTCACGTTTGTAACTGTCGTCTTTAATTCCGCAATCAATCTCATTAAATGAGATATTATTTCCTGAATCAATATGGTGAAGGTTACGATTCCTAAAGTGTATAAGTATAAATCGATTTCTGCCTTAATCGAGACACCGAAACATAGAGATTATGCTCGGGAGAATTTCGTGATACCCGGGCAGAATAGGGTCGAAATATCTCTTACGGAAAGCGAGCTCTCACGCGATCTCTGTCGTTTATCCGAGTTATTATAATCATCACTCTGTTTCTCTTTCTCGATATTATTGTACCGAAATCCCCCAACAATCGTAAGAGATATTTATCATCATGAAGAAGAGATGGCGGGTGATCAATCCGTGAGAGACATGACTTCCAAGTTCACAAAACTTGAGAAGTTCGAAGGCGTTGATTTCCGTAGATGGCAGAAGAAGATGCACTTCTTGTTGACGACATTGAAGGTCGTGTACGTGCTTAGCACCCCGATACCGGAGCTGATGGAGAACGAGACGTTGGAGATGACCCGGCGTCGCGGCAAATGGGAGAACGACGACTACATCTGTCGTGGCCACGTCTTGAACGGTATGTGTGACTCCCTCTTTGACATCTATCAAAACGTTGAATCCGCCAAAGAGCTATGGGACACTCTCGAGTCCAAATACATGGCGGAGGATGCTTCTAGTAAGAAGTTCCTGGTTAGTAATTTTAATAATTACAAAATGGTGGACTCAAGGCCGGTGATGGAGCAATACAATGAGATCCTTCGCATTCTCCGCCAATATGCTCAACATGATATGAAGATGGACGAATCCATCTCCGTATCGAGAATTATTGATAAACTGCCCCCCTCTTGGAAGGACTTCAAACATATGTTGAAACACAAGAAGGAAGAGTTGTCTCTTGTACAACTCGGTAGTCACTTGCGCATAGAGGAATCTCTTCGGGCGCAAGAGGCTGAGAAACCTAAGATAAAAGAGGTTTCTGCACCTTCGGTGAACATGGTTGAAGAGGGAAAGTCTAACAACTTCAAGGGAAAACGTAAGTTCAACGAAGCCAAGAACGGGCCCAATAAAAAGGTTAAATTAACCTGTTGGACCTGTGGGATGACCGGCCATCTCAAGCGGGATTGTCGGGTTGTCAAGAGTAAGAATGGAACAAGCACAAGTGGTGGTGGGCAAGGATCCAAGGATCAAAACCCACGACAAGGTCAGAATTTTGACTTTGGTTTTAATTCGAATTTGAATTATGTACCACTAATATCCGAATCTTTTTATGTGCAGGATGATGATGTTGCTTGGTGGATTGACTCGGGTGCTACAAGTCATGTGTGCAAAGATCGCCGTTGGTTCACCTCCTTGGAACCGGTTGAAGACGGATCAATGCTACGCATGGGGAACGAGTCGGTTGCTCCAATTCTTGGACGTGGCTTAGTTAGGCTAGAATTTAGTTCTGGCAAAATAGTTGAACTTTTTAATGTTTTGTTTATACCACGAATTCGAAAGAATTTGATTTCTGGTAGCATCTTGAATAAGTTAGGATATAGGCTAGTTTATGAGGCGGACAAGTTTATCTTGTCAAAGAGTGGCTCTTTTGTAGGATTTAGTTTTATGTTGAATAACATGTTTAAGTTAAATTTGAATGAAAGAATTTTGTTTCAAATTTTGTTTATGATGCAATTGAATTGCTTTATGTTGCTTTATAAATTGCTTTATGTTGCAAATAAATTGCTTTATGTTATAAATTGATTTATGTTGCAAATGTAACTGCTTGATGGATTTTGGAGTGAAGCCATGCTAGGCTTGGTTTTTGGCTGAATCGAGTTCCCAATAAAAGGAACAAGATTACCCCGTATGAACTTTGGTCCAAAGGCCTAACTTGAGTTTTATTCAAGTTTGGGGCTGTCGAGCGGTTGTTCGATTACCCGAACCCAAAAAGAAGACTTTGGGTGATGCATCTTTGTTGGATATGCCGAGCATTCCAATGCTTATAGGTTTTATGTTATTGAACCTAATGATTCTATAGCGATTCACACCGTTATAGAATCGAGAGATGTAAGTTTTGATGAGACTAGATTCTCTTCAATGCCAAGGCCAAAGGACATAGTTCCAAGTACTAGTGAAACTAGTGAGGTTGAAGAACACATAATTGTTCCAACCGAATCTCCGATGCTTTGAAGGAGCAAAAGAGGAGGGATTGAAAAATCCTTTGGTCCCGATTTCCATGTATACTTGGTAGAGGGATCAAGAGATGAGATTGGATCCCAATTCCTTTACTGTTATAGTGTTGAGGAGGATCCAAAATCATTTGATGAGGCTATGAAGTCTCAAGATGTTGCTTTCTGGAAAGAAGCAATACATGATGAAATGGACTCCATCATGGGGAATAATACTTGGGTATTATCGGACTTGCCACCGGGTTGGAAACCTTTGGGATGCAAGTGGATCTTCAAAAGGAAGATGAAAGCGGATGGATCAATCGGCAAGTTCAAAGCTCGATTAGTAATCCAAGGCTTTAGGAAACGGGAAGGCATTGATTATTTTGATACCTATGCCCCGGTTGCAAGGATCTACACGATTAGATTGTTGATAGCCTTAGGTGCTATCCATAATTTAGTGATTCACCAAATGGATGTCAAAACGGCATTCTTGAATGGTGATTTGGAGGAGGAAGTTTACATGAAACAACCGGAAGGTTTTGTTATGCCCGGAATGGAGCATAAGGTGTGTAAACTTGTAAAATCATTGTATGGGCTGAAACAAGCACCCAAACAATGGCATCAGAAATTTGATGAGGTCATCTTGTCCAACGGTTTTATGATAAACCAAGCGGACAAGTGTGTATATAGCAAATTTGATACATCCGGTAACGGTGTAATCATTTGCTTATATGTTGACGACATGTTGATCTTTGGCACCGACCAAAATCAAGTTGGGAAAACTAAAGAGTTTTTGTCGTTGAGTTTCTCCATGAAAGATATAGGAGAGGCGGAGGTGATCCTTGGTATAAGGATCAAGCGTGAGAACAAAGGGATTGCAATTACGCAATCTCATTACATTGAGAAAGTATTAAAGAAATTTAATTGCTTTGATTGTTCTCCGGTGAGTACTCCATGGGATCCGAGTGTGAAGCTTATGCCCAACTCGGGTGAAGCGGTGTCGCAACTCGAGTACTCAAAGGCTATTGGATGCTTGATGTATGCCATGATAAGCACTAGGCCGGATATCGCTTTTGCCATAGGAAAGTTGAGTAGGTTTACTAATAATCCTAGTATTCATCATTGGCAAGCGATAAGGCGAGTATTTAAATACTTGAAGAAAACCATTGATTATGGTTTGTCATATGTCGGGTTTCCTTCAATATTGGAGGGATATTCGGATGCAAGTTGGATCACCAATTTGGAAGATCACTCTTCTACGAGTGGTTGGGTGTACTTGCTTGGGGGAGGTGCCATCTCATGGGCTTCCAAGAAGCAAACTTGCATCATGAGTTCGACTATGGAGTCGGAATATGTGGCATTAGCCGCTGCCGGTAAAGAGGCGGAATGGCTAAGGAATTCGGTCCATGAAATTCCATTATGGACGAAACCAATATCACCCATTTCTATCCGTTGTAATAGTGAGGCTACTTTGGCTAAAGCTTATAGTCGAGTGTATAATGGCAAGTCTAGACACTTAGGTGTTAGACATAGCATGAGTCGTGAGCTAATCACGAATGGGGTGATTTCGGTTGAATTTGTTCGGTCGCAACAAAATCTAGCGGACCACTTGACGAAGGGGTTAGCTAGGGACTTGGTTCACAAGTCGGTGATAGGGATGGGATTAAAGTCCATCTAAATCTCTAACGGTGAGATACCCAATTCCCTTCTAATACAACGTTAGAAGTTGAATTCAATGGGAAAGCTCACTCTAAGAGATTGGAGCACAAGATGATCATCCCAAGGTGTGTGCTCGGTACTGCAAGTGAAGGAGGTAATTGTTCTTTTGTAAAAATACATGTGCAGGTGCATGAAGAAAAGAACTACCTATATGAGTGTGAAGTGTGGCCGCTTCAAGAAGCTTGGACTTGGCTTTGATGCACTCATGAATGGATAAGGACACATGGCCTGTATAGTGTCAAGTTTATACTTTAGAGAGTCTTTTAAATTCATGTGTATGTTATTTTCTGGTAATCAAATGGGTTGACGGGTTCAATCCTTAGGACACCCGGATTCTCGAGTATTTGAAATGTGTAATGTACTAAGATGGAAATTCAATCTTTTAGATATTTTCATTTATGCATGAGTTTGTTTACCTGTATTGAATTTATTTTGTGAATCAAGGATTGCACTAAATCGGGGGAGGAATGTTGGTGATTTTAGTGAAATCATCATGTTCATTTTGTGTAGTTGGATTCACTAAGGTAATAATGGGGTTGTTAGCTAAGCTATAACATGAGTTAGGAGGTGTGGAGTGCACACTCGTGTAAGCTAACTAGAACCCGGGATTGCTGGACGGTTAAGATTGGGATGTTACAAAGTAGTTTTCTGAGCTGGGCGTCGGGGCCAGTGCTGGCGCCAAGACTGGCACCAGACACTGGATTGTGTGTTGGCGCTGATGCCGACGCCAGTTGGCTGGCGCCACGACTGGCGCAAGGCTCTGGAATATGTTTGGCGCTGATGCCGGCGCCAGTGGACTGGCGCGGAGACTGGCACCAACGTCTGGACTGGTTTTTCACGTTTGTAACTGCCGTCTTTAATTCCGCAATCAATCTCATTAAATGAGATATTATTTCCTGAAACAATATGGTGAAGGTTACGATTCTTAAAGTGTATAAGTATGAATCGATTTCTGCCTTAATCGAGACACCGAAACATAGAGATTATCCTCGAGAGAATTTCATGATACCCGAGCAGAATAGGGTCGAAATATCTCTTACGGAAAGCGAGCTCTCACGCGATCTCTGTCGTTTATCCGAGTTATTATAATCATCACTTTGTTTCTATTTCTTGATATTATTGTACCGAAATCCCCAAAATACATAACATAATATCCCAAATAGAGTTACAATACTTGCAGCGGAAACAAACTTCCACAGCCGAGAAACTAAGCTAACAGGCTAAGTTAAAGAGAGCTACAATGCTTTAAACTCGGGTCTTCAGTCTCAACCTTCGGACCTTCGCTTTGCCCTTAGAGAAAGCACTACTACCACTCTTGCCTGTAAATGGTTTTAGTTTTGAAAGCGATGGTTAGACCATGAGGTCTAGTGAATTCCCTCTAGAAAACAATTTAAACAAACCTCATCTTTAAAACACGTAAACTGTCATGATATACAAATAAAATAACGGTTTAAAGTAACAATCTACACATAAGGGTATTTGCACAGTGGTCTCCATGCCCATCACCTCCACGTGATGTCCACACTCGGGGCCCCTAGTAGATCCCCACGACCCCCCCCCAGTAGATGCTATATCCGTGTGCGCGAGAAACAGATTCAAGGCACACGGTTCGCCAAACTCCTAAGGATCCTCAATGATCCAAGGTACAACCAGCCCCAATGTGCAACCCGACTCCACATACCAGCATACCAAGCAAGGCTAGAAATCATATAGCAATTGCATGTATCTTTGTAACAACAATTCATAGCATACGAGTATAACGTTCCCAAAACAGTTAGTTCATGCGAGAAATAAGGTTGAATTTATAAATAAAACCATGCTCGCATATTGTTAATGCCAAAAATAGCACACAAGTACAACTTGAGGTTGATTGTGGAGCTTAACAACTAAAGAAAAGAATCTCTCGACAAAGCGTGCGATTAAGATAAAAAATGTAAAAGAGACAGAGAATTTGGTGACGCGGGAAAAACCTCAACGAGGAAAAAACCCGCGGACGACTATGGAAGTCGTCGTTGCACTATGGTCGCCATACAGGGGCGATGTCCTTATGTTTCGGGTGTCGGAGGTACAATAATTACAATACAAATGAAGTAAAGACTTCGAAATGTAAAGTAACAAGTGTTTCGAATGTAAAAATAATGTGCGTCGTGTGTACGGTCTGTGTGTCGTGCTTAAAACTATGCGTTGAGCGTGGGAGTCGTGCGTCGATGTCGTGCGTCAAGAGCGATCTGTTGTGAGAAAGTTCATTTCTTCGTATGTTCTTGAGTACCTAGTGTGATTCTTGGATGTGGTCCCCTTCAATGATGATGGAACTCTATATTTGTAGCCTTCGGGTGCTTTGATTGATTTCTTGAATGCTTTACGTAACTGTCGTAATGGACGTTGTCTTTAATGCTGTTAATGGCCCTTTACTGGTTGTAGCCGTTGGTCATTAATGACGTTGACTCCTGCATTAAACACTGAACAAACGTAACAGTCATAACGAACGTTAGTTGGTCGAGGTCGCATGGTCTTATGCGACGGTCGTGAGAACTAGACGACATCGTGGTCGAGTGTCATGAGGTAGATAACATACGATTTGACTTTTAACCAAGAGACAAAGTACTATAATTTTACCTTACTATGGGGAAGTAAAATAAGTGTTTTCCTTACCTTGGTCGTGGTCGAGACTGATGAAATTTTACCCAAACACATATCATACCATTGTCAGGAGTAAAAATACTTAACATCTCATTTCACATAAAAGGGTTAAGGGAACTCACCTGGTTGTCGATATCAAGCACACGTACACTTCACTTCCACCCTTAGCGAACACCTAAGACTTTCCAACGAACCAACATCAGGCCTCCTATCCAAAAGGTACTACAATCCGGAAGGAACTCCTATCCAGATACCACTAAACCAGACCACCAATCCGGATACTGACCATCCGGAAACAACACCAATCCGGATACCAACTCTTATCCGGACAACACACAATCCGAATGCGACACATATCCGGACAACCGACAATCCGGATGTAACCCTTATCCGAACAATTATAATCAGGTTACAAATTTATCCGGACAGACCCGCTCATCCGGAAACTAGCTCGGACCGCGCCATCCGGATTATGGGCGATATCAGGATCCTTCGAACTGACACGTTGAGTTTCGATTTCTCAACAATGTTTTGTTCCCATCCATTTCGATCCCGAACTAGATGTAATCATCAGGACAACGTTTTCCGACCTTCCTCATTCAACCCGCCACATTTATTAACCATTAATCAATCCAAAATCAAACAAACTCCTTTATAAATCTTGAAAAGTAACCACAGTGAGGAAATAGGGTTTTCTTTCATCCTTACATACCCAAAACAATAGGAATTGATTTAGCACGAATTAATAGAAGAGAAATCATTGTAGTGATTACCTTAGATGAAGAATCCTTCAAAATTTCCTGATCTTCTTTAGTTCTCTTTTCTCTCGATTTCAGCCGATACCAGACAATAATTCTCAATAATGAGCAATTAGGGGTTTTATTCCCCTATTTATACCTCTCATATATTGCATCCAAGTCCCCTAAGTTTCTTTTCTTAACTTTCGCCCTAATTTGCCCAAAAGTTTACAATTTAGGACAACGGTTGTTACAACACCTCCACCTTAAAAGAATTATGTCCCCGAAATTCCTTGGTCAAACAGGTGCGGGTACTTGACCCTCATCTTAGATTTCCCTTCCCAAGTCGCCGCTTGTCCTTTGTGAAAAGTCCAATGCACCTTCGCGAGACTGATTTCTTGACCTTACGATCGACGACCGCTTCGAGTTCTTTTACGGGGTCAATTTCCCATCCACTCACACTCCATACGCAAGTATTGCCATTCTAGCTTTCAACAAACGCTCTACAAATAGAGGCGTGAAACACATTATGAATTCCCACATATCCATGAAGCACATCCATATCACATACCAACTCTCAAACCCCTTTCACTAACTACAACCGACCCATTAACACGTGGCTCAACCCTCTTTCCCCTCGAAATGCATCACTCCAAACCACAGGGTGTATTCTGTATCAAGCTGACCCTCGACTTTTAGTTTCAAAGCTTCACGCTTTGCGGTTACTCACTTTTGGTTCCATTTAATCCTCCGACCATTTCTGACCAAGAATATAAACGTGTGATATCCCTCGAATTCGCCCATCGATTAACCACAATTTTTTCACGTTAGGAAAATTTTATAGTATAATTGTAGCCTCTCCAACCAACTATCCCAGATCTTGTCCGCTTTGTCTGCATACCTGGACTCACGGTTTTAAAAACGCGTCTAAACAAGACTTTCACATACATCTTCACTTCCTTGTAAGAAGGAATTTGACCGAATTTAATGTCACAACACGAATTCTTTACGAAAGTATACAACCACCCATTTTGCCAATCTTAGCACCAAATCAACTTCAAATATCCTAATACTCACAGTTATGAGTTTCTTCATTGGATAACATGAAATTTCTAGATCACCTCCCACAACACGACATACTTCTACGCAATTAGTACCTTCTTTCCCCCTAGCCACACTAACTACAATTCAACCAAGATAACCAGCTCATACCACCACGTCATCACCTCACGCTTACACAAGGTCATTCCAAATAACGCATCACTGAACACCATGTTCACTTCGAAATGTTTATCATACTAATACTTATTCAAATCGGACGGTCTCACACTTCGAGTGTCCCGTACAACCACTTATGCCATGTCTTTTAGAAGTTATAGATCACACACCTTCGAGGAAATACTTATTAACCCGTGTAGGGGTGTACGCGGGTTGGGTTGGACGGTTTTTGTCAAATTTACAACCCAACCCAATTATGGCGGTTTGGAAATTTTCAACCCAACCCAACCCAACCCAACTCATTCAAAAGTATAACCCAACCCTTGCGGGTTGTGGCGGGTTGAGCGGTTTGGTTGTATACATAAAATTCACGATTAAAATAAGACAAATAAAACTAAAATATTCCCAACAAAAATATTAGTTATTACAATCATCCAAATATATTAAATCTTTAAGTCTTAACATCAAAAGTGTAAAGTGTAGCATCGAATTCCAATCCTCAATCAAGCACCACCGTAAGCAGTAATCAAGCTTATACATAGGAAAAACATATAAAATTATTGACTATGACTAAAATAGTAATCATAACTGCAAAAATATTGTAAACAGAATACAAACTTACTAAAATAGTAAGCACTATAACAGTAAACAAAACTAGTTGCTACATCAGTACCTATTTGATTCGTTTGCTAAACAATCGTTAAACAGTCGGCACTCGGCAACACAACGTGATCGGCCTCACGTAATGTCAAGTAGTTTGGGCCTTAGATGTTAGAACTTAGAACTAGTTGCTAAATCAGTACCTATTTGATCGGTTTGCAAAAAATCGCTAAAGAGTCGGCACTCGGCAGCAGCAGCGTGGTCGGCCTCACGTAATGTCAAGTAGTTTGGGCCTTAGATATTAGAACTTAGAACTAGTTAACTCAAGTAGTTTGGGCTATGATTTATATAAAAAAATTGTGTCTTTCTTAATATTACATTATTAGTATTAGTTATTTAGTTATATTAATTTGTATTTTGGGCTGCACATATCATATATAATTATATATTATATTTATAATATATATATATATATATAAATATAATTTTATCAAAATAATAATATTAGCGACGGGTTGGCGGGTTGGGTTGGGTTGAGTTTTCCCAACTCAATTTCAACCCTTATAATTAGCGGTTTGGCGGTTCGGCGGTGTGGCGGTTCGGCGGTCCAACGGGTTGGGTTTAATTGGGTTGTTAGCGGGTTGGGTTGGTCGGGTTTCGCGGGTTGACGGTTTTCTGTACACCCCTAAACCCGTGCAAGTCTTCCCACACTTTAACCATGACATGCACAATAATCCATGTTCTCATACCCTCACAAGGAGTTCATATACCTGTCAATAACAACACTTAAATATTGCTCCACCTATTTGGTGTCACTTACCCACCTTATTACTTTCCGTTCTCCCACTTGTTCGAACATACCGTCTTCACCTCTTTACGTTAGCATGGGATATTAGCAACCTACCAACATCTACCCCCTTTCTTGATCATTCAAACGCGTCACATCATATTTGCGTTACTATGCCCAACCGAACGGTCTCACCACAATTCTCACACGAGATGAACAACCAAGTCTTCCTGAAATAACATTCAATGCTCCCAAGCACCACACATTTCTCGTTCTCCAAGCAGAGTTAACTTACTCACCAAAATTTCTTTATACCTAAAGAATACTTCAATAATCCCAATGTATTTTAAATCCACTACACAACACCACGAACAAATTGAATACCGCGTTCACATCGAAATTTAATTAGAGTAAGATAAATTCATCCAAAATCCCACGTAACCGGAAAGAACACATGCCTCTCTTTTAGGTAGCCGTCTATCACTACTCCATCCTTTGTTTTTAAGTAACAATAACATAATACCGCCTCACAATTCATACCTCCCCAAACGAGCATAATCGCCACCCTTGAATACCACCCTAGAAATCCGCAAATAGGATCCATACCTATACTCATCCCAAATTACACCACAAGCCCTCTGCTTGATATAACGGACAATCCGTTATCACAACAATGACTTACACGTTCCCCCATTGGCATAAAAGCCACCAACTTGCCTACACAACTATCACACCAAAATATCATACTGCCAACAAATTTTCACGATCCTCTTCTCACACATAAAGGATATTGTATTCTTCATACCAACCATAACCCAACATTTCGAATCAAGGTCGTTTCGTGACTTTGTCTTTTCCAAAGCCAATTGAACCACAGAGTCATGACCATGCAATTCATCCAATTGACTCACCACGATCTTCGACAACAAGCTCATGTAGTTAAGAAGATAAGTCGCATCCCCTTTCAGACCAAAATTATCAACGCACACTCACCTCAGTTATGTATTTACTTCATTCTTAATCGGGTCACCAAAATCTCTTGAGAAACCACATAGTTACAATAGGTATCTTCCACTTTTATGACGCATACATATGGGGTTCCATCATTATACCGGGTACGCACCTTTTTCGAAATGACATCGACGCTGGTCATCCAAAACGGTCGTCGACTTCATCGTCAACCATCGACAGGGTGGTGCTTCAACCATCTTGCCGCCAGCAAGGATTTCCATCATGACCTACTTTTCCCAACGCACCTCAACTAGCTTTGTGCCCCCACAGTCCTTACAAGTCTTGACTTGTATGATACGTAGTCCATTTACAATACCACTCAATACTCCGGCTTATATCCGATAACATTTCATCAAGGTACAGTGTATACTTATCAACATGCTACTATTAAGAGCATCCCAACCACCTCAAACTCCACTATGGGTATAATCACTTCATAGACAACCATATCAACTGTTACCGAACATTATCACACTCACGGTCCGAGACTCCCGCTATTCCCGTTCTCCTCTAACTGAAACGCTAAGGTCATAACTCGACCATAATCGGATCAACCGAACAGTTTCCATTCTCATGACCTTTCCTTGTCCTTAATTACGACCTAGCGAGTTCACAGCCTTCATTCATGACAACACAATGATTTAAATAATCGCATACTAAAAAAAATAATAGGCACGATAACACGGGACCAATTGAGTATGCATGACACAACGCCACACAAGTTAAATAGTAATCGCAACGACCTTAAGGACCGCTCACATGCAACCTCACAATAAATCACCACCTTGCCCAATCTAAACAATGTCGGCACAAACAAAAATATATACAATGAAACATTTCCAACACGACCAGAAAAGTTTGGAATGAAATCACTTATACGGAGTGAGTCAGTCGGCTCCTACACTCATTTGTATGTTAACAACGTGCCAATACTCATTTTAGATATAAAACTTTGCAGTAAAACGTTTTCTTGATTTTCACAACAATATTTATCCCAACATGAAAAAGGGTGAAATAGTTCACCATTCACTAAGTTCAAAAATGTTATCGTGCACACAAACAAATTTTTGTCTTTTTTAAACACACGGCACGCGTCGACTTGTTCCCAAAACAAGAAACTCATGATGCTCGTATATAACTTTAACATGAGAGAATTCAGGTGATTCATTTAAAGACGCCATGCATGAATCTAAATTTGCAATTAAGGCTATTCACTCTAACAAGGTCTACCATTGTACTTTCAACAACTTATCATCGACACCCAACTTTCGACCAACGATCACTTTCTCACCCTTATAACAACTTGTAATACTGGTGCTTCACAACCCACCTGTTTGATCGCTCCACACAGTTTTCGCATAAACCACTGACCCACAACTACGCGGTCTCAACCTTTGACCTTTAAGGTCGATAAACGACCAGTTATCTCACGTCCTACTCATACATGCACTTCGATCCAACGCTGATATCTTTCCTTCATTATCCTTGCTACTACACTGCTTGACTAAAAGTCAGAGGCTCATTTATTTCACTCAATCTTGAACTGAAGCTTTCAAGATCCCAACACAGTCCTTACTTCCTATCCCAAATGATCGACCCATAAATTCCAAGAAGGGGGACTCACTATAAACTAGGGGTTTACCCTTACTTAGACATTCATCCCTTCGAGCCCAAGAAGTTTTACCTTTAGCCGGCTCAGTACCGTTACGAACCATACTCCTTCTAGAAGGTGCCAACAATTGCATCATGAGCGACCTCACGCATTATATCAAAACCATTGCCATCACCACAAGGTTAGAACTTACTCCATTCCACCACCCTTCCAACGATTGTCTCACCAATAGCAACCTTCCAGGCATTTCGAGACTGAAATAACCGTATATACTAAACACTCAAACGACAACCTCACTAAATAAGGCAACTTAAGCACATACATGCACCTGTAAATTTGCAATTACACTGGCCAAGTGTAACTTCAATTCTACCTTACATGACAGTTTTCACTACCTTATCCTTAGTGCACCTAGAGTGATCTTAAAGGCAATCCTTACATCTCGGTTGTGTCCCCCACATCATACAGTTTAAGTTTAGGCCCATCCGATCACCTAAATTCTCTTAAACTATGGCTCTGATACCATTTGTAACAACCCAAAATCCATAATAGGCATATAATTAAAATATCCCAAAATGGGTCCCAATACATAACATAATATCCAAAAACAAAGTTACAATACTTGCAGCGGTAACAAACTTCCACAACCGAGAAACTAACTAAGCTAACATGCTAAGTTAAAGAGAGCTACAATGCTCTAAACTCGGGTCTTCAGTCTCAACCTTCGACCTTCGCTTTGCCCTTAGACAAAGCACCACTACCACTCTTTCCTGAAAATGGTTTTAGTTTTGAAAGCGAGGGTTAGACCTTGAGGTCTAGTGAATTCCCTCTAGAAAACAATTTAAACAAACCTCATCTTTTTAAAACACGTAAACTGTCATGATATAAAAATAAAATAACGGTTTAAAGTAACAATCTCCACATAAGGGTATTTGCACAGATCCCTACGGTCCCCCAGTAGATGCCATATCCGTGTGCGCGAGAAACAAATTCAAGGCACACGGTTCACCAAACTCCCAAGGATCCTCAATGATCCAAGGTACAACCAGCCCCACTATGCAACCCGACTCCACATACCAGCATACCAAACAAGGCTAGAAATCATATAGCAATTGCATGTATCTTTGTAACCATAATTCATAGCATACGAGTATAATGTTCCCAAAAAATTTAGTTCATGCAAGAAATAAGGTTGAATTTATAAATAAAATCATGCTCGCATATCATACCATTGTCAGGAGTAAAAATACTTAACATCTCATTTCACGTAAAAGGGTTCAGGGAACTCACCTGGTTGTCGAGATCAAGCACACGTACACTTCACTTCCACCCTTAGCGAACACCTAAGACTTTCCAACAAACCAACATCAGGCCTCCTATCCAAAAGGTACTACAATCCGGAAGGAACTCCTATCCAGATACCACTAAACCAGACCACCAATCCGGATACTAACCATCCAGAAACACCACCAATCCGGATACCAACTCTTATCCGGACAACACACAATCCGGATGCGACACATATCCGGAAAACCGACAATCTGGATGTAACCCTTATCCGAACAATTATAATCCGGTTACAAATTTATCCGGACAGACCCGCTCATCCGGAAACTAGCTCGAACTGCGCCATCCAGATACCTCGTTCCCGGAAACATCGAGATCCGGGTAAGCCCATCCGAATTCTGGGCGATATCTGGATCCTTCGAACTGACACGTTGAGTTTCGATTTCTAAACAAGGTTTTTTCCCATCCATTTCAATCCCGAAGCAGATGTAATCATCAGGACAACGTTTTCCGACCTTTCTCATTCAATCCACCACATTTATTAACCATTAATCAATCCAAAATCAAACAAACTCCATTATAAATCTTGAAACGTAAACACAGTGAGGAAATAGGGTTTTCTTTCATCCTTACATACCCAAAACAATAGGAATTGATTTAGCACGAATTAATAGAAGATTAATCATTGTAGTGATTACCTTAGATGAAGAATCATTCAAAATTTCCTTATCTTCTTTCGTTCTCTCTTCTCTCGATTTCAGCCGATACCAGACAACAGTTCTCAATAATGAGCAATTAGGGATTTTATTCTCCTATTTATACCTCTCATATATTGCATATAAGTCCCTCAAGTTTCTTTTCTTAACTTTCGCCCCAATTTGCCTAAAAGTTTACTATTTAGGACAACGGTTGTTACAACTTCACTTTCAAGAAACAATACAACTTGCGTCTATACTTTATTTTGTTTTATTTCTAAACGGAAAGTGTTTTGTTAAAATCCACATTAGCAATTATTTCTCAAAGAATTGCTTATTGTCATATATATCAAGTTATCAACACGTTTTAGAGATTCAACCCAAATATAAATATATATATATATATATATATATATATATATATATATATGGATATTCTTTTATAAACCATCTTAATTTTGCAAACCGTATAAACTATCGATTTGTTTAGTTAAATTAATGAAATTGTTTCATATCATTTAAAATAAGGGGCTTCTATATATAGAAAGTTATAGTAAAAACAACTATTTAAATGGTACAATCAAAATAATCTATCATTTTCTAATAGAACACAAAATTACCCCACATTGTTTCATATAAAAACAAAAATCTATGCAATTCACGGAGGAGTACTTACCAAATTAAACAAAGCCAACTTGTTCAAGTACAATTATTGCTTACAAAAAGCATTTTCCCCAAAGCAAAATTAATAAAGAGTAAATTACATTTTTGGTCCCTCGAGTATGCCTCGATTTCAGTGCTGGTCCCTCCAAATCCAAAAGTACACTCACAGTTCCTAAAAGTGAGTTTCGTGAACGAAAGTGGTCCCTCTCACTAACACCGTCTATTTTGGTCCCGTTAGACATCCCATGTGCCCCTCACGTGAGGGGCATTTTTGTCTTTTTAAGCTTTCTTCATCCTCACCCTAAACCCTCCACCACCACCACCATCACCAACCACCTTAAACCCTCCACCCACCACCACCATCACCAACCACCTCCACCCACCACCACCATCACCAACCACCGTCACCCCAAACCTCCACCCACCACCACCATCACCAACCACCGTCACCCCAAACCTCCACCCACCACCACCCTCACCAACCACCATTCATCCCCTTTTATCGTCACATATAAACCTGTTTACAATATTATATATGTTCATAACAACCTACAATTCGAAACCCATTTGGGTTTACATCATAACAGTACCATCAAAAGTCAATATGTATGTATATGCTTCATTATGGCAAAAATCATCCACCATGAACACACATACATATATAATATAATATGCATTACTACTTCTTAACCAATGATTGCTCCCAACACATAGTCATTTGAATCAAAATTCTACTACTGTGATTATCTGCTATACCAATATATATATATATATATATAATATTTTGCCATACGTAGTAGAAAAACAGAATCAAATTTGGTCAAGAAATCAATGAGTTACACGATCTGAATGTTGTCGCCGGAGTGTCGCCGAAAAACCGGGTTTCACCAAAAAAATCGGGTTGTGACCACGGTTTTGATATAAATCCTTCACACTTCGATTTGTATAGTTGATTCGATCATAAAAAAACAATTTTGAATAAATTCCAGCAAGAATTCAGTGAGTATATCAATTCAAAAGGTCGACAGGTTACAGTTCGCCGGAAAATCGAGTTTGACCGGAAAATCTCGCCGGAGTTCCTATTCTAACGTTTGCGCAAACATTTGAAGCAGCTTTCCGCAAGCTGAAGTAGGAGGTTTTCGTAACCAACTTGGAAGAAGTTTTCATAAGCAACCTTCAAAGGTTTTCGTAAGCAACCTTCAAAAGTTTTCGCAATCAACGTTCAGAAGTTTTCGCAAGTAGTATTCATTCAAAGTTTTCGCAACTCACTGGAATTTGTTTTCGCAAGGCACTGAAAATTGTTTGCGCAAGCTACTGAATCAAAAGCTTTCATCTGAGTTTGGTTCGTCGAAAAAACGTGTCTCACCGGAGATTGGTTCTTGTTTTTGCATCGTTTCTTTTGGTTTGCATTAACTCGTTTTTCTTTGAAGAAATCGTTGCTTGATGATCTATAAGCACAAATAAACAACAAAGAATCGATTGGGTCGTGAATTTCTGAAGAAAAACGAAGCTGAAAAAGTGTGTTCGTGGAGCATGGTGATGGGTGGAGGTTTAGGGTGACGGTGGTTGGTGATGGTGGTTGTAACATCCCATATCCCATATACACAACATAACACGCAATATAACACAAATAGATATAACAAACAAACTTCACATTTCAAGTACGGTCCAGTAGTCTTTTACAATAGAAAGAAAACATTTGAAATACAATCCTTGTACTATTTACATACATAACATTTAACATTTCAATACAACTACTAAATAAGTCAAAAGCTTCATCTTATAGCCCTTCTCACTAGCCTTCCAATTCGTACTCTACTTACTTGCCCTTACTTGATCCGCCACCTGGAATACATATTTTTAAAACAAAATAAGGGTTAGACCTGATGGTCTAAGTGAGAAACCCTTGTTAATTTAAAACCATTTATATAAACTTTATTCATATAAATCACGCCACATAATTACACATATCCAATTGAATTCACACATCATATACCTTCCTTTCTCATTACCTCCTGGCCATATTAGTGGTAGCAAGCCAGCTAATAACATACAACGCTGCACAACATCTACAGCCAAACAACGCTATACAAGTTCTATAGCCAATCACACCGGTCTTAAACCCGGCCAACGTATTATAACACATTTATAATACACATGTAAATATAATATCTCACTATATTATAATTCACATTCGAGCACATAATTATCAATAATTTCACTCTCAATTCCACAGATATATGTATCCCAGTTAAAAAGTGTTTTCAAAGCAAAACTCACCTGGTTGCTTATCAACACATTTCCAAGCCTTCTAAACAGGTTCAGTCCTTTACTCGGAATTCACAGGATCTGTAACACATAGATACAGATATCTCTTTACCACATAAAACACATAAGTCTTACTAAGGCTAAGAACTATATAGAACTCAAATCCTCAAATGTTCCCCTAAGGCGACTTAACACGGGGGTTCCGCTACCCGGTTAGCGGATGGGGTCAAGGGGCAACGCCCTTGCGGGGTCTGGGGGCAGCGCCCCAAGAAAATCCGGACACATTCGGATACCACAAGTTACCCGGACAATCAGGACAATCCGGACGTCATTCGGATACCACAAGTTACCCGGACAATCAGGATAATCCGGACGTCATCCGGATACCACAAGTTACCCGGACAACATAGGAAAAGGAACTTACCCGGATAAAAGACTTGTCCGGACACCAACAAAGAATTACCCGGATACCATCAAAAAAACTACCCGGATACCTCCAACAAAACCATCCGGACACATTCATAGTGTCCGGACACCTCTGACGTTTTGCCCTATTTCTACCCAGAATCCGAATGTGATTTACACCAGATCGATTTTGATGATTTTAATCCGACAGAAACTTCCTAATAACATTTACAAACATAATTTGTAAAGGAGACATACCTGTAATCTCTTCCAAATACACCAAATGATCTCTTAAGCTAGCTTTTCTTTCTTTCTTCTTTTCTTCCAAAACACATAAACACCAATTTGCTTTTCAAGATAATATCTGCTAATTGCATTTTTTAGATTAAACTAAGGGATAATATCTAACCCATTTTTACCCTTTAAACCCTATGCTATCCCTTAATGATCCAATATACCCCTAACTCCTAATTTAACCCAAATTCACCCTAAACATTAATTATAAAGTCAAATAATTTTAACGGAACTAACTTTTAACTAACGAACTTACCCGGGGTATTACATCATCTCCCCCTTAAAAGAATTCCGTCCCGGAATTCAGTTAAGCAAAAAGATAAGGGTATTTGGCTCTCATTTCCGTCTCTGATTCCCACGTAGCATCTTGACCTTTATGATGTCTCCATTGAACTTTCACTTGTCTGACCTCCTTATTCCGCATCACTTTAACTTTATGATCAACTATAGCTTCTGGCCCTTCTACATAATTCAGTCTTTCGTCGACTTGTATCTCTGGTAGGGAGACTGCCTGATCTTGAGTAACTAAACACTTTCGGAAGTTTGACACGTGAAATGCATTATGAATTCTGCTCAACTCTGGTGGAAGATCTAATCTGTAAGCTACCTCCCCGATCCTTTCAGTGATTGCAAATGGTCCAATATACCTTGGGCTAAGCTTACCCTGTCGACCAAATCTGATGACTCCTTTCCACGGCGAAACCTTTAACATTACGTAATCCCCAACTTGAAATTCCAACGGCTTTCGACGGCAATCAGCGTAACTCTTCTGTCTATCTTGAGCCACTTTCAATCTTTCTCGGATCTGTGTAACCTTATCGGCGGTTAACTGAACTATTTCTGGCCCCGCTAACTGTTTCTCTCCCACTTCGTTCCAACATAGAGGCGTTCGACATTTCCTACCATACAATACTTCAAACGGTGCCGCTTGTATGCTGGAATGATAACTGTTGTTGTAAGCGAATTCAATTAACGGTAAATGCTTATCCCATGATCCCCCAAAATCAACAATGCAAGCCCGGAGCATATCTTCTAAAGTTTGCATCGTTCGTTCACTCTGACCATCTGTTTGGGGATGATACGCCGTACTTAACTTTATCTGTGTCCCCATTTCCCTTTGAAAACTTCTCCAAAATCTTGAAGTAAAACGACTATCACGATCAGAAATGATCGAGATTGGAACTCAATGTCGAGTTACTATTTCATCAATGTATAACTTAGCTAATCGCTCCAATGAATCGGTTTCCTTTATTGGTAGGAAGTGTGCAGACTTTGACAACCTGTCGACGATCACCCAAATAGAATCGAATCCCTTCGGAGTTCTTGGTAGCTTTGTGATAAAGTCCGTGGTAATCTGCTCCCACTTCCACATAGGTATTTCTAGTCGTTGTAGTTGACCAAATGGCTTTTGATGTTCGATCTTTACCTTCTTACAAGTATCACACCGTTCTACATACTGAGCAATCCCTCTTTTTATCCCCGGCCACCAATAGAATTGCTTTAGGTCTTTATACATCTTGTTTGTACCTGGGTGAATAGAGAAACGAGATTGATGAGCTTCCTGTAAAACACGATCACGTAACCCACCCAATCGAGGTACCCACACTCTGTTCCCCAGACACAATAACCCGCGATCACCCTTTTCTAACAATGCTGACATTCCCACTAACCGTTCTGATTTCAGGTGTTCCTCCTGATAAGCCTCCACTTGACACTTCTGTAATTCATCAACTAAGTTGGGTAGGAGTTCAGTTCGTAACGAAATAACTTTTATTGTTCCGCTCCTTTCTTGACGACTGAGTGCATCTGCCACCACATTCGCCTTTCCCGGGTGATAAAGGATTTCACAGTCGTAATCATTCAGCAGTTCCAACCATCTCCTTTGTCTCATATTTAGTTCCTTCTGATCAAAGAGGTGTTGAAGACTCTTGTGATCAGTATAAATCTGACATTTGGAACCATACAAATAATGTCTCCAAATCTTTAACGCAAAAACGACTGCTGCAAGTTCCATATTGTGCGTAGGATACTGCCGTTCATGATCCTTCAGTTGGCGAGAAGCGTAAGCTATAACCTTTCCGCGCTGCATAAGCACACAACCCAATCCCAATTTAGACGCATCACTGTAAACGACAAAGTCTTCAGAACCTTCAGGTAGTGATAGAATTGGCGCGCTGCACAGTTTCTCTTTCAATATTCTGAATGCCTCGTCCTGTTCCGCTTTCCATTCGAACTTTAAATTTTTCCGGGTCAGCTTAGTCAAAGGTGTTGCGATACGAGAGAAGTCTTTTATGAACTTCCGATAGTAACCAGCTAAACCCAGAAAACTGCGTACCTCTGTTGCTGTCTTAGGCTGTTCCCATTTTTCAACTGCTTCCACTTTCATCGGATCGACTTGTATACCTTTCTCAGAAACCACGTGCCCCAGAAATTGTACTTTCCGTAGCCAGAATTCACATTTAGAAAATTTCGCGTACAATTTTTCCTTCTTCAGCAGCTCTAGAATCAATCGAAGATGCTGCGCGTGCTCTTCCTTGGATCGAGAATAGATAAGGATATCATCGATAAATACAATTACAAATTTATCGAGATACGGCTTACATACCCGATTCATTAAATCCACAAAGGCAGCTGGAGCGTTCGTCAATCCAAATGGCATTACTAAAAATTCATGATGACCATACCTCGTTCGAAAAGCAGTCTTTAAAACGTCTTCTTCTTTAACCTTCAACTGGTGATAACCGGACCTTAGATCAATCTTGGAGAAATAGCAAGCTCCAACTAACTGATCAAAGAGATCATCAATTCGGGGTAGCGGATACTTGTTCTTTATCGTGCGCTTATTCAATTCTCGGTAGTCAATACACATTCTCATCGACCCATCTTTCTTTTTCACAAATAACACTGGTGCTCCCCACGGCGAAGAACTAGGTCTGACGAAACCCTTATCGGATAGATCTTGTAGTTGTGCCATCATCTCTTTCATCTCTGGAGGTGCCAAACAGTACGGTGCACGGGCTACAGGAGTGGCTCCAGGAGTTAGGTCTATACCGAACTCTACTTGTCTAACCGGCGGAAGACTGTTCAAGTCTTCAGGAAATACTTCAGGGAATTCACTAACAATAGGAATATCTTCCATCCTATTCTTTTCCGGTTTAATATCTATCACATAGGCCAAGTAACTCTGACAACCCTTATTAACACACCTACGTGCTTTTAATATTGATATAAGACAAGACTGATGATTCCTGCGATCACCATAAATCACTACTGGTCCCCTCTCAGGCAATACAACATTTATTATCTTCTTATCACACACTATATTAGCCTGATTCTCAGCTAACCAGTCCATTCCCACTACTACGTCAAACTCTATTAAAGTCATAGGAAACAATTGTATCGGAACTTTACACTCCTCTATATTTATCACACAGTTATCAAACACTTCTTTAACTAACACTTGGTTATCATTTGCCGTATCTACTGATAGAGCATGTTCTAGCATTTTAGGTTTCAAACACAGACAAGCAGCAAATGCAGGAGACACAAACGATCGGTTTGCACCGGAATCAAATAACACCTTGGCACGTGTAGAGTTTATCAAAAATGTACCTGTGACCACATCCGGAGTTTCCTCCGCTTCTTTCTCAGTCATCTGAAATGCGCGACCTCTGGTTACTGGCGGTTCCAGCCTTGGCACTACGGGTTTAACAATCGTTGGACTGCCTGATGACCCACCTTGCTGTATCCTCCCTCGTGGACAGTTTGACTGAAGATGATCCGGAGAATTGCATAAGAAACATAACCGCGTTACCTTACAATCCTTGATGACGTGTCCGGTCTTCCCACACTTATAGCATGCTCGTAAATCACCTTGGCAATTTCCTTGATGGACACGGTTGCACTTTGGACATGGTCTTTCCGCTGGTCGAAAAGGCGGGCGATTGTCATACCTCTGAAATCGGGACCTCTTCGGATCATATTGTGGTCCTTCCCACTTTCTCTTTCCGATACTCTTATCCCCAACATCTCTTCTCATATCTCGTTCAACATTTTCCGCGGCATCAACTGCAGCTGAAAAGGTATCGGGTCCCTTTGCAGTCACTAACCTTCTAATCTCTGAGTTCAACCCAAAGATAAACCGTTCTGTCTTCATTGCTTCCGTAGCAACATAGTATTCTGCGAACCGAGACTTTTCCAAAAAGCTAGCAGTATAATCTCGAACGGACAAGCTTCCTTGTTGTAAATTCATGAATTCCCCTTCCAGTTGTTTGACGACTGCTTGGGGACAAAATGCGTTCCTGTAGGCTATCACAAATTCTTCCCAAGAGAGGGTAGAATATACTTCAGATTCTTTAGAATGTATAAAAGATTCCCACCAATACAATGCATCTCCTTTTAGCATGGCTGCCCCGTACAATACTCTATCTTCATCCGCACATTTGCTTGTTTTGAAAATGGCTTCAATTTCCTTCATCCATCTCATTGCTTTCACTGGATCCCGATCCCCTGAAAACGTAGGAGGCTTGCAGCTAAGAAACATCTTGTAATCACATTTTCTCATTACCGGTAAGACCGTAGGGGTGATTGGCATCTCCTCTTCATGAGTAGGGTCTGGTCCTTCTGTTTCAGTATTATGAGTTTGGTTGAACATAGCTTGAATATTGTCTTGTAGTCTTCCGATTTCTGCCATTAGATCAGCCCTGGTAATGAAATCCGTACTATTCTGTTGGGTTCTGCCTCCGGCTCGACCTCCAGCTCTACCTCCAGTTCTACCCCCGACTCTGCCCCCCGTTCTGCCTCCCCTGTCCCCTGTTCCTACTGACGGATTAGTTCTGTTTGGATTTCTTCCTCCTCCTCGATTCGAATTTCTTGTACCGCTTGCCATTCTGTGGATTTAAACAGGATTAATATATACATAAGCACATACCCCATATAACAAGGTATTCCAGTTCCGACATGTACCTGTAAGATCACAATTACACTGGCCAGGTGTAGTATGAAATTACCTTACATGACGTTCCTTCTACCTTTTATACTTAGTATCCCGAGGTTCTACAATAATAGGGACATCCTACTTCACATGCAGTTTAAGTCTAGGTACAGATACTAATACCTAAATCTCTTAAACTAAGGCTCTGATACCATTTGTAACATCCCATATCCCATATACACAACATAACACGCAATATAACACAAATAGATATAACAAACAAACTTCACATTTCAAGTACGGTCCAGTAGTCTTTTACAATAGAAAGAAAACATTTGAAATACAATCCTTGTACTATTTACATACATAACATTTAACATTTCAATACAACTACTAAATAAGTCAAAAGCTTCATCTTATAGCCCTTCTCACTAGCCTTCCAATTCGTACTCTACTTACTTGCCCTTACTTGATCCGCCACCTGGAATACATATTTTTAAAACAAAATAAGGGTTAGACCTGATGGTCTAAGTGAGAAACCCCTGTTAATTTAAAACCATTTATATAAACTTTATTCATATAAATCACGCCACATAATTACACATATCCAATTGAATTCACACATCATATACCTTCCTTTCTCATTACCTCCTGGCCATATTAGTGGTAGCAAGCCAGCTAATAACATACAACGCTGCACAACATCTACAGCCAAACAACGCTATACAAGTTCTATAGCCAATCACACCGGTCTTAAACCCGGCCAACGTATTATAACACATTTATAATACACATGTAAATATAATATCTCACTATATTATAATTCACATTCGAGCACATAATTATCAATAATTTCACTCTCAATTCCACAGATATATGTATTCCAGTTAAAAAGTGTTTTCAAAGCAAAACTCACCTGGTTGCTTATCAACACGTTTCCAAGCCTTCTAAACAGGTTCAGTCCTTTACTCGGAATTCACAGGATCTGTAACACATAGATACAGATATCTCTTTACCACATAAAACACATAAGTCTTACTAAGGCTAAGAACTCTATAGAACTCAAATCCTCAAATGTTCCCCTAAGGCGACTTAACACGGGGGTTCCGCTACCCGGTTAGCGGATGGGGTCAAGGGGCAACGCCCTTGCGGGGTCTGGGGGCAGCGCCCCAAGAAAATCCGGACACATTCGGATACCACAAGTTACCCGGACAATCAGGACAATCCGGACGTCATCCGGATACCACAAGTTACCCGGACAACATAGGAAAAGGAACTTACCCGGATAAAAGACTTGTCCGGACACCAACAAAGAATTACCCGGATACCATCAAAAAAACTACCCGGATACCTCCAACAAAACCATCCGGACACATTCATAGTGTCCGGACACCTCTGACGTTTTGCCCTATTTCTACCCAGAATCCGACTGTGATTTACACCAGATCGATTTTGATGATTTTAATCCGACAGAAACTTCCTAATAACATTTACAAACATAATTTGTAAAGGAGACATACCTGTAATCTCTTCCAAATACACCAAATGATCTCTTAAGCTAGCTTTTCTTTCTTTCTTCTTTTCTTCCAAAACACATACACACCAATTTGCTTTTCAAGATAATATCTGCTGATTGCATTTTTCAGATTAAACTAAGGGATAATATCTAACCCATTTTTACCCTTTAAACCCTATGCTATCCCTTAATGATCCAATATACCCCTAACTCCTAATTTAACCCAAATTCACCCTAAACATTAATTATAAAGTCAAATAATTTTAACGGAACTAACTTTTAACTAACGAACTTACCCGGGGTATTACAGTGGTGGTGGGTGGAGGGTTTAGGGTGGTGGTGGGTGGAGGGTTTAGGGTGGTTGGTGATGGTGGTGGATGAAGGTGAGGATGAAGAAAGCTTAAAAAGACAAAAATGCCCCTCACGTGAGGGGCAAATGGGATGTCTAACGGGACCAAAATAGACGGTGTTAGTGAGAGGGACCACTTTCGTTCACGAAACTCACTTTTAGGGACTGTGAGTGTACTTTCGGATTTGAAGGGACCAGCACTGAAATCGAGGCATACTCGAGGGACCAAAAATGTAATTTACTCATTAATAAATTATACTAATAATTTGCGGTTAAAAAACCCATAATTAATAAATATAAAAAATCACAATATAATCATCAAATTTTCATAATACTATCATTATAGTTTTTTTAATATATTTGTTTTTAAAAAAGGTATCTTCATAAACTGTTATATTATATATCAATTTGAGGGGTATCATCGTCCATTGGTCTCTTTTTTTTCTCTTTCTAATTTAGTTAATAACGGGACATTTTGTTAAACTAATTTTTAATTAGATGATGTATTTTTTTAACACAAAATCCACAATTGAATGAAAACCCAAAAATAAATAGAATTTTCTTTGGTCTTTTTTGTTGATGGATTATTATTTGAATTTCATGTTTTCATTTGACTTTAATTTGGAATTCAGACTTTCTTTTTTAGGCTATCAGTACCCCATGTCCCCATGGGGTACGGATGGCCTTATGCTGCGATCACATAAAAACATAAACTTTTTGTTATAACTTTTATTGATTTTTATTGAAGCTAAGGAATAACTAATATTTAAAGTTGTATTCGATACCTTTTATTAAAATAAAGTAAAAGAAATATAGAAACGCAGAGGGTATTATCGTCTTTACCCAATAATAATATTTAATGAGGACGAATTAAAATACTAAGTTTATGACTCGAAATTTAAGTTTTGTTACAGAAAAGATAAAATAGAACAAGACATTTTTAATTCTTATTAATCGTAAACTCTTTAAATAGATAAAAGTTTATAATAAAGATGAAACATTTTTTATGATAAATTCTAATGTTTAGCAAAAAAGAATCAATTACTTCGTTATACATAATTCTTCAACACTCTTGATTGTCCCTAATCGAAGGAGTGATAGTGCATAATTCTTGTTTCATTAAAACTTTATGCCAAAGAAACAAAAACAAATGAGAAAAATAAAAACTTTAGATGAAAAAGTAGATGCACCAATAAACAATTTATTGAGTTTACTATCTTTCTTGATCCGTACATCAATCAAGGAATTAGAAAACAAGATGACATATAACATATTATCTATTTAAAACCTTGCACAAAAGAACAAAACCCAACGGGAAAAAACCCGTTTTAGGGTAGGAAAAAGCACAACTTACTAATAGTGCATGTTTAGTAGACAACTCCTTTAGTCTATCATCACTCCCCGTGAGTCGTACATCAATTAAGAGAGCTTAGAAAGTCTTCACATATTTCAATGTTTTCCACATGTTTCTCGAATGTAGCCTTAGGCAATGATTTGGAAAACAAATCTGCCACATTTTTCTTATACCTTATTTGATTCACTTGAATATTGAGGAGAGTTTTATGTTGTCGATCGTAGAAAACTTTTGGCGAAATATAATTTGTATTATTACTAATAGCAGATAAGTTTGGTAACCCAATAAAGTTTGGTAATTAGCGATAACTAGTGTAACACCCTCAAATCTGGAAAGAGCGACTAAATTAAAACTTTCAATAATACTTCAAATGAACGGTAATTGTCTTTCTATAACTCAATACTTAAATTAACTTCGAATAACAAAACTGGATTTAACATCAACAATAGGTAACCAAGTCTTACATCAAGACTAAGTCAAGGTCGGGTGTTAGTAAAACCACATAACAATCGTTATTCCTGAATGCGGAAGACATATTCAAACATCTAGATCATTCACGCGCATCTAACTAGCACTCAACTCTTTACAGTGTCGCTAGTAACTTTCCCCAACAAGGATCTGATGCACATGCCGAAAAATAAAAAATGTTAGGATTAACGTCTAGTGAGTTCAAGAGTTTTATCAATTATATAAGAAGGAAAAGCGGAAAGAATTATTATTTGACATAACAATTCCCAATATACAATGTAATTATAATAGAAAGTGATATCTTTCCCAAAACCCCATTTTCATGATAAAATGCTTAAATAGAACCGCTCCATAAACATGGAACCAAACCCAATACTCACACAAATTACAATAGGATTAAAATTCAACTCCAAAACATGGAAATTAATTCATTTATTTCAAAACCTTGATATATGGAGAGGATCCAATAAGTCAAAGCCATAAAATGCGGTTACTTGCAAAAACCCAAGCAATGTTAAATCATGGACATTACAATATCCGAAAAATAATGTTTAACAACAACGGGGGACTCCTGTATCCGTCGTGAGTCCACCACCGCAATACCCATTCGACTATCAAATAAAGACTGACTTACATGCCTATGGATCCAATGCATCAGAGTCTAAAATTACGTGACTCCAAAAAAACGTTCCACATCCTCAAAACATGTAATTTACAAATAAACATGTCTCAAATGCATTTAATCCCAAAAGAATGTTCAGCACTCTCAAAATATAAAATTAACAATAAATATGCCCTAAATGCATACAACTTCAAAACCCACTGTAGAGAAAATAAACGGGACTAATGACCCCAAGACTCTTTTAAGTCAAAACCGAGCCAAAAACTTAGAAACTCAATTGACCATCAAGTAAGGGTCCTCAAACAATAAAACGTATTTAACCGTCATTTATGCAAACACATATCTCAAATATATGAATACCTCAAAAACTCATCATTGGTTGAGACAAACCATTTTCCAACTGAAATCATACCCTTATATTTCTAAAATGCCTCATAACACGATAACGTGCATTTTCCAGACGGTTTATAAAACCAAATATACCAAAAATGCATAAATCCTCAAATAGACTTCATGTAATACCCCGGGTAAGTTCGTTAGTTAAACCCTCTTATCGTTAAATTTAATTAAGTTTATAATTGATGTTTAGGGTAAGTTTGGGTTAATTTATAAGTTAATGGTGTTTTAGTCATTGGTGAAGAGTTTAGGGGTTGAAATGGTAATTATGGGTGGATATTATCTAAAGAAATCAGATATTTACAAAAACTCAGAAAATTCAGGGTGTATGTGTGTGCTTTGAGAGCAAAAAGGAGAAAAGAAAGAAAGCTAGGTTAAGGCATCTCTTGGTGTATTTGGAAGGGATTTAAGGTATGTTTTCTTTGTGTTATATGTTGGTAATTGCTAATATGTAGTTTCTATCGGATAAGAATAGTTAAATTCATGTTTGGTAATGATTCTGTCGAATTCTGGGTTTAAAATGGGTAAACCGACAGTGGTGTCCGGACAAAATGAATGTGTCCGGGTATTTTGGTTGATAGTGTCCGAACAATGTTCTAAAGGTATCCGGACGGGTTATTTATCCGGGTAAGTCTCTCTTTTCAATACTTTTCCGGATGAGTTAAGATACCGGATGCTGTCCGGATTACTTTGGTGTCCGGTTGATGTCTGGATTGTTTAGGTTGTCCGGATTAATGGTGCTGTCCAGAAAAGTTATGCTGTCCGGAAAAGTAGTGTTGTCCGGATAAATTGTGGTTTCCGGATACTTTAGCTGATTGGTCTATTTGATGAGTTTAGATGCTTTTAAGTGTCCAGTAGCCTGTGTCTTGTTAATTCATGGATAGGGAATGAATAAGGATCGAAAGTACTGTGGACTTGACTTAAGTTCGGGTTGGGGAAGACATTTAAGGATAAGAGTTAGATAGAGTTATCTAAAGCTCTTAGTCCTAGCAAGCTCTATGTATTCAAAGTGGTAAAACAATATTTGTACATGATTGTTTCAGATACTGTGAATCGAAGGTGAAAGCAGAATTCTTTGTGGAGGACTAAAAAGTGTGTAATAATCAAAACAGGTGAGTTTTACTTTAAAAACGTTTTTAACTGGAATACATATACGTATGGTTTGGGAATGTGATAATGGGTGATTATGTGTATATATGCGATATATGTGAATTATAATATATTGAGGTATTGTATTTACATGAGTATTATAATGTGTTATAATACGTTGGCCGGGCTTAGGACCGGTGTGTTTGGCTATAAAATCTGTATAGCGTTGTTTGGCTGTAGATGTTGTACAACGTTGTAAATTATTAGTTGGCTTGCAACCAACTAATATGGCCAGGAGGAATGAGAAGGGAAGGTACACGATGTGGGAGTTCAAATTGATATATTTGATTGTGCTGTGTGATTTATATGAATAGAGTTTATATAAATGATTTCAAACTAACAGGGATTTATCTCACTTAGACCATTAGGTCTAACCCTCATTTTGTTTTAAAATATGTATTCCAGGTGGCGGATCGGGTAAGAGCAAGTAATTAGAGTAATCAAGGGATGGCTTTTGTGAAGGAATATATGATGAAGATTTTGGCATGTTTAGAAGTTGTATCATAATAATTAAATGTTGTGTATGTATTTAGTATGAAGTTTGTAGTAGAATGGCTTCTTCTGATTGTAAAAGACGACGGGACCGTACTTGTAATATGATGTTTCGTTTGTTATATCAAAATTATGTTACATTATGTGATTTGTTGTGTATATGGGATTTGGGTTGTTACAAATGGTATCAGAGCCTTAGTTTAAGAGATTTAGGTATTTGTATCTGTGCCTAGACTTAAACTGCATGTGAAGTAGGATGTTCCTATCATTATAGAACCTTGGGATGATGAAGTATAAAAGGTAGAAGGAACATCATGTAAGGTAATTTCATATTACACCTGGCCAGTGTAATTGTGATCTTACAGGTACATGTTTGAACTGGAATACCTTGTTTTATGGGGTATGTGCTTATGTGTATATTAACCTTGTTTAAATCTACAGAATGGCAAGCGGTACACGGAATTCGAATCGAGGAGGAGGAAGAAATCCGAATAGTACGAATCCGCCGATAGGAACGGGGGACAGGGGAGGCAGAACTGGGGGCAGAGTCGGGGGTAGAACCGGGGGTAGAGTTGGAGGTCGAGCCGGAGGCAGAGTCCAACCACAGGGTACAGAGTTTGTTACCAGGGATGATTTAATGGCAGAAATGGGAAGATTGCAGGCTAGTATACAAACAATGTTTGATCGGAACCGTCATAATGAAACTGAAATACCGGATCCCGGACCGGAAGATGAAATGCCAATCACATCGACTGTTGTACCAGTACAAAGGAGGTGCGACTACAAAATGTTTTTAAGCTGTAGACCTCGTACCTACTCAGGAGACAGGGATCCAGTGAAAGCAATGAGATGGATGAAGGAAATAGAAGCTATTTTCAAGACGAGTAAGTGCGCTGACGAAGATAGAGTATTGTACGGAACAGCAACGTTAAAAGGGGATGCTTTGTATTGGTGGGAATCTTTTATTCATTCTAAAGGATCTGATGTTTATTCTACCCTCTCTTGGGAAGAATTTGTGATAGCCTACAGGAACGCATTTTGTCCCCAAGCAGCCGTCAAACAACTGGAAGGGGAATTTATGAACTTACAACAAGGAAACTTATCCGTTCGAGATTACACCGCTAGCTTTCTGGAAAAGTATCGGTTCGCAGAATACTACGTTGCTACGAAGGCGATGAAGACGGAAAGGTTTATCTTTGCGCTGAACTCAGAAGTCAGAAGGCTAGTGACTGCAAAAGGACCCGATACCTTCTCAGCTGCAGTTGATGCCGCGGAGAATGTTGAAAGAGATATTAGAAGGGATGCTGGCGATAAAAGTATCGGGAAGAGAAAGTGGGAAGGACCACAACACGATCCGAAGAAGTCCCGATTTCAGAGGTATGATAACCGTCCACCGTTTCGACTAGCGGAAAGACCATGTCAGAAGTGCAACCGTGTCCACCAAGGAAATTGCCAAGGTGATTTACGAGCGTGTTATAAGTGTGGGAAGACCGGACACGTCATTAAAGATTGTAAGGTAACGCGGTTATGTTTCTTATGCAATTCTCCGGATCACCTTCAGTCGGACTGTCCGCGGGGGAGGATACAGCAAGGTGGGTCATCGGGCAGGCCAGCAATTGTTAAACCAGTAATACCAAGACTGGAACCGCCATTAACCAGGGGTCGCGCATTTCAAATGCCTGAGAAAGAAGCGGAGGAAACTCCGGATGTGGTCACAGGTACATTTTTAATAAACTCTACACGTGCTAAGGTGTTATTTGATTCCGGTGCAAACCGATCGTTTGTGTCTCCTGCATTTGCTGCTTGCCTGTGTTTGAAACCTAAAGTGCTAGAACATGCTCTATCAGTAGATACGGCAAATGATAATCAAGTGTCAGTTAAAGAAGTATTTGATGACTGTGTGATAAATATAGAGGAATGTAGAGTGCCGATACAATTGTTTCCTATAACTTTGATAGAGTTTGACGTCGTAGTGGGAATGGACTGGTTGGTTGAGAATCAGGCTATCATAAATTGTGATAAGAAGTTAATAAATGTTGTATTACCTGATAAAAGACCAGTAGTGATTTATGGTGATCGTAGGAATCATCAGTCTAGCCTTATATCTATGATAAAAGCCCGTAAGTGTGTGAATAAGGGTTGTCAGAGTTACTTGGCTTATGTGATAGATATTAAGCCAGAAAAGAATAGGATGGAAGATATTTCTATTGTTAGTGAATTCCCTGAAGTATTCCCCGAAGACTTGAATAGTCTTCCGCCTGTTAGACAAGTAGAGTTCGGTATAGACCTGATTCCTGGAGCCACTCCTGTAGCCCGTGCACCTTATCGTCTGGCACCTCCAGAGATGAAAGAGATGATGGCACAACTACAAGATCTATCCGATAAAGGCTTCATCAGACCTAGTTCTTCACCGTGGGGAGCACCAGTGTTATTCGTGAAAAAGAAGGATGGTTCGATGAGAATGTGTATCGACTACCGAGAACTGAATAAGCGCACGATAAAGAACAAGTATCCGTTACCCCGAATTGATGACCTCTTCGATCAGTTAGTTGGAGCTTGCTATTTCTCCAAGATTGATCTAAGATCCGGTTATCACCAGTTGAAAGTTAAAGAAGAAGACGTTCTAAAGACTGCTTTTCGAACAAGGTATGGACATCACGAATTGTTAGTGATGCCTTTCGGACTGACGAACGCTCCAGCTGCCTTTATGGATTTAATGAATCGGGTATGTAATCCGTATCTCGATAAATTTGTTATTGTATTTATCGATAATATCCTTATCTATTCCCGATCCAAGGAAGAGCACGCGCAACATCTTCGTTTGATCCTGGAGCTACTGAAGAAGGAAAAGTTGTATGCAAAATTTTCTAAATGTGAATTCTGGCTACGGAAAGTTCAATTTCTGGGGCACGTGGTTTCTGAGAAAGGTATACAGATTGATCCGATGAAAGTGGAAGCAGTTGAAAAGTGGGAACCGCCGAAGACAGCAACCGAAGTACGTAGTTTTCTGGGTTTAGCCGGCTACTATGGGAAATTTATAAAAGACTTCTCTCGTATCGCAACGCCTTTGACTAAGCTGACCCGGAAGAACCTGAAGTTTGAGTGGAAAGCAGAACAAGACGAGGCATTCCGGATATTGAAAGAGAAACTATGCAGCGCATCGATTCTATCACTACCTGAAGGTTCGAAAGATTTTGTTGTTTATAGTGATGCGTCAAAACTGGGATTGGGATGTGTACTTATGCAGCGGGGAAAGGTTATTGCTTATGCTTCTCGTCAATTAAAGGATCATGAAAGACAGTATCCTACGCATGACATGGAGCTTGCAGCAGTTGTCTTCGCGTTGAAGATTTGGAGACATTATCTGTATGGTTCCAAATGTCAGATTTATACTGATCACAAGAGTCTCCAACACCTCTTTGATCAGAAGGAACTGAATATGAGACAAAGGAGATGGCTAGAATTGCTGAACGATTACGACTGTGAAATCCTTTATCACCCGGGAAAGGCGAATGTGGTGGCGGATGCATTGAGTCGTCAAGAAAGGAGTGGAACAATAAAAGTTATCTCGCTACGAACTGAACTCCTACCCAACATATTTGACGAATTGCAGAAGTGTCAAGTGGAAGCTTATCAGGATGAAAATTTGAAATCAGAACGGTTAGTGGGGATGTCAGCATTGCTAGTAAAAGATGATCGGGGGTTATTGTGTCTGGGAAACAGAGTGTGGGTACCTCGTTTGGGTGGGTTACGTGATCGTGTTTTACAAGAAGCTCATCAATCCCGTTTCTCTATTCACCCAGGTACAAACAAGATGTATAAATACCTAAAGCAATTCTATTGGTGGCCACGGATAAAAAGAGGGATTGCTCAGTATGTGGAAAGATGTGATACTTGTAAGAAAGTGAAGATCGAACACCAAAAGCCGTTTGGTCAACTACAGCGGCTAGAAATACCTATGTGGAAATGGGAACAAATTACCACAGATTTCATCACGAAGTTACCAAGGACTCCGAAGGGATTTGATTATATTTGGGTGATCGTCGACAGATTGACAAAGTCTGCACACTTTCTACCGATAAAGGAAACCGATTCAATGGAGCGATTAGCTAAGTTGTACATTGACGAAATAGTAACTCGACATGGAGTTCCAATCTCGATTATTTCTGATCGTGATAGTCGTTTTACTTCAAGATTTTGGAGAAGTTTTCAAAGGGAAATGGGGACACAGATAAAGTTAAGTACGGCGTATCATCCTCAAACAGATGGGCAGAGTGAACGAACGATTCAGACCTTAGAAGATATGCTCCGGGCTTGCATTGTTGATTTTGGGGGATCATGGGATAAGCACTTACCGTTGATCGAGTTTGCATATAACAACAGTTATCATTCCAGCATACAAGCGGAACCGTTCGAAGTACTGTATGGTAGGAAATGCCGAACGCCTCTGTGTTGGAACGAAGTGGGAGAGAAACAGTTAGCAGGGCCGGAAATAGTTCAGTTAACCGCCGATAAGGTTACTCAGATCCGAGAAAGATTGAAAGTGGCTCAAGATAGACAGAAGAGCTACGCTGATCGACGTCGAAAGCCTTTGGAATTTCAAGTCGGGGATTTCGTAATGTTAAAAGTTTCGCCATGGAAGGGAGTCATCCGATTTGGGAGACAAGGTAAACTTAGTCCAAGGTATATCGGACCATTTGCAATTACAGAAAGGATCGGTGAAGTAGCTTACCGATTAGATCTTTCGCCAGAATTGAGCAGGATCCATAATGCATTTCACGTATCGAACTTCCGAAAGTGTTTGGTTACTCCAGATCAGTCAGTCTCCCTACCAGAAATACAAGTCGATGAAAGATTGAATTATGTGGAAGAACCGGAAGCTATAGTTGATCATAAAGTTAAAGTGTTGCGGAATAAAGAAATCAGGCAAGTGAAAGTTCAGTGGAGGCATCATAGAGGTCAAGATGCAACGTGGGAATCAGAAGCGGAAATGAGAGACAAATACCCTTATCTTTTTGCTTAACTGAATTCCGGGACGGAATTCTTTTAAGGGGGGAGATGATGTAATACCCCGGGTAAGTTCGTTAGTTAAACCCTCTTATCGTTAAATTTAATTAAGTTTATAATTGATGTTTAGGGTAAGTTTGGGTTAATTTATAAGTTAATGGTGTTTTAGTCATTAGTGAAGAGTTTAGGGGTTGAAATGGTAATTATGGGTGGATATTATCTAAAGAAATCAGATATTTACAAAAACTCAGAAAATTCAAGGTGTATGTGTGTGCTTTGAGAGTAAAAAGGAGAAAAGAAAGAAAGCTAGGTTAAGGCATCTCTTGGTGTATTTGGAAGGGATTTAAGGTATGTTTTCTTTGTGTTATATGTTGGTAATTGCTAATATGTAGTTTCTATCGGATAAGAATAGTTAAATTCATGTTTGGTAATGATTCTGTCAAATTTTGGGTTTAAAATGGGTAAACCGACAGTGGTGTCCGGACAAAATGAATGTGTCCGGGTATTTTGGTTGATAGTGTCCGGACAATGTTCTAAAGGTATCCGGACGGGTTATTTATCCGGGTAAGTCTCTCTTTTCAATACTTTTCCGGATGAGTTAAGATACCGGATGTTGTCCGGATTACTTTGGTGTCCGGATGACGTCCGAATTGTTTAGGTTGTCCGGATTAATGGTGCTGTCCGGAAAAGTTATGCTGTCGGGAAAAGTAGTGTTGTCCGGATAAACTGTGGTTTCCGGATACTTTAGCTGATTGGTCTATTTGATGAGTTTAGATGCTTTTAAGTGTCCAGTAGTCTGTGTCTTGTTAATTCATGGATAGGGAATGAATAAGGATCGAAAGTACTGTGGACTTGACTTAAGTTCGGGTTGGGGAAGACATTTAAGGATAAGAGTTAGATAGAGTTATCTAAAGCTCTTAGTCCTAGCAAGCTCTATGTATTCAAAGTGGTAAAACAATATTTGTACATGTTAGTTTCAGATACTGTGAATCGAAGGTGAAAGCAGAATTCTTTGTGGAGGACTAAAAAGTGTGTAATAATCAAAACAGGTGAGTTTTACTTTAAAAACGTTTTTAACTGGAATACATATACGTATGGTTTGGGAATGTGATAATGGGTGATTATGTGTATATATGCGATATATGTGAATTATAATATATTGAGGTATTATATTTACATGAGTATTATAATGTGTTATAATACGTTGGCCGGGCTTAGGACCGGTGTGTTTGGCTATAGAATCTGTATAGCGTTGTTTGGCTGTAGATGTTGTACAGCGTTGTAAATTATTAGTTGGCTTGCAACCAACTAATATGGCCAGGAGGAATGAGAATGGAAGGTACACGATGTGGGAGTTCAAATTGATATATTTGATTGTGCTGTGTGATTTATATGAATAGAGTTTATATAAATGATTTCAAACTAACAGGGATTTATCTCACTTAGACCATTAGGTCTAACCCTCATTTTGTTTTAAAATATGTATTCTAGGTGGCGGATCGGGTAAGAGCAAGTAATTAGAGTAATCAAGGGATGGCTTTTGTGAAGGAATATATGATGAAGATTTTGGCATGTTTAGCAGTTGTATCATAATAATTAAATGTTGTGTATGTAATTAGTATGATGTTTGTAGTAGAATGGCTTCTTCTGATTGTAAAAGACTACGGGACCGTACTTGTAATATGATGTTTCGTTTGTTATATCAATATTATGTTACATTATGTGATTTGTTGTGTATATGGGATTTGGGTTGTTACACTTCATTTGTACAATAAATCACCAAAAGAACACATCTCTTGAGATTTACTCATCAAAATATTCAAAAACCCAAATATAGGCATTTTACAAGGTTTATTAACCCAAATTTACCGAATATGAAAATCCCGTCAAATACTCAACACATCTGATATTTATCAAGTAAACACATTATTACTTCAAAATACACATTTTGGCATGTTCATAGTTTTCACAAAGCAACTTAAACTCGCCTTGCTAGATTTAGACCAAATTCGGGTTTTACCCCCAAAGCAACTTGAGTCTCCTTTGATGAAGACTTGAAATCTCCAAGCAATCTCCCTAGATCTTAGATCCAATACATCCACAAGGTTACCTTCACCACACAAGTCATCAAAATCACACCAAAGATGAAGGATGAATGGGAAAATGATGAAAACATCAAACCTTAGCTTAACAATAAGATAGATGTGGGGCTTACCTAAAAAAATACTCTTGAATCCTCCAATAGACTCCATTCTTTTCTTGAAGAGTCGGGTTTGTTGGCTTCCTGTCTGTCATGAGTTTTTATGTATTTCTTAGAGATTCCTTGATTTCTTGGAAATCAAAAAAACATTCCATTGTTTCACGGTCCCCTACTGAAGCGGAGTATCGAGCCATTGTTGTCGTAACATTTATTGCGAGGTTGTTTTATTACAACATTTTTTGCGTGATTTTGGAGTTCATAGCAATGATCCTACTTTGGTGTTCTGTGACAATACATTTGTTGTTCATTTAGCTTCTAATCATACATTTCATGAGCGAACCTAGCATATAGAGCTTGATTACCAAATCTTACATGAGAAAGTTATTGATCGAACTATCAAGCTGATGTGATTCAAGGTCAGTTTCAACTTATAGACATCTTTATTAAGCCTTTGTCGTGATCCAAGATGTTGTCGATATGATTGTTTCCAAAATGGCTCTTAAAAATATTTATGTGATTCCATCTTGAGCGGGCGTAATATAGTTTGTATTTATAGTTGGTTGGTTAGTCTATTTCTGTTAGTTCTGCTTGTATGTTGTGTAGCCACTATAAATATTTGTACACGTGTTGGTTTGTTTCAATATAACATAATGAGAATTCTCTATAAAGTATGTATAGGCAAATAGGAAAAGCAGGAGGATTGAAAGAAAAAAACAAATAAAAAAGAGGGAGATTGATGACAGGGCCAACGACGACGGTGGACAGTGATGGAGAGCGAACGATGGTAGGGTAACGAGCGGGAGTGATGGTGTTAGGTGTGGGGGTTTAAAAGACGTAGGTATGTGAATTGTAAACCAATTTAACTGTAAAATTTTCCTTGCCAGATAGATGTAGTTTTTTTTTGGGTTAAATGGATACACGTAGCCGACTTTTAAAGTTAAATGGTTTATTTATTTAAACAAAAATGTTCATGGATTTAATCATTCAAAATAATAAAGTTTGTTGGTTGATTTATTAAAAAAAATATAAACTTAATCATTTAAAACGATCAAAATCATTCGGGTTGTCTAAATTTTTTCGAAAAAGAACACGTTGATATAATGTAGATTAAGAAAGAGCCTACTAAGAACATGTTTTCAGTTCACTGTCAGACAAAGGGATCAAAATTTAAACGTTCATGAATTCGGACACTTCTGAAAAATGAATGACCATGAGATATCAATCAGAGTGGTGTCAACAAAAAGGGATTGAAATTCAAAGGTTCATGAATTCTGATAAATTTGAATAGTAATAATTTGTAATTCGAAAAGGGGATTTGAATTCATTATAACAGTTTATAGGATGTCAGAAATGTATAAAGTGTCATAATAACTACTCTTTTATAATATTTGAGTGTATAGAACCAAACAATTCAACATTCTATGTTAAAGCGTTGTAATAGATTTATAGATGTTTTGGATATCTTAACAAGTTTTTCGAAACATTTTTGAAATAAAACGTCTTATTGATTTTTTTAATATGACAGTGTTTGATTATAATTTTTTTAAAACAAGTGCTCTATAAAAAATGCGTTTATAAGACAATTCTAAAAAATGTATTGTAAAAAGGGCTACTATGATACTTTATTTTAAATATCTATTGAAAACTTGTTAAGACACCAAAAAATCGTCATATAAACTTATTGTATCACAGGACACACAATTTTTGATCCTCTTATAAACTTACATCTTATAAAATAATCTAGTAATACACTTACACATTTCTTGCGTCATACAAACCCGATTTTGTTGTAGTGATTATTTCTTGAAGGTCAAATTTGGAAGGATAATTTATATTTGGATTTGAGACGATTATATAGGGAAAGAACTGTACAAGATTCCAATAGTTCAAAATATGTGAATCGCCGTTGAGTGTTTCAAATAAACATAATACGAAAAGAATCAATGTTATGACGATGTGTTAGCCTTATAAATTCTGAAAAAGGATCTACCATCAATGACGACTTAAAATACAACTTTTACTATAATGTAAACAAGAAAACAATGAAACTGAAGACTTGACTTAAATGCATCTTTGATTCAAGAAAGTATTATTTAAGGAAGTAAGTCAAACATTGTAACACCCTAAAAATTGGGGTAAATTTAAACCTGAATATTTGCAGAAAATAACATAACTAACATAAATAAAACTACCAAAGAGGGGAAACAGTATGGCGTTTACAAATAAGTTATCAAGGATATACAACTCAACAACATACTAATCTAAACTACAATGGCTTAGATTATAAACAGGTGTTGCTATCTATCTTTAAAAAATGTCCGGCTAGAACCAAAAGTACGCCGCTATTTCTCTTTACCAAAAATGCTACCACTTCCTCTCGACACTTCCCTCAAACCTGAGGAGTCTCGCCTCTAAAAAGACCTGATATACATGTCATTTTAAGAAAAAGTGTTATGCAAAAGCCTAGTGAGAAAAAACAGTTACATTTGATAATAATAATAAAATCATTGAAATATAACGCGGAAAAACCATAATATTAACCTTGGGTAGAAAACCAACATTTACACATTACCTCATGCGTTGAAGGGGGAGACCCGTTTACCATAATAGTGACGTAACACAAAAGTAAGTCACATGACATATTAGTAAAATCAAACACATACAACATAATCAATTGGATATTCAAGCTCAACTCCTCTAAGTCTATTGCTCGTGGATTCCCAATTTCAACGCCTCTAGGTCTATGCATTGAGATATCCAAATCCAAGAAAACAAACAAGCACATTGGAATTACACCTTACTGCTCATGGGATAATGCCCGACCAGATGGGTCCACATCTTACTTTGTAACATCCCAAAATTTTAACCAAGCAATAACATAGAAATAATCCCAAACGGGTCCCAATTACATAATAAAGATTCATAAACTGATCATTACAAAGTCTGAATAACCCAAAAATTTGCAGCGGAAATATTCTCTCCACAACCGAGATCTATCTATTATAAAGCAAGACTAACTAAGGAACTATGGTGCTCCTTATGCCGATGCCTCCATCTCTAAACCTTAACTCTTCTCTTTGCCTTTACTTGAAGCACTGCTAAAGCGCTTCCCTGAAAATGGTTTAGTTTTGAAAAGCGAGGGTTAGACCATAAGGACTTGTAAATTCCCTCAGAAAACAGTTTATACAACATGCGTAAAACAATAAAGCTCAACATTAACTCCATACATACAAGGGTATTTGCACAGTGTTCATAGATCGCACGTGTTGGGAACTGAAGATTTGCTAAGGATGGATAGTGCTGCCAGAACAACATTACTACTTCCAGAACAAAGTTACTACTGCCAGAACATAGTTACTACTGCAAGACAAAGTTAATACTGCTGGAAGAATGTTAGTACTGCTGATGCATTAATGCTGCTGGAACAAGGTTAGTACTGCTTGTCAAGATTAATACTGCTGAAGCAAGGTTAGTACTGCTGAGTCAAGTTAATGCTGCTGGAATGAATTAATACTGCTGGAATGAGTTAATGCTGCTGGAATGAATTAATGCTGCTGGAGAATATTAGTACTGCTCATGCTGAATGAAGTTAATACTGCTCGTGCATAAAGATGTTAATGCTGCTTGTGATCATAAGTTTGGTATGCGAAGATTTTGGAGATAAAAATGGAATGGATGAAGATATGCTTAAAGAAGATTCAGAAGATCAATTTATTTTTGATAGTTATCTTGTAACTATTTAGTATAAATAGATGTTGATAGATAGCTATTCAAACATACGAGATACGCGATATACGAGAGTTTTAGAATACGTTTTAGAGAGAATTAACCTCAAGGTTTAGAACCCTATTTCTAGAGAAGTAGAAGTCGTCTTGATTGAGCCTGTTCATCAAGATTGAGGTTTGGTTGTAAGCTTGTGAGTTGAATCAGTGAATACAAACAGCTGTGTGTTTTCTGATATATTGTTCTTTGATTGTGTGAATTAAAGTTCTATTCCGCAGATTCTTTAATTCTGAGTTCTAAGTATTATTAGTCTTGTTAAGATTCGATCCTGACAAGTGGTATCAGAGCTTGTGTTTCTTAGAATTCTACAATCATTATGGATAATTCTATTGAATCAAACAGTACTCTTGTTTCTAAGGTTCCCATGCTCAGACCCAATGAGTTTGACATGTGGAAAATTAGAATCAAGCAGTATATTCTGCTTACTGATTATTCCATCTGGGATATCATAGAGAATGGTCCATGAGCTGAAGGAAGAATTGGACAAGAAGGCAAAAGACCTCCTCCAAAGACTGATGCAGAGAGAAAAGTCAGACAAATAGAGATGAAGGCCTTAAGCACTCTGCTTTTGGCTATCCCCAATGAATATCAGCATCAATTTCATCACTGCACTGATGCTCAGATTCTGTGGAATGCATTGGAAAAGAGATTCACTGGCACCAAAAGCACCAAGAGGAATCAGAAGGCAATTCTCAAGTAGCAGTATGAAAACTTTACTTCTACTAAGAATGAGTCTATGACTCAAACTTTTGATAGATTTAATAAGCTGATTGGAGAATTAGCCACAGTAGGAGTCAAGATGGAGGCTGATGATGTTAACAGAAAGTTCTTAAGATCATTAGGTGAAGAGTGGACAATGTATACTGTGTCCTTCAGACAGAATGACCAATTGGAAGATAAAGAGCTTGATGATCTTTACAATGATCTTAGAGTCTTTGAAGCAGAGGTTGAAGCCAAAAAGAAGCCATCTGGATATATACATAATGCTGCACTCCTTTCAGCATCACCTGATTCTACTGCTAACCCTGAATCAGTTAGTGCTGCTGGAGGAGTCAATCAGGAAAAGACCAATGATTCAGTACTAGAAGCGTTCTTTTCTAGTCATGTTAATTCCTCATTGATTAATGATGACTTAGAACAGATTAATGCTGATGATCTTGAAGAGATGGATATCAAGTGGCAGATGGCTATGCTGTCTATGAGGGTGAAGAGATTCATAAAGAGGACAGGGAGAAACAACTTTTCCCAAAGAAGAGAAGATGGTGCTGGATTTGACAAGTCCAAAGTTGAATGCTACAAGTGTCACAAGATGGGACACTTTGCCAGGGAATGCAGAGGTGGAACATCTCACAACAGCCATCAACAAACTCAGGCTGGAAGCTCCAATCAAAACAGAAACTCTATTCAAGCTCTTGTTTCTCAACAAGGAATGGGATTTGATTGGAGTGATCAAGCAGAAGAGGCCATCCAAAATCAAGCACTTATGGCTGAAGTTTCAGATCTTCCCACTGAGGTAAAATCTAATCTCTGTACTCAAGCTTGTATAGACACTGTTAAAAGGTATAGAGATCACAATCAGGGAATGTGTGATGACCTTAAGAGATTAGAAAAGGACAGAAAAGACTATGTAGTAATTGTTGAGAGGTTTGAAGAACAGATTAGGGCTTTTCAAGCCAATGAACTTCAACACTCCTATGATACAAACTACTGGAAATGGGAAAAGGATGGTCTAGAGTTCCAGCTTAGGGAATCCAGGGAAGAGTGTGAGAAACTAAAAGGAGAGCTTGAGAAAGTTAAACTTGATGTAGAAAAGTTTTCAAAAGCTTCTAAAGTCATGGACACCATAATAAATACTCAAATCCACAGTAAGATGAAAACAGGCCTAGGGTACAATGCCACACCCCCACCCTACAACAACAACTACATCCCTCCTAAGTCAGACCTATTAGAAACCAAGGATAGGAAGGACTTACCTGAAGGAGCCACTGAAGTAGATCCATTAGATAAAGTAGTTGTTGAGGATAAGACTGAAAAAGAAGGATCTGGTGAGGAATGTGTAAGTCCATGTGTTAAGAACAATGAGATGAAAAGGACTGGAAAGGGAAAGGGAGTTCATTATACACAGACCACTGTTGTGAACTCTAATACTTGTGAACATTGTTCTTGCAAGAAATATCAAGAGAATAAGCCCCAAAAACATGATAAAAAGAGGGGAAATCAAAGAAATTGGAATAACCAGTGGGCACAAAAGCAAGGAGTTGATCTGCAAAGGATTAACAGACCAAAACCTTGTTTTATTTGTGGCAGATTGAATCATCTTGCCAAACACTGTTATTTCAATCCTATTAACCAAAGGAAAAGTTTTCAAAGAAGTTTTCAAAAGTCTTCTGGTTATAGGAAGCCTGCAAGGAATAATGTGGCTAAGAAACAAGCTGAATCCAAAAGCCACATGAGAAAACAGACTGAAAAGGAATGTGTCAATATGTGGATCCCCAAAATCACTAATGTTAGTACTGCTACCTCAGATAGTACTGCTGACAAGGATAGTGCTGCTAGAAGCAATACTACTGCCAATACTGATGCTAGCAGTGTTAGTGCTGCTAACACTGTTAGTACTTCTTTTGAAGAGAATGCTGCTGCTAGCAGTGTTAGTGCGGCTAACACTGTTAGTACTTCTTTTAAAGACAATACTGCTGCTAGCAGTGTTAATGCTGCTAACTCTGTTAGTACCTCTTCTAAGAACAATACTGCTGCTAGCAGTGTTAGTGCTGCTAACACTGTTAGTACTTCTTCCAAGGTTAATACTGCTTCTAGTTTTTGTGTTGCTAGACCAATCATATTGACAAAGTACTCCAGTTCTGCAGTACCTAAGTTTGAAAATCTCATCAAAACACAGTGCAAGTACTTTGATGAGCAAGGGAGACCCAAGACCACTTCGGCTTGGGTTCCCAATAAAAACTAACTGATTTATCTGATGTGCAGGGCAACCAACAGCTCAAGGGGAAGAGCATCTGGCATGTTGATAGTGGTTGCTCCAGGCACATGACAGGTAACATGGCCTGCCTCAAGAATTTCAAAAGAATTGATGGAGGACATGTTGCTTTTGGAAATAATCCTGCAGGAGGTAAGATAAGTGGTAAAGGTGATGTGTCAAAAGGTAAGATGACATTTGAGGATGTTTACTATGTTGAGCAATTGAGATACAACCTGTTAAGTGTATCACAGGTCTGTGACAAGAAACATAGTATATTATTTACTGATTCTGAATGCATTATTCTTGCTCCTGGATTCAAAGTAGTAGATGAAAACATGATACTATTGAGAACTCCTAGAAAAGATAATGTGTATTGTTTAGATTTAGAAAGTGTTTCATCTGATTCATCTCTAAATTGTTTGGTCTCAAAAGCTTCAATAGATGAATCTTCACTTTGGCACAGAAGGACGTGTCACATGAATTTTAAAACAATGAATAAACTTGTTAAAAATAATCTTGTTAGGGGTTTACCATCAAAAGTCTATTCATGTGATGATCATTGTGTTGGATGTCTCAAAGGCAAACAACACAAAACTTCTCATAAGTCCAAAGAGATAAACACTATCTCAAATCCTCTTCAGTTGTTGCATATGGATCTGTTTGGCCCTACAAATGTCATGAGCATTGGCAAGAAGTCATACTGTTTAGTTATTGTTGATGATTACTCTAGATTTACTTGGGTATATTTTCTGAGAACTAAAGATGAGACAAGTGGACTGATCAAATCTTTTATTCTTAGAATTGAAAACCAATCAAATCAAAAAGTGAAAGTCATTAGATCAGATAATGGGACTAAATTTAAAAACTTTGATCTAAACACCTTTTGTGAGGAAAAAGGAATTAAGAGACAATACAGTGCTCCTAGGACTCCACAACAGAATGGTGTTGCTGAGAGAAGGAATAGGACACTGATTGAGGCTGCTAGATCTCTGTTAGCTGATTCAAAATTACCCACTACTTTTTGGGCAGAAGCAGTTAATACTGCTTGTTATGTTCAAAACAGAGTTTTGGTCATAAAGACTAAAAACAAGACACCTTATGAGCTTTTTCTGAAAAAGAAACCATTTATTGGATTTTTCAAACCATTTGGGTGTCCTTGTACAATTCTCAATACCAAATCTCACTTAGGTAAGTTTGATAGCAAAGCAGATGATGGCTTTCTTGTTGGTTACTCATCTCAGAGTAAGGCTTACAGAGTGTTTAATACCTCTTCTAGAATAATTGAAGAAAGTGACAATGTCAAATGCAATGAGAACACACCAAATCCTATTGGTTCAGGTCCTGATTGGCTATTTGACATTGATTCACTCACTAATTCTTTGGGTTTCAGTAGTGATGTAAATGCAGGACAAAGGGATGCACCACCATCAGATAACAGTATTCAGTCTGTGATATTTTCACTCCCTACCATTGATCCTGTTGACTTCTGTGCACAAGAAAAGGAAGCTGAACCCATTCAGAATGAAGAAGAGAGAAGAATAGAGGAAAATCAGCCTTCAAGTCCAAATTCCAGAGAGTCTGAAGTGACTGAAGAAGCTGAAGAAGATCCAGACTTAAATGAGTCAAATCTGGATGGGAACTTAGTTGAGGAACCTGGTCATCCATCAAGAACTCAGAAAAATCATCCTCCTGAGTTGGTTATAGGAGATATTGCTTCTCCCATGATGACTAGGAATCAAAGCAGACTTCAAGAGCTACAAGATCAGCAGAATACAGTTAATACTGTACTTACTTGCTTTCTATCCCAAATTGAGCCCAAAAAAGGCTTATGATGCTATGAAAGATCCAAGTTGGATAGAAGCAATGCAAGAGGAGCTGCTACTGTTTAAATTACAGGATGTTTGGGACTTGGTGGACCTTCCAAAAGGTCATAGAGCAATTGGCACCAAGTGGATTTTCAGAAACAAGAAGGATGACAGAGGAATTGTGATTAGAAACAAAGCAAGGCTGGTTGCACAAGGGTATACTCAGGAAGAGGGCATAGACTATGAGGAAGTCTTTGCCCCAGTGGCACGGATTGAAGCAATTAGGCTATTTCTAGCCTATGCCTCATACATGAAGTTCAAGGTCTACCAAATGGATGTAAAAAGTGCTTTTCTGTATGGAAGTATTGATGAAGAAGTATATGTCTGTCAACCCCCTGGATTTGAGAATCCATTGCACCCTGACAGAGTGTACAAGTTGAAGAAGGCACTTTATGGTTTACATCAAGCCCCAAGAGCATGGTATGACACCCTGTCTACCTATCTCTTGAAAAATGACTTTGAAAAAGGAGTCATTGACAAGACCTTGTTCATTAAGAGGAGAGAGAAAGACACACTACTTGTTCAGATCTATGTGGATGAAATCATCTTTGGATCCACAAATGATCACATGTGTAAAGAGTTTGAAGAGTTAATGCACAAGAGCTTCAAGATGAGTTCCATGGGAGAACTTACTTTCTTCCTTGGGCTTCAGGTGAAACAGAGGAAAGATGGGATTTTTATAAGCCAATCCAAATATGTGAAAGACATCCTGGACAAGTATGGTTTAACAGACTCAAAGCCAGCAAGCACACCAATGGAGACACACAAACAGATCACTGCAGATCTTGAGGGGGAGGATGTGGATGTCCATCATTACAGATCTATGATTGGATCACTCATGTATCTCACAGCCTCTAGACCAGACATTATGTTTCCAGTATGTGTTTGTGCCAGATTTCAGGTTACACCTAAGCAATCACACCTTCTTGCAGTCAAAAGAATTTTTAGATACCTAAGAGGGCAACCTAGATTAGGTCTTTGGTATCCTTATGAATCTTCATTTGACTTGCTTGCATACTCAGACAGTGACTTAGGTGGAGCTAACATGGATAGGAAGTCTACTTCAGGTGGATGTCAGTTTTTAGGTGCAAGACTTGTATCATGGCAGTGTAAGAAACAAACCACAGTGTCCTTATCTACAACAGAAGCTGAGTATATAGCTACTGCAAGTTGCTGTTCTCAGGTGTTATGGATTCAGAATCAGATGTTGGACTATGGGGTAACATTTCTTCACACTCCAATCTTCATTGACAACAACAGTGCCATTAGCATTGTTAACAATCCTGTCAAGCACTCAAAAACAAAGCACATAGAGATCAGGTATCACTTTATTAGAGACTGTAATGAAAAGAAATTGACTCAAGTTGCTAAAGTTCATACCAATGACCAGTTTGCAGATCTATTCACAAAAGCTTTTGATGTGGGTAGATTCACTTTCTTGGTAACAAGTGTGGGCTTGATCAACCTTGAATAAGTTCATGATTTTTAATTTTTTTATATACCTGTATTTCTTTGTATATTTGGTGTTACTAACTAGTTTTCTCAGAACCTCAGTATGACTCAGATTGACAAGTGCTGCAAAGTGTAAGTATAGTTACTACTGCCAGTGCAGAGTTACTACTGCTAGTACATATTTTTATACTGCTTAGTAGTTAATACTGCTTTGTAGTTAATACTGCTATGTAGTTAATACTGCTGTGTAGTTAATACTGCCTTGCAGTTAATACTGCTCAGTAGTTAATACTGCTAAGTCGTTAATACTGCTTTTAAAGAAAATCAGGGCTAGTACTTCTATAAATACTCTTTCAACCCGCCAAAGTTCATAACGTCTCTTTGCATTCAATTTCTCTCTCTCTCGTTCTAACCTTTTCTCCCTAGAATCTCTGTGTTTTCTATCCAAATCCTCAGGAAGAATGACGACAATGGAGTTTGTCGATGAGCACAATGAGATTGCGATGCTTCAGAAGCCAAAGCAGGCCGCAGGATTTCATGAAATTGTGGATTTTCTCAAGTCCACACACATCTCTCATGCCCTAACAGTGTGCCCCACCATATATATCGAGCATCAAAAGCAATTTTGGGAGAATGCCACTGTTATATTCGAAGATGGGCAGAAAATCATTCGAACAAGGGTTTGTGACAAACCCTTGAAGGTCACAGAGGAGGTTATTCGCATCATTCTTCACTTAGATGATGCCTCAGGTATAACCTATCTCTCTAATGATGAACTTTTCTCGACCTTACCAAGAATGGGGTATGAAGGTCTCATTGGAATTTTTAAATTCTACAAGTCAAAGTTTTTCACCCAATGGCGATTTTTTGTTCATACTCTTATGCACTGTATTTCAAAGAAAACAACTGGATGGATTGAGTTTAGCAGTACCATTGCTTATGCCTTGGTCTGCTTAGCCACTGCCAGAAAGTTCAATTTTTCAGCCATGATTTTTAATGATCTTGTGGCAAACCTAGAATCCAAAAAGCGCTTTTACATGTATCCCAGGTTTGTCCAAGAAGTAATTAACCATGAATTGACGGAGTTACCTCAGTCTGCTGAGGTATATGTGCCAAAACCCCCTAAAGGGAAGGTTTTCTCAAATATGAGAAGAATTCCTAGGGACTCGGAAGGAGTTGACACACCATTGTTCTCTACAATGATGGTTGTGTCCCACACCACTAAAGGTATGGCATCAGGGTCAAGGCCCCCATTAGACACACCCACTGATGACAAATCCCAACCTTCCATCACCAAAGATATCCCACAGTCCATTCTTTTAAGACCCACTCCCAAAATCACCAAGAAGTTTGAAAGAAGAAAGGTACACAAGGTTCCTTCCCTTGGTGTATCTCCTAATAGCCCAAAGCCTACAAGCCCTCTATTGGAGCATTCTCCAATAGAGAATATCAAAAGGGTAACCACAGGGGTGTCTCCCAACCCCAAGAAGGTGCTCTCTAAGGAGAAGGATGAGCATGTGGGCTGCAAGGCTGCCACTACTTCTGCTAGCAAAGAGAAGGACAGTGGTAACATCACTAAGACCTTCCCCACGGCAACTCAGAATGTGAAAACATTCAGAGGACCCAGGCGCCAAGAAACCATGGGAGTAGGATGTGCTTCTGCTAGGCAAGAGATACCTACTAAAACTTCCAATGATCCTGTAGGGAAGGTAAACACTTCTAAACCAGGTGAGGATAGATATACTTATGAGGAATTGATGGAAACCATTGCCAACATCAACATTGATGTCATGAATCAGCAGAAGGAGATTGATCAGCTTAAGAAGGTGATTCTTTATCAACACACCAAGATATAGAAGAATAAGAAGATGATCACCAAGCTGCTGCAAAGAAGGAAGAAAGCTCAGTATGTTCTGAAAAGGAGAAGACCAACCACTGATGCTTCCAAAAAGGGGGAGTTAAAAACTGAACTAAACATGGAGGATGCAAAGGTTGAGGGGGAGAATGAGCATAAGATTGAGGGGGGAGGCTGAGCAGGTTGCAGAAGTTGCAAAGGAAGCAGAAAGTGAGAAAGCAGCAGTAACTGAAACTGCAGAAAATGAGAAGGAAGTAGTATCTGAGTTTAAAGCAGCAGAAACCACAGAAAAAGCAATAGAAACAGTTAATGCTGCAGTATCTGAGATTGAAGCAGCAGTAGCTGAAATTATTAAGAGTCTTGTGGATGCAGCAGTATCTGAAAGTGAGAAGGAAACAGTATCTGTATCTACAGTAACCAAATCTGAGATTGAAGCAGAGGTATTTGAGATTGTGAAGAATAGTGTTGAAGCAGCAGTATCAAAGATTATAAAAGAAGCAGTAACAGAAAGAGCAGCAGAAATGGTTAATGCTGCTAGTCAAAAAGCAGAAGAAACCATTCAAGCAGCAGAAATGGTTAATGTTGCTGAAAAACATAAGGCAGCAGAAACCATCCCTGAAGCAGCAGAAACAAAGGAAACAACAGAAACCATCCCTGAAGCAGTAGAAACAAAGGAAACAGCTGAAACTATTCCTGAAGCTGTTAAATCACTCAAAAGAACCAAGATGGTGTCAAACAAAAGACCAAGAACAAAGTCTATAGCTTCAAAGAAGAAAGTTGTAAAGAAGCCTAGGGTGGAACCCAGTGTAGAAGAAGCTAAGGAGGAAGTTGTGAAAGAAAAAGCTGATCATAAAGTTGCTGAAGAAGAAGTGGCAACTCCATCAGGTCAACCAAGCAATGTACAATCACCAACAAATGCTCAATGTGATATGTATATTACTGTGGTTGATTCTAGTCCAATCAAAGTTAAACCATTAGCTTCTATGGCTCCTGAGATCATCTTCTGGGATACTTTGAGAGATCAGAGAAAAGAGTACATTAGAGTAAAACGAGCAGATGGGAAGTTTGAGGTCAGTTCTACATGGGGAAGACTTTTAAGGATGTGCTCTAGATCAGACTTGGAAGAGATGTTCAAGGTGGGAATGAAACTTTATGGAAATATGCTGACTGAGAATGGAATGTCCATCACCAAAATGGTACTTGAATACTTGTGTCTAATGTTCAATACAGAAGCAGTTAAGTATTTGACAGAAAGGCAATTTCAAACTGTTACCAACTGGATGCTTATTGAAAACTGTGGTGTGTATGTCATAACACTTGACTATGCATATCATGAGTATTATTTGGTGGATAAAATATACGAGCACAGCATGACAAGGTTGAAAGGAATGCTAAAAACTAAGTTGGTGGGTAACAAAGATTCTAAGATGGCAAGATACCTGGTAAGAAGGATCTTAAATCAAAGTTTGGGATTGAATCATGACTTGTGTGTTCAAGATTAAGTTTTGGAAGCATCATCATCTGAAGAACTTGACTTCTCTTTCTAAAAGTCAAGTTAGGGGGAGATTGTTGGGAACTGAAGATTTGCTAAGGATGGATAGTGCTGCCAGAACAACATTACTACTTCCTGAACAAAGTTACTACTGCCAGTAAAGGTTACCACTTCCAGAACATAGTTACTACTGCAAGACAAAGTTAATACTGCTGGAAGAATGTTAGTACTGCTGATGCATTAATGCTGCTGGAACAAGGTTAGTACTGCTTGTCAAGATTAATACTGCTGAAGCAAGGTTAGTACTGCTGGAATGAGTTAATGCTGCTGGAATGAGTTAATGCTGCTGGAATGAATTAATGCTGCTGGAGAATATTAGTACTGCTCATGCTGAATGAAGTTAATACTGCTCGTGCATAAAGATGTTAATGCTGCTTGTGATCATAAGTTTGGTATGCGAAGATTTTGGAGATAAAGATGGAATGGATGAAGATATGCTTAAAGAAGATTCAGAAGATCAATTTATTTTTGATAGTTATCTTGTAACTATTTAGTATAAATAGATGTTGATAGATAGCTATTCAAACATACGAGATACGCGATATACGAGAGTTTTAGAATACGTTTTAGAGAGAATTAACCTCAAGGTTTAGAACCTTATTTCTAGAGAAGTAGAAGTCGTCTTGATTGAGCCTGTTCATCAAGATTGAGGTTTGGTTGTAAGCTTGTGAGTTGAATCAGTGAATACAAACAGCTGTGTGTTTTCTGATATATTGTTCTTTGATTGTGTGAATTAAAGTTCTATTCCGCAGATTCTTTAATTCTGAATTCTAAGTATTATTAGTCTTGTTAAGATTCGATCCTGACAGCACGTAACCAATAACCACGATCGGGGCCAAGTAGACTCCCCTCTCGCCTCATCTCGGGGCCCAAGCAGACTCCCCATTTCCCGAGTGTGCGGGAAACAGATTCCTTACACACCAGATCATCATATACTCCCAACGGATCGTCGGATCCCGAGGTACACTAATCCACTGTGCACCCCGACTTTACATAGCATACAAGCAAGGCTAACAATAAACCACTGATGCATGCAATCTTAATAAACCCGATCATATCATGCGGAAATAAGCATTCCCAAAACATACTTTCATGTGAGGAATTTATAAAAGCTTATAAAGAAGTCATACTCGCGATGCATACCATATCCAGTCATAAACAGTAAAGTTTAACAAATTGTCACATTTAGAAAGAGAGGTGCAAGGGAACTCACGTGATTGATGTGATTCTCTAGACACTCGTCTTACTTTCGAAATACCGAGCTGAATCCAATCACTTAAAAGATATCAACAACTTTCAGTAAAAAGTTACCCGGACAAAATTGTCGGACACAGACTTTCCGGACTTCACCATCCGGACCCCTATCCGGACTTCTTCTCCGGATCCCATCCGGACTCTCTTTCCGGACTATCTATCCGAAAACCCCAACATCCAAAAATAGCTATCCGGTAAACACTACCCAGACTACTCTGTCCGGAAACCGCAACACCCGGACACCACATGTCCGGAAGCCCTCTCGGATCCGGACACCAATCATCCGGACAATCGCACTGTCAAAACCCAAACTCCCCCAAACTCGATTAATATGCGCGATTAAGTCCTAACCCTTGTTAGATACATGATTAGGTTCATATTTCCAACTTAGAACATCCATTTATTCCACCCTTTGGCCTCTAATCTGTCCAAACTCATAAAACTTCCTAAGATTCTTCTATACGAGACATCACAGTGAAGTTATGGTGTTCATCCACATTTTGCAATCCCAAATCATTGTAGAAATCTGAATACAATAACCAAATCAAATGGAGGAAATCGAAGTTTACCTTAAGAAGACTTCTTAGCCGACTTCCTCTCTCGATTTTGCTTTCATTCTCCTTTCTTCTCGATTCCAGCCCCACCACACAAAAGAAATGAAATCAGTGTAGTAACCTAGGGATTTTTTCCCTTATATACCTTTCGAAAATTGCTACTTGGTCCCTCCTTAACTTTTTCCCTTTTTACACTTTGACCACAAATCCTCCATTTATTAAGATTGGGACACGGTTGTTACAAGACTCCCCCCCTTAAAAGAACTCCGTCCCCGGAATTTCTTGGTCGAATAGATGCGGGTACCTAGCCCTCATCTCAGACTCCAACTCCCAGGTTGCTTATTCACCTTTGTGATATTGCCACTGAATTTTTACAAGGTTGATCTCCTTGTTTCTCAACTTCTTCACTTTACGATCCGAAATGGCTTCGGGTTCTTCTACAAAGTTCGGTTTCTCGTCTTCTCTTACATCTTTCAGCGGCACGGTCTTATCCATGTCCGCCAGACACTTCCTTAAATTAGATACGTGAAACGCATTGTGAATGCCCTGCAGCTCATTAGGCAGGTTCAACCTATACGCCACTTCCCCGATTCGCTCCGTGATTTCAAACGGTCCGATGTAGCGTGGACTTAGCTTTCCCCGCTTCCTGAAACGTACAACTCCCTTCCATGGAGATATCTTTAACAACACATTATCTCCGACCTGAAACTCTATGTCCTTCCGTCTTTTATCTGCATAACTCTTCTGTCGGTCGTGGGCGACCTTCAATCCCTCCCGCACTTGGACTATCTTGTCCGAGGTTAATTGTACAATTTCTGGTCCGACCAACTGCCTTTCCCCAACCTCATTCCAACACAAAGGTGTTCGACATTTCCTACCGTAGAGCACCTCATAGGGCACAGCCTTAATGCTCGCATGATAACTGTTGTTGTAGGAGAACTCGATCAACAACAAGTGTTTCTCCCATGAACCTTGAAAATCTAGGGCGCATACCCTTAGCATATCCTCCAGTGTTTGGATTGTCCGCTCGCTCTGACCGTCGATTTGAGGATGATACGCAGTGCTCATTTGGATTCACGATCCCATTTCCCTCTGGAAACTTCTCCAAAATGCAGAGGTAAATATGCTATCCTGGTCTGATACTATTGACGACGGTACACCATGACGGGTTACAACCTCATCTATGGATAACTTTGCTAGCCTTTCCAACGAGTAAGCTTCTTTTGTGGGTAAGAAGTGCGCCAATTTCGTAAGTCAATCCACGATCACCCATATCGCGTCATAACCCTTTGGAGTCCTGGGCAGTTGAGTCACGAAGTCCATCGTGATCTGATCCCATTTCCACATCGGTATATCCAACGACTGCAGTTTCCCATACGGTCGCTGATGTTAGATCTTCACCCGTAAACACGTTATACACCTTTCCACGAAATGTGATATGTCCTTCTTCATACCAGGCCACCAATAATTCTGACGTAGATCCCCGTACATCTTATTAGTTCCTGGATGGATAGAATACTTCGACTTGTGTGCTTCTTCCAAAATCACGTTCCTAAGCTCTCCGAGCTTCAGAACCCAAACCCTTCCATTGAAACATTTCAACCCTCGACTATCCTCCACTAAAGAGGTTGCTTGTCCTACCATACTTTCTTTCTTAAGATTCTCCGTTGCCAATGCCTCAACTTGCCATTTTTGTATCTCGGCCAGTAAATTAAATGTCACCTCCGCCCTCATGGCCACAATTTATGGAGTCTCAATCCTTTCCTTCCGACTCAAAGCGTCGACCACCACATTGGCTTTTCCTGGATGATACTCGATCTTGCAATCGTAGTCTGTCAGCAACTCGATCCACCTTCTTTAGCGCTTATTTAAGTCCTTATGATCAAAGAGGTGACAAAGGCTCTTGTGGTCGGTGAAGATCTGGCACTGCGTCCCATAGAGGTAATGCTGCCAGATTTTCAAAGCGAAAACAACGGCCGCCAATTCCAAGTCATGAGTAGGGTATCGGGTCTCGTGATCCTTAAGTTGTCGAGAGGCATACGTGATCACCTTTCCGCGCTACATTAAGACATAACCCAATCCCAGTTTCGATGCATCACTGTAAACCACAAAATCGTCCGTACCATCGGGGAAGGACAATACTGGCGCGCTACTCAGCATATCCTTCAGCTTTTGAAAAGCTTCGCCCTGAGCCTCCGTCCAGGCAAACTTAATGCTCTTCTTGGTTAAAGAAGTTATCGGAGTGGCGATACGTGAAAAGTCCTTGATGAACTTTCAGTAGTATCCCACCAACCCGAGGAAACTTCGAATTTCCGATGGATTCTTAGGTTGCTCCTAGTCTCGGATAGCTTCTATCTTAGATGGGTCCACCATAATCCCCTTCTTAAAAACCACGTGTCCGAGGAACTGCACCTCTCTCAGCCAAAACTCGCACTTGGAGAACTTTGCATAAAGTTTATCTTGTTTCAATAACTCTAAAATCGTCCGAAGATGATCCTCGTGCTCTTTCTCTGATCTCGAAAATACAAATATGTCGTCTATAAACACGATCATGAACTTGTCCAAATAAGGTTGACACACCCTATTCATCAGATCCATAAAAGCTGTTGGGGTATTGGTTAGCCTAAATGGCATCACCAAGAACTCGTAGTGCCCATACCTAGTCCGGAAAGCGGTCTTCGGTATGTCTTCCTCCTTTACCTTGAGTTGGTGATAGCCCGACCTCAAGTCTATCTTAGAGAGATAACTGGCTCCTTGAAGTTGATCGAATAGGTCGTCGATTCTTGGTATAAGATACTTGTTCTTAGTCTTAACCTTATTGAGTTCACGATAATCTATGCACATCCGCATAGTCCCGTCCTTCTTCTTCATGAAGTACCAGCGCTCCCCACGGTGATGTACTCGGTCTGATGAATCCCTTATCTAATAACTCCTGCAACTGAGTCATCATTTTCTTCATCTCAGAAGGCGCTAACCGATAAGGCGCGCGGGCTATTGGTGTAACACCCCAAAATCAGGGCTAATTTGAATCTTAAATTTCAACAAGTTATGATGACATAAACTTCAAACTTACATATATAGCAAGTGAATTAACCACTAGGAGTACATTTACAAGTACAAAATTCTCCAAATAACCTATTAATCTAATTATGCCACTATAACCAGATTAACTAAGTTATCTAAGCAATCCTTCAAAACTCCTCCTGTTAATTGACACCTCTGCTATTCCAAAACGCTCGTCCCACAACCCTTTACTTTCCCGAGCTGGTACCTGGTAAGAAAACATCATATGAAACGATTAGGCCAACGCCTAGTGAGAACATTCGTTTCAAAAATAATATTTGCACAATCAATGTAAACAAGTTACAAGAAACCTGATTACTCCTTTTCTTACCGCACGTGTAACTCTATTCCATTACACGATTTTATCCAATTCCATGAATATGACTGACAATAATTCCATCAGCATATCATGCCTCAGAGCCACACTACGAATCTTCAATGATTCTAGATTAATGCTCTTATCCAATAAATCGCAATTACACATGCCCATTTATCGGAAAGGAAGTAGAGATTACAAGCACTTATGTCAATCCCATTTTCTTCCTTAAAAATTGGGAATAACGATTATTACCACACGCCTATTCCACAATTTCCACACACACTGGAATAACGATTATTACCACACGCCTATTCCACAATTTCCACACACACTGGAATAACGATTATTACCACACCCCTATTCCACAATTTCCACACACACTAGAATAACGATTATTACCACACGCCTATTCCATGTGATTACCAAACACTAGTGCCTATGGATCCATTACACTTTACTAACGTATATGCATAACAACATATTACAGCTCATATCATATTCTCAAATCTAAGAATACTAGATAACCTATCGTATCTTCATCCTCAAATGCCCCCCTTCAGCAACTTAGCACGGGGGTTCTGCTAACTATCCGGACAACAGGGGTTTCCGGATACCTTATACTATCCGGACAACTATACTTTCCGGATAGCTACAACTCACCGGGTAACCAAACATTCCGGATACCACTACTTTCCGGGTAATTCCTACTTTCCGGATACTTATCTAATCCGGACAACACCCGGAGACTAAAAATAATCCGGATACTACATTCATCCGGAAACTTACAAGAAAGCAATACTTACCGGATACTTAATCGCGTCCGCAGACATTCATCACCACGGTTTCCGGATACTGCGTTTTATCCGGAAACCTTCGACCTGCAGCTTAAAATTCGATCTAAATACATAGATGTTCGATTCAGCTCATTCCAGACCATTCCATACAGTTCATAACCAATTTATACAGCTATTTCAAGGTTTAATTTAACATATAAACACTGATTTGCACAAACCACAAATGAACTCACCTTTTTAAAGAAGTTATACCCACTTTGCACAATCTGATTCCAATCCAATCTGTTGCTGATGATTCTGGAAATCAGTCCAACACACAGATTCGTTTACAATCATATAACTACAACAGATTTTATCAGCAACCAAGATCCATTCCTTACCAATTTTGAAGACCAAAACCTTTGTTTTTCCTTCTTTCTCCCTTTTCTCCTTTTTCTCTCTTTCTCTCTGCCTCTTGACCGACCCAGATACAAAAACACTGAGATATTTTCCATCTCAGTTGTTTTATCCATACACACTTTCATAAATGACCAATTACACCTCCAAGTTCCAATATTTCCAAAATAGCACCAAACTCTAATCACTTGCATTTTAACCCTATTGAATTATAAACTTACTATATAATTCAAGGTTTTAACCAAAATACACATAGATCCCAACCCTCAATAAAGTAATATTATTGAAAATTCAGGTTGTTACAATTGGTGCAGCTCCAGGCACCAAATCGATTCTGAACTCGATCTGACGATCCAGGGGTAGACTTGTTAAATCATCCAAAAATATCTTCGGGTATTCACTTACCACCCTCACATCCTCCACCCCACGCTTCTCTTTCTTAGCATTTACTACATAGGCTAAGAACCCTCGACAACCTTTCCTCAAGCATCTAGTAGCCTTAATCATCGAAATAAGGCTAGTTCTCCTATCTCGCCGGTTCCCATAGATCACTACAGAACCCTTGTCGGGTAACTGACCCCGATTTAGCTTCATATTGCCAACAATACTAGTGTTATTCTTAGCTAGCCAATCCATACCAAACACCACATCAAACTCTCCCATTGCCATGGGGTACAACTGCATAGACACTAGACTTCCCTCTATATCTATAACGCAATCCTCTACTACTTCTCTAATACACACTCGATTATCATCAGCAGTTTCGACTTCTAATGCCCTCTCCAAACGTCTAGGTTTCACCCCCTAACATTTCACAAAAGCATACGATACAAAAGAGAGATCCGCTCATGAGTCAAATAATACTTTGGCACACAAAGAGCTTACCAGAAATGTACCTGTCACAACATCCGGATCTTCCTCCGCCTCTTTCGCTGACATGTGGAATGCACGTCCCTTCGGACGCGCCAGTTCTGCTTCCTTCTCGTTCCTCTTACTTCCCTGACGTTCACCGAACTTAGTTGATCCCCCTTTCTTCAGCTGCGGACAATCATACCGCAAATGACTCGTTGACCCACACTGAAAGCACGATTTCCCACTTGGACAATCCTTCGATACGTGACCAGGCAACCCACACCGGTAACACGATCTGCAGTCAGCCATACATTCTCCCCGATGCACCCGATGACACTTCTCACGAGACCTGCTGAACACTCCTTGGTTCCCACGGCTTTCTGACCGAAAAGTTTTTCCCTTCTTTGGGTCGCTCCCCAAGCCATCCCACTTTCTTTTCTCTACACCCCTCTCCGTCACCTGACGGTTCTTCTCTTTATCCGTCAATTCAGCCGCATTAATGGTCGCTTGAAAGGTAGTGGGGTTTCTTGTCGAGGCCAACTCCCTAATATTTATCCTCAATCCATATAGGTAACGCTCCACCCGCCGCTCCTCGGTCGACACATAAAGTTCAGCAAAACGGGCATTCTATATTAACTTAGAGGTATATTCCTGCACTGTCATCTCCCCCTGTTCCAAACTCAAGAACTCTTCTTCTAGCTTTTTCACTGCCGCAAGCGGGCAAAACTGAGCTCTGAACTTCCCTACAAAAGTTTCCATGGCCTTCTCTTTAGCTGATGACGACCCCTTACCACCCGTCTCAGCATCCCACCAATACACAGTATCAGACTTTAGCATGGATAGAGAAAACATCACCCTATCTCCATCCGCACACTTGCAAGTGTCAAAGACCGGGACCATTTCCCTAATCCATTTCATTGCCAACACCGGGTCACACTCTCCCTTGAAAGTAGGAGGTTTGCATGAAGCGAACGCTTTGTAGTTGCATCCCTTAGCTGCAGACTCATTCAACACTAACTGGGTCGACTGGGAGTGGCTCCCCGTACCCGTCCCCGGCGGGCTAGACATTCCTGAACTTCCCTATTCTCGCTCGTCTCTTTACTCCCTGACGCCGACTGATCCTGCTTGGCGAGGAGGGCCTGCACTAGATCAGTAGCAAGGTTCTCTCGCGTCACAAATTCAAATGCACGGCCCCGACCATGCCCCCTCGGCTAGTTTCGAACCCTTACAGTAGCCGAACTCTCTTGTTGAGACATTTCCCGCTCAACCGGTATCTCCACACTCCTTGCCCTACGGCTCACTCGAGTTGTCCTTCAGATTGGGTTTCCCCCAATGGTTCCTTCCACTTAAGTGGCAGCCCGTCGAGTCATTCTCCCCCGTCCTCTCCCGCGACCCCTACCTCTTCCCCGAGTGGCAGCTTGCCTTGGGGGCTCCAGCGGTCTATTAACGAGGACCTCTTCATCCGGGACCACCCTTTCAGCGATTACATATCTACTTCTAAGCGTCCTCCCAGCCATGACGAGCAATGGTAAGAAACTCATGATTAACAAGCACTCAGTAACATTTTCGCAATATAAGGCAATTAAGCACGTACATGCACCTGTAAATTCGCAATTACACTGGCCAGGTGTAACTCCAAATTTACCTTACATGACAGTCCTTGATACCTTATCCTTAAGTGCACTTAGATTGATATTTCCTAAAGGTGATCCTATATCTCGGCTGTGTTTCCCATCCTACAGTTTAAGTTTAGGCCCATCTGGTCACCTAAATCTTTTAAATTATGGCTCTGATACCAAATGTAACATCCTAAAATTTTAACAAAGCAATAACATAGAAATAATCCCAAACGGGTCCTAATTACATGATAAAGATTCATAAACTGATTATTACAAAGTCTTAATTTGCAGCGGAAATATTCTCTCCACAGCCGAGATCTATCTATTATTAAGCAAGACTAACTAAGGAACTATGGTGCTCCTTATGCCGATGCCTCCATCTCTAAACCTTAACTCTTCTCTTTGCCTTTACTTGAAGCACCGCTAAAGCAGTTCCCTGAAAATGCTTTAGTTTTAAAAAGCGAGGGTTGGACCATAAGGTCTAGTGAATTCCCTCATAAAATAGTTTATACAGCATGCGTAAAACAATACTTTAAAACCATAAAGCTCAACATTAACTCCATACATACAAGGGTATTTACACAGTGTTCATAGATCGCACGTAACCAATAACCACGATCGGGGCCCAAGCATATTCCCCTCTCGCCTTATCTCGGGGCCCAAGTAGACTCCCCATTTCCCGAGTGTGCAGGAAACAGATTCCTTACACACCGGATCATCATATACTCCCAACGGAACTTCGGATCCCGATATACACTAATCCCATTATGCTACCCGACTCCACATAGCATACAAGCAAGGCTAACAATAAACCAGCAATGCATGCAATCTTTATAAAACGGCTCATATCATGCGGAAATAAGCATTCCCAAAACAAACTTTCATGTGAGGAGTTTATAAAAGCTTATAAAGAAGTCATACTCGCGATGCATACCATATCCAATCATAAACAGTAAAGTTTAACAAATTATCACATTTAGAAAGAGAGGTGCAAGGGAACTCACCTGATCAATGTGATTCTCTAGACACTCGTCTTACTTTCGAATAAACCGAGCCGAACCCAATCATCTAAAAGATATCAATAACTTTCAGTAAAAAGTTACCCAGACAAAATTGTCGGACACAGACTTTCCGGACTTCACCATCCGGGCCCCTATTCGGACTACTTCTCTGGATCCCATCCGGAATCTCTTTTCGGACTATCTACCCGAAAACCCCAACATCCAGAAACAGCTAGCCGGTAAACACTACCCGGACTACTCTGTCCAAAAACCGCAAAACCCGGACACCACATGTCCGGAAACCCTTTCGGATCCGGACAACAATCATCCGGACAATCGCACTGTCAAAACCCAAACTCCCCCAAACTCGATTAATGTGCGTGATTAAGTCCCAACCCTTATTAGATACATGATTAGGTTCATATTTCCAACTTAGAACATCCATTTATTCCACCCTTTGGCCTCTAATCGGTCCAAACTCATAAAACTTCCTAAGAACCTTTTATACGAGACATCACAATGAAGTTATGGTGTTCATACACATTTTTCAATCCTAAATCATTGTATAAATCTGAATACAATAACCAAATAAAGGGAGGAAATCAATGTTTACCTTAAGAAGACTTCTTAGCCGACTTCCTCTCTCGATTTTGCTTTCCTTCTCCATTCTTCTCGATTCCAGCCCCACCACACAAAAGAAATGAAATCAGTGTAGTAACCTAGGTTGTTCTCTTATATACCTTTCATAAATTGCTACTTGGTCCCTCCTTAACTTTTTCCCTTTTTACAGTTTGACCATAAATCCTCCATTTATTAAGATTGGGACACGGTTGTTACATACTTACCATGGGACCCGATGCCTATTACGTGCTACAATGAGGGAAACTATCGTCCCATCATTGAACATAAAGACTCAAGTGCCTATGGATCCATTACACTAAAACCAAATAAAACAACAAGTTCAAAATGTACAAATCACTATCCCAAATATGATAGGCAAGTTTTATACCAATACATACCAATAGGTAAATTTTCTCACTATAATACTTTGACCTTAAAATTTAATAATTAGCCATAAAATCTCATAATTCCCAAAATACCATTTTAAACATTATTTCAACATGGGAAACCAATATCCATACATTTCTCATCAAAATCACTAAGGGTGCGTTTGGTTTACGGGAATGGATTGGATTTCAATAAACCCCACATGCTTCACAAACATGCCTCACGTGCTCTCCCTCATCATCATCATCAAACATGGAAAGTAAAAAAACAGCTAAATTCTATTCATGAAATCCAGTCCAGATTGGATTTCAAATCCCAGCCTTCACCAAAGGATTTCAAAATCCACCAAACATGGGATTTCAACAAAAAATCCAAGGATTTCAAAACCCTCCAATTCCAAATTCTATGGAAACGTGGGATTGAAATGGATTTGAAATCCAAATCCAATCCATTCCCGTAAACCAAACGCACCCTAAGTATTTCAAAACCCTAGATTTTGACTTAGAATTCTTAAACTCATAAAATTAGGGAATGCAACCCACATACTTAGGAACCACAAACAAACCATTAGGTACCATGTATTTATCTTTGCAAACATTTTCATCCAAACAAAACCCTAAAATCTCCAAAACAAGTTTTAGGTTAAAGTTCATCAAATCAAGAAATACTAAGTGAGGAGATGTTTAGAAGGTTAAAATACAATGTTTTGACATGTATAAAATTTAAAAGTGTGGATGAACTCACCTTGGAGGTTTATAGTTTGAAACTCTATAATCCAAGAACTAGTTGAGAAGATGGGAGGATGTTTGGTTCTTGAGAGACTTGAAGATTCCCCATTTAATGCTTAAATAACCCTAGGAGATTCAATAAATTATCAAGAGGTTGGTGGATGGAAGCAATTAATGATGGGGAGGAAGTTTGATGGAGAACTTACCAACTTCTGGAGAAAAAATCGGAGTCTTAAGCTGTCCCAAATGACCAATCTGCTAAAAATTCCGACTTTGCCTCTTTTATACCCCTTCTAGCCCATTGGCGATAGTGACTTGCGATGATGACACTTGTCATTATCGCTGGGCATACTCTCCCACTTCCTCGAGCTCTCGGTGCCAATGTCGCGAAAGTGACCAGGGCACTCTCGTCGGGCACTATCGCCTAAAATGTACCGCAGGGTTCCTCCCCCGTGCGACTGTGCCACGCGATATTGGCATCCTGTCATAATTGCGGGCATAGTCGCCCAGTTGGTACCGGGGCCCAATTTCTTTGATTTCTTGCTTTGAACAATTCCAGACACATGAGGTAACCAATTTAAAACATTTCCCGACAAAAGAACCTTTTACAACCTTGATTCAATTTCTTAGATAATTAAATGTTTCACTTGATAAACAAATAGGTATCGAATTTCTCGAGTGTTGCACATATTTTATAGAATATAATGAAAAATGGATTAGGGAGTCATATGTGCGCAAACTAACTGTTAAAGAAAGCGATACATTAAATAGGTAAAAACTAAAACTTGGTAAGTTATCGACGTCCTAAATTGTCCATTTATGAACGTCTGGAAGTTTGGTTTTTCGCGCTGACAATCGTTTTAGTTCCACGGATCCAACAAAAGGTTTTTGGAAATATGGCATTGTCGTACCTCTATAATGTAACACAACAATGTTGTGATATAAACTAGAAAAGCCTCGATTTCAGTGTTAGTTTACGTTGGGACTCCTTCTAGTTGTTATATAAATAGACTTAATGTTTTTTGTTGATATCATGAAGTTTAGAGAGAGAAACGAATAGAAAACGTTAGTGCGTGGATGTACATGGGTTACGATAGTACATGCACATCGAATGTTTAAAATTTTGTATCTCAAAACAGTTGTCCGTCAAAACTAACAAGATAGTTTGACATTAAAACGTACATTTTAAGTTAGAGAGCGGGGTTATGGAAATAAGGTAAAACGACGATCAAATAACACCCCATTGGCACTCGTGTTAATTCAAATTACAGTTGAATGTCTGGTGACACTCAAATCACCAAGATTTAATAGCAATAAAAGGTGACGATTTTGAATAGAACGACAAGAAACATCTCGTCGTCTCTAAGGTATCCATGAGAACCACTTGAATCTCATATCATCATACAATGATATGAAGGACGATATGCTTCTTTGTGTTGATAGACACTAAAACATGTGATTTAAATAGCTCTAATGGTCGTTTACCAAATACTCATTGGGTAAGCACTTAACGGTAAGAGTCACCACTCTTACTTACCTTATCGGCTAACATTCTTAGTCATTAGAATATATTATTGGTAAGCGTTTATCACCTGGTAAGCACTTATCGGGTGAGAGTCACCACTCTCACTTACCTTTTATAGTCTTGTTGGATAGGGGAATTCAAATACGAACCCAACGGGCCTTTCTAGAGCGAAAACGGAGCAAAAACGAAGAAGTTACGGCTAAAACAACTTTCGGTACGACCTCGGCTAAATTGACCAGCGAAAGTTAAACTTGTGTCACTCTCGCATGTCACTCTCGCCGGTTTTGTACCGAGAGCCATAGGACCCCGGAGAGAGTGCCCAACGAAAGTGACACTTGTGTCACTCTCGCGCGTCACTTTAGCCGTCGGGCACCTGGAGCATAAAAACGCGATTTTCAACCCCAAAACTTCATTTCTTCATATCTCTCTCATTTCAACTCCGATTTTCTTGATTCAAGATGCTATGGTTTTGTTTTTGAGAGCTCTTCAAGGATGGATTATTATTTTTGATGTTCATTGGAAGATTCAAGAGCATTTGGTGGTGGTAAGCTTCTCATTTCTCACTCCCAAACTCCATCTATTCTCTCCCAAATCATTTCCTCTTCTTCACCCTCAAACCCTAACTGATTTTGGGGCTTTTCATGGAGATTAAAGTGTTCCTTATCCATCAAATGTTAGTGGTTTCATCTATTGATGCAAGAGCAAGTTTTCATCTCCAACACTAGATATTTTTGGGGTTTTCTAGGTTTTCATCAAAACCTTAGTGGTAAGTTCATTTCCTCCATTTACAAGCTTCATTATGAGTTATAAATGTTCCATTTATGATCTCATAGTGTTTTGTTTCTCCAATTTCGGTTTGGATGATTTTGAGAAAAGTTAGGTCAAATTGGAGTTTTGGGTATAAATGGAGATTTTGATGGTTGATGCTTGGGGAACAATTCTAAATGGTTAAATGTGGTTATTGATGGTTGGAAACTTATGGATCTAGGTTTTTGGAAGATTTTGCTTGAAGATTCGTGTTTCTTCAAAGGAGCTTACGTTTGGGGAAAATCTGAATTTAGCCTAAATCTGGCAAGGTGAGTTCAAGTTGATTTGTGAAAACGTTGTACATGTCAAAAATGTTATTTTTTCAAGTATTTATGTGTTTTACATTAAATTATCAATTGTCGAATTATTTGGTGGATCTTGATTATTTGAAGTATTTAACATTATAAACATTTTAAAATACCCATATTTGGGATTTTTGGGTAGTTTGATAAATGAATCATAAATGAAAATGTTTTGATGAATTATTGCATAAATAGAAGTTATTTGGTAAAGATGCATTTCGGTGTTTGTTGGAAATATGCATAGTTTGTGTTATGGTACACTTTGAAAATACGATCGTGTGAGTCATTGGATCTTGGTCATTCCCGACCTTGCGAACATTTTGGAAATTCTAAACCTTTTGGTTTTGAGGAAAAGATATATTTTGAGTATTTTGATGAGTAAATCTTAGGTATTGATATATTTTAATGATTTATCTTACGTGTATAAATCTTTTTGTATAAATGCACCTTAATGGGTGTTTTGGAAAATGATTTGTATTAACCTAAAGTTGTGTGGAGTCATTTACGTTTATGGAGCATGGTTCGCATACACGTGGGGTATTTACGTTTTATTTCATTTTATGACTTTTAACAAATGGTCTTTTGAATTGTTGAGTTTGTGGATCGGTATTTGATTATGTTGGGTTTTGGGGGACATTTGTCCAGTTTCGATAGCTCAACGTAGAGCTTGGTCATGATTTATAATTATTGAGAGTTACATGTTTTGAATGCGCTAGTTCATTCGTTTGGAGTCATGTAATGTTTTGACCTTAGTTGTTATGGATCCATAGACACTTGAGTTTTTACGTTCCATGATGAGATGCTAGTTTCTCTCATTGTAGCACGAAATAGGCATCGGGTTTTATGGTAAGTAAAATGTGGACCTATATGGTCGGGCATTGTCCCATGAGCAGTAAGGTGTAATTCCAATGTGCTTGGCACGGGATAGGCATCGGGTTTCATGGTAAGTAAGATGTGGGCATATATGGTCGGGCATCGTCCCATGGGCAGTAAGGTGTAATCTCAATGTGCTTGTTTATGTGGATTGGAGTGACCCAATGTAAAGACCTGGAGTGGTTGAAATTGGGGGCTCCTAAGTCTCCACGGGCAATAGACCTGGAGTGGTTGAGCTCGGTATATTATGAGAATAGTCCACATGTTTGTTTTATTACATAATTATGTGACCCACTTTTGTGTCCCGTCACGTGCGATGTAACCGGGTCTCCCCCGTCACCGGAAGGTGTTGCTTTGAATGTTTATTTTATCCATGTTTTCGGTGACGTATTATATTCATATGGATCGTTTTCCATGACATTTGAGTTGGGGGTTATGCTTCATCCGGGTTTAGAATGTTTTGAATAATAATGATTTGTCCATGATTTCAATCGTTTTGGAATTCAAATACTACTATACTTTTCAAATAAGTTTTGGGATGAGTCCTTATGAGAATCGTTTTTACATTAAAGCTTTCATCACGGGATTTGTGTGTGTTGGAAAAATAGGTGATTTGCATATAAAGTAAATCCTTTTTTGAACTCATGATTTAAGTTGCATCTCTCTCGTTTTACGAATTATATAATCATGATAAAACTCTTGAACTCACTAGGCGTTAGCCTAACCTTTTTATTTGTTGGCATGTGCAACAGGTTCTGGTTGGGAAGTTTCCAGTGACACGGTGAAGAGACGAGTGCTTGTAGTGTGCTCGAGAAGTGAATTGTTTAGTGAAGTATTCCGCACTTATTTTGGGATTAGCAACTTGTGCTTGTGTTAAATAACATCCGATTTTATGTGGTCACATAGTATGACTTGAATTACTAATTGTGGGAGTTGTTACGTTTTACCTTGAGGTTATTCCAAGAATGGTTTGTAGAATGAATTTTATTCCTTAAGTGGTTATTTTATAGAAATTTTATTTGGTTGCTCTTTCCAATTTTGAGGGTGTTACAACATTCTTAGTCATCAAAATAGATTGTTGGTAAGCGTCTATTATCGGGTAAGAGTCACCACTCACTCACCGGGTAAAACCTTTGATTCTTGCATTCCCTCTTACCGGGTAAGATTCCTAGTCCTTACTATACTCATCATGTAAACGACCTTAGGGAAAGTAATTTTTCTCAATTAGGGTTTCAAAAGGCTTAACCAATAATCAAAGCTTTGACCCTTTTATATAGGGAAAGTTCGTTAAAAACCCAACAAAATTTTCCCTTTTGAATGATCAAGTCTCTGATTTTTTTTGTAAAAATAAACCATCAAATTTTTAGAAATTAGTTACTTACATCATTTAACCCAAAAAAATACATGTAAACAACTACAAATGTTTTAAAGTAGAAAAAAAACTAAAATTAATTTTATCGTTTCGAATCGAAACCCTATGTTATCCAAACCCTTGCACTAAACCCCTCCCCCCCTTGCCACCTCTCATTGCCACATAGTCAAATTTGAGTCATTAATTTAAATATATAAAGGTATATACTTGCTTTAGTTTTGTTAGTACCTATATATATATATATATATATAGCAAATTCTCACCAAAAACCGTATGTCAAAAACCTTTTCATAATGTGAAAAGAAAGATTTTTCATTTTTGAAAATCCTTCCAAAAACCGTCTAAAAGCATATAATGGATGCTCTAAAATTTAAATGGAAGTACTGAAAACTACATGTACAAGCATATAAGGGGTGAGCATTCGGTCGGGTCGGGGCCGAAAACCCACCACCCGATCGGATATCGGGGTGGGGTGAGGCCACCCGAAAACCGACCGAAGTATAAATCGGATATCGGATGACTCGGGGGCGGGTTCGGGTCGGGCGGGAAAACCCAAAACCGATTTTAGCTTACGAAATCGTCAATCGGCACCCCCCCTCACACTTCTTTGGTTATAAACCAAATAAAGTTTACTCTCTCTTTCTATGTGGGACACTTTCCCACATCCAACCTGGTTTTTGCTAATTTCATCCAATTACTCAACTTTGAGTATCGATATCTCATTCACATACTCCGTTTTGGACACATTATATATCGTTTCGAAGCTCTCATATCGAAGAACATAAACCCGCTAAGAGTTAATTATATATAACACACACACACATATATATATATTTAAATGTGTCCAAAGTTTAGTAAAAAAACATATTTTTACTAAAAATTTCCAACAAGAAAGTTATTTACTTATTTTAAATTTAGTAAAGAAATTGTTTTTTTTTTAAATTCGGATATTCGGGTCGGATCGGGTGGGAAAACCCAAACCCAACCCGATCCCATTTTACCCGCTTAAAAATTCGGATCAGGGCATTCGGGTTCGGGGAATTCGGGTGCGGGGATTTGGTGCATTTTTCGGGTCGGGTTCTTCGGGTCGGCCGGGTTTTGCTCACCCCTAATGGATGCTCTAAATTCGTTTATTTTTTGTTGCTATTTAAACAAGTAATTAAATTACCTTTTTGTATTAAAGAATGGCTTTTTTAGCATTTAACAAGTCTGTAAAATTGAGAGAATAAATAGGAGATTTTGGGTTAATTTTTCTCCAACATATTAAATAATTAAGAAAAGATAATAACATTTTATTGAATGGATTAGATATTTTATTTTTTGGGAATTTAATTAAGATACCCAAAGTTTGACTTTTATTTACCAAAATATCCATTTCTCTCCCGTCTTTATCAAAATACCCATTTTTCCACGAAGAGGGGGCCGCGATCGCGGGCAGGAACCTTTCTTGCCATTTTTTGAAACTTTTCACCCTGCGACCGCGGGAATGTGTCCAGCGGTGGACCAATTTTGGTGCTTTTTGAATGTTTTGAATTGAAATGTTACACTTTCAACCCCTATACTTATTTACTTAATTTACTTTATACCTTTTACTTTCATAATTTTAATTTTACATTTAACACATATAATCGTTTATTAACTAAAATACGTTAAAAAAATACGTTTTAATTTTAACAAGTTACACCACTATAATCGTCTCTTCGATACGTTCGAAATGAGTTCAATATTGAATTTTTTTTATTTATATATTTTAATATATATCATATACACTACATAGAAAATATTTTTTATATTTAAAATTCATTTTTTAACGTATTTTCAATTTTGTTTTACACTCCTATCACATTAATAATCATATATTAACTAATTTGTTGGTGCAAGTGTACCACATCTCTATATATTTATATATATTTATTTTGATGATTACAAACACACCGTATTATTGTTTATCTAACAATTTAATCCAAGTGTGCAGTTCTTGAAGAACACGAAGATTTTATCTGAAGAGTTCAAGACTGGTGCTTTACGTCATCATCATTGTTTATATCTAATAATGATAAACACCCTAAAATAATATACCACTTGGATATTTCTAAAAACCCTTTAAATAATATTTTAAATAAGAAATTTTGGTTCTAGAAGTATCTGCCATGCGTACTGTTTCTGCAACCTCTTTCTGACGCCGGTATACCGCGGGTGTTCAGCCGGTATACCGCGGCAGGCGTGGTGTTTGTCTCTGATTGGTTGGAAGTTCTTTTTCTGACGCCGGTATACCGCGAGTCCTAGCCGGTATACCGCGGGTACGTATTCCAGAAGTCAACTTTGCATGAGAGCCGTTGGAGTGTCAGTGTACTTTTGTCTGCACGGTATACCGCGGTGTATAGCCGGTATACCGCGGGTGTACTTTTTACTGCACGGTATACCGCGTGCATTTGGCGGTATACCGCGGATGCACATATCCGTTGGAAGCTTCATGCTATATATTTACATGCAGATGGTGAAGAAAGGGTAGACCACACAAACAGCAACAACAACAATCCAAACTCTCAGCTCTCTCACTCTCACTTATTTTATATATATATATATTTTATAAAACATTTTTTTATAAAATATCCAAGTGTGAGATATTATACAAGAGTGATTACCCATTGTGAGTTATACTCCTCTTGTAAGTATTTGAATAACGGGTGTGTGATCCTGTTTATCTCATAGCAGAGGCTTGAGAAACTATTACAAATTCCTTTGTATTTGGTTTGTGTTCTACCGTAAAGAATACATTTATTGGATCGTGTCGAGAAGTGTCTCGGCTGCTGGTTTATCACAGTTGGTGGTAAATCAGTAAATCTCCGTGTCAAGTATCTCTAACCTTTATCTCTTTATTTATTCCGCTGTGCTTTTAATTATATCTGTTTATATAATTGTTGTATATTTATTATTTATATACTTTGATTTATTTATACTGTTTCTGTACTGTATTTATTTGTAAAAGAATTTTTGAAAGTAAAAGATTTTAAATACAACCTTACCCCCCCTTAGATTGTCTAACATTTGGTATCAGAGCAGGGCTTTCAAAAATCGTCTATTTAATTTTTTTTAAAAATCCGTTTTTGTTATGGCTCAACAAAATGCTTGGTTTTCTAAATCTCTTCTTATTGATTTAGAAAATTTTGATCTTTGGGCAAATTCTTTTGAACGTTATGTTCGTGGGATAAATCAAAAAAATTGGGATATTATTATTAAAGGAAATTTCAAACCCACAAAATTTCAAAACAACAAAGTTGTTGAAAAACCTAGCTCGGAATGGTCCGACGAAGATGAGGCTAATTATTGTTTAAATTATGAAGCCAAAAATTTTCTCTTTTCGGTTCTTACTAACGATGATATTGAGCGTGTTTATCTCTTTGAAACTGCTCGTGATATTTGGGAGAACTTGAACATCACCTATGGTGGAAACTCAAAAGAAAAGAGAGACGAAACCCGAGATCAAAGAAATGAAGAAACGTGTCTCATCGTCGACTGCGAGAAAGAGGTATGTACTTCATACTCAAGTTATTCTAGTTGTAGTGATAACGATGATGATATTGATATGTTAAATGTCTCTTTTCAAAAATTGATTGTTCTCGTAAATAGTTATAAAAATGAGAATGCTAAATTAAAAGAAGAATTATTATTATGTCAAAATGAGTTGAATAATTGTAAACAAACCATTGCATGTGATAATAAAATCAAAAATGAGTTAAATGATAAAGTTATCACTTTAGAAAAGAAAGCATGCGAAAATATTGTTTGCAAATCTTGCATTGTCTTAAATGATAAAATTGCATGTTTAGAGAAAATAACATGTGAAAAAGTTGTATGTGGTAAATGCAATATTCTTGAAGATGAAATTGCTTGTTTAAAAGCAAAATGTAAATCGCATGAAAAAGATAATTTATTAGCAAATGCTTTTAATAGTAGCAATGATAAAGTGCTTAAAATGCTTAATATATCAAATCGTATAAATTGCCGAAAAGGCATTGGTTCAAATACGTGTATTGAAAAATGTGATTGTATGCCAATTAAAAAGGTTTTTGAAAAACCTAAATTTGTGGTTAAAAATAAAACGCAAAAACCTCCGTATGTTCCTAAAATGAATTATGTGAATTATATGTCGAGAAAATCACATGCGTTTATGTATAATAATAAGTTTGCGAATCCTAAGAAAAATGTTAATCCGCATACTTCATTTTACGTATATGATAAATACGATCGTAAAATAAAAATGGTTAGAAAATGGATTCCGAAAGGAATGTTTAATGTTGATAATCCCGGTGGGATGCGTTTGTGGTTTTAAACCATTTATATGGTTTTGTATGTTTGTCGTGTTTGTTTTATGTCGACAACATATTTTTTGCAGTTTATGTTTTATACTAACTGTTAAAAGGACCCATAAGAAAAGGGTACCACGAAAAATTTTCTTTGCCTTTTGTAGGTGTTTCCTGGCGAGGATACAATACGTGTTTCCTGGCGAGGATATAATACGTGCTTCCTGGCGAGGATATAATACGTGCTTCCTGGCGAGGATATAATACGTGGTTTCCTGGCGAGGATATAATACGTGCTACCTGCCGAGGTTATAATACGTGGTTACCTGCCGAGGTTATAATACGTGGTTACCTGCCGAGGTTATAATACGTGGTTACCTGCCGAGGTTATAATACGTGGTTACCTGCCGAGGTTATAATACGTGGTTACCTGCCGAGGTTATAATACGTGTTTCCTGACGAGGATATAATACGTGTTCCCTGACGAGGTCATAATACGTGGTTTTTTTTTGCTCACATAAAATTAACCGAAAAATCGAAGCCTTAAGATCCTTTTTTTTGGTGCAAGTGTTTCTTTTAGGTTATTTTGTTTTATGTCTATTATATGCTTTTTTTTGCATATTTTATTGTCCCTCAAATTTTATAATTTGTTATTAATTTGAGGGGGAGCGTTTTATTATCTTTACCCATGAGTTTATGCTACCTCAATTATATGCATATTTTGAGGGGGAGCATCTCTCGAGGGGAAGCATACCGTCTTTCTTGACCCTTTTTGTTTCGACAAACGGGGGAGAGAAACCGCATATGCTCATGCTTAGCGGTTGTGTTTGTTATCATCAAAAAGGGGGAGATTGTTGGTGCAAGTGTACCACATCTCTATATATTTATATATATTTATTTTGATGATTACAAACACACCGTATTATTGTTTATCTAACAATTTAATCCAAGTGTGCAGTTCTTGAAGAACACGAAGATTTTATCTGAAGAGTTCAAGACTGGTGCTTTACGTCGTCATCATTGTTTATATCTAATAATGATAAACACCCTAAAATAATATACCACTTGGATATTTCTAAAAACCCTTTAAATAATATTTTAAATAAGAAATTTTGGTTCTAGAAGTATCTGCCATGCGTACTGTTTCTGCAACCTCTTTCTGACGCCGGTATACCGCGGGTGTTCAGCCGGTATACCGCGGCAGGCGTGGTGTTTGTCTCTGATTGGTTGGAAATTCTTTTTCTGACGCCGGTATACCGCGAGTCCTAGCCGGTATACCGCGGGTACGTATTCCAGAAGTCAACTTTGCATGAGAGCCGTTGGAGTGTCAGTGTACTTTTGTCTGCACGGTATACCGCGGTGTATAGCCGGTATACCGCGGGTGTACTTTTTACTGCACGGTATACCGCGTGCATTTGGCGGTATACCGCGGATGCACATATCCGTTGGAAGCTTCATGCTATATATTTACATGCTGATGGTGAAGAAAGGGTAGACCACACAAACAGCAACAACAACAATCCAAACTCTCAGCTCTCTCACTCTCACTTATTTTATATATATATATTTTATAAAACATTTTTTTATAAAATATCCAAGTGTGAGATATTATACAAGAGTGATTACCCATTGTGAGTTATACTCCTCTTGTAAGTATTTGAATAACGGGTGTGTGATCCTGTTTATCTCATAGCAGAGGCTTGAGAAACTATTACAAATTCCTTTGTATTTGGTTTGTGTTCTACCGTAAAGAATACATTTATTGGATCGTGTCGAGAAGTGTCTCGGCTGCTGGTTTATCACAGTTGGTGGTAAATCAGTAAATCTCCGTGTCAAGTATCTCTAACCTTTATCTCTTTATTTATTCCGCTGTGCTTTTAATTATATCTGTTTATATAATTGTTGTATATTTATTATTTATATACTCTGATTTATTTATACTGTTTCTGTACTGTATTTATTTGTAAAAGAATTTTTGAAAGTAAAAGATTTTAAATACAACCTTACCCCCCTTAGGTTGTCTAACATAATTCATTAAATTGTTTTAAATTATTATTATTTGTATGTGTTTATAGATATCGTGAATGACAATAGGACAATGTTTCACGAGAAGAATATGAAATGGGGTTTTAACAAGTTGGTATCACTGGACTCATTTAAGAATTGTGAAAATGGGTATTTGGCGAATGATGATTCATGTGTGTTTGGAGCTGAAGTATTTGCAGTTACAGAGTATGCACAAAAGGATCGATGTCTGTCCATCACAAAGTCTCCACCAATTTTTAATACTTACACTTGGACCATCGATAATAAAATAAATAAAACGTATTTTAACTATAATAGTACCATAAATTAAATAATTAACTATAAGAATATGAATTTTAAATATAAAAAGTATTTTTATGTAGTGTATATGATATATATTAAAATATATAAATCAAAAAAATTCAATATTGGGCTCATTTCGAACGTATCGAAGACACGATTATAATGGTGTAACTTGTTAAAATTAAAACGTATTTTTTTTAACGTATTTTAGTTAATAAACGATTATATGTGTTAAATGTAAAATTAAAATTATGAAAGTAAAAGGTATAAAGTAAACTAAGTAAATAAGTATAGGGGTTAAAAGTGTAAATTTCAAATCAAAACATTCAAAAAGCACCAAAATTGGTCCACCGCAGGACACTCCCCCGCGTTCGCGGGGTGAAAAGTTTCAAAAAATGGCAAGAATGGTCCTTGCCCGCGATCGCGGCCACTATTCGCGGAAAAAATGGGTATTTTGGTAAATTAAAGTCAAATTTTAGGTATTTTAATTAAATTCCCTAATATTATTGTAAAAATATCTAAAATAAAAAAGTTGTTGGAGTTAAATGTATTTCTTTTTAATTTTTGATTTTTTTTTAAAGAAATAGTTTTTTTTTTTGACAAATTAAAGAAATAGTTTAAAGAGTACAAAAAAATGGGAAATTAATTAAAATACCCCCAAGTTTGAAAGTGAGTTACCAAAATACCCCAAAAAATTAATTTCTTACCAAAATGTCCTTTTTTCCGCGGAGGGAGCCCTCTATAGCGGGCAGGGACTGAAAGTGTAAAATTTTGCAAGATTATTTACACTTTCAGTCCCCATAGCGGGCCATCGCGGGCCTCGATAGAGCCATCGTGGGCCTCGATCGCGGGGGCCAGGGACTGAAAGTGTAAATATATCTTGCAAAAATTATCACAATTGGTCCCTGCCCGCGATCGCGGGATCTTATCGCGGGGAAAAGGGCATTTTGATAAGAAATTAATTTTTTAGGGTATTTTGGTAAGTCAACTTCAAACTTGGGGTATTTTAATTAATTTCCCAAAAAAAATTAACTTCAAACTAAATTGTTGAGACTTAATAAATTGATCAAAGGATATAATGTAAGGTTTCATAATAATAATATAAACTTTTTATTATTGGTCTTAGAGGTGGTATTTGAATTAGATTTGGTTAAACCTGTCTGATTATATATATATATATATATATATATATATATATAAGGTTAATACATTATTAGTTTAGACTATAATAAATTTCAAACTTTTTAAGTGCCAATTTTTTTTGAAACCGATCAGGAAAAAACAGTCTTTTTCAAACTAGATTAGACCTTAATCAATCTGGACTAGATAAAAACCCTTACGTTATTTTTTTAACTTTTTTTAAAAATGGGCCAAACCAGAAGCCTAGACCATGGACGAGACCAAACAAGATAAAGAACAAATTTTTTTTGGATCAGACCGGTCCGAGACCAAGCCAGACAGCTGTTTGGGATTTCATCACTACCATGCTACGTTTAGATTAGTTCAGATTCCTTTTTCGAATTGTATTGTCTTATACTGAATTTTTTTTAAATGATTCAATACAGTTTTAAACTGCTCATTAGATCAGGGGCTCGGGTAGGGCGGGCTCGAGCGGGTAGTGGTAGGGGGCGGGCTTCCTCTGCGGGTATGGGAGGCGGGTTCCAAAACCCGATAAACCCGAGACTTATTTGTTTGTTTTTTAAATTTTTTTAAAAAAATTTGAAAATAAATAAACTCCAACGGCTATATTTATATTTATTTTTTTTTAATTTATTTTTTCAATTTAATCACATTATATATATAATCCTAAAACCCATTTTATTTTTCACACAAAACAACTCTCTCATTCTCTCATTCTCTTCCATTCTCTATATTTTAAACAATATGGATTCGCCACAACCCGGTTCACCGACCGCATCATCATCATCCGTAGACACCGACGAGTTGTTGCATCTACAAAGGGAAATTTTTCGACAGACTGCACAATTAATTTATGGTAGCACCGCCTCATCGTCAAGAAGAGAGAGGGCCGCGAACATAGAAAGAGGTCGAGTAGCTGCAAACGAGCGGCTTATGCGGGACTGCTTTGGCAACAACCCGGTTTATACACCGGATAGGTTTAGGCGGCGGTTCAGGATGAGCAGGCAACTATTCGAACGAATAGTTGAAGATTTAGAAGGAGAGTATCCGTATTTTACACTTCGGTTGGACGGCAGACGCAAACAAGGTTTTTCTCCGATACAAAAGTGTACTTGCGCTATTCGGCAATTGGCGTATGGAGTAGCTGCTGACACACTTGACGAGTACATCCGTATGGGAGAGAAAACGTCACGAGATTGTCTGTACAAATTCTGCACAATTATTATTGAACTGTATGGTCAAAAATATTTATGCAAGCCTACTTTTATTGATATTCAGAAGTTGTACGCTGCGCATGAAGCTAAACATGGATTTCCCGGCATGCTCGGAAGCATAGACTGTACTCACTGGGCGTGGGCAAATTGTCCGGTAGCATGGCGATGTCAATTCATGAGAGATGATCATGAGCACCCGACAATCATGCTAGAAGTAGTGGCCTCTCAAGATCTATGGATCTGGCACGCATACTTTGGTGTTGCCGGTTCCAACAACGACATCAATGTTCTCAATCAGTCGCCCATCTTGAACGATGTATATGATGGAAAAGCACCCGACTGCCCTTTTGAGGTGAATGGATCCACCTACGAGCACGGATATTATCTAGCGGATGGGATATATCCGGAATGGGCTACTTTCGTAGAATCATTTACGTGCCCACAGGACCCTAAACGACAAAAGCTCAAGTCCGCGCAAGAAGCGGCACATAAAGATGTTGAACGAGCTTTTGGCGTGCTTAAACAACGTTGGCATATACTTCATAACCCGACACGCGGATGGGAACCGACAAGATTGGCAAACATTATGTACGCTTGTGTCATATTACACAATATGATACTCGAAGACGAAGACCATGCTATTTGTGGTGGCGATGAAAACGACCTTTTCACGGATGATATCGAAACCCAAATCAGTAAGGAACAACGCGCGGCAAATGTTAGAGAAGTCAAAAACCGGGGCACTCATAATAACCTTCGGTCGGATTTGGTCGAACATATTTGGCGTATCCAAGTTCCCAACAATGACGACGAGTAGATTTTTAAATTTATTTTGTAAATTTAAATTTATTTTGTAATTTTAATTTTTAATGAATGATATGAATTTTAATTTTTAATGAATGATATGAATTTTAATTTTTATTATTTATCTTATTTTTATTTATTAAAAAATATATAAATATTTTTATTTTGTTAAATAATTAAATGTATAAATAAAATCATTAAAAAAATGAGATGGCAAAAGGCTTGAGAGTAGCGCTACGCCACTTTAAGGCTTGAGGGTTTGAGGAGAGGGTTAGAAGAAAAGCTGATGTGACGCTTGAGGACTGTGATACGGATGACCTTAGTTGATGCCAAATGTCGGTCCATTTCTCACATGAAGACAAAATCTCCAAAAACAAACACACACCATTTACCACACAAATTCAACTCATCCAAATCCCTTTATGTTTCTTTTTTGTAAGAAATTTTATACAAAGCGTGATAAATTATTCATTTAAAATGATTAAGTTTTTGAGTTATTTTCTAAATACAAATTCATTAAACTTTTTAATTATAAATGATAAGTTATTGAACTATTTTTTGAGCGAAAAAATCATTAAATTTCTTATTTTAAACAATTAAATCCTTGAACATATTTTTTAAATACATAACTTATTGAACTTTTAAAAATTGGTTATCTAATTCTTTAATAAAAAAAGGATACTTGTAACCGACTAGGAAGGTTTTAAAGTTAAAAAAACCTAAATTTGTTTTACTGTTCACAAGTCCTACGCCGTTCAAGCCCCTCGCAAACAACGGTATCACTCCCAGAGGCGTAGCCATTTTGGGGAAGCTGTTGGAGATGCTTTTATACAAATCATAATTACTAGTAGCCCTTAGTTCCACTGGTTTGATATCGTTCTTTGTACACTGAAAGCCTAGGTTCGAATCCTTGGGAGTACTTTTTTTTAAACATCTTAAATTATCAATTATTTATTTTAAATATCTATTTTTATATCATTTTAAATATCTATTTAATTGTCAATCTCTCGCATTCCTTAATTAAATTATCTTGAATTTAAAATATTTATGTTTACAGCTACAATTCTTTTGTTGCTTTTCATTTATTAAATTTTTTTTCAAAATATTATTATAGTAAATACTAAAATAATTTATATTTAGTCGTGATATAAGTGTAAAAATATTTAGAAATATATAAATTAAAGTTTTTTTGAATTAATATAAACTAAAGTTTTTAAAAATTCGTTTTATTCCATGGATTTTTATAATGTTATTTTTGTATCCAAGTTAGGCCATCCACACACCTGCAAGACCATACTAATTTCTAAAGTGTCACATCATCTTTCCAATAACACATTCTATACACATGCAAGACCAAACTCCATTCTAAACTAATAAATTATAATATAAATAATATAAATAATTATAATATAAATAATATAACTAATAAATTAATTATAAAATATAGATGGATTAAAAAACATTATATTTAATAAAAATATTAAAAAATATTAATAATGTTCAAATAATCTTAAAAATATTAAAAAAAATATAATTAAATTTAATAAAAATATTTAAAAAAATAATGTTCAAATAATCTAATAAATGAATTAAATTTAATAAACATATTAATAATTAATGTTTAAATAAACAAATAAACAAATTAATTAAATTAAAAAATGCTATTGTCTAATATATTTATTTTGTGAAAGGGCTTTCTAATTTAGAAAGATTAGGTTGGTCTTGCAAGGCCTTGCAAGCCACATGGCATGCCATGTCATCTTGCAAGGGATCTTGCAAGACTTGTGTGGATGCTCTTATATCCATTCTACTTTTCACTCATATATATTATATATACATATATAATATAGATATTTATATTTACGTCGCTTATTTATGATATATTAATAATTTAGAGCAAGTAATGACTCCCTTAATGATAAAAATAATATGTTTTCGGTTAATATAAAATATTTACATCTCTTCTATTATTTCACAAACAAAATTCATAGTTGTGGTTTTTTTATCTACACACATCACAAATCAAATTTCCTGTCAAAGTATCACGAGACTGAAGAGAACCAACATATTCATATTACCTTCTCGTTTGAATAACTTTTTTCGACAAGTTAAATTTAAGATCTTCAAGCCCCCCTTAATTCAAAATTCTGGCTACGCCCCTGATCACTCCCTCTCGCCACTCTTTGGTGTCCCATTGTTGTCCAAATTTTCCATATCGTCTATCACACTGTTAGCCCTTGTCATCAATAATATGTTTTATCTATTAAAAGAGGGTGAATAAAAAGATAAAAAAGGGAGATTGATGGCAGGTGCCTGCAACGTGATAGGCGGTATGAGAACATACAACGATGGGACGACGAGGAGTGGCGATGGAGAGTGATACTGGTGTTTGCATGGGGCTTGAATGGCACATGGTTTGGAGACAATAAAACTGATTTATGTGTTAAAAAGAATGTAAGTAACCAATTTTTAAAAGTCTAAATAGTTAATTTATTGAGATAAAATGTTTAGGGTTTAATCATCTAAAATGAGGAAGTTTAATGGTTTTTTCAATAAAAAAAATAATCATTCAAAATGAGAAAGTTCGATGATTTTTTCATACAAAAAAATAGTTTAGGGACTTAATCATTCAAGACAAAAAGTTTAATAGTTTTTTCATTTAAAAAAATAGTTCAGAGATTTTATTAAAAAAAACTAGCAAAGTGCTAGAAAAAACAAATTACATGTAAGAGATAGCAAGAAGGGGGTTTTTGTAACCAATCCACCCAATTAATGTTAAACTTACTACTCCTATTTATAACCCAAAAGAACGAATGGGTCACAATGCTATCCCACAATGCTATCCCACAACGCCGCTTTCTTAGGCTTAGGAAAACTAAAAAGAATCTCATTCTGATAAGACCAAATAGCCCATAAAGTCGTTAGAACGATCGTCTCTAAAAAGGTCGACTCCACTTTCTTCAATTGCAAAGATAATAATCAACCAGTCCGATCCGAATTGTAATTAAACTCTGGAATGTCCAAACCCCACCATCGACCAATTTTTTTCCAAATACCCGGGCCATTTGACAAGAGAAGAACAAATGACCTACCGATTCAATATCCAAATCGCAAATCAGGCTATAAGAGGGAATGCACATCAATTATTCTTTTATCAAGATTTTCTCGAGTTGGAATTTTGTTCAAGCCCAACTACCAAGCAAAGACATTAATCTTGATAGGAACAAACTGATACCATCTAGTAGAAGAATGATCTACCACCAAAAATTTAGAGTCTATGTAATTACGAGCAGAAGCCACCGAGAACTCACCCGAACCATCGAGGGACCAAAACCATCTATCTCGTTGTGTAGAGATTACGACCATAGCTAGTACTTCCTGTAAAGTTGCCATCTACGAATCCTCTACCCCCTCTCAACAGTCTACACAAAACTGACCCCAATCCCCTAGGACCGATTGATTTTGAACCGATGTCGATTTATCACGATCAAGCGCATATACCTTCGGAAATTGCACTTTAAGAGAGTAATCTCCCAACCAAACATCATACCAAAAGAGTGTAGAATTCCCATCACCCAATTTTTTCTTGCAAAAAGAAAAAAAAAGTGAATACCATTATTGCCATTTATTGAACCACCTTCAAAATACAAATTCAAGAAGAATTGGACACCTTATTGGGTAAACGTGATCAAATAAGACCGCAAGGACCATAAAATGTTTTAACCACTTTGACCTAAAGAGCATTTTGATCCGCCCAAAACCGCCAAATCCATTTGAATATGAGAGCTCTATTGAAAGCAAACAAGCTTTCAATGCCAAGGCCTCCATATTTTTTACTAGCCAAACACTTTATCCATTTCAACCTAAGTCATTTTATTTTCTTCAATTTCACCTCAAACAAAAAAAAACGGTCCCGCAAAGACTCCAAAGCTTTTTAAACTGAACTTGGCAGATTAAAAAGGACAAATAATAAGTAGGAAGACTACCCAAAATGGATTTAAGCAGCATAACTCGACCCCTTATAGAAAGAGTTCAAACTTCCAATTAGGAAGTTTAATAATAAACTTGTCGACCACCTCTTTCCAACCATCGCTTTTTGCCATATTACATCCAACGGGTAGTCCTATGTAATTATAAGGCATTTTTGAACAACCACATCTACCACTCTAACCATATTCTTAAGCTCCACATAATTAACCCCAACACCTTACATTTTACTTAATTGAATATTTATTTTAAGCCCATAAACCAACTAGAAACATCAGAGGATACGCACGATATTTCTAGCATTGGATTGAGACCATTCATCTACAAAAACTACATCATCCGCATAAAAAAATAGGATAAATGTAATTTACCTTGTCCAATTGGTTCCCATAAAAAACTCACTTTTCTTCCGCTTCTCAAATGATCACATGCAAACCTTCTGTAGCCAAAATAAAGAGAAATGGAGATAAAGGATCTCCCTGACGAAAACCATGAAAAATCTCGAATTTCTTTGTTGCAGGCCATTCACTAACACCGAAGTCGTAGAATTTTCGAGGCACCCTATAATCCAACTTATCCATTTACTACCAAACCCTATATTCTCAAATATTAAGTCAAGAAAATATCATCGAAGCGAGTGGTAAGCTTTTTCAAAATCCACTTTGAAAACCAATAGTTTTCAAAGTTCGCGGTTGTGACAAATCTCGGAGTTGGGCCTCGGTACATAATATGCAACTATGACGTGCGATAGTGCCACATATCACAATCGCTGGTCAACGTCACAGGGAGAATAGGGCTTATGGTACGAGATGGGCGACAATGCCCGACGACAATGCCAAGAGGCAAAGTCGTGGTTGGGCTTTTGCAAGGCATCATAGTAGGCCGAGAGGAGCGTTCAGTACAACACGGGCAACTATGTCCGCGAATGTCACAAATGTCACTATGGCCAGGCCTAGTCGGGTTCGGGCTTTTGCTAGTATAAAAGGAGCAGATTCGTTTTTATGGCAGAATTGTCATTTTGGAACCCAACCTTGTGTGATTTTCTTTGATTTTAGGTATGTCCCTTCCGCGCTCTTCATTGATATCTTATAGTCATTAATGGCTGCTACTAGGTGCTCTTAAGATTTTGTGCTAGAATCCAAGTCTCTCCAAGTTACTAGGATCCTCCATCTTCTCTTCTAGGGTTTATGTTTTCTATAAAACCTTCAAAGGTGAGTTCTTCTTCATATTACAAACTAAAATGTGATTTTAATCTCTTAACATCTTCTTGCTTATTATTTCATGACTATCACTTTTTGACCTAAAAAATGGTTTTGATGAATTCTAGGGTTTTGATGGATAAAATAGTTTGTAAAGATGAAATGTATGGTACTCTTAGGTCAAAGTCTAGAGTTTAAAGTATTTGGAGATTTTGATGTAATAAATATGAAAAAGGGGTTTTATGTGGAATAAGGTCCAATCTTAACTTTGGAAATCATAGAGTCTTTTAATCTACTATTGAAACTTCAGAAAGATATTTTTTAACATAGAGAAGTGTCCTTTGATATTATGGTTATAAAGCTTGATCGTGTGATGTTATTATTGTTGGCTTAATGAGAGCCATGGTTTACTAAGTTTGAGTGTAATGGATCCATAGGAACTAGAGTCGTCATACACGATGTGGGACGCTAGTTTTCCACATCATAGCACGAAATAGGCATCGGGATTCATGATAAGTAAGATGTGGGCCTATATGGTCGGGCATCGTCAAATGAGCAGTAAGTTGTAATTCCAATATGCTTAATTGTTTGTGGAATTGGGTGACCCAATGTATAGACCTAGAGGGGTTGAAATTGGGGACTCATAAGCAATAGACTCTCCGGGGTTGCGTTTGGTTCCATCTATGTAATACTATGTGATTGATATTACTAATGTGACATGTAGCTACTTTGTATTATGTCATTGCTTTTGGATAACGGGTCTTCCCCGTCAACACTTGAGGTATTGTGTATCTAATGGTTTCTGTTGGTCCCAAAATGGCTCAACAAGTATTGTAGAAGGGGGGGTTGAATACAATACTCAGATTTTTCACAAGTTTTAATTCAATATATTGAAAATCTTTCAATAAGAATTACACATAGAAAACAAAAGATTGTTGCGGAAAAGAACAGTTAAACTATTCTAACAATCTAACACAAAGTAAACTGAAAAACACTTAGAACAAATTGGACACTTAGACAAAAGATGCAATTTCAGTAAGGAAGGAGCTTGCACTTAGTTATCTTCAGAAGCCGTGGTTTGCATGGAGAGTCTTCACCTCTATTTATAGTCCATACATCATTTAATGCGTGGGACACTTGTCACTCTTCCATTCATTGTTGAGGTTGACTTCTGAAAAGCTGATATCTCCTTTTTAACTTATCCAAGGAACCAGGAGGACAGTCGTACCAGAAAAAGACCTTATCTGAGAATAGATAAAATGACAAAATGCCACTTTTATCTGACAATAGGATATTGTCTCATAATAAATGATCCTCTCTTTTGTCTTTAGAGAGTAAGGCTACCGACCTCCTGTATTAGAAATTGCACCAATTCGAAATCTCACTTCTTTAGAAAAGAGAGAGTTTCACCGAAGTGTATAATATTTCGGTGCAGTCTTCTTGAACTCCCACCGATTTCTGAACACATATCGGTGGAAGTCTTCTTGAACTCCTCACCGAATTTCTTCAATTCGGTGATGCGTGTCCACCGATAGCACAAGCATATCGGTGGTGATGTAACTTATAGAAAGTTGCTGCCGATTTTCTCACTTCCGCAATGAGATAGTCTTCGCACTTGGTTTCGGTTGATCTTCGACTTCACCGAACAATTGATATAAGAGTACAAGTTACACAAAAGAATCCAAAAATATTCTAAGTATCTAAGTGGGTTTAATTGAGTCAACTTCAAATCTGTGATGACCCAACAATCTCCCCCTATTTGAATTTGATCTCTATCCTTAGAATATTAAAGAGCAAATGAAAATAAGTGCATTTTGACCCTTTTTACTCTTTTGGGTTCTTTTCACATAGACCTTTTTTTTAACTATGTTTCTTTGAGTATATCTATACAGTATATATAAATCAAGGAAATAAAAGGTATGTACAGCAAAATATAAACAAGAGAAGCACTTGAATTGCATAAGTCATTCTCATACATCGGTAAGGAAAGGAAGCAAAAGATTATGAAAACTACCGATAGGTAAAATGAAATCCTACTTCTTTGATGATTGTCGGCGCTTGATCTCATCCATTAGGATTCGGTAGTAGGGTTGAGCATCGGGGATGTGAGGGAACAAGTTGTGGAGGCCTTCAAGAAACATGGTGTCGGCAACGGGGATTTGAGAGAATCTGAAGAAGGCTCGTTTGCCGAAACCATCGTTGAAATACAGTCCTGGAATCGGTGACAGGCCCAGAGTTGTCGTGGGATATGATACCGAAGTGGGAAGGGAAAGACTTAAGCTACTTACATTCGGTATCTTTCCTTCCTTTGCCATATCCTTGAAGACAGTGTCGGGGGGATTCTGAACTTTGGGAAGGCGCACTTCTTCCTTCAAGGATTGCAGTTTCGATCTTTCATCGGTGGTCAGCACGATGCTATACTTCTTTTTGATCTCCTTCATCTTTGCCATTAGACCATCAATGTATTTGACAAAGATGTCCTTCTTTGGGTTTGGATTTTTGGCCAAGTGTCGAGAGATCTCGTACCATTCGGGGAGACCGTAGGTTTTGAGTTGGTAGTCTTTCACACTTTTTAAGGAGCCATCTTCCCGATCAATGATAAGCCTGATGTCTTTAGGGTTGGCTCTGGAGATTGCGATCTTGACACCTGAGATCGGGGTTCTGTCGGATCGGTGGTGCATCTTCTTCTTGTACCAGCTAACTTCTTCATTTATCTCTTGTTCAAATTCACTCAGCACCGATTTCTGTGCCGACACGGCATCGGTGGACTTGGCTTTCTTGGCTTATTCCTCTGCAACTTTTAAAGAGAGGGCCTTGGTATCATCAAAGGCTTTTTGGGCTAATCTGGCTTCCTCAATTTCTTGAGGAGTCAGACCGAGATTGGGTTCCTGCAGATGTGATGAAGGAGGTTTAAGTTTGAGTTTGTCTGCATCGGTGGGACGAGTCCCATACTTCATCTTTTCTTTCTCTATTCTTTCTTGTTCGGCCAATTGTTCGGCAGAAAGACTTTTCTTTCCCTTGTCTGTTTCGGCCGCAGAAGGTTGCTCCCCCTCAGTTGTTGCTTTGTCTTCCAACTCCAACTCTTTTTCTTTAGAGAGTTGCTCCCCCTCAGAGTCGGCGGTTTCAGCGTGAGTTTCGGTGGTTTCAGGAATGTCATCGGTGGAAGATGGAGGCTTAGGGATGACCGACTGTTTAAGAGATGGCAACTTGGGTTGGGTTGTCTTTTTCTCCCCCTCAGCACCAGCCAGAATCTTCATACCCATCTGTCTGAAAATGTAGTCAAATTTCTCATGAAGAAAAGAAAGTTGTTTCGGTACCTCTTCAGAAACCATGGTGAAGTCACCGAGATCCATCTCCAGTTGGCCGAATTCTTGAAGTGTGGCATGAATGTCACGAAGAGAGTTGGCAGTGGCCTGGCTGAAGTCTTGATGAGACTTAGCTTCTTGAAGCATCCTCTGAATTTCAGAATCTTTGACGGTGGAGGCTGCCTTGAAAGCACCAAAGGAGAAGGCAAGATCCCCATGAGATTGTGACAAAGATTCCACCTTGGAAACCAAATAGGAGATGTCGGTGGTAAAGGGCCGTAGAGCATCGGTAATAGCATCTGAAAGAATCTGCGGCAGGCGAGACTCGATAGTGGACATTCGGGAACCCGTCATGACGATCATTGCAAGAGTGGCCTGTTTGAAAGATTCAAATTGGGTGCCGACAAGCCGACATTGTCGAGCACTTTCTTGTAAGTCTTCAATCAAAGAGGGCGCTTGAACAGTGGTTTCACCCCCGACATCCCCAGGAACTATGTAGCGGACGCGATGGGGATCCTCCGCCGAAATGGGAATGTTGCTGGGATATAACATTTCATCGGGGAATAGTGGTCTCGGTGGTGGAGTAGGAGATCGACGGGGTGATTCCTGACCCGGGGAGGGTGATCGATGTGGCGTAGGCGATCTTTGGGGAGTTCAAACTCGGGGAGAACTTCGGGGAGAAGTTTGGTTCAAAGGTGACTTTTTCGGTGAGGGGGATGAGGACTCAATGAGGATCGCTCTGACCGACGGGGAGGTTCGGGGAGAACCAGTGTCGTCAAAGAGACCCGCAAAGAAGTCATGGGGGGATCTAATGGGGGGAACCTTGAACGGGTTGTGCATCATCATCGATCAAGAAATGACCGGGTGAAAGGCCGTGCAGTGCAAGGTCCAGACTTTAGGAGGGAGAGTCTAGACTTTCGGTGGGAGAATCTGCGTGTTCACTCAAAGAACGAGTTGGAGGAGATAAATTTAGGGATGCCTTAGGGATAATCAAATGGTCGGTGGTGAACAAAAATGATTTGGAAGGGGATGACTCACGGACAGTTCCCCGAGATCTTTTTAGACGATTTTTCGGGGGGGGGGGGGGGGGGGGACGAAGAGTGCCTCCGCTTAGAAGGTTTGTGGACCGGGGAAGCCACCGATGGGTTAATCGGTGTCATGGTCCTGGAAGCAGCGGCGGAGGTGTCGGCGGCCAATCTCTTCTTCGTGCCGACCGATTTTACTCTGGGACGGGGGGAAGAGGTCACAACAGCAGGAAGGACCTCGAGGATATCGGGGTGTTGAGACCCTGGAATTTCAGAATCACCCCATTGAAGATCTGGAGAGATGTGTAAAGTGATCATACCTCGGCGTAAAGGACGATCGGTGTCGAGAACACCGACGTTGAGAGTTTTGCTGCCGACGATCGGTGGAGTCCAGTCATAAGTGAATCTGGGAGTTTGGGACTTGCGGTCTTCGTCCAGAGCTTTTCCAAGTTTGTGATGGATGATCATAGAGATGAATTGGGGGTAGGCAACGTGGCACTTCTTTGGATGTGTGATCACTTCTACCAATTCGGTGAAGAAGTACTGGGCGAAATCAACTCGGCGTTGAAAGATTAGGGCATGGGCAAATTTGGTGATGTATGAAGGGGATTGATCATGGCCGCTCGTCTTTCGGGAGAGGCAGTGGATCACATGGGCAAAGAAGAAGTTCCATACACCACACATGTGACTCCGAAGAAGAGTTCCAGGACCTTTGGAGCTTTTGGAGTTGTCATCGACCATGTAACCTATTGCACTAAGGACATCTTCGAGAACGGTATCTGAATGCCATTCGGTATAGGAATCGAAAGCATCCATTTTAAGGGCAGTGCGAACGTCATCGACCCCAAAAGTGAGGTCGTGATCACCCTCGTCTTCAGAAAGGATGGATGCGGGTCGGGTTCAAATCTAGCAATGTGATTGCATGGGTTGAACTTGAGATCAGCAAAACACGTAGGGGGTGTTCTTTGAGGACGCCATTGATGATCGAGAGAGAGCTCGAAGAAGAGGATTAGGTTGCAGGTTATAGAGAGAGAACGGAGAAGAAGATGAAGGAATCGTAAAGGAAAAATGAAAGTGAAGGGTCAAGTATATATAGGGTTTTCGAAAAAAATGGGGGGAACGGTTTAAATAAAATAAAATAAGATAAAGTAAAATAAAATGCAATAAAATAGAAAGGGCAATCATGACCACTTTGGGAATCGTGGTCAGGAATCCGTTTCACGAAACGGGGAGGTGAAAGGATCTGACAGGCTAGGGTTATGGGGGTGACGTGTGGATAGGATTGAAATTCGGTGGACATCGGTGAGGAATATGAAGAGATTATCGGTGGACATCGGTGGTGAAAGGTATGCCGAGATGGAATCGGTGAGGATTTGCTTACCGAAGAGATCCACCGAGAGATAGATCACCGAAAAGCTCACTTAGGATATTCATGCCGAAAGAGGATCTTGTTGCCACCGAGAATTATCAGACCGATTTTTTTTTAAACCTATTCTAAATACAACATGCCAAGTTCACCGATGAGAAAGGTGAATCTGGCCTCATCCAGAGGTTTGGTAAACAAATCTGCAAGCTGAAGATCAGTTGGAATAAAATGCAGCTCAATGTCACCTTTGGAGATATGGTCCCTGATGAAATGATATCGGATATCGATGTGTTTGGACCTTGAGTGAAGAACCGGATTGTTTGCAATTGCAATTGCACTTGAATTATCACATAGGATGGGTATCTTGGAGTAGAACTGATTGTAGTCTCTCAACTGGTTTTTCATCCATAGAATCTGTGCGCAGCAACTTCCAGCAGCAACATATTCAGCCTCGGCAGTGGATGTTGAGATTGAATTTTGCTTTTTGCTGGACCAGCTCACCAATTTCCCACCAAGAAGTTGACAACTGCCTGTTGTGCTTTTTCTATCAATTTTAGAACCTGTAAAGTCAGAATCTGAATACCCCATGAGTTCAAAACCTGAGTCTTTGGGATACCAAAGACCCAGATGCATGGTACCCTTTAGATACCTGAAAATCCGTTTCACAGCATCCAAATGGGATTTCTTTGGATTTGCTTGATAACGGGCACAAAGACAAGTAGCAAACATGATATCTAGTCTGCTAGCAGTTAAATAAAGCAAAGAACCAATCATGCCCCTATAAAGGGTAACATCCACAGATTCACCATTTAAATCGGCATCAAGTTTCAAAGGTGGTGCCATGGGAGTTTTCATGGGGGAGGAGTTTTCAAAGCCAAATTTCTTCAGAATGTCTTTAATGTACTTGCTTTGGTTTATGAAAATTCCTTCTGAAATTTGTTTCACTTGAAGACCTAAGAAAAATGTTAGCTCCCCCATCATGCTCATCTCATATTCACTTTTCATGAGAGAGGCAAAGTCATCACACAGAGACTCATCGGTGGCACCGAAAATAATGTCGTCCACATAGATTTGAACAAGAATGAGATTACCTGAAGTTTGCTTGTGGAAGAGAGTGTTATCAGTTGTACGTCTAGTATTGCCATGCTTGAGTAGAAAGATGGCAAGAGTGTCATACCAGGCTCGAGGAGCCTGCTTGAGCCCATACAGAGCTTTGTCAAGTCGGTACACATAGTCTGGATGTGTGGAATCTTCAAAGCCTGGAGGTTGCTTCACATAGACTTCCTCAGCTAGTTCTCCATTCAGAAAAGCACTTTTCACATCCATTTGAAATACCCTGAAGTTCTTGTGAGCAGCATGAGCAAGAAAGATCCTGATAGCTTCAAGTCTGGCAACTGGGGCAAATGTTTCATCATAGTCAATACCCTCTTCCTGTCGGTAGCCTTGAGCTACGAGTCTGGCTTTGTTTCTGATGACAGTACCATCTTCATCCATTTTGTTTCTGAAGACCTATTTTGTGCCGATGATTGTTTTCCTTGAAGGTCTAGGCACAAGTCTCCAGACTTTGTTTCTTTGAAATTGGGAGAGTTCTTCTTGCATGGCCGAAACCCAACATGGGTCACTTAGGGCTTCTTCAATCTTTTTAGGTTCAACAAGAGATAGGAAATTCACATAGATACAGATGTTACTGGTGCCTCTCCTTGTTTGAACACCAGCTTGATGATCCCCGATGATTTGATCAATGGGATGATCTTTGGTCCATTTAAGAGCAGGGGCATCGGTGGAGGAATAATTGAAGTGGAAGGAAAGTTCGAGGCTGGAGTGTTGGCAGGATGTGATGAAGGTGGGTCGTCAGAGGGATTATCGGCAGGAAGAGATTCGGTGATGGGGTTAATTTCGGTGGATGATGGATAGGGTTCAGTGGAGGAAATTTCGGCAGATGGGGTTTCAGGTGATAAAGATGATGACCCAACTTGATTGTTTGGAACAGAGGGAATATTTGGAATACAAGGTGGATCGGTGGAGGTTGAAATGGGAGATTCCTCAATGCATGATGATATCCATCTATGTAGTTCTTCATCATCATTTGTCATAGAAGATGATCTTGAATCATCACACTTTACATGGATAGATTCATCAATGCATTCTCTCCGAAGATTGTAAACTCGGTAGGCTTTGAAGGTCAAGGAATATCCCACAAAGATTCCTTCATCTGCCTTAGGATCAAATTTCCCAAGATTTTCCCTATCATTTAGGATAAAGCACACACAGCCAAAGACATGAAGGAAACCAATGTTTGGCTTTCTTCCATGAAAGACTTCATACGGGGTTTTCTCATGTCTTTTTGTTATCACCGACCTGTTTTGAGTGAAACAGGCAGTGTTGACAGCTTCGGCCCAAAAATAGGTTGGCAGATTTGCTTCACTCAGCATAGACCTTGCTGCTTCACATAGAGTTCTGTTTCTTCTTTCCACAACACCATTTTGTTGTGGAGTTCTGACAGCAGAGAAGTTTTGAGAGATTCCTTTCTCATTGAAGAAGTCTTCTAAACCACTGTTTCTGAATTCAGTGCCATTGTCACTTCTTACTGATCTGACAAGCTGACCATTCAGAATTTCATTCTTTTTGACAAAGTTGATGATTTCTTCAGTTGCATCACTTTTGTACCTGAGAAAAGACACCCAAGTATATCTAGAGAATTCATCAACAATAACAAGAATGTACCTTCTTCCTCCTAGACTGGGAGTGCTGACTGGTCCACATAGATCCATATGCAACATCTGAAGTGGAAGATTGATGGAAGAGCATTGCTTGGTTTTGAAAGAAGATTTGGTGAGCTTCCCTTTTTCACATGCATCACACAGCTTTTCTTTGACAAAGTTCAACTTAGGCATGCCAGTCACCAGCTCTTTGTTTGATATTTTATGAAGGGTTTTGAAGTTAAGATGAGACAAACGTTTATGCCACAGCCAGTTTCTTTTGACTGTATCGTCAGACACAAAGCAGACATTTGAAGAGTTGTTTTGACTCATATCAATGATATACACATTATCTAACCTTCTTCCAGAGAGAACAACCTTCATATTCTTGTCAACAACAGTACAGATACGCAGTTCAAAGATAACTTTGTATCCAAGATCACACAGTTGGCTAATACTTAGGAGATTATGCATGAGACCTTCAACAAATGCCACTTTATTGAAGGTAAGGGTTCCATTTGTGAAAGTTCCATACCCTTTAGTGTGACCTCTGGAGTTGTCCCCAAAGGTTACAGAAGGACACTTTTCTGACACATAGTTTACAAGAAGATGTTTGTTTCCAGTCATGTGACGTGAGCACCCACTATCTAAATACCAAACTTGTTGGTGCTAAAAAACCTACAGACAACATCAAGTCAGTTCTTAGGTACCCATTTGGAAATGGGTCCTTTTGGGTTAGAAATGTGAGAGACCTTGGGTTTAGATCTGTCAATTCTTTCCTTTGGACAGTCCTTAGCAAGATGAAAGGTGTCACCACAATTATAACATTTTCGGTAGATGAAAGTTCTTTTGGGTTTTTGTTCCTTTCCTTTTCCCTTTCCAATTATATCAATCTTAATCTTTGGACCGAAAAGGGGATTGCGAGGACCTCTAAAAAGTTCGGTTCTTGAGGTTGAAGCATGGTCAGGGGTCTTTCTTGAGAAAACTTTGGTCTTTCCCTTTTGGACAAAATCGGTGATGGATTTTTCGGTGGTGTGTTTTTCTTTGAACACTTGTGATTTTGAAAGATTTGAAGAGTTGTTATCAATGGTTAAATATTTGAACACATCATGAATGGGTTTAACAGCATCCTTCAATTCTTGCACTTTATGGGTTTGATCTGATGAAGATTCTCTGGCTTTTATAAACATTCCATATTTTAAGGCTTCACTAAGATCAACAGAATTTAAAGAAATGGAATCACAAGAGTTTGACTCAGAGTCATCATCCCATGTATCGGTGATGGGAACAAGTGCATGGGAAGATTTTTCAAGCATGGATTTTTCATATCCTAACCCAAACTTGTTATTACCACCGATTTGATCTTGAAAGATTTGTTCAAGATTCCTTGAAGAGTTTGTCCATTTTCTGACAACTTCCTGTTCTTTCTTTAACTTCTTGAACAGTTTATTTTTCTCCTTTTCAATTACATGATTTATGACTTTTAGATTTTCAAGTTCATCTTTGATTTCCTCAAACTTTTCAAGTTTATACATGCAAGATTCAAGTTGAGATGTGAGAATTTTAACTTGAGCAGATTTTCTTTTCTTGCTATCTTTGACAGTGTAAAAGTCTTGAGTTAAAGATTCATAAGCATTTATCTTTTCAATATCAGTCATGTCATTAAAGGGATGTACCTGAGAGTATGATGATGAGCATTCAGTTGAAACTAATGCCATTGGAGACTTGGCCTTTTCTTCTTCCACCTCTTCTGATATGGCCATAAAGCACATATTTGGAGAATCACCGTCAGAGGTTTCTTCTTCTTCCCAATCATGAGCCTCTGCCATCAATCCTTTTCCTTTTCTTTGAGATCCTTCATTTCTTTCTTTTTCCTTCTTGTACTTAGCTTTGTACTTTTCAGCACGTTCCTGATGTGAGAGTGAGGAGGATTAAGAATCTTTCTTGAAATAGGATTTATCTTTGGATTTCTCAAATTTGGAAGGGTATTTGTCAGAGGACATAGAATTGACTTTTGACACAGGCTTGCTTCTGCACTCAGCTGCAAAGTGTCCTTTCTTACCACAGTTGAAACATTCTTCATTTGTCTTGTTAGAAGAAGACATTTTTGTAAAGGATGGTTTTCTGAAACTTCTGGGTTTATTGGAATTTCGAGATTTATTTTTAAAACCAGCCATCATAGCCATTTCATCAGACATTCGGTCTACCGAAATTTCATCACCTTCATCATCGGCATCACTCAGATATGCCTCCGTTTGGTGAGAAGGGTTGTTCTGATTTTCGGTGTCAGAGTCTGATGAGGGATATGTGATACAAGGAACATTTTGACTTTTCTTGGAACTTTCACAGATAAGAGCTATTGAAGAGCTTTTTATCTCTTTGAAGATGATTTTCCTATGAAGCTTGGTTTGTTCAAAGTTGAACAGAGTTCCATACAAAACAGTTAAAGGCATGTATTCCAAATCATTGGTAGTTTTAATGCAAGTGCAAATGTTTTCCCAAAAGTCAGGAAGACAATCCATAAACTTGCATAGAACTTCCTCATTATCATAAACTCTACCTAGTAACTTTAAATCATTTAAAAGAGAGTTGAATCGGTTATAAAAGCTTGGAAGAGATTCTCCCTTTTCATAGGCAAAGAGCTCATATTTTCGAATGAGGCCAATCTTTTTGCTTTTCTTCACTTCCTCTGTACCCTCATAAAGTACACACAATGTAGTCCACATCTCTTTAGTAGTACCGAAATTAACAAGAGAGTGATAGACTTCATCAGGAAGTGAGAGAGCAATGATTGCTCTAAGCCGAGAATCCAGAGACACCAATCGTTTTTCCTCATCAATATATTCCTTTGGGTTTTTGAGAATGTAACGACCAGTAGTCTTTGCTTTCTCTATGTCGGAAGGTTCAGAATCATCAGAGTCACTTGACTTATCAACTGGTTCCTTACCAGGCCTCTACTTTTCATAGCGAGCCCAAACTCTCGGGATGATAGGTCCCTCCTTGAGAATGGTTGGATATCTAGTATCCACTCCTTCCATGAATAGCATCATATGGCTTTTCCATAGAGAAAAGTTGTTAGGATTAAACTTGGGAGGTTTTGAAATGGAACCATTTTCAGCAAAATTGTTTTGACCGGTGTTTTCAACAGTTGGGGATGAAGATGAGGCAGCCATTACGGATCAAGTTTATGAATTAAACTTTCCGCTCTGATACCACTTGTTGGTCCCAAAATGGCTCAACAAGTATTGTAGAAGGAGGGGTTGAATACAATACTCAGATTTTTCACAAGTTTTAATTCAATATATTGAAAATCTTTCAATAAGAATTACACATAGAAAACAAAAGATTGTTGCGGAAAAGAACAGTTAAACTATTCTAACAATCTAACACAAAGTAAACTGAAAAACACTTAGAACAAATTGGACACTTAGACACAAGATGCAATTTCAGTAAGGAAGGAGCTTGCACTTAGTTATCTTCAGAAGCCGTGGTTTGCATGGAGAGTCTTCACCTCTATTTATAGTCCATGCATCATTTAATGCGTGGGACACTTGTCACTCTTCCATTCATTGTTGAGGTTGACTTCTGAAAAGCTGATATCTCCTTTTTAACTTATCCAAGGAACCAGGAGGACAGTCGTGCCAGAAAAAGACCTTATCTGAGAATAGATAAAATGACAAAATGCCACTTTTATCTGACAATAGGATATTGTCTCATAATAAATGATCCTCTCTTTTGTCTTTAGAGAGTAAGGCTACCGACCTCCTGTATTGGAAACTGCACCAATTCGAAATCTCACTTCTTTAGAAAAGAGAGAGTTTCACCGAAGTGTATAATATTTTGGTGCAGTCTTCTTGAACTCCCACCGATTTCTGAACACATATCGGTGGAAGTCTTCTTGAACTCCTCACCGAATTTCTTCAATTCGGTGATGCGTGTCCACCGATAGCACAAGCATATCGGTGGTGATGTAACTTGTAGAAAGTTGCTGCCGATTTTCTCACTTCCGCAATGAGATAGTCTTCGCACTTGGTTTCGGTTGATCTTCGACTTCACCGAACAATTGATATAAGAGTACAAGTTACACAAAAGAATCCAAAAATATTCTAAGTATCTAAGTGGGTTTAATTGAGTCAACTTCAAATCTGTGATGACCCAACAGTTTCCATTCAAGGATCGTACTTCGTTTCCGTATTGTTACTTCAACACATTTCCAATACTAAATACTAACCTATTATTCTCATTTGGGTTTATCATGACACTTCTTCTTAAAGGATGTGTTTATCAGGATGTTCAGGTGGTGGGACTCCTAGGGTTTGAGCGAAGAGTCGTCAAGGGTGATAGCATTTTTGGAAGTACATAGAGGCGTACATGTTAGACATTTGAACACGATTTTTGGTAGTGAAATGGCAACACCTGAATATAATCTAAGACTTGATAGTTTAGATTATTAGGTTGTTGGTTTTTATTTCGCTCATTTCTTTGTAATGTAAACGACATACCATTATTCCCCTTTGTTGGGTGATTTGTCTATGTTAGCTTGTATATTTTCCGTATTTCCACAGGTTTTATTTTACCCGGTTTTTAGGGTGTTACAAGTTGATATCGGAGCAGTAGTTTAAGTGAACTAGGTATGTTAGTAGAATGCCTAGACTTAAGCTGGAAACGATTAAGTATTGACTGGTGAGTTTGGGTAGAACTCCTAAGATAGGATGGTCTTAGAGTCGACGAAGTACATAAGTTGAAAGTTGTGACTATGGTAACGAGAATCCTTATGTTAAATATGTTCATAATTTCAGTTAGTTGCTGCTATTATGAATATATTGTTACGTGAGTATGCTTACACTGCTATTGTTATGATGATTGATGCATGTAATAGTACGTTTCGGTATGTTTAATTCTTGTAGCATGTATCTCATCCTCATTCTCAATGTGTGGAAGACTACAATGGTTAACACTCGTAGTAGGCCGGATGGCCATGAGGCTACGACATCTACAACTGATCAACCAAGGGTGACAACGACAGCAAGACCTCCATTGGTTAACACTGTGTTGGGAGGGGAAACTGAGCATATCCCCCACCATGATTTGGACATGTCTGACCTTGTTATGGAATAGGTAACAGCCGAGACGAGGATGATGGATCGAATGATGAAGGCCATGAATAAGGTCATGGCCCAACAACGAGAACAATTTCTGAAACTGATGGAAGATAGAGATATGAACAACCGTAGGCATGAAATGGTTGCCGAGAATGTCATAGTGGCCGGATCTGGGGGTACCGGAAATGAAAACCCTACAGCTGGTTTGGGGACAACATAAACTTGGCAAGCAGGGAAAGTTTGCTCATTCAAGACCTTTTTGAGTTGCAGGCCGCCTGAATTCAAAGGTACTGATGATCCGGTGATCTGTATGAACTGGATTCGAGAGATGAAGCAAGCATTCCGAACTAGTGAATGTGGAGAGGGTCAAAAGGCAATGTTTGGTTCTCAAATGCTTAGAGGGCAGCCCTCACATGGTGGAATGTTTACTCCACATCTCTAGAGGCTGCGGTGTTGGCCAAACTGAGCTAGGCAACCTTCAAGAAAAAGGTGTTGGAAGAGTATTGTAATGATAGAGCGATGGACCGGATTGAAGAGGATTTCCGAAATTTGGAAAAGGAAAGTTTGCCGGTGAAGGAGTACAACCGGAAGTTCATGGATAAGCTGGGATTGGTGGTAGGGGTGTCAAAAATAACTGAAACCGAATAACCCACCCGAACCAAATGATATTTGGGTTAAATAGTTTCGGGTTATTCGGTTTTCGGGTTAAACGGTTCGGTTAACCGAATAAGAATTCTTATTCGGTTCGGTTTTCGGTTAATTGTTTTCTAATTCGGTTAAACCGAATAACCCGAATATCACACTCTACTAATATTTTATATATTTCATTTTTATAAAAAATAATCCAAATACATTTTATACTATTATTATTTTACATATTTTATTGCTATATAATATTTTTTATTGATAGTAGATAAGATTTTTATTAGATTACGTTTTTTTCTTTAATTTACAACGTCGCATTGAATATATATATATATATATATATATATATATATATATATATATATATATATCATTCGGTAGATATTGGTTGATAGATGACGCTTTTACTTATATAACAAGTCATTTACCGAGTATTATTGTATAATACAATAATATATTAAAAGCAACGGACAATTAATTTGAGAAAATTATTTGAGAAAGTGTCCAACGAAAAAATATAAATCCTTATTCAGTTTAACCGGTTACCGAACCAAAACCGATTAAATCGAATCTTATTTGGTTTGGTTATCGGTTAGTTTTATAAAAACTTAAAAACCGATTAACCCGAACCGAATAAGCCGAAAACCGATTTAACCGACCAAATAACACCCCTAATTGGTGGGGCACCTGGTCCCGACTGAAAAAGAGAAGATCAAGGCTTACATCAAGGGCCTCCCATCGGACATGATGACCGTGGTCCGAGTATCCAAGGCCTCTACCCTTCGTGAGGTTGTAGAGGAAGCTCAACTTGTGAAAGATGCCTATAGTCGAGGAAAGGAAGAGATTGCTAGAGTGTCGGAGAAGAGGAGATGAAAGGGGAGTTCCGTACCCTCCAAGAAACCAAGACCATTCAACAACAACTATCGGGGAGCCGATCCCAAGCGAGAGGCTAAGTGGTTTTCTAAGTGCCGAAGCAAACACTTTGGCCCATGCAACTTTGTTCCCAGAAATTGCTACAAGTACGGCAAGACCGGTCATTCTTTCAAGGATTGTCCGATCAAAGGACAAATGTGTTTCGAGTGCAAGGAGTTTGGCCACATTAAAAGGGATTGCCCGAAGCTAAAAGTGGGAGGAAGCGGGGGACAGAAAGTGGATCATGCGAGGGCAACGGGAAGAGCTTTCCAGATGTCAACCGAGGAGGCGAAGGCTTCGACGGACGTGGTGTCGAGTACGTTTCTTCTAAACTCTATACATACGCATGTGTTGTTTGATTCGGGTGCAAGTTTTTTGTTTGTGTCGATTTCTTTTTGCCAAAGGTTGTCTATGCCTACTAGTAGCCTAGAGGAAGCTATAGTGGTAGAAATAGCTGATGATGGCCAAGTAGTGGTTCGTGATGTGTTGAGGGGTTGTGTGTTGGAAATCGAAGGAAAGAAGTTCCCGATCCATTTTATGCCAATGGTAATTGGGGGATTTGATGTGGTAGTTGGAATAGATTGGCTAGCCACAAATCAAGCCGAAATCTTATGCGCGAAGAAATTGATTCTCATTCGTTTTTCGGACGGAAGTTTTGTAGTCATATATGGTGAACGAAGGAAGGGGAACGTGGCAATCATCTCCACGTTGAAGGCACGCAAATGTTTGGTCAAAGGGTGTGTGTCCTTCTTGGCGTATGTAATCGATGCTAAGCTGGAAAAGAAGAAACTCGAAGACGTGAAGGTGGTACGCGAGTTTCTCAACGTATTTCTGGAAGACTTGTCGGGGTTGCCACCGGATCTTCAAGTAGAGTTCAGAATAGATTTGGTACCGGGAGCGACCCCGATAGCTAGAGCTCCCTACCTTTTGGCTCTGCCCGAGATGCAAGAAATGATGGCGCAACTTCAAGAACTTTTAGAGAAGGGATTTGTGAGGCCGAGCTCATCTCTTTAGGGAGCGTCGGTCTTATTCGTGAAGAAGAAGGATGGCACGATGAGGATGTGCATCGACTACTGGGAGTTGAACAAGGTAACCGTGAAGAACAAGTACCCACTCCCTAGAATCGACGACTTGTTCGACCAACTTCAAGGAGCGGGATGATTCTCAAAGATCGACTTGCGTTCGGGTTATCACCAAGTAAAGGTTAGAGAATACGACATTTCAAAGACGACATTTCGAACGCGGTATGGTCACTATGAGTTCCTAGTGATGCCTTTCGGGTTGACGAATGCACCAGCGGTGTTCATGGATTTAATGAACCGGGTGTGTCGACCATTCCTCGACAATTCAGTAATTGTATTCATAGACGACATCTTGGTATACTCCAAAGATGAAGTGGACCAGGAGCAACACCTACGAGAGGTATTGGAAGTCCTAAGGAAAGAAAAGTTGTACGTGAAGCTCTCCAAATGTGATTTTTGGGCTTGGGTTACGTGTTGATGCAAAGGGGAAAGGTGATCCCTTACGCATCAAGGCAACTCAAGGTGCACGAAAAGAACTACCCCACTCATGATTTGGAATTGGCCGCGGTGGTATTCGCGTTGAAGTTGTGGCGTCATTACCTCCACGGCACGAGATGCACGTTTTACACGGACCATAAAAGTTTGAAGTATGTTTTCGATCAAAAGGAGTTGAACATGAGGCAAAGAAGATGGTTGGAATTGCTCAAGGACTACGATTGTGAATTGCTTTACCATATGGGTAAAGCGAATATAGTTGTCGACGCCTCATGGAGCGGATTAAAACGGCACAAGCCAAAGCTTTGTTATAAGAGAACCTTAAGGAAGAAGTGATGACGAAGCAACGGTTACTCTTAACAGAAGATAGTCGTGGAATGAAACTATTCAATGGGCATGTGTGGGTGCCCAAGATCGGAGGAAATCGGGAGCTACTCATGGATGAGGCTCACAAGACAAAATACTCCATACATCCGGGAAGTACTAAGATGTATAGAGACTTGAAGCTACATTATTGGTGGCCGATTATGAAATTGGACGTGGCACATTATGTGGAGCGGTGCGGGACTTGCTCTCAAGTGAAGGTCGAACATCAACGACCTTATGCCAGTTTGCAATCCTTGGAGATACCCGAGTGAAAGTGGGACAAAATCACAATGAACTTTGTGACCAAGTTACTAAAGATCTTGCGAGGTCACGACACCATTTGGGTGATAGTGGATCGTTTGACGAAAAACACACACTTCCTAGCGATGCGGGAAACCTTACCGATGGACAAGTTAGCGAAGTTATATATAAATGAAGTGGTCTCGAGGCATGGTGTACCCGTGTCCATAGTCTTCGAATGGATAGTCGGTTCACCTCGAGGTTTTGGCAAGCTTTGTAAGAGGAACTCGGTACGAGGGTGAATTTGAGCACGGCATATCACCCACAAACGGATAGGCAAAGTGAAAGAACCATTCAAACCTTGGAGGACATGTTAAGGTCGTGTGTAATCGATTTTGGGGGCAATTGGGATACTCACCTACCTTTGGTGGAGTTTGCTTACAATAACAGGTATCACTCTAGTTTGAAGGCGACACCATTTGAATCCTTGTATGGGAGAAAGTGTAGGACTCACGTGTGTTGGCTAGAGGCGGGAGAAAAGAAATTTGTCGGGCCGGCAAAAGAGTTACACCGACAAGAAAAGGCGACCGGTAGAATTCCAAGTAGGAGACCGAGTGATGTTGAAGGTATCACCTTGGAAAGGATTGATTCGTTTTGGAAAACTAGGGAAGTTGAGTCCCCGTTTCCTTGGGCCATTCACTATTTTAGAGCGTGTCGGATTACAAGCCTACAAGTTGGATTTACCACCGGAGATGGATGGAATGCATCCAACATTTCATGTATGTTATTTGCGGAAGTGTCTAGCAGAGGAAGAAAGTGTGATACCATTGTCGGAGATTCAAGTAGACGGCAACCGATGTATCGAAGAGCTCGAAGCTATTTTAGAAAGAGTGACTAAGAAACTTCGACACAAGGAAGTAGTTATGGTCAAAGTGCAATGGAAACACCATCGGGGTACCAACGTGACTTGGGAAGCGGAGAAGGACATGAAACGCCGATATCCTCGTTTGTTTTCATAGTCTAATATTTCGAGGATGAAATCTCTTCCAAGTTGGAGAGGATTGTAACACCACAAAAATTCTAGCTACAATTAAAATCCTTACAGTTTGGGAATTTGCGTTTTAGGAATTTTATGTCGCATGAAATGAACTCTTTAGATTCGTGGCATCGGGACTCGCTAGGCGAAGGAAAAGACAACCAAAGTTGGGCCTCGGTACAGGGACCGCGACTATGCCCGACGATTGTGACACTGTCACTCTCGCAAGGGCAATGTCGCCCGATATGTACCGTAGGTGGAGAGCGCATGGTGACTATGCCACGCGATTGTGACCTGGTCACTATCGTTGTGGCAAGGTTGCGCCATTTGTATTGAGAGTCGGGGTGCGCGGGCGATTAGGCCCTGCGACTATGCCACAGCGCATAGTCGTTGTCACTATCGCGGTCGGCACATGTCTGTTTAAAAATAAGGCCAGCCGATTTTTGGGTCATTTGTTGAGTTTGGAAGGGTTTCAAACATCATTCTCTCTCAAGGAAAAAGTTAGGGTTTCATCACTTCATCCTCTTTCCTCCATAAATTCCTTCAGCCACCAAATCTTATGGTCATTAATGGTTGCTACTAGGTGCTCTTAAGCTCTTGTGCTATAATCCAAGTCTCTCCAAGCTACTAGGATCCTCCATTTTCTCTTCTAGCGTTTGGGATTTCTATAAAACCTTCAAAGGTGAGTTCTTCTTCATCTTACAAACTAAATGCTTATTTCTAATGTGATTTTAATCTCTTAACATCTTCTTGCTTATTATTTCATGACTATCACTTTTTGACCTAAAAATGGGTTTTGATGAATTCTAGAGTTTTGATGGATAAAATGGTTTGTAAAGATGAAATGTTTGGTAATCCTTGGTTTAACTAGGATTATCACACATGTGTAACAACCTTGTCAAGAAAAAACGATTTTGACCATTTTAGGTCAAAGTCTAGAGTTTTAAGTATTTGGGGATTTTGATGTAATAAATATGAAAAGGAGGTTTTATGTATTCTGGGAATTGGCAACATTGACAGAAAGGGTGGAATATGGTCCAAATCTTAACTTTGGAAATCATGGAGTCTTTCAATCTACTTTTGAAACTTCATAAAGATATTTTCTAACATAGAGAAGTGTCCTCTGAGATTATGGTTATAAAGCTTGATCGTGTGATGTTATTATTGTTGGCTTATATGAGAGTCATGGTTTATTAAGTTTGAGTGTAATGGATCATAGGCACTAGAGTCGTTATACACGATGTGGGACGCTAGTTTTCCACATCGTAGCACGGAATAGGCATCGGGATTCATGATAAGTAAGATGCGGGCCTATGTGGTCGGGCATCGTCTCATGAGTAGTAAGGTGTAATTCCAATGTGCTTAATTGTTTGTGGAATTGGGTGACCCAATGTATAGACCTAGAGGGGTTGAAATTGGGGACTCATAAGCAATAGACTTTTCGGGGTTGCGCTTGGTTCCATCTATGTAATACTATGTGATTGATATTACTAATGTGACATGTAGCTATTTTGTATTATGTCATTGTTTTTGGCTAACGGGTCTTTCCCGACAACACTTTAGGTATTGTGTATCTAACGGTTTCCATTCAAGGATCGTACTTCGTTTCCGTATTGTTACTTCACCACATTTCCATTACTAAATACTACGCTATTATTCTCATTTGGGTTTATCCTGACACTTCTTCTTAATGGATGTGTTTATCAGGACGTTCAGGTGGTGGAACTCCTCGGGTTTGAGCGAAGATTCGTGAAGGGTGATAGCATTTTTGGAAATACATAGAGGCATACATGTTAGACATTTGGACACGATTTTTGGTAGTGAAATGGCAACACCCGAATATAATCTAAGACTTGATAGTTTAGATTATTAGGTTGTTGGGTTTTATTTCGCTCATTTCTTTGTAATGTAAACGTCATACCATTATTCCCCTTTGTTGGGTGATTTGTCTATGTTAACTCGTATATTTTCCGTACTTCCATAGGTTTTATGTTACCGGGTTTTTAGGGTGTTACATTAAGGGATTCGATAAACATTTGTTGTCCATTCTTAGGATTGGTGTAGCATTTAAGGTGAAGAACATCAAGTTTTGGTCAAGGCTTCTAGAGGTCCTCTACCTTCTAAGGTTTTCTAGGTTTTTCAACAAAACATAAGTTATGAGTTCATCCTTTTAAACTTTATACATGTTAAAATTATACATTTTGAACTTCTAATCATCTCCTTGTTTACATTTTTCTGTTTGAATGGTATTGACCTAACTTGAGTTTTTTTAGGATTTTAACTACTTTTGGGATATAATGACGAGTTTTATGGTTTGTGTCATAAAATTTAATTTATAAACATTATTGATGGTAAAATACTTAAATGAAGCCATTTGGTTACATTTGATGTTTTCACTACATTTGGAAGTTTATTTAGAAAACAAATAGTTTGATGGTGGTATTGGCAAAAGTTATCCTAAAGATTTTTATAACTCTTGGAAAACCTCATTTTAAGGACACTTTATGTTGGAAATGGAAATGGTCATTGAATGACCTCTATATGGATTTAATGAATGAAATGTTATTTATGCAATGAAATCATTTGGTGAAACCACTTATGAAAACTATATATGTGATTATAGTTTTGTCACAAATGCATTTGTGACAAGCCTTAGACAATTACCAGTGGATCCATAGGTATAGGAGTCGGCTTATTTTGGGAAGTTTTCCCGTTTGTAACTAGTTGAGACATTGGGTCCTCAGAGACAACTTCATACGATTATGTGGGACCGGATACTAGTCATGTGTCGTAAATGTAATCCTAGCGAATGAGTATGAATAGGATCATCGGGTGTCCTCCCCTACATCTATGTACGAGCCAGCGAGCTCGTGACCATTGATCCTAGTATGAGCTCACTAACTTGGAAAGTAGCTTACTTTTGTGTTTCGCTACAATCCTTAGAAATAGGGCCTCCCCTGTCATCGTAAGATGCTTTTTCTGTATGGTTCCTATGTGGTTTATATGAAAACAAAACTTATTTCACATTCTTGGAAAACAATTATCGATATTTATGCTTATATATATATAATGTTTGTTCTCACTATGCTAGGCTTAAAGCCTAACATTTTTTCTTAAATGACATGTATACCAGGTTCCGTTAGCGGCAGGGCTCACAAGGTTTGAGGGATGAGCGTTTTGGTCGATAGTGGCAACTTTTGGAGATAGTCTTTAGGGATCTTGGCGTAAAAATTGGATAGATACCGTTTGGGGAATTGTATTTACAATTGTTTTAATCTAGACATTAATAGTTTAGATTAGTGAGTTGTCATTTATAATTCTTTTATAGAATTGTAAACGCTATTACTGTTTCCCCCTTTTTGGTGATTTCTCTTATATGGAATGTTATGATTACAACATTATTCAGGTTTAAATTAACCTCTCTTTTTAGGGGTGTTTGGTATTTAGGAAACAAAAACGATTATTCTTTGTAAGGTAGATCCAAAATTAATGCAAAGCGTGGCAAATAAAAAGGACAAAACAGATCATTTACGACTTTTAAATGTTAAAATAAATAACCAAGCAAGGTGAACTAATAACCAGTACCCATATAAACAACATAATTAAATCATTTACCTTATAATACCGATTCTAAAAGTATATATTATAGATGGACCCTTCAATAATAGTTCCTTAATGAAAGCTCCTATAACTGCAACTAACAAACATCAAGTTCAAACAAAATCATAAGATTAGTCTTCAGCCTTCAACAAATGTTAATGAAAGACAGTCATATATAAACAAAGATGGTCAACTTAGAGTCGCCGGTAAAAGAAACAGAAGTCAACCAAAAGGTGGCTAATTGTAACACCCTCGAATTGGGAAAGAACAACTAATTAAAATTTTCGATAATACATCCGAAATAATAGGATTTCTTCCTCTAATCCAATAGGTAAAATACCTCAAATTACAATCTATGGTTAACCTCAAACAAAATACAGTTCAAGTCTTGTTACAAAGACTATAACTACAACGGGTGCTACTTAACTCAAGTACAAGTTGCTAATCCCAAAGATGAATGCGGAAAACTTCACTTAAGCTATTCACTTCTCGAGCACTTTACTAGCACACGACCTCTCATACGTGTCACTAGAACTACTCCCAACCTGAGACCTGTTGCACACGCCGACAAATAAAAAGGGTTAGGCTAACACCTAGTGAGTTCAAGAGTTTATAGCATGATTTAAATAATTCTTTAAATGAAAGTTTGCGACTTAGATTATCATTTGTTGGTCCCGAAGGGCTATACAAGTTTGTAGAAGGGGGGGGGGGGGGGGGGTTGAATACAAACACACGTTTTTACTTTTCTAAATTGTTTATTGATAAATCAAGATAATTTACAACTTGTTGCGGAACAAGATTAAGGATAAACCTAATCTTAACAAGTCTTGAGAAACACTAAATTTCTTGCACTAGAAAGAGTTAAAGAAATTACGAATAATAACTTAACAATAAGAGAGAGATAAGAAGATGGTCCGATCACACTTCAAAACTGAAGTAAGGTTCTTCTTATATATTGCGTGCATTTAATGCAAGGCATTATGGCTTTATACGTGGCAGCAACTGAGTGGTTGCATGTCATTGACCTTTGTAGACAACCTTAGTAGCCGCATGGTGCACAGTGTAGAATCAGAGTTGTTGTACGATTACAGACAAATGGGATGTCCGTTCTGACAGTTCGTACGGAGACGTGCAAGGGAGGTAAGACAATAGTAACATGCAGGGAGACTTCATGATCAGCTTTCGTTGAGTCAGATCTTTATCATCGAATGATAAAGTTCAGCGATTGCTGAAGTCTTCTACTTGATACTTCACGTTGAATGGACAGGTCTTGCTTCGCTGATATTCGCATCAGTTCATAAGTAGACTTGTCACTGGTTCTTGAGCTTGATCTTCGACTTCAGCGTAGAATTTTGGTTGACGTGAAACTTGTCTTCAGGGATCATAAGTAAACAACTAACTTATCAGTGATCATCTCATAGATTGAACAGGCTCAGAGCTATAAGATGATGAACAGTGTTCGCTGAATATCTAATCTAAAGAGTGAGAGTTCCTATCAGCGGTACTGTAAAGTCTTAGTGTTTATCAGCGATAGTGAAACTCTAATACATATTGTTTACTTACAATTTTCACTAAGTGTTTAAGAGAGGGTCATCATCAAATCACTGAGGGTTTGGATCAACAATCTCCTCCTATTTGATTATGACATAGCAACAGAGAAAATTGCTATTTAATGAAAACATAAGGATAAAAAGAACTCATAAAATATTTGTCCCTTTTACTGTTTTCTGGGATCTTTTCAGTACTGATGGAGTAAAGTACATTCGCTGAAATTTTTCTTTAAACTTCGTAAAGATTACCGAGGGAAGTGGAAAAATTACAAGTACAACAAATAAAATTACAAGTACAGAAGATGTAGACAGATAAGGATAGAAAGAATTACAAGGCGATCCTATCCGTCAAAAGGTTCTTCCTTGATGAGAAGTTCAACGAGGGTCTTTGATGTGGGAATCATCCAGTCAGGGACAGTGACACCTTGATCCTTTTTGTTCTTTGCTTCTTCAAAGATCAGGGGCTTGAGGTGACGTGCTTGAATGTCGCGTCTGACTTCACACCAGTATATGAGATCTCTGAGTTGTTCGATGGGAGTGATTGGAAGCTTAGAGATGCGTTGAAAGTGTTGATTTCCTTGGTAGTCTAGAAAGAATATACCATAGGGATCACTTACGACTTTGCCAGGAATGAAAGTTTCACCAGGTGGTAGGGAGGTGTCAAGCGCTGAGAGGTCAGCATCAGGACCAAGAACTTCAGCACGAGAGAAACCAATACCTGTTTCATTCCGTATAGGAGGACCTGAGTTTGAGACTTTCTTTTCCTTTGCAGAGACTCTTCTTTGTTGAGGAGGAAGAAGAGTGGAAGGAGGAATATCCACAACAGAAGATACCAAGTCGATATGAGAATTTAAAATTTTCTCGACATGGCTCTTGAACTTTAAGCGCGATCGCTGAATGGCTAATTTCACTTCCAACCATTCAGAGAAACCAAATATTTCTAAAGTAGCAGCATAGAAGGTTTGCTTGGTTTTGTCTTCTCTGAATACATCAACTTCAACAACAGGAACGTCTACGAACAGTCTTCCTCTGATATTTACCTTGATGATTTTGGATGGTCGAGATCGATAGTTCAGCATTTCTTTACACCATTCCAAAGTCGTATCAGATACTTTAGTCTTTTCTTCAACGATCCTTTGGGCATCATCCCATAGCTGACGTTGGACATCAATGTGAGTTCTTTTTAACGCGGGGTCTTTCACCGATTGTTGGACAAACTGGATGGCGAGAGCCTTATCTTTTTCTTCAGCTTTCTTCTTTTCGGCGAGTAATCTTTCAGCTCTTAGATGATCCTCGTATTATTTTCTTGAGATCCTGAACTTTGTGGGAGCAGGGATTTTGTCACGAGGAAGAATGATTCGCTGATCTTCAAGCTGTTTGATCATTGCATCTCTCTTTTCTTGATCCTCTTCACTTAGCTTTTGAGGAGCCAAGGAAGGTCTGTTTTTGTGAGAGAGCAGCTGTTCTTCAGGTTCATCAGTCTCAGTGATTAAATCCAAGACTGGGATTATTTCTTCAGCTCTTGTGGCTGGGATTATTCCTGGTGTAGTCGAAGGAGCTTCAGCGAGATCCTCAAACAGGGGAGAGGACTAGCTGAAACACAGCGATTGTTTAAGTAAGAAAAGTTGGGAAGAAAGAGATAGAGAAAAGAATGTGGTTAAGTGTATAGAGGTTTTAAGGATAGAAGGATTGAGATTGAGAAGGGATAGAGGAGGGATGCAGTGTAAGGAAATAGAAGGTAGTATACCTGACAAACTGGCTTTTGAAGCAAGATCTTCAGATTGTCTTCTTCAGCGAGGCCTTTGTTTTTGCCTTTGTCAGCTTCAGACGCTGCAGGCTTTGTCTTGGTCCGCTCCCCTGAAGGTTCTTTTATCTCGATCCTTTTTGAGCTGGGGCTTTTGCAACAGGCTGGACGTAGAAGAAATCGTCATCATCATCGTCATCATCATCATCTTTGGGGGATGATGATGGTTCTTCATCAGAGATGTCGACAGGTTCATCATCTTCAGTTTTTTCTTCAGACTCGACCTCTTCAGCATAAGGTTCGGTCACGTCAGCAGCAGCTTCCTTAAGTTGCCCATCGAGTTGCTCCCCCTCAGATACAGAGGGAGGTTTCTTGGTTTCCTCAGGGTTTTCAACTCCCTGAGGTTGTGGAGTAGAAGTAGCAGCAGTTTCAATACCCTCCCCCTCAGCATTATGGGGAAGGTCTTCTTTAGTCTTCTCCCCCTCTTCCACATTATGGTTGGGGGAGGTAACAGATTGTTCAGCATTGGCAGTGTGTATTTGGTCCCTGTCTTCTAGGCCAGAGATCCCGACACAGTTCTCAATCTTTGCTAATCTGACTTCCAGGCCAGTGATAACAGGATTGATCTTTTAAAGAGCTTGGCGATCGACCTGAGTAAAATTTGAAGTTGGAACGTTCAGGCGATCGAGTACCTTCTGAACAATTTCTTTGACGGCGAAGACGTCAGCCTTGATCGTGGAGACTTCACCCTTTAGAGAACCAACCTCTGTCTTCAATGATGTGACTTCATTGGAAAGAGAGGTGAAGTTTGTTGAAAGAGAGGTGGTTGCGGTTAAATTGTCAGCATGGGTGGTAGCAAATTGAGCAATGCTACCATCCACCTTCTCCAGATCAGTTTTGGAGGCTTTTGTATCGACGATCTCGGTCAGCTTTTTGAGTTTCTCTCTAGCGTCTGTAACCGCTGAAGAGTTCGTGGAGAGAATGGTGTTGTAATTTTCCACCTTTGTTTCCAGGGCCTTCAGGGAGCTGTTGATATCCCCCAAATTAGGACCTGAAACAGTTATTAACTTATGAACAGAGGAAAGCTCAGAAGTTTAGGGTAGAGAGAGAGGAGTGTTTTGGATTGTGTTTATACCTGCAGGCGGGTTGGCGAAGTTGTCGAACCCTTTGTGTCCTGAATGAAATTCCATGTCGCCTTCAAGGGTACCTTAGTGCATGGAGGTGCCTGCAGATCCTAAGTTTGCATCCATCATCGTATTTAGAGTGTCTGCAGCTGAGTCGTGTACGATGAAGGGTGTCCCTGAGAAAGTTGGGAAAATTAGTGCAGAGACCAAAGATTGAGTAGGAGGAATGAGGGATGAGAATGATGGTTGGGTGCGGGGTTCAGCGTTGGATCCGCTATCAATCACTTCAGTCTGTAGAGAGGCTGAAGGAGGTGGGTTCATTTCCAAGTTTATAACTTCAGCGTTTAGAGACGCTGAAGCCGGGATGGAAGGTGTGGCTTGATCAGCTGAGGCAGAGCGTACCACTGAACTTTCCATCAGCCTTTCAAGATGAGCTGAGGAGTCTTCAGCATGTAAATGCTGGGGGTTGCTCCTTGGTTTTCTTGATTCTTTTGGAACCAAGTTGGGAAGTAGAGTGTTTCCTTTTTTGAGAAGGAGTGGAGGGTGCAGCGTGGGTATCAGCGGTGGGGATTTCCACTGAATGAGCTGCAGAAGTAGAAGAAGGAGGATTGAGAAGAGATAAGAGAGTAGAAAGACGTACCTCGTTTTCCAGTGGCTTGAAGTCGAGTACCTTAGGGCCAACCTGAGAGAGTCTCAGATCACCCTCTGTTGGGTACCTTTCGACAAGTCCTTGTTGAAAGACGGCGCTGATGAATCTGGGATAAGGAACCCATGCAGATCTTTCAGCCATATCCACTCTGAACGCAAGATCGCCGTAGATGATTGAGGCCCATTCAACATTTAGACCTTTCAGCAATGCATAGCCCATTGCTTGCTGAGGTTGAGCAGCTTGATCAGAGGAGCCACTCTTCGCTGTTATGCAGCTTATCAGATGTGCGAAGATGAAGTTCATCTCGCTGGGCATTTTGGACTTCTTGATCATTGTCAGTTTCTTCTTAGGCTTCTTGTCCCTTCCAGTGTCCCATGCGTAACCCATTGCATCGAAGAATGCAATGATGGCTTCCCTATCAGCATGGTTTTTGTGGTTTGGGAGAGGAACAAAGCGGTTTTCTTTGGTAGAGGTAGGAAGGCTCAGTGCTTTCCTAATAATGGCAGGGTTGATTTTGGTGGTGCCAAATTTTGTGTCACAGAGAATAGAGTCAACGATCTTCGTTGGGTCTTTGGCATGGGGTACCTGAGCTCTTCTGGCAGTATACCAGAACTGAGAAAGTAGGAATTGATGAGCAGGGTGTGTAATGGTCAGGGCTGTGGATAAGCAACATGTTTTGAGGTAGTTGACAGCATCATCCAGATGTGTGACTTGCTTTCGAGGAGGAAACTCAAAAAGCGCATGAAGGTTGTTCGATTTTGAAAAATTGATTTCCTCAAGCTTGAACTTGACCTGAGGAACTTTGACGAGAGTCAGTTTCTTTGCAATCGTGGATTTCTCAGCGGTAGGAGCAGGAGTAGAAGATGCCATTTTCTGTTTAACATATCAACCATGAACATAGATAAAGAATAGTCTTAATGTGAAAGATTTTCCAATAAGAAGTTTTCCGATTTTTGTCCATTTCATTCAGACAGAAATGTCTTAATGAAGATTAGGGTTTTCTTGTTTTGAAAAAGAAAAACAAACCCAGTAAAAGTCTTGTTTTCCATTTTCCTTTAGATAAGGATTCTGGAAAAACGAATGAAGAACAAGTTTAAGATTTTGAGTTTTAAACTTGAAGAACAACCATGAAAAGGTTGTGTTCATAAAACCATGAAAGAAATGATTTCATTTTAGAAAAGGTTTCTTTTGTTTTATCTGTTAAAAGCAATAAGAAGATCATAAACAAGTTATGCAGGTAAATAATAAAAGTATTAACCTGGTAATCGAAGAAGGAGATGAACAGATTTCTGGAAATAAGCAACAGTAAATCTTTTCTTGCTTGGAGAAGAAGTTCGCGTAAAGAAAAAAAATATAAACCCGAAATAGTTTATATAGAGAGATTTTAGAGAGAGAAAAACTCGAGCAGGAAAGTTTTTCATCATGACACGGACACGTGTTTGTATTTGATTGGAAGGTAAACGAAACGTGCAAACGTGTGTCAGAAAAAGAACGTGCCAGGGTTTATCCGTTGTGATGATGTCACAAACGTCCTTTCATATTTTAGGATGTATCTGAGGTTTTGAAATCTCATGGACTATTTTGAAAGACATGAAGCACTGAATAGAAATATCAGTGTTAGTTTAAGAAATTTCAAAGTATCGCTGTTAAGGAAGAGATATTCAGCGATGCAATTTGTTTTGAAATCTTACATTCACATGCGAACGTCAGCGAGCAAGAGAGAAAACATACCTTGATATCAGCGAATCAATTATGTTCAGAGAGAGAATGATAGAATGGGTTATATAATTGTTTTATCCTATCGCTGATCAAATATGAACCACTGAAGATCTTACACTTCAAAGTTCAACATTCCAAGCTCGCTGATGAGAAAGTTGAATCTTGTCTCATCAAGAGGTTTGGTGAACAGATCAACTAACTGAGAGTCAGTTGGGATAAAATGAAGTTCTATATCACCATTCATCACATGATCTCTGATAAAATGATACCTGATTTCAATATGTTTGGTCTTTGAGTGTAGCAATGGATTGTTGGCTATAGCGATGGCACTTGTGCTGTCGTAATAGATTGGAATTTTCGAGAGCTGAAGGTCATAGTCTAGTAGTTGATTTCTCATACACAAGACCTGAGAACAACAGCTTCCAGCGGCTACATACTCAGCTTCAGCAGTTGAGGTGGACACTGAGTTTTGCTTTTTACTTGTCCAACTCACCAGCTTTCCACCTAGGAGCTGACAGCCTCCTGTGGTGCTTTTCCTATCCAATTTGCAACCTGCAAAATCACTATCTGAATAGGCGATTAGATCAAACCCTGAGTCTTTGGGATACCAAAGACCTACGTTCATAGTACCCTTAAGGTAACGAAAGATTCGCTTTACAGCGATCATATGAGATTCCTTAGGTTCAGCTTGATATCGTGCACACAAACAGGTTGCGTACATAATATCGGGTCGGCTAGTTGTAAGATACAAGAGAGAGCCGATCATCCCATGGTACAGCGTGACATTAACAGGTATTCCATTTGAATCCGTGTTTAGTGTCAGCGGTGGTGCCATAGGGGTTTTCATAGCTGAACTCTAAGTTAAATCGAATTTCTTCAGCATATCTTTAACATACTTTCCCTGATTAATGAAAGTTCCTTTTTCATTTTGTTTTATCTGAAGACCAAGGAAATATGTTAGCTCACACATCATGCTCATTTTATACTCTTCTTTCATCCTTTCAGAGAAACGAGTACAAAGATTAGGGTTAGTAGAACCAAATATAATGTCATCAACATATATCTGAACAAGAATGATGTGACCTTTCACTATTCTGAAAAATAGAGTTTTGTCGATTTTACCTCGCTTAAAATTTTCAATTAGGAGATAAGAGGATAGAGTGTCATACCATGCACGTGGAGCTTGCTTTAAGCCATAAAGTGCCTTATCCAGTTTATAAACATAACCTGGACGCTTAGGATCTGAGAATCCTGGAGGTTGTTCCACATAGACTTCTTCATTCAGCTTTCCATTGAGAAATGCTGACTTAACATCCATTTGATATACTTTGAAGTCTTTGTGTACAGTGTATGCTAAGAATAGACGAATAGATTCTAGTCTTGCTACTGGAGCGAATGTTTCGTCGTAGTCTATACCTTCCTCTTGTCTGTATCCCTGAGCAACAAGACGAGCCTTGTTGCGAGTTACAGTTCCATGTTCGTCCAACTTGTTTCAATAGACCCATTTAGTGCCTATCACTGTCTTGTCAGTTGGTCTTCGAACAAGTTTCCAAACTTTGTTTCTTTCGAATTCAGTCAGCTCTTCTTGCATGGCACTGACCCAGTTTGGATCTTTGAGGGCATCAACTATTTTCTTTGGTTCAATCAGAGAAATAAAGTTAACAAATAAACAAATATTACCCGCACTTCGTCGAGTCTGAACACCAGCGTTTGGATCACCAAGGATTTGATCAATTGGGTGATTTACAGTCCATCGTTGAGCCGGAGCATAAGTCGCTGACTCAAATTGGACTGGAGGAGCTGAAGATGAAGCTTCAGCAACTTCTAGAATATCAGCCAAGAGAGGAGTAGGTGCAGATGTCATCTCATTCACTGATTGCTGAGAAGTAGATGGAATGTCTGAGACATTTGGTTCAGAAGCAGGTATAGTGTTTAAAGGAACAACTAAGACCCATGATGTTTCAGCTTCACTATTCTGCATGTTTGGGATTATAGTAGGACTATCATCTTCAACTGTATGAGTATGAGGAGTGGGAATATCTTCTGAATCACCAAGATGAGAAAACATCCATTGATTCAGTTCTTCAGTATCAGCAGAAGGTCGAGAATTCGCTGAACGGGATTCGTCAAAATTGACGTGAATAGTTTCTTCTACAGTTTGTCTTCTTCAATTGAATACTCTGAAGGCTTTGGAGATTGAAGAATATCCAAGAAAGATTCCATCATCAGCCTTAGGATCAAACTTTCCAAGGGCATCTCTGTTGTTCAGTATGAAACACTGACATCCAAAGATGTGAAGAAAGCTAATTGAAGGCTTTCTCCCATGAAAAAGTTCATAGGCTGTTTTATTAAATCTTTTGACTATCAGCGACCTGTTTTGCGTAAAACAAGCAGTGTTGACAGCTTCTGCCCAAAACTGAGTAGGCAGGTGAGAATCGCTGAGCATTGAACGTGCAGCTTCAATAATAGTTCTATTTCTTCTTTCAGCGCCTCCGTTTTGTTGCGGTGTTCTCACTGAAGAAAAGTTGTGAGAAATACCCTTACTCTCAAAGAAGGAATCAAGAGAACTGTTTTTGAATTCAGTCCCATGATCACTCCTTATTGAGCGAACGGTCAAGTTGTTCAGGGTTTCTGTTAATGCCAAAAATCGCACCAAAGGGACAACTTAAGGTCGATGTGGACTTAATCAACTAAAGAAAGGATCTTTCGACGAGACGTGCGACGAGGGAAAAAATAAACGAGACAAGGGATTTGATGACGCGGGAAAAACCTCAATCGAGGAAAAACCCTGCGGACGACAGGGGATGTCGTCGCTGCACTATGGTCGCCAATCAGGGGTGACGTCCTTGGTACTGGCGTCGGTCGTACGATGATTACAATACAAATGAAGGAAATACTTCGAAATGTAAAGTACAAGTGTTTAAATGTAAAAACATGTGTTTGTCGTGTGTGAATTCAAAGTGTGAACTTCTGGTCGAGGACTGTTGTCGTGCGTCGAGAGCGATACTTGAGCTTTCCTTCGAATGTTCTTGAGTTCACTGTAAGATTCTGGCTTTCAGTACTTAATCTTCAGAGTTTGAATGTTCTTTGCTATGAGTTGGGATGATTTTCTCTGCTGTTTGATGATGTTCGCTGGAGTGTATTGGATGTTAACCGATGTCCCTTGAAATGATGCTTTAGCTTGTCTTTTATAGTCTTCGCGTCATTAATTAGTTCCATTAATGATTTGATCAACGGCTGGAAACGGTCGCCGAGATGAATGTTCATAATACTCTTCGTCCATTACGGCTATCGATCGTTAATGGTTGCGTCGGTTATGCCCGTTGCTCTTTAATGACTTTGACTCCTACATTAAACACTTAACAAACGTAACAGTCAAGGTTAACGTTAGTTCGGTCGAAGGTACAATGATCTTATGCGATGGTCGTACGGGATGGGCGATGCTATGGTCGAGCGTCATGGGAGACGTACGACTTACCTTTTACAGGCGACGACGGATGTTTTATGGGTTCTTTTCGAGACCTTATCTTAACACAATATTTAGCTCACAATCGTGCGTCTTACCTGTCCTGGTCGTGGTCGTACGACGTGATTTTTTGCCCAAACAGTTTCTATCTTCCGAACAAAGGTGATGAGTTCTTCAGGGGTGTCACTCTTAGAACGGAGAAACATAACCCATGTATATCTAGAGAATTTATCAACTATGACCAGTGTATATTTCGTTCCAGCGATGGATTATTTGTTAACAGGGCCAAACAAATCCATGTGGAGAAGTTGTAGAGGAGATGACACTGAGGAAACTTGCTTTGACTTAAAGCTTGCTTTGGTCTGCTTGCCTTTCTCACACGCTGAACATAAGGATTCTTTTGCGTATGAGTGCTGAGGTAGACCAGTGACTAATTCTTTTGAAGAAAGAGTGTTCAGTGTCTTGAAGTTGAGATGAGAGAGCCTCTTATGCCATAGCTAGTTGACATCAGATGAGGCTTTTGAGAAGAAACAGGAGTTCTCAGTGGTTGTTGAGTCCATGTTTATTACATAAACATTTTCCAAACGATAACCGCTGAGAGCTATCTTCTCCTTTTTGTCAGCGACAAAGCAGGATTCTTTAGTAAAGATTACTTTGTTATCCTTGTCGCAAAGCTGACTGATGCTTAGAAGATTATGCTTCAGCCCTTCAACATATGCGACTCTTCTGAAGGTTGTTGTACCATTAGAGAGTACACCAAACCCTTAGGTATGTCCTTTTCCATTTCCACCGAAAGTTACAGAGGGACCCTTCTCTTCTTTGTACTCAGTGAGCAGGTTCTTCATACCAGTCATGTGTCTAGAGCATCCGATATCGAGATACCAGATACCCTTCTTAACCAGCATTACAAAGGAAGATTAGTTTTTCTTGGGTACCCACTTAACCATGTGTACACACTTGTCAGTGGGGGTAGAAGAGGAGATGGAAGGTTCAGCAGTCTTCGCAGCATTTGAAGATTCAGCTTTGTCAGTCTTCACTTTGGTTAATTTCTTAACCTCAGTGGTCTTCTTTGCCTTGGGGGCAATGATCTTCACCTTAGTTATCTTTTCAGCTTGGGTGGCTGTGGGGCACTTACTAACAATATGATTGGTAAGTCCACAATGATAACATTTCCTATAACTAAAAGTAGTTCTAGGACCATTTGCATGCTGAACTTTTGATTTTGAATTAGAAGGACCAGCACCAAGTAAGCTATTGGCTTTTGAAATGGGAGGAACATTCAGTTCTTCGGATTTCTTACCAATAATTTCCACTTTGATTCTAGGAGTAGATCGCTGAATAGATCCACGCTGAATAAATCCAGGGATCTTATTCTTTGAATCAGAGGGATAAGTCACTGAAGCTTTAGAAGCGTTCAGCTTTGGTACAGATGTACCCTTCTGAGTATTTTGGTTAAAAGCAATTCCTTTACCTTTGTTTTTAAAGACTGATGTAGGTTTTGGATAAATAACTTTTTCTTTACCTTTAGAAGTTAAGGTGGAGATTTCCTCAGGGATAGGAGGTTTAGAAGAGGAACACTGAGATGAGAAAGTGTCAGGGATAGAGGATACGAACATTCCAAACTTAAGCATGGAACGGTCAGTGGTTGGTTCTAGAGTATCAGCTTTGTAACCAAGACCACGTTTATCACTCAGAGGAATTTGAGACTTAATTATCTCAGTGATCTTTGTTGAGGAATTATACCATCCATCAACAGTAGCTTTTTCAGCTTTTAAGGCAGCGATAGCTTCTTCGCGCTCGATTTTGACTAGCTGATTTAAGTGAACTTGATCTTCAAAATCTTCTTCAATTTTAGAAAGATTTTCTATTTGAAGGTGACAGTTTTTAAGCTGTTCAGCAAGATCAAGGTTTTGATTTTCAACCACAGTTTTGCCATTCATGGCTTCATATAAACTTCTAGTCAAGAGATCGATCTTTCGAAGACTATCAGCTTCATCAATATTTAAAATATTGGTAAAGAAGGAAGGTGATACCTTAGTAGCAGAGGTTGAAGTAGAGGGAATGTCAGAATTTTCTTCCTCATCTTCAAGTTTGGCCATGAGACATAGATTGGCTTCATCATCATCTTCAGAGTCAGATGATTCTTCTTCGTCAGAGGCAGCCCAATCATAGTCAGCCATAAGGCCTTTGCCTTTCTTCTTAATGTTTTTCAGCTTTGAATACCTTTCTTTCAGCTTTTTGTATTTTTCATCTCTAGTCCTGTGAGTAAAGTTTTTCTTGGGAAAAGCTGAGGGTCTAGAGACTTTCTTTGACCTGCACTCGCTAGCAAAATGTCCTATCTTTTCACAGTTGTAGCAAGTAGCAGTAGCCTTATCAACAGGGGTTGATGATCTTGGCTTGTCAGCAATAGCAAGAGGTTTATTCTTCTTGAAATTACTCTTTCTAGCAAATCTCCTGAACTTAGTAGCCAGGAATGCCAGAGTTTCATCATTATCTGAAACGTCAGAGTCTGATGATCTTTCAGAGTTAGTTTCCAACTCAGTGACAGTGATAGTCGATCGCTGAGTGGAAGGTGACTCTGAGATTAAAGCAACAGGGGTGCTTTTGAAATCTTTTACAAGATTCTTCTTAAGATGACTCGATTGCTCATGATTCAGCATCGTGCCATATAAGGTAGAAAGGGTCATTGATTTTAGATCCTTTGACAGCTTGAGACACATAGAATAACTGTCCCAGCTTTCAGGTAAACATTCTAAGAACTTTGTCAGTACTTCAAAGTTAGAATATTCCTTACCAACAGTTTTCAGATCTATTATTAAGCAGTTAAAACGTTGGTGTACTTCAGAGAGAGTTTCATTCTTACCACAAATGAAGCTTTCATACTGTCTTACCAGGTTGATCTTTCGAGAGTCCTGGACTTCAGAAGTACCTTCATACTGAACACAGATTGTGTCCCACATAGCTTTTGAGGTTTTCAGGTTCATGACGGAATGGTAGACTTCGTCAGGAAGAGCCATGGAGAGTATAGATCTGGATTTGGTGTCGATAGCCACTTTCTTTCTATCTTCATCAGTCCACATATAAATTTCCTTGGGAATCAGCCTTTCTGGAATAGCAGGTCTATTCTCAGCGACTGGAACTGCAGCATCAATTCTTATAGGAATATATGGGCCGTTTTCAAGATAGTAAGGCATAGTAGGGTCTACACCTTCTAAGAAGAGAATCATCCTATTTTTCCATAGATTAAAATTATCTCTGGAGAATCTAGGGGGTTTTGCAAGAGAACCGTTGTCAATATAGTTTGTGTTTGTGTTGGTAGCCATTTTAAGAAATAGCTAGGAAGAGAAATCTTAGTATAGATCGGATCTTGTTTATGAGATTAAACAAATCTGCTCTGATACCACTTGTTGGTCCCGAAGGGCTATACAAGTTTGTAGAAGGGGGGGCTTGAATACAAACACACGTTTTTACTTTTCTAAATTGTTTATTGATAAATCAAGACAATTTACAACTTGTTGTGGAACAAGATTAAGGATAAACCTAATTTTAACAAGTCTTGAGAAACACTAAGTTTCTTGCACTAGAAAGAGTTAAAGAAATTACGAATAATAACTTAACAATAAGAGAGAGATAAGAAGATGGTCCGAGCACACTTCAAAACTGAAGTAAGGTTCTTCTTATATACTGTGTGCATTTAATGCAAGGCAGTATGGCTTTACACGTGGCAGCAGCTAAGTGGTTGCATGTCATTGACCTTTGTAGACAACCTTAGTAGCCGCATGGTGCACAATGTAGAATCAGAGTTGTTGTACGATTACAGACAAAAGGGATGTCCGTTCTGACAGTTCGTATGGAGACGTGCAAGGGAGGTAAGACAATAGTAACATGCAGGGAGACTTCATGATCAGCTTTCGTTGAGTCAGATCTTTATCAGCAAATGATAAAGTTCAGCGATTGCTGAAGTCTTCTACTTGATACTTCACGTTGAATGGACAGGTCTTGCTTCGCTGATATCCGCATCAGTTCATGAGTAGACTTGTCGCTGGTTCTTGAGCTTGATCTTCGACTTCAGCGTAGAACTTTGGTTGATGTGAAACTTGTCTTCAGGGATCATAAGTAAACAACTAACTTATCAGCGATCATCTCATTGATTGAACAGGCTCAGAGCTATAAGATGATGAACAGTGTTCGCTGAATATCTAATCTAAAGAGTGAGAGTTCCTATCAGCGGTACTGTAAAGTCTTAGTACTTATCAGCGATAGTGAAACTCTAATACATATTGTTTACTTACAATTTTCACTTATGACCCGATTCCATCGAAAGTGATTCCATCGAAAGTGACGGGCACATAAACTTAGGCCACTTATGATGTTACTGGATTACACCTCAAGTCCCGGTGTTAGTTCCCATGCCATAAAGACATCACAACCTCAAACCTTTCCCCATGCCTTTATTGCATACCCCGCCGAGTTACACCTCAAGGACTTATGGGACCATATTGCCTATCCAGTCTAGACGAGTTACACCTCAAGGACTTCAATGTCCCTTATTGCATACTCGCTAGTGGCCCCCACGGCCTAACGCATATAACCATGCGTTCCCATAGTCCACTCCTCGTGCACAAAGAGATAGACCATCAAATAAAGACTGACTTACATGCCTATGGATCCAATGCAACACAGTCTACAAAACATGCTCAACCCGGAATGACTAAAACACCCAAGCATGTAAATATCAATAATGTGCAATAATATGCAATGTGTCGCAACAAATGCAAATCATAAATAAGACTCCACATTAAGCCATCAAAATCGGACAAAATGTCCCCAAGACTTCCTTAAAGCCAAAACCGAGCAAAATGCTCAAAACTCATTAGACCCATAAATAACGGTCATCATAGCATAAAATGCATTTAAATCATGTTTAGGTAAACATGTACCCCAAACTCATCGTTAACCCAAAACTCTACACAAGTTAAAAACAAAGGGTTTCCCCAAATGGACTTATACCCTTTATAATCCTCAAAATGACTCATGACACTAAAATGTGCCTTTTCCCAAATGGTTTATAAAATCAGTTACTCAACATGAAAGAAAACCATTGAATGAACTCTATTTGAGCAATAAATCATTTGAAGACATACTCATGATTTCTACACATTAAAATATTCAAAAATCCCAAATATGGATGTTTTACAAACTTTATAAAGTTAAACACTTGAAAAGGGTCAAACTTACCAAATAACTCAACCATTGATAATTTTAAGTAAAACACACAAATACTTGGAAAAATACATTTTTGGCATGTTCAAAGTTTTCACAAAGCAACTTGAACTCACCTTGCTAGATTTAGGCTAAATCTAGATTTTTTCCCAAACGTAAGCTCCTTTGAAGAAACTTGAATCCTCAAGCCAAAACTTCCAAAAACCTAGATCCATAAGTTTTCAACCATCAATAACCACATTTAACCATTTAGAATTGTTCCCCAAACATCAACCATCAAAATCTCCATTTATACCCAAAACCTCAATTTGACCTAACTTTTCTCAAAATCATCCAAACCGAAATTGGAGAAACAAAACACTAGGAGATCATCAATGAAACATTTATAACTCATAATGAAGCTTGTAAATGGAAGAAATGAACTTACCACTTAGGTTTTGATGAAAACCTAGAAAACCCCAAAAAATCTCTAGTGTTGTGGATGAAACTTGATCTTGCATCAATAAATGAAACCACTAGCATAAAATGGAGAAGGAACACGTTAATCTCCATGAAAAAGCCCCAAAATCAGTTAGGGTTTGTGAGGGAAAGAGGGGAAACGATTTGGAGAGAAGAGAAGAGATTTGAGAGTGAGAAATGAGAGACTTATCACCACCAAACACCCTTGAATCTTCCAATGAACTTCAAAACTAACACTTTATCCTTGAAAAGATCTAAAAATCGAAACCATGGCACTTTGAATCGCCAAAAACGGAGGTGAAATGAGTGAGATATGAGGAAATGAAGTTTAGGGCTAAAAATCCCGTATTTATGCTCCAGGTACCCGACGGCTAAAGTGACGTGCGAGAGTGACACAAGTGTCACTTTCGCTGGGCACTCTCGCCGTGGTCAAATGGCTCTCGGTACAAAATCGGCGAGAGTGACACGCGAGAGTGACACAAGTGTCATTTTCGCTGGTCACTTTAGCCGATATTGTACCGAAAGTTCTTTTGGCCATAACTTCTCCGTTTTCGCTCCGGAAAGGCCCGTTGGATTCGTATTTGAATTCTCAATCCAACAAGACTATAAAATGTAATCCAAAACCCTATTTTTCATATTTATCTTAAAAGTTCCAAAAATCGGGATGTTACAATCCTCCCAACCTTAAAAGAGATTTCGTCCTCGAAATCTAGTTCTCGTACTCCCAACGGTTACCGAGCCGAAACCTATCCATGTCCCTACAGTTTCCAACTGAGATTCAAATTGTCCTTCTTGACCGGACTGCCACGAAAGTCTTTGCATCGATGCTCACACCTAATGTCCCCTTAGGTTCATCACACTTACATTCGAGTAACGCCAACGGTTCATGGCCTCAAAATCCGAAAGTTGACACCTAGTCATTGTTAATGCCAAAAATCGTCCAGAAGGATAACTTAAGGTTGATTGTGGAGCTTAACAACTAAAGAAATGAATCGTTCGACAAAACAGTGCGTTAAAGACATAAAATGTAAAAGAGACAAAGATTTTGGTGACGCGGGAAAACCTAAACGAGGAAAAAACCCGCGGACGACTGTGGAAGTCGTCGCTGCACTATGATCGCCAAACAGGGGCGATGTCCTTTGTTTCTGGTGTCGGGGATACAGTGATTACAATACAAATGACTGGAAATGTAAAAATAACAAGTGTATCGAATGTAAAACTAGTGTGTCGTGTGCAAAGACTGCTGGTCGAGAGTATAAATTGTGCGTCGAGAGCGATCACTTGAGAGAGATTTCTTTGCTTCAGATGTTCTTGAGTACGCAGTGTGTGATTCAAAGTTCGGTGTCCTCTGAATGATGACTTTGCCTTCAGATTTATAGTCTTCGGAATGCATTTAATGACTACATGAATTCTTCTAGTAACGGTCGCAACGGTCTTTGTTGTTTAATGTTCATAACTGCTCTGTCGGTTTCGTCCGTTGGCCATAAATGTCGTTTGACCTGCATTAAATGAGGAAAACATAATAGAAGAGTCGTATGTTAGTTGGTCGAGGTCGTGTGTTTTTACACGACGGTCGAGGTCGAGAGGTACGTTCGACTTTGGCTTTGGTCAAAGGACAAAATGCTTATGATTTGATTTGTGTTAGGGAGAAGTGTAATAAATGCTCTTAGTGCCTTGGTCGTAGTCGAGACCGGTGGAATTTTGCCCAAACAGTTTGCCCCCAAAATTTGAAAAAGTGGAGTGGCAAATTCAAATTTCAAAAGTTTTTTAAATTTTGCTAGTCGGACGTCTAGGGTCGTGACACATGTCAGAAAACTTTTTCAGTTGCCTTGGAACTGGATCGGTCCAATTCTAACTGAATGGGAAGTCGAAAAGGGGATAAGGTCGTGATGTCATGCTGACGCGCGATCATGCATAACAGCTGCAAACGCCAGGTGTCGACGATCTGTCGAGCATTCGAAAAGGCGAGGACATGTGTCGAATATCGAGAGGCTCGACCTGACACGACTATTTGCATAAATAGAGAGCTTCGACGGATCTTTTCCTTTTACGATTTCAGAGAGATTTTAAGAGAGATTTTCTTTGATTTGCTTGCTATTCTTCGGCGAATCTTTTCCAAACTTGCGAGAGATCTTCGACTTGTTAAAGATTTGAGGTTTAGAGCGCCTATATAAGGTACGATTTTCCAGTCTTTGTATGCGTCGTAAGTCAATCGCTAGGAAACCTAGGAAGAACTGGGATATCTTGGGCTTTTCAGAGCGTCAAATCTTGTTAACTGGTTTATCGATGTCGACGGGGCCTAGGAGCGCCATTCAACATCAAGATGATCTTGATAGTTTTAGGAGTCTAGCGAGAATCCCTGCGGGGATCGCAGTGAGCAAAGTCGGTCAGATTCGGCCGAAGATGTGCCCTGAGGGGTACGTCGTAATATACGAGTACCCTTTCAAGATAGGATTCCACTGGCTATATTCGCCTTTAGCTAAGGCGTTTATGTGTGAGTTCGACATGTCGCCAGGGCAACTGATGCCCCAGTTCTGGCGTGTAATTATGGTTATTGAGCAACTTACTTCGCACTGGGAGTCGCCGATGAATGTAAAAGATCTCTTGACCGCTTACCAGGTCAAGCTGGACACATATCGTCGCTACAGCTTATTTTCAAAGCATAAGGGCGACCGTACCTTGGTCCAGAAAACTGCGGTCAACAACCGTAAATGGAAGACCAGGTACGTCTTCGTGCGGGTAGCGACGCTGGACACTGACAGTGATTGGATCATGTCCGAATGGAACATGGCCGGTGAGATTTTGGCTCTAGTCGAGCGTTTTTTATGTTGTCTGTATTGCTTTGATTTTCGACTGACCTTCTTTCCTCTGTCTTTTCAGATATTAATTTTGACGTCGTAAAGCCCGAGGACGATTTCGGGACTAAAATCGAGAAGTTCCTGGAGATTAGTCCTGACGAACGATCGTTTGTCACACGTCACCTGGTCGACGAGGACGACGACACGATTTTTCTGAGTGACAGGCTACAGAGGGATCGAGAGGAGGAAGAGAAAGAAGAAAAGAAGGAGGAAGAGGAGACTGAGGAGAGAAGGAGGGAGGAAGAGTCGATAGTGGTAGAGATGACTGGTAAGTGTACCTTTCTTTGTTCGACATGCCTCTTCCATCGTTTCAGTCGCCTAATTGTCCTTTTTTATTCGTTTCATAGGAGAATCCCAACAGGAATCCCAACAGCCGCAGCCGAAAATGTCTTCTGCGATGGCTAAGAGGGCAGCTCAGGCCGAATTGGCTCACCAGGCGAGGGAAAGAAGGAAGGAAACCTCGACAGCTGGGTCGGGGGTCCATAAGAGAAAAGATGCTCCGACAACTGGGTCGGGAGTCCTCAAGAGGACGAGGACGTATGTCCGGAGGGAACCGTCTTTGAAGACGGGCGGCTCATCGAGAGTCGTCTCGCCTGAGAAGGCGAAGGTGTCGACCGCACCTGTCGACAAGACTTCTAACATGGTCGACCGACAAGGGCAAGGGCGCGTGGACGAGAGAGGAAACGACGGTGAACTTTACGTTGCCGACGGATATCATGACGGACAATGTCCTAGACGGGACGAGTTTGTTCCCCCATTTGGATAAATTCCAGCTCCCCTCTTTCAGGGAGAGTTTCAACGGGTGCTCTATCGAGAGCTCGGGGGCTTATGTCGCCGAAATGGCGTTTATGGTAAGTCTATCTTTCAAGACTTTGTTTTCCGTTGTCGTTATCGTTGTCGATGTCGTTGTTCGTTGTTATTGTAGTTGTCGTTGGCATTGTCAGATATTTTTACTAACGAGTTTATATGTTTCAGACGTTTCAGTCTTCACTGGCCCTGCAAGCCGATATGGTGAAGATGGAAGGTCTAGTGTCCTCTGCCATTAAAAAGGAGGATGCGATGTTAGCGAGGGAGAAATCTGCCCTGGCGCGTGTCGAGGGCATGTCGAAACGACTCGACGAAGCCCTGGACGAGCTGGAAGCCGTCGAACATGCGAGGACCGACGTGAATGCTCGTCTGAAGGAGTCCTTCTCTGTGATTGCAGATCAGAGAGAGGAGCTGGACAGGATGTAAGCATCCTTGGACATGAAGGAGAAAGAGGTCGAGGAGTCCAAGTCCAAGGTGGCGGTCCTGGAGAAGGAGGTGAGGGAGCTCAAAGATGAGGCTGCGTCTACCTTTGCCCTTGCTCGCCTAACAGCTCGGGCGGCGATCATGCGGCAACACTTGTCGGGGAAGAACCCCCTCGCGTCTGCTGCTGAGGAGCTAGCCTTTTTCCTAGCCAAGGTCGTGACCGACAGGGATCTCGACTCCGACGATGAGAAGGAGGCTGACGAAGAAGAGGTTGTGGTCGAGGGCCTCCAGGGCGAAGTTTCGGGCAAGGATGCTGCTGACGCTCCTTCTAATCCTTAGAAGATTTGGTTTTTTGTCTTAGCTTTGAATGCTCGACCGTTGGTGGTCGAGTTATTTTTAGATGTAATCGCTCGTTTATGAATGAAATTTTGTTTTTCTGCTGAACTTGTGTATTTCGATTTGCATTTTCCATAGATAGATACATTATCAACTGTCAAGTATGGAATAAACAAGGAATCGTGCGACTTAGGTATCCATTGTAATTACAAAGACTAGCACACAAGTCAAAAGTGTTTTATACTTTAACATCACGTTTGGCAAATATGAATACAGACGATCAAAGCATTCACCCAGAACATGAAATTTATGTAGGTTAAGAAACTCAGATCGGGGGTCTCCAGACCCGGATAATCGTAGGATTATATCATACGATAAGACTTGAGTCGTGTGTTCCTGCAAAATAATCAGGTCATAGACTCGAACATTTATGTCATGCGATCTTGCGAGATTAAAGCCATGTAGTAGATTTTGCAATCTTATGTCGTGCGATCTACGATAAAACAACGTCAGAGGTTGGTCGTTGGCTAGCCAACGACCCTCCGATACTTAAGTCAGTAATCGTGTAAAAAATGGATGAAAAATAGAAAAGATCTTAGAAGACATACCTTTTCTGATGTGTTGCATTCCAGCTACGTGGGATATCTTGATTATTGATACCATCTTGCCCCCCTGTGGCGATTTTAAGACGATATACGAAATCGAGGACATGTCGCCGTGAATCGCCACAGTAGACACGTCAATCTCTTTGTGCGACCAGGAAAAAACAATCAATATGTTCCTGTAAACAAGATATGAGTCTGTCTTTAGTGTAGAGATCGAGGGATGAACCTGTCAAGAATTTCTAGTTGAGTTTGCTCTAGTCTATGATAATTTCCTTTACGCGATAGTCGTCAGCTGTTCTAGGAATATCCTGGACCTGCAACCACTGGATGGCTTATTTCGATGGCTTCAGAGTGGTCTTATAGCAATCACGAGCGACTTTTGGCTCACTTTTGATCTCCTGGATTCCCCACGGCGTAGGGAAGTTCATAATCTGGTGATATGTCGAGGGAACGGCTTTTATTTCATGGATCCACGGTCGGCCTAAGATGATGTTATAGGCCGACGAGCAATCAATAACGCTGAACTTGGTCTGCTTGTTGATTCCCCCAGCATAGACAGGAAAGATGATCTCTCTGAAGGTATTCGTCGCTTCTCATTGAAACCGACCTAGGTTGTCGAACGTCGGGTGATATCCGATCAATCGATTCCCATAGCCTTGATGGTGTCAAGGAAAATGACGTTCGCTGAACTGCCTCCATCGACCAAGACTCGTCGGGTTAAACATCTACCGATCGTGAGTTGAATGATCAACCCGTCATAATGCTTCTGATATGAATCACCGAGGTCGTCTTGGTCGAACACGATCTTCATAGCTTCCAACTCCAGATCTCCTTTGGGTCTTGATGAACGTGGGATAGGTCGATCGTCAGGTGCTTGACTGGCGTGACGTTTGGCTGCGGAGTATGTCAGACCGCACACGTCGGACCCACCAGTTATGCAGTTGATGACCTTTGCGTGCTCGAGGGTTGGCGGCCGATCGTCGTTACCTGGAGTAACGACATCATCGATGATATTTTTGAGGTTTCCTTTCGGGACATGATATGCTATCTCCTTTTTGAGAGCTATGCAATCATCTGTCGCATGACCATGGTCGACATGGAAGTCGCACCATTTCGATTTATATTTCTTAGCGTCATCCTGATCGGATTTCTTTGGCCACCGGATGGTCGCCTGGGCGGACTTCAGATCTTCGACCAAGTCTTTAGTGGTCCCTTTGAATCCGTATGAGGATATCTTGGGGTACTGAGGAAATTTGGTCGCGGTCTTGGCTTCCGCCTTTGTCTTGAATCGGACGTTCGAGATTTGGCGTGCGGGTTCTACCTTGGAAATTGCCTTTGTCTTGAACTCTGGATTCTTTACACCTAACGACCTCTTGTCGTCGGTATGCTTACAACGAAAGGCAGCATCGTCCTCTACCCTCATATACGCTAGGGTTCGAGCTCGGACGTCTTCGAAATTTTCTGGAGGATACTTGGTCAGATCAGTGTATAAGCCTGAACTGTTGTCTGTTTGGGCAAAAAATCACGTCGCCCGACCATGACCAAAACAGGTAAGACGCATGTCTTAAGCTATATCTTGTATTAAGATAAGGTCTCAACAAGAACCCAGAAAACATCCGTCGTCTCCCGTAAAAGGTAAGTCGTACGTCCCCCATAACGCTCGACCATAGCATCGCCCGTCCCGTACGACCGTCGCATAGAACCATGCGACCTCGACCAAACTAACGTTAACCATGACTGTTACGTTTGTTAAGTGTTTAATGTAACACCCGTAATTTTCGGATAAGCGTAATTTCGAATCAGTGAGAAACCGATCTTTTAAGAAAAAAATATGAAAAGTAAGATTTTGGGTTAAATCTTAGATTTTATGGTCTTTTGGATGAGGAATTCGAATACGAGTCCAACGGATCTTTTCGGAGCAAAAACGGAGCTATAACGAAGAAGTTATGGCCAAAACAGTTTCGGTACCGTGAAGCTACAATGACCAGCGACAATGACCGTGTCATTGCCGCGTGTCATTGTCGCGCCAAGGGTACAGCCTATGGTACACCTTGTGCGACAATGACCATCGACAATGACCGTGTCATTGTCGCGTGTCATTGTCGCGGTCGGGTACCTGGTTGCTGTCAAATACGAAATTCACACCCCAAACTTCATTTCTTCATATCTCTCTCGTTTCAACTCTGATTTTGGAGATTCAAGTGGCTATGGTTCCGATTTTGAGAGCTCTTCAAGGATCTAGAAAGAGTTTTGAAGTTCATAGGAAGATTCAAGGGTGTTTGGTGGTGGTAAGTCTCTCAAATCTCTTCCCTTTCTCTCCCAAATCGTTTTCCTTCCTTCCTCACAAAGCGTAACCGATTTTGGGGCTTTTCTTGGAGATTAATGTGTTTCTTATCCACTTTATGCTAGTGATTTCATTCATTGATGCAAGAGCAAGTTTCATCCACAACACTAGAGATGTTTGGGGTTTTCTAGGTTTTCATCAAAACCAAAGTGGTGAGTTCATCCTACTAGCTTCCATACTTTCATATGAGTTAGAAATGTTCCATTGATTATCTTCTAGTATTTTGTCTATCCAATTTCGATTTGGATGATTTTGGAGAAATTAGGTCAAATTGAGGTTTTGGGTATAAATGGAGATTTTGATGGTTGATGTTTGGAGAACAATTCTAAATGGTTAAATGTAGTTATTAATGGTGGGAAAATTATGGATTTAGGTTTTGAAGTTTTGGTTTGAGGATTCATGCGCATCAAAGGAGCATACGTTTGGGGAAAAATCTAGATTTAGCTAAATCTAGCAAAGGTGAGTTCAAGTTACTTTGCGAAAACGTTGTACATGCCAAAATGAGTATTTTCCAAATATTTGTGTGTTTTACTTGAAAATATACGTGGTTGAGTTATTTGAATGGTTTAACTCTTTTTGACGTGTTTATCTTCATAAATGTGTAAAATACCCATATTTGGGGCTTTTGAATAATTGGATGGTTAGAAGCCATAATTGTCTTTAAAAAATTAATTGCTCAAAATGAGGTTTAATTGATGGTTTAATCATGTTAGGGTAAATGATTTTAATAAACCATTTGGGAAAATGCACTTTTAGTGTTATGAGTCATTTGAGTGTTTGCCGGTTTTAGATACTCGAGGTGGAGTCTTGGATGTGTTATATGCTTAAGTGCATTTTATTTGAATATGTGTCGGTTTGAGTGTTGGTCTTATGTGTGAAGACCGCCTGATGTTTTTGTGTTCTTAGTACCTTTGGGACTAATGAACCTCGGTGAATTATATGCATTGTTGAGTTATGAAAGAATTTGCACATGCGTATACATATAGATGCATATATGATTTGACTTCATTGGGAAGGTGGCAATGAAGGGGTTATGAGACTATCATGCCTCGGAGCATGTGTTTGCATTTTATGGGCTAGATGCATTTTCATTTGCATGAATTGATGTTGATAAATGATCATTAGATCTTTTGAGCAGAGGGCTCGGTTTTGGACTCGGTTGAGTCTTGATGGCATTCGCCCGATTTTAATAAGCTCGACGTGGGCTTGGGGTTTGCATTGCATGAGTTGCATCATATTTGAGGTTTACATGATTTGAATGCATTAGTTATTCTTTTGGGGTCATGTATTTATTTTCAAGTCGAGTAAGCTTGTTTCGGATGGTGGGTTTTCCCAAGGTAAATATCCAGTAGGATTGAACTTGATGGCTTGGACTAAAGACCTAGTATGGTTGATGTCTAAGAAGGGCTAAAGACCTAGTATGGTTGATGCCGAAAATGGACTAAAGACCTAGTATGGTTGATGTCATCTGTTTTCCACATCCAAGAAGCTTACTTGCATTTATTTAATCGTGGGTTAACTTATGTGTTTGCCACATTCGATGAGATCGGGTCTCCCCCGTCACCGAAGGGTGTTGATTTCGGGTATTTTATCTATTCGCATTGTTGAGGTTATATTACATGCATATGGATTGTTTTCCAGGATTTATGGATGGATTTACGTTACATTCTTATTGGATGTTTTAACTGCTGGAGTTTTATTCGCAGTGGCGATTATTTGAGAAAATATTATTAATTAACTCTTGATGCGAGTTTTGGATTTGAGTCCTTTGCAGAGAAACGATTTTCATTGGAAGCTTTCCTCTCAGAAACTGTATGCGTTTGGAAAATGGGTTGTCGGTGTATTTTATACAAACCCTTCTAGAAAATCATTTATTTAAGTTGAAGCTATCGATTTATCAAATGATTTGCTCATGATAATCTTTGTCGCAAAATCTCGTTTAAAGATTTATTCAAATCATGACTAAAACTACTATCTTCCGATTTATGATTTTATATAGTCATGATAAAATGCTTGAACTCACTAGGCGTTAGCCTAACCCTTTTTATTTGTCGGCATGTGCAACAGGCTCAGGTTGGGGTAGCTCTAGCTACATTGTGAAGAGGCGAGTGCTAGTAGAGTGCACGATAGGTGACTTGATTAGTGAAGTCTTCCGCAATTATTTGGACTAGCAACTTGTGTGGCGTTAAGTAACACCCGATTAAGTTATTTTATTGGGGGAATCATAATGTTTTAAATTCCGAGGTATTTTAAGGATTGAATTGTAGAAGTGTTTATATCTATTTTGGTTATTTTATTGAATTTTAAAGTTAGTTGCTCGTTCCAAATTTGAGGGTGTTACATTTAATGCAGGAGTCAAAGTCATTAAGGAGCAACGGATATAACCGACGCAACCATCAACGATCGATAGCCGTAACGGACGAAGATCATCATGGATAATCACTCCGACAACTGTTACAGACCGTTGCAGCCGCTATAGTTGTTAAATGAAGCAATCAATGAGCTAATTAAAGCTCCCGAAGACTATAAATATCAAGCTCAATCAACATTTCAACACATCAAATATCCGGCGATTAACAACCGAAGCAATATTCAAGAACACCTGATGTGAAGAACCATTATTCTAAGTATCGCTCACGACGCACGACAACAGTCCTCGACCAGCAGTTCACACTTTGTATTCACACGACAAACACCTGTTTTATACTTTAACCATTTGTACTTTACATTTCGAAGCATTTCCTTCATTTGTAATGTAATCACTGTACGATCGAAACCAGTATCCAAGGACATCACCCCTGATTGGCGACCATAGTATAGCGATGACACCCACTGTCGTCCGCAGGTTTTTTCCTCGTTTGAGGTTTTTCCTGCGTCATCAAATCCCTTGTTTCTTTATTTTATTTATCATCGCACGTCTCGTCGAAAGATTCTTTCTTTAGTTGTTTAAGTTCACATCGACCTTAAGTTGTCCCTTTGGTGCGATTTTTGGCATTAACAGTTTGGCGCCATCCGTGGGACTACATCTAGAGAAAATCCTTGACGAACGTGTATTCTACTAATAGTTTCTTGGAGTTTCTTCTATTTTCTGTTGCAGAAAAATGGCAGCCCCTGGAAATCCGCAGCAAGCCGTCGCTCAGATGTATCAGGAGCTCGAGGTTGCCAGGAATCAACTCAATGCAATGGCAGAGCAGAATCACAGAGCAGCTGAAGAGATCGCGCGGCTAAGGAATCCTTTTGGACCCCAGAATGGTCCTAGATCATTCATCCAGAATCCAGGTCCGGGACCAGGCCAGTCCGCGCAGAATCAGCATCCAGGTCCATTCATGCAGAATCAGCAGTCGGGTCCGTTCATTCCGAATCCCAGTCTGGGCAGATTCCCCCTCAGCACATCCGACCACCACCCTTGAACAATGGATCCCAACCATTGCAAGGTGGTGCCCGGCCGTTTCAGAATGAATTTCAGCCGTTTTCCCAGTCGTTCCAAAGTGGTCCGCAACCTTTCCAGCAAGGATCGCAACCTCTCCAGCAAGGATCGCAATCTTTCCAGCAGAGATCGCAGCTATTTCAGCATGGACCACAATCGTTTCAGAATGGACCGCAGCAATTCCACTATGGGTCGCAGCCATATTTTGTTCCATTCAACAGGGACACCAATGGTTCATCGCATGGTAATGGCACTAGTCCAGGGACCAATCCCTCGACAGGGGAAAATCTTGATCTTAACGATCCCGTCGCCCAGCGTTTGAAGATGTTAGAAGACCAAAATGAGCGCGTCCTGTCCTTGCTCGCCACGTTGCCTGGGGCAGCCGTGCCTGTCGACATCGAGCCTCGCTCGGGGTATCAGGCGTCGCCCTTCATCGACGAGATCGCCACCGTCGAAGTCCCAAAGAAGTATAACATTCCTGCCTTCACTCCCAAGTATTCGGGTGTGACCGATCCAACCGAGCATGTCGCGCAATATAAGCAGCTTATGTGGACAATCTCGATTCCACACATGTACCAGGAAGTATGCATATGCAAGAGTTTCGGGGCGACTCTCACTGGTCCAGCTCTCCAGTGGTTGATCAATCTCAAACCCAAATCTATCGGGTCGTTCGCCGAATTGGTCAACCAATTCTCCCGGCAATTCGCCAGCAGTCGTAAGATGGAAAAGCAGACTAGTGATCTGTACTATGTCGTGCAGAAGACCAATGAGTCTATTCGAAGTTATTTCAATAGATTCAATGCCGAAATGATCAGTATCCGCAATTGTGACATCAAAACTGCGATCGAAGCTTATAAGTGTGGTCTAGATGATAGTTTAGGTCTATATATCGATCTGACCAAGTATCCCCCAGAGACTTTCGAAGACGTCCAAGCTCAAACCTTAGCATATATGAGGGTCGAAGATGATGCCGCCTTTCGTCGCAAGCACACTGACGACAAGAAGTCGTTAGGCGTCAGAAAGCCAGAGTTCAAGACAAAGGTTGTTTCCAGAATAGAGTCAGCGCGCCAAATTTCAAATGTTCGTTTCAAGACGAAAGCAGAGGCCAAGACCGCGACTAAGTTCACTAAGTACCCCCAAGATATCCTCTTAAGGATTCAAAGGATCTGCAAAGGACTTAGTCGGAGCTCTGAAGACCGCTCAAGCTACCATTCGATGGCCAAAGAAGTCCGACCTGGACGATGCTAAGAAATACAAATCATGGTGCGACTTCCATGCCGATCATGGTCATACGACAGACGACTGTATCGCATTGAAGAAGGAACTAGCATATCATTTTCCGAAAGGAAATCTCAAAGATATCATCGACGATGTCGCTATTTCAGCTAACGGACATCGAACGACGACCCCCGAGCATGCGAAGGTCGTCAATTGCATCACCGGTGGTTCAGATGTGTGTGGTCTGACGTATTCAGCGGCCAAGCGTCATGCCAGTCAGGCGCCCGATGATCGGCCTATTCCTCGCTCGTCTAGACCCAAAGGAGATTTGGAGCTAGAAGCCATGAAGATTGTGTTCGACCACATCGACCTTGGCTACTCGTATCAGAAGCATCACGACGGGTTGATCATTCAGATCACGGTTGGTAACTGTCTAATGCGTCGAGTCTTGATCGACGGGGGCAGCTCAGCAAATGTTATTTTTCTCAACACCAACAAAGCCATGGGAATCGATCGCTCGGAAATCACCCGACGTTCGACGACTTTGGTCGGTTTCAATGGAGAAGCGACGAGCACCTTCGGAGAGATAATCTTGCCCGTCTACGCCGGAGGAGTCAACAAGCAGACCAAGTTCAGTGTCATCGATTATGCGTCGGCCTATAACATCATCTTAGGACGACCATGGATCCATGATATGAAAGTCGTTCCCTCGACGTATCATCAAATGTTGAAATTCCCTACGCCATGGGGAATCCAGGAGATTAAGAGTGAGCCAAAAGTCGCTCGTGAGTGCTACAAGTCTACCTTGAAGCCGCGAAAATAAATCGAAGTCACAAGATCAGGCTCTCGATAGGTTCGTTCCTCTATCCCTAAATTAATATCTTTTTCACAGAGATAAGTCTACTATGGTGCCCGGTCGCACGACAACATAGTCAACGCAGGACAATATTTCTCCGTGTCATTCTGTCATTTAAAACCTATGTTTTCCTCCCAAAAAGAATAAGGTAATAAATGACAGGGGGCAAATAGAGAGAGTCTGAAATGGTACGTTCTCTAACTCTTTTTCATACAATTTTTTCTCACAAAACGTTTACTTACTTAAGCAGCGGAGGGTCGTTGATTAGCCAACGACCAACCCCCGACATCATTTTATCGCAGGATCGCACGACAATAATCACTAAGTCTACTATATGACTTTAAATTCGCAGGGTCGCACGACATACATGATCAGGTCTGTGACTTGATCATCCCTCCATAAGAGCATACGATACAAACTCATTATACGATCTAATCGTACGATCGCAAAGTCTAAACGATTTTACCCCTAAGTCTCTTAACTTAGAAAATCCTTTAATCGCGTGTTCACATATTTGTTTTACTCATCGTATTACAATGTATGCCTTAGTCGCATGATTCCCTATGTGTCCTATGTTCAAATTCATAATTAAACGTGGTTTGGATAAAGCATAAAGTTCAAACAAAAGTTGCGTTCATTATATAAACCATCGAGTACATAATCGACCACTAACGGTCGAGCAGCACAAACAGACAAATACATTTTTTCTAAGGTTGTGGAGGAGCATCGATCACAACCTTGTCCGATACCTCATCCTGAAAACCCTCGCTAGCCACCTCCTCCTCGACCTCCTTCTTGTCATCCAAGTCGAGATCTCTCTCGGTCCCGACTCTCTCATAAAAGAGACGCAGCTCATCTGACGCTGAAGCCAAAGGATCCTTGCCCTGCAGGTGACGTCGCATAACTGCCGCACGTGCAGTAAGTCGAGCATAAGAAAAGAAAGACTTATTTTCGTCCTTCAACTCATCAGACTCCTTCTTCAAAATTATCACCTTAGCCTTGATTCCCTCGACTTCCTTCCTCTTCGCGGTTACGGATTCCTTCATCCCCTCCAGCTCCTCTCTCTGGTCGCGCATCAAAGTCAGTGACTCCTTCAAACGCGAGTTTATCTCGTCTCTTGTATGATCGAGGGCATCCAATTCGTCCAGAGCATGGTCAAGGCGCACCGACATCGCTTTTTCATTCTCCAAAGCAGCTTTCTCTTTAGCTAACGCTGCATCTTCATATTTAGTAACAGAAGCCGTTGAAACCTCTATATTCGTCGTTTCGTCCTGCAATGCCAGGGAAGCTTGGAACGCCTGAAGAATCATAATATGAGCGACATTAGTAAACAACGACAACGACAACGACAAACGACAAGTCTTGAAAGAAAGACTTACCAAGAAGCAAATATTTTTCCAAATGGGGGAACAACTTCGTCTCGTCCAAGACATTGTCGTCCAGAAAACCCGACGGCAACGTAAAGTTGACCGTCGTTTCCCCCACAGGTCCCTTCTGCGCGCCTTTGCCCCTGTCGGCCGATGAAGGGCCGGATAGGACGACGAGAGACATCGTCGCCAGTTGCGCAGTATCCACAGATTTTGTGTCGGTCGTGTCAAACGCAACCGACGCCTTCGCCTTCCTGGACAAGGCAACCCTTGATGGGTTACCCGTCTTCAAAGACGGTTCCCTCAGAACGGACACCTTTGTCCTCTTTAAGAGGCCCGAGCCAGCTATCGGGACCTCTTTTCTCTTCAGGACTCCTGACCCAATTGTCGAAACGTCCTTCTCCCTCGCCTCGCGAGCTACTTCGACTTGGGCCATCTTCCTAGCAACAGAAGATGTCGCCTGCGCTTGAGATTCACCTGTATGGTAAAAGAAAGAAATTAGACGATTCAGAACAGAGAAAGACCAGGTCAAGCGAAAAGAAGACAAAAAAATACTTACCAATTATCTCTACCTCTGGTTCTTCACTCTTCTCTTCCTCCTCAGTCTTCTCAGAGTCCTCCTCTTCTTCTTTCTCCTCTCGACCCATCCTCACTCTGTCGCTCAAGAAAACGGTGTCATCATCGTCGTCTATCAAATGACGTGTGACGTACGACCGGTCTTCAGTACTAAATTCCAAGAACTTTTCGATCTTAGCCCGAGAAGCATCATCCGGCTCTACCTTATCGAAATCAATATCTACGCATAAAAAAGAAGATCAGTCGAAAAAACAATCGAGCAACAGAATAACATGAAAACGTACAATCAAAGGCTCACCCGTCATATTCCAACCCTCCCTAATCCAGTCACTATCAGTGTCCAGCGTCGACACCCGTACGAATACGTACCTCTTCTTCCATCCACGGTCGTTGTCCGCAGTATTTAAAACCAGGGTATGATCACCCTTGAACCTTGAAAACAAACTATAGCGACGGTACCGGTCATTCTTGACCTTATACGCCGTCAGAAGGTCCCTCACATTCATCGGTGGATTCCAGTTGGAGGTAAGTCGTTCGATGATCAAGATAACTCGCCAGAACTGGGGCATCAATTGCCCCGGCGAAAGATCAAATTCACACATGAACTCTTTGACTAAAGGCGAATATGGCCAGTGAAAGCCTATTTTGAACGGGTATTCGTATATAACAACGTACCCCTCGGGGCACATTTCCGGTCGAACCTTGCCAACCTTGCTTACGGTAATCCCCATGGGAATCCTCGCTAGACTTCTAAAGTCGTCGAGATCTTCTTCGTTTTTAATGGTGCTTCTAGGCTCTGTCCACATTGCCAGCCCCGTTAAATTGATTTGCACTTCTGAAAGGCCCCAGATATCCCAGTTTTTTCTAGGCTTTCTAGCGATAGACTTGCGCCGCATACGCAAACTGGAGAGTCGTATCTTATATGATCTCAGAAAAACTTAAATTAGGTCAAAGATTCTTGCAAGTTTTAATCGAACGGAAATCGCAAGAAAAGATCCATCATAATCTTTATTTATGCAGTCGATCATGTCAGGTCGAGCCCTTTGATGATCACCGCGTGCTCTCGTCTCTTCGTATGACCGCAGGGATCGTCGACACCTGTCATCAACAGCTGGTAAGCACAATCGTGTGTCATCATGACGTCACGATCTCGTTCCCTTTTCAACTTCTCGTTCAATTAAAGGCGAACCGGTCTAGTTCCACGACAACCAGGTAAATCCCTCAACCCAGGTCACAAGTCTTCGACAAGCAAAATTTAAAACTTAAACTTGACATTCAATTTTCAAATTTTGGGGGCAAACTGTTTGGGCAAAAAATCACGTCGCCCGACCACGACCAAAACAGGTAAGACGCATGTCTTAAGCTATATCTTGTATTAAGATAAGGTCTCAACAAGAACCCAGAAAACATCTGTCGTCTCCCGTAAAAGGTAAGTCGTACGTCCCCCATGACGCTCGACCATAGCATCGCCCGTCCCGTACGACCGTCACATAGAACCATGCGACCTCGACCAAACTAACGTTAACCATGACTGTTACGTTTGTTAAGTGTTTAATGCAGGAGTCAAAGTCATTAAGGAGCAACGGATATAACCGACGCAATCATCAACGATCGATAGCCGTAACGGACGAAGATCATCATGGATAATCACTCCGACAACCGTTACAGACCGTTGCAGTCGCTATAGCTGTTAAATGAAGCAATCAATGAGCTAATTAAAGATCCCGAACACTATAAATATCAAGCTCAATCAACATTTCAACACATCGAATATCCGGCGATTAACAACCGAAGCAATATTCAAGAACACCTGAAGTGAAGAACCATTATTCTAAGTATCGCTCTCGACGCACGACAACAGTCCTCGACCAGCAGTTCACACTTTGTATTCACACGACAAACACCTGTTTTATACTTTAAACATTTGTACTTTACATTTCGAAGCATTTCCTTCATTTGTATTGTAATCACTGTACGATCGACACCAGTATTCAAGGACATCGCCCCTTATTGGCGACCATAGTATAGCGACGACACCCACTGTCGTCCGCAGGTTTTTTCCTCGTTTGAGGTTTTTCCTGCGTCATCAAATCCCTTGTTTCTTTATTTTATTTATCATCGCACGTCTCGTCGAAAGATTCTTTCTTTAGTTGCTTAAGTCCACATCGACCTTAAGTTGTCCCTTTGGTGCGATTTTTGGCATTAACATCGTCCAGGCCACGTTTATAAGCTTCGATCGCGGTCTTGACGTTGCAGTTGCGAACACTGATCATCTCTGCATTGAACCTATTGAAATAGCTTCGAATAGACTCATTAGCTTTCTGCACGACATAATAAAGGTCACTGCTGGGAGAATTGATTGACCAACTCAGCGAACGACCCGTTGGACTTGGGTTTGAGATTGATCAACCATTGGAGGGCAGGACCAGTGAGAGTCGCCCCAAAGCTCTTGCACATGCATACTTCTTGATACATGTGTGGGATCGAGACCGTCCACATGAGCTGCTGACGCTGCGCGATGTACTCCGTTGGATCGGTCACCCTTGAATACTTGGGCGTGAAGGCGGGGATGTTGAATTTTTCGGGACGTCGACTGTCGTGATCTTGTTGATGAAAGGCGACGCCTGAAATCCTGAGCGAGGTTCAACGTCGACGGGCACGGCTGCCCCGGTTAGCTTAGCGAGCAGGGACAGGACACGCTCATCTTGATCTTCTAGCATCTTTAATCGCTGGGCGACGGGGTCGTTAGGATCAGGATTCGCACCTGCCAATGGATCAACTCCCGAACTGGTGCCATTGCCGTACGATGAGCCATCGGCGTCCCCATTAAAAGGGACAAAATGCGGCTGCGACCCATTCTGAAACGGCTGCGACCCATTCTGCATGGGTGGAGGTCTGATATACTGAGGAGGAATATGCCCAGACTGGGGATTTGGGTTGAACGATCCCGGCTGCTGGTTCTGCGCGAACGGTCCTGGCTGCTGATTCTGCATGAATGGACCTGGTCCTGGATTACGGACGAACGGAGCCGAACCAGGGTTATGGACGAATGGAGCGGATCCTGGATTCTGACCGAACGATCCTTGACCTGGATTCTGGACGAATAGTCTTGGACCGTTCTGCGGTCCGAAGGGATTCCTCAGCCGGGCGATTTCCTCAGCTGCTCTTCGACTCTGCTTAGCCATGGCATTGATTTGATTTCGCGCAACTTCCAACTCCTGGTACATCTGGGCAATGACATGCTCTGGATTTCCAGGGGCTGCCATTTTCCTGAAACAGAAAACAGAGGACACTACAAGAAATCGTTAGTAAAACGCACGTTTGTCGAAGATTTTACCTAGATGGGGCCCCACGGTGGGTGCCAAACTGTTAATGCCAAAAATCGTCCAGAAGGATAACTTAAGGTTGATTGTGGAGCTTTACAACTAAAGAAAGGAATCGTTCGACAAAACAGTGCGTTAAAGACAGAAAATGTAAAAGAGACAAAGATTTTGGTGACGCGGGAAAAACCTCAACGAGGAAAAAACCCGCGGACGACTGTGGAAGTCGTCGCTGCACTATGATCGTCAAACAGGGGCGATGTCCTTTGTTTCTGGTGTCGGGGATACAGTGATTACAATACAAATGACTTGAAATGTAAAAATAACAAGTGTATCGAATGTAAAACTAGTGTGTCGTGTGCTAAGACTGCTGGTCGAGAGTATAAGTCGTGCGTCGAGAGCGATCACTTGCGAGAGATTTCTTTGCTTCAGATGTTCTTGAGTACGCAGTGTGTGATTCAAAGTTCGATGTCCTCCGAATGATGACTTTGCCTTCAGATTTATAGTCTTCGGAATGCATTTAATGACTCCATGAATTCTTCTAGTAACGGTCGCAACGGTCTTTGTTGTTTAATGTTCATAACTGCTCTGTCGGTTTCGTCCGTTGGCCATAAATGTCGTTTGACCTGCATTAAATGAGGAAAACTTAACAGAAGAGTCGTATGTTAGTTGGTCGAGGTCGTGTGTTTTTACACGACGGTCGAGGTCGAGAGGTACGTTCGACTTTGGCTTTGGTCAAAGGACAAAATGCTTATGATTTGATTTGTGTTAGGGAGAAGTGTAATAAATGCTCTTAGTGCCTTGGTCGTAGTCGAGACCGGTGAAATTTTGCCCAAACAGTCATACCACCAAACTTTGAACCACAACAGAACTTCACCCACATGAGTTTCATTTTTCGAGCATACCCACAAAACCAAGGTTATCAGCACGGTGTCTAAAGGGTCCTACACATCCTTTATGCAAAACTGACCAAAACCCAAACAAGGTTGCCAAAATGAACGGTTACTATAAGCATTAGCAGAAGGTACCGCGTACCTCACCCTTAACCGAGGTTGCTTAACCATCCCAAGCCTAATGAGTTCAAGGTTTTTCAAGTGAAATACTTAACAATTATGCCAATCGAAATCTTTTTATAGAAATTTTCAACACAAAGGTTTTCATATCAGTTTAATTGTACACACAAAATCTACTACTATCAATTCGGTAGTTGTGCAAAAATGGACACACTCGTCCCATATAAGAAAATCACGTTGAAAACTATTTCTTCACAATTTAAGTTGTTAACAAAACGCAAAAACATACTAAACAACTTCTTTGAAATGGGCCGCTACAGTCCCAGTATGGATTGATTTATGGCATGCACGTAAAGTAATTTCCTACTTCAAATAATGCACAACAAAAGGTTTGTACGTACTTCAAAAGGAGTTTAAACGTCATCTGACTCCCAAAAATTCCCTTTTTTTTACCATCAAATGACATGGAACAAAATTTACCAATAAAGTCCGCACACGTCAGACTATTTCACAAAAATGGTGAAACGACCCATAAATATACTTTGGTCAAAACATAAAATGATTTGTGTCGGTTCCAAGTTTAAAGACAACATTTAATACGTTTTCACCATTCGGAGGTATCGACTAAAATATCGTGAAGGAATCTCAAATTGGAGTATGCATGCAAACTTGTAACACTTTCCTAGTGGTTTTCCAGAAATAAAATTACATGCAATAGGGGGTCCATACTAATTTTTCAAAGAAGGAAATTTCATTAAATCAAGTTTCAAAATTTTCCCATTTAGTCATGTAATGACATAGGAGTAAAACATCTTTGACACAACTCACATACATTAATGTATTTTCTCAAAACTTAGGAAAATTTTAAGCGCTTGTAATTGATTGACACCAAAAAATTTTAAATCGACTTCAAACTTCGAATCATACAAACAGTGCGCCTTAATGTTCCAAAAACTTAATAATTCCACGCACTCTGGGTTTAGACAAATAATTTTCCAAAGTCCCATCACGGAGTATTTACACCAAGGTTTTACACTCGCAATATAAAACATTAAAATGTCAATGCTTAAAATTTGCTCATTAAAAATACCCAAAATACACATTTTCTCCAAAACCTAAAAGGTTTACAATTTTCCAAATGTTCATCAAGTCAAAATTGACCAAAGTTCAACGACTCACACATTTGTGTTTTCAAAATGTTTCGTATCGTAAATCATGCATGGTCCCCACAACACTAAAACATATTTTGACCAAATGACCTTCGTTTATGCAATAACTAAATAAAACATTTTCAATCACGATTCATTTATCACAAAGTCGAGGATTGGTGGCTACCAAGTTATGCATACCCTTAGATCAATACCATGCATTTGCGTGAAATGATGATAAAATAACCAATTAACCAAAAGCGCATAAAGCAAATTGTTAAGAAATACTATCAGGATGTTCTTTCATGGATTACTCACGCCACGTATAAATCAATCCGTACATTGAACAGGTAGTAACGAAATGTACTAACACAAATCTTTAAAAGAGAAGTAAGCGACACCAAAGTTCCAAAACATTCCTTTTGGTCGCCTTGCGGCATGAAATAATATTTCTCAACAAAACTCGATGAGACAAAATGCCCAATATAATCCAAAATTAACACACGTAGTAACTAAAGTATGCGCATTACATAATTGCACTCACACGACACAAAACATCGTAAAACGATACTCCGTAAAACTCTATGGGCTCAATGGCCTCAAATCAACCAAATGACGCCAAACCTTTTGCCTCCAAAAATCAAATTGCATAACGCAAAATCACGACTAAAATGTCGAAATTCCGAAAATTCTCTTTTTGTTGTATCGCCATATAAACAACACTGTTCAGCAAAAGTCGCATAAATAAATTTCCCAATAAAACTTGACATAGACATAATGGAAGATAACTTTCCGTCTCAACCTTAACATATGTGGAGGAGATCCAATGTTAAGGTCATAAGCCGTAGTTACTTGTCCAACGTCCTAAATAGCATTAAAATATGGATATCCCTATATCCAAAAGTAACGTTGAACAACAACAAAATAAAGCGAGTCCCGACAAAGTTTGTAATTCCGCAATAAAATAATTTCATGCATGTTCAAAACCATGATTTAAAATCTTGTGTGTGCTAAACGTTTTCCGAGATTTTGTAACGCAATCCACATGAGGAATTGAAACGCAAGAAATAACCGATGCAATTTATTTAAAATAAATTTCGTGCATGAATTTAGTCGGCACTCAACGACTCAAACCACACTCCTCCACGTTCCTCCGGTCACAATATCGTCATCCGGATTCTCAAACATCCTAAAACAATTGAAAGTTACATCGATTAACCTCGCGATTTCTTCCCGAATTAAAATCGATTCAATAAGCCTATGGTTCTATTCCAACCATCAACTTCGACCCGAAATGGTCCACTTAAAGCAATTATCATGCCTATTCTCACTCCTCGTGACTAATGCTAGAATCGTCAATCTCTTCCAACAACTACTCGCTTAGAAACTCTTCACTACCCCAACGGTCATCACATTAAAGTAGTTCAAGTATGCACATGTAACTAGTAAGTTCACCATGACACTGGCCAGGTGTCATTATGAACGCACCGTACATGCTTATCCTTGCTACTCTCAACGTGATTCTCGTTTCTAGCAACTCCATCGACCTCAAAACATCCTATCTTAAAGTGCCTAACGGTGAAATCTCACTTTCATTTACTTAAAATAACGCTAGTTTGGGTCTAGGTATCCAAAATCAACACCTAATTCTCTCAAACTTATGCTCTGATACCAACTTGTAACACCCTCGAATTAGGAAAGAGTAACTAATTAAAATTTTCGATAATACATCCGACATAATAGGATTTCTTCCTCTAATCCAATAGGTAAAATACCTCAAATTACAATCTATGGTTAACCTCAAACAAAATACAGTTCAAGTCTTGTTACAAAGACTATAACTACAACGGGTGCTACTTAACTCAAGTACAAGTTGCTAATCCCAAAGAAGAATGCGGAAAACTTCACTTAAGCTATTCACTTCTCGAGCACTTTACTAGCACACGACCTCTCATACGTGTCACTAGAACTACTCCCAACCTGAGACCTGTTGCACATGCCGACAAATAAAAAGGGTTAGGCTAACGCCTAGTGAGTTCAAGAGTTTATAGCATGATTTAAATAATTCTTTAAATGAAAGTTTGCGACTTAGATTATCATTTCCAAAAGAGTTTACAAAAAGGATATAAACGACTCATTTTCCAACGCACACAAAATCTATGAGAAAAGTTCCCAAAATGTATAAAGCGTTTTCTAAAATGAATTCCAACTCCAACTCACTCAAAACGTGCTTGGACGTTAAATATCCCAAGAAATATAAACGTGGTCAAAACTCCAATATTTAAAACATCCAAATAGGATGAGGCATAGAACTCTGCCAATAAACCATAAAGACATTTCATATAAATAAAGAGCGTCACCGAAAATATGGATAAAAGTAACTACCCAAAAACAACACCTTTCGGTGACGGGGGAGACCCGATTCCATCGAAAGTGACGGGCACATAAAGTTAGGCCACTTATGATGTTACTGGATTACACCTCAAGTCCCGGTCTTAGTTCCCATGCCATAAAGACATCACAACCTCAAACCTTTCCCCATGCCTTTATTGCATACCCCGTCGAGTTACACCTCAAGGACTTATGGGACCATATTGCCTATCCAGTCTAGACGAGTTACACCTCAAGGACTTCAATGTCCCTTATTGCATACTCGCTAGTGGCCCCCACGGCCTAACGCATATAACCATGCGTTCCCATAGTCCACTCCTCGTGCACAAAGAGATAGACCATCAAATAAAGACTGACTTACATGCCTATGGATCCAATGTAACACAGTCTACAAAACATGCTCAACCCGGAATGACTAAAACACCCAACATGTAAATATCAATAATGTGCAATAATATGCAATGTGTCGCAACAAATGCAAATCATAAATAAGACTCCACATTAATCCATCAAAATCGGACAAAATGTCCCTAAGACTTCCTTAAAGCCAAAACCGAGCAAAATGCTCAAAACTCATTAGACCCATAAATAACGGTCATCATAGCATAAAATGCATTTAAATCATGTTTAGGTAAACATGTACCCCAAAATCATCGTTAACCCAAAACTCTACACAGGTTAAAAACAAAGGGTTTCCCCAAATGGACTCATACCCTTTATAATCCTCAAAATGACCCATGACACTAAAATGTGCTTTTTCCCAAATGGTTTATAAAATCAGTTACCCAACATGAAAGAAAACCATTGAATGAACTCTATTTGAGCAATAAATCATTTGAAGACATACTCATGATTTCTACACATTAAAATATTCAAAAATCCCAAATATGGGTGTTTTACAAACTTTATAAAGTTAAACACTTGAAAAGGGTCAAACTTACCAAATAACTCAACCATTGATAATTTTAAGTAAAACACACAAATACATGGAAAAATACATTTTTGGCATGTACAAAGTTTTCACAAAGCAACTTGAACTCACCTTTCTAGATTTAGGCTAAATCTAGATTTTTTCCCAAACGTATGCTCCTTTGAAGAAACTTGAATCCTCAAGCCAAAACTTCCAAAAACCTAGATCCATAAGTTTCCAACCATCAATAACCACATTTAACCATTTAGAATTGTTCCCCAAACATCAACCATCAAAATCTCCATTTATACCCAAAACCTCAATTTGACCTAACTTTTCTCAAAATCATCCAAACCGAAATTGGAGAAACAAAACACTAGGAGATCATCAATGAAACATTTATAACTCATAATGAAGCTTGTAAATGGAAGAAATGAACTTACCACTTAGGTTTTGATGAAAACCTAGAATACCCCAAAAATCTCTAGTGTTGTGGATGAAACTTGATCTTGCATCAATAAATGAAACCACTAGCATAAAATGGAGAAGGAACACATTAATCTCCATGAAAAAGCCCCAAAATCAATTAGGGTTTGTGAGGGAAAGAGGGGAAACGATTTGGAGAGAAGAGATTTGAGAGTGAGAAATGAGAGACTTACCACCACCAAACACCCTTGAATCTTCCAATGAACTTCAAAACTAACACTTTATCCTTGAAAAGCTCTAAAAATCGAAACGATGGCACTTTGAACCGCTAAAAACGGAGGTGAAATGAGTGAGATACGAGGAAATGAAGTTTAGGGCTAAAAATCCCGTATTTATGCTCCAGGTACCCGACAGCTAAAGTGACGTGCGAGAGTGACACAAGTGTCACTTTCTCTGGGCACTCTCGCCGTGGTCAAATGGCTCTCGGTACAAAACCGGCGAGAGTGACACAAGTGTCATTTTCGCTGGTCACTTTAGCCGAGATTGTACCGAAAGTTCTTTTGGCCATAACTTCTTCGTTTTAGCTCCGTTTTCGCTCCGAAAAGGCCCATTGGATTCGTATTTGAATTCTCCATCCAACAAGACTATAAAATGTAATCCAAAATCCTATTTTTCATATTTATCTTAAAAGTTCCAAAAATCGGGATGTTAGACTAATCTTACCTATCATCTTGTGCACATTAGCAATGGAGTGATTGTCCATTAGCTATGGAGTTGTATATTTCCTTTCCCTCGTGTCGCAGCAATAATTTTAACTCTAAGGGCCGTTATTGTGATCACAACTTCAACACCTGGGATGTAAAGACAAAGGAGAAAACCAAATATTCAACAAAACTAAAAGGCAAGTACAAAAACTCTTCCTGCAACTACAGAAGAATAAAAGAGCAAAACGATGGATAGGAACCAAGAGAATCATTACCTTGATGGAAGAGAAGGATGGAACACACACTGAATCAAGAACCCTAACAATGGATTCAGACGTCGATCAAACAAGCATCGAACGGGGATTCAGGCGTCGATCAAACAGGCGTTGAACATGGATATTCAGGCGTCGAATAAGAACAGGGTCGTAGGAAATCAATTTAGGAACATGCATGTATATGATTGATTCCATAGATGTAGAGAGCTTCAATTGTCATCTTGGGAAATTAGTTTAGGAGAGGATGAAGAGTCATTAGGAATGACAGAATTTTTGTCTACTTTTTTAAAGCAACGACAAGTTGTATGTTTGGGAATATTTTCAAAATTTATACAAGTCTTTCTTGTTTTAGGTTGAGTCTTAAGAAAAGAGAAAAGCTTATTTTGGTAGGTTTCACCTTGTCCCACATAGACGAAAGAGTGAAACATAAGTGGGTATATAAGTGAAAGTATTTTCTATATATTAATTTAATATATTGGAATTGGTGAGGGCCCACAAGGATGCAACACACCCTTACACGCATGCATTCGCTCAGTCGCAATGGTTAATTAAATGTGACGTTTAGGTTTAAAAGATACCTATTCAAAACATCGTGCAAAGTGACAATTGTTACAAAACTATCAATTCATGATGGTTCAAAGGGCTATTAGAAAATGCATGTATATATCCCCCTATTATACCATATTATTATTATTATAAGTTGTGTTGCTATAGAAACACAATTTTTCTAGTTCCTAGAAATCTTTGAAAACTCAATAGTTCACCCTAAGTGTGGTGTTGGTAATTATTCTACATATGTTGCTTCATTGTATATTGGGAAGCAATTCGCCATAAATCCAAAGCACTATGTTCTATCAAATGGTGGGGACGAAATTACTTGAATGATAGAAAAAAACTCATCTTGAAGCAATAAGTAGTAGATTTCCTTTAATCGTTTTATACCTCTAGTGTAGAACCCCAAAAATAACATTGTACACGGTGGTTCTTGTATTGTAATTAAGAGATTCTAAAAATGATGCTTAATATGTGATTAGGGCATCTCCAATGTAATTCTCTATTTTACTCTCTATTATAGAGTAAAAAATAAAAGATTTGTTATGTCTTCTCCAATCTATTACTCTATTTTCTTCTCTAAAAGAGAATATTTCAAGTATATTCTCTTTTCTACTCTAAAAAAATAAAGATTATGAATAGTGTTTCTCTATATTTAGAGAGTTACTATTCATTTCTCTATTATTTTGTAGAGTACAATAGAGGGTTCATTGGAGATGTTTTAGAGACTAAAATAGAGGTAGACAGTAAAATAGAGGGTTCAATGGAGATGGTCTTATGCTTTGTATCACATGTGATCTTGGGAACTTTTTGCTTTCTCGCAAATAGAGAGAGGGAGAATGGGAGAGAAAGAGAGAGGGAGGGAGATTTGTCGTAATTTGCCACACACTGGAATTGTTGGGTCTTGCCTTAACTTTTAAGTCTTTAGGCTTAACCTTACCGTCGTGCTACGTTTCATATATCCTTTAGAATGTCGAGTAAACCATGTGAAATATATGTACCATGTTGGTTGCAAGACTTGAATCCATAATCATCGGACCTACTGAGTCTTGAGTTATGGGACATAGAGATTTTGGTTCTAATGTTCAAAAGAAAATTAACAATAGAAAACAAGTATATATATATATATATAGGGTCCCGTTCTTTTGTTAACCGTCTAATTAGTGTTAACCATGTTAACTTTTTTGGACCAATAGAAATCAAGATAGGTTACTGGTTTGATATGGGTAGTTTAGGAATTTCAGAATTTTAATTATTTATGGGTTATTTACTTTCCTAATTTCATGCACAAGATATTTTTGGTAGTTATTAATGATAATCTTAATCTTTTAAAACCAATTTTCATTTTTGGTAATTATTAATGATAATTTTAATCATCTAAAACTCATTTTCAAACATAATCTTCATCTTCACATTCCATAGATTTTTTTCACGTTTTTTTTTGCATAGATGCACGATTTCAAACTACATATATGCACATCATAGAAATGCATATATGCACTGTAACGTCCCAGATTTCACAGCAGGCAAACAACCACAAATAAGCATTCGAATTACATAAACCTTGTCTTTACATCATCAATAATTCATACTAAACAAAATTGACAGCGGAAGTCTCTAAATCCACAGCCGAGAGCTATTCTATAGTCATCATAGCCAAAACTTGAAGTTACTCTAAGCTTCAAGTACTTCTTATCGCCTCCTAGTTCTTACTGGAAGAACCCTTAACATGCTTACCTGAAAATGGTTTAGTTTTGAAAGCGAGGGTTAGACCAAAAGGTCTAGTGAATTCCCTCCGTAAAAGAACATGTATAAACAATATGAAATCCTTTCGTTAAAATGCATCATAAATCATCACATATGGTACTGCACTGTGTAATTGATCCCTTAACCATTCGCGATCGGGGCCCAAGCAGACTCCCCTTTTGCCCTCTCGTATCGGGGCCCAAGCAGACTCCCCGATACCCGCCTAGGAGGAAACGAATTCCAACCTACCGTCTCGTCAAACATATCCAAGGGATCATCAGATCCCGAGGCTCATTGATCCCACAGTACAGACCGACATCACATAGCATGCACATACGTTTCATAAAAGCATTTGACTCTTTATAAATCATGCGCATCATTTCAACATATCAAACATTCCTTTTCCTTCCATGCATATCATTTCATAAATATTTCATGCTTGTTAAAACCATGATCAGTAAAAGAATCATTTAACATTTGCGTCGTAAAAGAGGTTTAGGGAACTCACCTTGATTGACGTACACCGCACCTCTTAAATACTGCCAAGCTAACCCAACCGAACACCTAAGGCAATAGATCCACATCAGATAAATAGTTCAGACCTACTGTCCGGATAGCCCTTTCCGGACACAACACCCTTTTTCGGACAATCACCTTTTCCGGACAATCACCTTTTCCGGACGCACCATTGTCTGGACACACGACAATCCGGACGCTGGACTTATCCGGGAAAGACTACCCGGACACTAAACTTATCCGGAAATTTCAGCTACCCGAATACTAAGAAATACCCGGACACCCTCACGGGGCTCTTACCCGGACACCATCGAAGGCTGGTGTCCGGAAAACACGGCTGTTCGAGTTTAATAATTCTTAAACTGATTTCTAACCCGATTTTAGGCATTAGTTTGATTAGATAACCTCAAGGGTTCATTCACTAACCCCAAACACTCACTTAATCCATTTATAACCTCTAAAATCGTTTCATTAAGACCAAAACCCATAAAACCCACTTTTTAGGGAAAATGGGGAAAGCTTAAGAAATCACTAGTTTCAATCATAGAATCCAAGCTAAAGAAGAAGGGAATGCTAAATTACACAGAATACGAACTTAAGAAGGATTACCTGATTGATTTCTCCTCTCTATTGCCTCCTTCTTCTTCTTCTTCTTCTTCTTCTTCTTCTTCCTTCTTTCCTTGCTTCACGTCACCACACACACACAAGACCAAAAATACTTATTTGCAAATGGGGGCTGCCCTAAAAGTTTGTGCATATAAATACCTTTCACAAAATACAGAAATGGTCCCTCAACTTAACTTTCATTTATTTCACTTTGGCCACCAAACTCTAAAACCTACTAGAATTTGGGTTGTTACAACACTCCCCCCTTAAAAGAATTCCGTCCCCGGAATTCCTCATTGGAAAAGATGCGGGTATCTTGCCCACATCAAAACCGACACTTCCCAAAGCAAAGCTATATCTGACTCAGTCAACCATCTCATCAGACTCGAAACAAGGAACCTTGGGTGCATTCCCTTCAGTTCTTACGGTACTCTAACTCGTAGGCTACTGTTCCTACTCGGTCGATCTTGACTACAGAAGATTTACTAAGGCTTCTCATGCATCAACACTTCCTTTAAGGAGGAACTTTGGTAAATCCTCTGCCACAACACGAGATTCATTTACTAAGAGACGGACACACACTTGACCGCTTGACACAAATCCAAACCTGAACGTCCCGACAACTCACAACCCAGAGTTCCTTCATCGAAATACAAGCAATCCTAGATTACTTCTCCTAATCAACAATCGACTATGCGGATAACATTTCCCTTTCTCGGACCACCACGACTACAGCTCGTCAAGCATTTCTTACATCCTCACCACTTCATCACTCCATCCTTGTTCGTAACCCAGGGTAGGAACCTTCAAACCTAACGTTGAAGTGTTCACCTACTAGAATTAAACTTATCCTGAAACACATCAAATCCTCGCTGATTACCCCGTTCGTTCGGTCATAAAACATAACTCCGGTTACCCTCACCCAACTAGGAGGAATAACCATGGTCACACCATGCTATTCTCACTAGCTTAAACACTATACGACCAAATCGTTTACACATTTCTCACAAGGTCACTAACTTAACTCATTTAGTTGTCTCATCCACTTCTCCCCTGCACAAAAACTTACACAATTTTCTTCCTCAAAATTCTTTCCAACGGTTCGCACACTATCAAGGACAATCTACACAATACTGTCAAGTGTACTACTTCCAATTTACTCACTTGTTCCGACATACTATCTACACCTTCCCCACGTTAGCGTGGAGCACTGCTCACCACACATTACTTGCCCCTCTCTCCCGACCTTTCCACATGTTGCTATCGCTTTCTCATTACTTACATAACCAAACAGTTGCACCAAGATCTTATCTTAAGGCATTCAACCAAGCCGTCTTGAAACAAGACCAGTGTTCGACGTCACTACACATTCTTTAATCTCCAACTTTTACCTTCTCATACATTTCTCTCACACATAAGCAACAATTCACATTCTTTAAGAATTTCACATCAATCCCACCACATTCTGACTAACACAACCCTCATCCTCTTTAACTTCCAATGACCCCGAAGTGTTCCTTAGTGACGTCCCCTATTCACTCTAATAATCCACCCCCTTGGATTACCTATTACAAACAGATCTATTAATTCAAGAACACCCCGAAACTTGGGTTCCACAATTCTTTCGACTAACCACTGTGATCATAAAATCAGACAGATATACATATACCGTCATCCCGGCTTTCTTACTTAGATTTACCTTAAATAATTCTTTAACAATCAGTGTGTTAGTCTCAATAACACTTCCCCAAAATTGTAACACGTCCTGTAATAACATATGAACGTCATTACTTAACAAATCTATAAAATTTAAATCAACCAACCAAAGGCTTATACCTCTATCATGACATTTCAAATCAACTAACGATCATACTACTATTCCGACCCACAATCATCATCACGTCATTGCTTAAACATAACCAAAATTTCCAACTATTTTCTTTTAGGATCATTCCCTCACGCATAAGGAACAATTTTCATTCTTTAACGATGTCTCCTCTACTATACTACAGCTTGACTAATCTATTCATCATTTTCTTTAAACTTACTTCTGCCCTCAAGAATATACTTAACAACATACGTAACCACAAAGCTTGGTCTCATAGATGGGCAATCACCCAATTCTGCCCCCGGCATTCCATCTCGATAACAGTTAAAATAAACACCAACTTACAAACCACGTACTTCAACAACTAGGATTGCAAAACGTACACTCTATCCGAAATCCCTAAAGGACTTCCTCCTAATCCTTCATCTTTCTAACATTACCTTACTACATCATCGGCTGACACAGAAAGCTTGACAAATACTGTCACTGCACATCCTTACACTCTTTGCCCATAACATGACACTGCAGACCAGATCTCTCATGATCATCCATACACAGTTTAAACTCGCCCTCAAAGTTACATGCATGAAATCGAGCCTATCTCGCTACTTAGTCCTTTCGCAACTTGCTGACTATAACTCACGAGTTCTCAATTAGTTCAACCCAGACATTCTAACTAGCTCTTTACGATTCGAGCTTTTACGTAAGCTGGACACAGTCCCTCACTAAACGATAAGGTCTACACACTCGCTTCGCTCGCGCTACTTACCTCATCATTAGATGAACCCTCCATACTTCACGAATAGAATGCTTAATCAAAACAATAACTTCTCTTACTAATTTAACACCTCTACAAGATGTTCTATCAACTTACACTCATCTGGATTGAGTCTTCGGCCTCGGCCAACATACACCGTTGCCGACTTCAACACAAAAGACACTCTTAACTACTTCCTTATCCTATCCTTTAACATGAGTTCCTTACGAGACCTATTCCTCCCTACACATCATAGTTAACTTTATAATCCGTCGCCTCTATTTCGAAACTTACTCATGTAACATCAATATTACAAGCTCCCTTAGAAACCCATGGCCCACACCGTGGACCTTTCATTCCTGCCTCACAACACTACTCATGAAGAGTTGCTAAGACCAATACCTTGATGACTCCTAGTCCTTCCTCTGGACACCATCGCCCCTCGGCAACTGTGTTCTCAGTCACCGGGCAAAGGTACAGACCCTCGTACACCTGACACAAAAATCCATTTCCGACTCTTCCAAGGTCCAACTCTCCCCTTAAACGCAAATACCAAAACTACTTACGTTCTCCCTTGACTCGACCAACGCCTCTCCGCTCTTGGAGTTCTTCCTTAGCCTAAGACGTAATACCCTACGACCTAGTAGGTTCATAGCCTTCATGCATGACAATACAGTAAATAAATCTTTTCGCACATTTCATCATTTTAAATAAACAACGTTTGGAAAATACTTGGGTACACATGACCCCATCACTCTTATAACTACAACGCCCTGCACAACGATTCGAGAATCGTTTGCATACATCTTTCCGTGAACCTTAATCTTACTCAATTCCGAACAATGTTATTACGGCAGTAATACGTTGAATGAAAATCCTTTCATACGACACAATTTCGAAATAAATTACTGACACCAAGTAAATCAGTCGGTTCTCACACTCTTTTATATGATATCAATCGGTTAAAAAATTTATTTGATTGTAAAAGTTTTGCTGGCACACGTCTTCTCGACCTTTTGTAATGATTTAACTTATCATGAAAAGTGTGAAATACCTTGCAATCGTTAGGCTCAAAATTTCATTGTGCAATGTGAATGAAATCACCTTTTCTTTAAACATACGCTTGCACATTCTGACTCCTTTTCGATCAAAATTGATATTTACACATTTAATTTAAATCGTGAAAATTTTCATGTTATATTTAAGAAAGCTATGCATGAAACCCTACTTGCAATTGAAAGCTACTCACCCTAGCAAGGTCAACCGCTTCACCCACGCAACTTATCCTTGACACTCTTCCTTCGACCAAGGGTCGCCCTCTCGATCAAGCACTAACTTGATGTACATGCGTTCCACATCTCACTTACTCAACCATGTCACACTATTTTCTCTTTGATCGACTGTCTCACCTTCTACTTCTACATGCTTTCAATTCACTATAAGTACCTTATTTCATTTATCCTGCCAATGAAAAGCTAGACTAAAAAGTCAGGGCTCCATTGATACTTTCAAGGTTTTGACACTATTCGATCTTACCCTCCCAACTGATCTATCCCATGGTTTCTATAACTAGGACTCTCCCGAAACTGGAGTCTTACTCAAACTCAAACATTCATCCTCTCCGAATCCACGAAGAGCTACCTCTAGACGACTCATAACATTCTTTACAACGTTTCTTCTCTACGATGTCTACATACATCACATCATAATGACTCTTACACGACACTTCCCCAAACAATGGAGTTCGGTCTATCCCTCACGGATCTTGCTGACCTGTTCCTCAACGCTCTCCCATCCATAGCGCTAAACTGAAAGAAACCGATAGTTAATCCTTACTAGACGTGACACAACAAATTTGCTATAAGTAAGGTATTGTAAGCACGCACATCTACCTGTAAGTTCGTAATTACACTGGCCAGGTGTAATCCCAAACTTACCTTACACGTTTGTCCTTGGCACCTTATTCCTAAGCGCATTTATAGTGATTGTTCCTAGAGGCAATCCTATGTCTCGGATGTGTTCCTCATCTTACAGTTTAAGTTTAGGCCCAAATGGTCACCTAAATCCCTTAAACTAAGGCTCTGATACCATTTGTAACGTCTCAGATTTCACAGCAGGCAAACAACAACAAATAAGCATTCGAATTACATAAACCTTGTCTTTACATCATCAATAATTCATACTAAACAAAATTGACAGCGGAGGTCTCTAAATCCACAGCCGAGAGCTATTCTATAGTCATCATAGCTAAAACTTGAAGTTACTCTAAGCTTCAAGTACTTCTTATCGCCTCCTAGTTCTTACTGGAAGAACCCTTAACATGCTTACCTGAAAATGGTTTAGTTTTGAAATCGAGGGTTAGACCAAAAGGTCTAGTGAATTCCCTCCGTAAAATAACATGTATAAACAATATGAAATCCTTTCGTTAAAATGCATCATAAATCATCACATATGGTACTACATTGTGTAATGGATCCCTTAACCATTCGCGATCGGGGCCCAAGCAGACTCCCCTTTCGCCCTCTCGTATCGGGGCCCAAACAGACTCCCCGATACCCGCCTAGGAGGAAACGAATTCCAACCTACCGTCTCGTCAAACATATCCAAGGGATCATCAGATCCCGAGGCTCATTGATCCCACAGTACAGACCGACATCACATAGCATGCACATACGTTTCATAAAAGCATTTGACTCTTTATAAATCATGCGCATCATTTCAACATATCAAACATTCCTTTTCCTTCCATGCATATCATTTCATAAATATTTCATGCTTGTTAAAACCATGATCAGTAAAAGAATCATTTAACATTTGCGTCGTAAAAGAGGTTTAGGGAACTCACCTTGATTGACGTACACCGCACCTCTTAAATACTGCCAAGCTACCCCAACCGAACACCTAAGGCAATAGATCCACATCAGATAAATAGTTCAGACCTACTGTCCGGATAGCCCTTTCCGGACACAACACCCTTTTCCGGACAATCACCTTTTCCAGACAATCACCTTTTCCGGACGCACCATTGTCCGGACACACGACAATCCGGACGCTGGACTTATCCGGGCAAGACTACCCGGACACTAAACTTATCCGGAAACATCAGCTACCCGGATACTAAGAAATAGCCGGACACCCTCACGGGGCTCTTACCCGGACACCTGCAACCTACCCGGACACCATCGAAGGTTGGTGTCCGGAAAACACGGTTGTTCGAGTTTAATAATTCTTAAACTGATTTCTAACCCGATTTTAGGCATTAGTTTGATTAGATAACCTCAAGGGTTCATTCACTAACCCCAAACACTCACTTAATCCATTTATAATCTCTAAAATCGTTTCATTAAGACCAAAACCCATAAAACCCACTTTTTAGGGAAAATGGGGAAAGCTTAAGAAATCACTAGTTTCAATCATAGAATCCAAGCTAAAGAAGAAGTGAATGCTAAATTACACAGAATACGAACTTAAGAAGGATTACCTGATTGATTTCTCCTCTCTATTGCCTTCTTCTTCTTCTTCTTCTTCCTTCTTTCCTTGCTTCACGTCACCACACACACACAAGACCAAAAATACTGATTTGCAAATGGGGGCTGCCCTAAAAGTTTGTGCATATAAATACCTTTCACAAAATACAGAAATGGTCCCTCAACTTAACTTTCATTTATTTCACTTTGGCCACCAAACTCTAAAACCTACTAGAATTTGGGTTGTTACATGCACGTCATAGAATTGCATATATGCACATATTAATACTGCATATATGCATACCTTAGAACTGCATATATACACATCATAGAATTGCATATATGCACATCAGTTGAATATATGAAGATAAAAAATGCATATATGCACAAACATAAATCTATGTAAAATTACATATATGCACAACCATAACTATGTGTAAACCATAATCTATGTAAAATTGCATACATGCACAACCATAAATTTGTGTAAACCATAAATGTATGTAAACTTGCATATATGCACAACCATAAATTTGTGTAAACCATAAATGTATGTAAACTTGCATATATGCACAACCATAAATTTGTGTAAACCTGCATATATGCACATAAACATATGCATATATGCACATATGCACATAAACAAAATTGCATATATGCATATTGTACACCAACAACATGCATATATGCATATTGTACACCAACAACATGCATATCAGAGAATAGCATATATGCACATTAGAGAATTGCATATATGCAGTAACTAACGGTATGGTTGATTTACTGCAAAACAACATCAAAACTATAAACCCAAATCTGATTTACTGCAAACCAACATCAAACTATAAACCAAAAGTCTAATCCAAAACTAATTTACTGCAACATTAAAACATAGAAAAACCCACAAAATGGAAAGAGAGATTGGAGATTGGGTTTGAGGATTGGATGCAACTGAAATTGGGGTTTTTTCTTGGTGAAATGGGGGATGGAAGACGATACAGATTCACCTTTTTGTTGGTTTTCGCCGGAAAGATAGCGCTGGTGGATCACCGGTGGGGCATCGCCGGTGATGATAATGGTGGAGAACACCTCTGGCGGCCATCTCCCTCACAATTTCGATTCCACAACCGTCAGCCCTGTCGATTTCAGTCCTGATTTTCTCCATCCCCATCGATTTCACGACCACAAACTCCAAGTGCAAACCAGAACCAATCTCTTCTCTCGAATTGCACATTCCAGCGGCCCCAATCGACCACCAAGACCACCAGCGCCGACCACCGCAGCAAGAACCACAGACCACCAGCGCTGACCACCGCAGATCCCACTCCCTCCTCTCGATTTCTTCAACCCCTGCCACCATCGACATCCACCCAGCCGTTGTCACCACCATCGCCCTCAACCACCATCGCTCGGTGATTTGAAGAAAGATGCTTACAGAAAAACAGGTTGCAGGCCAGCTTTGATTGATCCAGTTTTGCTTTCAAGAAAAGAACATGTTTTTGGTAAGAAAAAGTTCTCAACAAGATTGAAACTCCATGAAAAAGGACGAGTTCATGAGATTTCGAAAGAGAGAGAGAATGTGTGGAGAAAGAGAGAATGTGTGGAGAAAGAGAATGTGTGGAGGTCCTTAAATGTAGGGATTTAATGTATTATTTCCTTATCTGATAGTTTCCAACATTTGTTAAATGACAATACTACCCCTATGCATATATGCTTCAACTTAAATCAGCCATGTGTTTATTTTAATTATGAATTAAAAAATGATTTTAATCTTAGCCATTGATTTTGATGATTAATGGTCCAGATTAGTTAATAAGGTTAACACTAAAAAGATGATTAACAAAAGAAGGGCCCTATATATATATATATATATATGAAATAGACCAATAATTTTAGCTTCATTTATTCTTATAAACATAACAACAAAAACAGACAATCCTCACATCACATAAGATCTTCCCTACTGCTACATATATTACGCTGAAGCACTGCACTGGAAAGTGACTTCTTCCCAGCAATTTTGATACACTAAGGGGCTGTTTACTAGTTGCTGACCAGGCTGACCCGGTCAGCAAATCTGACTCGGTCAGCGGTCAGCGTGTTTATCAAATCCCGAATCTGATCGAGATCTGACCGAGATCCTGACCGAGATCTGACCGAACCAGCTTCAAAATTATGCTGACCCGAGTCAGTTTCTTTTTTTCCCATGGTTGCCCCCTTTTGTACCAGAAGAACAGTAATCAAAACACAAAATCAAACTATCAAACCCATGAAGAAATAATCATTTTCTCCCAGAAATACAAGTCTTTTTCTACTTCTTATCAACACCCAAATCTTGAAAAACTCATGTGAATGGATTCGTTTCTAATCTTGAAGAACAGTGATTAGGGTATCGAATTTCTTGAAAGAAAAAAAAAAGAAATTTTTACGGGTTTATTTGGAATGGGTGGAAGAAAATGGCAAAGATCGAATTTAATCCCATTTGCAGTGTTTAATCTGTTATTCTTGTGGTTGGTTTCTGGTGAAGTTGTTGATTTTTCAGAGAAAACTGACTTTTGGAGCTCAAGAACGCCATTTCTTATCCTTACAATATGCTTTCAAGCTGAAAACCTGCAAACCCTAATCACTGTTCTTGGTTTGGTGTCAAAAGTGATAAAGAAGAAAAGGGAGTTTCTTGAAAGAGAGAGTAAGGAGAAATGGAGGATAAAGACAAAAGTGAAATGGGTTTGAAGTCTTTTGAATTACTGTGCTACTCCAAAGACAAAGCCTTTATTTTTCTTTCTATAGAGTAGATTACTCTTGTAGTCCCTATAGTTAAATATTATATAAAAAGGAGTACATAGCAATTATTTAAATATGATTTTTTTTCATCCATTAAATGATTTGTAATAGAAATAATTACATTTAATTTAGCATATAATTATAAAAGGGTTAAAATGACCATTTTTTGTCGGTAAGCACTTACCAAAATATACTTGGTAAACACTCTTACCCGGACAACACTTACCGGGGACAGCACTTACCCGGGACAGCACTCTTATCTGGACAGCACTTACCCGAAAAGAGTTGGTAAACGGCCCCTAAGATTCAACATCCCCACCCCAACCCTAACCAAATTTACCAAAATACCCCTATGCCATATCGTAAAACAACCCCGTCATTGTCCAAGGGCCATATGGTCATTTCACCACGACCAATAATACATCGTACCCTATACCTACATAAGTCGATACATTGAGATTGGGTAAGCGATTTATTAGTGTATATATCCAGAAACCTATGAGTACCATATCTTATATTAGAAAGCAATTTTGTAGCAAAAGTTACTCGTCATGATCCTTGTTTGATTGATTGTCGGATATAATCTTTTGAATCAACTCGCTCGTCTCCGCTTCGGACATTCGATTTGCTGCTCCGCTTGACGATTGAGACTGCAAATAAGACTCAAAGAACTCCTTGTTCTCTTTCTTTAACTCGTTCCACACTGCATAACCAAGTTAGTTAAGTTTAACGCTACGTGGCAAACTAAAGAAAAAAAGTACTTTGCATGGTCCAATAATTGATCCCAAAAATTTCTACAATAACGGAGTTTTCTATCCATGATTCTATTTACTCCAGGATGGAAAGAAACTAAGAAAGATAAAAGTATATAAGTAGAATTTTCAACGCAAAATTACGACGTTCAAAGCATAGCACATGGGTGGGGGTGGCGCCTGCGGAACCAAACCAAATGAACCCAGTATGTTCCACTTGAAAGTAGGGTCCTGGAGGGTAAATTCGTAAATAGCATGTTTCCGTAAAGACCCGGGCTTGTGCACAAAGCAATGGGTGATAAGATAGGTAATATTTCGATCATTCAAGCCAACAAGCCATCGGTGACTTTATGCAACCTTTCACTTTCAAAAAGGAACATGTTAGTGTTCCTAATGTGACACTTACTATTGTGATCACGTAACTAGCTCTTCGTATAGAAGAAAATCATGTGCTTGTGGTTTAAACGAGTTTTCATGCCAAAAATAAGGTCTCTCGAGCCTCTGATGTGGATATCGACATGCATGGTCTCATATAAGTGATCATGTGTACATAGTTGAAGATAGGAAATTAACTAACCGGTTGAGGTAATGACTGGCTTGATGTTTGCATGTTTAGAAAGGGCTTCCATGCACTCTTCTTTGCTCATGCGAAAGATCAGACACTTCTCTATCAGATGTTGTACCTAGATGAAGTAAAACATGTTATATATATATATATATGATCGTCTATAATCAAGCTTTGGAAACAAAAATTATATATAGAGGATCGTGTTGCTATATACCATGTGTATGTATGAAGCTGAAGAGTCACCCATGATCTTATCACACAATCTTGAGTGTTTTAATAATAAAAAGTGGACATGTATAAAGATCAATTGGTATATTATAGAGTGATCATGAAGCAAGGAAAATGAGTTACAAGTTACTATATAGAGATGAAAATGTGGGGGAGATGGTGGGGTGGGCCAAGGAGTCCATGTGGGAGATAGATGATAACTGGTGGAGATGAGCCTAAAGGAGATTTTGGGAATGAAAATTTCTGTCTTGTAGGAATCCAATTAGGCAACCACCCTCCACGTGACCGCTGGCCCAACGTACAATCTCTAAACTTAACACCATTTCACCACTACTAGTCCTTACTTGGAGGAATGCCATAAAAAGCCAAAGAATTTATCATCTTCAACAACCTTAAGCAAATAAGGATGTGACATATGGCATTCTTGATGGGTATGCTACTACTTACTGTTGCTGTAGTGACATGTAGGATTGTCCACATGGCGATTAGGTGCTCTATGATTGGTTGGCAGGCACAAGACTAGCAAAAGATCTTAACTTTTTCAGTTCTTGCAAACGTTTTGAATGATCTGATTCATATACGTATATATCCTAGCCAGCCTCTCATTTATTATCTTAATTAATCTCGGGAGATATTTTTATGGTTTCTTACAGATTCATTGTTTCTTGGGGGTTTCTGTTTTTCTTCCTAGAGTGCTGCCAGTCTTCTTCCTTTTGCTGATCTCTGTTGATAAAAAGTAGACATAAGTTTCAAGTGGCACAAACTGTTAATTGAAGAAAGATGAATGAATGAATGCACTAAAAAATACAGACTTTATACAACTTCAATTCACCCTTATTCATATCTTCTTCAAAAGCGAAGAAGAGGCAAAACATCTCTTTGTAGAAAATTGCAAACAAGTAAATCTCACAAAAACCACTAAATTGGTTACAAAAACTGTAACCAATTTGGCTATAAATGGGCCATTTTAATTTAAACAACAGTGTACAAAAGAGGTGCAAAAGGCATGTCAATGAGCCTTTGGTGCAGTACACAGATGAATCAATGCATCTGCCACGGCATGCACGTATGCATTACAACCCCAGCCCGCCACACCATAGACACTACATAAAATTCAGGACAAGTCTTAACTATAAATCCCAGCCCCAAAAACTGCCCCATAACACTTTGAAAAGTTAATACATGTGTCCCTTAACTCGAAATGTGTACTTAGGGGCCGTTTACCAAACGCTTACCCGGGTAAGCGCTTACCATGTCACATTACCTTAATGGATGAATATGGTAAGGATCAAGATTCTTACCCGGTAAGAGAGAGGCAAGGACCAAGAGTCTTACACGGTAAGTGAGGGCGACGACTCTTACCACGGTTAGCGCTTACCGGGTAGATAGTTGCATACGGTGTCATTTTAATGGACTAAAATCTTGCTCGGTAAGTAAATGATAGTGTTAAGTTTTACCGGTAAGCGCTAACCGGGTAAGTGTTTGGTAAACGGCCCCTTAGTGACTTATCCACAGTACAAACGGTCACAACTTTAAGGATGCATGGCATGTATATAATCCTCATGACGACAATAAAACTTGACCATGAAAAATGACCTCTAATTTTAGCTTCATTGCCACGTCAACAAGACTAACGGCTTTAAATGCACAGCAACCTTGAATCATTTTCTCAACTAAGTGACAATATAGTGATTTTTATTGCTATGCTTAGTGCTGACATATTGGCTTTTATGGTCTCTCTATTATCTTCGTTGGCTGAGTGTGAACGATAAGAAAGCAACATGCAACTTGAAGGACCGAATTCAGGAGCTTAATAACTGCCAAAACTCAGCTCTGTGACCAATTTCTTTCAGTCAGCTCAATCACTATTTAAATTCAAAGACCAAAAAACTCACTTAACTGTGAGACATCAAAAGAGGGAATCATTTCAGCACCTCCCTCAATCACCATCATAAATTTTAGATGTTTCTTGACTATAAACTTAAGCATATATATAAACTGATGAAAAAAGTTGTACAACGAAAGAGTTGCCCGAGGGCCCAGCTGCAGAAGTTGACAAACTACAAACTTGATACAAGAAAAGAGCATAAAGACATGAGTTAGATACCAATGGAAATATGAACAAGTATTGGGACCACTAGCAAAGCCAATTACCAATATACAGTCAAGTGAGAGATAAAAACACGATGACCTTATCTTAAGAAAGTATTAACCTACAACCACAAAATCCTCACACACACCACAATTTGGTTCGACAATGGTGCATATTGGCCAAGCCTTATCTAACCCCCATTTTATGAAGATTTTTGGCTTCTACTAGCATTCCACATCAGGCCATGAGCTTTTGGTAGTATTTGAATTTATGTGATGATGATATTCTCGATCCCCAATAACATCTATGAGACTCTTCTTCTTTAACTGTGTATGGTTTATTCCTTCACAAAATCCAAATAATATGAAAGCAATTAGCAAGCACTCAAGTTTGCAACATCTGGCATCCCATTTCACAGTTTCCTTGTCTACTTTTTTTATATTTGTCAGTCATTTCTAATATGTTCTTCCTTGGAGCATGTATACAAATAATCAGCCAAGAAGAGGGTTACATCAAATACACAAATTGAAACACATTAATCCAAATACTAATATTTCATTTGTTTATACCATTTGCAAGCATACAACTCGCTACGATCACAAAATCAAATACATAGGCCTCGAGGTTATATTTGTATATGAAATTTTCCTTTCACAAGTCACATTCTGAAATCATGTAAATCAAATCTATACATGAGTCCCACAATTGTAAACGTGATATAACTAAAAAAAAAATAGGGACAAAACACCAAACCTTGAAGAGGGTTACAATGAAATCTCAACCAAACATTTAGAATCACCAAATTCCAATGAGATTTACATCCAAATCGCAACAAAACAAGAATCGTCCCAGTGGCTTTTAGCATAGAGGGTAACGAAATGGGCAATCTTGCAGAACAAAACAAGTCTAGGTGATGTGCATATACAAAACATGATAGGTTTATTATAACACGATGATTGACTTGCTTCAATTGAGAAATGTGATTAGTTTTCACTTGAAGTAAGCGTTTTGTGCCCTAAAACCTAGTAATTAAGAAAATTTACAGATGTTACACATGGTTTATCAAATCCTTAAAAGATATAAAAAAAAAAGCATGGACCGAATTCAATCTGTTTTGTAACTTCTAATAGAAAGAATTGCAACTTATTTAGATAAACGGGAGGAGTACATTTCAAAGAAACAAAACATGAATGAATTGATCAAAACTCACTTGTTTTTACTTTACACGTTTCCATTCTGTAAGAGAAAGTAGATCAACGAAACCCAATGAAATTCATCGATCATATTACCATCTTAGCTGAAATACGAGCCTGGAAACCCTAATGTTCAAAAACCCGATGAACAAATTACAATCAAAGACGTCTTAAACATAATCACAAATTCCGTAAATCCTCATTTGCCAAAACAAAAGGCAAAAAGTAGTTCTGTAAATCCAGTATGTTGCGATTTTTGCAATTTTCATGTCAAATCAGAAAGCAAATCCCATGCTCTCGATGTGGTTCGACACCTAAACGCTACGCATAAAAAGCAAGATATACAATTTTAAACCTAGAATCACAAAATTTGATCAAATTTCATCAACGAAATTTGACAATTACTTCTAACAATTTAAAGATTATACCGAGAAACAGATTTTAAAAACAAAAAATTAGAAACTGAGTGATTGGGGGTGGGATCGGGAGGCCCGCACAAGTGAGTTCTGCAAAAGTAAGCAGCGTCAACACTTGGCCAGCCTATAACCCCTCCATAAATTCATGCGCTCATTTGGTTATGAGTGGCGCGGCGATCGGCTCTCACCGCTCGCTTTGTTTTCCTTACTCATTAGTTTAAGGCAATTTTTCTCCTTCCCCATATGCCTTTCTTTTATACACCCTCTGCACACTCTTCGTTTTCCACACTTGCACGATGTGGGATCGATCATGTCCATAAAAGTAAAACCCATGATTTGATCTTCGTTTTTTTGTTTTTCTATAAAATGTTTTTTTAAGTTTTCTGTTTTTTATTCCCAAGTTATATTTTTTTTAAACAGATATTGATTGATTTATTCTTTTCATAAATAAAAACATGCACAAAATGTGATAAATGAAAAACCAGTTCTAAAAACCTCAATTTCATGTTTCACACCTCTAATCCAAGGTTCTTACAATCAAAAAGTGCAGTGGTTTGTTAGAACTATCATTGTAGAGAGTTCTTCTAAGAACTCAAACTCCTCTAGGTTCTTAAATAAAACATTTGTTCTTACCTTGATCTTTGATGTGAAGTAACATATTACTAGTTTTTCTTTTATTTTCTTCACTTTATAATCATTAATATTACATAAAAAAATACATGGACCACAAAAAGATGATCTTGTAAGAACTACCATTATAGATGGGTTGGAAGTGAGGTGACAGCAAAAAGGTGTAAAAAGGTGGTTCTTATAGGAACCTCCATTGGAGATGCTCTTAATTTCATTTGTCTTGCATCAAGGTAAATTATGTTGGTTTTTTGGTTTTTATGTACAAATGCATTATGCACGTGTGCATGTTACAAATTACTTGTATGCACAAATGCATACCGTCCGGATGGAGGGCTACAAGGGTGTTCTTCAGTTTTCCGTTTTTTTAAGTTTTTCCCCTGACCCTATATATATATATATATATATATATATATATATATATATATATATATATATATATATATATATATATATATATATTCTATGAAGTTCAACACATTTGTAAATCATGCACAGTTGGATTTGGAAATTGTGGAAGAACATAGTCATCCCAACCTTGTTAAGCTCATAGGATTTTGCTTGAGATTCAAAGAGGTCTTCCTTGTGTATGAATTCATGCCTTTAGGAAACTTTGAGGATTATGCAGGTAAGCTGAATAAATAACTCTTAAACATATATCAGATTTGAAAAATAAATAATGCAAGTTTATAAATGTGAGAATTTGATATTTCTTGGTTGTACTGTAGGAATTCTAGCAGGACTTCCATTGGTTATGAAGGTGAAAATAGCGATAGGAATTGCACGAGGGATTGTTTTCTTGACAAACACACGAGCTAAAGTCTTTGGATACGTGTACCAAAGAAGAACAATCAGAAAGTCTTGGTTTGATAGACATAAGACATTTCTCGATGAGGTACATGAACCTGATCGCCGTTTTGCAATAGACATTAATTACTTAAAAGTTCATATGATCCACTTTTTGGTGCCCCCTGTGTTACAAAAAACGGTCGGTGGTTTTATTCGAGTGTTTTAGCTTATACTAGCTAATATTTCTTTAGACATGAACGCACGCAGGGACGGAACACAAGTCTTATGACCAAGGGGGCGAGCCTAATTTTTATATAATGTGCCTTATAAACGAGTATAATTTGTTTCAAAGGCCCGCAAATTTGTTCAATATGCTTTTACCCGAATTTATCCGTTTCGATGGTTCCTTTAAGTTTTTTTGGTTGATTTTGAGAGACTTTGAAAGATTTTTATGTTTTTTGGGTTGATATTGAGAGATTTTTCAAGTTTTTTGGTTGATTTTCAGCTTTTTTGTTTCATTTCGAGAGACCTTTTGGATTTTTTGGTTGATTTATAAGGGATATTTTCAACTTTTTGCACTTCCATGAAGATTAAGAAATATAAAATGAACTTTTGGTTTATTTTTGAGGGATAGTTTCGACTTTTTGCACTTCCGAGGAGATTAGGGAATAAAAAAAAGACTCTAATTGAAAAATGAAGGGGAAGGACTTGATATTGTGACCTCTAGGATATAACCACATAGTAATAACCAGCTAAGTTAAAATTCCCAATTTATATGTTTTTTAAACAAATATTGATTGATTTTAATCTTTTATTAATAGATAACAACAACATGCACAAAATGTGACAAATGACCGGTTCTTTTTGAAAACAAAATATATTACCAGTTCTTTTTTTATGGCAAAAGGGAACCACTATCGGGCTTCGGCATTGCCATCGCCCGGTCGGGTCTCGTTCATATCATTAACGTTAAAAATATTACAATCGTTGTTAACTGACGACAAGAGAAACGAGGGCATGCCATCAAAATAAACGTTACAATTAAGAGTGCGTGCATGCCTAGCCAATAACTGGGTCGAGTCGTTAGCATCGCGGCTAATCCAATGGATGGATATGGACTCTTTCGAGTTAAGGGTGCGTTTAATATCTTTGATTATATCTCAAACTCCGAGTTGTCGACGTAAGAGTCATAAATCGCATCCACCACAACCTTGGCGTCGGTTTCAAAGATAACATAACTATCGTACCAGCCCGAAATCCAACTAAGGGGCTGTTTGGCAGTTACTGGATGATTTAGTGCAGTATGATTAAGTGGCCAGAATGGTTAAGAGAGTCTATATGATTTAGTGTCATATAAAAAATGATTGTTTGAAAACTACTCTGAATGAACAGTTTGAATGGCATAAAATTACCATTTTACCCCCAGTTTTGTGTTTAATGAAAAACAATGTTTAACAAAAGTTCTGACTGAAATTTCTAAATCAAAACTAGAAAATAACTAATGGTCCAAGCCAATACATGATTCTTATCAATCTAAACAAACACAACAACGTGTTGATCCAAACCCTCAGTGATTTGATAATGACCCTCTCTTATACTTAGTGAAAATTGTAAGTAAACAATATGTATCAGAGTTTCACTATCGCTGATAAGTACTAAGATCTTCCAGTACCGCTGATAGGAACTCTCGCTCTTTAAGTTAAACATTCAGCGAAACTGTTCACCATTAATGCTCTGAGTCTGTTCAGTCATTATGATGATCGCTGATAAGTTAGTTGTTTACTTATGATCTCTGAAGACAAGTTTCACGTCAACAAAGGTTCTACGCTGAAGTCGAAGATCAAGCTCAAGAACCAGCGACAAGTCTCCTAATGAACTGATGCGGATCAGCGAAGACTCAGATTTGTCCACTCAACGTGAAGTTTCAAGTACAAGACTTCAGTTATCGCTGAACTTTATCATTCGCTGAATAGAAAATGATAATCGCTGAATCAACGAAAGCTGATCATGAAGTCCTCCGTACAAAGTACTTTTGTCTTAACCACCCTTGCACGTCTCCGTACGAAATGTCAGAAAAGAACCTCCGAAAATCTGAAATCGTACAACCACTCTGATACTACACTATTAATCCTTACGGCTACTAAGGTTGTCAACAAAAGTCAATGACATGCAACCAACCAGTTGATGACACGTGTAAAGTATATACTGACTTGCATTAAATGCATGCAGTATATAAAGAGATGAACTCACTTCTTTTGAAGTAACTTGCTAACTCTGGACAAGTTCAAATCTCTTATCTCAGATAGGTTATTATTAGTAATTTCCTTATCTCTCTTAGTGCAAGAAACCTTAGTGTTCCAACTTGTTTAGATTTAGGTTTATCCTTAATCTTGTTTCCGCAACAAGCTATAAATTGTTAATGATTTATCAATAAACAATTTAGAAAAGTAAAATATGTGTGTTTGTATTCAACCCCCCCCCCCCCCCCCCTCCTACAAACTTGTATATGCCTTCGGGACCAACAAGTGGTATCAGAGCAGATTTGTTTAATCTCATAAACAAGATCTAATCTAAGATATTTCTCTTCCTTGCTATTATCTGAAAATGGCCACCAATATAAACACAAATTATATAGACAATGGTTCTCTTGCAAAACCCCCTAGATTTTCCAGAGATAACTTCAACTTATGGAAAAATAGGATGACACTCTTCTTAGAAGGTGTAGACCCTACTATACCTTACTATATTGAGAATGGTCCATTCATCCCTGTAAGATTTGATGCTGCAGTTCCAGGCACTGAGAATAGACCTGCTATTCCAGAAAGGCTGGTACCTAAAGAAATCCATCAATGGACTAACGAAGATAAGAAGAAAGTGGTTATAGATACAAAAGCCAGATCCATACTATCCATGGCTCTTCCTAACGAAGTCTACCATTCCGTCATTGTTGGGTCACTTAGATTTGAAGATGACCTCAGTCTCTCAATTTCACAGTTCATACTTAGAATAATTTTTAGGTTCAAGCAGTTTAATTGTATAAAAATGTTCGGTAAAGTCGAAGATCAACCGAAGAAACAAAGTAAAAGTATATCTTCAAAGCGGATTGAAGATAGACTTCTCAACCAAAGATTAAGCTGCTACTTGAAGACTTTTCTTAAAGTCTTAGCCAGGTCACTTGAAGATTTTGAAGAAGATGAAATTTTGAAGAAGCAAAATTTTGAAGAAGATGAAATGTTAGGCAAGATTTTGAAGAAGCAAAAGTTTGAAGAAGATAACATGTATCCTTGAAGACCATATCTTCGACAAATCTTTGAAGAAGATAACATGTTAGGCAAATTCCTTGAAGATATATTAGGAACATCTTCGGCAAAGAAGTCTTCGGCAAAGAAATTTTAGCAGGTATATTAACTTTATCTGCAGAATATATTCAGGATATCTTGCATTGACAGAGACATCATCCTAAGATCAGAAAAAGGTTCTTTGGACTTCTTATCTTCTTCAAGAAACATCAGCTTCAACAAGCAGGTCAACGCTTGAAGACAAAAGTGAAAAGACAAAATCACTTTTCAGAAGACTGCTTCCGTTCTGCCTTCCAAGCCCTCCTTGACAAGTGTCCATTGCATTTATTGCATGAGGCACTATAAAAGGAGATCATCTTCATCCTTGCAACTCACCAGTTTACAGACTCTCTAAAAGCTTTCAAGTGCTAGCATTACTCTCTCTCAGAAGTTCATTTGTGTTCTAAGTGTTTTACAATTGTTCTTCATTCTCTGTGTGTTTGTGTGTAAGATTGTTTGAACTGATTTATCTGTTCTGTTCCGCAACAATCAATAGTTTCTGTGTGTAATTCTTATTTGAAGTTTTCAATAAAAGAATTAAATTAAGTGAAAATTTTGTGTATTGTATTCAACCCCCCCTTCTACAATACTTGTTTACCATTGCTACTCAATAGCTGGGACCAACAAGTGGTATCAGAGCAGGTCAGTTTAATCTAATAAACTTGATCTGATCTGCAATGGCTTCATCTTCTACCTTGAACAATGTTTCTTCTCAAAACTCTACTGCTAATGCTGGATCATACGACAATGGCTCCATAGCCAAACCACCAAAGTTTAACCCCAATAACTTCTCTTTGTGGAAAAGTCGTATGATGCTCTTTCTAGAAGGAGTTGACAGCAGATATCCTACTATACTCCATGAAGGACCTATTGTCCCAAGAGTTTGGGATCGTTATAATGCCAAAAATAAAGATGAGGATGGTGACGATTCTTCTTCTGATGAGGAAGAACGAACACCAGCTACTGGGAGATACATTGTAAAGGACCCCAGTAAGTACAATGATGAAGACAAGCGTCTTGTAGCTCTTGACACTAAAGTCAGAGCCATCATTGCCCTCTCTTTACCCGATGAAGTTTATCACTCTCTTGTAAACTTTTCTACTGCTAAAGAAATGTGGTCTACTCTGTGTGTTCTTTATGAAGGAACTTCTGAAGTGAAAAAGAGCAGAAAAATCGCTCTTGTTAGAAAATATGAACTGTTTGCTCATGAAAAAGGAGAATCGCTTTCTGACTACTATAACCGTTTTAACAGCCTGCTTAATGATCTTAAGCTGTTGGGTCGCATTTATGACAATGAGGAAGTCTTATGCAAATTTATGGATTGTCTTCCTGAGTTCTGGGAAAACATCTGCACATGCATTAAGACAACCAAGGATCTTGATCATATGCCTCTCACAGCTCTTTATGGTACTCTCTTTAACTTTGAGCAAACCAAGCTCCAAAGGAAGTCTGTCATTAAAGATATCAAAAGCTCTTCCCTAGCTCTTGTGAGTGACTCTTCCAAAAGATCTGTGTGCATTCCTAGAATTACATATCCCTCTGATTCTGACCATGATAGTCAGGAAGATACCAATGATCATTCGGAGGCATATCTTAGTGATGCTGATGATGAAGGTGAGGAAACCCACGTTGACCAACTGATAGATGGCATAGCCATGCTGGCAGGTTACTCTAAACCTAGATCCCGTTTCTCTTCTAGTAAATCTAAATTTTCTAGAAAATCTTCTCAAAATTTCCCCAAGCACTCTTCAACTGATAAATCAAATGAGGAATGCTTTAAATGTGGGAAGAAAGGTCACTTTGCCTCTGAATGCAGAAGCAAGCTTTCTGAAAAATCAAAGAACTCTTTATCCAGTCGTCCCTTTTCAAAATCTAACAGATCCAGACTCGATTCAAATCACTCCTCTTCTCAAAGATCTGGCCAACCTGGTTCCTCTGTGAACTCTGACCGTGCTGAAAAGTACAAGGCTAAATACAAAAGAGAAAAGGAGAGAAATGAACTTCTTTCCAAAAAGGGAACGGGTCTGCTGGCTGAGTATCATGACTTGGTAGATGAACCCACATCTGACAGTGATAAGGACATGGCCAATATTTGTTTCATGGCAAAGATTGATGACATCAATGACTGTGAGGAGACTCCTTCCACTCTTGCTCTAGTCTCGACAGGATGCTCTTCCTCATCCACTCAGGTACATCCCTTTCACTCTCTTACTGATGCTGAAAAGATTGAAGCATTTGACTCTTTAACTGTTGACTTCCATGATGCTAAAGATGCTAAGAAAAAGGCAAATGCTCAGATAAAATCTCTTTCCTCTCAACTTCAAATCTGTCTTTCTCAACTAAAACATTTTGACAAAATCAAAGCTGAGCTTGAAGATCTGAAAACCATAAACTTCACACTTGCTAAAGAGAAAAATAAGTTGTTCAAAAGACTTAAAGAGGAACAAGAAACTGTGAAAAAGTGGACTAACTCTTCTAAAAATTTAGAAAAGATTTTTAAAGACCAAATGAACTGTGGTGACAAATCTGGTCTTGGCTTTGGCAAAATGGACATTGACTCTTCCTCAACTGTTCATGCTTCTACTTCCCTTGTGCCTCCTCCACTCAATGAGTCCTCTGAACTCCACTCAAGTGATACTCATTCAATGAACTCTGTTGATCCTTCTGAAGCCTTAAAGCTTGGGATGTTCATAAAAGCTAAAGGTGATGCCTCAACTTCTAAAGTTGAAGAAGCCCAAGGCTCTAATGACCCTCCTCAACCTGTTCATGAGCTGATGAAATCCCTACACATAGATGAAGCCTCTTCCTCTGAACCTAAGCCTTCAAAGATCCTAAAGAGAGAACCTCAACCTCTTCAAAACAGATTTTCCACTTCTGACAAAGGAAAATCAGTCGTCGAGTTCCATCCCAAAAGAAAAACTCCAAAGAAATATTCTGGTAACTCTTCCATCTTTCCCATTCCTCGATCCGTGCTTTTGAAAAAGTCAGATTCCAAAGAATCCTGTCACTCACCAACCCTCATACCTTACAAAGGAATCCTAGGAACCACACCTCTTGGCTCATCCTCTTCGGCCAAGATCATAAAAATCAATGCGAAAGGTCAAAACAAGGACAGTGGTAATAATGTTAAAAAGGTTTTTATCTATAGAAAATGCTATAACTGTGGTGACACTTTTCATATGGCTAAAGATTGTCCTCTTGAGAGAATGGACAGGAACTCATCTAAAGATCTCTCTGTTTCTTCTTTTCACCCAAAAGGACCCATATCCAAATGGGTACCAAAGAACTAATTCTTCTGTGACTGCAGGTTTATGGACATCAACAGATCTGGTATCTGGATAGTGGATGTTCACGTCATATGACTGGAAACATATCTCTTCTTGTTAACTTCGTGTCAGCTAAAGGTCCATCTGTTATCTTTGGCGATAATTCTCGTGGCAGCACTAAAGGCTACGGAACTCTCTCCAATGGTTCTGTCACCTTTAATAAAGTAGCGTACGTTGAAGGCTTGATGCACAACCTCTTGAGCATAAGCCAGCTGTGTGATCTCGGTTATAAAGTAATCTTTGAACTATCCATTTGCACGGTGGTTGACAAAGACATGAAAGCTGTACTTTCCGGGTACCGAAAAGAAAATGTCTATGTTATAGACATGGGACAGAGTTCATCTTCTGAAACAAACATCTGCTTTGTCTCTGAAAACTCTGCTAAAATCAGTTGGCTCTGGCACAAGCGTCTCTCTCACCTCAACTTCAAAACCTTGAACTCTCTCTCCTCTAAAGAGCTCGTATCTGGAATGCCAAAGCTGACCTTTGTGAAAGAAAAGCTGTGTGCTGCTTGTGAGAAGGGAAAGCTCACAAAATCTTCATTCAAGTCCAAGCAATGCTTCTCCATTTCTCAACCTCTTCAGATGCTGCACATGGATCTGTGTGGACCAGTCAGCACTCCAAGCCTTGGTGGAAGAAGGTACATTCTTGTTATTATTGATGAATTTACACGCTATACTTGGGTATTTTTTCTCAGGTACAAAAGTGATGCTTCTGAAGAAATCATAAAGTTCATCAAAAGATCTGAAGTGATGAATGGGCAGCTGGTGAGATCTGTGAGAAGTGACAACGGCACTGAATTCAAAAACAGTGTGTTGGATGACTTCTTCAATGAAAAGGGCATATCTCAGAACTTTTCGGCTGTTCGGACTCCACAACAAAATGGTGTGGTAGAGAGAAAGAACAGGACGCTGTGTGAAGCTGCCAGATCCATGCTGAGTGAATCTCACCTACCGACCTACTTTTGGGCTGAAGCAATTAATACTGCATGCTTTACCCAGAATAGGTCCATCATTGTAAAAAGGCATAATAAGACTCCCTATGAAGTCTTTTATGGTAGAAAACCAAACATCAGTTTTCTTCATGTCTTTGGGTGTGTCTGCTACATTTTGAATGACAGAGAAAACTTGGGGAAGTTTGATCCTAAAGCAGATGAAGGCATCTTCATGGGTTATTCTCTCACCTCCAAAGCATACAGGTCTACAACCTTCGGAGAAAATGTATTGATGAATCAATACATGTCAAGTTTGATGACCTCAAGGTATCATCTCTCTCCTCAGATGATGATGAATTAAATAGTTGGATCACCTCTTTCATTGGTGATGCTTCTCCTTCTCCACCTAACCCAACTATTCCCATACCTTCTCCTCAAAATCCTACCCCCTTCCCGACCCCCCCTTCCCGCACCCCCCCCCCCCCGGCCGCTACCCCCTTCCCGAACACCCCCCCTCCCCCCGCTACCCCCCTTCCCGAACCCCCCACTTCCCGGACCCCCCCCCCTTCCCGACCCCCCCCCTTCCCGCTACCCCCTTCCCGACCCCCCCCTTCCCGAACCCCCCCCCCCCCCCCCCCGGCGCCTCTACCTCTCTCCCGAAACGCCCCCCCCCCCTTTTGCCGAACTTCCCTATACCCTTAACACCCATTTGTTTCAAATTTCTCTTACACCCTCTCTCCTACTTTTCCAACTCCCCATAATTCTCTCTTCCCCATACACTCAATCCCTTCACTTCCTTTTACCCATCATACATTTTTCTTCCTTCTTCATCTATTTCCCACTATAAAAACACCACTTTCCTTCTCATTTCTTCCAATCTCTTCTCTTCAATTTTCTCCCATGTCCACTTCTTCTCCCAATCCTAACCCCAAATCTTCAAAATTCATCATTCCCACATGCTATGAAGATCTTGTCTTCAAGACTTGCAATCATATTGCGAGATTTGAAAATGATCCAGACTATCCCGATCACTTACCTATTTCTCACTTTCTACAACAAACCCCTCTACTTTATGCCTTCTCCAAATCTCTCAAAATGAGCAAAAAGCTACTTGGCAACTTTTGGTTAACTTGCTTTATGCATGATGGTGAACCCAAAACCATTTCCGCGTGCATTCTTTCGGACACCGGTGATCATGATCTTACCTTTGATGTGGAAGATGTCCGTGCCGCTCTTCATCTTGACAGTTACGATTCGTATGCACCTTTTCCGCTTAACAACGAACATGAGGATGTGGTACAAGCCATGAACTACACCGTCGATGCAAAGTACAAAAGCCCTAGCACTTTCCTGCGCAAATACATGGGTGGGGTATGGCATTTCTTCTTCACTCATATTATTTTCTGCTTAAGTCGCAAAACTGGAGGTCATGATCAATCCCCCTCCTATATCACCAATCTTGCTCATGCCATTATGTTTCAAAGAAAAATAGATTTTGCACGCTATTTTTTTGATGAAATTGTTGAAGTTGTGACTCCTCCAAAAAGGCCACGTGTTGCCTACCCCAGGTTCCTCTCCATCATCATTGAACATAAATTGGGTAAATTACTTGATCTTGATCGCAAGTTGGCAAACCCAAAGTTCACCTATGATTTTTTTGCACCTACCATCACGAAGGCAATTCTTCAACGTCCACCAAAGGCAACTGACAATGGTCTTCTTCCAGGTATGATTTCTATCCTTAACTCTCCCAATCTACAATGGGGGGATAATCCGGACACTCCACCTTCTCAACTGTCCGTAAATCCCTCCAATGTAGTGGACCCTCCTCCCTCTTCCCGAGTGATACCGGCGAGCACTTCAAAACAATCTAAGGCTTCCGGTACCTCCGCACTCTCTTCCATGACTTTGCCGCCGACCAAACCTTCGCCGGCTTCCCCAGTCATAAACCCCTCTTCAAAGCGGAGGCACTCCAAATCCCCTCCTGAGTCTTCCCTGAAAAGACTTAGGACATCCTTAAGGGCCAAACCAGACCGTCCAGCTACCGATTCTCGAAAATCGGGAACTGTTGAAATTGTCCCTACCGGGCCCAGGGAACCTGCTAACCTCTTAGCTAGCTCCTCCGTCTCCTCCCAACAGGTTGCGGTTGAAAATTTGGGGACCCACACTGCTCCTTCTTCTACCAACTTATTGGTGGTTGAAGATGACTTGGGTCTCTCTCCAGCCCAAGGTACTGCTTTCTCACTGCACGGCCTATCACCCGATCGCTCTGCGATCGATGTTTCTGCACGACCCCCTACGGGTCCTACATGTTTACTTGGCTTTCTTGTTGAAGAGTCTCCAGGTGATCCTCCTTCTCACTCAGCAACTGCCACCGAAGAAGTTAAGTTGTCTTCTTCCAAAGACAACTCAATTGAGCATTCAAGCTCTAATGTTGCTGGTTCATCCACCACTCTACCACTCTCTGGGGATCCTGCAGACGATCCTATCCTTAATATGCTGGTGGTGTCATCCTCTCCTTCATCTTCAAGGTCTTCGTCTCCTCGTCGTCCTCCACTTATTGGAGCCTCAACCACCAGATATATAGCACGCAAACTTGACTCCATCCAGGATTCCATCTCAAGCTTACAATCTCAGGTTCAGTCTCTCCTAGCCTCAAATGCCAGTCTCACTCTATCCATGACTGCCATGCAAGCTGCCTCAGATACTCGTGACCAAGATGTTCATAGGCTCCAATCTGAACTTCAAAGCCAAAAGGACATCAACTCTCAGCTTCTCAGTTCTCTTACATCTCTTCATCACAAGATGGATGCTCTTCCTGAAGATCAGGCTCGCACACTCACCACCTTTACTGGATGGGTGAAACGTTATTACATGTCTGTCGCTGAGGGGGAGAAAAGCTCAGACAAATTTACCAGCGACCGACCGGGTTCCTCTGTAACACCTGATCCTTCTGACCCATCCAAATCGGCACAACCAGATCCACCAACTCAGGGGGAGCAAACCATTGAAAATGCAGGTACACCAGTTGAGGGGGAGCAATCTGAGTTCTCCAAAAAGTTTGCATGGTGCAAGAAAAGGTTACTTGGAAGGACCAGTATCTCTAAAATTGTTAAAGCCAAACTAGCTACTCACAAAGAATCACATGATGTCTATGTGATACTTACTCGAGCTGACAACTCCATCACATCGGTAAGATTTCATGACCTTGATTCTTATGGTATGTTAGAATGGTACGAAATCGTTGAATGTCTTAAAGATTCAAAAAGTCCGAACCTAGTTGATGCAAAGATATATATCAGCGGACTTCTTGACAATCTAAAGAAGATAAGGAAAGAATTCCACCAAACCATCTTTCAAGATCTTGCTGCTATAGGAATTCTTCCTGATATCAAGAACCTGAACCTAACGCCTCCCTCAGTCCCCACAAGAAAATCTCCTTCTGTGTTATACAGACCGTATCGGGGCATTTTCTTCAACAATGCCCAAGGCACACAACAATTCTTCCGATATGAGGAGATATCTATGGCTGACTCTATCTTCCTTGAAGCCATCCTTATCATTACCCCTAACACAACTGCAATCCCTCCACTACAACATGCCATCCTAGCTGAACTACAGAAAAGGATGAATTGATCATCTTTATATGCTTTTGATATGTACTTGTAAACTTAAGATTATTGCTCTTTCAAGTTTTTAATACAAGTACATTTTTGTTAATAGTTTGTACAGTATACTTTACCATTTTTTTTACTTGTAAATGTCGAATACAATAAATAAATTAAAAAAAATCCAAAAAGAATGGACTATGTGAAAAGAACCCAAAAGAGTAAACAAGGGTCAAAAATGAATTATTCAGTGTTTACTTCTCAGATTCTAAGTATGGATGTCATCCTCAAATAGGGGGAGATTGTTGGGTCACTTAGATTTGAAGATGACCTCGGTCTCTCAATTTCACAGTTCATACTTAGAATAATTTTTAGGTTCAAGCAGTTTAATTGTATAAAAATGTTCGGTAAAGTCGAAGATCAACCGAAGAAACAAAGTAGAAGTATATCTTCAAAGCGGATTGAAGATAGACTTCTCAACCAAAGATTAAGCTGCTACTTGAAGACTTTTCTTAAAGTCTTAGCCAGGTCACTTGAAGATTTTGAAGAAGATGAAATTTTGAAGAAGCAAAATTTTGAAGAAGATGAAATGTTAGGCAAGATTTTGAAGAAGCAAAATTTTGAAGAAGATGAAATGTTAGGCAAGATTTTGAAGAAGCAAAAGTTTGAAGAAGATAACATGTATCCTTGAAGACCATATCTTCGACAAGATCTTTGAAGAAGATAACATGTTAGGCAAATTCCTTGAAGATATATTAGGAACATCTTCGGCAAAGAAGTCTTCGGCAAAGAAATTTTAGCAGGTATATTAACTTTATCTGCAGAATATATTCAGGATATCTTGCATTGACAGAGACATCATCCTAAGATCAGAAAAAGGTTCTTTGGACTTCTTATCTTCTTCAAGAAACACCAGCTTCAACAAGCAGGTCAACGCTTGAAGACAAAAGTGAAAAGACAAAATCACTTTTCAGAAGACTGCTTCCGTTCTGCCTTCCAAGCCCTCCTTGACAAGTGTCCATTGAATTTATTGCATGAGGCACTATAAAAGGAGATCATCTTCATCCTTGCAACTCACCAGTTTACAGACTCTCTAAAAGCTTTCAAGTGCTAGCATTACTCTCTCTCAGAAGTTCATTTGTGTTCTAAGTGTTTTACAATTGTTCTTCATTCTCTGTGTGTCTGTGTGTAAGATTGTTTGAACTGATTTATCTGTTCTGTTCCGCAACAATCAATAGTTTCTGTGTGTAATTCTTATTTGAAGTTTTCAATAAAAGAATTAAATTAAGTGAAAATTTTGTGTATTGTATTCAACCCCCCCTTCTACAATACTTGTTTACCATTGCTACTCAATAGCTGGGACCAACAGTCATGAATCTGAAAACATCAAAAGCCATGTGGGACACAATATGTGTTCAGTATGAAGGAACGTCTGAAGTCCAGGACTCAAGAAAGATCAACCTGGTAAGACAATACGAAAGCTTCATTTCTGGTAAGAATGAAACTCTCTCTGAAGTTCACCAACGTTTTAATTGTTTAATTATAGATCTGAAAACTGTTGGTAAGGAATATTCTAACTTTGAAGTGCTAACAAAGTTTCTAGAATGTTTACCTGAAAGCTGGGACAATTATTCCATGTGTCTCAAGCTGTCAAAGGATCTAAGATCAATGACTCTTGCTACCTTATATGGCACGTTGCTGAATCATGAGCAATCAAGCCATCTTAAGAAGAATCTTGTAAAAGATTCCAAAAGCACCCCTGTTGCTTTAATCTCAGAGGAACTTTCTACTCAGCGACCCTCGGTCACTATCACTGAGTTAGAGAGTAACTCTGAAAGGTCATCAGATTCTGTTTCTTCAGATGATGATGAATCCTTGGCTCTCCTAACTAAAAAGTTCAGGAGATTTGCCAAGAAGAAAATGTTTAGAAAGAACAAACCTCTTTCCATAACTGACAAGCCTAAATCATCAGTTTTTGTTGATGAGGCTACTGCTACTTGTTTTAACTGCGAAAAGATATGACATTTTGCTAACGAGTGCAGGTCTAAGAAAGTTTCTAGACCCTCAGCTTTTACAAAGAAATCCTTTGTTCCAAGGAATAAAGATGACAAATACTCAAAGCTGAAAGACAAATATGCGAAGCTGAAAAGCTTTAAGAAGAAAGGCAAAGGCCTGATGGCTGACTATGATTGGGCTGCTTCTGATGAAGAAGCATCATCATCTGATTCTGAAGATGATGAAGCAAATCAATGTCTCATGGCCAAGATTGAAGAAGAGGAAAAAAGTTCAGACATTCCCTCCACTTCAACCTCTGCTATTCAGGTATCACCTTCTTTCTTTACCAATATTGCAAATATTGATGAAGCTGATAGTCTCCGTAAGATCTATCTCTTGACTAGAAGTTTATACGAAGCCATGAATGGCAAAACTGTGGTTGAAAACCAAAACCTTGATCTCGCTGAAAAGCTTAAAAACTGTCATCTTCAAATAGAAAAGCTTTCTAAAATTGAAGAAAATTTTAAAGATCAAGTATATTTAAATCAGCTAGTCAAAATCGAACGAGCAGAAGCTATCGCTGCATTAAAAGCTGAAAAAGCTACTGTTGAAGGATGGTGTAATTCCTCAACAAAGATCACTGAGATAATAAAGTCTCAAATTCCACTGAGTGATAAACGTGGTTTGGGTTACAAATATGAAACTTCAAAACCAACCACTGAGCGTTCAATGCTTAAATTTGGAACGTTCGTATCCTCAGTCGCTGATACTTCATCTTCTCAGTGCTCATCGTCCATTACACCAATCCCTGAGGAAACTCCTACCTCCTCAAAAGGCAAGGAGAAAATGGTTTATTCAAAATCTACCTATGTCTCTAAAGACAAAGGTAAAGGAATTGTTATTTATCAAAATCCTCAGAAGGGTACTTTAGTACCAAAGCTGAATGCTTCTAAAGCTTCAGTGACTCATCCCTCTGGATCAAGGAAGCTGATCTCTGGATCTATTCAGCGATCTACTCCTAGACTCAGAGTGGATGTCCTTGGTAAGAAATCTGAAGAACTGAATGTTCGTCCCATTTCTAAAGCCAATAGTTTACTTGGTGCTGGCACTTCCAATTCAAAATTAAATGCTCAGCATTCAAATGGTCCTAGAACTCCTTTTAGCTATAGTAAATGTTATCACTGTGGACTCACTGATCATATTGCTAGTAAGTGCCCCACATCCACCAAAGCTGAAAAGATAGCTAAGGTGAAGATTGCCCCCAAGGCAAAGAAGACCAACCCTGGTGCAAATCAGGTCAAGGTGAATTCTACCACTGAGGTTAAGAAATTAACCAAAGTGAAGAAAGACAAAGCTGAATCTTCAAATGCTGCGAAGACTGCTGAACCTTCCATTCCAACTACTTCCACTGACAAACGTGTATACATGGTTAAGTGGGTACCTAAGAAAAACTAATCTTCCTTTGTATTGCAGGTTAAGAAGGGTATCTGGTATCTCGATAGCGGATGCTCTAGACACATGACTGGTAAGAAAAGCATGCTCGCTGAATACAAAGAAGAGAAAGGTCCCTATGTGACTTTCGGTGGAAATGGAAAAGGATATACCCGAGGGTATGGTGTACTTTCAAATGGTACAACCTCCTTCAGAAGAGTCGCATATGTTGAAGGGCTGAAGCATAATCTTCTAAGCATCAGTCAGCTTTGCGACATGGATAACAAAGTAATTTTTACTAAGGAATCCTGCTTTGTCTCTGACAAAAAGGAGAAGATAGCTCTCAGCGGTTATCGTTTGGAAAATGTTTATGTAATAAACATGGACTCAACAACCACTGAGAACTCCTGTTTCTTCTCAAAGGCCTCATCTGATGTCAACTGGCTATGGCATAAGAGGCTCTCTCATCTAAATTTCAAGACACTGAACACTCTTTCGTCAAAAGAGTTAGTCACTGGTCTACCTCAGCATTCATACGCCAAAGAGTCATTATGTTCAGCGTGTGAAAAAGGGAAGCAGACCAAATCAAGCTTTAAATCAAAGCAAGTTTCTTCAGTGTCATCTCCTCTACAACTACTCCATATGGATTTGTTTGGCCCTGTTAACAAACAATCCATCGCTGGAAAGAAATATACGCTGGTCATAGTTGATGAATTCTCACGCTTCACTTGGGTAATGTTTCTCCGTTCTAAGAGTGACACCCCTGAAGAACTCATCACCTTTGTTCGGAAGATGGAAACCCTGAACAATCTGACCGTTCGCTCAATAAGGAGTGATCATGGGACTGAATTCAAAAACAGTTCTCTTGATTCCTTCTTTGAGAGTAAGGGTATTTCTCACAACTTTTCGTCAGTGAGAACACCGCAACAAAATGGAGTCGCTGAAAGAAGAAATAGAACAATTATTGAAGCTGCACGTTCAATGCTCAGCGATTCTCACCTGCCTACTCAGTTTTGGGCAGAAGCTGTCAACACTGCTTGTTTTACGCAAAACAGGTCGCTGATAGTCAAAAGATTCAATAAAACAGCCTATGAACTTTTTCATGGGAGAAATCCCTCGATCAGCTTTCTTCACATCTTTGGTTGTCAGTGTTTTATACTGAACAATAGAGATGCTCTTGGAAAGTTTGATCCTAAGGCTGATGATGGAATCTTTCTTGGATACTCCTCAGTTTCCAAAGCCTTCAGAGTCTTCAATCGAAGAAGACAAACTGTAGAAGAAACTATTCACGTCACGTTTGACGAATCCCGTTCAGCGAACTCTAAACCGAACGCTGATACAGAAGAACTGAATCAATGGATGTTTTCTCATCTTGGTGATTCAGAAGATATTCCCACTCCTCATGCTCATCCAGTAGAAGATGATAGTCCCACTATCATTCCAAACATGCAGAATAGTGAAGCTGAAACATCATGGGTCTCAGCTGTTCCTATAAACACTATACATGCAGTTGATCCAAATATCTCAGACATTCCATCTACCTCTCAGCAATCAGTGAATATAATGACAACTGCATCCATTCCTCTCTTGGTTGATACTCCCGACGTCGCTGAAGCTTCATCTTCACAAGATCAAGTTGAGTCAGCATCTCACGCTCCGGCTCAGCGATGGACCATAAATCACCCCATTGATCAAATTCTTGGTGATCCAAACGCTGGGATTCAGACTCGACGAAGTGCAGGTAATATTTGTTTATTTGTAAATTTTATTTCACTAACTGAACCAAAGAAGGTAGATGATGCCCTCAAAGATCCAAACTGGGTCAGCGCCATGCAAGAAGAGCTGACTGAATTTGAAAGAAACAAAGTTTGGAAACTTGTTCGAAGACCAACTGACAAAACTGTGATAGGCACTAAATAGGTCTATCGAAACAAGTTGGACGAACATGGTACTGTAACCCGCAACAAAGCTCGTCTTGTTGCTCAGGGATACAGACAAGAGGAAGGCATAGATTATGACGAAACATTTGCTCCTGTAGCAAGACTTGAATCTATTCGTCTATTCTTAGCATATGCTGTACACAAAAACTTCAAAGTACATCAGATGGATGTTAAGTCAGCGTTTCTAAATGGAAAGCTGAATGAAGAAGTCTATGTGGAACAACCTCCAGGATTCTCAGATCCTAAGCATCCAGGTTATGTTTATAAACTGGATAAGGCACTTTATGGCTTGAAGCAAGCTCCACGTGCATGGTATGACACTCTTTCCACTTATCTCCATATTGAAAAATTTGAGCGAGGCAAGATTGACAAAACTCTATTTTTTAGAAAAGTGAAAGGTCATATCATTCTAGTTCAAATATATGTTGATGACATTATATTTGGTTCTACTAACCCTGAGCTTTGTACTCGTTTCGCTGATAGAATGAAAGATGAGTATAAAATGAGCCTGATGGGTGAACTAACATATTTCCTTGGTCTTCAGATTAAGCAAACTGAAAAAGGAACCTTTATAAATCAGGGAAAATATGTTAAAGATATGCTGAAGAAATTCGACTTAACTGAAAGTTCAACTATGAAAACCCCTATGGCACCACCGCTGACACTTGATAAGGACACAAAGGGTGTTCCTGTCAATGTCACGTTGTACCGTGGGATGATTGGCTCACTATTGTACCTTACAGCTAGCCGACCCGATATTATGTTTTCAACATGCTTGTGCGCACGATATCAAGCTGAACCTAAGATATCCCATATGAAAGCTGTAAAGCGAATCTTTCGATATCTTAAGGGTACAACGAATCTAGGTCTTTGGTATCCCAAAGACTCAGGATTCGATCTAACTGCATATTCAGATAGTGATTTTGCAGGTTGTAAAATGGATAGAAAAAGCACCACAGGAGGATGTCAGCTCCTGGGTGGAAATCTGGTAAGTTGGACAAGTAAGAAGCAAAACTCAGTGTCCACTTCCACAGCTGAAGCTGAATATGTAGCCGCTGGAAGCTGTTGCTCTCAGGTCTTGTGGATGAGAAATCAGCTACTAGACTATGATCTTCAGCTCTCAAAAATTCCAATCTATTGCGACAGCACTAGTGCCATCGCTATAGCAAACAACCCAGTGCTACACTCAAAGACAAAACACATCGAGATCAGATATCATTTTATCAGAGATCATGTGATGAATGGTGATATAGAACTTCATTTTATTCCAACTGATTATCAGTTAGCTGATCTGTTTACCAAACCTCTTGATGAGACAAGATTCAACTTTCTCATCAGCGAGCTTGGAATGCTGAACTTTGAAGGATAAAATCCTCAGCGATTCACATTGATCAGCGATAGGATAAAATCAACTTATATAATCCATTTCATCATCTTCTCTCTGAATAAACTTGATTCGCTGATATCAAGGTATGTTTTCTCTCTCTGACATATCGCATGTAAATGCAAGATTTCAAAATAAATTGCATCGCTGAATATCTCTTCCTTAACAGCGACTTTTTGAAATTTCTTAAAACCTTCACTGATATTTCTATTCAGTGCTTCATGTTTTCAAAAAGTCCCTGAGTTTTTCAAAACCTCAGAGACAACCAAGAATATGAAAGGACAGTTGTGACGTCATTGCAACGGATAACACCAGGCACGATTTCTTTCTGACACACGTTTGCACGTTTCGTTCAAACTTCCAATCAAATGCAAACACGTGTCCGTGTCATGATGAAAACCTTTTCCCGCTCAAGGTTTTCTCTCTCTAAAACTCCCTATATAAACAAACTCTTGGTTTATATTTGTTTTTTACGCGATCAAATCTTCCTCCGCAAGAAAGAATCCTCTGTTGCATTTGTGCTCTCAAAAACCTCAAGAACTGTTCATCATCCTCTTTATCAAACATCAAGGTTAATATGTTCTTATTTATTACCAAATGCGTATAACTTGTGTCCTATCTTCTCATTTGTTTTAACAAGATCAAACAAAAGAACTTTGTAAAATGAAATCATTTCTTTCATGGTTTTATGAACACAACCATTTCATGGTTGTTCTTCAAGTTTAAATGCAAAAATCTTAAACTTGTTCTTCATTCGTGTCCAGAATCTAATTTCTTCATAGAAAACTGGATAACAAGATTCAATGGGTTTTACATTTCTGTCAAAAATCAAGAAAAACCCTAATCTTCATTAAGACATTTTTGTCTGAATGAAATGGATAAAATTCGAAACATCTTAATGGAAATTTCTTTCCACATTAAGATAATTCTTATTTGTTAACATCTTTGGTTGAACTGATAATACAGAGAAATGGCAACTTCCAAGATTCATGCCACCGCTGAGAACTTCTCCACTGACTCTAAAGAAGTGGATATCATAATGGCTCCACAGGTTAAGTTTTCTATGGATCAACTTGACTGGACCAAGATAAACAACCTCTCTGCGCTTTTCGAGTTTCCTCCTCGAAAGCAAGTTACACATCTGGATGATGCTGTAAATTTCCTTAAGAATAGCTGCATTTCAACAGCCCTGACAATTACATCTCCTGCTAGTCAGCTATTGCTATCCCAATTCTGGTACTCTGCCAGACACTCTCAGCTACCATCCGCCAAAGATCCCTCCAAAACTATTGACTGCATACTCAGCGATACTGAGTATGGCACAATAAAGATAACCCCCGCAATCATTCGCAAAGCTCTAAACTTTCCCAACGCTACCAAAGAAAAACCTTTTGTTCCATTCCCTGACCACAAAAAGCACGCCGACAAAGAAGCTCTTATTGCATTTTTTGATGCAATGGGCTATGTCTGGGAAACTGGAAGGGACAAGAAGCCCGAGAAGAAGCTGACGCTTATAAAGAAGTCAAAAATGCCAAGCGAGATGAATTTCATCTTCGCCCATCTGATCAGCTGCATGACTGCGAAAACCGGCTCCTCTGATCAAGCCGCTCAACCTCAGCAAGCAATGGGATACGCTCTGCTGAAAGGTCTACACATCGACTGGGCATCTATTATCTATGATGACTTAGTGCAACGCGTGGATTCTGCCGCTGACAGACCTGCATGGGTTCCCTACCCCCGATTCATCAGCGCCATCTTTCAATATGGTCTGAAGGACAGCTACCCGAAAGAGGGTGACCTGAAACTCTCTCAGGTTGGCCCTAAGGTGCTCGACTTCAAACCTGTCGAAAATGAGGTACGTCTTTCTACCCTTCTCACTCTTCTCAACCCTACTTCTTCGACTTCTGTGGCTCCTTCATCGACTATACCCATCGCTGATACCCCGGCCACACAATCCTGTCCTTCTAAGAAAAGGAAACACTCTTCAATCCCACTTGGTTCCAAAAGGATCAAGAAAACCAAGGAGCAGCCCCAGCAATCTCCTGCTGAAGACTCCTCAGCTCATTCTGCAGAGCTGAAGGAAAGTTCCGTGGTACGCTCTGCCACACCCATTCAAACCATCCTTTCAATCCCGGCTTCAGCGTCTCTAAACGCTGAGGTTAGAAACTTGGAACCTACCCAACCTCCTTCAGTCTCTACAAAGACTGATGAAGCGATTTTCAGCGAATCCAACGCTGAACTCAGTACCCGAACCCAATTCTTATCCTTCGCTTCTCCCTCTACTCACTTGGACTCTCCTCCAAAGAATACTGGAGATGCCATCATTCCAGAAGCCTCCACTGACGCTTCTCAAAGAATGATGAAGACATGACCTGCAGAGATCACCATTCCTCACCGAACTTTTGAGGAAGATATGGAACATTTTTCAGGGATCCGCAACTTTGACGAGTTCATCAATCCTCCTGCAGGTACAAATCAACCCATATACACTGTAACTAAACCTGAAACTTCTGAGCTTTCCTTTGTTCACAAGTACTTATGTGTTACAGGTCCTAATTTGGGAGACATCAACGCTTCTCTGAAGTCCGTGGAAACAAAGCTGACAGATCTCACCACCACACTCTCCGACAACTCTGCAGCTGTAACCACCGCTGGAGAAAATTTGACAAAGCTGACAACGGTGGTGGAGAAGACGGCTTCCGCAGATGACTTGAAGCAAGTTTATAAGACTCTCAGCGATTTCGCTAAGGTGCTCGCTGATATCTACACAGACTACACCTCACTCAAACAATCAGTTTCCTCCATGTCCGGCGAAGTAACAACGCTGAAGACATCGGTTGGAGCACTAGAGGGTGATATGTCTGCTGTGAAGTCAAATGTTCAAACTCTGACGACTGACTTAGGCTCTGTAAAGAACGACGTTGGTTCGATGAAAACAATGATTGAAGAGCTGCTCAACAAGGCGAGAACTCCTGCTCCTGAACCTGCCCCTGTCCCTGCATTGGAAATTTTCACAGCGACGGATCGCAAAGAGCTGGAAAAGATCAATCCTGCTATAACTGGCCTAGAAGTCAGATTAGCAAAGATTGAAAGCTGTGTGGGTATCTCTGGCCAAGAAGACAGAGAGCCTCCCACAGCTGAAGAGTCTACCCATTCCTCCCCCAGTCATCATGAAAAAGAGGGGGAGAAGAGCGCTGAAGACCTTTCCCATGATGAATCTATCAGGGGAGAGAAGAACGAAGACCTCACCTTCGCTGAAGAGGGTGAGAAGACTATTGAAACTGAAGCTGCCACTGGACCTCAGGGAGATGAAAACCCTGAGGGAACCGAGAAGCTCGCCTCTGTATCTGAGGGGGAGCAACTCGAAGAAGACGCTGAAGAATCCGAAGCAGAAGATGATGAAGCCGTCGACATCCCGGATGATGAACCATCTTCTTCTCCAAAGAAGAATGATGATGATGATGACGAAGATGACGATGATTTCTTTATCGTCAAACCTGCCCCAAGGATCAAAGCTATTAAGGGGATCTCGATAAATGAACCTTCAGGGGAGCGGACAAAGACAAAGCCCTCAGCCTCTGGAGCTGAGAAAGGCAAAGGCAAAAGCATCGCTGAAGATGACAATCTGACGATCTTGCTTGAAAAGCCGGTTTGTCAGGTACACTAAACATCTCTTACTCCATCCCTCCTCTATCATACACTATCAATTCCTCTACCCAAGCCTATACACTTAAACCAATTCTCTCTATCTGTTTCTACCCAAGTTCTTACTTGTAAGATCGCTGTGTTTCAGCTAGTCCTCTCCCATGTTTGAGGATATCGCTGAAGGCTCCACAACTGCGACTTCACCAAAAATACCAGCTGCCGCTGAAGAAATAATCCCAGTCTTGGATTTGATCTCTGAGACTGATGAACCTGAGGAACAGACTCTCTCTCACAAACGCAGACCTTCCTTAGCTCCTCAAAAGCTAAGTGAAGAGGAACAAAAGAAAAGAGAGGAAATAATAAAGCGATTCGAGGATCAGCGAATCATTCTGAGGCGTGATCAACTTCCTTCAGTTCCTCCAAAGTTCAGAATCTCAAAAGCTGAATACAAGGAGCACCTCAGAGCTGAACGCCTAATCGCTGAAAGAAAGGAAGCTGAAGAAAAAGACAGAGAATACGCCATCAAGCTTACTCAAGAATCTGTCAAAGACCCAAGCTGAAACGTGTTCCCATTCAAATCCAACGAAAGCTTTGGGAAGAAGCCCAGAAGATCGTGGAAAAGAAAACTGAAGTTTCTCAGACCACCCTGATCTGGTGTAAAGAGAAAATTCACTTCAGATATCGTCCAACGAAGATCAACAAGGTATTCATCTCTGGAAGAACCTCTATTGGAGTACCTATTGTTGACATCAAACTTTTCAGAGAAGATGGCCAATCTGAAGCCTTTCGCGCTGACAGTGTAAAAAGGTATGGTCTCTCTGAATGGCTGGAGATGAGGTTAGCTATCCATTCGTCACAATCTAAGTACAAGGATCATTTCGAAAAGCTGATAAACAGACAGATCGACTTGATATCTTCTTGTGTGGACATTCCTCCTCTTCCTGATCTTAAGCTGAAAAGAAAAGGGGCCTCTCCAAAGAAGAAACGTCAAGATTCAAACTCAGGTCCTGTCATACGAAATGAAACTGGAATTGGTTTCTCTCGCGCTGAAGTGCTTGGTCCTGACCCTGATCTATCTGCCCTTGACATTTCTTTGCCACCATGTGAACTTTTCGTCCCTGGTAAAGTCATCAGTAATCCTTATGGAATATTCTTTCTCGACTACGACGGACGTAAATGTTTTCAACGGATCGCTGAGCTTCCAATCACTCCAATCGAACAGCTCAGAGATCTCATCTACTGGTGTGACTTCAGAAAAGACATTCAGGCACGATACCTAAAACCCTTGATCTTTGAAGAAGCGCTGAACAAAAGAAAACAAGGCGTAACAGTTCCTGACTGGATGATCCCCACTGAAAAGACCCTTGATGAACTTCTCATTAAGGAAGAACCTCTGTAAGTGTTACGTGCGAAATGTGTGTTTTAATCGCAGTGGGTTGCAAACTGTCCACAGTGGGAAGTGCAAGTGTACACTGTCCACTATGATCGTCACAGCAAGTAATAGTTGGTAAAATACCAGAATCGAATCCACAGAGACTGGACAATCAAGACAATACGGTTCTCATGAGCTCCTTTTACAAGTTTCAACTAGAGAGGAAAATAATACTTTGGTTTGGTTTGGTAAAATAGCTACTTGAAACGATTTACTAAATGCTAAAAAGGAGGAATGTAGGTTGGATTTTCCCTAAATTTTATCTCAAATACTCGGTCCTTAGAGTGATCCTCGTATTCGTGGTGGACATTTTCGCTAGAAAAGCCCGGTTACAAAATACTCACACCGTTAGATAAAAATCCCATACTCTTAGTACTTGTTGTTTTGTCAATGGTAATCTCTAAATGGACCTTTTCAGGCCTCGATGGAATGTGTAGAGACAAATACTCTAAGTGTTTTTAATACACAAATTAGCTTGCCTACTACTCCAGTGGGCAGAGATTAGCTCACTGTGCCGACCTCACTTTCGTAAGTGTCAAAAGAATTCTTTCGAATCCCCTAGCATCATTCAAGCTCGTGTCACTGCGCTCTACTTATTTCTAAGTTAAGAACTAGACTTTAGATCCTTGCAAGTGATCAGCTTGTTCGCATCCTTGGGTAAATATCGAGAATGAAAGACCAAAACAACAAATATTCTAAGTATAAAGATTACTCAAGCATTTTTGATAAAATCCAGGTACTTCTCCTTCCTACATCCCAAAGGATGTTTTAGCCTAACATTTCCGAAGTAAAGAAAACAAAAGATGAAGATTTGCACATAATAAAACTGAAAGTGACTTGAGTTAACTGCTCACAGTGGGGAACGAGAAGTCGTCCCTGCACTGTGTAATACGAACTACAATTTAAACTAAGAAAGTAAATTACTAAAAATTAAAGCTAGTTACTGCAGTAAATAAAAGACTAAAGCTAATGTGGTAGTTGAGAGAATTTGAGACTAAAAGTATTCAAGAATGAAAACCAAGCATGCATTTAATGGCACCCAAGTGCTCCTTTATATACTAGGAGAAGGAGTTGGGTATTACACAAAAGAGGTGGGTCTTCCAATGGGTAAAGACTGCTGAGTTGTGGCAGAATTCAGCTCCTTGTGCAATTCTTTTATCCAATGGTCCCTTCTCCAAGTCAATCTCCAAGTACAAAGAGGTGTACTTGATGCTATCTTCAATGAGAACTACCTTGTACTTCTCCAGCCATTTCTCTGCCATATGAACCTTCCTCCTCCAGAAAATTAGATCCCAACTAAAAGTTTCTTTTTGATTTCTTTTTGATCAGCTCGAAGAGTGGGGAACCGGAGTGGGCACTGTATACGTCACTGCGGATGAAAAATCGAGAAAACACCCAAAACTTCCCCAAATAATTTATTAAAGACCATGGTTCACTCCTTTTGCTCGTTTTCGTAAATCATACCAAGAATGGGGGTTTTTAGAAGTGAAATGGCTAAAATTGACAAAATAAAGTGGAAAATAAATGGAAATAATAACTCTAAAAATAGAGTTATCACAACCTCAAACTTAAATCATTACTTGTCCCCAAGTAATAAAAAGAAAGAAATAAAATGAAACACAATGCATAAAAGGTCTTTGATGGACTTACATATTTCTTGACTTGAATGGGCGTTGATCTCCTTCCTTCGATACTTCCTTCGGTTCCAAACTTGAAAATTTCACTTTTGTGTTTGACGAAACCTTTCCCTTGTTTACCTTTTGATCAATAGGGCTTTCTTGGGTTTGAAGGGTTTATGGCTTTGAATCTTTTCCCAAGGGTTTTGGCAAAAATTTCCAAACATGGACCGAAGATCTCGCTTTGAGATTTTTATTTCAAGAAGTGGGTGTTTAGTATTTTGCTATGATAAGAACGTACACTTTCAGGCTTTATTTGGGTATAATGAGTATGGCTATTTTTTGTGAGGGTGGGTATTCTGATGGTCCAGAATAGGCACACCATCGTTTTCTGGGAGTGAGCACTTTGATGGTCCAGAAAAGGCACACCATCAATTTTGTTAGTGCTACTCCTATTTTCTTCTGTTTTTGTATTTTTGTGTTTTCTCTTTTTTTTTTTTTTTTTTTTTTTTGAAGGGGGGTACGGCTTACCCACCTCAAACTTGGACTTCACAGTGTCCTCACTGTGAGCAAACTGGAGGTCACTCTGGAAGTTCCCACCTCAAACTTAAAATCTCACAGTGTCCCCACTGTGACATTGAATTAATGAACAAAGGTGGTGGTTTGGGGGTATAAAAAGGATCGTGTTTGGATGCGAAAAATGGCCTATATCATTTCACGGGACAAGTTGAGATTTGTACTTACAAAAGTGACCTTTTAAGTCGGAAGCCGAAAGTTGTACCTTGAAATGGAAACGAGGTCAAACAAGCATTCAAACAATCAATATGTTAGTACCCAAAAGTACCTACCTACCGGTAGGATTTTCATGCATCGATATTTAAAAAGTTAAAACAGCAAATAGTGTCAATGCCTAGCCATAGGCACAAAAAGATCAACCAAACAAAATAAAATTGTTTTTGGTGAGCAAAAGAGCGAAACCATTGTTTTAAAAACAAACCATTCACGGGGTTTGGGTGGCTTGCGGTGACAGATCCGCATCATCATCATCGAACTCATCCTCACTGTCATTAACCGGGCAGATATCTTTCGGGAATTCTGGTAGCTGAGCAGCTAGCATTGGGTTGGCCTCTTTCATCATCAGGCTCGTCACCTCATCTCGTTCTCTTGTATACATCCAAAATTTCTGCGTGGCCCGGTTCTGGTATCGCTGCTCACTTTCCAGCAACTCGATCTTGTATGTGAGCTTCTTTAAAGCTGCCAAAATCTCTCCCATTTGGTTGCTTGATGATCCGGCCTCGGTTGAATGGAGTGGGGTACCCTTCTTCCCCACAGTGGGCACTTCAGTGCCCACTATGTGCTCGTCGGCTATTCGCACATTGGGCTGTACCTGGGCAGGCTCAACAGACGGGCCTCCTATCTCTCTTCTCATCTTCTTAATTGTCTGAATACTGATGTTTTTCGTGGAAATGATCCACTGGTCTTCTTCAGCTGTGGGCACTCCGGCATCTATTAGCAATAGTGTAATAAGGCAAGGAAGGGGTAGGATTACCTTGGTTCGTGTTCTGGCCTGATGGATGGCACCATGCATTATGATTCCCAGATTGATCTTCTTTTTAGTGAGAACGCAGTAAAGCATGGCACACTTATGCATGGAGAGAGTCGTGTCGTGCGATGTTGGGGCCACCGAGGCCCTTAGGAATTGGAACCACACAGCAGCCTCAGTGGTGAGGCTGCCAGCATATAGACACCTTCTTTGGCCATCCTGATTCCATGGCCTTCCCTCAACTGCTATTTCTTTTAAAATCAATTCCTCATCAGCCGGAGTCATCTTTGCCAGGAACTGTCCGAAAGCACAAGGTTCCGGAGCTCCTCTACCTAACACTCGGTTTATATTGCCTGGAGTAAAGTCCACAACCTTTCCTCTGATCTTAACAAATGATTCTTTGGCTTGGGAGGCCTCAGCATAAAATTCTCGGACTAATGATGCATTAGCGCGGCGATTGGCAGTGGCAATGGTTGCCCAATCTTGCGCTACAAGTTTATCTTTGACAAAGGGATTTGCTTCTACAAAGTCGGGGTCGAAACCCCTCTCTAAATTCAACTTCCGAGTATAAATACACTCAAAGTGGGTTCTAGCAGCTGGGGAAGTGAATTGCCTCGGTATCCCACTGGGGGCATGAGCAGTCCCCACAGTGGACTGATGTGGATTTTCAGAAAGGTTTTGTTCACTTCCCGTATTAGTATCACTAGAAGAAGAACTTAAAGAGGGTTCGATACCCTTACCTTTCCTCGACGCTTTTCTTTTTGGTTTTGCAGACGATGCCTTCTTGGATGCACCAGATCGTGTAACCATTCCCCTATTCCTCTGGAGTGCTCTGGTTGGGGTTTCCTCACTGTGGGCAGTGGTGTGGACATCCTCCACACTATCAGCATTTTTGTTCTGGGGAATGTCTAATGTCTGAGTCTGTTCCTTAATCTTCTTCTGTCTTTCTTCTTCCTCACGAGCCAAACACTCCTCCTCTGCTTGTTTCTTTTTCTGCTCGAATATCCTTGCTTCTTCATCCTTCTTTCGTTCTTCCTCTTTCAATCGCTCCTCCTCCTCTCTAGCCAATCTTGCGGCTTCTTCCCTCCTCAATCTCTCTTCCTCCTCTCTTTTGATTCTTTCTTCTTCTTCCTTTCTGATTCTTTCTTCTTCCTCTCGACGCCTCCTCTCGACCTCTTCCTTTCTTTTTCTAATGGCTTCCATTTTCTGTTTGAACTCCTCTGCTAACCGTCTCTCTTCTTCTTCGGCTAGAAGTGTCTCGGTCTCGAAATGGGTGATACTGTTGTCTGAGACTTGCGATGATGAAGTAGCTTTTGGGCTTTCGTGCTTTGAAGAACCCTCGTCGGCTGCACCGGAGATGATCGGGTTTTCGCCGGAGACCGGTGGCGGTTCGTTCAGGTCATTGGTGACGGCTTCCGGTGGTTGTTCCTCGGCGGTCCTGCGGCGGACGGCCGCACGTGTGAGTGCATCGGGGTTGGTGTTCATTCTCTTGGTTCTTGCCATTTTTAGGGTTTTAGGAAGGGTTTTAGGTTTGTGGGTTTTCTTTGAGAGAGAAATGGAGAAGATGAAGAAACTTGGTGTGTTTAGGGAAGTTAAAGTAAAAATCTGATTTGAGGGTGATGGTTTTTGAGTTGATTGGGGACGGTTAGTAGAGAGAGAAAAAGATAATGATGGTTTATCTTGGGAATAGGTGGGCTTTTGACAAGTGGCAGGAAAAGTTGATGTTTGTAAGAAAAAGCATGATGTGCGTCAGCCGTGGGTCCCTCCCAAACCGTCTTTTCCTATGCCAGACCGAGAGTGAGGAACGCAGGGACATGCATCTCCCCACTGCGAAGCTTTTTCTTGATTTTTCCTCCAAAAAGCGGCAATTTCTCCTACACACATTAAAACAAACTACCATGCAGAATTAAAAAGACCAAAAATAATAAAAAGACAGCAAATAACTGAAATAAAATATTTACAAACGGTTGTGACATTGCTTAACCATAGCGAGGCGGAGAGTGGGCAGGGATGTGGGCACTTTCATGCAAAAAATGCTTTACCCTTTGCCCATTGACTTTAAAGGTTTGACCCGATTGTGGGGATTTCAACTCCACTGTTCCGAAAGGACTCACCTTGACAATGGTGTATGGTCCCGTCCATCTTGATTTAAGTTTACCTGGAAAGAGTTTGAGACGAGAATTGAACAATAGTACCTGTTGTCCTTCCATGAACTCCCTATGGTTGATTCGACGATCGTGCCACATCTTGGTCTTTTCCTTGTACAACTTTGCATTCTCATAGGAGTGATATCGCAACTCCTCTAGCTCATGTATTTGCAGACTCCTTTTGATTCCCGCGGCATCCTCACTCATGTTAAGCTCTTTAAGGGCCCAGAACGCCTTGTGCTCTAATTCAATCGGTAAATGGCAAGCTTTGCCAAAAACTAATTTGAATGGAGACATTCCCAGAGGAGTTTTATAGGCTGTTCGATAGGCCCAAAGAGCATCATCGAGTTTGATTGACCAATCTTTACGGTGTGGCTTAACAACTTTTTCCAAAATTCCCTTGATCTCACGATTTGAAAGCTCGGCCAACCCATTGGTTTGTGGGTGGTATGCGGTGGCCACTCTATGATGAATATCATATTTAGCAAGAACCGAGGCCATGACTTTGTTTACAAAATGGGTGCCTTCGTCACTAATTAATGCTCGTGGTGTTCCGAAGCGAGTGAATATATTTTTGTGTAAGAACTTCACCACAGTGTTAGCATCATTGGAGTGACAAGCAATGGCTTCTACCCATTTTGAAACATAATCTACCGCAACCAAGATGTAAAAGTTATTGTTGGAATTTGGAAAAGGTCCCATAAAATCTATCCCCCATACATCAAAAAGTTCGACCTCTAGAATGTTGTTAAGAGGCATTTCATTTCTTTGCGATATATTCCCCGTACGTTGACATTGCTCACAATTTTTCACGAATTCAAATGAGTCTTTAAAAACAGTGGGACAAAAGAATCCACTTTGCAAAATTTTTGCTGCGGTACGGTTTCCACCGAAGTGGCCACCGTAGTGGGATGTGTGACAACCATGGAGTATTTGATGTTGTTCACTCCCATGGACACAACGCCTTAATATTTGGTCCGCCCCTATCTTGTACAAGAAGGGATCGTCCCAAACGTATTGTCGTGTGTCGTGTAAAAATTTCTTGAATGGTTGTCCACTCATCCCGTGGGGCTTAAATCCACTTGCTAAAAAGTTTGCAATATCAGCATACCAAGGAGTTTCATTATGATGTTGCGCAGATAATAATTGTTCATCGGGAAAAGTTTCTTTTACCGGAGTGGGGTCAGGAGTGGGGTCAACAGTGCCCACTGTCTTCTTGAGCCTGGACAGATGATCAGCAACCTGATTGCTTGTTCCTTTTCTGTCGACGATCTGGAGGTCAAATTCCTGCAGCAACAGCACCCATCTGATCAACCTCGGTTTAGAGTCAGCCTTGTTGATCAAATATTTGATGGCTGCGTGATCGGTGTGTACTATGACCTTTGCTCCAATTAAGTAAGACCTGAAACGATCAAAAGCAAAAACTACTGCAAGTAGTTCTTTTTCGGTTACAGTGTAGTTGATTTGAGCCTCGATCAAAGTCTTGCTTGCATAGTATATTGGATGAAAAATCTTATCTTTTCGTTGGCCTAGTACTGCACCTATAGCCCAATCGCTGGCGTCACACATGACTTCAAATGGGAGTGACCAGTCAGGAGTGGTCACTATGGGTGCAGTAACTAAGGCATTTTTGATTATTTCAAATGCGTTTCTACATTCTTTGGTAAAAACAAACTCTCTTTCATGTTGCAGCAGGTTACATAGGGGTTTAGTTATTTTGGAAAAATCTTTTATGAACCTCCTATAGAAACCTGCGTGACCTAAAAAACTGCGAATGCCTTTTACCGTTGTGGGCTCGGGAAGTTGGGAGATTACTTCTAGTTTTGCTTCATCAACTTCCAAACCCTTTTTCGACACAAGATGACCCAAAACGATGCCCTCTTCGACCATGAAATGACATTTTTCCCAATTTAGAATAAGGTCGTGGGTTTCACATCTCACCAAACTTTTTTCTAGATTCCTCAAACAGTTATCAAATGATGTGCCGATCACAGAAAAATCGTCCATAAAAACTTCTATGGTATCTTCTATCATATCAGTAAAAATGGCCATCATACAGCGTTGAAAAGTAGCGGGAGCATTACATAAACCAAAAGGCATTCTCCGGAATGCAAAAGTACCATATGGACAAGTAAAGGTGGTCTTTTCTTGGTCTTCGGGTGCGATGTGGATTTGGTTATATCCGGAGTATCCATCTAGAAAACAATAAAATTCCTTTCCCGCTAATCTATCAAGCATTTGATCAATAAAAGGTAACGGGAAATGGTCTTTCTTTGTTGCTAGATTCAGTTGCCTATAATCCATGCATATTCTCCATCCCGTAACAGTCCTAGTTGGAATGAGTTCGTTCTTTTCATTTCTGACCACTGTTGTTCCTCCCTTTTTAGGGACACATTGAACGGGGCTCACCCAACTACTACTGGCAATGGGATAGATAATACCGGCATCTAACCATTTCAAGACTTCTTTCTTAACTACCTCCTTCATGATGGGGTTCAACCTTCTTTGGGGTTGGACTTTCCCCGGGTGGTCATTCTCCAAGTTAATCTTATGTTGACATAAAGAGGGGCTAATCCCTCGAATGTCCGCTATGGTCCAACCAATTGATCCCTTATGCTTTATCAACAAATCAATCAGAAGTTGTTCTTGTTTCTCACTAAGTTTGGAAGAGATAATGACGGGAAGTTTATTATCCTTAGCGAGATAAGCATACTTTAAATGGGAAGGCAATGGTTTAAGCTCTAACTCGGGAGGTTGTTCTATTGAAGGGGATTGAACATCTCAATCCTTGAAGTCCAGAGGTTCAAAAGCTGCAACCATCTTATTACACTCATCCTTAAAAGTGTCATTACTCTCTGATTCAGAGTGCTCACTGTCAATCCCCACTGTGGGAACTGTACTCCCCACTGTGGGCAAATTGCCAAAATTGTGGGTTTCATAAATCGAACTTAAGGCAAAACAATCTTCGGTGTCTATATATTTGAGAGATTTGAAAACATTAAAAGTTACCTCTTGGTCATTAACTCGCATCGTGAGTTCTCCTTTGTGCACATCGATCAAAGTACGTCCGGTTGCAAGAAACGGACGTCCTAAGATGATTGGGATTTCTTTATCGGCCTCATAATCTAAAACAAGAAAATCGGCGGGGAAGATAAATTTATCCACTTGGACCAAAACGTCTTCTATTTTTCCCTTGGGGTAGGCAATGGATCGGTCGGCTAGTTGTAATGTCACGGTTGTGGGTCTAGCCTCTCCAATCCCTAACTTGTTAAAAATGGACAAAGGCATCAAGTTGACACTAGCTCCTAAATCACAGAGTGCTTGGCCTACTTCTTGTCCTCCTATAATGCATGGAATGGTGAAACTACCCGGGTCTTTCAACTTAGGTGGAATCTTGCTTGTTAGGAGGGCACTACATTCTTCGGTCAAAGCCACAGTTTCAAATTCACCCAACTTCCTCTTTTTGTTCAAAATATCTTTTAAGAATTTAACATAGCTTGGCATCTGCTCGAGAGCTTCTACCAAGGGTATGTTAATGTGAAGTTGCTTAAAAATGTCTAAGAATTTTTTAAACTGAACATCGACATTTTTAGGCTTCATTCTTTGAGGAAATGGAATGTTTCGTGGGTCAATCTGAGTTTGCTGTGGTATTGGCTTTGGAACAGTAGTCTTTGGGACAGGTCCAAAAGTGGGAAGGTCAGGGATGTCGGTCCCCACTGTGGGGATCACAGTGACTTGAGGAGTGCCCACTGTGGTGCTCACAGTGGGTTTTTGAGGCGAATCATCAGATTCAAAAATGATATTTTTCAGATCCTTTCCACTCCTTAAAGTTATGGACTTGACATGTTCTGGTCCTTTTCCTATCACTCTAGCTTGCTCGGTATCACTCGGTAACGTTCCTGGTGGTCTATTCTTAACTTCAACGGCTAGCTGTCCTACTTGGGTCTCTATATTCCTAATGGCTGCTTGGGTTTGATTCATAAAACCTTTGAGAATCGACTCGATCGATTGTTGAGCCTCAGCTGGTTGGTTGGATCGTGGTTGGTATGGTTGTGGGGACTGCCCACTGTGATGTGGGGATTGCCCACTGTGATGTGGGGATTGCCCACTGTGATGTTGCTGAAATCCCGGGGGATTGTATGGTCTTTGCTGGATGCGACTCGGTCCTTGGGGTTGGAGTCCTTGATTACCGGACCAAGAGAAATTCGGATGATTTCTCCAACCTGGATTATAAGTCTGCGAATAAGGGTTGTTCCTTTGGTTGGTCCCTATGACATTAACAGATTCGGGGTTTGCTGGACAAAAGTCGAAAACATGCTCCTCTCCACAAAGGGAGCAGTTATCAGCGAGATGGGTTGCGGAATTGACTTGGCCTCGATTTTGATTTAAAACGATTTTTGTCAAGGCCACTAATTGTGCATTCATGGTTTTGAGTGCTTCGGAATCTATGGTGTTGGTCTTAGACATGGGTGCTCTCGGATTTGACCATTCGGTATTGTTGTTGGACACTTTTTCTAAGATTTGATATCCTTCGTTGTAAGTCATACTCGTAAATGTTCCACCGGCTGTTGCATCTAAGATGATTTTGGCTGCATTGGAAAGACCATTGTAAAAGGTCTCCAATTGGATGCAATGTGGGATGCCATGATGTGGGCACTTTCGAAGTAAATCTTTAAATCGTTCCCATGCATCCGAAACAGCCTCATCTTCCTCTTGTCTAAATAAAATTATATCATTTCGAAATCTAACATTCCTTGTTGGAGGAAAGTATTTTTGCAAAAATCTATCGGCAAGTTCTTGCCAAGTGGTTATCGAGTGAGGTGCATGTGCGTTCAGCCAAGATTTTGCTTTGTCCCTTAATGAAAAAGGGAAAAGCCTTAGTCTTAATGCCTCATCACTAACACCTTGCAATTGAAAAGAATCGGTCATTTCTAAAAAAGATTTTAAGTGCGAGTGCGGATCCTCAGATGGCGATCCTCCAAATTGACCCATGGCTTGGATCATTTGAAACATCACCGGTTTGAGTTCAAAATGCGTTGCAACAATATTGGGTCTCAAAATTCCGGAGCTTAAATCACCAACTCCGGAAGTAGCATAGTCCCGTATTTTTCGATCTTTGTTATCGGCAATCGTGATTGTGGTCTCCACTATAGGTGGCGGTACTGCAGCCATGTTCACAGTGGGGATCACAGGAGGTTGTCGATTTGTTTTCTTGCTTCTTCGTGTTTTTCGCAACGTTTTTTCTATTTCGAGATCTATTGGAACCAAATGTTCGAGTTGTCGCCGTGGCATACAATACGAACAGCTTAGAAAAACTAGTGACTCGGGCTCGAACAAAAACTAATGTCTTGAGATTTAAAATCACGCCAGTCCCCGGCAACGGCGCCAAAAACTTGTTACGTGCGAAATGTGTGTTTTAATCGCAGTGGGTTGCAAACTGTCCAAGTGCAAGTGTACACTGTCCACTATGATCGTCACAGCAAGTAATAGTTGGTAAAATACCAGAATCGAATCCACAGAGACTGGACAATCAAGACAATACGGTTCTCATGAGCTCCTTTTACAAGTTTCAACTAGAGAGGAAAATAATACTTTGGTTTGGTTTGGTAAAATAGCTACTTGAAACGATTTACTAAATGCTAAAAAGGAGGAATGTAGGTTGGATTTTCCCTAAATTTTATCTCAAATACTCGGTCCTTAGAGTGATCCTCGTATTCGTGGTGGACATTTTCGCTAGAAAAGCCCGGTTACAAAATACTCACACCGTTAGATAAAAATCCCATACTCTTAGTACTTGTTGTTTTGTCAATGGTAATCTCTAAATGGACCTTTTCAGGCCTCGATGGAATGTGTAGAGACAAATACTCTAAGTGTTTTTAATACACAAATTAGCTTGCCTACTACTCCAGTGGGCAGAGATTAGCTCACTGTGCCGACCTCACTTTCGTAAGTGTCAAAAGAATTCTTTCGAATCCCCTAGCATCATTCAAGCTCGTGTCACTGCGCTCTACTTATTTCTAAGTTAAGAACTAGACTTTAGATCCTTGCAAGTGATCAGCTTGTTCGCATCCTTGGGTAAATATCGAGAATGAAAGACCAAAACAACAAATATTCTAAGTATAAAGATTACTCAAGCATTTTTGATAAAATCCAGGTACTTCTCCTTCCTACATCCCAAAGGATGTTTTAGCCTAACATTTCTGAAGTAAAGAAAACAAAAGATGAAGATTTGCACATAATAAAACTGAAAGTGACTTGAGTTAACTGCTCACAGTGGGGAACGAGAAGTCGTCCCTGCACTGTGTAATACGAACTACAATTTAAACTAAGAAAGTAAATTACTAAAAATTAAAGCTAGTTACTGCAGTAAATAAAAGACTAAAGCTAATGTGGTAGTTGAGAGAATTTGAGACTAAAAGTATTCAAGAATGAAAACCAAGCATGCATTTAATGGCACCCAAGTGCTCCTTTATATACTAGGAGAAGGAGTTGGGTATTACACAAAAGAGGTGGGTCTTCCAATGGGTAAAGACTGCTGAGTTGTGGCAGAATTCAGCTCCTTGTGCAATTCTTTTATCCAATGGTCCCTTCTCCAAGTCAATCTCCAAGTACAAAGAGGTGTACTTGATGCTATCTTCAATGAGAACTACCTTGTACTTCTCCAGCCATTTCTCTGCCATATGAACCTTCCTCCTCCAGAAAATTAGATCCCAACTAAAAGTTTCTTTTTGATTTCTTTTTGATCAGCTCGAAGAGTGGGGAACCGGAGTGGGCACTGTATACGTCACTGCGGATGAAAAATCGAGAAAACACCCAAAACTTCCCCAAATAATTTATTAAAGACCATGGTTCACTCCTTTTGCTCGTTTTCGTAAATCATACCAAGAATGGGGGTTTTTAGAAGTGAAATGGCTAAAATTGACAAAATAAAGTGGAAAATAAATGGAAATAATAACTCTAAAAATAGAGTTATCAGTAAGCTGATAAAATCGCCTCTTTCATCTATTTTATCAGTTATCCTTTTGTACTTGTAATTTATTTCGCTCGTACTTGTAATCTTTCCATTTCTCTTTGTAACCTGATTCAAAGTTTTAAAGAAAGATTTCAGCGAATGTACTTTACTCCATCAGTACTGAAAAGATCCCAGAAAACAGTAAAAGGGACAAATATTTTATGAGTTCTTTTTATCCTTATGTTTTCATTAAATAGCAATTTTTTTTGTTGCTATGTCATAATCAAATAGGGGGAGATTGTTGATCCAAACCCTCAGTGATTTGATAATGACCCTCTCTTATACTTAGTGAAAATTGTAAGTAAACAATATGTATCAGAGTTTCACTATCGCTGATAAGTACTAAGATCTTCCAGTACCGCTGATAGGAACTCTCGCTCTTTAAGTTAAACATTCAGCGAAACTGTTCACCATTAATGCTCTGAGTCTGTTCAGTCATTATGATGATCGTTGATAAGTTAGTTGTTTACTTATGATCTCTGAAGACAAGTTTCACGTCAACAAAGGTTCTACGCTGAAGTCGAAGATCAAGCTCAAGAACCAGCGACAAGTCTCCTAATGAACTGATGCGGATCAGCGAAGACTCAGATTTGTCCACTCAACGTGAAGTATCAAGCACAAGACTTCAGTTATCGCTGAACTTTATCATTCGCTGAATAGAAAATGATAATCGCTGAATCAACGAAAGCTGATCATGAAGTCCTCCGTACAAAGTACTTTTGTCTTAACCACCCTTGCACGTCTCCGTACGAAATGTCAGAAAAGAACCACCGAAAATCTGAAATCGTACAACCACTCTGATACTACACTATTAATCCTTATGGCTACTAAGGTTGTCAACAAAAGTCAATGACATGCAACCAACCAGCTGATGACACGTGTAAAGTATATACTGACTTGCATTAAATGCATGCAGTATATAAAGAGATGAACTCACTTCTTTTGAAGTAACTTGCTAACTCTGGACAAGTTCAAATCTCTTATCTCAGATAGGTTATTATTAGTAATTTCCTTATCTCTCTTAGTGCAAGAAACCTTAGTATTCCAACTTGTTTAGATTTAGGTTTATCCTTAATCTTGTTTCCGCAACAAGCTGTAAATTGTTAATGATTTATCAATAAACAATTTAGAAAAGTAAAATCTGTGTGTTTGTATTCAACCCCCCCCCCTTCTACAAACTTGTATAGGCCTTCGGGACCAACACAACGCATGTTAAAGTTTTGGCATAAAAAAGAAATGAGCATAAACACTTTGAACATCAAATTCACATTAGCAAATCATTGTATCTTTTTAAACCAATTAAGCAATTTGTTTCAACTTTGAACAACAAGCACAGTGCCAATTTCAACAACCTAAAAACTAGCACGTTGAAACATACATAACAAGATTTCAACAACCTAAAACCTAGCACATTGAAGCATTATGTACACTTTGAACATCAAGCACATTGCCAATTTCAACAACCTAAAAACAGCAAGCACGGTACTTAAGTCCCATCTAAAAACCTAGCACATTGTTCAATTTCAACAATTCCATAACAAGATTTTGGGGGGAAACATTATAAGCCTCTTTAAAATTCCATAAATCTTGACCTCTAAATCCTTGAATCCAGCTAATTTCTAGAAAAAAAGTTGTATTTTCAGCTAATAATTGAAACATACTGAAATCGATGGAATCAGTTGGTAAGGTTTAGGGTTTAGGAGAAATCGATAGGGTGAAGAACATAGAAATTGTAACACCCTAAAATTTGGGTAAAATTTAAACCTGTAAAAATTTCCGGAAAATATACTTCTAAATTAAACAAAACACCCAAAGAATGGGGAAATAAAGTATGGCGTTTACAATCCCAAGAAACAAGCAATTAACGGTTCAACAACCTAATAATCTAAAACAACGATTTCTATATTACATTCGGGTGTTGCCTAATTGCTACCAAAATTCAATGTTGATTAATTGTTGTATACGCCTCTATATACTCCCAAAAATGCTATACACCATCACACCTCTTCGCTCAAGCCCGAGGAGCCCCACCGCCTGAAGACCCTAAGCATGTACCCAAAGGAGAAGTGTTAGTCTAACGCGGTGAGAGGAAGAGCCCAATCAATTATAACAATAATAAAAATTTGAGGTACAACAAGAAACATAATGAACCCCATGGAGGAAGTCCTATGATATCCGAAGCTTCACGTACTGCTGGTAAATTGACAATCAAAGATGTTTGCATAAACAAGGTAGCCACTTAGTCGTTAGAAGCAATAATCACATCACAATAATAACTTGGAAACAAGCGCAACCCCGAAGAGTCTAGGACTATGTCCATGGGACCGCCCCCCCCCCCCCCCCCCCCCCACTGAGTCCCCAACTTCAACCACTCCAGGTCTATACGTTGGGTCACTCTAAATCCACAAACAAGCACATTGGAATTACACCTTACTGCCTATGAGACGATGCCCGACCATATAGGCCCACATCTTACTTATCATGGATCCCGATGCCTATTTCGTGCTATGACTCTAGTGCCTATGGATCCATTACACTCAAGACCAACAAGGACTCTAGAGTAGCCCAACAATAATAATCACAATAAGTTGAAGCTTAATAGTAACATTAAGACATATTTTTCACTTGGGAATATTAACATACGATCACCACAATTGGTTATAAAGCACTATAATTTCCAAAGTTAGATTTTGAATTCCATTAGAACATAGAAACTCTTCTCATATACATTTCCTTGAAAACTCCAATTACTTCCAAAACTCCAATTTTGACCCAAGGTGGTCAAAATCGTTCTAAGTATTAGAACTTGTAGATCAAGAGCCTTAAAACTTGGAAATCAAAGGGTATCTCCCATTTCATCATTACCACTTCTTATTTTAACAAAACCTTGCACTTTCTAAAAAACCATTTTTAGGTCAAACATGAAAATCACCAAATAATGAACAAGAATGTAATAAACATATTAGAAAGCATATTTAAGTGAGCATTTAGCTTGTAAGATGAAGGGGGACTCACCTTAGAAGGTTTTATAGCAAAACCCAAACACTAGAAGAAGTGGATGGAGTTGGTTCTTGAAGGGAAAGTAGAAACCTTGCACTAAATGAGGTTGACCACCTAAGATTCACCATAAATGTTCATGAATACTCCCAACAACCAATAATTAATGGAAGGGAGAATGAATGATGAAACCCTACCTTGAGAGAGGAGAGAAATCGGTTGCCAAAGTGTTCTAAGTTCACAAAATGAGCTAAAAACCCGTAACCCTTCTTTTTATACCCAGCTGCCACCTCGCGACCTTGACACGCGATTATGCCCTGGCATAGTCGCGGTGTCACTCTCGCCCGCTACCTCTGACTTTCGGTACAAATGGCGCGATAGTGCCACTGCGAGAGTGACCATGTCACAATCGTGTGGCACAGTCGCATACTCCCATCAACCTACGGTACATATTGGGCGATAGTGCCACATGCGAGAGTGACCAGGTCACAATCGCAGGGCACTCTCGCGAGACAGTTACCGAGCCCTCATTTGGTCAGTTCTCCCTACAATCCAACCTCGAAGCCAAGAGATAATTTAGGTAATATAAAACTTTAATATTTACGTTCTCGAGCAAAATATCATACAACTAGAGTTAGGATTTTCGGGGTGTTACAATGCTCCCCAACTTGGAAGAGATTTCGTCCTCGAAATCTTAAGTCATGCAAACAAACGGGGATATCGGCGCTTCATGTCTTCTTCCGCCTCCCAAGTCACATTGGTACCACGGTGGTGTTTCCATTGCACTTTGACCATGACCACCTCCTTATGCCGAAGCTTCTTATTCGCTCTTTCCAAAATAGCTTCGGGCTCTTCTATGCAACGGTTGTTATCTACCCGGATTTCCGACAATGGTATTACACTTTCTTCCTCCGCTAGGCACTTCCGCAAATAACATACATGGAATGTCAGATGGATTCCGTCCATTTCCGATGGTAAGTCCAATTTGTAGGCTTGCGAACCCACACGTTCCAATATAGTGAATGGCCCGAGGAAACGGGGACTCAACTTCCCTCGCTTCCCGAAACGAACTAATCCCTTCCAAGGGGATACCTTTAACATCACCCGTTCTCCCACTTGGAACTCTATTGGTTTCCTTTTCTTATCGGCGTAGCTCTTTTGTCGATCTTGGGCCACTTTCAACCGTTCTCTAATGACTTTGACTTTGTCGGTCGTTTCTTGTATGATTTCCGGTCTGGCAAAATGCTTTTCTCCCGCCTCTAGCCAACACGCGAGAGTCCTACACTTTCTCCCATACAAAGCCTCAAATGGTGCCGCCTTCAAGCTCGAATGATAACTATTGTTGTAGGTGAATTCTACTAACGGTAGGTGAGCATCCCAATTGCCCTCAAAGTCGATTACACACGCCCTTAACATATCCTCCAAGGTTTGAATGGTCCTTTCGCTTTGACCATCCGTTTGTGGGTGATACGCCGTGCTCAGATTTATCCTCGTACCAAGTTCCTCTTGTAGTGCTTGCCAAAACCTCGATGTGAACTAATAAGTGCATAATTTATCACATTCTAAGCACTTATTTTATAGATATTTAGTCCTATTTTAGTTTCCCAATCACCTTAATTGAGTCTTTTAGTGTAGTTTGGAGCTAAGTAGGAGGAATGAATCTGTTTGTGCTTATTTTCTAAAAAATCTAACAGTTCGGTATGCTACAGCATGGTTCGCAGATCCAAAAAAGTCAACGACAACACTTCATAAACTTTTTGGTTGGGGAATCTTTTGGCAATCTCTTCAGCCCTGTCTTGCAAGCTGGAAGGCAGGGCATCTTCAGGGGAATACTATCATGAAGGAGATTACTTTAAGCAAGGCATCTTATAATCCTTTTAGCTTTTGGTTAATAACCTTTGGTTTAAGGAGTCTTTGTACTAGTTAATTTGACATTAGATGCTTTCCCCTTGTATAAATAGGAGCTGAACTCCTGGATGTTTGATACACCACTTCTTGCCTTAAGCAAGTTGTTCTCTCTAGTTCTAGTTTGTAGTTACTTTACTTTAATTCTAGTTTCTCCTAACAAGGAAATTAGCTAGGTAGTTCATATAGCTACTTAGAAGCAATTGTTATTGTCTTTATGCTTTAATCTAAAAACCGTTGGCACATTCCTTGTTCTTAACATTTATATTTCTGTTTGATCATCATGTTGTGTAAGTGTTTAAGAGCGATGATGGGCTAATTCCCTAGCTTGGGTGTAAATAATGGTTGGGAGATAAAAGTCGTTGTGTAGTTGAAGGTTGGTTTTTCTATTGGCTATAATCCATGCTATTCACTCTTTTGTTTCTAAGATTCATCTAAGTAGTTTTCTTGACAAGGTGACGTATGTTGTTCTACTTAGATGAGTTGGACTTGAATGCAAGCCAACGTTAACTTTAGAGCATCGAGGTGTTATAATATCAATTTTTACGAATTGTGACTTATATGGAAAATCAGTGAGATCTGCTCTACATTGGTTGGGTTACCCGAATGTGTGGTACTGCCAGTAGCTAGACTATCTATACCCTGATAAGGTCTGAACATTCCAGTAGCAAGGATGAGAACCAATGCTGCAGCATATGCTGTAGCAACCTGCCTAAGCACAATGTTGCTGTAATCCAGCCAGAACTTACACCCTCGCATTTATTTTACTGTTTTACAACCGTTTTCAAAGCTGTTACTTCACTCAAAGATTATTCCTTCGAGTTCTGTTCTCGAGATCTTATTTTAAGTTTGGCTTAAGACTAACCACTTGTTTTGTTTGTCTCTGTGGGATCGATACTTGGTACTTAGTACCACTTTATTACTTGTTTTCAAAACGATATTGGTTTGGCATGTATACTTGTGTGCTATTCCATTGTTGATTTTAGGGATATATTTTCCACGAACCATGAACCAACTATCCCGATCGGAGACAATGGATACGGGTACACTGTGCCTCGAAACCACTTCATCAATGTAGAGCTTTGCCAATTTGTCCATCGGCAAGGTTTCCCTCATAGCTAAGAAGTGTGCACTCTTCGTCAACCGGTCCACTATCACCCAAATGGTGTCGTGGCCCTTCAAAGTCTTCGGCAACTTGGTCACAAATTCCATGGTGATTTTCTCCCACTTCCACTCGGGGATTTCCAAAGGTCGCAAACTGCCATAAGGTAATTGATGTTGAGCCTTCACTTGTGAGCAAGTCGTACACCGCTCCACATAATGCGCCACATCCAACTTCATGACTGCCCACCAATAATGTAGCTTTAAATCCTGGTATATCTTGGTACTCCCGGGATGAATGGAGTACTTTGACTTATGCACCTCGTCCATGAGTAGTTCCCGATTCCCACCGATCTTAGGCACTCACACACGTCCGTTGAACAACTTGACTCCACGGCTATCCTCTGTTAAAAGTTGCTTTTGCTTCACCATTACCTCATATTTGAGGTTTTCTTCCTTCAAGGCTTCGGATTGAGCCGTTCTAATCCGCTCCACTAGGCTTGACACTATGTCAATCCTTGAGAGGTTGGCGCGTAAGCTCCCACTATACTCCTTTCGGCTCAAGGCATCAACAACCACATTGGCCTTACCCGGATGGTAAAGCAATTCACAGTCATAATCCTTGAGCAACTCCAACCACCTCCGTTGCCTCATGTTTAACTCCTTTTGATCGAATACATACTTCAAGCTCTTGTGATCCGTGTACAACGTACATTTCGTGCCGTAGAGGTAATGACGCCACAACTTCAACGCGAACACAACCGCGACCAATTCCAAATCATGGGTAGGGTAGTTCTTTTCGTGCACCTTTAGTTGTCTCGAAGCATAAGCGATCACTTTCCCCCTTTGCATTAACACGCACCCCAAGCCCATCTTGGATGCATCGCTATAGACCACAAAATCCTCCGATCCTTCGGGTAAGGTTAAAATTGGCGCTTCACACAAATTCTTTTGGAGAGTACGGAATGCCTTCTCTTGCGCTTCGGTCCAAACAAACTTCACATTTTTCCGTGTCAATGCCGTCAACGAAGAAGCAATCTTGGAAAAGTCTTTAATGAACCTCCGGTAATCCCCCGCCAAGCATAAGAAACTTCGAATCTCACCCGGAATCTTGGGAGGCTCCCAATTCATCATTGCTTCAATTTTAGAAGGGCCTACCTTCACTCCATCCCGGGTAACCACGTGACCCAAGAATTGCACTTCATCTAACCAAAAGTCACACTTAGAGAATTTTGCGTATAATTTTTCTTTTCTTAGGACTTCCAACACCTCTCGTAAATGAGACTTGTGATCCACCTTATCTTTAGAGTACACCAAAATGTCATTTATGAATACAATCACCGACTTATCGAGGAAGGGTCGACATACCCGATTCATCAAATCCATGAACACCGCCGGTGCATTCGTCAACCCGAAAGGAATCACTAGAAACTCGTAGTGACCATACCGCGTCCGGAAAGCCGTCTTTGGAACATCGTCTTCTCTAAACTTCACTTGGTGATAACCCGGACGCAAGACAATCTTTGAGAAACATCCCGCTCCTTGAAGTTTGTCGAATAGATCGTCGATCCTAGGGAGTGGATACTTGTTTTTCACGGTCACCTTGTTCAACTCTCGGTAGTCGATACACATCCGCATAGTGCCATCTTTCTTCTTCACGAATAGGACCGGTGCTCCTCAAGGAGATGAACTCGGCCTCACAACCCCCTTCTCCAAAAGCTCTTGGAGTTGTGCCATCATTTCTTGCATCTCGAACGGAGCCAAACGGTAGGGAGCTCTAGCTATCGGAGCCGCTCCCGGTACCAAGTCTATCTTGAACTCTACTTGACGATCTGGCGGCAAACCCGACAAGTCTTCCGGAAATACGTCGGGAAACTCGCGTACCACCTTCACGTCCTCAAGCTTCTTCTTTTCCAACTTAGCATCAATCACGTATGCCAAGAAGGATGTACACCCCTTGACCAAACATTTACGTGCCTTCAACATGGAGATGATTGCTACATCTCCTTTTCTTCGTTCCCCATAAATGACCACACAATTTCCATCCAAAGAAGGTATGCGGATCAACTTCTTTGCGCATAAGATTTCAGCTTGATTCCCGGCTAACCAATCCATTCCAACCACTACATCAAATCCCCCAATTATCATGGGCATCAAGTCTATCGAGAATTTCTTCCCTTCGATTTCTAACGTACAACCCCGCAAAATATCCCAAACCACCACTTGTCCACCGTCGGCTATTTCTACCATTATGGCTTCTTCTAAACAACTAGTGGACATAGACAATTTTTGACAAAAGGATGTCGACACAAACGAAAAACTTGCACCCGAATCAAATAACACACGCATAGGTATGGAGTTTAGAAGAAACGTACCCGACACTACGTCCTTTGAAGCCTTCGCCTCCTCGGTCGACATTTGAAAAGCTATCCACATTGCTCTCGGAGGTTCCACCTTCGGCCCTCCGCTTCCCCCAGACTTTAACTTCAGACAATCCCTTCTAATGTGACCCGACTCCTTACACTCGAAGCACATCGTCCCTCTAATGGGACAAGATTTGATAAAATGCCCGGTCTTGCCACACTTATAGCATTTTCCCGGAACAAAGCTGCATGGACCAAAGTGTTTGCTCTGGCACTTGGAGCACCATCTAGCCTCCCTCTTCGGGTCGGCTCCCCGGTAGTTGTTGTCAAACGTCCTTGGTTTCTTGAAGGGTGTAGGTTGCCCTTCCCATCTCCTCTTTTCCGGCGCTCTAGCACTATCTTCCTTGCCTCGACCGTAGGCATCCTCCACTAATTGAGCTTCTTCTACCACTTCACGAAGGGTAGAAGCCTTAGAAACTCGAACCATAGTCATCATGTCCGATGGAAAACCCTTGATGTAAGCCTTAATCTTCTCCTTCTCTGTCGGGACCAGATGTCCCACCAATCCCAATTTATCCATGAACAATCGATTGTAGTCCTTAACTGTCAAATTACCCTTTTTCAAATTCCGGAACTCTTCCTCGATCCAGTCCATAACTCTCTCATTGCAATACTCCTCCAACAACTTTTCTTTGAAGGCCTCCCAGCTCAGCTTGGCCAATACTGTGGCCTCTAGAGAAGCAGAGTAGACATTCCACCACGTAAGAGCCGCCCCTCTTAGCATTTGAGAACCAAACTTTGCCCTTTGGCTCTCCCCACATTCGCTAGTACAAAAAGCTTGCTCCATTTATTTTATCCAGTTTATACATACAACTGGATCATCTGCCCCTTTGAACTCGGGCGGTCTACAGCTCAGAAATTTTTTGAAAGAACAAGCTTTCCCTACTTGCCCAGTTTCTGTCATCCCCAAACCATCCGTAGGGTTTCCATTGCCATTGCCCCCAGATCCGGCCACTACAATGTTCTCGGCGACCACCTCGTGCTTACGGTTGCTCGCATCCCGGTCCTCTATAAATTTTAAAAACTGTTCTTGCTGCTGATTCATGGCCTTGTTCATGGCCACTATCATCATGTCCATCATTCGCGTCTCAGCTGTTGCCTCCTCCAGGACGGGATCAGATGTCTCCAAGTTTCGTCGAGGTATATGTTCGGGTCCACCACCCAACAAGTTAGTGTTAAGTGGGGGTCCCTCTGCCGCTGTCACCCTCGGTTGATCGGCCATGGACACCGTAGCATCATGACCCTCCACCCTACTACGAGTATTAACCATCGAAGTCTGCCACACATTCAAGAACGAGGTGAGAAATAGGCTATAAGAGTTTAAACATAAGAAACGTACCAATACATGCATCAATCATCATAACAACAGCAATCTAAGCATACTCACGTAATGATATATTCATAATAGCAATAACTAATTGAGATTATGAACATACTTCACATAAGAATTCTCGTTACCATAGTCACAACTCTCAACTTATGTACTTCCGTCGACTCTAAGACCATCCTATCCTATGAATTCTACCCAAAGCTCACCCAATCAATACTTAATCGTTTCAGTTTAAGTCTAGGTATCTCAATGACGAACCTAGTTTGCTTAACCTATGACGAACCTCTCACCCGAATGGGGAAATAAAGTATGGCGTTTACAATACCAAGAAACAAGCAATTAACGGTTCAACAACCTAATAATCTAAAACAACGATTTCTAGATTACATTCGGGTGTTGCCTAATTGCTACCAAAATTCAATGTTGATTAATTGTTGTATACGCCTCTATATACTCCCAAAAATGCTATACACCATCACACCTCTTCGCTCAAGCCCGAGGAGCCCCACCGTCTGAAGACCCTAAGCATGTACCCAAAGGAGAAGTGTTAGTCTAACGCGGTGAGAGGAAGAGCCCAATCAATTATAACATTAATAAAAATTTGAGGTACAACAAGAAACATAATGAACCCCATGGAGGAAGTCCTATGATATCCGAAGCTTCACATACTGCTGGTAAATTGACAATCAAATATGTTTGCATAAACAAGGTAGCCACTTAGTCGTTATAAGCAATAATCACATCACAATAATAACTTGGAAACAAGCGCAACCCCGAAGAGTCTATAACTTATGAGCCCCCAACTTCAACCACTCCAGGTCTATACGTTGGGTCACTCTAAATCCACAAACAAGCACATTGGAATTACACCTTACTGCCCATGAGACGATGCCCGACCATATAGGCACACATCTTACTTATCATGGATCCCGATGCCTATTCCGTGTTACGACTCTAGTGCCTATGGATCCATTACACTCAAGACCAACAAGGACTCTCTAGTAGCCCAACAATAATAATCACAATAAGTTGAAGCTTAATAGTAACATTAAGACATATTTTTCACTTGGGAATATTAACATACGATCACCACAATTGGTTATAAAGCACTATAGTTTCCAAAGTTAGATTTTGAATTCCATTAGAACATAGAAACTCTTCTCATATACATTTCCTTGAAAACTCCAATTACTTCCAAAACTCCAATTTTGACCCAAGGTGGTCAAAATCGTTCTAAGTATTAGAACTTGTAGATCAAGAGCCTTAATACATGGAAATCAAAGGGTGTCACCCATTTCATCATTACCACTTCTTATTTTAACAAAACCTTGCACTTTCTAAACAACCATTTTTAGGTCAAACATGAAAATCACCAAAATAATGAACAAGAATGTAATAAACATATTAGAAAGCATATTTAAGTGAGCATTTAGCTTGTAAGATGAAGGGGGACTCACCTTAGAAGGTTTAATAGCAAAACCCAAACACTAGAAGAAGTGGATGGAGTTGGTTCTTGAAGGGGAAGTAGAAACCTTGCACTAAATGAGGTTGACCACCTAAGATTCACCATAAATGTTCATGAATACTCCCAACAACCAATAATTAATGGAAGGGAGAATGAATGATGAAACCCTACCTTGAGAGAGGAGAGAAATCGGCTGCCAAAGTGTTCTAAGTTCACAAAATGAGCTAAACCCGTAACCCTTCTTTTTATACCCAGTTGCCACCTCGCGACCTTGACACGCGATTATGCCCTGGGCATAATCGCGGTGTCACTCTCGCCCGCTATCTCTGACTTTCGGTACAAATGGCGTGATAGTGTGTTAAGGTCAATTTATGTTGATTTAAAGTTCAAGGGTCTGTTTTGTAATACTTTAATTTGAGCTTAGTTAGTGAACGGAATGTGGGCTTGTTAACCACGGGCCCGTTATATATAATGTGCTTTAGCCTTAGAAAATAGGCTACTTGTTCATTTGCTTTCTATTCTGCATTGTAAATTCTCTCTGAAAGCAATATATGGATGACCAGTTGAAATCGTAAACATATTGTCTAATCTACTGATTTCATTGTTCGTTTCACGGATCTGAGACTCTCAATTGGTATCAGAGCAGACGGACATAATTGATTCAAAGCCTTTCATTGAATTCTGGTAAGTTTTCTAGTTATTCACGTCTGTGATCTTGCTTGCACATTCATATTTTGATTCAAGCAAAATTGATCGATTCCGCTTATTGGGTATTGTTAGCATTATTGTTTTGAGTGATTCTGCAAATTTTCATAACCTAATTCGATCGTTTGAGTGGTTTATTAAGCAAATTAAGTTCAAAGTTTTTGGTTGTGTTCTTCACTAAAAATCGAATTTTTACCATCAAAACGTGTTCTTTTTGCTTCAAAATCGATTTGGGTAGTGTTATTTTTGTGTTTGGTTGTGTTTCTTATCATCCAGGAACGTTTTTGAGCAACCCTAGTCGATTCCCAATCGATTGGAAACCCACAGCCGCTGTTTCCGGGTAACACAATCGCGCTTTCCGGACAAGTCCTCACTTTCCGGACGTTTGTGTTATTCTTTCCGGGTACGTCTCCTTTCCGGGTAAGTCACTTAATTTCCATTCTTTCCGGGTATATTGTTCCGGAAACCCAAAGTTTCCGGTAAAGATTTTATCCGAACAACCCTAGGTTTCCGGTAAAAGTTTTATTCGGACAACCCAAGTATCCGGGAAAACATTTTATCCGGACTCTCCATTCACCCGGTAAGTCCATCATCCGGTAAGTATTGTTTTATTTTGTTTCATTCGGACACTTTTGCCTTCCGGTAACCTCTGTTATCCGGAGACCTCAAGCTGTCCGGACACTTCTACTTATCCAGAAACATTAAGCTGTCCGGACTCTTCTATTTTATCCAGACACTTCTGTTTGATTTGAACTGTTTTCACTTAATTCTGACCCGGACACCTCCAGATCAGATATCTCATACGGATTCCTATCCAGTGAGTTCAGTTTGTTGAAATCTTACCAGTTCCTAGTTCAAATCTGTCATAGAACCTGCGTTAGGATTCCACTCTTAGTGCCTTGCGTTAGGTTTACACTTTAAATCAATCAACTCGTCTGACGATCACTCCGTTGCAACAAAGATGTCTTCGCGTGACGCTCTCGCAATCGGTACCGACACCAAACCACCTTGCCTCTATCAAGGTGAGTACAGCCAGTGGCGAGATAGATTCATGATTTTCATAGAGTCCAAGGACAACTACGAGTATATCAAGAAAGCTCTTAAACACGGTCCAATCGCTTGGCCAAAGAAGACCATAGCAGCAACTGCGACTGCTGTAGCCCGTACTGAGGACAAGACTATCGCCGACTTGACTGAAGATGAAAGAGGCATGATTGAAGGTGAAACGCATGCAAAGAGATATCTTGTTCAAGCTCTCCCCAACACGATCTACATTGCCATCGATAGTTACAAAGACACAATAAAGGGCATGTGGGATCAAGTGGCCAGAATGATGCGTGGGAGCGATGTCGGAAATCAACTAAAGATAAACAGCGCAATAACTAAGTTCGATGGATTCAAGCAGCGCATCAGCGAGTCTCTCACCCAGACCTATGAACGTTTTTGCTCACTTCCTAATGAACTGAACAAGAATAAGATCACTCGTTCCAACACGGAAAACGCGCTCAAGTTTCTCAATAATCTGCTGCCAGAATGGAAGGTGTTTGCTTCTCATGTCAAGCACAACAACTTGATAGAGAACATTGGCATCAATGAACTTTATGAGACACTTCTTCAAGACGAAGATGAAGTGAATGAACTTCTGAGTGAGAAGAAGACCGCATCAAAGCCACCTGCTGATCCTATTGCACTAATGTCCTCCAAGAAAGGGAAATCCTCGGGCCGTCACTCCAAACGTGCTCAAAAGCAAAACTCTTCTGAATCTGAAGAAAAGGAAGACAGTGATTCTAATGATGAAGTATCTGACTTCAAGAAAGCGATAGCTCTGCTCACTAAATCTTTCCAACAACAAAAGTTCTATAAGAAGCCTTCGTCCAATAATCAGCGCTACTCCACCTCCTCCAACAAGCGCCACGATCATCAGGACAAGTATGATGGAAAGAAGAAAGTTGATGAGCAAGATAAGTCAGAGAAGAAGGAGAAGACGGAGAAAGAAGAAAGTAAGAAGAAAGATGAACCAGTAACATGCTACAAATGTGGAAAGCTTGGTCACTTCGCCAAAGACTGTAAGAGGCCTGTGGTAAAGAACTCTCATTACTACAAGGCTAAGCTCGCCCTGATTGAGCAGAAAGAAGCTGGAGAAGCTCTACTTGTGGAAAACGACTACTGGTTGGGTCGTTCTGATGATGAAGAAGAGTTTGGTGATGATGCATTCATGGGCTATCACTCTCCAGCCGATGAAGAGAAGACAAGTCAGGTATGTGAATATTGCCAAAAGGATTTCTTGAATCAAATGCAATCTCTTACCGAACAGGCAGATTCCTTTAAGGCCACCACTAAAGAACAAAAGATTGAGATTAGTTCTCTAACCGAAAAGTTGGATGTTCAAACGAGAATAACATAAAAATATAAGTCTGAAAACGCTAATTTAAAAGATAAATCCAAAAATCTTTCAATAGCACCTAAAGACTTAAGGGCCAAATTATCTGATCTTCAGTCTCAGTTTGATCAGTGCATGAATGAGAAAGAAGAAATTGTTTATCAATGTTCCTCTCTTCAGATTCAGCACAAGGAGTTTGTTGCTAAAATTCTTGATCTTGAAACCAAACTCCACAAAAGGGGTCAAACTGATCAAACCATCTTTCTGAATAAACCCAAAGAGTTCACCTATTTTAACAAAGAATGGGGAATCGGATATGATAACCCATACTATTTGAAAAAGGGAAGATACCAAACTCCTACTTTGTATGATTTTGGTTGTTTTGGATTAGATAAAAAGTATCCGGAATACGCAATCAATGGACTGGTCCTCTTGAACCTGAAAAGGAAGAGGAAACCGAGGAATATAAGCGCGCACACAAACGAGGAATACAACTTCCGTTTTGTTATGAACCTTTGAATTATTCCTATCAAAAGAACAAAAAGTATCTCTCAAATGACTAATTCGACCGATACAAGGTTGCTACGCCCAAAGATTCCTCCAAAAAGGATGAGGTCCAAGGAACCGCAACCGAGATTGAGACGGACGAGTTTAAACTCTATGTTCCCCCTCTCATCTTGGAAGCAAAGATTGTTGAGTTGGAGGAGTCACTTGAGAAAGAAAGGTATGTTTTTCAAAACGAAAAGAAAGCGCTTATTCAGGAAATTGAGAAACTCAAATCTGAGAAAACCGAAGTTGTGTCAAATGAAGAAAAGGAAACTCTTCAGAGTGAAATCAATAAGCTCTCATCTAAATTGTCTGAAATGACAAGAGAAACGAGGAAAGAGCACATGAGAAATGGTCAACTCCAAGTGCAGCTTGACCTACTCCAAAATGTAACGCAGATTTCACCTGAACTTTCCTCAAACTCATCTGACACATCCTCGTGTAAAGCCTTCATAGGAAATATCTCTTCACAAGAAAGTAAGGTTTCTCAAGATGAGTGTGTTAAAAGGAATTTAAACTCTGATTTTTCAAACGCTTCCGCACAATATTCCCCAAAGCACACTGACACTAAGTGTTCCTCGTCTTCCTTGACCGATCAAAGTCCTGAAATTCCGGAAGTCGGTTTTTCAGAATATATGAACTCCGAAGGAAATTCTGATGGAGAGTTTAAGTCGTTCCCTTTCGACAAACCTCTTCCGAGTCACACTGATTTTCTGTCACCAGTAGTCAATCGACCGGTCAACTTTCTAAAGGGTACATGTTCTAACACTAAGGCCCCAGCTGTGATTGAGATTCCCAAACCTAAACCTGTTTCTCAACACCAATCACAGCCGAGGCAAAAGACCGTGCGATTGCCTGTCAAAAATCTTGTTTCTTCAAAAGTCACTGACTGTTCTGTCCCTGTTGTTTCAGATAAGAATGGTCGCGCAAAACAAGAAAAACCAAAGTGGCTGAACAAGGAACCTGTCAAGGATACAGCATCAAAGTATTTCCCTACTGCTTTTAATTCTAGAATAAACAAAGACAATTGTGTTTGGAATAATTGGAATCGTTTTGAAGTTTCTTTTCCGATTAAACTTAATTCAGTTCATCAATTGATTCAGTTATCGCGTGATTGTTTATGTTGTTCTAGATGTGGTTGGAATGATTTTAATGAAATTAACATAAATGATTGGTTTGGGTCATATCACATGAATAATCATAAACCCAAAAATAAACCCCATAATAATAAACAGAAATACTATAAGCAACGGGGTTTCCAATCTGAGGTTAAACCACAGCGGGAGACCAAACCCATTGTAAGACGGGCTGCTCCTACTAAGGTTAAACCGGCACCCAAGAGGAAACCTGCTCCTCCGAAAGGTGTAAATTCTACACCTAAGAGGCAATTTGTGCCAAAACTAGTTTCTACAAACGGTGTACAACCTGCACCTAAAGGGAAAGCTGTGTCAAAGCAAGTTCCTCCAAGAGGTGCCAAACCTAACCCTCCAGGACCCAAACGAATTTGGGTACCTAAAATCCGTTAACTCGATTTTGCAGAACGGTCATGTGTGGTACTTAGATTCTGGATGCTCCAAGCACATGACCAGAAGGAGGGAGCTTCTCACGAACTACAAAGAAGAATATGGTGGAGACGTGAGATTTGGCAACAATGACAAGGCGCCGATCGTGGGCTACGGCGACATTGTCCAAGAAAAGATCACAATAAAGAAGGTATCACACGTCGCGGGATTGGGACACAATCTGTTCAGCATCGGGCAGTTCTGCGACAAAGATCTTGAGGTCCGTTTCAAAGCTAAAAGGTGTAGAATCCTCAATGACGACGAAGAGGAGTTACTGGTTGGGAAACGCAAGACCAACCTCTACACAATCGACCTCGCAACCCTCAAACCCAATAACCTTGTCTGCCTCATGTCAAAGGCCAATTCCCAACAAGCTTGACTTTGGCATCGACGACTTTCGCACCTCAACTTCAAAAGTATCAACAAACTGGTGCTGGGCGGACACGTTAAAGGCATGCCCGATCATCAATTCGTGAAGGATCGTCTCTGCGGGGCATGTGAAAAGGGAAAGATGAAGCGAGTGCCGCATCAACCGAAGGTAACTCCGAGCACGTCCAGGTCTCTCGAACTTATCCATATGGATTTATGTGGCCCGATGCGTGTTCAGAGTATCAACAAGCGCAAATATGTCCTGGTGATGGTGGATGACTTCTCGCCTACACATGGGTCAAGTTCCTTCGCTCGAAAGACGAAACTCCGGAGCTGATCATCAACCACCTGAAGACCATTTAACTGAACAAACAACAATCTGTTCAGACCATAAGGACCGACAACGGGATGGAGTTCAAGAATCAAACGGTGGACGAATATCTAACTTCAGTCGGTATTTCACACACCTTCTCTGCCGCACGCACTCCTCAGCAAAACGGAGTGGTGGAACGTCGCAACCGTACCCTAGTCGAAGCGGCTCGCACCATGCTTTCTCAATCGAATCTACCACTATTTCTATGGGCCGAAGCAGTATCTACAGCTTGTTATACGCAAAACCGCTCCATCCTCAACAAGCGGTTCAACAAGACGTCGTACGAGATCATCAACAATCGCATTCCGAACATCAAGTACTTCCATGCTTTCGGATGCACGTGCTACGTCTTAAACGACAAGGACGATCTCGGCAAATTCAGCCCCAAGGCAGACGAAGGAGTTTTCATCGGATACTCCATGCAGGCTCAAGCGTATCGCGTTTACATCAAACGGAATAAAACCGTTGTCGAGAGTGTAAACGTGACATTCGATGAAGCCGCAGATTTGGCTTCTGAACAAAACAGTTCAGAACCCGGTTTAACTGGCGTGCTAGCTTTCGGACCTCCAAGTTCGGGATCTGCACAAGCGACAGTAAATCCAAATCATGCATCTTCATCGAATGCTGACTCTTCTGATTTAGATTTATTGTTTAAGTTCTTTTATGATGACATCTTTAATGTTTCCCCTACTGTCTTAGCACAACCTCGACTAGAAGCTGCTCGTACTGAGGATTCGGCGAATCTTTCCGGTCTGCCGCCTTCTACAAGCACGCCATCAATTACTGTGGAGACAGCTCAACCGTCATCATCCACTTCTACCGATACTACTGCTTCCCCGGAGAAACCTGTTACAAATCCGTAGACCACCACTAGTGCTTCGTCATCTGCTACAATCGCCGATCAACTTCTGAACTCCTCGGACCAAGAAGTTATTCAACCTTCAATGGATCCTCCCCCACCTCCTCCGAGAAACCAACCTGCGACACTTGAAGCAGTTCAACACCTACCTTCTGGTGATTATGTGGATTCGGACGCGTCTCACTCAACTCAACAGCCGCTTCCGCACACCACCAGATGGACGAAAGCTCATCCGCTTCATCAAATCATCGGTGATACCTCTACTCCAGTTCAAACACGAGATGCATCCGCCAACTTCTGTCTATTCTCCGGCTTCGTAAGCAACATCGAGCCAACGAACGTTGAAGCGCTTGAAGATCCGGACTGGATCATAGCCATGCAAGAAGAGCTCAATCAATTCGAAGCTCTAAAGGTATGGCGACTGGTTCCACGTCCAAAACACAAGACGGTGATCAGCACCAAGTGGATTTTCAAGAATAAGAAGGACGAAGACGGCATCGTTGTACGCAACAAAGCGCGTCTCGTGGCCAAAGGATACCGACAACAAGAAGGGGTCGATTATGATGAGACCTATGCTCTGGTGGCAAGAATCGAGGCCATACGTATGTTCCTGGCATACGCCGCGCACAAGAACTTCATGGTCTTCCAAATGGATGTGAAGACCGCATTTCTCTACGGCGATATCAAGGAAGAAGTGTACGTGTCACAACCGGAAGGATTCGTGGACGATTCGAAGCCTGATCATGTCTACGTTCTAGACAAGGCGATTTACGGTCTAAAGCAAGCTCCGCGAGCATGGTACAACACACTGTATGAGTTTTTGATAAAGTCCAAATTCACACGAGGTAAAATCGATTCGACTTTATTTATCAAAAACGAAAAAGGTCACATAGTTCTTGTTCAAGTGTACGTAGGTGACATAATCTTCGGCTCTACTAATCCCACATATGCTAAGAACTTTGCCAATCTAATGGGAGAATTTTTTAAAATAAGTATGCTTTGCGAGATGAATTTCTTCCTTGGTCTTCAAGTTAAACAACTGTCGACCGGGATATTCATAAACCAGGCCAAGTACATCCGGGATATTCTTAGGAAATTCCAGATGGAACAGTCCTCGCCAATGAAAACTCCCATGGCACCCGGTACAAAGCTTCATGCCGATCCTAACGGAACGGATATGAACCCTAAGTTGTATCGCGGGATGATAGGTTCTTTAATGTATTTAACCGCAAGTAGACCGGATATCATGTTTTCCACATTTTTGTGTGCCCGGTTTCAATCAAAACCTAAGGAGTCTCATTTAACTGCTGTCAAACGCATTTTTCGTTATTTACGTGGTACTGTTGATCTTGGCTTGTGGTACCCGAGAGAGACAGGATTTGCACTATCCGCTTATTCCGATGCGGATCACGCGGGCTGTATGATGGACCGGAAGAGCACCTCGGGACATATCCAGTTTTTGGGAGATAGTCTGGTAAGTTGGGCATCCAAAAAGCAGCAGTGCGTGTCTATGTCGACTGCCGAGGCAGAGTACGTGGCCGCCGCGAGCTGCTGTTCTCAAGTCATCTGGATGCGGACACAACTCAAAGACTACGGTTTCACGTATGTCAAAGTCCCCATTTACTGCGATTCAAAGAGCGCCATTGCCATATCAAGCAACTCGGTCCAACACACCAAGACGAAGCACATCGACGTTCGATATCACTTCATTAAGGATCACGTCGAAAGAGGTACAGTCGAACTCTACTTCGTAAATACTGAACATCAGTTAGCAGATCTCTTTACAAAAGCCTTGGACAAAAAACGTTTTAACACTCTTGTGTCCAAGTTAGGTATGCTAAAACTGACGACTCAATCCGATTGTGTGCCCGTTACAAGTTCCATACATCTACGAGTAACTGTCTACTCATCATCCGGTGTTTACACTCCTGATGATTGAGCATACACTTCCTCGCACTTGTATTCTACTTGTCTCAGTTACACAGTTAGATTTAGTCTCTGTATTTATTTCGTAGATTTCGTTTGTTTTTCTTTCTTTCTTCGTGTGTTTCTTTTATTTCATACTGTCGTCTACTTTTATCTGTCTATATCTGTGCTTTCACGATGTGTTCATGTGTTCAGGGGGAGCACAAAGCAGTATCAGGTAAGTCTACTCATCTGTTGAGGGGGGAGCGTCACACACAGTTTTTCTTAAAATGAGAAAAAGTTTTTGTGTGTGTGTGCACTCCCGAGTGGATTTCATATATTGGTCATAAATTGAGGGGGAGCGACACCGTTTTTTTCTTTATCTGATCAAAAGTTTTTTTTGTGTCGAACTCTCCATTGCACATTTCTGCAAAATCCGAGGGGGAGCAAAGTCTTTCCCATGCTCAGTCTGAGGGGGAGTGAGAGAACAATCTGTCAAGTTCCGACTGGGTCCTATTTTTTGAAAAATGGACAATTTTTTTTTTGAAAATTACAAAAGAATCCGGATAGTTTCTGGAGACCCATGAATCCGGATAACTTACTTTCGGACCGGATGGGTTTCCGGGTTGACCCATCCGGATACCCATGTCCATATAAATGCTTCCGGGCTCGTTCATTTCACTATCCGGAAACTTGCGCTTAAACCCAAAACCCTATCGACTTTTCTCTCGCCCTCAGTCTCACTCGCATCTCTCGATTCGCATTCGTTTTTCATCCCCAAATCAGGTATGTTCCCCGAATCTCTACTTCGATCACTTGTAATCGAGTTTAGTACACAACGCACCATAAATCGACCCCTAACTTGGTCGATTTTACATAGTCCGAAACCCACTTCGAGTTTACTCGACTTCGGATTCTCTCGAGGTGATTTTGCTCGAGTTAGATCATATTGTGTACTTATATGCATCCTTCGAATCACCACACACGCTTGAACACAGGGTTGTGTACCTATTTTGGTCGATTCGTATTTTAGAGTTTCGTCCGGACACAGTCATTGTGTCCGGAAAGCTTCTTACGTATGATGATTTAACCGGTAAGGTTCAAACACTAGATATTTTGCCCGGTTTCATCCAACACCCGGAAACCCTAGTTGTCCGGAAACCTTCGGGTTTCCGGTAAGTTCAACTATCAGAATGTTGAGTTATCCGGACTCCTCTTTGACCGGAAACCATCCTCATTCGGAAACCTGTTTGTCCGGATTGTCAAGTTTACCTGGGAACATTCTTCCCATCCGGAAACATGTATTGTCCGGATACTCTTTGTCCGGACACTTGTGGTTATCCGGATAGTTTTGGTTTTTTCAATTATTTTGTCCGGACACCCCTGTATTTTTCAGTCCCGTACGCGCCGACACTTCGTCATCCGTCTTCTTTACTAAATTGGCTTCTTTTACAGATATTATGGCGGATCAAGAGCAAAATCCTCCACAAAACCCGGAAGAGCAACAAATCCCTCAGGAGGAACTCATAGATGAAGCTGCAGATAACGCACTGGTCGATCCTGACCATGGTACTGAACTGGAGGCCAACAATCACCACCTGGACCCGGCACTCTTCAGAACACAACCACAACACCGAGTAATTGTGGACATACTTATGGGTCACCCTCTCCGTGAGGCCCTCACCGCCACTGCCGACGTCCCACTGCTGTATGTGCTCCAAGTGTGGTTCTCCGCACAAGTTCGCACGACCGGTAACTCGCAAACGATCACCGCTCAGATCGACAATCAACAATTTACGCTTACACCGGACTCCTTCCGCCGCCTTCTATCACTGCCTGAAGCCAACACCGGCGGTCATCAAGGATATGACCCCACGGTCAATGACGCGACACTGTGCGCTCAAGTCCGCGCTCTTGGCTACAACTTCGCCCTCGACAGACCGTCCGCGTTCAACCGCAAATACCTGGCGCCGATATGGTACACTTTGTTTACCATTCTCAATCGTTGCCTTTCATCGAGATGAAAGGGCATTGATCAATGTACCGACGATTTCCTCAGACTCTTCCACGCCGTGTGCTACAATCGTCACGTGGACTTCGCCATGATCATCTGGCACGAACTTGTCATCGCTATTCGTCAAATCGGAGGTACTAAACAGAAGAAGTTCCTTCCGTACCCGCGTTTCCTTTCGCTTGCTGTGCGTCAACACATGAACGCCAATCCTGCCATACCGCGCCACCTTACCCATCCGGTATGTCCTCCTCATCACTTACAATACATGGTTATTCGCAACCCATCCAACGCGGTAGCCATGCCCATTCCTGATGCCCTTCTGGCACACGCCGATCCCACTGCACCAGGAGTGTTAGCTTACAGGGAAGCGATAGGAAATCCCATGGTCCAGCCAGAGCCGGAGGGACCTGCCCAGTGACCTAGACCCGAGAGACGTGAGGGTCCGAGAGTGAGAGGTGGAAGGGCCCGGCAAGCAGGTGCTGCCGGGCGGGGTGTGTTGATTGTTCGGGGACGGGGAACTAGAGAGAGTGGTGCAGTGGAATCGCGTCCCGGTTCCAGCCAAGCCCAAGCCGGTCCATCATCTAGACCTAAGCTTCATCATTCAACCGAACCATATCTCTCCGACCCGCCTTCGCCTACCTTTCATGTTCATAACGTGGAATCTGACTCCGATACGGAATCTAATACGACCCGTGCCATTCGGCTCTCAAAAATCCCTCCCCGTATCGGACCGAACCCAGACTTTACTGAAGGTATTTCATCTGCCTCACCTTCAACCCCTCTAACCCAACGTGGAACGGGAATTATTAGGACAAACGAGGGAGAATTAGTTTATGAGTTAGAAACTGTGAGCCGGAGAGAACTGCGTTCGAAAGCGAACCAGGAAAGATTGAGCCGTAAAGATAACGAGGCTCTTGAGCGAACCCAATCGAGCGATATCCGGGAAGCCACATATGCTATCCTGTCTCATGTGTTGGGACAGGGTATTGAAGAAGCCTCCGTGGACCCAGTGGAGCAATTGCACGACCCCCTTATCCACTCATCTGTCTCTCAAAAGACGGATGTTTCAGTGTCTCACGGGGATATAGCACAACTTCCACCGGTCTCTCACTCGGAGAGTGCTGGTGTTGAAATAAGCGACCAGCAGCCCCCGATCGCGACTTTTTTCAGTGCACAGTTGAGTCTAGAGCCACTTGATATTATACATTCTTCGGCTAGGACACAACATGAGGAACAACAAATCGAGACTCTTCGTGACTCGATCGGAACGTTTGTAGTGTCTCCGTCTGGCGGAACACGAGGATCGGACGGAAATCCTACCACAGCTACCACTATGCCAACTGTGAACGTAGGTGGCTCTGCCTCTGCGGCAGATGCCTCAACGGGTAATCTAAGTGATCCCGGAGTTATTAACCCCGACTTTGTGTCACCAGGGTCCCTGGACAGCACCCTTAAGGCTGTCCGCGAGGCAATGGAGCAGCACGTCGCCGTCGAGCTCGCCAAAATGAAGAGCTTAATCAAAGGCAAAGAAAAGGTCGTCGAAGCTGAAACCGCACCCACACCTCCACTGACTCATGTTCAGCCTACTTATTCGGTGGAAACACTCAAGACGATGATTTTAGCTCAGCTACTCCAACAATCTGACAGTGACGCCTCAACCGAAGCAGACCTGATTACCGTTCTGAAATCACAGGTCACTGTTCCTTCATCATCCATTACTACTCGATTGGATACCATTGACTCGACTCTCAAGGACTACAACCAAGCGCTCACAACGCTGTCCGAGAGAGTCCGTTCACTCGAAGATACTTGCAAGAGTCAAGCAGGCGGTCTAAAGCGCAAGCACGATGACCAGGATGATCCTGATCACCGTGAGGGGGAGAAATGATTAAGACCTACCGAGACCGCCGCTATCCTCACTGAATCGACAACTGTGGTTCAAATGGAACCAGCACCTACAACCGAAGACGTACCTGAAGCCGAGTTGCCATTAGCCGAGATGGTAATAGACATGGAAATTTCAGATGATGAAGACCCGACGGTTGAAAAGCCTGAGGGTTCAACACAGGAACTGATTAATTTCGACTCATCAGACCGACCGTTATTGGATATGATTGATCCAGACTGTGAGACCAACCCGGAAACCGAAGATGCATGGTAGGAAAAAGCCGCCAGTGCCGCAAACTTCCAGGTAAATTTGGTCTTCCCTACTGATGAAGATGATAACGTAGACTACGATCAGTTCCTGCTCCAGAATTTATATGGAACTCCCGTTCACTCTGCTCAACCCGATGAAACTTCAACAAGACCCGAAACTACCACTGCCGATATTCCGACATCTCCTCAGCAACCAACAGCTTCTGATCTTCTCCCTCCTCAAAAGCAACAAATCCGTTGGGAGAAGATCCCGATATTTATTCCTCATCTGGAGTAATCCCTGAAGAAGTTGTTTGTTCACAAGCTGCGCCCGATCGAGCCGACCTTCTGTCTTGGTATTTACAACTTCAACCCCGAATACCAACGCCGGTACATCAGCGCAATGAAGCAGTGTCTTCCAGTCAGTCAAGTCAGAACCAAGCATCAGATCACAGAGGTACTCAACATACAGTCAAGCCGCATTATGAAAATCGTTTATCCTGTATTCACTGTCCGACGTGAAGATGGGAATGAATGGAAATTTTCCGAAGCCGACTTCCAACATCTCCGACCGTTCGACTTCCTGGCAATTCTGAAAGACCTTCGTACAAGAACCATCTGACCGCTACCTGTCACAAAGGCGCTCGAAGCTGTTCGTCGATTCCTGGTCCGTACTATTATGATGTCATATCTCACGGATTTCCAAATGGCAATCGAGAACAGGGCAAAGAAGGTAAATCTGATAAAGCTGAATCTGAAAGCTCCTGAGTTGAAGATGTATTCCGAGAACGCTCTGCTTCTACAACCGGAATTTGGGATTGTCTTCATCAACGATCAGAATGAGAAGAAATTTCTGCGCTTCAGTCAGGTAGACAGATTCTGTGACGGCACGCTCTTCAAAGTACAAAATGCTCTTCGCAAAATCATTTCCTATGAATCAGAAAATCAGAAGGTTTCGTATGTTCCTAACTCGAATGAGATAACTGCACGAAACGCTTTAGAAGTGGTTGAAGAACGCATCGACTATCGCCGTGCTATCAGAATGTTAGAGGTACACTTTGCGCTCCGTAAAAGATACGTCTACAACTGGCGAGAACTAGAGCGCGAACTCGAACTTCAAATCAAAGGGGAGATTGTTAGGATCAATTTATGTTGATTTAAAGTTCAAGGGTCTGTTTTGTAATACTTTAATTTGAGCTTAGTTAGTGAACGGGCCGTGGGCTTGTTAACCACTGGCATGTTATATATAATGTGCTTTAGCCTTAGAAAATAGGCTAGTTGTTCATTTGCTTTCTATTCTGCATTGTAAATTCTCTCTGAAAGCAATATATGGATGACCAGTTGAAATCGTAAACATATTGTCTAATCTACTGATTTCATTGTTCGTTGCACGGATCTGAGACTCTCATAGTGCCACTGCGAGAGTGACCATGTCACAATCGTGTGGCACAGTTGCATACTCCCATCAACCTACGGTACATATTGGGCGATAGTGCCCCATGCGAGAGTGACCAGGTCACAATCGCAGGGCACTCTCGCGAGACAGGTACCGAGCCCTCCTTTGGTCAGTTCTCCCCGCAATCCAACCTCGAAGCCAAGCGATAATTTAGGTAATATAAAACTTTAATATTTACGTTCTCGAGCAAAATATCATACAACTAGAGTTAGGATTTTTGGGGTGTTACAGAAATCGATGGAGTATATATGAAATTCGAGAGCTTTACCTGTTGAGAGCAGCGTGTGTAATCGTTGTGATGAAGTATTTACCAACAAACGATCATGGAGAGAGGCATCTGTGTAATCGAAGGAGAATCGAGAGGGACGATTGGAGGAATCGAAGGAGAGAGCAGAATGGGAGAATCAAAGGAGAGAGAGCAATCTGTAGACGAGAGGAGTAATGACGCGAGGGTAAGGCAGGAAATTTTAGGGTCTGAATCGTATGGGTAGCAGATGGGGGAATGTGTGATTCAGGGGAAATTGAGCCATTCAGATCTTAATCAAATTCCAACCAAACGGTCCTATGTCTGACCGATACAGACGTTAGCATATGAATGGCATTAATCAGATGCAAACAAACAGCCCCTAAGAGCTTCGCGTATAGCGATGGCTTCACCTTCTCTAGGTGATGGGAGGAAGTTGCAAGGGGAGGCAAAAGCCGAAATGAAGGTCCCCGAGTTGTCGCGGAAAACGGCGCCTACCCCCGCTTTATACTCCGAATCAAAAACCGCGGCATCCACATTGCACTTGAGAAACCAGCGACGAGGCGGCTGCCAACGGGAGGAGAAAGGGAGATCAGAAGGGCTAGATGCTTGAGAAGCCAATCCAATCCGATAAAATTTGCCTAGCACGGTGGACCACTAAAGAAGGGTCACGGGGTCCGTCTTGCCAAACCATCTCATTACGTCGGAACCACAAACTCCATAAAAGCATAAAGAACAAATCTCGGGTCTGGTTGGGGTTGTCGTGGAGGAATTTGAATGCAAGCTCATGGAAGGAGTTAGACAAACACGAAATATCCTCTACGACATCCCCAAGACCCGCTTCATACCAAGATTGGCGAACCAAGGTGTGCCAAACGTTTTCCTCGTTACGATTGCGAAGCGGGCAAAAGGACGAGATCCTCGCGCCTCTCAATTGAAGGGCGCTTTGCATGGGAAAGACATTTCTAATAGCACGCCAAACGAAATTTTTTACCTTGCAAGGGACGATGGCATTCCAAATAATATTCCAATCTCCATCAACGAAGAGATGATTTGACGGGGCGATTAACTCCGTAATAACGCGATAGCTAGACTTGACGGAATAAATTACGCCGTGGGTCCAATGCCAAATGATGGAGTCTTCGCGGTTTTCCAAAGGAGGGAGGAGCTTGAGGATTCTAAGGCAATCCCTTTGGCAAAAAAGTTGAGAGAGCAAATTGATGTTCCAACCGCGAGTGGTGGGATCCCAAAGCTCATGAACGGTCAAATGATGACGGCCATCAACACGTGGGGAATCAATCATAAAGCCCCCATTATCTTTAATCCATGGGTCTTTCCAAACATTTATAGAGCGTCCGTTTCCAAGTTTCCACCGAAGTCCCGCTTTGAGCACTAATTGCGAGTGCCAAATCTATTCTCCTTTATGAAAAGAATAAGAGTCGTTTTTTTTAAAGAATTCAAGAGCAGTTTTTTTCATAGCGACGTCTCCCTTCCCCGGATTCTTCTCCTTGCCCACATTTTACGTCCTCCTTCTCTGCAACCTCTCGGTCGTTTTCTCAAAACACTAACCTCACCACATTCAATGTGCAATTTCATTCCTCTCTGAAATTGTTTTGTATCGATTGTTCTCTGCTTCTCAAAATAGGTTTTAATTTTTATATAAGAAACCCTTCCATTCAGGTATGTTACCACAGTCGCTTTATCCATGGTGATTCTCTATGCAGAAATCTCACGCTCCAACATTCTTCTCCCCGCTGAAATTTCACTCTTTGACACTCTTCTCCCGATTGATTGTGCGTGAGTTTTCTGTTTAGGGTTGCGATTTTGTTCTTTAGAAAACAGGCATTTCTCGCTTTCTCCATCTTCGATTTGAGACCGGGAGCTTTCTACAACTATATCTCCATTTCCAATCGGTGCATTCTCTTCCTCAACTGATCGATCGGTCACCGGAAATCGGAGAAGATCGGCTTCTGTGTTCCTTCTATTGGCAGTATAATAACGAGTTTCATTTTGTTTGCTGCAACAGGAAATGAAAATCCGATCTCTGGCGGAGGAGAGGTGGTGGATTCATACCGGACAAGTTGAAATCTTCATAACTCTGTGATATTTCTTCCACAGAGAATGGTATGCTAAATTATGTGAAATTTTGTTAATTAGTAATGAGTCAAGCATTGATCTCTGGTAGCTACTATAGGTTTATTTCATTACCTGGAATCTACATCAAGCAAGAAAGAATTGTTGGGCATGATGATTGAATCTTCCGCCATTACTGATCTCATCTTGCCAATTGCCTGAATTCCATAAAAAATGAGTCCACAGGCAACAGATTGAAATATTTCATCAAGCATAATTAGAAGTTACATCATGACACCTTTAAATGTAATCTTCCTCCTTTTGTGTTTCACAAAATGTTTCGATTCCAATTGGCGCCTTTGAGGCGAGTTTGATAAAGAGTGCTTATGAATTATAACTTAGCAAGAAGTTTACTCTCCTTCCTTCAAATGGCTCCAAAAAGGGCTCGTACCTCTCGGGGAGCTTCCAGCTCTCAAAACCAATCTGACCCTCCTCAAAACCGTCATGCTCAAAGACGACATATTTTTGAATCCCGACCTTGTAACCCAGGTCGACCTGTCGATTTAGTGGGTCTAGAACATCTTGGTACCTTTGAAGCCTTCTCCTCTATTGACTGGGAACCTTTTCTTTCTTTTCAAGGAGATATACCTTTTTCAAGTATGGTCGATTTTTATGCTGGGTATGACTTTAACGAGACCACCCATCGTGTCTCTCTTCAAATTTACAACCACTCTTTTAACTGGAGTTTAGAAGATTTTTCTCGTGTACTGGGTCTAACCCATTCCAATTTAAATGTGTTTTCAAATAATACTGCCTTTACTTCCCTGCTTACCCAGGTTCAAGAAACTCAGGAAACCATTCTCCAATCTATTTTAGCTCCTGCTTTTCGAAATAATTTTCCCGCAATTTTAACTGATCAACATCTTCCGGAAAATCTTCGTTTTTGGAATAAAATTATCCTTTTTAACGTTTTGGGACGCGCTGGAAATTTTGACAGATTGGGTGCACTTCAGTGCTATATCCTTTACTGTCTCCGGCATGGCATCCGTATTAATGCCACCTACATTATTGCTCACCGTATGGTGATTTCCGAGTCTGGTAACCAGTCTCTTCCGTTTGGTTACTTAATTCGAAACCTTTTTACAAACCTTCAAATCCCTATCATTGGTAGGATGTTAGCTCCTACTCCTTCTCTCAATGCACTGACTGTTAGTCGAATGAGTGCTCCACCGGGACGGGCTCTTCATCGCCCTCAAGATCCGGCTCCCGAGGAAGACGATCCATACGCAATCCCGGCGGGTGCAATCTCAAATCGTCAAATATACTCCGCGATCATTGACTTGCGCCGGAGTTACGATGCCGATCAACGTGTGGTGCAAGACCGCTTGGAAGACATTGACGAGCAGTTGTGGACTTTAACTAATCAACTGAACGAAATTGAATTTATAGATAGCGATTAATTTTTTTTTTTTTAAAATTTTATATAATTAACATTATTATTGCTCTATTGTAATGTTTTTTTCTCCTGCTTCGTTATTATTATTAAATTTTTTTTGAGAGCTTATTTTATCTAACCCTTGAGAAAATGCTAACTCTCAAATACTTCATATTTTAAGGGGGAGCATTTTTCAAGGGGGAGCATAGCGTCTTTCCTAACCCTTTTTGCTTCGACAAAAGGGGGAGAGAAACCGAGTATGCTCTCGTGTTTAGCGTTGTGTTTGTCATCATCAAAAAGGGGGAGATTGTTGGTGCAAGTGTACCCCGCTTTAATATTGTGATATATTTTTGGTACACATAAAATCACATCTCCGTATTTATTTTGATGATTACAAACACACCGTATTATTGTTTATCTAACAATCCTATCCAAGTGTACAGTTCTTGAAGAACACGAAGTTTTTATCTGAAGAATTCAAGACGGAAGTTTCTACGTCGTCATTATTGTTTATAACTAATAATGATAAACACCCTAAAATAATATACCACTTGGATATTTATAAAACCCTAAACTGTTTTTAAAGATATTTAAAATTATTTAAAACTAAAGTTTTATTAATTTTTATTAAAATATCAAAAATCAGTTTCCTATGCATTTTACTGTTGCACATTTTTTTTTGAAGGAGTGTTCAGCCGAAAGCAATCCAACGTGCAGCCTGCCCATTGTATTTTTTCTGACCGCGGTATACCGCGGTGTGCAGGCGGTATACCGCCACCTCTTATAGCCGTTGGTTTGTCAGTATCTGCGCGGTATACCGCAGTGTGCAGGCGGTATACCGCCACCTCATATATCCGTTGGAGCTTCCTTGGTATTTATATGCATGCTGGTGAAGAACAGCAGAAAACAACAACAGTAACAAGCAACAACAAACAGCACCTCTCAGCTCTCTCATCTATTTATAATATATATTTTATAAAACATTTTTTATAAAATATCCAAGTGTGAGATATTATACAAGAGTGATTACCCATTGTGAGTTATATACTCCTCTTGTAAGTATTTGAATAACGGGTGTGTGATCCTGTACATCTCATAGCAGAAGCTTGAGAATCAATTACGTTACCTTTGTACTTGGTTTGTATTTCTACCGTAAAGAATACATTTATTGGATCGTGTCGGGAAGTGTCTCGGCTGCTGGTTTATCACAGTTGGTGGTAAATCAGTAAATCTCTGTGTCAAGTATCTCTATCCCTTATCTTTTTATTCATTCCGCTGTGCTATATTATATTTATTTATATAAACTGCTTTGCATTTATATTTATTTATATAATCTCTGTGTATTTAAATTATATCTGTTTATATAATTGTTGTATACTTATTTATTTATACTCTGCTTTATTTATTCTGTATTTATTTGTAAAAAGAATTTTTGAAAGTAAAAGTTTTAAAATACAACCTTACCCCCCCCTTAGGTTGTCTAACACTTAGCAAGAAGTTACTCCGTGGATTTTTTGTAAAATTGTGCATGCTCTCCAATTACAATATGAGAACCAATTTATTGCAAAATTGTGCATACCGATGAGTTTTGGAGCTTTGCTAAGTACATATAATCCTATTTAATTTCTAGATAGCAACTCATTGAAGAATGTATAATCTGCATTAGATTTGAGGGTCATCTAAATAGGCAAAACTATATCAATAATGAAATCTGTAGATTCCATACCTCCTGGGATAATCCTTGGGTTCCATATTTGTCATCCCAATACATAGTTCCAAATTCCAATACGATATATTTGTGGAATGCTCAACATCTAGATCAGTGCGGAAAACAGAAAGCAAAGTTTAGATTTGTGGTAATCTTATTTTCATAATTGTGGTGATTATTTTCCTGAGGTAATTCTTTAAGCTCGCTTCAAGATGTATTTTTCTTGTTTTAGAAGGAAAAATTGAATACTCATAAAGATGGCAAAAATGCATTTGAGAAGTTACTGGACATAGTTCATTTGTAAGCTCCTCCAAGGACTTCTGAGTTTTTTGGCAGGATGTTAGATGCTTCTATTGTATCCGGGTCGCGAGGTATTTTTATTCTTCAAAGTTCCTAATATCTCTCCCCAGATTTAATTGGCAGGATTTCCTTCACAATCTTCCATTTTCTTACTTTTTTTATCTTTCAATTCATAGACGATTGGTCTATCGAACAAAAACCACTGATTGTTGATTGAACTTGAGCGAGATTGTTAATGGAGTTGCTACTTGCTATATTAAGGGCATCATGCACTCTGTTGTACAATTTTTGACCTACTAATTGGGCAACACACTTTTGTAATTTTTAAGTCTCAAAGTTACCAAAATGCTACATGTGGTTAAACATTTTTCTTAATAAAACATTAAGTTGAACAGGTGTACAACTAGATGGAGATTATTTGTTATATGCCGGAAAAAACGCCCTATTTATGAGTTTATTAAGCTAGATCTTTGTTGATCGATCAACCCTTGCAAAACTAACGAGCCTTGGTGCACGGTCTGTCTTATTGCTCCTCGACGACTTAATTGAGCTTGTCGTTTTTTTTGTATTCGCAGCCTGCATCTGGAACTCCGATCACAGGAAAGGATGTTGTTATCTGCAAGTTTTCAGCAGATCCCACAGTCACATTGGGGTACTTGTATTTAAGTTTTGTTCTTCAAGGTCACCAAATTCTCTATTTATGGTTTATGAAGGTTGTTGATTATTGTATCGAATCATTTTCTAGGGTTCGGTCATACCCATAAGATTCAACCTCAGATTAATCGGTATTCCCGTTCCCTCAATTTTTTACGATGATTTCAGAAAATACTATCCGACGACCACTCGATTGTTTGGCGATAGTGTTCTAAAAAGACCATCCCACTCCCCCAATTTCAACCGCTGAATCTCTCCCTCAATATATCATTCACCACCTTTTAACCCACACATGAAAGTTGATCATATCATTCGTTGACAAGCCCTATTTGGATGTGAACGTGGAAACCAGAGGATGATACAACCAGAATTTTTGCAGTTCTTGGAGTTGATGTAAGATGTGCAAAATACGTTTTCTATTCACATGCCTCTTAGCGTCCTTGACTTCTTTTCACAACTTCCTCAAAGACACCACAATTGGTTTAAACTTTAAATTGATGAGTGGTTTTCTTCTTTTTGCAGATTGCTCTGAAAAATACCGTTGGTTCAACAATACCTATAACGGTTTTGCTGAGGGCAAGGTATGTAGTAGTTGCAAAATGTTTATATTATTACATATGTTTTCTGTTTCCTTTAGTACAAGAGGTAGCTTGTTTCATTAGTTAAAATAGAGTTGTGATATATATACTCCTAAATATCTAATTATTGGGAGTTGGGTGTTGCTGACTGTGTTTATTAATTGAAACCCAATTCATCAGGCTGCATTTCTCCTTCAGATGTCTTTTTGTGCTGTTTTGCTGGATAATTTTTATTTTATTTTGTTATGAATACCATATGAGAGGATACTACCTGAACCAATATTATTTATATACTCTCTCCATCCCAAATCAAGTGTCCACATTTCTATTTTAGTTTATCCCAAAATAAGTTTCCACTTTCCCATTCTACCCTTGTTTAGAAAGTTTCTCTTTCTATTATTAAGGGTAAAAGTATCATTTAGTTATTTAAAAAGTGTAATAATACATTCCTAAAACTGTGTGTCATTTTCATTGTGGACACTTGTTTTGGGACGAAAGGAATATATGGAATAGAATAACAGCTTTTTAATTGAGGTTGAAAACCAACTCTTTGTTAAATGTGCACATTAATGCAGAGAACACACAAACAGTTGTAGCATTACTTAAATAAAGTAAAATATTAAATCATCTTTGCACATTTTATGAAAAACGTTTGTTTTACAGCTGAGTGTGACACTTTGGCCTTCGGTATCTTGTCTCTTTGATACATTTGATTTGCTAGATACGGGATTGGGAAGCATGTTCAAAGATGATTAGAACACAGAACTTGATCTACATAACTAGATGGATATATTTATATTTTTCAAGAATCAAGAGAAGAAATGTTCTATGTTTTGATGAGAAATGTCAGGTTGGTCTCTCCAAGAATAAGATGTGAATGCCTAATAGAAAAGATTTGATTTCTGTGCAGACTCAAAATACTTGTTGAATACTTCAAAATGGGGTTAGATTGCTTCTTTGCAGTTTGGTTCGTGGTTGGGAATGTGTGGATTTTTGGAGGCCATTCTTCTGCTTCTGATGCTCCAAACTTGTACAGGTACCAGTCGTTTCATGTCATCCGTTTCCTTATCAATCTTTCGGTTTTTATACTTATGGAAATATTTGTTTTTGACAGGTTATGTTTAGTGTTTCTTACCTTTAGCTGTATTGGGTATGCAATGCCATTCATCTTGTGTGCCACAATCTGCTGCTGCCTCCCTTGTATAATATATGTCCTGGGCTTTCGCGAGGATACATCACAAAATAGAGGAGCCACTACAGGCTCGATTAATTCTCTGCCTACCTACAAATTTACGATTAAGAAACATAAGCATGGAAATAACAAAGAAACCATGTCCGGTGCTAGCGAAGGTGGGGTTGTGGCTGCAGGAACAGAAAATGAGCGTGTCTTATGTGGAGAAGATGCAGTAAGTCCTTCCTTCTCTTAATTATTTCTAGCTTTTAATCTTTTCTTAGTCATAAAACTTGCATTTATTTTCATTTTAGCCTTTGTTTCTGACTTTTGCACAAGCCAGAGGTTTTCATGGAATCAGCCGCTCTATCCTTTGGGATACCGACTTTTGAGAGCATACTGGATTTGTTTGGTTTATATCATGTTTTCAAGAAGCAAAAAAACCGCAATCTTTTTCTAAACCAAGAAATATCTTTTGGTTATATGCTGCATTTGTTTGGCAAAGTATGCAAACAACGATGAACTGAGGGAGTTACCGTGTTCTCACTTCTTTCACAAGGATTGTGTGGACAAATGGTTGAAGATCAATGCTTCGTGTCCCCTCTGTAAGAGTGAAGTCGGGGAGAGCGTTTTAACCGAACTGCAATCGTAGAAGCAAGCAGGGGTTTTATATGACACATATTATGGGTATGTTAATATGCATATGTTGCTTCTTTTAGAATGTGTGTGTGTGTTGTTTCATTTCATAATGAAGAGTTAGTCTTTTGATAATTTCATTGGTTTTTTGTAGGAAAAATATAATGGTTTTGCATCTCAAAGCATTCTTTACTCAAACCAGATTTAAAAAATGCACACACTTTTTATTATGATCTGTATTAAAACCAAATCAAACCATACCAAAAGGTTATTATGACATTATTTTTCAAAATTAACAACATGCACTTATTCCACAAAGCCTATGTTTTATATTCATTCTTTTTCCACATTTTTCATTGATTTATAGTGCTAATAGATTACCCTATTGGATGTTTGATATCCCTGATTTGATTCTTTTTTTTTCCTTTAGTATGTGTTATTGTGTATCATAGAAATTTGAATAGTTGATCAACATCCATGTGAAATTAAACATACAAAACAAATAACACCTTTTTGTTCTTGTAGTTTTGAAATTACAAGATGATTATTGTGGTTTTGCAAAAAAAACGTCCGGATTTGTTTTTTAACGCCGTTAGAGGGGACTAAATTCGGACGTTTTACAAACTATGATGGCTATCTTGTAATTTTGAAACTACAGGGATGCAAATTAGTGTTTTTGCCAAACCATAGGGACCAAATTTGTAGTTTACTCTAATTATAATTCAAATAAACGTTAATGTACAAACGTTTTAGTCCAAACAAAGAGCCTCTCTTACTAGTATGTTATGTGCTTGTTGAGGATCATGAATTACTTCACCATCTCTGACCATTGGTTGGTAGGGTGGTTCAAAAAAGCTGTCGGGCTTTCAAGCTGGTTGAACCAAGTTAAACTAACCCGATTTTGGTGGTTTGCGTGGTCCGGTCAGCTTGAAAAATAGACAAAGCACTCGGTTCAATCTGGTTAGCATGTGTTTTAGCAGTTTGGATCGAACCGACGGTCAAAATACACAATTATATTTATTTCCATGTTTTAGACTCGGCTTTTATTGTCCAATTAAAAAAAGTCCATACATTAATCCTATTAGTTTTCCATTGTCAATTATCCATTTTTTTTTTCTAAATAGGCAAAGTTTTTCAAATACATATAAACCTTTAGAGAAGCTTTTCCAGAAACCTTCTCTGAATGTACCTTTTAGTGACTTTTTAAAGCGTCACTAATGCTTGAAAAACGTCTCTTAAGTTTTTTAGACAAGGTACCTTTTAGTGACTTTAGAAAAGCTTCTCAGACTTTTACATACGAAAGAAAACATTCTCTGAAGGTCGTTTTCTTGAATGGGATGTATTGGTTATGAGGACATGAGTTGAACAAGATTTTACATTCACATCCTAACCGTTTTTCCATAAGACCACAATGGTTTTAAAGTTCTTAATTCAAGCAAATGAAAAACACTTTAGAATCTTTTACACCCGCCGCATCGCGTGGGTAAAGTAACTAGTACTCCTCCAAATGAAGCTAGGAGCATTTCCCAGTTTAGCCGTCATGAAATCTCCATTCCGGTAATATTTTGCTTTGAGGCGTCCGAGTTCTAAAAACCTCAATTTCATGTTTCTTCTTAATTTCATTTGTCTTGCAAACAAACAAAACTGAAAATACAACTACGATAGGGTTTTTTTTTCTAGTTTTGAATAAATAAAAACAATAAAATACCAATTATGCAGTTAAAAGAAACGAAAAATAATAGAAATGTATTTGTAATTTTTAATATTCGATAGTAATCATTTTTAATGATAGGATTGTTCCGTTCGGGTGACGGTTAGGCCGTTGCACGTTTCGTGACGCAATCATTTTCCTTCAAAAAAAAAATATTCGATAGTAATGTATTTTTAATTGATCTGACGATATCTTTTAATAATTGATTTTGTCATAAAAAAAATTTATTTTTATGTTGGATAAAATATAAACTAGATTAATTAATTAAAATGAGATGAGATGAGAAATGAAATGAAATGGAAATATGATTTACAACATAGAGAATTCGCCTAGAACTTAGAATTGAGATTATGATTATAATCAAAATATTGGTTACGAATAGCAAAATAGACAATCTCATATTTTTATCTAGGTTATTTACTGTTATTTCTCATCAAACCCGATTCCTCAAACATAAAGTCATTGAGTTAGCTTCAATTATAGCAGGATATTATATTAAATTTTTTATTATTAGTAGTATCGATACTATAAGATATCAAATATGAACCGGTTGTGTAAGCCGAGATGCATGCCATAGGGGCATGAAGTGGTAATTTAACTTCGTGTAATGTTTTTTTTTTTTATTTTATTATTATTATTTATTTTAAGAATTGTCTTTATTTAACCTTGTTTATATAACATCTTTTTGCAAATTGAACGAGAAGGAGAAAAATGTTGAGAAGCATGTGAAACACAACATTTCGTTTCATTTTATGTATAAAACAGGTGGGATATGTATGTATATGTGTGAAAGGAAAAAACGTCCATACGCTTCATATTGTGAGACACACACATAAACAATAATAATACTACATTGAATCATAGCCTAAAATGAAACTCAATGAATAGTTGATATTGTATATGGTTCTTGCTTTGAGTTTTCTTCTTTTACATAAATTTTAATTGTTTAGTATTATTAAGTAATAGTAGAAACAATATATGTGTATATGCAGTTATATATAAATTACCAACTACAAGTCTTCAAAAACATTATGGTTTTTAAGATTTGATTTGACCTTGCCAGTTGCCACCACATCAAACTCTAACACTTTTGCCATCCGAACCCATACCAATGAACTTGGATACACCTATTCTTACCCACTCCACTCCAGGTACATTTTTCCAATCTGAGTTGAATCAATCATAATTAAAGATCAATTGTCTTATAAGCTAATTCATAAATCATGGGTTATTTTAGAATTTAACCTGAATCATTAGATCAACATTAATTCAAAGTGATCAAAGGTCCAAGTCCTTTCTTACACACCATCCTTTGTTCTCCCAATTTTGATCAAAACACTCACAACTTTAAACAATCAACATTCAAAAGACCAATGGTAATAAGGCTTAGGCCTTTTGGGCTCCTTAAAAAATCAACACAAGACAGCGAGACCACTTGGAGATTTTCCTACCCGTTCTTCAAGACCCTTTGGAATTAGTCGAGGTTTGTGTAAGCTAGACACCCACATTTAGAGAAACTAAATTGCTATGGATCATATGTTGATCGAGATCTAGATTTTCATGCACCATACAAAATTGTTGTTTGCGAATATACACACCAATGATCATCACCCTCAAAATGTTCACAGCCAGGATTTCTTACAGAAACTAAGAACCCTAGAAAGAATCATGGTCACAAGAATATAAATATGGTTCGACAACGAATAATAATTTATGATGCGAAATCATTTGTGAGATTTTCGCGATAACAATGGTTCTAGTTGAGGGTCGGAATCTTTAGATATTACGAAACCTGACTCCATTTCAGATGTCGATAAATCCTCCTTCCTTCTCGTGCCTAATCTTTCTAAGAACCTCGAACTTTTGTCTGGAGATGATTCGTGAAGTTTTGGTGCAGTCGGGACATGCTGAAGGCATACTTGAACGGCGTCATGCACTCTCACAAAACACCATTCTTTACCTACTTGATCGATGAATCCAGATTTTGTTAGCGTCAAAAGTACATCTTTGTTCGGGTTGGCAATAGCTATCTGCATCATCATAAATCACAAAATTCCTTATTAGCATCTTCATAAGATAAAAAGTAAACTACACCCATCCATCCCATGAAAACTGTAGCATTTCATTTATGGCCATAAATGGATAACATATATATATATAGAGGGAGAGGGAGTTTCAGGGGAAAACCTCAAAAAAACGGAAAACTAAGGAACACCCTTCCCCTTCATTTGGACGGTATGCACTTGTGCATACAGGTAAAAGTAAGTTATTTTTTGGTTTTTATGCACCTGTGCATTATGCATTATATGCACGTGTGCATGTTACAAATTGCTTGTATGCACAAGTGCATACTGTCCGGATGAAGGCTACCAGAGTGTTCCTGAGTTCTCCGTATTTTTTAGGTTTTCCCCTGGACCTGACCCTATAAATATATATATATATATATATATCTGAAAATTCATATGTCCATCAAAGCCCATATCTTGTTTATGTAATTTGATTGAAAAATAAATATATATATATATATATATCTGAAAATTCATATGTCCATCAAAGCCCATATCTTGTTTATGTAATTTGATTGAAAAATAAATATATACAACATCCAAACGTTAACCACAAGGGATGTGGTGTGGTGGTAAGGCCTGGGGAGTTCATAGCGCTTGCCCGGGTTCGAGCCCCACCTACAGCACTTGTGGCCACTGGGATTTTCTCAGGGCTGCATTACTTCGCGGTCGGTTGTTTGCCAGGGTTGTACTGGGCCGAAGGCCCAGGAACCCTTTCCAAAAAAAAAAACATCCAAACGTTGCAAATTACAAAGAAAGATTATGTACCTGGATGTCTCTTGAGTTGTATTCCTGAAACAACTCTTTTAGTGCTTGAACTGCACTGGAGTCGACATAAGTAACAGCTGAAAAGGACATTAAAATATTAGTAGATGAATACAAAAGCTAAGGCATAAGAAATATATTCTTTTATATTTATACGTACGTGCCATCTCCAAGATAACAAAATATATTCTTTCAACTTCTGGTCCACGTTTGCAAGATTGATCCACCACGATTTCATACTCCCGCAGCCTGAAATTATATAAAAAAAAATTCAGAAGTTATTTAAGCAAAAGCGAGCATCTAATCAAGCCACTTGTATTTATTTTACCTGTCTTTTATATAGCTTGTATTGGCAAAGTAGATAGGTGCATCAATTCGTACAATTACAATGCCATTGTATGTATATGCCTCTGGGTATTGTTGGATGTTCCTATAAACGGTGGTGCCAGGAAGTCGCCCCAACACAGCTGCAATCATACAAATTAGCAGATAAGACATGCATGTTATACAAATAAATTAAGTAATGCACCAAATATTAAATTGGCAAGCCAAATTACATATAAATATAACAAGCTTACCGATATGTGGATTTGCCGACTCATGGATCACAAAAGCAAGAGAAAAACCAACCTACATATATATATATATATATATATATATATATCAAACCACCAACAGTCGATTAGATTAGTGATTTTCAAAACCTAATTGTTTGCAAAATGTTTTTCACATAACGCCAATAGTGTGTCAAATTCTTTGGACAAGTTAAAAACATCAGAAAATCAGCACAGTGCTAACAGTTCTACCCAAGCAATAGACAAGATATGCTACTATCCAATAAAACTTGAGAAGCAGCATGAGGAACTCTAAATACAGTATATATGCTCACCCCAACAAGGACACCAATCTCGATCCCAAGGAACAATGTTGTTGCACTGGTAACAGCCCAAAGAAAAAAATCTTTCTTATCTACCCGCCATAAAAATATTGCCTCATCATAATCCACCTTTAACAAACAAGAAATCAAGAATTAGAATCAGAGTAATGAAACAAGAATAAATTATTCGCAATAGCTATTCAAATCAAAGAGGGTGCAAGAAACTTATAGAAGAATCAGCTTACGAGAATAAGTATGTAAATAGGTTACAAGAGCATTTATTATTTATATTAGAGACCCAAGAGTAAGAAAGTAATCAAACCCATTAGAGGATATACTGACCAGCCCGATTACAGCAGAGATCACAATAGCAGCAAGAGCACACTGCAAAAGTGAACAAAAGAACACAAGAGGCTTAGTCCATATGGAAATATGTGCCAAAAGAAAGATAACAAGGCTTTCCAAATTCTAGCTTCATAAATTGCTAAAACAATATCACTAGGATCATTGTGGAACAAATCTGGTTTCTGAAGTTCAATTAGTAGGATAAGAGATTACTGGAAAAAGGACCATCAAAATAGTTTTACAGCAATCTATATCCATTGGTTTCATAAATGCAGAGAAAATGGGAACATACCTGAGGTATAAATTCAAATAATGGCGTCATAAATAACAGTGCACATGCCATAATAATGCCCATGACAATTCCTGATAAACCAGTTTTTGCTCCACTTTCATGATTAACTGCTGACCTCGAGAAGGAACCTATACAACATATTTAGGAGAAACAGTTCCTTCATAAGTACATCAACGAATAAAAAATTATGAAGTGTAACACCTGATCTAATTGTTGTCAGATTTGACTACAAAAGTCACATATGCACCAATCTAACCTGTTGACGGATATGCTGAGAAAAAGGACCCACATATATTGGCCACACCAAGGCCAAATAACTGTCAAAGAGCATTGATGTGTCAGCGGCAATTTATAAACAGTTTCATCCTTCAAAAAATGCACTACCACCTAACCAATAACTTACATTGGCTATTTATCAATTTTAATCAATAAAACACCACCACACCTCTCAATTAAGCCGTTGTACCAATTATTAATCACAATGCACAAGCAAGCATGATAACAAAGTCCACTAGAAGAAAATTATCAAGCTAAATCTGTTATCATGGGGCTGGGGTTTCAGCAATCCTCTTTTTCTGTCATTATGGTTATACATAATTACTAAACTATAGTAATACGACCTTGAGCAATGATATTTTTTCCTCAAAAAACGCACCTCTTGATTCGAGTCAAGTTCATATCCATTCTTTGCTGCCAGGGCTTTGGCAATCCCCACAGATTCCTGTATTATTGCAGATACGAAGTCATTGCATGGTTAAAACAATAAAACAGGTAAAGATTATAGCCAATTAAAGATGAATCTTGTATTACCAGTATAGCCACACCAGTAATGAGAAGGGAAGTCGGGATTAAAGACTTCAGATGACTGAACTCTTTAGGGATGGAGAATGGTGGAAGCCCTTGAGGTATATCTCCTACCTGAATTTTTTATAGAGAAGCTTTTATCATGAGCATGTCATAGTACAAGGCAATCAGTTGATGCCCAAGTATGAACAGAAAATACAAAATGTTCATCCCCTTTGGACTTAAGATTCAGAAATGATACTTTACTTGCTATTATAGAAACAATAATATAAAAGATAAAGCCTCTGGCGTGTAGCTCAGTTGGCAAAGGGGTGGAGTGACTTTGCCCAAATAATATAAAAGATAAAGAGAGTAAATAGTTTACTTAAAAAAACAAAATATTCACGAAATATATTTAACTTAGCTTATATGTATCAGAAATTCAACAATCCCTTGCATTAATTTCACTAATTATACTATCTTACCCCAAGAGTTACGACTGGAAATCACATGACACAACTCCTACAGTCCCACTTTGCTAAAGATTGTAGTGCATAGTTCATTTGCTTGAGATTTAATCTACTAGACTTGGCAGCAACTCAACATAAAACAGCAAAAGAGATTTCAGTGATAAAAATAAAAATACCTATTTAAAAAGAAATAGGGAATCAGAGTTGTGCATAAAGATCAAACCACTGGCTGTGATGGCCTCCATGGGAATACACAGACAAGACATCCAAAACTAAAGGTGGTCCATTAAGTATCAATAAACTGAAACTACAAAAATGTAGCTTTATTCCAAATTAATAAATAAATCAAAGGCATGTAAATTACTGTTGTGGTCAGATCTTGATGAGATACAAATACATATGAAGGCCAAAACATAGAAACATGTACCAATTTGAACCCCAAAGCAAAAATAATAATAATAATAACAAACTAAAGTAAACTAAAAATCCAATTTCAGGTCCGTGGTCGTTTATCAATAGATTAGTGGATATAATATATATATATATATAGAGAGAGAGAGAGAGGGAGCTTCAAATGTAAACTTTTTTTTCTTGTAAACCGTGTAAACTCTCGATTTCATAGGTTTTTTTGATGAAATTTTTTTATGGAATTGTTTATTTTGATGAAATTGTTTCATATCATTCATTTCTTGATGAATTTTTTGCGAAATTTGTAGTTTCATAGGTGAACGAAAAATGTATGAAACAGTTCATAAAAATGAAGAAAACCTATGAAACTACAAATTTCATAAAAAAAATTCGTCAAGAAATGAATGATATGACACAATTTCATCAAAATAAACAATTCCATAAAAAAAATTCATCAAAAAAACCTATGAAACTACAAAGTTTACACGGTTTACACGAAAAAAAGTTTACATTTGAAGGGGACTCTATATATATTATATGTGAACATTCTCATTGATTTACTTTAGAAGTTCAATTCCAGTACTTCAGAAAAAGCTTCTCTCATTATTCTCACCAAAGAAATGGAAGAGGGATGAAATATTTTCACAAAGGCTGTACCCAGAACAACAGCAGTGAGGGGACCGCCTGCTCGCAGATACCGCAAGTTCTTCCTTGTTTTCCCCTGTATTTGGAACCATTTAAATCAATTAGAAAGCTCAGGTACAATGGATAAATGTAACTTACTAGGAAAAAAAGTGTGTACCAAATGCTTCATGACCAAAATAATTGCTAGGATAGAGGACCCCATCACGAAAGGAGGCCATGAGAACTACAAGCAAGGAAAATTTGCCAATGGTTAGGAAAAAGTTATACAAATAATGCTAACAAAAGCAGAAACGGCAATCGATTACTAGAAATAAGAGCAAGAGTCACATGATTCGGATAGGTGTCAGTTTGGTTTTTGGGCACCAATTCTCAGCAATCAAGGACCCATGAACATAGCAATGCAAAGTAATCTTTTTAATTGTAAGTTATTTCACATGATAATACAAAAGTCGTGGCAAGTTCATGTTGTTCAATAAGAACATTTCCCATTTGAAGCAATCAAACTACACATAAGAGTATACAGATGTTCTTAGTTACAGCCTGCACCATATTACAAAAAATAAAATTGTGATGTAAGCATCCCAATGGGGAGGCTAGAAAACATGTTGACCATATGATAGGACAACTTGTTCCTTCTTACTAAAATGTCAAGTAAAACCCAAAACCAATTCCTATGTAAGCCTAACAAGATATCAAAAATGCAATACAATATAGCTGCGGGTGAAAATAGGATACCTTATCTGCTCCTGATATTATACTCTTGACCAATGGAATTATTTTGCTACTTCTGTCCACACTATATCCCAGGAAATATTTTGCTTGAGATAAGGCAATAACAAAGGCTGAAGCAGTTGTAAAGCCAGAAATTACTGAGTGGCTGATAAAGCGGATGAGCCATCCAAGCCTAACAATGATCCAAAGTACATAAAAAGCACCATCTTTTAATAGTAATCACCACCAAGGTGGTAAAAGAAAAGGATTCATATAAATCAACTATAACGGGCAAAGAAACACCCAGATGGAGTGAACACCAAATGATTACATCATTCCTCTTCACATTGGTATCAAGAATTAGTAGTCTCCACAATTATAAAACTTATTAACTATGCTAATTTTGGCACTAAATGTAAATTTAGAAAGATGTTAAAAGCTCATCAACTTGACAAGACTGTGCTTGAGCAAATGAAGATGTACTACATATTGGAAAAACAACATAACGAGAAGCATATGGATTTGATCAGCAAATAAAAAATGCAAGAGATTATTTTAAAACTAAAAAAGTTAATGAAATAAAAGTACCTCAAGAGCCCCATTGTGCATTCTAGAATCCCAACCATGAGTGACAATAATATCGCAAGTTCCGTATATAATTCAGTAGATGAATCAACATTGCCTAGGACATTAGAGACCAGTAGAGAAACCAATGCTACTGGACCAACAGCAAGCTGGCGGGATGATCCAAATATGGAATACACAAATACAGGAACTAATCCAGTATCTGAAATGAAGGATAAGCGAAAACGCAACAGTTAGTGAGACACAAAGAAAGTTGGAAAGAAAAAGAACAAACAAATGCTCCACCAAGGCACCAATCCAAGCTAAGTGACCCTATTCAATATTCCTAGATTCACAATGGCTCAAAATGTTCATAGAAAATGAAGGGATCACATGCAGCGGTACATGTAAGCTTCATTTTTGACATAGTTACTTGATTACTTCATCCTGCAAGAGCGTAAATCTAGTTAAGCATGTAGTAACTTGAAAACAAATCAGGCTGTCTTGTTCAGCCTAACAGCCAACAAATCAACAATGGTTGCTAGGTGGATTGATGAAATATAGCACAGGAAAATTCATAAAGAAAAGGTTCCACTATCAACTAAGAATATATCAAACACACAGAGAACATGCTAGACTGTTCGACTCTCTCCAACAGAATATGTTAAAGTTACAGAAACAAAATTTATGAAAATAATAAATTTTGGAACTTGCAGAGGAAAATGGAATTGTGCGAACACTCAAGATGAAAATTACAGGACCAAAAAGGCTCTATTTAGTGGACTCTGGTATCTTTACATATCGCGTCTTTATCTCCACTTCCTCAAGTAATATTCATCTTGTGATCGCTCAACTCCTATTCTCCCTTACATAAAACTAGCTTATAAAACTAGATAAGGGGAAAAGCCTAGTTATACTGGAAGGACCAGAAGTTCAACTTACAAAGTCCATATATTGGTTGAAGTCCAGCTAGCTTTGCATATGACATAGACTGCTCGTAAGAAAAAAAAAATAAAGAAAAAAGAAGAGGTCAAATATTATGTTCGCAATGTAGAAACCAACCAACTGCAGCAAATGATCTATTATATAACAAGCATTTTATTCAACCAACCAGCAGTAGGTAATTAATGAAATTCGTTAGAGTTTCTAAAGAGGAAAACGCCTCTTAGGTTTAGGAACAAGATTCTCAGCCTTGCGAACTAAAATCAACTTATTAGAGCTTACAAACACTCTTGTTAAACGGTACAAAAGAAGCAAGAACGGACTAGATTATGAAATTACTATAACAAATTGCACCTGAACAAGCAGAGAGGGAAAAGGCTGTAATTATAGAATGTGATTATTGCCTCTGCCTAATATTGTAGCACGTATACATGACTAAAAATGGTGCCTTCCTAGAAAGAAACATGATATGGTGCCAACCGCCAATAAACAATGGTATCTTGCACATGTAAAAGACAAATAAGACCTAATATATGAGCTTTATTAGCAGATACAAGGTAGGTATAACTGTGAAGAAGCAGCTAATATAACAAAGATCAACATAGGATCCAGCTATTGCTGAAATAGTAATATAGAAATCACATACATCAGAACCCTTTAATCGCTGACCGACAAATACTTAAGCAACTTCTTTAAAATTGGCATATTCCTTATTACAATGGAGAAAAAGCTCATAGTCCAGCCACTAGAAGAGCTGAATGGGACTAAGATTAGATAACAAAGCTTAAAGTCGATATTCTAAATTTAGTAGATCTGAATGTGATAGATTCCGTGTATAGCTTAATTATAGATATGCCTTGATTCTTGAGATGAACTGATTGCTAAAACCTGACATTTTTATTCATATAAGTAATTGTGAATTTCAACATAGTCAACATATTTTAACAAGATTAATGTAAGAATTCATTGGATAGTATCCGGCCAATCTTACGCAATAACAACCAAGCAAATGCATTATGCATCCCAACCAAATAGAATCAAAAATGCCAAGTCTAGTTTTCTAGTCAAACACGGTACTATCAACTACGAAGCAACGCGAAAACAGGAATCCGCAACTGAAATAAAAATCAATCATCCGGCTCTATAATATATTTAAATAACTTCAATTTCCATTTGTACCTGAGGAACAAGCATGATCCCGACGGTGACGCCGGAGATGAGGTCAGGCTGGAGGTTCTCACGCCAATTATAAGTACGAATCCAGCGGGAACAAGGGAGAAAGAAATCAATCCAATCAATCGTTTTCATCCGCTTCACCTTCGTTCTCCATCTCGAAAACGGCGACGAGGGAGACGACGAAGACGTAGGCGTTGCATCGGCAGCGGTGTACGGGTGCTGGAAAGGTATGACTTTAACGGGACGAGTCGTCGCCGTCGGCGGAGTCCTGGCCATGGAGGAGAGGTCCGGTAGACTGGTGGATGCGTACGTTATCTCCATGCGCACCAGGGACAGGGAGGGGGAGCACGTATTATGAGAGTGGATGTGGCTCTACTTTTGTAAGATGCATCGCATCTCCGCCGATTACCCCATGTTTTTGCTTACCAATTTAAGTCAATTTTAGTTTGTAAAGTTGGTTACGTCAACGATTTTAATCATACTTTTCAATTAATTTACACAATCTCCTACAAATTTCTCAAATTTCGTCAAAAACCCTTTAAAAAAGAAGAGTAAATTATAGATTTGGTCCCTGGGGTTGGTTTTTTGAAAATTTGGATTGGGTCTCTCTAAAGAATTAATTACAAGCTTGGTCATCATGGTTTATATTTTGTTGCAAATTGGGTCCCTCACTAACTCCATTTAAATAACACCGTTAACCTTCCCTCATATGTCTTTCACGTGAGAGGGCATTTTTGTCCTTTTAATTAAATAACCCATATTTCTAATACTCTTTTTGAACCCATATCCATTACGACTTCAAGCCGACAATCTCCTTGGTGAGGTCCGACCTCTTTCTTCTTTGTTTTCCGGAAAACAAAGAAGAAAGAAGTGAGATCTTTCTTCTTTATTATATACATATATAAAGTTGGTCTCTTTCGCCGGAAAACAAAGAAGAAAGAGGTCGAACCCCACCAAGATTGTCAGCTTGAAGTCGTAATGGATAAGGGTTCAAAAAGAGTATTAGAAATATGGGTTATTTAATTAAAAGGACAAAAATGCCCCCTCACGTGAAGGACATATGAGGGGAGGTTAACAGTGTTATTTAAATGGAGTTGATGACGGACCCAATTTGCAACAAAATATAAACCATGATGACCAAGCTTGTAATTAATTCTTTAAAAGGACTCAATCCAAAATTTCAAAAAACCATAGGGACCAAATCTGTAATTTACTCTAAAAAATTTACATCTATCTTCAATAAATTTCCTAGAGAAAGTAATATTAATTATAATATTAAAATATTCGATTCATCTATTAAAATATTATTTATCTATCTAAATATATATTTATTTAACTGCAGATGTTTTTGGTTTAATTCGATGCAAAGCGAAGAACCTTGACATGCCGCAAATTCTCTTGAAAGAGAGGGATCATTTGGTGCTTTCATTTAATAATTATTTTTAAGGTTATCTCCATATTTGAAGAAAAACTCATCATCTCTCATATTTTCTCAATTTTAGAGATACTTTTGAAAAAAACTGTTGGAGTAAAGTTACAGTTTAAAATCTTCATCTTATCCATATTCTCCAAAATAAAAAACATGTAGGAGATGCTCTTACTCCATCAAGCCAACACAAAATGCATTGTAAACAAACATTTATTAATCGTGTATTTAAACATGAATTAAATAATTTTATCCAACATAAATCGTTAATTAACTGTTAGAATATTAATTAAATTCTCATTAAATAATTATAACTTAATAAAAATGATATAATTATAAAAATATAATTACAAATGTATCTGGACATTTCGATTTATTCTTTGTCATTTTGTTTTGTAACAAAATAACGGCATAAGTTAATATAAAAAATCCAAAATTTTAAACTTATTACAAACTAGGTAATGGCACCGCGCCTTGCGCGGTGAAAACATATATTTATATAAAGATTATTATTAATGAAACTATTGATTTATAAGCGGTAGCTATCTTACTTAAAAACAAAAAATAAAGAACACTATATATTTTATTAAAATAAGTATTGATTTATAACCATTGTTAACTTACTAAAAGAAAAGAAATATAAACATTGAAAATAAAACAATTTATAAGTTTTGATTTATCATCATTGTTAACTTACTAAGAAAAACAAAAAATAAATAAACAAAAAATAAACATTATTAAGTAAATTTTAATTTATAAGTATTGTTAGCTTACACATAAAAATGTAAATATATAAAAATGTACCATATTAAAAATATTTTTGATTTATAAGCATTGTTGGCTTACTAAAAAAAATAATGCCTATTAAAATAAGTATTTATTTATAGGTATTGTTATCTAACTTAATAAAAATAAGTTCATATAATATTTAGTTCATTTAACCTTACAAAGTAAATTATAAATAAATAAACACAATAAAAATAATAATAAAATAACCAACGTTATAACATAATGATTATATTTTAAAAAATTTGTGAATGTTGAATTTATTAAATTATGTTTTGATTAAGTAAAAAAATAAATTTGATTTAAATCAATAAAAAATATATAGAAAATGAAAGGTTAAATACATTTAATGCTACATTTTTTATTTAAAAAAATGCAAAATTCTCACAAAATTTTAAGACACTGATGGTGGCCTCTCCTTAACTCTCTTTCCTACATTATCCTTTATATATATATATATATTGATGATTGATGATTGTTAGCTTAAACAAAAACATAATAAAACAAAGTATACCAAAATAATACAAAACCAAAGTATACAAAATAATACAAAAGATAATGAAAGGTTAGACTCAATTAATGCAACAATTTTTTTTTTAAAAACCAAAAATTTAAGAAAATTCTAAAGCCTCATTGGAGGCTTCTCCTTAATCCTCTCTTTTACATTTTGCTTTATATATATATATATATATATATATATATATATATATTGATGATTGTTAGCTTAAACAAACAGAAGAGAGTATCGGAACGCGTTGAGAAGATTCGAGATCATCTTTGGAATCCGAAAGAAGCATGTGAACCCGGTGAACTCTTAATCCTGATGCCTCTACATTGGTACAAAGAGGGAGATTGCTAGTGCTCTATTTAGCACCTTGTACCAAGTAGAGGTGCCTTTTTAGAAGTTTCATATTTGCAAACTAAATAGATTTTCCCTTTGTATTTTGCGTTATGTCATTCCATTCCACACACACAAGGACAGTGTATTGCACTCTCTCTTCTCTACATCATCTTTGTACTTGGAGATTTGTTCATGACTAATAGAGGGATGACATCTTGAGCATATTTGAGTATTGAATGCTTGTTTTGGGATCACATGAGGGTTAGCCAATATGAACCGGCAAAATAAGTGTAGAGGATTAGGGAAGAGGATCCAACCCATGAGTTGAAACAAAGACATCTCAACCTCCTTTCATATACCTACCATTAATTGTCAATTTTTTCATCTTTCCATCAATGTGTGATAAATAAAAATCAGCATCCATTTAAAAAGGTATAGAATACTCAAATCTTAGAATGCCACATTATTATCATTGGATCTTACTTTTATATATATATATATATATATATATATATATATATTTTCTATATAGATTAACTTTAAGCAAAAAGAGGGTTAGCACACAACCCTAGGGTTAGCCAACATGAACCAACAATATAAGTTTAGAGGATTAGCCAAGAGGATCTAACCCATGAGTAAAAACAAAAACATCTCAACCTTCTTTAATGTACCTAACATTAATTGTAATTTTTTTAATCTCTCCATCAATGTGGGATATACAAAAATCAACTTCCATCCAAGAAATATATAATACTCAAATCTTAGAGTGCCACATCATTATCGTTGGATCTTACTTTTAGAGTACTCAAATCATGTAGTGCCACATTATTATCATTGGATGTTACTTTTATATGTATAAATATTTTTTCTATATAGATTAACTTTATTGCAAAAAGAGGGTTAGCAAAAATAAACCAACCCCATGAATTGGAGGGTTAGCCAACATGAACCAACAATATAAGTTTAGAGAATTAGCCAAGAAGATCTAACCCATGAGTAAAAACAAAGACCTCTCAACCTCCTTTTATATACCTAACATCAATTGTCAATTTTTATCTCTCCATCAATGTGGAATATACAAAAATCTAGAATACTAAAATCTTAGAGTGTCACATCATTATCATTGGATTTTTTACTTTTATATATACAGATTTTTCTATATAGATTAACTTTTTTGCAAAAAGAGGGTTTGCAATAATAAACCAACCCAATAATTTAAAGGGTTAGCAACATGAACCAACAATATAAGCTTAGAGGATTAGTCAAGAGGATCCAACCCATGAGTTGAAACAAAGACATCTCAACCTTCTCATATACCTAATATCAATTGTCAATTTTTCATCTTTCCATCAATGTGGGATAGATAAAAATCAATCTTCATCCAAGAAATATAAAATACTCAAATCTTAGAGTGCCACATCATTATCATTGGATCTTATTTTTATATATATAAAGATTGACGAATAGTTATTAATTATTCGTGTTTTTACATGTAAAGTAATTTTTTAAACCAATAAAACATCAATATCAAGCTTCTAATTGCTAACCGTCGTTTTCCATCAAATTTAACCTTTTCTTTAAATATATATATGGTAAAAAAAAACATAATTTTCCGTTTATTTACACATTATAATTATAACGTATACAAATATGATAAATGTATCAAGGTTAGTAGATCAAACATCAAAGGGTCCCTATTTACTTATAATATAGTTATAAATTAAGGGTTGTTAATCAAACACTTATAGAATAAGCGTTTATCACTCTTATTTTATAAACTCTTATTTTATCTTAGAGCATCTCCAACATTATTGCTAAACTAGAAAAAATGAGTTTTTATTTGTTATTTTTCTCTAACAGCATTGCTATCTTGTTTGTTAAAATAGAGATTCATGGAAAAATCTCTAAATATAAAGAATTCTCTATAAATATCTAAATAGAAGATATAAATAGTTTTTTTATTCAACTCACCAATAACATAAATCTTTTATCACTTTATATTAAGTTTTCTTTTAAAGTGTATTGAAAATATAAATTAGAGAATAATATATTAATATAATTTTTTGTTAAAATCTCTAAAATAGCAAAACTGTTGGAGATGAATGTAACTCTTTTTAGAGATTTTAACAGTTGGATCTCTATTTAAAAAAATTATAGAAAAGTTGTTGGATATGCTCTTAAGGGATAACATTTTGAATCATCAAAATGGATTGACGATAAGCATTTACAAATAACAGTCATCATCATTGTTTACCTGACAAGACTTTCGATTCATATCTTTCTTTTTATTGGGTAGGATTCACGATCTTTGTTATATTCATCTGATCAGATAATTGAACCGATAAATGTTTACCTATGTAAGTGTTTAATAACTATTATATTTGTTAAAATAAATTAAAATTGTATAGCATGATATAATCATAAAGGTTTTATTTTATTTAAATATGTATAAAATAGCAGATTCAAATTTTGTAAATGATACGAAACAATAATTAAGAAAATACTATAAAATAAAGGGGACGGTCAGGTGAACATGGATGGCGTCCCAAGATCTAGTATTGTATCTGGACTTCGTTACGCTCTAAGTTCACTAGAATTGTGTTATTCTATTTATTTCTTATTTCTTTATATCTTTTTATAATTAATAATGAAAACAAATACATTAAAATATGAGAAATTTTCAGAAATATACAAACAAGTTACTATATTTAAATGATTAAGTTTTTAAACTTTTTAGGTGAATAAATTATTGAATTTTTAAGTTAAAATGATTAAGTTTTTGAACTTTTTAGGTGAATAAATTATTGAATTTTTAAGTTAAAATGATTTAAGTTTTTGAACTTTTTAATAAACAAACAAATATGAATGAACATGGTATGGTATCATGTTTTTTTCTCAATATCGTGTACCAACCAATTAGAATTGGTACGTAAAAAATTATACTGTATACTAACCAACTCTACACGGTACCAACATTATTCGGTTAGTACATATTGGTATGGTTTTGTACCAACATCTCAAAATTTGAAATTACAATTAAATGAATTAATACAAATTGATGATAAAAACCAACCGACTGTCCAAATAACGTGTTGTTCAGTGTTGCATTTGTGAAGAAAAGAGATTTAGGGAGTTGGGGTTTCGTATAATCGTATTTGCGTAGTTGCATTGAGAAGAAAAGATAGAAGAGTTAGAATATTAGAGGGTTATGAATAAGAAGTCAAGGGCATTAGTTTAGTGAGTTGTAAATCAATATCCAACAATCCATCTTTGAGGCCCATTAAAACCAATGAGATTAATATTTTCTCTATATTAAATCATTAATAAATATATAAATATATATTATTTCATTTCCTATTTAATAAATAATTAAAAATAATATATATTTATATATATAAATATATAAAAGTCGATACGGTATGGTATTATCGTGGTGCACGATTTTCAATACCACGTACCAACCAAGTTTGTAAATTGATACGGTTGGTATTAAATTGATTGATTTGTCATGGTACTAATTTAACACCCCTGCTAAAACAAATATGCAAAAAAAAGTATTGAACTTAGAGCATCTCCAACAGCTTTCCTATAATTTCTCCAAAATAGGGAACCAAAAGCCAAAATCCCCAAAAAAATATACATTCATCTCCAACAGCTTCCTCATTTTGGAGAATCCAACATTAATTAAAATATTAAAATATTCCATTTATCTATTAAAATATTATTTCTTTCTCTACATATTTATTTTCAAAGTTTCCTATTGGTCCTCTCACTTGGTAATCATTTTTTGAGTAATCTCCATATTTGGAGAAAAAAACCTTCTCTCTCCAACTTTCTCCATTTTGAGGATAGTTTTGGGAAAGCTGTTGGAGCACATTTTTAGCCCAAAATCCTCATTTTCTCCATTTTCTCCATTTTGAGGAAGCTGTTGGAGATGCTCTTAAGACATCAACAATAAAATAATAAAAATTTATTAATCAACTACTACTATTATTTATTATTTAGTTGTCATCTGCTTACTTTTGTTTCTTAAGGGTGCGTTTGGTATGCAGAACAGGATAGAACAGACAGGAACAAGGGTTCTTGTCCCATGTTTGGCATGCCTTAAGATGGAACAGAACAGAATCCTTGTTCCACAAATATGGAACACATGTGTTCCACCAAAAACCATGGAACTAAGTGGAACAATTTTTTTTTACAAAAATACCGCCACCACCGCCACCGCCACCACCACCATCGTCGCCACCACCACCAACACCGCCACCGCCACCGTCGCCACCACCGCCGCTGCCGCCACCACCGCCACCACCACCACCACCGCCACCGCCACCACCACCACTAAATAACTCACTGGGGGTAAATTGGTCATTTTGTCAGTCCTGTTCTGTTCTGTCCAGTTTAGTTATGTTCTACCAAACGCTGGACAACTGTTCTGTTCTATCCTGTTCTGTCCTATCATGTCCCGTCCTGTCCTGCAACCAAACGCACCCTGATAGTTTTCCTTCCAATTTTTCTCTATTAATTTAAAGTTGTATTTTGTTTTGTTTTGATGACAACAAATATTTATATGAAATAAATTGGAAAAATAAAAATAAAATTAACCACATTTAACAATTAGTACTTTGTATGAGTTGTTACTTTTTGAAAATCTTGATGATACTTAAAAACCGTTTACTATTCATCTACTTATGATGTCGTCAAACATGTTTATATAAGAACTTGATAAAATTATAGTTTGTTGTGACATCTGTTGTCCATTACGAAATCAACCAAAAACCCGAAAAATATCCTCCATAAAGGTGGAATTCGACCCAATACACACAAGACGTAAGACATAGTCTTGCCTCTTTCTCAAATAGTCAATGTATTTTCTATTTGTAAAAAATGTATTATTTCAAACTCATACGATTGATTCCCTTCTATCAAGCGGTTTTGATTTTTCCCTGAGTTAAAACCCGACTTTAGGCCTTTGATCGATCTTAAAGGTGCACGTGCTCGTGAAAAACATTGGGTCCGCAACTGAGTATGAGGCAACAATGATGAAGCAACATGAGGGAGCAATGATTTGTGATGGCATGGCTTTTGGAATATATAAAATGATTTAGGTTGAATTTTAAACCTGGTTATAGGTAGCTTTTTGTGATTAAAATGATGTACATAACCGGTTCTTAAAAATTTAATAATTTATTTATTAAAAAGATGTTCATAGATGTAAATTATTTAAAATAAGAAAATTTTAATTGCTTTTACATAAAAAAATTTTCAGAGATATAATCATTTAAAATAAAGAAATTTATTATGATTTTTTGACTTTTCTCTAAACTCTGATAAATCTAAGGTTTAAATTTATTGTGAATTTCAGGGTGTTTCATGCTGCTAGACAATGGAAATTATTATTATTACGTTATGAATTTGGTGTATTGGGAGCTTTCTTTGGTTATACTTATATTATTTATGCCTTATGGATTTTGGAATGTTACATATGAAAATGGAAAATTATAATTATTTAAGGTGTTAATAGCAAACAAAAAATGATATCCATATGAAAAAGGAAATGTGTTAGGTGAGTGGGAATTAAAAGTCTTACAATTTAGATTAAAAATACTTAAATATAGCGTCAAAATAAAAACAATAATGAAAAAGGTTGAGAGAGAGAATGAATTCGTATTTTCTTATTATGTAAGAAATGAAATACAAAGTTATTTATAGTAATGAGAAAGGATTGATGACATCATCATAACATAATTCTAACAACCAACTAACTCCTTAACAACCACCAACTACCTCTTTTCAAAGCTACACTTTCATCCTCCCGCAAGTGAAACACGTGGAACGATGTGAAGCTTTGATTTGAAAGTAGAGAAATGAGTAGACGTTAAACCTTTGGTTAAGATGTCAGCAATTTGAACGGCCGTTGGAACATACCGAATATGTAATTGATTGGCAATAATCATGTCTCGGATGAAATGAAGATCAATTTCCATATGCTTGGTTCGTTGATGAAAAACCGGATTCATAGCCAAGTAGGTTGCTCCAATATTATCACACCACATCGTCGGTACACAATCGAGCCGTAATTGTAACTCCATCATCAAAGACCGAAGCCAACATAATTCGGTGGATGCAAGGGCCAATGCACGATATTCGGCTTCCGTACTTGATCGAGCCACAATATGTTGTTTCTTCGAACTCCAACTAATCAAATTGGGTCCAAGAAAAACACAATACCCACTAGTTGATCTTCTATGATCCGGACATCCGGCCCAATCGACATCAGAATAAGCATGCATCTCAAAAGAAGAGGATATTTGAATTAATAACCCATGTGAACTCGTACCTCGTAAATACCGTAAAATTCTTTTAACGACTTTCTAATGTCGATGTGTCGATGTTTGTAAAAATTGAGAAACTTTGCTAACCGCATAAGCAATGTATGGCTGAGTAATTGCAAGGTATTGTAAAGCACCCACAGTACATCGATATAAAATTGGATCTGAGAGAGGAATTCCCGAAAACCGTGATAATTGTCTACCGGGTGAGACGGGAGACGAAATCGGCTTACAATCGCTTAACCCAATTTTCTTCAACAAATCAAGAAGATATATTTCTTGAGACAAATGAAGGCCTTTATTTGAGAACTCGGCTTGCACTCCTAAGAAACAACTGAGTTGACCCAAATCTTTTAAGGCAAATTTAGCATTCAATTGTTTAATCAAGTCGGAGACAAACACCGAAGAATTTCCTGTAATGATCACATCATCTACATACACCAAGATATAGGTTAGAATATCAGATTTGGAATAAACGAACAAGGATGTATCGGAGACGCATTGTTTAAATCCCAAGGTAAGCAATATATGAGATAGCTTTGCAAACCACGCACGAGGTGCTTGCTTCAAGCCGTAGAGTGCTTTCTTAAGTAAGTACACATGATTGGGTCGAGTAGTATCAACAAAACCTTGTGGTTGAGCCATAAAAACTGTCTCCGTAAGTTCTCCGTGTAAAAAGGCATTATTCACACCAATTTGACTTATTCCCCATCCTCGAGAATATGCAACTGATAAAACCAACCGAACCGTTGTGGGTTTAACAACGGGACTAAAAGTTTCGGTATAATTAATACCCTCGGTTTGAAGAAAACCTTTGGCTACCAAACGAGCCTTATAGCGACTAATAGAACCATCCGGATGCCGTTTGATTTTGTAAACCCATTTACATCCTACTATATTTGCACCGGAAGGAGATGCAACTAATACCCAAGTTTTGTTACAGTGGAGTGCGGTCATTTCTTCTCTCATAGCATCCCACCATACAGGCCATTCTTGTGCTTGGGAAAAATTATGAGGTTCAGAATTTGGAACAAATTGAGTTTGAGCATTATAAACAACATGATCGGGAAATTGTTTAGGACAACGTGTATGATCACGAGTACGAGTGACCATAGGATGAGAAGGAAGACTTGATGGAATATTTAGAGTCGGAGACGAAGGAGAAGAGTTCAAGATAGGAGACATGTGAGGGTAAGAATCTGTTTCGTGCATGGAATTTGATTGGTTGTAAAAGGATGGTAAACTAACCATGGATGGAGTAGTAGAAGATTCATCATGGGTAGATGGAAAAACAGATTCATGAAAATGAACATGTCTTGATGTATATGTGATGGATGAACAAGCATCATAACAAAGATATCCTTTGTGACGAGGAGCACACCCGAGAAAAATACAAGGCACAGATTTTGGAGAAAGTTTATCTTGACGAGTAGAACCAAGAAACGGATAACATAGGCATCCAAATGTGCGCAAAGAACCATAATCCGGAGATTTATTGAATAAAAGCTGAAATGGAGACATGTGAGTTAGTTTTTTAGAAGGTAACCGATTAATTAAAAATGCCGAAGTAGCATATGCATCATACCAAAAAGATTTTGGTAAAGAAGAATGAATTAATAAAGCTCGAGCTATTTCGGACAAATGTCGACTTTTACGTTCGACAACTCCATTTTGTTGGGGAGTATATGGACATGAAATTCGAATAGAAATTCCGAACTCATCAAGATATTTTCGTAAAGGTCCTTTTGTTAATTCAGGAGCCCCATCACATTGAAATTGTTTGATTTTTTGTTGAAAATAAATTTTCAACGTGAGCTTTAAAGTGACAAAATGAATCATAGGCTTGAGATCGAATGGATAATGGATATAGCCATGTAAAACAACTATAGTCATCTATAAAAGTGATGAAATAATGAAACCCGGTACGAGAAACAACGGGAGAAGGACCTCAAATATCTGAATGTATTAAATGCAAAGGATATTCACTTCGAGAATTGTGAACAGGAAATGGTAATCTAGTACTTTTAGACATGCTACAAGCACTACAATTTTTATTCACTTTATTTGAATCAAACGGAACACAAAGTTTTTAAAGTACCTAATCGGTTGGATGACCGAGACGAGTATGCCACAAATATGAAGAAATAGACATTGCGGTAGTGAGTGAATAGAGACTCCCATGTCTATGCGGAATGTGGTGGAGTGAAGTTCCCGTTGGAGTCTGAATAGAAAGACCAAAACATGAGAATTTGACAGTTAGAGGATTATCGGCCACTAATTGACAAATAGATAATAAATTTTGAGTAAGTTCCGGCACAATTAGAACAGATTTAAGCACAAGACGACATTTAGGAAGAAAAATAAATCCATGACCAATATGTGAGATGCGAAGAGATTGTCCATTACCTACAACCACTCTTTCAGGCCCGGTATAAGCAACAGCGCCTCGTACAAGATTTGGATTAGGTGTCATATGTGTAGTAGCACCCGAATCAGGAATCCAAGAATCAATCATAGCACATGTATCAGAAAAATTTGCCGAAGTACCGTATTGTTTTGCCCATTTGTTAAAATGTGCAGGCCCAAATTCAGCCAAAAAAGTCTCAGGCCCAGAATTAATAGGCCTAACATTTGAATTCCCATAATTTCCAATATGTGAATCAGGCCCAAGTGAAGCAACAGGCCCAATCTGCTGTTGATAGTTATTTGACCGCCCAAAGTTTTGCTGATTATTATTCGGCCCAAGATATGGATTTTATTCATATGGCCCATAAGTGAGCCCAGTTTCTGCTCCCACAAAATACCCTTTTTGACCATATTGAGACACATGAGGCGGTGGCGGCTGAATTGAGTTGAATTGAGATGACGATGGCGACAACTGTTGACCATATCTTTTCCAGCATAAATCGGATTAAACCGATTACTTCCATCACCATTTCTCACAAATCGATTACCTCTAAATCGATTTCCAGCAGCATTCCTTCCATATCCTCTTCCTCGATTTCTAGAAGCATCATTCCACCTTTCTCCATTTTCTTTTCCTTGATTATTTTCTGTGTACCGATAATAACACTTGTCTGCAAGGTGCCTATGTTTTCTACAAATCTGACATATAGCATTAGATTGAGGTTCCTTGAGACTATTATTTGGAAGAGAATCCCCTATTTTCAGAGCAGCCATGGCAGAAACAGTAATAGATTCAGATTGTTGATGATTTACTCTTTGTTCATATAAGAGTAGTCTGGACCGAAGTTGTGCAAAACTAGGTTGCACTTCAGAGTTTTCAACATTTAAATCAAAGGTATTGTAACTTGTGTTCAATCCAATGAGAGTTTGCAACACCAGATTTGATTCAGTTACATTTTCACCAATTGACCTCAAAGCAACACATATGTGTTTTATTGAATCACAATATGTAGCTATTGAGTTATTTCCTTGCTTAATATTCTGAAACTCAGTTTTTAATTGAGACTTTTTGGCATAAGCTTGCTATAAGTAAGTATATTCAATCACTTTCCACAAATCAGAAGCAGATCTAGTGTCTATTGCAAGATGAGCAATAGAAGCATCAAGAGTTGAATTGATACATACCGATACAAAATTATCCTCTTTCTTCCATCTTTCAACACTTTCTGGAGGAGTAGAAGGAGGAACACACATCTGATCAACATGTTTTTCCAGTCCTAGAGTCTTTAAAACAACTAGCCATTGATGTTTCCAGCACAAAACATTTTCACCATTCAACTTCATAGTTATGAAGTTTGTCATATTTGGAATAACAAAAGAGTTGTTGTTTAAATTTCTCTCTTGAGTAGCTTCTGACATCTTTTGAGAAAGTAAAGTTTAAAGAAGATAGAAGAAGAATATCAGATCTGAAGATGAGAGAGCCTAAGCTCTGATACCATAATGAGAAAGATAGAAAAGATAGAGAGAGAAAGAAGAGAGAGAGAATAATTCGTATTTTCTTATTATGTAAGAAATGAAATACAAAGTTATTTATACTAATGAGAAAGGATTGATGCCATCATCATAACATAATTCTAACAACCAACTAACTTCTTAACAACCACCAACTACCTCTTTTCAAAGCTACACTATCAAGCAAAAATTAGTTTTGTTCTCTTATTTTAAGATAGAACCAATTTTAAAATGTTTATTTTGAAAAATGAACTTTCAAATTTTCTTATTTTAAAAATTAAGTTTATAAATTTTGATTACTCTACTTTCATTCATAGTTTAAAGACAATGAAGTTGATCAATGGATCCTTTAAACAACAAGTTTTGAATATTTGTTTTTCAAAATAAGGTTTTAAAAGCTTGTACCTAAAAGTAGGATTTTACTTGTTTTTTAGATAAATTAATACTAAAATAAAAAAATAAAAAAATAATTCATCGTTGCAATTTACACAGAATAAAACAATGCCAAATTTCATCATATAATTCGTTCCACAGAAAAAGTATTGATTGAAGTTAGCAAATTTGGTTTAAATCTCAATTTTTTATTTTTATTTATTTAACTAATATTCTGAATATCTAATTGATAATTATATATTCCTAGAGTAAACTCCAATTTTGGTCCTTAACGTTTGGTATTTCTTTGAAATCGGTACCTATGGTTTCATAATTCAAGTTTTGGTCCCCATAGTTTGAATTTTGCTCCGAAAGCGGGACCTATGGTTTCATAATTCAAGTTTTGGTCCTCATAGTTTGAATTTTGCTCTGAAAGTGGGACCTAGCCACTAACTCCGTTAAAACCGACTGTTAGAGTTAGGGGCAAATTCTTCCAACCATAATTTTGTCCCCTTTCTGCACTTTTTTTGTTTTTTCATATTAAAAAAAACAATTAAACTTCAGGGACTTGTTATGCATTTAACTCTAATATATATATATATATATATATATATATATATATATATATATATATATATATATAGAGAGAGAGAGAGAGAGAGAGACGGGTTCAAACGAGGAGCGTACCAATTTAAGAAAACGCGAGGAGCACCGCCCATGTACTGAATCACATGTGATTCACTACTGCTAATCACATGTGATTCACAACTGATCGGGGGGGGGGGGGGGGGGGGGGGGCTTGCGCCCATGTAGTGGATCACATGTGATTCACAGCTAAAATCATGTGTGATCCCGGCGACTTGGCCGACTCGCGAACCAGGTCGCGACCCAGGTCGCCCGCTATCCGAATTTTTCGCAGTTGTGGATCACATGTGATCCAGTACATGGCAGGCGCTCCTCGCGTTCTCGTAAATAGGTACGCTCCTTGTTTGAACCTTCCTCTCTCTCTCTCTCTCTCTCTCTCTCTCTTTCTATATATATATAACACCACACACACCATCATCTCTTCTCCAAAACCACAGGTACCAACGTTCATCGGCCAAGAACAAGGACGATATCCATCTCTATCGTCACACCACACCATCGCCAACACCACACCACTACCAACACCTTCTCCGGTGACGACATCACATGCAACGGAACGAAACGAAACCAAACCACATGAATGAAACCTGTTAGCTCCAACCTCTGATTGATAGAAGTATTGAAAAATAGTCTAAGTATAGAACATCGACAGAGCCTCTGCCAAGACTGAAGACCTTTCAGAGGACAAGGCCACAGAGCCTCTGTCAACCACGACAGAGCCTCTGTGGTATGAAGACTTGAAGATTGAAGAAACTTAAAGATGAAGACAAAGACGATCGTGCCTCTGCTGTACGAAGATCCTGAAGATCATTCGTACAAGGCGTGCCCTGCACATTCCACGTGCCTTTGCAGATTGCGGCGCACTACATTAACGTTGTACTTGGTGTCAGTCCCACGATCATGTCTTTGTACCTTTGTACATCTCGTCTATTACTTGTCCCCTGTAAAGTAGTATAAATAGAAGGCTCTTGTAGAGCTTTTCTAACAACTTTGCACAAAAACACACACACACACACACCAGATTAGAGCATATCATTCTGTATCACACACTTACCGTGTTCTTGGTGTTCTTGATTAATCAATACAAAGTGAATCATTGAGCTAAACTCTTGTGTTATTACTGTTTCACATATTTGATTCTGTGTGTTTTTCTACCTAGAATATCTCCTTAGTTCTTTTAAAAACGCTTCCGCATACATATTTGTTCTAACTATAGAGATTAATATCATTGTTGAGTCTATATTGGGATCAACAATTGGTATCAGAGCAAACTTTGATTTTCAATATCAAATGATCCACTCTAACAATGATCTCGACTCGTTTTGGTAGAATTTTGGACTGATTTTGACCTGTTCTTTATTCATTTCAAAACAACCCCTGTTTTTCTGCTATTCTTGATTTATTCGAATTTAGTAAACTGACAGGCACTGTTTCTTCGGTTCAATATTTCCATTAAGTGCATTGTTCAAGGTTTTAAAGCTTTATACCCATTTTGAAGGGGTATCATTTGAAAACTTTCTGTTCATACTCTGTTTTTCTGGTATTTTCAAACTGCTCAAAATGGCTAACACCAACAACTTCTTTACCGCTGATTCTTTAACCAAGCCCCAACTCTGCTCAGAGATGAATACCCCCAATGGAAAATACGAATGATTCATTTCTTTGAGGGTACTGACAAAGATCTCCTCACTTATGTCCGCAATCCACCTTATGTTCCTATGGTCACAGTACCACGAGTACCTGTCACAGATGATACACCAGAGGTTGCTGAGTACGAAAAACCAAAAGCAATGGCCAAATGGTCTACTACAGACTGGGAGAAGTATGAACTTGCTCAGAAGGCAAAGCGACTTCTGATAATGGCCATACCAAATGACCTCTTCCAATCTCTAGACGCATGTGAATCTGCTTACGATCTATGGAAGGAACTAGAGAAACAACTGGAAGGAGGAGCCAAGACTCAGAAGAATCGCAGAGGACAATGCATCAACGAGTACTATGCTTTCAAAGCTCTGCCGACAGAATCTCTGCAGTCAACATACGACAGGTTCAACTCGCTGATTAACAAGTGTAAGAAGTTCGGGATTCACAGAACTTCTGAAGAGAACAACATCATGTTCCTAAAGAGCCTAAACGAAGAATGGCTCTAGTTGTCTATGTCTCTGCAAACTAATCAGGACTTAGACACCTGGACTCTGTCAGATATTTACGGAACACTGGCTGCCCAAGAACCACAGATTGCTCAGGCAAAAGCCCAAACCGGTGGACCTCTTGCACTTGTTGGTAAGGCTACAGAAGCAAAGGAGAAGCCAACGAAGTAGAAGTCTGTAGAAGAGAAGAAAGAGAAGAAGAAGATACTGGTTGTGGACAGTGATGAAGAGGAACTAGTGGAGGAAGATGAGGCAACAATGGCCTCAATAGCTAAATCTTTAGCTCTCTTGACAAGAGAGTTTGGTAGCAGAGGATACCGAAAGAAGACTGGATATGAACGTGATGGGAGAGATGGCCGAGGAGAGAAGTATGAATCGAGGAATCAGGGAAGAGAAAGCTCGAATGATCAACAGAGGTCAAGTGAAAGAAATGACAGAGGTGACAGAGGTAGTGACCAACAGAGGTCAAGCGACAGAGCTGGAAATGCTCCACAGAACCATGGATGTTTCAACTGTGGCAAGCCATGCCACTATGCTGCAGACTGCAGGAGCAAACCAAATCGCCCTCAGAGGGATTCCGCTTTCTATAAAAAGAAGGCATAATACTATGCTCAGAAGTCGCTCATGGTGGAGCAAGAAAACTGGCAGTCAGATGAATCCTCTGACGAAGGCGAGAAGAAGAACGCCATGTTCTGTGGTATGGCAGAAGTCAGCTCCTCAGATTCTGACAGTGAGGTATCCACTTCTGACTCACACTCTAATGAAACTGAAGCTAGTTTGCTTAAATTGACAGAAGATTACACTGAACTGAAAAAGACTTGTGATAATATTCAGAAAAAGCTTGCATTCTTTGAGAGAGAATCCAGACTTCTCACTCAAGAAAAGGCAAAAATATCTTTAGACTAATTGGCACAAAAATCTAAATCCTTTAAAAGAAAAGATTTCAGAACTCAATTCTGCCCTTAAAGCTAAAACAAAGGAACTGTTGGACAATGAGAGTGATAGAATGAATATTCTTGCTCTTAAGAACTTCTTTCAAAAGGAAAGAGAAGTCATTCATCAAGACTTACTCAGCAGAGATCTTTTAATAAAGAAGTATCAAGATGCACAGAAGGTGTACGAGAAAATAAATACACAAATAGGAAGAAGGGGAATTGGCTTCTGTGATATAGATCCTTACACTGGAACCAAATGAGACAACTCCCTGTCTTCTCTGTTTTGTATTGGAAGTACAAGAAAACCAGGTTTTCCTAATTTACTCTCTATAAGGAAAAGGCAGAAACTCTCGGGGGAGCCTCACAAGAGGAAACCTCTGAAGATGATAAATGTGTGGTATCAAAACACAGATCTATCACCCTCAGTCTCTGTCAAAAGAGACTCCAAACCTAAGAGATATCTGAAAACTCAAGATCATATAGGAATCTTCAAGTTTGGTTACCTTGAGACTCAGACCCAGGTTGCTTTTGTCTGCACTATAGATTCTGAAACGAAACTATCAGCAGAGGCACCTGAGTTTATGCCTGCTTCTTCAGAAGAAAAACTGAAACACATTTCTGAAAATGAGTTAATGGAAATTGGCAAAAACAATTTTTATGAAAACCTCTGTACATCCTCTGTTGAACAAAAACCCTCTGAGGAAAGCTTGATGAATGCTTCTGTTGACTTGGAAGATATTCCCGAAAGAAAGGAAGAAAGCGAGTATGGCACATGCTCAGAAAATCCTGCCTCTGTCGACAGAGATCTCAGTGACTCAACCTCTATATACGAGGACGGTTCATCCTCTGACGAATCTGAGACTGACTCAATTGAGTCAGAGATAGTTCCTTATGAATCAGAGGAATTTAAACTTCCATCTGGAATTCTTAACAGAACCATTCCTCCAAAGGAGAAAATCACAAGTGTTCCTATCTGCCCAGATTTTTTGGACATGTGTATACAAGCCAAAACCTCTCTTGAGCTTGAGAAAATCAAACTTGAAAAAGAAAATCATCTCAAAGCTCAAAAGCACCAAAACCTCTTAGGCCATTTCAAGAAAAACTAACTTGGCAACAAAATGGAAAATGGGTGGAAAATAACAAGTCTTTTGCTTCTGTGACAGTGAAACCAACTGAAGTTCACCACAGAGGATTGGGTCAACAGAAGGCTACTCTCAAGAGAGAATTTTCAAAACATCAATCTAGCCTAGATAGGTCTTCTTGTAATATGAAGTCTAATGCTAGGAAAGATTGTAATAATAAAGCCTCTGTACCCATATTCAGTATTTTTAATGAAAAGTTTAAGCAAGTTTCTTCGCATATCAATTATTGTCATTGCTTCGATCTTATGCATCAATTGAACAAACACTTCTTAAGCCCTCACTGTTTCCTCTCTAGACCCAAAAAGAATGCAAAATTCAAGGGTAAGAAGAAACCAGTTGGTTCTTCGAAAGAAGATAAAACCAAAACTAAGGATGCCAAGGCAACCTTAAAGACCCCTAACAAACCTGGACCCATTTGGAAATGGGTACCTAAAAATCTCTGAATATGTTGCAGAAGCCGTATGTGCCGATATGGTACCTAGACTCCGGGTGCTCAAGGCATATGACTGGCGACAGAGGTCTACTATCCTCATATAAAGATAAACTTGGAGGAGGATCGGTGACCTTTGGAGATAATAAGAAGGGGTATATAAAAGGCTATGGAGTCATTAAGAAGGAAAATATAACCGTATGCAAAGTTGCATATGTGGATGGCCTTAAGCACAATCTTCTCAGTGTTAGCCAACTTTGCGATACGGGTTTCGATGTCATGTTCAAAAGAACCTTCTGCTCTCGGCAAGGGGAAGATACAGGAGTTGAACTTCTGCGAGCCGAACGAAAGGGTGATTTGTACCTCATGAACTTCAGTGTCAAGAACAAAAAGGACAAGCTCTGTCTTGTTGCCTGTAAGAACGAAGAAGCTTGGTTATGGCATAACAGGTTCTGCCATCTAAACTTTCATACTCTTGATAAGCTTGTTAAACTTGATCTAGTTAAAGGTCTGCCAAATGTAAAATTTAGCAAAGATCATTTGTGTTCTGCTTGTGAAATGGGAAAACTCAAGAGAGCTTCCCATAAAGGCAAGACTGATGTTTCTTGCCCTAGGCCTCTGTACATGCTTCATGTTGACCGATGCGGTTCCATCGCTACACAAAGCCTAGGTGGCAAGAAGTATATGCTAGTGTTGATTGATGAATACTCGAGATATACGTGGGTAGAATTTGTCAGAAAGAAATCAGATGTTCCAAACATTCTGATTAATCTAATGAAAAGAATCCAGGTTCTTTATGAGTGCAGGATTCAAAAGTTAAGAAGCGACAATGGCACAGAATTCAAAAACTCTGTCATTGAAGCTTACCTTACAGAAGAAGGTATATCTCAGAACTTCTCTGCTGCACACACCCCACAACAGAACGGCGTGGTCGAATGCAAAAACCGCACGCTTGTGGAGGCTGCAAGAACAATGCTGACAGCATCTGGATTGCCCATTTCTTTCTGGGCAGAAGCTGTGTCAACCGCTTGTTTTACCCAAAATCGATCAACAATAGTGAAGAGACACATCAAAACACCGTACCATTTGATCAACCAAAGGCGACCAAATATCAAGTTCTTCCATGTATTTGGATGCAAGTGCTTTGTCCTAAACAACAGAGAAGCTAGAGGAAAGTTTGATGTGAAAGCAGACGAAGGCAAGTTCATAGGGTACTCTACCACTTCCAAGGCCTACAGAGTTAACTTTTGCAGACCCGGTCCATTATGGAAAGTATCAATGTCTCTTTTGACGATTCTTTTCAAAAGACTTCTGAACAAATTAGTTCAGAACTCGGTCTGAAAAAGGAATCCTCTGGCATCTCCAAGACAAGAGAAGCATAACTGAATATGCTATTTGAAGAGATGTTCCATGATGATATTGATCCCTCTGCTGGAGCCACCAGAGCCTCTGGAGAAACATCCTCTGCCGACCAGACTGATTCAGGTATATCTCTAACTGGTCCCTCAAATACTTCACCCTCTTCTATTAATAATGCAGATGCAAGTGTCAAGGGGGAGCAAGCAGAGGATAATGCAAGCAAGAATACTACCACATAGGCACTAGAAATACCAACTCCAGCAACTACAGAGGAAGCAATACCAGAGGAAAACGAGGATTCTGTCTCAATATCCTCAGAGGAATCAATTCCAACTCTTATTGAAATACCTCGACAAGCTGAAGAACCATGTTCCAGCACATAAGTACCATCTACTACAGAGGTTGCACCAGAACCAACAAATGCAACCTCAGAAGTTCAACTGGACGATGCTAATGACCATCTCCCAAAGATGGCAAAGTGGACTAAGATCCATCCTCATAGCCAAATAATTGGCAATCCTTCTGAAAAAGTCAAGACAAGATCAGCCACTGCCAATTTTTGTTTCTTTACAAACTTTATCAGTGTGATCGAACCCAAACGTGTTTCTGAAGCCCTAGATGATCCAAATTGGGTTGACGCTATGCAAGAAGAGCTTATCCAGTTTGAGCGAAATAAAGTATGGACCTTAGTTCCTCTGCCAAGAGGAAAACAAGCTATAGGGACAAAACGAGTCTTTAGAAACAAGAAGGATGAGGATGGGGTGGTCATCAGAAACAAGGTGAGATTGGTGGCCAAGGGATACTGCCAAGCAGAAGGAATCGATTACCATGAGACCTTTGCCCCTGTCGCACGGCTCGAAGCCATAAGAATCTTCTTAGCCTTCGCAACCCACAGAGGTTTTAAGGTTTTTCAAATGGATGTCAAATCCGCCTTTCTGAATGGTCAGATACAAGAGGAAGTATATGTTCAACAACCACCAGGGTTCGAAAGTGCCAAGTACCCAAACCACGCCTATTACCTTGATAAAGATCTGTATGGACTGAAACAGGCTCCAAGAGCATGGTACGAACACCTTTCAACCTTTCTCCTTGGTAATGATTTCAAAAGAGGTACCACATATACCACTTTGTTTTATAAGAGAAAATATGAGGAGATTCTGCTTGTGCAGATATATGTGGACAATATTATATTTGGCTCTACCAATGCACAACAATGCACAGATTTTGAGAAACTCATGCAGAGCGAGTTTGAAATGAGTATGATGGGAGAATTAAACTTCTTCCTAGGACTCCAAGTCAAACAATCATCAGAGGGAATTTTTATAAATCAAGCAAAATATGTCTCTGACATTCTTTCTAAATTCAAGCTCTCTGATGCCTCTATCATGAAGACCCCCATGGCCACTAGATCTAAACTACACTCAGATCCAGAGGGAAATCTGTAGAGTGCAAGCTCTACAGAGGCATGATTAGGTCTCTTTTATACTTAACAGCCAGTAGACCAGATATAATGTATGCCACATGCCTCTGTGCAAGATATCAAGCTAACCCTAAGGAATCCCACCTTCTTGCTGTAAAGAGGATCTTTAGATACCTAAAGGGAACCAAGAATCTTGGCCTCTGGTATCCAAAGAACTCTGGCTTTGATCTTATGGCCTACACATATTCAGATTATGTTGGATGCAAGCTTGACCGAAAAAGCACCTCTGGGAGTTGCCAATTCCTGGGTGGTAAACTAGTCAGCTGGACTTCAAAGAAGCAGAATTGTGTGTCGACATCTACAGCAGAAGCCGAATACGTTGTTGTTGCTAGCTGTTGCTCCCAGGTTATGTGGATGCGAACTCAGCTAAAGGACTACGGTTTCGACATTCAGAAGATTCCCATCCTCGGCGATTCAAAGAATGCCATTGCGATCTCTGCCAATCCTGTACAGCACTCTAAAACAAAGCATATTGATATCCGGTACCACTTTCTGAAGCATCATGTTGAACAAGGCACAATAGAGATGTACTTTGTGCAAACAGAATTTCAGCTTGCAGACTTATTCACCAAGGCACTCGATGAGAAAAGATTCCTTTTCTTGGTGGGTAAGTTAGGTATGCTAAACATGAGTTGATCCCTCTGTAAGTAAGACTTGATCTTCCTGTAGATATGTAAATATTTAACTCTTATTGTATGTAAATTCTTTATCATCAAAAGTTCTGTACCCAACAGAGCTTCTGTGGAATTGCTCAGAACCTATGTCAATTCCCACAGAACCTCTGGTGAGTTTGACCTGTGTTTTATGCATTACTTATCTCAGCTGCTCCAAGCATAGGTCAAGGGGGAGCAGAAGGAGACCTTGGATTAATCTACAGAGGTTGATCATTCAAGGGGGAGCCAGAGAAGAGTATTGATCAAACATATCCACAGAAGTCAGGATTATGCCGAGCAAAGGAGAATCGAAGAGTGAGTATCTCGCACAAAACAACTTTCCAAAATAGTTTTCTAGGACACCAATTTCCAAATATGTCCTAAAAACACAGTTTAAAACTGTCAAAACTTTGGATGATCAAAAACTTTTATAAGCTGTGCGTTATTAGAAATTTTCGGTCATAGAGCCTCTGCTGAGCTTAACAGAGCCTCTGTAACCGCAAATTTTGCTCGGACACTCTATCGATCTTTTCCACTGTCTTTTCAAATGTTTTTGGTAAAGGTGCAAGCTCAGAGGTAATGGAAGAAAGGTTCAGATCACAGAGCTCATTCCATCACAGAGCTTCTGTCGATTTGACACTTGTACACAGAAACGGGTTCTGTAAGAGCGGGTTATTTTCTGCAGTGACAGTCATTTGTGAATAGAGACGCCCACACGCTCAACATTAATGGTCGCCGCACGACGTCTAATCGTGCCCTGACACTTCTGACGTGGCACACCTTTATTGGTCGTGTCAGTCAAACGACGTTTCAGATGCGTGGTAACAGCTGTAAGAACTCGAGTGCGGACCCTAAAGTTCATTAAATTCACTTTTTACTGTGGAATTCTATCCGTTTCTACCCCTCACTATAGAACCCCGTTTACCCCCTCTCTTCTTCCTTTAAGAATTTACTCTCCTCCTTACTCCGGCGAACATTGCAAAACCTGCAACTTCTTCATATTCTACTCCTTTCTTTAAAGAAATCATCCATGGCTACCTCCAACTCTCCGGCGAACTCCCCTGCTCAATCTGAGCACTCACAACACCCATCCATGGCAAGGAACCTTGAGCAAGAACACTCTAGAGACTCTGTGGGCTTTGCTCCGACAACCCACCTACAAAACTTCTTGGACCATGACCAGTTTGAGAATGTCCTTCCCCTTAAACCAAATAACCATTACTTGGTTCCCTCAAGAACTGCCTTTGGGGACGAACATGCCGCCTTATTGAATATTCTGGAAAACCACCCCCTAAACTCACTACTGACCAAAAATGTCACAAGGATCCCTGCCAGATACCTGAACCAGTTCTGGCAGAGCTGATATTACGATGAAGAAAACCGACAGATCAACGACTACATCTCCAAACCTGACAGATCAGAAAACATTGAACTCAAGTTCAACAGAACCATGCTCACATTGGAGTTTGGCCTACCCACCAGAGGTCTTCTGGGCATTAAAGATTATGCAAAGACTCCCTCTGACAGAGAGCTCTGTGATATCGCAGAGATGCTTGGCTACAACACCCACCTGAATAAGAGAAACGAATTCAGAAGAAACCGCTTTCCACCTCTGTGGAACATTCTATTTTCCATCTTGAACAGATGCCTCACAGGGAAAGTGGGAAGCCCTGACCAAACCTCACACCAGATTCTGGCAATCATGTACGGGGTGTACTATGATTTGCCTCTGGACTACGCAACTCTTATGATGCAGGAGATTGTGAACACCATTGACCACATAATCTCGACGCAGAAGGCAAAGGGGCCAAGAAGCCTTGAACTCCCTGCTCTACAATTCCAGAGGACTCTAGGAGTAATTCTAGAACCTCTGCTTCTGCTGGAAGACTGGCCAATGGAAGGGCCAGTGGTAAAAACCTACCATCTGGCAAAAATGACCCCCACTGGACACATAGATGGATACCGTTTCTGCCGACCTCTGCCTTCCAAGCTTCTAACGTATGTGACAAATAAAGACCTTAGGTTAGCATACATACACGATCACAGAACTCCAGAACCGAGTCCTGTGACACCCCCGCATCTAGGAGCCCCTGTAGGATCTCTAGTATTCGTTAGAATGGAAGAAGAAGAGTGGGCAGCAGCATTCGCAAAGCACGAGCTAAGACAAGAAAAATTTTGTCTTCTGAGAAGCATGATTGGAACTTCTGCATCGAAGGGAAAATCCACAGACACCCCCTCTAAAACTCAGAAGGCTACCAGAGCCAAGAAACCAACAGAAGGAACCTCTACAAGTGTTGAACCTCCCCAACAATCCCAACCATCACCACTAGAAGAAACAGTGGTTGGATCCTCTGCACCTCCTTCTCCTCCTAAAGAAAAACCAAATCTTCTGAGGAGGGAGCCCCCAAACCCAAGCGAAAGAAGTCCAAGAAGCCGAAAACTCCTCTGCAGCGCATCGCAGAGGAAGTGGTAGCCGAAGAAGAAGTCGTACCTGAAGAACCTCTGCAATCCCCCACTCCAATCCAATACGCAGAGGCCACGGACTTCTCTGCCTTCCTCGAGCGCCCTGATATAGCCGAATCCTTGGACACTTATGGGTGGACCACAGAAGCCATCCTAGAGTGGACCACAAACCCAACTGTCATCGTCCCATAGGTTGATTCTGAGGAAGGTGACAGAACCCCTGAGGGCATTCAGGCAAATACCCCAGAAGGACTCTTAAACCCATAACTACTTAACTTAAAGTCCTTTCATCCCTGCTACGACTCACTACTACAGAATACAGAGGATATGGTAGAAGCCGAAGGCACTCGGGTAGGGATAGAGTCTAGGATAGAATCTCCTATGATTGGGTGCATAGCAGAGGAAGAAGCCTTAAAATATGCCGAAGAGAGAAGAGGCACACATCTACAACCCCCTCCCAGTGCAACCCACACTTCTGACTCCGCCTGTCTAGTGGCAGAAGGAGTCATTGAAAAAGAGCAGCACAACTCGAGCCCAACCCCAGCAAACCGGACAGAGGAACCTCTTTCTTCCTCTGTGCCATTGATATCCGGGGAACCTATTCAGAGGGAGTCCTCTCCAAAGGACTCACCTCTTGTTCGTGATCAATTTCCCCAGATCACATCTGCCATCCCCGTAGAGGAATTCGTTTCCTTTGCCACACGCACACACATACGACCAATCGGCTCTTCAGAGGAGCCTAGAGAACACATTGGCGAAGGGACTCTAGAAAAGTCCCCGAGCAAAATCAGAGATATTGCTGTCCCCACCTTTGAAGTGTATCAGCATCAGGTCTCTGCCAGAACCTCTACAGAGTCGGAGGCCCAAAAAGCCTCTGCTCAAGGATTAGAGGGAAGTCCTTCCACTCTCACCATCAAAACAGGAGTGAAAGAAGGCGTCTCAGGAACAGAGACACACTCTGGGGAAGAATGTGTTCCCCAGAGGTTACACCTGGTACGTATGTCACAAGTGGTGAGTTCCAAACCCTTATCACCTCTATGACCAACTTGTTGAAGGAGTTGAAAAGCTCCTTCGACACTTTTGCAGAATCCACCTCCAAGGCACTCAAAGATCTGACCACCTGTCAACAGAGGTGAAAACTGCCAGCGCTCAAATGAAAACAACTGCAACAACCTCTGCTACAGCCGCCTCTTTCAAATAACTCTGTCAAAGAACTTATCGAGCAACTGAAGAAAGAAAGATCCCCTGCTTCTACAGGCCTTACACCAGAAGATCTAAAAAAGGCCCTAGAGCAAGTCTAGGAATACACTACCAGAGAAACTCAGGACATGAAGCCCTATGACTACATGACCAGAGCACATATTACAGAACTTGGCCAGGGGATACTCAACGAGATGACAGACTTCATCAAGGCCTTCACCACCGGCAATGCAAACTACGTGAAAGACTTTCAGGCAAGCGTGGGAAGGCTCAGGTTCAACTCGGAAGCAGAGGTTGCCTATTTGCTCGGAATATGTGACGACCTCTGTGCTAAAATGATAGCAACAGGGGCCACTCAGCCGAAGAAGACATCCTCCACATGTCAAGCAGAGGGGGCTTCAGCCAGAAGACAGGATGACTCTGATGATGATTCTGAGGGACCATCAGATCATCCTGAGGGGGAGAGAAGAGATAGAGCTACGAACAGAGGTCTGCCAGCTCCACCACAACTCAACGCCGAACCACTATCCCAAGTGCCACCATCATCTGAGACCCAAGGAACCCAACAGAAGACCACAGAGGAAACACCCACCTCTGTGGAAACAACCCATATAACAGTAGAAGATTTACCATCACCAACTCCCAAATCAACAGAAAAGATCCAAATCCTAACATCAACCTCTGAAGACAACCCCCCCTTCTCCAACACCTAAGCCAACAGAAGAAATCAACCTTCCTTCCCTAATACCAAAACCACAAGAAGAAACCAAACTACCATCCCCTACACCAACAACATAAGAACAACCCACACCCAAAACAACAGAAGATCCTAAGGCCAAAACCAGAACCAAAACATTAGCTCAAAAACAAAGGAAATATCTGAGCAAAACCGCAGAAGCATCCCCAACCAAACCCCAAACCAAAACTACATCACCAACCAAGTCCCCTGTCAAACCTACAGAGGCAACCCCACCAAAAAGAACAGAAGCACCCCCATCTAAGCCCTCAGAAGCTCAAAAGACAAAACCAACAGAGGCAACCCAATCCCAACAAGCAGAACAACAAAAGCTGAAGGCAAAAGACAAGGGAAAGGGTATAGCGACAGGGGAACCGAAATCCAAGAAGCAAAAGCATCAACCCACTGAGAAACTGATGAAAAGTGCTTTTGACGCCTTCATCACTCTAAAGCCAGAAGAAGAAGATTGGGCTTTCGGATTCACTCCTCTATCATCCAAGCCTGTCATAGATCCAAAGGCGAAGCCATCAGAAGACCGGGTGGCCCAACTAATAAGCAACATGGAGGCTCTACGGAAACCCATGCCACCACCCCCTGTTCCTCAAAGAGTTCCTCAAAGACAAATGGAAGAGGTGGTGTACAAGTACTTATACAGCAGAGCCGTCAATGATCCTCTGCCACCATCCATTCTGCAACCTGATATGCTTAAGCAGATGCGAGAAGACTTCTACAGAACTAAAGCCAAACTTGTCCTTGAAGTCTTCTCAAACTCAGAGATCGACAAAGTCATCTACTGCAAGCTTTCCCACACCAGAGGCACGCATATCTACTACAACGTCTACCACGTCAAAAGGGCTGACAGATCCGAGAACAAGTTCTCAGATGCAGATCTGAGAAGTCTAAGCGCCTATGACCTACCAGAGCTTCTGAGCTGGGCAAGGAAAAATTATGCACGCAGACTTGAAGTCCAAAGAGCATACGATGAGATCAAGAAGGCCATGCGCGAAAGGCTTCTGCTATATAGCCTGACAGACTTCCAAGTGGGACTCGACCTTGGAGTAAGAAGAATAAATCTCCTACCACCAGAAGATGACTGCCCCTCCTCTGCTGACATCAGACCAAACTCCATCATCACAAGTCCAAAGGTTGGGTACGTCTTTCGAGATCCTGCTGGAAAGCTGAAGTTGTTCCTAGAGATTGATTGCCAGAAGTATGCAACAAATACTCTGCTCGAGTTCAGAGCCAATCTCCAGGAGCACAGAGGATCAGAGTTCATGGATATATCCCACGCCAACAGATTAATAGAGGTCATCGACTCTGTCATCAACTTCAGAAACCTCTGCATCAGAATGTATCGTGAACTCAAAGATGGATGACTCACAAGAAAGATCAATGACTTCCCAAACGCCAGAGTCTGACATCCACCTCTATCACTTCTGCTTACTTTTCATACTTTGCAATGTAATCGAATGTAAGTGCCTCTGGCATAACCTTGTATGAAAAGAAAATCTTCTACAGAGGTCAAATACCTCTTGTTGTGTTCTTAGCTTAGAAAAACATGCAAATTCCAAATTTTTTTCATTACTTAGGGGGAGATTGTTAGCTCCAACCTCTGATTGATAGAAGTATTGAAAAATAGTCTAAGTATAGAACATCGACAGAGCCTCTGCCAAGACTAAAGACCTTTCAGAGGACACGGCCATAGAGCCTCTGTCAACCACGACAGAGCCTCTGTGGTATGAAGACTTGAAGATTGAAGAAACTTAAAGATGAAGACAAAGACGATCGTGCCTCTGCTGTACGAAGATCCTGAAGATCATTCGTACAAGGCGTGCCCTGCACATTCCACGTGTCAACCTCTGATGGGTTATAGCCTTTGCAGATTGCGGCGCACTACATTAACGCTGTACCTGGTGTCAGTCCCACGATCATGTCTTTGTACCTTAGTACATCTTGTCTATTACTTGTCCCCTGTAAAGTAGTATAAATAGAAGGCTCTTGTAGAGCTTTTCTAACAACTTTGCACAAAAACACACACACCAGATTAGAGCATATCATTCTGTATCACATACTCACGGTATTCTTGGTGTTCTTGATTAATCAATACAAAGTGAATCATTGAGCTAAACTCTTGTGTTATTACTGTTTCACGTATTTGATTCTGTGTGTTTTTCTACCTAGAATATCTCCTTAGTTCTTTTAAAAACGCTTCCGCATACATATTTGTTCGAACTATAGAGATTAATATCATTGTTGAGTCTATATTGGGATCAACAAAACCACCACCATAACCCACCATGAACGAATCCACCATAGGGATGATGATTTACCCCGCCCTGGTGGGGAACCCGGTTCACCCGACCCGGTCGGGGCTGGGGATTCCCCGCTAAAACAGGTACCAGGGCCGGGGATCCCCACATGATTGAAACCGGGGCCGGGTAACACATCCCCCGACCCGCCCGTACGCGGTATATATATATATATTAATAATTTATTTTTATTACCTACAACTATTATTATTATTTTTAAAGCATAAATTTATTCCAAACCACCAAAAACAAAACAAAACCTATAGGTGCCAACCAAACAGAACCCCCAAAGTCCAAAAAACACATAGCCACGAAACTAAGGAGCAGAAAGAAAATAAGAACAACACAACTTGCAACATACAAACCAAATATCATTACATATCATTTTTTAAAGTAGGAAAGTAATAAATATCATTATTCATTTTTAGAATCGGGGATTGACCAGGTTTGACCGGGGTTTGACCGGATTATGAACCGGGCTGGGATTAGGATCCTCATACCCGCCGGGGACCGGGGCCGAGGCTCTTTACAATAAACCGGGGCCGGGGCCGAGGATAGAGAAACCCGACCCAAACCCGCCCCGTTGCCATCCCTAATCCACCACTGTAACCCACCATGAACGAATCCACCACCCTAACCCACCATGAATGAAGCCACCACCCTAATCCACCATGAACGAAGCCACCACCGTAACCCACCGTGAATGAAGCCACTACCATAACCAACCATGAACGAAGCCACGTGAACGAAACCACAAGGACGAAACCTGAAACACCCTAAAATTCACATCAAATTTAAAACTTAAATTATCAGAGTTTACCACTATAAATCAAACTTTCATTTACATCGAAGAATTCACGACGAGTTTCAAACCTATACAAGTTTATCATATTCATCAGCTAGTCTAAATCCCTGATCAATACACAAATCCAAAAGCACCACTCTGGGACTTCTCGACACTCATCCCTACTTATCCTTTCCCAAGCTATTACCTGGTAAGAAAAGTTAATTTGAAAAGATTAGGCTTACGCCTAGTGAGAACATCCATTTTCAAATTAAAACTTTATAAGCTTTGCAAACCAAATGTAAACAAAGCGTATAAACAAACCTGGTTTGCCATCATTCTTACCGTACATATGATAACGCCAATTTTTGGCGTTATTTCCGGGCCACAAACCACTGAGAGTGGCTTGTATTGAGGCAAAGAAGCGGAATTTTATGGTTTTCCCAGTGAAATGCACAGGTAATCCGAAAGAAGACGATCATCGAGAAACTAAGAGGAAAAAGGTCAGAAAATAGTCCAAAAGAAAGCTCAAAATGAAGCCCAATAGGAAGTCCAAGTCCATATCCGAGCCTGAAACCAGACCTAGACCCGAGCCTATCAGAAAACCGCGCGGCCTGCGCCGCGGCCTGAGGCCGCAAGCCAGGCCGCGTAACCCTCTGTTCCAGCTCCAAACTTGGCGTTTTTCGGAAATTAGGGCATCATTGATTCACGTGCGACGAGAGGCTACAGAGGGGCGATTTTCAGAGGTATTTCCACCACTTTTGAGCCACGATAGATACTCGATTGACGAGGAGTTCACCACGAGAAGCGGATTAGAGCCGAGAGAAGGGATTTCATCAGTACATCTTTCACGTTCATGATCACGATGTTTTCACACATTATTTTCTACCATTTTCTTGTGTTTTTGTCCACCCCCAACATGAACTAATCTTTAGATGTTGGGGGTTGGAATGACTATGGTTTTTATTAGGGATGAAGTGTAACCGAAGGATTTTATCGATTCGATCTATGAGACATTTGATTTCAGTTTTTCATATACAATTGTAGCTTGATCACCTTTAATTGAGTTTCATGGTTTTTGATTAAGTTCGAGAGAATTAATTAACAACTAGATCAGGTAACCAGGTGCCGGAAATGAGATTCTGGTAGAGATAGCCGAATCACCTTTTTGCTCTGCAAAGTTTAACCTAATGTGTTTTAAAGCCAACAACGGAAATCGAGAGATAAAACTAGTGAGTTTTAAGATAAAATCCGTTATTGCTTGAGAAAGAATAACGGTGAATTTCAAAACTAGGGTTCATAGAAATAATCGGTAATCATCATTTGGGTTTTCGTTCATCGATAGTATAACCATAGGAAATCCAACCCTCAACCTATTTTCTATCAAAGTCCTTTCCAAATCTTTCGTTAATCAACTTTAGTTTTATTTAGTTTTACACAAGTTCTAAACCACAAATCAAAATTTCGATCGTTCATTTAATAGCAATTGTAGTCATTGTGATACTTAGTTCCTAGTTCCCTTGGTTCGATACTCGTAATTTCCGTACTATTACTTGATTCGAGACGTACACTTGTGGTTAGAGTAGGGGGTGTAAACCCGCCTATCAAGTTTTTGACACCGTTGCCGGGGAACTAGTTGCAACTGATAGCGCTACCAGCTATAAGCGCTATTACATTGAACATTTTTTTACTTTTGTTATTCCGTTTTCTTACTTTCGATTTCTGGATTACTAATTTTGAATTACCTTTCTTTTCAGGTACTAACTGGTTTATACCAAGAACTACCAGAGGAAAAGACATAGAACCGATCGACCCAGAAATCGAAAGAACCGCCCGTCTACTACGAAAAGCATCTAAAGCTAAAAGACAATTGAAAATGGGCGACGAAGCTCCTCCGGAGAGACGTCCTATGCGGTCGTTTGCCAATCCGAATGTGGCAGCCGCACGTATAGGCATCTAACCTCCCACTACTGGGGCGAACTACTTCGAAATCAAACCGAGTACTATCGTTATGATACAGCAGAACCAGTTTGGAGGAGCACCAACATAAGATCCTCATGCACACCTCCATGCATTTGAAAGGATATGCAACACCTTCAAGATCAACGGAGTGAATGATGATGCAATCAAGTTGCGATTGTTCTGCTTTTCACTTAAGGGCAGAGCAGAAACCTGGACAGAAAGTATACAACCGGATCAGATCACCACCTGGACAGAATTAAAGGTTGCCTTCCTCCAGAAATTCTTCCCATCGAGTAGGACCGCCCAGCTTATGACCGAGATTACCCATTTTGCTCAATGGGACCATGAGACGTTATATGAAGCATGGGAGAGGTACAAGGACATGTTAAAGAAATGCCCTCATCATGGGTTACACGGTTGAGTCGTTATCCAGACGTTCTTTAGTGGACTTCACCCGCAGTTCAAAAATGATATTACGGCTGCAGTGGGTGGAACTCTAATGGATAAGTCGTATGAGGAAGCATATGAGTTGATCGACAACCTGGCTGAACACAGCTATGCCACTCCGAGATCATCAGTTAGAAGGGTTTCTAGTGTGCAAGAAAACGATGAGTTGAAGGCCATAAAGGCTCAATTAGCCGCACTCATGAGTCAGTTGAAGGGATCTTATATCCAACCAATACTTATGGTAGAAGAAGGCATGCCGGAAGGGTTCCCCCCTAATAATGAACCGGAACAAGGTCAAATTCTTCAGAATCAAAACAACCGGTCACGGAATGATCCTTTCTCTAACACGTACAATAAGGGTTGGAAGAGACACCCGAATTTCTCGTGGAGTCAACCGCAAGGCCAACCAAAGGAAACAATGGACCAGCAACAACAACAGCAATACGGTAACAATTCCAACTTTTCCAATTCTTCTCATTCTAACAATGTTTATCGTCCTCCAGGTTACAACCAAAGAAAATTCGATGAAGGACAATCCGGGGAGAAGAAGCCTGGCTAGAGGACATGATGATGAAATTCATGTCTAAGATGGATAGCACTGTTGAGGGACTAGCCGGTACGGTAAGTACGGTCAAAGCGGCTACTGATCAGAATACGGCTTCTATAAAGCTTCTTGAAAGGCAAGTGGGGCAAATATCCGAGGCCCTACAAAATCGAGCACCCGAACAGTTTCCTAGTCAACCCGAAAGGAAACCCTGGAAAGATTGCAAAGCCATTCATTTGAAAAGTGGTAAGGAGTTAATTAGAGACCATACTCGAGAATCATCACCAAAGGGGACCGAACCTAAGGGGCAAGACATTGAGATCATAGTAGTGGATGAGATGGAAGAGAACGAAGAGATCGTGATAGAAGAGTCCAAGAGTGAAGAGAAAAAGCAAGAGCAACTGAATGTTCCAAAGCAACCACCGGTTAAACCGGTAGCTCTAAAAGTGCCATATCCGAATAGGCTCAAAGCCCACAGGGATGATCTAAACTTTTCTAAATTTCTTGAAGTTTTTAAGAAATTGCATATTAACATCCCTTTTGCAAATGCATTGGCACAAATTCCCTCATACGTGAAGTTCTTGAAAGAAATCCTCTCCAACAAGAGGAAGATTGAGGAGCATGCAACAGTTGCACTTACTGAGGAGTGAAACACGATCATCCAACATAAGCTTCCCCCGAAGCTTAAGGATCCAGGGAGTTTTGCCATCCCTGTTCATATTGGAAACTCTGAATTTCGCAAAGCTTTATGTGATCTTGGAGCTAGAATTAACTTGATGCCTTTGTCTATTTTCAGGAAACTCGGACTTGGAGAAGTGCAACCAACTAATGTGACTTTGCAACTCGCCGACAGATCGATCAAGTATCCTTACGGTGTGATTGAAGACGTATTGATCAAGGTTGACAAGTTCTATTTTCCGGTTGACTTCGTGGTCCTCGATATGGATGAAGACAAAGAGATACCGTTGATCCTTGGCCGACCATTTTTTGCCACGGGAGGAGCACTAATCGATGTAAAAGGGGAAAGCTCACATTGAGAGTGGGTGACGAAGAAGCTGTCTTCAATGTTTTCCGGGTAGCCAAGCAAGGCATGGGACCGAATGAGTGTTACCGGGTAGAGGTAATGGAAGATATGTCCCAAGAGATGTACAACCACCAAGTGTCAGACGATCATCTCATGAAGGCACTAGTGGGGATTGATACCAATCAAGAGAGCGAGCCGGTATTGCAACTCAATGCATTACCATCGTACAAAGGCCCGAGACGACCCATCATTGAGGATTTGGGAGAACCAATTCCCAAGTCCGAACCTTCATCGAAGACACCTCCAAAAATTGAGCTCAAACCATTGCCTGATCATCTCGAGTACGCATACTTGGGAGAAAAGGACACGCTTCCGGTAATCATTTCGTCCAAGCTAAGTCCCAACAACAAAGAGAAGCTACTACGGGTTCTTAGAGAGCATCAAACCGCTATTGGATAGACGATAGCTGATCTAAAGGGGTTAAGCCCCACGTTTTGCTCACACTGCATCAATCTTGAAGACAGGCATCGACTGGTCGTCCAACACCAACGTCGGTTAAACCCGAATATGAAGGAAGTGGTCCGTAAGGAGGTATTGAAACTCCTTGATGCTGGAATTATCTATCCAGTTCTTGACAGTCCGGGGGAGCATCATCTTCTTCACGCCGGTAGTCATGGGTTTGATTTTACCATCTCTGTTTTGATCTTTGTGATGTATTGTACTGATTTGTCTATCTTGTTGGATAACTGTAATAACTGCACAACTATACTCGTAACACCTTTGTATCGCCCAAGTCGATACTCACACATTGGGGACAATGTGTGGGTTAGGTGTAACGTCCCAAAATTCATAACAAGACAACCAAAGCATTAAATCATACTCTGTAATAAAACTGGGTCCCAAAATTCAGTTACATCATTCCCAAACTAAGGTTGGCGGAAACAACCTATACACAACTGAGAACAATTACTACTACAAGTGGCATCGGCACAGTCTCTAGCTACATCTGTACTCAATCATGCTCTTGCTCACTTACTTGAGCCTCTTACTACTTGCTTACCGGAAAATGGTTTAGTTTTGAAAAGCGAGGGTTAGACCAAAAGGTCTAGTGAATTCCCTCCGAAAACAACATATATAAACATTGGGAAAATCGTTTATAAAATTCATCATCAAACTTCACATAACGTCAAACATGGTACTGCACCGTGATGAGGACCGCATAAACTAACCACGATCGGGGCCCAAGCAGACTCCCCTTTCGCCGCGATCGGGGCCCAAGCAGACTCCCCTCTCGCATCGTACCGGGGCCCAAGCAGACTCCCCTCTACCCGAATAGGAGGGAAACAGATTCCAACCTATCGGCTCATCACCCATGTCCAAGGGATAATCGGATCCCAGAGCATACCGATCCCACGGTGCAGACCGACTCCACATAGCATACATCACATGTCATACTTCATACAACTTGGAATCTCGTAAATCATATAATCATTTCATCATGCTAAACATTCTTTGAATAAAGTATGAGCTTTCATGTAAAAACATGCATATCGATTTGGTAAACATTTCGTGCTCAAAGTGAACCATTATCAGTTAAAAGAACAATTAACACATTGCGTCGTAAATAGGTTTAGGGAACTCACCTTGATGATGCTGAACGCACTTCTTGAAATCACCAAGCTAATCCAACCGAACACCTAAGGGCATTGAATTTGAATCAGATAAAATATCTCAGCCCTACTGTCCGGACACCCCTTCCCGGACACAGCACTTATCCGGACACAGCACTTATCCGGACACTACACTTATCCGGACACTATACTTATCCGGACACATCACTTATCCGGACACACCACTTATCCGGACACTACACTTATCCGGACACTACACTTATCCGGACACACCACTTATCCGGACAAAACTACCCGGACACCTTCACGAGACATTTACCCGGACACATGCAACATATCCGGACACCACCAAACACTGGTGTCCGGAAAACGCTGTTGTCCGAGCTTAGAAATTCTAAAACCGCTTTAAACTCCGATTTAAGCCATTAGTTTGATTAGACAACTATAAGGGTTCATTCACTAACCCCAAACACTCACTTAAACCATTTATAACCTCTAAAATCGTTTCATTAAGACCAAAACCCATAAAACCCACTTTTTAGGGAAAATGGGGAAAGCTTAAGAAATCACTAGTTTCAATCATAGAATCCAAGCCAAAGAAGAAGGGAATGCTAAATTACACAGAATACGAACTTAAGAAGGATTACCTGATTGATTTCTCCTCTCTATTGCCTCCTTCTTCTTCTTCTTCTTCCTTCTTTCCTTGCTTCACGTCACCACACACACACAAGACCAAAAATACTGATTTGCAAATGGGGGCTGCCCTAAAAGTTTGTCCATATAAATACCTTCAACAAAATACAGAAATGGTCCCTCAACTTAACTTTCATTTATTTCACTTTGGCCACCAAACTCAACCTACTAGAATTTGGGTTGTTACAACACTCCCCCCTTAAAAGAATTCCGTCCCCGGAATTCCTCATTGGAAAAGATGCGGGTATCTTGCCCACATCAAAACCGACACTTCCCAAAGCAAAGCTATATCTGACTCAGTCAACCATCTCATCAGACTCGAAACATGGAACCTTGGGTGCATTCTTTTCAGTTCTTACGGTACTCTAACTCGTAGTCTACTGTACCTATTCGATCGGTCTTAACGATAGAAGATCAAACAAGGCTTCTCATGCATCTTTACTTCCCTCAAGGAGGAACCTGGCGGAATCCCCTGCTACAACACGAGATTACTACGAACAATCCCTCACTTGACAGCTTGGCACAAGGCCAATCATGTACCTCCCGATAGCTCATAACCCTGAGTTCCTTCATCGTATAACAACCCACTACCTTGCACCACCCAACAGTCGTCTATGCAGATAACGTTTTTCCCTTGATCTCGGACCACCTGGACTACAGTTCGTCACACACCTACCACATCGTTTCCACTTCAATACTTTTACAAAACTAAGAGTGGGAACCTCCAAACCCATCGTGAAAGTGTTCACTTACTCAGATAAGACTCATCATGAAACACATCAACAATTCCTCGCCGATTGTTACGTTCGTTCAGTCATCAAAACATAACTCCGGTTATCCTCATTCCACCGGAAGGAGTAACCATGATCACGTCATACTATCCTCACTAGCTTAAACACTATACGACCAAATCGTTTACACATTTCTCACAAGGTCACTAACTTAACTCATTTAGTTGTCTCATCCACTTCTCCCCTGCACAAAAACTTACACAATTTCCTTCCTCAATATTCTTTCCACGGTTCGCACACTATCAAAGACAATCTACACAATACTGTCAAGTGTACTACTTCCAATTTACTCACTTGATCCGACATACTATCTACACCTTCCCCACGTTAGCGTGGAGCACTGCTCACCACACATTACTTGCCCCTCTCTCCCGACCTTTCCACATGTTGCTATCGCTTTCTCATTACTTACATAACCAAACAGTTGCACCAAGATCTTATCTTAAGGCATTCAACCAAGCCGTCTTGAAACAAGACCAGTGTTCGACGTCACTACACATTCTTTAATCTCCAACTTTTACCTTCTCAGACATTTCTCTCACACATAAGCAACAATTCACAATCTTTCAGGATTTCGCATCAATCTCACCACCTCTTGACTAACACAACCCTCATCCTCTTTAAACTTCCAATGACCCCAAAGTGTGTTTCTCAGTAACGTCTCCTATTCACTCTAATAATCCACCCCCCTTGGAATCCCTATTACAAACGGATCTATTAACTCAGGAACACCCCGAACTCGGGTTCCACAATTCTTTCGATTAACCACCATGATCATAAAATCAGACAGATATATAAATACCGTCATGCCGGCTTTCTTACTTAGATTTACCTTAAATAATTCTTTAACAATGTCTCCTCTACTATACTACATCTTGACTAATCTATTCATCATCTTCTTTAAACTTACTTCCGCCTTCAAGAATATACTTAACAACATACGTAACCGCAAAGCTTGGTCTCACAGATGGGCAATCACCCGATTCTACCCCGACATTCCATTCCGATAACAGTCAAAATACACACCTACTTACAACCCACGTACTTCAACAACTGGGATTGCAAAACGTACACTCTATCCGAAATCCCAAAAGGACTTCCTTCTAATCCTTCATCTTTCTAACATCGCCTTACTACATCACCGGCTGACACAGATATCTTGGCAATTGACGCTACTATTCATTCGTACCTTCACCACTCCTATTATCACACTACCAACCAAGTCTCTCATGGTCATTCGTACACAATTCACACTTTCCTTCATATTTTCTCGCATACACAATCGAGTCTATCTCGCTACTTTGTCCTTTCTCACTCTAGTTCCCAATTAGCTCAAATGTAAGCGTTCTTGTTCGCTCTTTAAGATCCTAGGCCTTACATAAGCTGGACACAGTCCCTCACTGGACGATAGAATCTACACACTTGCTTCGCTCGTGTTACATACCTCATCATTCTACGAACCCTCCATACTTCGTAAATAGAACGCTTAATCACAACAATAACTTCTCATCCTCTTAGCACCTCTACAAGGTGTTCTATCAACTTTCAACCTTCTGGTTCAAGTCTTCGGCCTCAACCATCTTACACAACAGTCGACTTCTACATCAACTGACAATCTGTAACTACCTTCTTAACTTATTCTATAACAGGGGTTCCTTACGGAACCTAATCCTTCCACATATCATAATCAACTTCATGATCCGCCTCCCTCTTTTCGAAACCTACTAATGTAACATCAACATTACGAGCTCACCTCAAAACTCATACTCCCACGCTATAGACATTTCATTCTTCCTCATCACACTACTCAAAACGAGTTGCAAAAAAAAACCATCACCTAGAAGGCTTCGAGTCCTTCCTCCGGACACAACCGTCCCTTGACAACCGTACTTCCAGTTACCGAACAAGGGTGCAAACCCTCATACAACCGATACTATAATCCACTTCCGACTCTACCCCTGTTCACCTTTCCTCTTGAACACAAATACTAAGGCTACAACATTCTTTCCTGATTTGTCCGACACTTCTTCACTCTTGAAGTTCTTCCTTAGCTTAACATGTAACATCCTACGACCTAGTGGGTTCATAGCCTTCATGCATGACAACGCAAAAGACAAATCATTTCGTATATTTTATCATTTTAAATAAACAACATTTAGAAACAACTCGGGTACTCGTGACCCCATCGCTCTTATAACTTCAAAACTCTGCACAACGATTCGAGAATCGTTGCACGCATCTTTCCGTGAACCTTAATCTTACTCAATACGAACGAAGTTACATACGACTGTAATACATGAAATGAACATCCCTTCATACGACGTAATTCTGAAAGAAATTACCGACACCAAATAAACCAGTCGGTTCTCACACTCAATTGTATGATATCAAAAAGGTCAACAAGCATTTTGGTTATAAGTGAATTGCAGGTAACCATTTCCTTGGCCATTTTTGTAACAATTTAACTTATCATTAAAAGTGTGGAATACTTTGCAAATCGTTTACCTCAAAATTTCAATGTGCGACGTACTGAAATCGCTTTTTCTTTAAACGTGCACTCGTACAAGCTGACTCATTTTGTTCAAAGTTGACATTTACATTCTTATTTTAAATCGTGAAAATTTCATGTTACATAAAAGAACGCCACGCATGAGACTCTATTTGCAATTGAAGGCTACTCACTCTAACAAGGTCAACCGCTTTAATTACGCAACTTATCCTTGACACTCCACCTACGACCAATGGTCGTCCTTTCGGTCATGCTATAACTTGCTGAACACGCTTTCCACGTCTCACTTACTTATCCATTTCATACTATTCTCGTTCGATCAACTATCTCACTTTCTACTTCTCCTGCTTTCATTTCACTATAGGTATCTTATTTCCTTTCTCCAGCCCTTGGAAAGCCCGACTAGGAAGTCAGGGCTTCATTTATACCTTCAAGGTTTTGACACTGTCCTTCCTTACCATCCTGATTGATCTATCCCATGATTCCTAGAACTGAGACTCTCTCGAAACAGGGGCCCTACCCAAAACTCAAACATTCATCCTCTTCGAATTCACGAAGAGCTACCTCTAGACAACTCATAATACTCTATACAATATTTCTTATTTATGATGTATACATACATCTCATCATAAGTGACTTCTCATGAAACTTCCCTAACAAGGGGTCTCAGTCTACCCCTCAGGGATCTTGTTGACAATCTAACGTACTGGAACACGACATGAGCACTAGGTAGGTTAATAAGGTAGGTTAAGCACATACATGTACCTGTAAGTTCGCAATTACACTGGCCAGGTGCAATCTCAAACTTACCTTACATGACAGTCCTCGGTACCTTATTAGTCCTATCTCCATAATAGTGTCCTCCTAACGCATTTCCTGTGTCTACATTAGTGCCCTCTTAACGCGTTTCCTGATTCTCAGTTGTGATCTTCTACTCCCAAGTTTAAGTTTAGGCCCGTCCGGTCACCTAAATCCCTTAAACTATGGCTCTGATACCATTTGTAACGTCCCAAAATTCATAACAAGACAACCAAAGCATTAAATCATACTCTGTAATAAAACTGGGTCCCAAAATTCAGTTACATCATTCCCAAACTAAGGTTGGCGGAAACAACCTATACACAACTGAGAACAATTACTACTACAAGTGGCATCGGCACAGTCTCTAGCTGCATCTGTACTCAATCATGCTCTTGCTCACTTACTTGAGCCTCTTACTACTTGCTTACCTGAAAATAGTTTAGTTTTGAAAAGCGAGGGTTAGACCAAAAGGTCTAGTGAATTCCCTCCGAAAACAACATATATAAACATTGGGAAAATCGTTTATAAAATTCATCATCAAACTTCACATAACGTCAAACATGGTACTGCACCGTGATGAGGACCGCATAAACTAACCACGATCGGAGCCCAAGCAGACTCCCCTCTTGCCTCGTACCGGGGCCCAAGCAGACTCCCCTCTACCCGAATAGGAGGGAAACAGATTCCAACCTATCGGCTCATCACCCATGTCCAAGGGATCATCGGATCCCAGAGCATACCGATCCCACGGTGCAGACCGACTCCACATAGCATACATCACATGTCATACTTCATACAACTTGGAATCTCGTAAATCATATAATCATTTCATCATGCTAAACATTCTTTGAATAAAGTATGAGCTTTCATGTAAAAACATGCATATCGATTTGGTAAACATTTCGTGCTCAAAGTGAACCATTATCAGTTAAAAGAACAATTAACACATTGCGTCGTAAATAGGTTTAGGGAACTCACCTTGATGACGCTGAACGCACTTCTTGAAATCACCAAGCTAATCCAACCGAACACCTAAGGGCATTGAATTCGAATCAGATAAAATATCTCAGCCCTACTGTCCGGACACCCCTTCCCGGACACAACACTTATCCGGACACAGCACTTATCCGGACACTACACTTATCCGGACACTATACTTATCCGGACACATCACTTATCCGGACACACCACTTATCCGGACACACCACTTATCCGGGCAAAACTACCCGGACACCTTCACGAGACACTTACCCGGACACATGCAACATATCCGGACACCACCAAACACTGGTGTCCGGAAAACGCTGCTGTTCGAGCTTAGAAATTCTAAAACCGCTTTAAACTCCGATTTAAGCCATTAGTTTGATTAGACAACTATAAGGGTTCATTCACTAACCCCAAACACTCACTTAAACCATTTATAACCTCTAAAATCGTTTCATTAAGACCAAAACCCATAAAACCCACTTTTTAGGGAAAATGGGGAAAGCTTAAGAAATCACTAGTTTCAATCATAAAATCCAAGCTAAAGAAGAAGGGAATGCTAAATTACACAGAATACGAACTTAAGAAGGATTACCTGATTGATTTCTCCTCTCTATTGCCTCCTTCTTCTTCTTCTTCCTTCTTTCCTTGCTTCACGTCACCACACACACAAGACCAAAAATACTGATTTGCAAATGGGGGCTGCCCTAAAAGTTTGTGCATATAAATACCTTCAACAAAATACAGAAATGGTCCCTCAACTTAACTTTCATTTATTTCACGTTGGCCACCAAACTCTAAAACCTACTAGAACTTGGGTTGTTACATTAGGTTTGGGGTGGCCCAATCGGGCCTACTAATGCACTTAGATTTCCCGCACTTTTGAATGTCTAGATCATGTAAGCTAATTTCTTGTTTTGGATGATTGAAACCAACCATTGAGGGAAGAATTTTTTGATAGCGACGTGACCATTAAGGGAAGACCGGGAAAATGTATGACTAGGGACATTAGTGGAGACCATCCAATAGTGAGATTCGAGCCTAAAATGACGTACTTTCATTGCAGGGGAATTAAACACAAAATCTGATACACGTTTTCAAATTCCTTGTCGTGATTATAGAGTGATCTCGCTATAATGTTGCGTTGAGTAGCAAAGACGACCATCGAGATATTAGGTAAGGGTATAGTAACCGTATCGTGTGGACCTTAAGGGGGCGTTTGGTTCACGGATTCTGATGGAATCTGATGGAATTGGAATGTCGAATTCCATTGACCGAATTCCATTCCTTCGTTTGGTTCATTCTTTTCGACGGAAAGGAATGTACAATTCCATCAGATTCCATAAATAAGTGAATTTGACATTTCTTAGCAATCTTGAAGGATTTTGATGGAATTGGAATTGATGGAATATTGTATTTTCATAATTCCAAATATACCATTTAACTTAAATATAACATAATTTAATTTAATACTTTAGGTTTATATTTTATATTTTATATTTTATATTTTCATTTTATTTTTATATTTATATTTATATTTATATTCATATTCATATTTTATATTTATATTTTATTTTATATTTGATATTTAATTTTAACTTTAATTTGATTTTATATAATATAACTTCATACATTTTTTTATTTTCTCGAAATATATTTTATTTTTTCAAAATATAAGTTTGACAATATATTTTATCTGGATTGTGTATATTATAGTTTTTTGCGCATTAAAGTATTTAAAAATTATTTTATTAAAGTATTTTTAGTGAAAAAAATATATTTAATGATTATTTTATTAAAGAATTTTTTGTTTTAAAAAATTAAAACTTATCAAAAGGGTATTTTGGTCATTTATAATAAATTCATTCCAATTCCAAAGCTACATTTTGTAAACCAAACAGACAAATTTCAATTCCTTTAACAGATTTCATTCCAATTCTGTCAACCAAACAGGTGGTCAAACCTGACAACATTCCATTCCAATTCCTTCAAAGTCAAATTCCTTTGACAGATTCCATTCCATCCAAAACCATTCTGCGAACCAAACGCCACCAGAGATGATTCCAGGCATTGTGTGCATTTTTTAACCCGCATTTCATCTATCGTCCCTTTGACCCATTATGTGTGTACCCAAAACCCCTTTTGCAGCCAAACACACACCACATTTTCGTTTCGAACCCCACCATTAAACCCTAGCCAAAAGCCTTAGCCAACCCCTATCCAAAAGTGTGTCAATCATGAGCGGGAATGAACAGCGGAAGATAAAGCAGAAAGAAAAGTACAGGCCAGTCATGAAGACAAATTGGGTCATTCTAACCCAAGAGATAGAAAAGAGGGCCAATGTAGCCCCAACCAAATAAAGAGGGCCAATGTAGCCCCACAAAAAAAATTAGACAATCATTTACAGCAGATAAATAAGTGAGTCAAAGCGACTCCAGTAATGATAAAAAGGGCCAAGTGACAGAAAAATGAAGTAAGGAAAGTTCATAACTGCTAAAGATTGACACACCGAGGATTTTTGATCTGCTTACCCTTCGTTTATTAGCCATAACCCTAGCCCCGTTACAACCTTGTAAAAGACCTGGATGATCTTCTGGAAAATGTGATTAGGGTATACGACCACCTTTACCAATAATCCCTGCCTTGCTACTTGATTCCTTCCTGAGATCAGAATTTTTGGACATTAGTGCGTCTTTCATTAGAGTTGTCATGTGAATTTTCGGATATCTTTGTACATAACCTCCTTATACATGACAACATGTGCGACAGCCTAGGTTCGAGTGAATTGAGAGCATCCTGTGAGGTAGGGTCGAGGGGAAATGTTTTCCCTAGCATGCTTGGACCTAGTACGACCTTAGTGCAATCAGAGTAGTCACGAGTTCAACTCACAATGGAAGGCCATACACTAAACAGGATAAGGATGAGGCGAGGGTAGATAAGCATTCACGGGTATGGGAAATGAGCAGTACATTACGTGTTACCGATTGGGAGTTGTGCAAGTCGTTTCATTGATGTATGCCTTTATTCTTTTTTTATCGCTAATTTGCTTGAGGACAAGCAACGCTCGGTTTGGGGTTGTTGGTAACGCCAATTTTTGGCGTTATTTCCGGGCTACAAACCACTGAGAGTGGCTTGTTTTGAGGCAAAGAAGCGGAATTTTATGGTTTTCCCAGTGAAATGCACAGGTAATCCGAAAGAAGACGATCATCGAGAAACTAAGAGGAAAAAGGTCAGAAAATAGTCCAAAAGAAAGCTCAAAATGAAGCCCAAGAGGAAGTCCAAGTTCATATCCGGGCCTGAAACCAGACCTAGACCCGAGCCTATCAGAAAACCGTGCGGCCTGCGCCGCAACCTGAGGCCGCGAGCCAGGTCGCGTAACCCTCTGTTCCAGCTCTAAAGTTGACGTTTTCCGGAAATTAGGGCATCATTGATTCACGTGCGATGAGAGGCTATGGAGGGGCAATTTTCAGAGGTATTTCCACCACTTTTGAGTAGGAGTGAGCACGGGTCGGGTCGGGCCCAAAAAAGCCGAACCCGATCGGGTTTCGGGTGGACAGTTCAGGCCCCGAAACCCGTCCACAGTTATATTCGGGTGTCGGGTTTCGGGTCACATCGGGTTTCGGGTTCCTCGGTCGGGTCCAGCGGGTTGGGCCTGATCCCAAGCCCAATTGTCAAGCCCAGTTTTTTGGCTTTTTTGTTGTTTTCAACCCAGTTTTTTTGGCTTTTTTGTTGTTTTTAGACCCTGTTTTTTGGTAAGCAATAAAGCAACAATAATACAATTATACAACTACAAGTCTACAATATAACTTAAAATTAAATAAACAAGTATTTTAGTCTTAGAAGTTAAAAATTAAATAAAGTTAAAAGTTAAACTACATAACTAATTAACTAAACTACAAAGTACAAAACTCTAAACTCTAAATTACAAATAATATTTAATAAATTTATAAATTATATTAAAAATATATATATTTTTAAATGTTCGGGTTTTGGACGGGTTCGGGTATGGTAAAACCCAACCCAACCCGAACCGAAATAACCGAGAAAAAGAGTCGGGTTCGGGCCATTCGGATTTCGGGGCTTCGGGTTCGGGTCGTTCGGATTTCGGGGCTTCGGGTTCGGGCGGGTATTCGGGTTCGGTCGGGTTCTGCTCACCCCTACTTTTGAGCCACGATAGATAGCCGATTGACGAGGAGTTCACACGAGAAGCGGATTAGAGCCGAGAGAAGGGATTTCATCAGTACATCTTTCACGTTCATGATCACGATGTTTTCACACATTATTTTCTACCCTCTTCTTGTGTTTTTGTCCACCCCCAACATGAACTAATCTTTAGATGTTGGGGGTTGGAATGACTATGATTTTTATTAGGGATGATGTGTAACCGAAGGATTTTATCGATTCGATCTATGAAGCATTTGATTTCAGTTTTTCATATACAATTGTAGCTTGATCACCTTCAATTGAGTTTCATGGTTTTTGATTAAGTTCGAGATATGTAATTAACAACTATATCAGGTAATAAGGTGCCGGAAAGGAGATTTGGGTAGAGATAGCCGAATCACCTTTTTGCTCTGCAAAGTTTAACCTAATGTGTTTTAAAGCCAACAACGGAAATCGAAAGATAAACCTAGTGAGTTTTAAGATAAAATCCGTTATTGCTTGAGAAAGAATAACGGTGAATTTCAAAACTAGGGTTCATAGAAATAATCGGTAATCATCGTTCGGGTTTTCGTTCATCGATAGTATAACCATAGGAAATCCAACCCTCAACCTTTTTTCTATCAAAGTCCTTTCCAAATCTTTCGTTAATCAACTTTAGTTTTATTTACTTTTACACAAGTTCTAAACCACAAATCAAAATTCCGATCGTTCAGTTAATAGCAATTGTAGTCATTGTGATACTTAGTTCCTAGTTCTTTTGGTTCGATACTCGTACTTTCCGTACTATTACTTGATTCGACCCGTACACTTGCGGTTAGAGTAAGGGGTGTAAACCCGCCTATCAACATATAAACATCTTGCCATGACGGGAACATACCCGATTCCATGAATATGACTAACACTAAGTAAGTCATAGCATCATGTTTGAGAGCCTACTACAACTCATCACAGGTTCTAGATCATTGCTCATGTCCAACAAATTACAATTTACTTTATGCCTACTTCTTGGAGTGGAAGTAGAGATTACAATTTACTTTATGCCTATCTCTTACCTTCCCATAGAAATCAGAAATTACGATTAACTCTCGCTTATTCCTAGATTTCTCATCACAATACGAAATGTGAATTACAATTTACTTTATGCCTATTCCTCATTTCACGTCAACGGGAATTACAATTTACTTTATGCCTATTCCACGTTTTACATCACAATACAAAATGGGAATTACCATTAAGCGCCCGGCCTATTCCTCATTTCAAATCAACGGGAATTGCCATTAAGAGCCCGGCCTATTCCACGTTCATCACATCATAACACTAAATGGGAATTACCATTAGAGCCCGACCTATTCCGCATTTATCAAATCAATGGGAATTATGATTAGTGCCACGCCTATTCCACGTGATCACATAATACTAGTGCCTATGGATCCATTACACTTACTAGCATACGTGCATAGTTACTCGAACGCACAAAGTATTTCATATCATTTTCTCAAAGCTAAGAATCCCAAATAATATATCATACTCTTATTCTCAATTGTCCCTCTTCGGCGACTTAGCACGGGGTTCCGGACTCTTAAATCCGGAACCATCCGGTATCCGGTATCACAATCCAGAATTCACCCAATTTCGGAACCTTAATTCCGGACCCATTCGGAATCCCCTAATAAAAAAAACATCCGAACACTATCCGGAATCCGGTACAATCCGGTACCAATCCGGACTTACCCGGAATCCGGTACCAATCCGAAACCGGTATCAAATCCGAAACCGGTGTCAAATCCGGAACCCATCTTCCGGACTTCACCCATTTTACCCAGTTCCTCTATTTTTCATTCAATACGCTAAAATTCGCTTTGTATTCATTCATACAGATAAAATTACTTTCACAAAACCAAATCAATTCCAACTTATCAATTCTATTAAGACAAAATTTAAAGGATGAACTCACCTGATGGAAGAACTCATTCGTTAGCCAAAACCAAATTCAGAACTCAAATCCTTCTCACCCACTGATTCGATAGCCTAATTGAAAGATGATTCAACTTGTGATTACAAAACCTTTCAGAACTTGATTCGAGAGGGTGATTGAATAACTCTTACCTGAAAAGACTCAGAATTCGATTTCTATCTCATACTTTTCTTCTTCTGGACCCGACTCCACCAAATATCAATTGAGATAAAATCTCAATCAAACCGCCTTGCTCTTTAAATACTAAATAAACTATTTTTAAAAGACCAAACCAACCCCAAAGTTTCATAAATTCACAATTAGCTTAAACTTTGATCAATTGCACTTTCAACCCTTTCCACATTCCGTTTAAAATAATATATTCTCATTATTTTAAACATTCTTTCAAAATAAAAGTACAATGATATTGGAAATTTCGGGGTGTTACAAAACCATAGGTATCAATAGAGATGGAGCCATCGACGATATCACCCCTCCCAGCTTCACACCTGTTTTTCTTTAATGAATTAAACCTAAATGTCATCCCATCACAGTTCTTGTTGCCACCACCACCACCAGATCCATAATTACTAACCATTCTTGGACTGTTATTCGAAGAACCAATCATCTCACAACTTTCTGATTGTTTTCTTATATGGGTTATTGGTCTTTTATGCCCATTTTCAAACTTACTCCTTTTATCAAACTTTGTATCCTCAACTTTAGCTGGTGATCTTGATCTCACTTAAACTCCTATTTAATGCAACAAAATCTTTAGTATCAGTAATTAAATCTGTAGCCGATGGTAAACGATGTAATCATCGAGAGAGAGAGAGAGAGAAATAGATACCCAAAAATGGAGATGGAGATGGAAGGGCAGGGACGCCGGAGATGGCGTCAGAACGTTATCGATGTGATTTCGTTCTCCATATATATCACCGGAGTTTGGTCGGAGTTTGAAACGTCCATGTATGATGCACAATACACAATACACTCACATACACACACACACACACACACACACACATATATATATATATATATATATATATATATATATATATATCTTAATGTATATGTATATATATTTGTCTCTTAATGTATATGTATATAGGGTCCATTTCTTTTGTTAACCTTACTTTTAGTGTTAACCATGTTAAACAATCAGGACCATTGATCTTGAAAATAAATGGCTAAGATTAAAACATATAGTATTTCATAATTAACTAACTTACACTGTTGAACAATAAAAAAACATATATGAAGAGGGGTAAATATGTCCCATGTCAAATAAGACTAGTTCATAGATAAGGAAACCTTCCTTATCTCACGGCACTCCCAAAAGAACAAGATTCCGATTTCGTCTATCAAGGAAACCGTTTTTATTTCTAGTTTGTGCATACAGGCACAATGTTCCATACTGTGCATAAGTGCACATTATCTCTCCAGAAAACCATCCTTATTTCCAGTTTGCACATACGTATGCATAAGGACACATTGTTTCCATTTGTGCATAAGTACACAATGTTTGTTTCCATTTTGTGCATAAGTGCACAATGTTTCCACTATGTGTATAAGTGGACATTATTTTCATATTGTGAAAGATTGCATATATGCACATTATTTCCAATTTGTGCATATGGGTATTAAATAAAAAAAACAACAATAAGTACCATAAATATCCTAACGTGATAATATGAAAGTAAATTTATATTAAATCATTACAATACTAAAAAGCCTAAACTACCCCTAATAAAATCGGATTCCTATTACTAAAATAAAGAAAATTCCTGAAATCCTATTGGTCCAAATTGATTAACATGGTTAACACTAAAGGAAAAGTTAACAAAAGAATGACCCTCTCTCTCTATATCTATCTATATATATATATATATATATATATATATATATATATATATATAGAGAGAGAGAGAGAGAGAGAGAGAGGTTCAAATGAGAAGTGAAATTTTTTTGAGAAATAAAGAAGTGATCTTGGCCATTTATTCGGTCAAGATCGGCGGCTTTGACCGAGAAACAGCGGATAATTCCTCGCGTGGTCTGCACAAGATAGAAGGGTAGTTTCGTAAAAAATACGCGTGACGAGTTCATATATGAATCTGTGTGATTCATATATGAACCTTTGTGTTCATATATGAACCTTTGTAATTCACATATAAACTCTTTTTAACTAATTCATATATGAACCTTTGTGATTCATATATAAATCAATTAATTTGTTCATATGAGAAGTAGTTAAAAAAATTTCATATATGAATCACAAAGGTTCATATATGAATTAGTTAAAAAAATTCATATATGAATCACAAAGGTTCATATATGAATCACAAAGGTTCATATATGAACACAAAGATTCATATATGAATCAGTTAATTGGTTCAACTGATTCATATATGAACCTACAGTTAATTAGTTTCATATATGAAACACAAAGGTTCATATATGAATCACAAGATTCATATATAAATTAGTTATAAAGAGTTCATATGTGAATTACAAAGGTTCATATATGAACGTATAGTTCATATGTGAATCACACAGATTCATATATGAACTCACCCCGTGTTTTTTGTAAAAGTTATGAAATTGCCCTTCTATTTTTGGAACATCCGCAACTTTTGACCAGTCAAAGCCGCAACTTTTGACCAATTATAACCGATCTTGACCGAATAAATGACCAATATCACTTCTCCATTTCTCAAAAAATTTGGACTTCTCATTTGAACCTAAGGCTATATATATATATACATATATGTTTTAGTTTATTACATATAGGTCCCTAAGTTTTATTATTTTCACAAATACAAGGAAAAGCAAAAAAAAATACAAATTGAAGACAAAAACATAGTTGAATGATTTTGCCCCTAACTCTAACGGAGTTAGTGACCGGGTCCCAAAATCAGATCAAAATTCAAACCGCCCAAAAGGACTCAAATCAATAAAACAAACAAACCATCATCTTTTTGGTTGACTCGCGATTTTTACTTTCAAATAAACAAACATACCTTGTTCGATTGTTAACGACGTTTTATTTGATAGAGTGGGATTAAAGAATTTGAATTTTATGAAATCATTTAGAATTGAAGATATTTTGGATTTGGAAGGATTTTGGATTTTTGATGAGTTTTGTTAGTTAGATTTGAACTAAAATTGAAATTTTGTTTTTTATAAATAATCTATAAAACTAAATTTAAAAAATTTAAAAATAATTAAATTATACTTTTTAATAATTGATTATTACAAATAATTGTTTTCAATAAATTTTAAAATTTTATTATAAAGACGCACCAACCATTTTTGTGAAACTTTAAAATCTTATTTTATGAAATTTCAATGATTTTAAGTCATAGAAATCCTTCAAACAAGTAAGACCGTCCGCATCGGCCCCCCTGGGTTCGCCCGGGTTGGCCTGGGTTGATGTTGCACACCATCGCAGCAAATGGGGTTGGCCCGGGTTGGGGTCCTCCCGGGTTGGACAACCCGGCTGGGTTGAGATTTAAAACAAAATTTTATTTTTTTTTAAAATATATCCGTTGGAAATAGACGTTGGGTATTTTTTTTGTTTTTTTTATTTTTTTATTTTTTATTTTTATCCTATAAATACTAATATATTTCCTACTTATTTTTTCACACACTTCATTCTACTCTCAATCTCTCTACAAATTTACTCTCAATCTCTCCCATCTTCCCCACTTCATTCTACTCTCTCAATATTATTTCTTTCTTCAAAAAAATCATAATGGATAAAGAAACACAAGGGTTCACAACACCACGACGAGGTTCCAAATCGCGAGGCACGAGCTCGCAACCGTCCCCGACGGAAAATATTTTCAATCTTACACCACCACCATCAACCTACCATGGAAGCATACAACAATACCCTATGTATTCACCCAACACCCTCCCGGTTGGGTTCCAACAATTTAATTCGGGTGGATTCCAACAATTTAATTCGGGTGGATTCCAACAATTTAATTCGGGTGGATTCCAACAATTTAATCAAGGCGGCTTTCAACCATTTATGCAAGGTGGCTTTCCACAATATAATCAAGGTGGGCAATTCCAACATCTACTACAACAAGAAACATATTCGGAGGACGTTGAGGTCGATGAAACGGTTCCCGAAACCCCACCCGATTTGGTTCCCGAAACACAACTCGATGCGGGAACCACGACACAACGGAAAAAGAAATTTGCAAATAGAACGAAAGCGGTTTCGTGGACTTCCGAAGAAGAGGTTTTATTGGCAAATGCATGGCTTCACGTCTCCGAAGATAGCATCGTTGGAAACTCACAAAAATCGGGTATATATATTTATTAATGTATTTATCTTTATTATATATACGTATTCATATATATATATTTATTAATGTGTTTATCTTTATTATATATACGTATTCATATATATATTTATTAATGTGTTTATCTTTATTATATATACGTATTCATATATATATTTATTTTTGTAGGAGATTTTTGGGGGAAAATACTCAATTATTTCAACTCAAGTCGCCAACATCAACGCAATAGAGACCAAGTACAATCCAAATGGGGTGACATGAACAAAAAAATGATGAAGTTTAACGGGATCTACAATAATCTAAGAGCCCAATATAAATCCGGATGGGGTGACGCGGACTTCATGGAGAGGGCACACACGATGTATCGGGCAGATAATAAGCAAAAGCCTTTCTCCCACGAGACGGCTTGGAGAATTGTGAAAGACCACCCTAAGTGGAAGATCGTACATTCCATGGACGATAACCCGAGGCCCTCAAAACGGAGCAAGTCCACGTCGGATTCAAACCCAAACACGACGTCTTCTGACGCACGTGTTCGGTTCAACCTTAATGAAGAAAGCCATGAGGAGGAGGATGTCTTCGTACAAGAACCGACACGACCGACGGGGAGAGATAAAGGTAAACGTGCCGTGTCATCCTCCACAAAGACGGCGGAAAAGGACGAGGCGTTGAAGAATCTTATGGCGTATGTCGAGAATATAAACGTTGAAAATAAAAAAAGACTAACCGTGGAGGAGGAAATGTTGAAAACCGCGAGGGACAAAGCCGAGGCGACAAAGACAAAAGCGGAAGCGGCAAAGACAAAAGCGGAAGCTTTGAAACAAAGAGAAATGCGGAAAGATCTCAAGTTTTACATCAGTCCACATGATCATCTCACGGGTAACGAGTTAAATGCGGTTTTAGCCCACAAAGAGTTGCTTCGACAACTATATGGTTGGTGAAATTTGTAGTTTTTTAATTTGAAATTATGTATTTTTTTATGTTTTTAATTTGGTTAAAATTGTAGTTTCAATTTATGAAATATTTTATTAATTGTTTTATCTTATATTAAATTATAAATTATTTATAAAATTTAAATTATTTAAATTAATATACTTGTAAACAAAAATAAAAATAAAAATAAATAAAAGATGGGATGGTGGTATGGGATGGATGTGGGGGTTTGTGGGTTAGAATAGGTTGGAAGGGAAAAATGATGTGACGCTGATGTGGCAGTGAAAAAGTATGGGTTAGAATGGGATGGATGCTAATAGTCTAATGGGATTGTAATAAAATTCAATTTCAAATTCTTTTAAATCTTATACAGTTTTACAAACCAAACATGCCCCAAGTGTTTTTATAGGTTTTTGATGAAAGGCTTTTTAGGCATCAGTACCGCTCCGTAGAAGCCCTCAAGCCCTCAAGCGACACATCAACGCCACATCAGCTTTTCTCCTAACCCTCTCCTCAAGCCCTCAAGACCCGTAGCGCTACCCTCAAGCCCTCTTGCCACCTCATTTTTTTTAATTCTTTTATTTATACATTTAATTATTTAACAACATAAAAATATTTATATATTTTTTAATAAATAAAAATAAGATAAATAATAAAAATAAAAATTCATATCATTCATTAAAAAATTAAAAATTACAAAATACAAAACACTACCAATTATGACATTTTTTTAATTTGCTCTTTTCTCGCTACCGTAGCCATCAAAGCGGGCCCGAAAGGTGATCATGCGGGGTTATAAAAAACTCGAAGTCTTTTTCAAATCGTTTTGCTCGTTCGATTTCTCGTTCGTGTTCCAACTTTTCTTGTTCGAGTTCGAGTTTTTTCATTTTGTACTCCATTATATCATCAATCTTCTCGTTGAACGTCGTGAACAACTGAGTAATACTTCCGTTCGTATTCGACCCGCTCGTATTACTCGTTGATGTTTTTTTTGCCTTGTTTCTCCCGATGGGTCGTTGAAGTTGCTTGATGAAGTTGTCGTCATCGTCATCATTGGAAGGGTTGGTACGTTTTGAACCCCACGATGAAGTTGTCGTCATCGTTGGAACGGCTCCCCATTTTGGACATTTTTTGAGGACTTTCCAAGCTTGTTCGTGAGTGAAAGCAAACCCAAGTTGTGCTCGGTACCGTTCGTGTGCCGTTCGTGAAATGTCGGCCTCACTCATTCCGCTCCCTCTATTAGTGAGCAAGTTGTTGTAGATGCCGCCAAAAGAATTTATTCTTTTATTGAGGTCGTTGAACTTGGTGTTGAGTTGATGAGTTGTTCTATAATTTCCGCGACCCATTAAACTAAAGAACACTTGCCCGACACGGGTCCAAAAACTTTCTACATTTATGTAAATTCAAGTATAAGAATATTAACAAAAATAATAATAATATTAATAATAATAATAATAATAATAATAACAATAATAATAATAATAACAATAAAAATATTACCACCGGTTTGTGCGTTACCGATAACGGGGTCCTCCGAAACGTCAACCCACACCGACACTAACGCGAGTTCCTCCTCTTTACTCCACATCTGTTTGGGGGCTCTATTTTCATATTGTTTGTTTTTTCCTTTTCTCGTTGGTCTCGGGTTTGATGGTTCCGGGTTTGATGGTTGTGTGTAGATGGATTGTGGTGTGTGCAGGCTAGAATGTTGGGTTTCCGGAACAATGTCGTCGGCGAGATTGATTGCGGGTGAAGGAATATTGTAGTTGGTCGGAGTAAAACCTTGTTCAATCATACCGGGACGTGTAAGTTGGTAAGGAATTTGTTGCGGATATTGTTGGCGAAATTGTTGCGAAAATTGTTGCGAAAATTGTGGCGGAATTCGTTGCGAAAAGTGCGGATGATAACCTTGTTGTGCAAACGCTTGAAAACCAAGCTCCGGGTCTTCTTGCGGTTGCGGTGTATCCGGTCGGTTACGACGGGATGTAGGTGTTTTGTTTGGATTCATGATGAAATTTGAGAGAGTTTGAGAGATTTTTGTGTGAAAAATAATATGGGCTTGGATTAATATATATAGTGTGATTAAATTGAATTTTTTTTAAAATAGCCGTTGGCAACGGATTTATTTTCAAATTATTAAAAAAAAATCACTCGGGTTCAACGGGTTTTGGAACCCGGGGCTGAACCCGAGCCCGAGCCCGCTCCCCTCGTACCACAGCCCGCTTGGAGCCCGCCAAGCCCGCAGCCATGCCCGAGCCCAAGCCCGTGGCGTTACGCATGGCCTTATAAGGTTTTCATATAAGATTCTCCTTGCTTAATAAATGTTACTTTTATAGAGTTTTATAACAGTATCATATTTAGTTACTTTTATTAATTATAGCAAGATATTTATTCTATATCTATCTATATATCTATAAAAGCAAAATGCTACACATCCTACATGACATCATTGAAATCAAGTATTTCATAATCCTTGCTCCCTTTTTTTAGCCTTTTGAATTTCTTTTAATCTATGAGGTATTAACTGTATTAATTTAATTAGTTAATTAAGCTCAAACCTATCAACTTCTTTACCACCCCCATCTCTTTTGTTCCGTCTTCCGCCCCAAACATCCACAAAAACACCGGCGTCTCTACTATCAAATCAAAAGAAATAAATCACAGCTTAAGGAACCTGTAAGTTTCTCTACTCTATCTCTCTCTCTCTCTCTCTCTCTCACACACACACACACATATGCACATTCCTCTTTGCACACCAAACCCTTATTCCTATAAAAGAAGACCTACATTATTAAGAAGGATTTAAAGAGAAATAAGAATTTTTTTATCATTTTATAGGAATAAGGGTTTGGTGTGCAAAGAGGAATGTGCATGTGTGTGTGTGTGTGTGAGTGAGAGAGAGAGAGAGATGGAGTAGAGAAACTTACATGTTTCGTAAGCTATGATTTATTTCCTTTGATTTGATGGTAGAGACGTCGGTGTTTTTGTAGATGTTTGGGGCGGAAGACGGAACAAAAGAGATGGGGTGGTAAGGAAGTTGATAGGTTTAAGCTTAATTAACTAATTAATACAATTAATACTTCATAGATTAAAAGAAATTCAAAAAGCTAGAAAAATTAGGGAGCAAGGATTTTGAAATACTTGATTATAGTGATGCCACGTAGGATGTCTAGCATTTTGCTTTTATAGATACTAGTGTTGGGCTCGTGCGTTGCACGGTGGCGATAATTTATTTTTATAGATAATGAGTTGAATTAAAATTAAACGTAATTCATCAATTAATATATGTATATATATATATATATATATATATATATATATAGGGGTGGTATTTTTGCAAACCAGTGTATTTGTACAAACTCGTACAAACCATACCTAGCTTCATGATTTTGTAAATTTGGCTTCATGAATATTTATATATATATTTTGGTTTCATTAATATATAATTTGGCTTCATGAATATATCATTTGACATTTTTAACTAATTTTTTTACAAAAATAAGGGTATTTTAGGGCTCCACCGAAAAAAATTAGTTAAGAATGCCAAATGATATATTCATGAAGCCAAATTATATATTCATGAAGCCAATATATATATATATATATATATATATATATATATATATATATATATTCATGAAGCCAAATTTACAAAATCATAAAGCTAGGTATGGTTTGTACGAGTTTGTACAAATACACTGGTTTGCAAAAGATACCCAGCCTATATATATATATATATATATCAAAAAATAAACCAAATCTTCATCATTGATTACTATTTTATTTTGCACTATAATATTTACTATTTAGTTAGTTTTGATTCCAACCATTGTTATAGATAACCATTCATCCCTCTTTTTTATACCCATCATTTTTTCTTCCAAATTATCATATTACCGCTATTATGGGATAATTAAACATAACCTTATTTCAAGATTGAGGAATACTCAAACCTCATTGTTTGAAGTCATCATCTTTTGTTTCTCTTTTAAATTTGCGTCACACTTTTTACTATTTGGTTGGTTTTGATTACTACCATATTTATAAATTTCAAAACCTTTCATTCCTCTTTTTTTATATTCATCATCTTCTTTCAAACTATCATATTCCCACCAGTGTGGGATGATAAAAATCAACCTTATTTCTAGATTTGAGGGATACTCAAATCTCATGTTGTGAAATTATCATCATTGGTCTTCCTCTAATCTCGTACTCTAATTTTTACCATTTAGTTGTATTTGATTTCAACCAGGGTTATAGATTTCACAACCCTTCATCCATCTTTTTATACCCATAATTTTCTTCCAAACTATCATATTACCATCAATTTGAGATGATGAAACTTAACCTTATTTTAAGATTTGAGGATTACTAAAACCTCATGGTCCCAAATAATCATCATTGGTTTCTCTTTAATTTTTTACTATTAGTTTACTATTTGGTTGGTTTTGATTACAACCATAGTTATAGATTTCAAGCCATTCATACCTCTTTTAATACTTATCATCTTTTTTCAAACTATTATATCACCACCAATGTGGGATGATGAAACTCAATCTTATTTCAAAATTTGAGTAATACTCAAACCTAATGGTCCAATGTCATCATCATTGGTTTCTCTTTTAATTTTGCCTAATAATTTTTACCATTCGGTTAGTTTTGATCCAACCATAGTTATATATATTGATGTCGATATTGAATGGTTTGATATATTGATTGATTGGATATTGTAAAATGAGTCAGCTTTATTTGTTATATAAATAAATATATTTTTTTGCAAAAATAAGGTAGGCTAAATTGAGTCAACCGTAGGAGTTGACACAAAAACATTCATCCCTTATTTCATATACTCACTTCATACTTCAAAACTTGCATCTTCTCACTAATGTGGGATGATGCAAAAGTAAGCTAAGCTAAATTGAGCTGACCACATGAATTAACACGAAAACATACATCCTCTTTTTATTATAGTCATTCCTACTTCAAAACTTTTATCTTTTCACCAATGTGGGATGATAAAACTCAACCACACAAAAACATTCACCCCTCCTTTTTTTATACTCATCTCATACTTCAAACTTGCATCTTCTCACCAATGTGGGATGATGCAAAAATAGGGTAAACTAAATTAAGTCAACCACATAAATTGCCACAAAAGCATTCATCCCTCATTTCTTATAGTCACTTCCTATTTCAAAACTTTCATGTTTTCACCAATGTTGGATGATAAAACTCAACCACATTTCAATGTTGTGGAATACTCAACTCTCATGATGTCAAGTCATTCTTGGTGGTTTCTCCTTGGGTTCTCTTTAAATTTTGCCTAATTATTTTTACTATTAGGTTAGTTTTGATCCAACCATGGTTATATATATATATTGATGTCGATATTGATTGATATTGATATATTAATTGATCGGATACTGTAAAATGAGTCAACTTTATATGTTGTATAAATATAGATTTATTTTTTTGCAAAAATAAGGTACGCTAAATTGAGTCAATCGTAGAAGCTGATACAAAAACATTCATCCCTCCTTTCTTATACTCACTTCATACTTCAAAACTTGCATCTTCTCACCAATGTGGGATGATGCAAAAATAAGGTAAGCTAAATTGAGTTGACCACATGAATTAACACAAAAGCATTCATCCTCTTTTTCTTATAGCCATTCCTACTTCAAAACTTTTATCTTTTTACCAATGTGGGATGATGAAACTCAACCACACAAAAACATTCATCCCTCCTTTTTTTATACTTATCTCATACTTCAAACTTGCATCTTCTCACCAATGTGGGATGATACAAAAATAGGGTAAGCTAAATTAAGCCAACCACATGAATTGACACAAAAGCATTCATCTCTCCTTTCTTATAGCCACTTCCTACTTCAAAACTTTAATGTTTTCACCAATGTGGGATGATAAACTCAACCACACAAAAACATTCATCCCTCCTTTTTTATACTATTCTCATAATTCAAACTTGCATCTTCTAACCAATGTGGGATGGTGCAATGTAACATCCCAAAACACAACAGGACATACATATCATTAAATCATAACATTTACAAATCTGGGTCCCGAAATCTCGTTACATCATTCATAAACTAAGGTTGGCGGAAACAACCTATACACAACTGAGAATAATCTAACTTTTACAAGAGGCACTTGCACTGTCTCTAGCTGCATCTGTACTCTATCTTGTTCTTGCTCATTTACCTGAGCCTCTTATTAATCGCTTACCTGAAAAGGTTTTAGTTTTGAAAAGCGAGGGTTAGACCAAGAGGTCTAGTGAGTTCTCTCCATAATCGGTGTACATCATCATTATAAAACCATTTTTATAAAACAGTTCACATTCTTCACATAAACATCATTCATGGTGCTGTATAGTGTAATGGATCTCATAAACATTCCGCGATCGGGGCCCCAGCATACTCCCCTCTCGCCCGAGTAGGAAGGAAACGAATTCCCTCCAACAAGCTCATCACATATCCGAGTAGGAAGGAAATGAATTCCCTTTTACAAGCTTCTCCCAATAGCCCAAGGGATCATCGGATCCCGAGGTCTTCAAATCCCACTGTGCAGACCGACTCCACATATTTACACATAGCTCATCATGATCATAAAACATGAAATTCGTAAAACACTTTACAAGTCATTTCATCTTGCTGAATAATCTTTTCAGTAGGACATACTTTTCATGGGAAAACGTTTGTAAAAGCTTGTAACTAAATCATGCTCATAAACATGCCCTGATCAGTAAAATATTAACTTTCATTCACGTAAAAATCATGTAAAATAACAGGGCATTTCCACGTAATCACTTTCTTTGGAAAACACGTAAGATCACGTATTTTAGTTAGAAAAACTCACGTGATGCGCTTAATATCTTTTCTTACTTCGCTTCTAGCTTTCAATCGGTCTACCTAAAGAATAGACGAGATATAAACTACTCAGATGCCTAACCAACAGTCCAGACACCACTCGAATTCGACTTACCGGACATATGCCACTTTCCGGGTAACCCTTTACCAGACAACTACTTACCGGACAACCTTACTTACCGGACAACCTTACTTACCGGACACTACTTACCGAACATCTGCCACTTTCCGGGTAACCCTTTACCGGACAACTACTTACCGGACAACATCTCATCCGAATAGCCTTCTTATCCGGACAGTTTCGTCATCCGAAAACCTTCAAATTGGACAACGTGTCTGGACGCCCACAGGGCTTTCCGGACGCCGACTCAGAACCCTATTTGGGCCGAAAATCGCAGATAAACTCTTAACCCCATAAAGCTTAGATTAGCAACAATATTCTGAATACTAAACTTTATTAGTACTGAACTCTTAGCTGCAAAAAATGCATTTGAGGCACCTAAATTCTTCCATAGAGCCTCAAACTCAACTTTTAAACAAAAACCCCAAATACCTAGCTTAGCAACATTTTCACAGATTAGAGATGAAGAAGAGATTACCTGATTGTTTGAGGATAAAGAAGACTCTCCTATTCTCCCAACTAATTAGGAAATTCTTTCTTCTTTCTTGCTCTATCCCTCTTTCTTCCTTCTTGCTCTTTCTCTCTTTCTTCCTTCTTGTTCTTTCTCCCTTTCTTTCTATTTCAGCCGCACCCCACCAACATGATTGCCAAAACTAGGGTTTTGTGCCAATCATTGGTTTTTTATACCCTATTCTTAGTTTACCAAATAGCCCCTCAACTTCCATCTTTATACACTTAGGCCACAAAACTTTCTTATTTCGAATTTCTACCACAAATTCTAATTACCAACTAAAATGAAATCTCGGTTATTACAACATCCTCCCCTCAAAAGAATTCCGTCCCCGGAATTCCATTTTCAAATAAACGAGGGGACCGAGTCCTCAAGTTCGATTCCAATTCCCAAGTTGGTTCTTGCCCCTTATGGAATTGCCACCGAACTTTCGCTAGTGAGGCTTCTTCATTCCTTGCTGATTGCCACGTTCGTTCAGTCATAAAAACATAACTTCGGTTATCCTCACTCAACTGGGAGGAGTAACCATGGTCACACCATACTATTTTCACTAGCTTAATCACTACCCGACCAATTCGTTTATACATTCCTCACAGAGTCACTAACTTAACTCATTCAGCTGTCTTATCCACTCCTGTCCTGCACAAAATCATACACAATTCCCTTCCTCAAAACTCTTTCCAAAAGTTCGCACACTTACCGATGACAATCTACACAACACTGCACCTTTCGGCATTACTGTCAAGTTTACTACTTCCAATTTACTTACTTATTCCGACATACTATCTTCACCACCCTACGTTAGCGTAGAGCACTGCCCACCAACATTACTCGCTCCTTTCTTCCGACAATTCCCAAGCTGAAAATACTTTCTCATTACTACACATAACCAAACGGTTGCACCAAGATCCTAACTTAAGGCATTCAACCAAGTCATCTTGAAACGACACCGGCGTTCGACGTCACTACACATTCTCTAATCTCCAACTTTTACTTTCTCAGACAATTCTTTCCCACATAAGCAAAAGCTCACATTCTTTAAGGATTTCACATCTATTCCACCACATTTTGACTAACGCACCCATCATCTTCTTTAAACTTCCAATGATTCCAAAATATGCTTACTTAGCGACTCTTAAAACTAAAACACTTGGTTTCTCCTTTGGGTAACCACCCACCACCACTCCGTCATCCTATCCCGAACATAATCATACCCCAATGTCAACTTACACCCTACGTGCTCCAACAATCTGATTAACAAATCGTACACCTCATCCGAAACCCCCCAAAAGGTTTCTTTCTGATGCTTCCCCTCTCTCTAACAACACATCACTACGACACTAGCTGGCCCCTCTAGCTTGACAATTACTGTCACTACACATCCGTACACTCTTTGCCTATACATCACACTGCAGACCAGATCTCTCATGATCAATCACACGATTCAAACTTGTTTTCATATCCTCCCGTAAACATAACCGAGTCTATCTCGCTACTTAATCCTCTCCCAACTTGTTGAATTATGTCAGGATCGAATCTTAACAAGACAATAAACACTTAGAATTCAGAATTAAAGAATCTGCGGAAAAGAACTTTAATTCTCACAATCAAGAACAATGTAACAGAAAATTCTCCACTTTGTATATTCACTGTTTCGAATCACAATATTACAACCAAACCTCAATCTTGTTGAACAGGCTCAACAAGACAACTTCTACTTCTCTAGAAATAGGGTTCTTACACCTTGAGGTTAAATCTCTCTGAAAACAATATCGAATTCTATTTCACACGTATATTAACTCATCTATCATGTATATTCTAATAGCTATCTATCAATACTATTTATACAAGAATAATTACAAGATAACTATCAAAAAGTAACTTGATCTTCTAAATCTTCGTTAAACATATCTTGATCAATTCCTTCTTTGTCTCCAAAAGTATCGCATACCAATCTTAACAAACTCAGCAGTATTAATCTTCATTCTTCATGAGCAGTACTAACAATCTCCAGCAGTATTAACTTTGTACCAGCAGTAGTAACCTTGACTTGCAGTAGTAACTTTGACAAGCAGCACTAACCTCACATAAGCAGCATTAATAATATTCCAGCAGTATTAACTTTGTTCAGGCAGCATTAACCATGTACCAGCAGTAGTAACTTTGTTCTGGCAGCACTAACATTGAACTAGCAGTACTAACCTTGAACTGGCAGTAGTAATGTTGTTCTGGCAGTACTAACCATACTTAGCATATCTTCAGTTCCCAACAATCTCCCCCTAACTTGACTTTTCAGGATGAGAAGTTAAGTTCTTCAGATGATGCTTCCAAAACCTAGTCATCTACGCATAAATTTGGATCCAATCCCAGACTTTGATTGAGGATCCTTTTTACAAGGTATCTTGCCATTTTAGAGTCTTTATCACTCACCAACTTAGCATGCAGCATTCCATTCAACTTTTTCATGCTGTGCTTGTATACAACATCCACTAAATAATATTCATGAAATGTATTGTCAAGAGAGATGACATACACTCCACAATTCTCAATGAGCATCCAGTTGGTGATGATTTGAAAGTTCCTTGCCATCAAATGCTGAACTGCTTCTGGTTTGAACATTAAGCACAAGTATTCAAGAACCATCTTTGTGATAGACATACCTTGCTCTGTCAGCATGTTTCCATATAGCCTCATTCCTACCTTGAACATCTCTTCCAGGTCAGATCTAGAGCATGTTCTGATGAGTTTTCCCCAAGTAGGACAAACTTCAAACTTTCCATCTGCCCTTTTGATTCTGATGAACTCCTTTCTTCCATCTTTCAATGTGTCCCAGAAGATGATCTCAGGAGGCATGGAAGACAATGGTGTAGTCTTGATTGGATTAGTATCAACCACAGTAATATACAAATCACATTGAGCATTTGATTGTGATTGTACATTGCTTGGTTGACCTGATGAAGTTGCCACTTCTTCTTCAACAACTTTTGGATTAGATTTCTCTTTAACTGCTTCCTCCTGTGCTTCTTCTACAGTTGGATCCACCCTTGGCTTCTTTATATCTTTCTTCTTTGAGGTTATTGACTTTGTTCTTGGCCTCTTTGTTCTTTTGAAAGATTTAACAGCTTCAGGAGTGGTTTCAGCTGTTTATTCTTTGTGGCTCTTAGCAGCACTAACAGTTTCTGCTGCCTTTTGTTTTTCAGCAGCAGTAACCATTTCTACTGCTATAGCTGTTACTGCTTCTTTTATGACCTTTAATACTGCTGCTTCGACACTGTCCTTCACAATCCCATATATCTCTTCATCAATCTCTGCTTTAGTTACTGTAGGAACATATTCTGCTTTCTTCTCACTTTCAGCTTCTTTTGCAACTTCAGCAGCAGTAACCGTTTCTGCTGCTGGTTCTGTTTCTGCTTCTTTTGTAAGATCAGCAGCAGTAACGGTTTCTGCTGCTGTGTCTGTTTCTGCTTCCTTTGTAAGATCAGCAGCAGTAACGGTTTCTGCTGCTGTTTCTGTTTCTGCTTCCTTTGTACTATCTGCAGCCTCCTCAGTCTCCCCCTCAACCTTATACTCCCCCTCAATGTTTGCATCCTCCATGTTTAGATCTGAGTCTGACTCCCCCTTTTTGGAAGCATCATTGGTAGGGTTTCTTCTTGAGCGCCTCAAAACCACAAGGAAGTAACCAGTCTTCTCTCGAACTAAACCGGATAAATTGACCTTATTTGTTATCAGAATCTTCCGTTGTTCTGGCTGAATCGCCTTCTTACTGTCGACCAAGTAGGTAGTCAGATTATTGTTGGAGATACCGATCATCTGTTTCAACACTATTTGAAATTGTTTATAATCAAACGTAGGTTGGATCTCAACGTTGCCAACGTTTATCCGATGTTCCCCGTTGTATAAAACCACTGGAAACGCAGCCGTTGCCTCCTCCAAATCTAGTTCAGCCATCTTTTCTGATGAATAGTAGTGTTTGTTGTGTTAATTAAAAGGTCAATTCCTTAGTTATCACTTCTTGAACAAACCTTGGATACATATAAAAACGCTTTTTGGATTCCAGGTTTGCTACAAGATCATTGAAAATCATTTGAGAAAAATTAAACTTCCTGTTAGTGGCTAAGCAGACTAGAGCATAAGCAATAGTACTGCTGAACTCACTCCATCCAGTAGTTTTCTTTGAAATACAATGCATTAGGGTATGAACAAAGAATCTCCATTGAGTAAAAAACTTTGACTTGTAGAATTTAAAAACTCCAATGGGACCTTCATACCCCATTCTTTGTAAAGTAGAGAAGAGTTCTTCATTGGGAATAGAAGATATACCTGAGGCATCATCTAGTCGAAGAGTGATGCGAAGAAGTTCTTCTGAAACTTTCAAGGGTTTGTCACATACCCTTGTTTGGATGACTTTCTGCCCATCTTCAGATTCCACGGTGGCATTGGCCCAGAATTGCGTCTGATGCTCGATGTATATTGTTGGATTCACCGTTAGGGCATATGAAATATGAGTGGACTTGAGAAAATCCACAATTTCATGAAATCCGTCGGCCTGCTTCGGCTTCTGAAGCATTGCAATCTCATTATGCTCGTCGACAAACTCCATAATCGTTGTGCTTCCTGAGGATTTGTAAAGAAAACACAGAGATTCTAGGGAGACTAGGTTAGAACGAGAGAGAAGAAGTTAATGCGAAGAGACGTTATGAACTTTGGCGGGCAAACATGGGTATTTATAGCAGTATTTGCCCTAGATTATCAAAAGCAGTATTAACGACATAAGCAGTATTAACGACTGAGCAGTATTAACTACACAAGCAGTATTAACTGCTGAGCAGTATTAACTACACAAGCAGTATTAACTGCACAAGCAGTATTAACTGCTGAGCAGTATTAACTACACACGCAGTATTAACTGTGCATTAGCAGTATTAACTACTGAGCAGTATTAACTGCAAAGCAGTATTAACTACAAAGCAGTATTAACCACACCTGCAGTATTAACTACAAAGCAGTATTAACTGCAAGGGCAGTATTAACTACACAAGCAGTATTAACTGCAAGGGCAGTATTAACTACTTAGCAGTATTAACTACTAGAACACTGGCAGTAGTAACTCTGCACTAGCAGTAGTAACTCTGCACTGGCAGTAGTAACTCTGCACTAGCAGTAGTAACGCTGCACAGGCAGTAGTAACTACACTTACACTTTTCTGCACTTGGTAATCTGAGGGAAACAGAGGATCCTGAGAAAGAGAGTTAGTAGCACCAAATATATGAAGAAATACAGGTATAAAAACAGAAAGTCATGAATTTATTCTAGGTTGATCATGCCCACACTTGTTACCAAAAAGGTGAATCTACCCACATCAAAAGCTTTTGTGAATAGATCAGCAAACTGGTCGTAGCACCAAATATATGAAGAAATACAGGTATAAAAACAGAAAGTCATGAATTTATTCTAGGTTGATCATGCCCACACTTGTTACCAAAAAGGTGAATCTACCCACATCAAAAGCTTTTGTGAATAGATCAGCAAACTGGTCATTTGTATGAACTTTAGCAACCTGAATTAATTTCTTTTCATTGCAATCTCTTATAAAGTGATACCTTATCTCTATATGCTTTGTTTTTGAGTGTTTGACTGGATTATTAACAATGCTAATAGCACTGTTGTTATCAATGAAGATTGGAGTGTGAAGAAATGTTACCCCATAGTCCAACATCTGATTCTGAATCCATAGAACCTGAGAGCAGCAGCTTGCAGCAGCTATGTACTCAGCCTCTGTGGTAGATAAGGACACTGTGGTTTGTTTCTTACACTGCCAAGATACTAGTCTTGTACCCAAAAACTGACATCCACCTGAAGTAGACTTCCTATCCATGTTAGCTCCACCCAAGTCACTATCTGAGTATGCAAGCAAGTCAAAATATGATTCATAAGGATACCAGAGACCTAGTCTAGGTTGCCCTCTTAGGTATCTGAAAATTCTCTTGACTGCATGAAGATGAGATTGCTTTGGTGTAACTTGAAATCTGGCACAAACACAGACTGAAAACATAATATCTGGTCTAGAGGCTGTGAGATACATGAGAGATCCAATCATTGATCTGTAATGATGGACATCCACATCTTCCCCCTCAAGATCAGCAGTGAGCTGTTTGTGTGTCTCCATAGGTGTGCTTGCTGGCTTTGAGTCTGATAAACCAAACTTGTCCAGGATGTCTTTCACATACTTGGATTGGCTAATAAAAATCCCATCTTTCCTTTGTTTTACCTGAAGCCCAAGAAAGAAAGTAAGTTCTCCCATGGAACTCATCTTGAAGCTTTTGTGCATTAACTCCTCAAACTCTTTACACATTTGATCATTGGTGGATCCAAAGATGATGTCATCCACATAGATCTGAACAAGTAATGTGTCTTTCTTTCTCCTCTTGATAAACAGGGTTTTGTCAATTACTCCTCTTTCAAAGTCATTTTTCAAGAGATAGGTAGACAGGGTGTCATACCATGCTCTTGGGGCTTGATGCAAACCATAAAGAGCCTTCTTCAACTTGTATACTCTGTCAGGGTGCAATGGATTCTCAAATCCAGGGGGTTGACAGACATATACTTCTTCCTCAATACTTCCATACAGAAATGCACTTTTGACATCCATTTGGTACACTTTGAACTTCATGTATGAGGCATAGGCTAGAAATAACCTGATTGCTTCAATCCTTGCCACAGGAGCAAAGACTTCCTCATAATCTATTCCTTCTTCCTGAGTGTACCCTTGTGCAACCAGTCTAGCTTTGTTTCTGATCACAATCCCTCTGTCATCCTTCTTGTTCCTGAAAATCCACTTGGTGCCAATTGCTCTATGACCTTTTGGAAGGTCTACCAAGTCCCAAACATCCTGTAATTTGAACTGTAGCAGCTCCTCTTGCATTGCCTCTATCCAGCTTGGGTCTTTCATAGCATCATAAGCCTTTTTGGGCTCAATCTGGGATAGAAAGCAAGTAAGAACAATATTAACTGTATTTTGCTGCTCTTGCAACTCTTGGAGTCTGCTTTGCTTTCTAGTCATCATGGGAGATGCAATATCTCCAATCACCAACTCAGGAGGATGATTTTTCTGAGTTCTTGTTGGATGACCAGCTTCCTCTTGTATGTTCTCATCCAGATTTGACTCATTTAATTCTGGATTTGTTTCTGCTTCTTCAGTCACCTCAGATTCTCTGGAATTTGGACCTGAAGACTGATTTTCCTCTGCTCTCCTCTCTTCTTCATTCTGAATAGGTTCAGCCTCCTCTTGTTGTTCACAGAATTCAACAGGATCAATGGAAGGGAGTGGAAATATCACAGATTGAATTCTGTGTTCTGATGTTGGTGTATCCCTTTGTCCTGCATATACATCACTACTGAAACCCAAAGAATTAGTGAGTGAATCAATGTCAAATAGCCAATTAGGACCTGAACCAATAGGATTTGGTGTGTTCTCATTGCATTTGACATTGTCACTTTCTTCAATTATTCTAGAAGAGGTATTAAAAACTCTGTAGGCCTTACTCTGAGATGAATACCCAACAAGAAAACCATCATCTTCTTTGCTATCAAACTTACCTAAGTGAGATTTGGTATTGAAAATAGTACAAGGACATCCAAATGGTTTGAAAAATCCAATATATGGTTTCTTTTTATGGAAAAGCTCATAAGGTGTCTTGTTTTTAGGCTTTACAACTAAAACTCTGTTTTGAACATAGCAGGCAGTATTAACTGCTTCTGCCCAAAAAGTAATTGGTAACTTTGAATCAGCTAACAGAGATCTAGCAGCCTCAATCAGTGTCCTATTCCTTCTCTCAGCAACACCATTTTGTTGTGGAGTCCTAGGAGCACTGTATTGTCTCTCAATTCCTTTTTCTTCACAAAAGGTGTTTAGATCAAAAATTTTAAACTCAGTTCCATTATCTGATCTAATGACTTTCACTCTTTTATTTGATTGGTTTTCAATTTTGAGAATAAAAGATTTGATCAGTCCACTTGTCTCATCTTTAGTTCTCAGAAAATATACCCAAGTAAATCTAGAATAATCATCAACAATAACTAAGCAGTATGATTTCTTGCCAATACTCATCACATTAGTAGGACCAAACAGATCCATATGTAACAGTTGAAGAGGATTTGAGATAGTGTTTATCTCTTTGGTCTTATGCGAAGTTTTGTGTTGTTTGCCTTTGAGACAAGCAACACAATGATCATCACATGAATAGACTTTGGATGGCAAACCCCTTACAAGGTTATTCTTAACAAGTTTATTCATTGTTTTAAAGTTCATGTGACACATCCTTCTGTGCCAAAGTGATGATTCATCCAAAGAAGCTTTTGAAACTAAACAATTTAGGGATGAATCAGATGACACACTTTCCAAATCTAAACAATATACATTATCCTTCCTAGGAGTTCTCAGAAGTATCATGTTTTCATCAACCACTTTGTATCCAGGAGCAAGGATAATACATTCAGAATCAGTAAACAATATGCTATGCTTCTTGTCACAAACCTGTGATACACTTAACAGGTTGTATCTCAATTGCTCAACATAGTACACATCTTCAAAGGTCATCTTACCTCTTGAAACATCACCCTTACCACTTATCTTTCCACCAGCAGGATTATTCCCAAATGCAACATGTCCTCCATCAATCTTTTTGAAATTTTTGAGGCAGGCCATGTTACCTGTCATGTGCCTGGAGCAACCACTATCAACATGCCAAATGCTCTTCCCCTTGAGCTGTTGGTTGCCCTGCACATTAAGATAAATCAGTTAGTTTTATTGGGAACCCAAGCCGAAGTGGTCTTGGGTCTCCCTTGCTCATCAAAGTACTTGCACTTGGTTTTGATGAGATTTTCAACCTTAGGTACTGCAGTACTGGAGTACTTTGTCAATATGATTGGTTTAGCAGCACTAGAAGCAGTATTAACCTCAGAAGTACTAACAGTGCTAGCAGTACTAACACTGGGAGCAACAGTATCGTTAGCAGCACTATCAGTACTAGCAGCAGTATCAACAGTACTAACAGAGTTAGCAGTATTAACAGAGTTAACACTGCTAGAAGCAGTATTAACAGAGTTAACACTGCTAGAAGAAGTATTAACAGAGTTAACACTGCTAGCAGCAGTATTATCTGAATAGGAAGTGCTAACAGTGTTAGCAGCACTAATACTGCTAACAGCACTAACTTTTGAAGAATTACTAGCAGTATTAACACTGCTAGCAGCACTAACTCTTGAAGAAGTACTAACAGTGTTAGCAGTACTAACACTGCTAGCAGCAGTAACTTTTGAAGAATTACTAGCAGTATTAACACTGCTAGCAGCACTAACTCTTGAAGAAGTACTAACAGTGTTAGCAGTACTAACACTGCTAGCAGCAGTATTATTTTTAGTGCCTTTTGTAACCCACATTGTAACACATTCCTTTTCAGGCTTTTTCTTCATGTGGCTTTTTGGTTCAGATTGTTTCTTAGCCACATTTGTTCTTGTAGGCTTCCTATAGCCAGAAGGTTTTTGATAACTTCTTTGAAAACTTCTCTTTTGGTTAATAGGATTGAAGAAACAGTATTTGGCAAGATGATTCAGTTTGCCACAAATAAAGCAAAGTTTTGGTCTGTTAATCTTTTGCAGATCAACTCCTTGCCTTAGTGCCCATTGGTTATTCCAGTTCCTTTGATTTCCCCTCTTATTATCATGTTTTTGGGGCTGATACTCTTGAGATTTCCTGCAAGAACACTGTTCACAAGCATTAGAGTTCACACCAGTGGTCTGTGTATAATGAACTCCCTTTCCCTTGTCAGTCCTTTTTATCTCATTGTTTTTGACACATGGACTTTCACATTCCTCATCAGATCCTACTTTGTCAGTCTCATCCTCAACAACTACTTCATCTAATGGATCTACTTCAGTGGCTCCTTTAGGTAAGTCCTTCCTATCCTTGGTTTCTAATAGGTCTGACTTAGGAGGGATGTAGTTGTTGTTGTAGGGTGGGGGAGTGGCATTATACCCTAGGCCTGTTTTCATCTTACCATGGACTTGAGCATTGATTATTGTGTCCATGGCTTTAGAAGCTTTTGAAAACTTTTCAACATCAGCTGTAACTTTCTTAAGTTCTTCTTTTAATTTTTCACACTCTTCCCTAGACTCTTTCAGTTGGAACTCCAGACCACCTTTTTCCCACTTCCAGTAGTTAGTATCATATGAGTGTTGAAGTTCATTGGCTTGAAAGGCCCTAATCTGTTCTTCAAACCTCTCAACAATCAACACATAGTCTCTTCTATCCTTTTCTAATCTTTTAAGATCATCACACATACCCTGGTTGTGATCTCTATACCTTTTAACAGTATCTATACAAGCTTGAGTACAGAGATTAGATTTTACCTCAGTGGGAAGATCTGAAACTTCAGCCATAAGTGCTTGATTTTGGATGGCTTCTTCTGCTTGGTCACTCCAGTCAAATCCCATTCCTTGTTGAGAAACAAGAGCTTGAATGGAGCTTCTGTTTTGATTGGAACTTCCAACCTGAGTTTGTTGATGGCTGTTGTAAGATGTTCCTCCTCTGCATTCCCTGGCAAAGTGTCCCATCTTGTGACACTTGTAGCATTCAACTTTGGATTTGTCAAATCCAGCACCATCCTCTCTTCTTTGGGAAAAATTGTTTCTCCCTGTTCTCTTAATGAATCTCTTCACTCTCATAGACAGCATAGCCATCTGCCACTTTATATCCATCTCTTCAAGATCATCAGCATTAACCTGTTCTAAATCATCATTAATCAAAGAGGAATTTATATGACTGGAAAAGAAAGCTTCTAGTACTGTATCTTTGGACTTTTCCTGATTGACTGAACCAGCAGCACTAACTGAACCAGCAGTACTAACTGATTCATGGTTAGCAGTAGAATCAGGTGATGCTGAAAGAAGTGCAGCATTATGAACATATCCAGAGGGCTTCTTTTTGGCTTCAACCTCTGATTCAAATACTCTAAGATCATTGTACAGATCATCAAGTTCCTTATCTTCCAGTTGATCATTCTGTCTGAAGGACACATTGTACATTGTCCATTCTTCACCCAATGATCTTAAGAACTTCCTGTTGACATCATCAGCCTCCATCTTGACTCCTACAGTGGCTAATTCTCCAATCAGCTTATTAAATCTATCAAACGTTTGAGTCATGGACTCATTCTTGGTAGAAGTAAAGTTTTCATACTGCTGCTTGAGAATTGCCTTTTGATTTCTCTTTGTGCTTTTGGTGCCAGTAAATCTTTTCTCCAAAGCATTCCACAGAATCTGAGCATCAGTGCAGTGATGGAATTGATGCTGATACTCATTGGGAATAGCCAAAAGCAGGGTGCTTAAGGCCTTCATCTCTGTCTGTCTGACTTTCCTCTCTGCATCAGTCTTAGGAGGAGGTCTTTTGCCATCTGGTCCAGTTCTTCCTTCAGCACATGGACCATTCTCAATGATATCCCAGATGGAATAATCAGTAAGCAGAATGTACTGCTTGATTCTAATTTTCCACATGTCAAATTCATTGGGTCTGAGCATGGGAACTTTAGATACAAGAGTACTGTTTGATTCAAAAGAATTTTCCATAATGACTGTAGAATTCTAAGAAACACTTGCTCTGATACCACTTGTCAGGATCGAATCTTAACAAGACAATAAACACTTAGAATTCAGAATTAAAGAATCTGCGGAAAAGAACTTTAATTCTCACAATCAAGAACAATGTAACAGAAAATTCTCCACTTTGTATATTCACTGTTTCGAATCACAATATTACAACCAAACCTCAATCTTGTTGAACAGGCTCAACAAGACGACTTCTACTTCTCTAGAAATAGGGTTCTTACACCTTGAGGTTAAATCTCTCTGAAAACAATATCGAATTCTATTTCACACGTATATTAACTCATCTATCATGTATATTCTAATAGCTATCTATCAATACTATTTATACAAGAATAATTACAAGATAACTATCAAAAAGTAACTTGATCTTCTAAATCTTCGTTAAACATATCTTGATCAATTCCTTCTTTGTCTCCAAAAGTATCGCATACCAATCTTAACAAACTCAGCAGTATTAATCTTCATTCTTCATGAGCAGTACTAACAATCTCCAGCAGTATTAACTTTGTACCAGCAGTAGTAACCTTGACTTGCAGTAGTAACTTTGACAAGCAGCACTAACCTCACATAAGCAACATTAATAATATTCCAGTAGTATTAACTTTGTTCAGGCACCATTAACCATGTACCAGCAGTAGTAACTTTGTTCTGGCAGCACTAACATTGAACTAGCAGTACTAACCTTGAACTGGCAGTAGTAATGTTGTTCTGGCAGTACTAACCATACTTAGCATATCTTCAGTTCCCAACAAATTATGACTCACGAGTTCTCATTTAGCTCAACACAAACATTCTAGCTAGCTCTTTACGATCCGAGCCCTTTCATAGATACGACACATTTTCTTACTGACCGATATAGTCTACACTCACTCCGTTTGTGCTACACACCTTATCCTTCTATGGACCCTCCACACCTCGTAAGTAGAATGCTTATTCAACAAAAGCGGTCTCTCACTAACTTAGCACCCCCACAAGGTGTTCTATCAACTTTCGTTCTTCTGGTTCAAGCCTTCGGCCTTAACCATCTTGCACGGTGCCGACTTCAGCATCAATAGTCAACATGCAACTACTTTCCTAACCTATTCTTTAACATGGGTTCTCTTACGGAACCTAATCCTACCAATATATCATAATCAACCTAAAAACCCGTCGCCCTTATTTCAAAAATTACTTATGTAACATCAACATTACAAGCTCACCTCGAGACTTATATTCCCACGCCATAGACATTTCATTCTTCCTCACCACACTACTCATAACGAGTTGCTAAAACCATCACCTTGAAGGCTTCAAGTCCTTCCTCCAGACACAACCGTCTCTTGACAACCATACTTCCAGTTACCGAACAAGGGTGCAAACCCTCCTACAACCAATACTATAATCCACTTCTGACTCTACCATTGTTCACCTTTCCTCTTGAACACAAATACTAAAGCTACAACATTCTTTCCTGAATTGTCCGACGCTTTTCCACTCTCGAAGTTCTTCCTTAGCTTAACATGTAATACTCTATGACCTAGTGAGTTCGTAGCCTTCATGCATGACGACGCGGTAAATAAATCATTTCGTACATTTTATCTTTTTTTTTAAAATTAACAACATTTGGAAACAATTTGGGTACGCATGACCCCATTACTATTATAACTTCACTGCCCTGCACAACGATTCAAGAACCGCTTGCATGCATCTTCCCGTGAACCTCACTCTTGCTCAATCCGAACGATGTTATTACGACAGTAATATATTGCATGAAAATCTTTTCATATGACACAATTCTAAAAGAATTACCGACACAAAGTAAACCAGTCGGTTCTCACACTCATTTGTATGATATCAATAGGTCAAGAAGCATTTTGGTTATAATGAATTGCAGGTAACCATTTTCTTGACCTTTTGCAACAAATTTGACTTATCATGAAAAGAGTGGGATATTTTGCAAATCGTTAAGCTCAAAATTTCAATGTGCAATGTGAATGAAATAACCTTTTTCTTTAAACATACGCGTGCACATTCTGACTCATTTTCGATTAAAATTGATATTTACACATTTGACTTAAATCAAGAAAATTTCATGTTACACATAAGAACGCTACGCATGAGACTCTACTTACAGTTGAAGGCTACTCACTCTAACAAGGTCAACCGTTTTACTTACGCAACTTATCCTTGACACTCCACCTACGACCAATGGTCGCCCTCTCGGTCATGCAATAACTTGCTGAACACGCTTTCTACGTCTCACTTACTCGACCCCTTTCATACTATTTCGTTTTGATCAACTATCTCACTTTCCACTTCTACATGCTTTCATTTCACTATAGGTATCTTATTTCATTTACCCTGCCATTGAAAAGCTCGACTACGAAGTCAGGGGTCCATTGACACTTTCACGATTTCGACACTGTCCTTCCTTACCATCCTGACTGATCTATCTCATGATTTCTAGAACTGGGACTCTCCCGAAACATGAGTCTTACTCAAACTCAAACATTCATCCTCTCCGAATTCACGAAGAGCTACCTCTAGACAACTCATAACACTCTATACAATATTTCTTCTCTATGATGTATACATACATCACATCATAAGTGACTTCTCATGAAACTTCCCCAACAAGGGGTCTCAATCTACCCCTCAGGGATCTTGCTGACATTCTAAAGTACTGGAACACGACATAAACACTAGCTTCTGACTACCACTTCGGAATAATAAGGCAGGTTAAGCACATACATGTTCCTGTAAGTTTGCAATTATACTGCCCAGGTGGAATCTCAAACTTACCTTACATGACAGTCCGCAGTACCTTATTAGTCCTATCTCTATAATAGTGTCCTCCTAACGCATTTCCTGTATCTACAATAGTGCCCTCCTAACGCATTTCCTGATTCTCAGTTGGGATTTCTACTCCCAAGTTTAAGTTTAGGCCCGTCCGATCACCTAAATCCCTTAAACTATGGCTCTGATACCATTTGTAACATCCCAAAACACAACAGGACATACATATCATTAAATCATAACATTTACAAATCTGGGTCCCGAAATCTCGTTACATCATTCATAAACTAAGGTTGGCAGAAACAACCTATACACAACTGAGAATAATCTAACTTTTACAAGAGGCACTTGCACTGTCTCTAGCTGCATCTGTACTCTATCTTGTTCTTACTCATTTACCTGAGCCTCTTATTAATCGCTTACCTGAAAAGGTTTTAGTTTTGAAAAGCGAAGGTTAGACCATGAGGTCTAGTGAGTTCCCTCCATAATCGGTGTACATCATCATTACAAAATCATTTTTATAAAACAGTTCACATTCTTCACATAAACATCATTCATGGTGCTGCACAGTGTAATGGATCTCATAAACATTCCACGATCGGGCCCCAACAGACTCCCCTCTCGCCCGAGTAGGAATGAAACGAATTCCCTCCAACAAGTTCATCACATATCCGAGTAGGAAGGAAATGAATTCCCTCCTACAAGCTTCTCCCAATAGCCCAAGGGATCATCGGATCCCGAGGTCTTCAGATCACACTGTGCAGACCGACTCCACATATATACACATAGCTCATCATGATCATAAAACATGAAATTCGTAAAACACTTTACAAGTCGTTTCATCTTGCTGAATAATCTTTTCAGTAGGACATACTTTTCATGGGAAAACGTTCGTAAAAGCTTGTAACTAAATCATGTTCATAAACATGCCCTGATCAGTAAAATATTAACTTTCATTCACTTAAAAATCATGTAAAATAACAGGACATTTCCACGTAATCACTTTCTTTGGAAAACACGTAAGATCACGTATTTTAGTTAGAAAAACTCACGTGATGCGCTTAATATCTTTTCTTACTTCGCTTCTAGCTTTCAATCGGTCTACCTGAAGAATAGACGAGATATAAACTACTCAGATGCCTAACCAACAGTCCAGACACCACTCGGATTCGACTTACCGGACATCTGCCACTTTTCGGGTAACCCTTTACCAGACAACTACTTACCGGACAACCTTACTTACCGGACACTACTTACCGGACACTACTTACCGGACATCTGCCACTTTCTCGGTAACCCTTTACCGGACAACTACTTAGCGGACAACATCTCATCCGGATAGCCTTCTTATCCGGACAGTTTCCTCATCCGGAAACCTTTAAATTGGACAACGTGTCCGGACGCCCACAGGGCTTTCCGGACGCCGACTCAGAACCCTATTTGGGCCAAAAATCGCAGATAAACTCTTAACCCCATAAAGCTTAGATTAACAATAATATTCTGAATACTAAACTTTATTAGTACTGAACTCTTAGCTGCCAAAAACGCATTTGAGGCACCTAAATTCTTCCATAGAGCCTCAAACTCAACTTTTAAACAAAAACCCCAAATACCTAGCTTAGCAACATTTTCACAGATTAGAGATGAAGAAGAGATTACCTGATTGTTTGAGGATGAAGAAGACTCTCCTATTCTCCCAACTAACTAGGAAATTCTTTCTTCTTTCTTGCTCTATCTCTCTTTCTTCCTTCTTGCTCTTTCTCTCTTTCTTCCTTCTTGTTCTTTCTCCCTTCTTTCTATTTCAGTTGCACCCCACCAACATGATTGCCAAAACTAGGGTTTTGTGCCAATCATTGGGTTTTTATACCCTATTCTTAATTTACCAAATAGCCCCTCAACTTCCATCTTTATACACTTAGGCCACAAAACTTTCTTATTTCGAATTTCTACCACAAATTCTAATTACCAACTAAAATGAAATCTCGGTTATTACATGCAAAAATAGGGTAAGCTAAATTAAGCCAACCACATGAATTTACACAAAAGCATCCATCCCTCCTTTCTTATAACCACTTCCTACTTCAAAACTTTCACGTTTTCACCAATGTGGGATGATAAAACTCAACCACATTTCAATGTTTGTAGAATACTCAACTCTAATGATGTCATGTCATTCTTGGTGGTTTCTCCTTGGTTTCTCTAATAATTTTTTCCTAATAATTTTTTCCATTTGCTTAGTTTTGATCCAACCATGGTTATATATATTAATGTCGATATTGATATATTGATTGATTGAGTATTGTAAAATGAGTAAACTTTATATATATATATATATATATATATATATATATAGAGAGAGAGAGAGAGAGAGAGAGAGAGAAAGAGAGAGACAGATAGAGAGATCTTTTTTGCAAAAATAAGGTAGGTTAAATTGAGTCAACCGTAATAGTTGACACAAAAACATTTATCCCTGATTCCCTCCTTTCTTATACAAACATCATATTTCAAAACTTGTATCTTCTCAATAATGTCTGACGATGCAAAAATAAGGTAACCTAAATTGAGCTGACCAAATGAATTAACACGAAAGCATACATCCTCTTTTTCTTATAGCCATTCATATTTCAAAACTTTTATATTTTCACCAATGTAGGATGCTAAAACTCAATTACATTTTACTGTTTGTTGAATACTCAACTCTCATCATGGCACCTCATTCACCTTGGTTGTTCCTTTAATATATATATATATATATATATATATACATAAAAGGGATAGTGAAAAGCAACCAACCCAAAACTTAAGATGGTTAGCCAAAATTAGCCAACCATATGAGTACATATAGTGGGTCAACTAAAATAAGTTAACCCATGAGTTTTCACAAAGACTTTCCCTCCTCCTAATAAATACCCACATCATTCTTTCATTCTATCATCTTCCCACCAATGTGGGATAACCAAAATGCACCAAATTGCAAGATTTGATGAATACTCAAATGTCATTGTGCCACCTCATTCTTGGTGGTTTTCTCTTTAATATATATATTGATATATTGATATAGATTCCTCTTTCCACACCAAACCCTTATTCCTATAAAAGAAGTCCTACATTAGTAAGAAGGATTTAAAGAGAAATAAGATTTTTTTTATCATTTTATAGGAATAAGGGTTTGGTGTGCAAAGAGGAATGTGCATGTGTGTGTGTGTGTGAGAGAGAGAGAGAGATGGAGTAGAAAAACTTACAGGTTCCGTAAAGTTTTTAAATGATTAAGCTTTTAAATAATGTATATTATGCATATATTATATATACACTATTTATATTATTATATATACAGAATGGTTCAAACGAGAACACATCCATTCTAAAAAGTATGAAAATGTCATTTTACTATATTCAGTCACAAGTGATAGTGTTAAAAGGTAAGAACACTATTTCCAATCTTGTCATTTACTAATTTATGGTATTGTAATGTTTCAGATACACGAGGGGGTTATTTGTAGAAAGGATGAAAGTTGGTTTAAAGCTGGATGTTGATTCTGGAAGTACAAGGGTGGTGCTTCACATTCTTGTGAAGATGAAGGGTAGCGGAGTACTAGTTCAGAAGTTGAGGGTCTAAATTGAGAATTTGTTGCATAGTATATAAATGTTTGTATTAGGGTTTTTTAGTCATTCATTCATTTCATTTTCTTTTCTTTATCTCAGCCGATTCTCTTACTTTCTCTCTCTCTAGAAATTAGTTTGTAGACTGTTCTAGATTTAGGGTTTGTATCTTTGTGTTTTGAATATATGAAATAGTTGTTTAAGTTTTGTTATGAGATTTGTTGATGTAATCATTTGTACATGGTATCAGAGCCCTCTTCTCGATCTGTTCTTCAATCTTGAAGAACCACATCAACAAATCCTTTCATCTTCTTCTGTTCGGTGAGTTCGCTCATCTTGTTCATTTTTCCGTGGTTTAAGAAAAGAAATTAATATCTTCGATCTAAGGCGATTTGCTCAGATCTATGGTTGTTTTCAACTATCACTTCTGTTGATTTTTTCAAAACGGTTTTCAAAACGATCGTGCAGATTTAGTTCTTATTTTACTGAGTTGCTTAAAAATCGATTTCATTTTTTTGTTTAGTTTTTCGATTAATCTGAAGTAGTTCGGCTATTTTGTTGTTCATTTCTCACTCTAAATGAGAAGATTATATCTGGATAGATTTAAATCTTCTCATTAAGAGTTGTTTGACTATCACAGTAACATGCTCTTATCCTCCTTCTGGATCTGAACATTTCTGTTGATCATAAAGTGTTTTTCATGTTTGTTCTAATTGTGTGTGATTAGTGCATTCCTTTTATTGCTATCTCGTACGTTTCTTCTTAGATCCGTATGAGATCTGTCTAGATCTGTTGTTCTTATTGCTATCTCGTACGTTTCTTCTTAGATCCGTATGAGATCTGTCTAGATCTATTGTTCTTATTCAGTTTGTTTCCCTTTCTATTATCATATCTTGTATGGCTTACCTACAGATCTACTTCTATCCAGCTAGATTCGTATGATCTATTTGTAGATCCACTCATATCTGGTTAGTTCAGTTGTAATATCTCACTGCATGTACATAATCAGCTGATGATCTGAGGTATTTCTCTCGTGAAGCTAGATCTAATATTGTTTAGATCTGTCTTGTGAGTATCTTTGGTTTCTTGTTTGTTAAGCTCCAGATCTGGTTAGGGCACCAGATAAGTTGAGGTGTGTTTGGAGTAATTTTTTCTCCACTCACTGTTTGGGCCTTTTCTCTTCTGGTGTTTTGTGTTGTTTGTTCAGGTATAGTTCCTAGTCTCTATTTCAGAGACGTGTTTTGTTTACGTTCCGCTGTGCTCTTCTAACAAGAACATCTGTAAGTTGTTCCTGTTGTTATTCTCTATTGTTGCTGACTGCACTGTAAGTTCTCTCTTCCTTATTCACTTGTGTGATCTTATCTCCTCTCATTTCTTCTTGGTAGCTAGGAGATTGACTTGACCTACCACTTCGAGTGGCAAGGAATCCTGTCGCGTGGTCTCCTAGGTTTTACCTTGTGTGATTTGTTATCTTGCCGCTATCATGACCGTTGGAGTGGGAGAGGGGTCCAAAAATCAAGTAGAGCAATCTCTGATTGCTAAACTTGATTTTGGAGACCCACTTTATCTCCATCCAAGTGATACTTCGGGCGTCCCTATTATGAGTATAAAGTTAAGTGGTACTGAGAATTATAAAGTGTGGTCGTGTGCTATGATTTTGGCTTTAGAAACCAAAAATAAATTGGGTTTCATAAATGGTTCTGTATCTCGTCCTACTGATAATGAGACTTTAGGTAAACAGTGGGACAGATGCAATACGGTGGTGTTATCTTGGATTCTTAGTTCTAATTCTGATGAATTGTTTGTGAGTCAAGTTTTTTCAAGGGTTGCTTCTGAAGTTTGGGATGAACTTAAAGAGACTTATGATAAAATAGAGGGATCTGTGACTTTCAACTTACATCAGAAAATAAATTCCTTAAATCAAAATGGTGCACCTGTTTCTGAATACTATCACAAACTCAATTCTCTTTGGAAACAATTTGATGCCTTAATAAAGTTAACTGCATGTTCATGTAATGCAACTCACGATTTTTCAAAACATACTCAACTGTTGAAACTGATGCAGTTTTTAACGGGTCTAGATAACATGTACGTTAATGTGAGAAGTAACATTTTAATGAATGATCCTCTTCCCTCGGTTAAAACTGCCTTCTCCTTGGTATCAAGAAAAGAGTCACATCGTGGTGTGACTCGTACATCTTCTGATACCAAGGCTCAGACATCTTCCTTTTTTTGGGAAAACGTCTAACAATAATAAAAGGCAAACAGGAAAACCTAATTTGTAATGTAAACATTGTGGTTTAAATGGTCACACTATTGAGCGATGTTTCAAATTAATTGGTTTCCCAAAAGATTTTTAGTTTACTAAAAGTAAAACCAATCAACCTGTCAAGTCTTTTAATAGCAATGCAAACACTGTGGATGGTACTGGTCATGGTCCTTTTAACTCCTCCTCCCTCACTGAAGAGCAAATCAACAAACTGTTGTCGCTCATTGATCAGAAACAGACTGATGGTCTTGCCGTCAATATGGCTGGTATGTTTTCTGGTATGTCAAGTATTTCCAAATTATCTTCAAATTTGAACAAGTATGGTTGGATTATTGATTCTGGTGCTAACCAGTACATGACCTCTTCTGTTTCCTGTTTAGACAATGTAGTTGATATTTCTGATCTTAATTTGAAAGTAACTCAACCAAATGGTGATGAAGCTATCATTAATAAGATTGGAAATTTTAAACTAAATGATGAAGTTACATTGTTTGATGTGCTTGTTATCCCTGATTTCCATGTGAATTTATTATCTGTGCATAAAATTGCTAGAGATAATAAAATTTTTGTTAGGTTTAATGAGTGTAAGAGGGTGTTTGTTTTTAAAAATCAGGACTTAAAAGTCTCTTATCACTTTTTCTGACCCAGGACTTTCCTGCAATGAAAGTTGTGGGGACTGGTAGTGAAAGAGGAGGTTTGTACTTATTTAATCAAGTTAATCAAAATGATGTGGTTGGTTCTAGGAATTTTAGTAATAATATCAATAATTCAAATATGTCAATATATTGTAATGTCTCACGTCAACTTTGGCACAGTCGCTTAGGGCATCCTGTTGATCAAGTGTTAACTGCGTTGAAAAATAAATTGAATCTAAGTGATGGTACTATGTCAGTTCCTTGTGAGGTATGTCATAAAGCTAAATAAGCTAGAGACAAATTTAACCTTAGTGAACATAAAACCACCAACTTAGGGGACTTAGTTCATATTGACTTGTAGGGTCCTTATCGTGTGTCTAGTAGAGAGGGTTATCGTTATTTTTTAACAGTGGTGGATGACTTTACTCGTTCTGTGTGGGTTTACTTATTGAAAAATAAAGATGAAGTTTTTGATAGTATTGTTGGATTTTACAGTTTACTCCTAAATCAATTTGGCAAGTCTGTAACGGTGTTCAGAAGTGATAATGGTACTGAATTTGTTAATAATAGGTTAGTAGAATTTTTTAAAGTTAATGGTATTGTTCATCAAACTACTTGCGTATATACTCCCCAACAAAATGGGGTAGTAGAACGCAAGCATAGGCACTTGTTAAACGTTGCTAGAGCTTTAATGTTCCAAGGGGACATTCCATTGAGTATGTGGAGTGAGTGTATACTTACAGCCACATACATTATAAACAGAACTCCGTCTTATGTCTTGAATGGAAAGTGTCCTTACAAACTTGTGTTTGGATTTGCATCTGTGCTTTCTCATTTAAGAAATTTTGGGTGTCTCTGTTTGTAACACCCCGATTTCTGGTAGGTATCGATCTTTGGTGATAAATATGAAAAATAGAATTTTGCAATAAGTTCTAGATTTTATAGTCTTGTTGGATGGAGAATTCAAATACGAATCCGACGGTCCTTTCTGGAGCGAAAACGGAGCTAAAACGAAGAAGTTATGGCCAAAACAGTTTCGGTACCCCTGAGCTACTATGACCAGCGACTATGACCAGTGTCAAAGTCGCTGTCATAGTCGCGGACGGGTACCTGGTTGCTGTCAAATGAGATTTTTCAAGCTTTTCTCTCATTTCTCACCTCCCAATCTACCCCTTTCTCTCCCAAACTATCTCCCACCCTCTCATATGAATCCTAAGTGATTTTAGGGCATTTTCTTCGGGTATCAAAGTGTTCTTTCATCATCAAACTAAGAAGTGGATGCTAAGATCAATAGTTCATCTTCTCCATCTACATCTTCAAGCTTCATCTCCATTTTCTTGGGATTCTAGAGTTTTGAGGTTTTACTCAAGATCCATAGGGTAAGTTCATCTTATTCTTTTCTAAATCCTTATTTGAGTTATAAATACTCTATTTATGACTTCCTAGTGTTTCATTTCTTCAATCTTCGGTTTGGATGATTTTGTGAAAGTTAGGTCAAAATTAGGGTTTTGGTATAAATAGAGATTTTGATGTAAGATGTTTGCGGAACGATTCTAAATGGTTGCATATGGATATTTATGGTTGGAAACTTGTGAATCTAGGTTTTTGGAAGGTTTGGCTTGAAGATTCAAGTTTCTTCATGAGAGCTTAAATGGGGGGAAAATCTAGATTTAGCCTAAATCTAGCAAGGTGAATTCAAGTTGCTTTGTGAAAACTTTGTACATGCCAAAAATGTTATTTTTCCAAGTACTTATGTGTTTTACATGAAAAGTATCAATTGTTGGGTTAGTTGATGAGTTTAACTTTTTTGAAGTGTTACCTTTATAAAGTTGTAAAACACCCATATTTGGGATTTTTGGGAAATATTGATGTGTAGAATCATAGACATGTCCTTAAATGAATTATTGCTCAAATGGAATTTATTCAATGGTTTAATCATATTGAGGTAATTGATTTTATAAACCATTTGGGAAAATGCACATTTTAGTGTCATGAGTTATTTTGAGAATTACTAGGGTATGAGTCCATTTGGGGAATACCTTTGTTCTAACCATGACAAATTTTAGGTTAATGATGATTTTATGGTATATGTTTACCTAAGAAATGTTTAAATGCATTTTTATATTTTGAGGACCGTTATTTATGGGTCTAATGGGTTTTGAGCATTTTGCTCGGTTTATGACTTTAATGAGTCTTGAGGACATTTGTCCGGATTTTAACATTTGGATATGGAGCTTTGGTCGTCAGTTGCATTATTGCATTATATTTGTAGAGTACATGTTTTGGGTGCGCGTGCCATTCAAATGGAGTTGTGTACTATTAGACCTTATTAGCTATGGATCCATAAGCATTTGAGTTTTTACGTTCAATGATGAGACGCTAGTTTCTCTTATTGTAGCACGAAATAGGCATCGGGTTCCATGATAAGTAAGACGTAGGCCTATATGGTCGGGCGTCGTCCGATGGGCAGTAAGGTGTAATTCCAGATGTGCTTGGCACGGGATAGGCATCGGGTTCCATGGTAAGTAAGGTGTGGGCCTAAATGGTCGGGCAGCGTCCCATGGACAGTAAGGTGTAATCCCAAATATGCTTGTTTTGTGGATTTTGAGTGACCCAATGTATAGACCTGGAGTGGTTGAAATTGGGGGCTTCCAAGTCTCGCGGGCAATAGATCTGAAGTGATTGAGCTCAGTTTTACGAGAATAATCCACGTGTTTGTTTTGTTCCATAGTATGTGACCCACTTTTGTGTTCCGTCACGTGCAATGTAAACGGGCCTCCCGCATCACCGAAAGGTGTTGCTTTGGGTATTTGTTTTTTATCCATGTTTTTGGTGACGTATCATGTTTATATGAATTATTTTCCACGTTATGTGAGTTATGGGTTATGTTTCATCTATGTTTGGGATGTTTGGAATAATAGCGATTTATTTATGAATTCAATCGTTTTGGAAATCAAATGCTATTTCACTTTTCATGTTGGTTTTGGGATGAGTCCATTATGAGAATCGTTTTATATTAAAGCTTTCATCACGGGATTTGTGTGTGTTGGAAAATGGGTGGGTTGCACCTCAAGTAAAACCTTTTGAACTTATGATTTAAATTGCATCTCTCCCTCGTCTTATGAATTAAATAATCATGATAAAACTCTTGAACTCACTAGGCGTCAGCCTAACCCTTTTTGTTTGTCGGCATGTGCAACAGGTTACAGTTGGGATATAGTCTAGTGACACTGTGAAGAGATGAGTGCTAGTAGTGTGCACGAGAAGTGAATTGCTTGGTGAAGTCTTCCGCACGTATTTTGGGGGATTAGCAACTTGTAATTGTATTAAGTAACACCCTACTTTATTTAGTCACCTAGTATGATTTGAATTATTAATTGTGAGAGGTATTATGTTTATCTTGAGGTAATTCCAAGAATGGCTTGTAGAAGGAATTTTATTCCTTAAGTGATTATTTTTTATCGAAATTTTATTTAGTTGCTCTCCCAATTCGAGGGTGTTATACTGTTTTGCAATTAAACCTAATATTACTGATAAGTTTTCTGCACGTGCTAAAAATGTGTTTTGTTGGGATATTCAAATTCAAAGAAGGGATATAGACTTTACAGTCTAGATTCCAAGCAGATTGTAATTTCACGAGATGTGAAATTTTATGAAACTATTTTTCCATTTAAAATGAGTGCAACCAAACAGGCTTTAGATTCAAGTAATCTGAATACTTTAAACTTTTTTGATTCAATATTTCAGACTAATGAGTTCACTTCTGAAACACCCTATGATGAGATTAGGGAGAAAACTCAACTAGGGACTAATTCTAATTCTGATATTATTAGTAACTCTGATCATCTTGGTGGCCTAAATAGAGCTACCGGAGTAAATCCTGGCAGTACTACTGATTTGAACGATACTATCTTAGAAAGTAACAGGGCTGTCGAACCTGGTGGTTCTGGTAGTACTGATACTGGTCTGGCTGCCGATGATCAGTGTGGTACTGAATTTAGTCCAAGTGTTCGTCATAATGATGAAAGGTTGAGTTCCCCTGCTGAAGGTACATCTACTACTTACCTTAATGTTACCTTTACTAGAAAATCGAGTCGTCCTTCAAATTTGCCTAAACGGTTTTTTGATTATGTTGTTGAAGGAAAGGTCAAATATGGTATAGAAAAAGTTGTCAATTATTCATTTCTTAACAAAGATAATTTTTGCTTTGTTTCTACATTAAATAAGCTTATTGAACCTAATAACTTTTATGAGGCTTGTAGTGATCAAAATTGGGTAAATGCTATGAATGACGAAATGGAAGCCTTGTATAGGAATAGAACTTGGGTTTTAACTGAACTACCTCCTGGCCATAAACCTATTGGGTGTAGGTGGATATATAAAATAAAATATAAATCCACTGGTGACATTGAAAGATATAAAGCTAGGTTAGTTGCTAAGGGGTATTCTCAAAGGGAGGGATTAGATTATGAGGAAACATTTTCTCGAGTAGTTAAAATGGTTACTGTGCGTTGTGTTATTGCATTGGATGTTCAATATGATTGGCCTTTGTGTCAATTGGATGTAAATAATGCATTTTTGTATGGTGACTTAACTGAAGAAGTGTACATGTCCTTACCTCCTGGTATTTTTCTTCTAATGACAAAAGAGTTTGCAAATTGGTTAAATCTTTGTATGGTTTGAAGCAGGCTCCTAGGCAGTGGTATGAAAAACTATCATCCTGTTTGATTGAAAATGGGTTTCAACAAAGCTCAAGTGACTATTCTTTGTTTTCTAAAAGTGTAGGTTCTATTTTTCTTATTTTGTTAGTATATGTGGATGATATTATACTAACTGGAAATTGTATTAATGAAATAAACAAAGTAAAAGAACATTTAAAATCAAAATTTAAGATCAAGGATCTGGGTGAATTAAAGTTTTTTCTTGGTATAGAAATTCTTAGAAGTGAACAAGGGATTTGTATGTCACAACGTAAGTACTGTCTTGAACTTTTAAACGAATTTGGATATTTGGGAGTTAAACCAATTGGTACTCCAATGGATATGAACTTAGTGGTGACTGATTCATGTGGTTCAGATTCTAAAGATCCTCCATTAAAGGATTTTTCTGGTTTTCAAAAGTTAGTTGGTAAGTTGATTTATCTATTAGCTACAAGACCAGATATTGCCTTTACTGTTCATTGTTTGAGCCAGTTTATGCGTTCACCAAGATTATCTCATCTGAAACTAGCTCTTAGGGTGCTTCGTTATCTGAAAGCTGCACCGGGTAAAGGAGTTAATTTTTCTGTATCTTCTGATTTCAAGTTAAATGTGTTTGTCGATGCGGATTAGGACAAGTGTTTGTCCACACGTAGATCTGTAATCGGTTACTGTCTTTTTTTGGGGAATTGTATGATTTCTTGGAAGAGTAAGAAACAGACAACAATTTCTCGCTCTTTTGTAGAATCTGAGTATAGAGCAATGGCATCGGCTCTATGTGAAATAATTTGGGTACTTGGTATTTTGGAAAAATTGAAAGTAAAAGATTTACTTCCTGTAAATCTTAACTGTGATAACAAATCTGCAATCCAGATTGCAAACAATCCGGTTTTCCATGAACGTACTAAGCACATTGAAATAAACGTTCATCAAGTAAGAGGAAAATTTTCTTCAGGGTTGTTGAAAATTGTCAAAGTTCCTTCAACAGAAAATCCTGCAGATATTTTTACCAAATCCCTTGGAATAAACCAACATAATTATCTTTGCGATAAATTACATATGTTGGATTTATTTAGATGTCAAGATTGAGGGAGGGTGTTAAAAGGTAAGAACACTATTTCGAATCTTGTCATTTACTAATTTATGGTATTGTAACGTTTCAGATACATGAGGGGGTTATTTGTAGAAAGGATGAAAGTTGGTTTAAAGCTGGATGTTGATTCTGGAAGTACGTTTCACATTCTTGTGAAGATGAAGGGTAACGGAGTACTAGTTCAGAAGTTGAGGGTCTAAATTGAAAATTTGTTGCATAGTATATAAATGTTGTTTTAGGGTTTTTGAGTCATTCATTCATTTCATTTTCTTTTCTTTATCTCAGCCGATTCTCTTACTTTCTCTCTCTTTAGAAATTAGTTTGTAGACTGTTCTAGATTTAGGGTTTGTATCTTTGTGTTTTGAATATATGAAATAGTTGTTTAAGTTTTGTTATGAGATTTGTTGATGTAATCATTTGTACAGATAGTGTAGTCCAATACATGTTACCTAGGTGGCGGGCCAAGTCGTTCGCGCACCATGTGGACGCTCACATGTATTATCATATGTAATAAAAGTATTCTCGTGCTTTAATAAAATGAATGTGTTTTCTTTTGAATCTCTGCCTATATATATAAGTCCTTAGGTTCATTTGAGAAATGGTAAATGTATGAGAAATAGAGAAGTGATCATGTCCCTTTGATTAAATGATCTGATTTTTTGAAGGAAGGGTAATATGTAATTAGCATCATAGCGATTAGAATCAAATTCAAATAAAACAGATCTTTTCCTGAATTAGCGTCAATCGTATCCTTAACAAGTCTCCAATTCAGTTATCGAATCCATACTCGTGATATTTGCTCTCGTATAACTAGTATGAGAATAGTGTGTTACGCGATGGCATACGTAAATTGGGTATTAATATATAGATTGTATAACTTGGAACTCATTAAACAAAGATAAGTTCATGACACAAATAATTGAGCATGATATTAATTTCTTATCCAATTATATATTACTTATCGTAGTTTAGCATATTATACCAATTATTTGGCTATATATAAAGCTAACAATTTATTTTCAAAGACGGGATCACTTGATGGTCTCATCGTTCTTGATAATCTACTCTCTTGTAATTGTTGAAAGTGTTAAGTGCCATCATCATCCAAAATCTGCAATCATACTTCGGTTAGTCTCTTATTGTTGCACATGAAAAACATTCAGTAAGTTAGAACTACTATAACAAAGTAAATATAAAACAAAAGGTTTCCTTTGGCAGGTATTTTAGTAGCAATTGCCACCAAATTGTTTAAATGCAAATTAAAAGTTTAAATTAACACAATCAATGCTTATCATGTGAGTGAATTTACGTCTTAGAAATAATTAAGAGAGCAATTAATAGAGGTAGAATTGAGAGATTAAAATTAATAGAATTGAGATATGTAACCGAATGGAGAGGCAGAATTGAGAGATTAAGAGAGCGATTAATAAAGATATGTACCATAGGGAGAAGATGAAAAGTTATAACCGAATATATGAATGTAACAACCCACACCAAACTTGCACGCCAAAGCTACTAAATTAAAATATAAACGCCAACAGGCCAAACATAGGTCACATACTTTAGAGTACAAAACTAACGTTCGCGGAAATAACCCTAATTACAGCTGAGAAATGTATCTAAAATATTAAAAGGAGGGTCTTCTAGTTCCACAAGACGCAAGCTCCAACTCACAACTTGCCCTTGCCCTTACTCGAACCCTCGACTACCTGCTTGCCTGAAAAGGTTTTTGTTTTGAAAGCGAGGGTTAGACCACGGGGTCTAGTAAGACCCCTCAATGTTATGCCAACAATACAAATAGCACAATTCATAAAGAAATTTAGAAGGTAATACAAACATCACACCATTATAATGAAATACACGCCATACGGCACATGCTGATGGCCCACGCTTTAGTCACACACACCGTGACAACGTGTTAGGGCACACACCACCCTTACAGATTTATATGAAACAAATTCATATATATATATATATATATATATATATCACACATTATGGGACACACCCCCCATATTCACACCAAAAGCCATCGTATGCCTGCTTTCACGTAATCACACATTTAAAATCACACCATTTATAGATAATCACGTACCTTATAAATAATCACGCATCTTTTAAAACGATCACACCTTTAACGCATGTTTAAAAGCATTAAACGAAACATGTAGTTCAATCGTATACTTGCGTAAATAAACACACTTGATAAAAGTCTTTGGTTAAAAGTACTCACCTGATGTCCACGCTAGCTGCCCTCACCTGAAACCGCTATGCTCGCCCCGCACCTACATTTCACCCGGTACACACGTGAGTAAGTAGTCACTCCACTACTCACGTAGCTTACCAAACCTCCCTGACGTCCTATCGAAATGCCCTCAAAACATAAGGATTCGGACACAACGATGGGGATTCCGGATCTGATTGTGGTCTCCTTTCCCAGATACCGGTGTTCCCCATAGTCCGGACTCCCTTCCAGGATCCGGCGCCACACCTCCGGACTCCCTTCCGGGATCCGGTACCACACGCTTCCAGACTCCCTTGTGGGATCTGGTACCACACACTTCCGGACTCCCCTATCGGATCCGGTACCACCCACTTCCGGACTCTCCTGTGGGATCCGGTACCTAGCTTTTCTGGAATAGCAACCGAGGCGATTTCGTAGAGGGTTTTATCGGTCTCACTAAACAACGATTTCTTACCCAAAATCTATTAATTACAAACCAATCGGTTTTATACCTCAAATAACACTAAGGAATCGCGAATTACGACATTAAAGAAAGATAATCGGCCTTCCTTACCAAAATTGAAATCAAATGGGTTCTCAGACCACTCTTCCCATCCAGACCCACACTCAAGGCATTCACATGAGTAAAGCATAACCCAAATGTACAATATAATACAATTCAAGAGAGGATGATTACCTTGAATGTTTGACTCTTGAATTCCTTGCAACCTCAATTCTTGCATCCACTCAATTCACACCTTCAGTTGTAACGCCCTAAAATTTAGACAATATATATAGGGAAAAATTCCGGAAAATGGGTAAATTTAAAATTCCAAAATATAAACCAACTAAACCCTTAAATGTAGCGGGGTGGTTTGGACAATGTATAAATAACGGAGTATTGAGACATAACATACAACAACATATTAATCTAGACTATAATTAACTAGATTAATCCGGGTGTCACTATATCTCCAAAAGTGTCTCTCTTCACGATTCCCAAAAAGCCCGACCTTCCCAAGCTCCTAAGCATGGTCGGCAACACGACGATCTAGACGCCGCTGAGTGGAACCTGTAATCCACAACATACACTCAAGTGTTAGACCAAAAGTCTAATAAGATTTAAATTAATAATACATTATCAAAGAATTATAACCATGCCAAAAGTAAAGATACCGGCTCCACTTAAATTCCCACATTACCAATTTTCCACAAGATATAGTGATCCACACCTGTCATAATAAAAGAGACAAATCTCCAAAACGGGGGAGACCCGTTACCATCTAGGTGACGAGAACACGGGAGTGGGGTCACCTTGATGTTGATGGATTACAACTCAAGTCCCGGTCTTAGTTCTCATGCCATACAGACATCACAACCTCAAACCATAAATAGATTGCCTTTATTACCTACCCCGTCGGGTTACGCCTCAAGGGCTTACGGGGACCATATTGCATACCCATCCTAGACGAGTTACACCTCAAGGACGAATGCCCCTTATTGCCTACTCGCTAGTAGCCACTAATGGCTTAACCCAATAAGTCGTACAATCCGGATTGTCTAAATCCCCGTGCACAAGGAGATAGACACCGCAAAACCCATACCATGATAAAGAAAGCATATAATTCAATCTCTATAAGTTATAGTGCAATAACAAGTTCCACACGTCCTCATGTATAGTATGTAACACTCAAATCATGATCAATTCAATATTTACACATATATGCATGAGTAATTATACCCATATATACGTAGGTGTGCATACATATCTATATATATATACATGTACCCATTCATACATATATATATACATGGTTGCATATATATATATGAGTATTTATATTTATGTAAGGGTATATATATGCATACATAACACTTTTGTACATGGAAGGGATTACAAGTATACACGTATAGGTGCATTAACCTCACTCCAACAATTAGATGACACCAAACCCTTGAACAAGATCACAACTACGTAAGTAAACATTTAAATGTTAACAAGAAGTTTGGTAGTCAAACATGGATAGAGAAATACTTACAAAATTGGGTTTGTAAAGTGGAAACCCCAAGAAATGGTGGAAACCCTAGATTTAGCAAAACCAACAATTAGACTCCATGGTTAGGTAAATCAAACTCAAGTAGGGGTTTTAGGGATGAATCAACTTACTTAGATGATTAAAGAGGAAACCCTAGAATTTAGAAATCCTAGCTTTTCTTGAACAATTTCCTTGAATCTTGGAGGCTTTCTTAAATGTTTGGAAACAAGGAACTTAGAAACCTTAAATGCTAACAATGATTACCATAACTCATAAATGTAAAAGAGGATTTATGGAGGAGAGAAAGATAGGTAAAAATCAGCCAATGAGAGGGAAGTGTCGGCCACAAAACAGAAAATGTGAGAGTTGCCCTAAATGTCGACGCTGCACTCTTTAAATACCCAACTCCTAGCCGGCGACTATGACACCGCGAGAGTGCCCCGGTCACTCTCGCCGGAAATGTACCACAAGTAGCAACGATGGGCAGCAGAAACAGCAGCAAAAGTGACTCACGTGAGAGTGCCCACGACATACTCGCTGTGGCACTCTCGCCACTCCTGTACCGAGAGTGAAGACGAGCTGTAGCAGTCTCTAGGGGAGGAAGTCAAAGGTAAGAAGTCAGTTGTGTTGAATCAGAATCAATCCCAAAATCCCACTCTTGAATTATTGGAAGTCGGTTGCATGCAGAAATATGGATACGTGGAAATTGCTTAACACATGCCTATGCACATGCATGCACACACACACCTCTACACACACACACACACACACAAATACAAAGCTTGCTACTAGAAGAGAGGTCGAAGAATTGTTAGGGACTCCAATTAAAACTATTAATTAGAACGGAGGTTTACCCGAAAAATTGGAGTGTTACAATCCTCCCCTCCTTGGAATTGGTTTCGTCCTCGAAACCATTCGTTTAAGCAAAAAGGTTAGGGTAACGCCGCTTCCTCTTCGGACTCCCATGTAACGTTGGCACCTCGGTGATGCTTCCATTGTACCTTCACTCTCGCTACCTCTTTGCCTTTGTGGCGAAGCTTTCTCGTTTCTCTTTCCAAAATAGATTCCGGCTTTTCAATACATCGGTTGTTGTCTACGCAGATTTCCGATAAAGGAATGATGTCATTTTCTTCTGCTAGACACTTCCGTAAATAGCAAACATGGAACGTAGGGTGGATACCACTCATCTCGGGCGGTAGCTCCAACTCGTAGGCTTGTAGTCCCACACGCTTGACAATTGGAAAAGGTCCAAGGAAATGGGGACTAAGCTTCCCTCGTTTTCCAAACCTAATGATCCCCTTCCAAGGAGAAACCTTCAAAAATACCCGATCCCCCACTTGAAACTCAATCGGTTGCCTCTTCTTATCGGCGTAACTCTTTTGACGATCTTGAGCGGCTTTTAACCCTTCTCGGATGCCCTTTACCTTGTCGGTGGTTTCTTGTACAAGCTCGGGTCCGACAAACTGTTTTTCACCCGCCTCAAGCCAACAAACGGGTGTCCTACATTCCGCCCGTACAAAACATCGAATAGCGCCACACCGAGACTTGAGTGGTAACTGTTATTGTAAGCAAATTCCACTAGTGGGAGGTGAGAGTCCCAATTCCCCCCCGAAATCGATTACACACGCCCTCAACATATCTTCCAAAGTTTGGATTGTCCGCTCGCTTTGTCCGTCAGTTTGAGGGTGGTAAGCCGTGCTCAATTTTACCTTTGTTCCTAATTCCCTTTGGAAGGCATTCCAAAAGTGAGAAGTAAAACGACTATCCCGGTCGGACACAATAGACAATGGCACCCCATGCCTCGAGACCACTTCATTGATATACAATCTTGCCAATTTGTCCAATGGTAGCGTTTCCCGCATAGCCAAAAAGTGAGCGGTCTTGGTCATCCGATCCACAATTACCCAAATGGTGTCGTGACCTTTCAAAGTCTTTGGTAGTTTCGTCACAAAGTCCATCGTGATGTGATCCCACTTTCATTCCGGTATTTCAAGTGATTGCAAACTGCCATAGGGTCGTTGATGCTCAGCTTTCACTAGAGAGCATGTGGTGCACTTCTCTACAACACCGGCCACATCAAGCTTCATGACTGGCCACCAATAGTTCAATTTCAAATCTCTATACATTTTGGTGCTTCCGGGATGTATAGAGTACTTTGACTTGTGGGCTTCCTCCATAAGTAACTCCCGACATCCTCCGATTTTTGGCACCCAAATCCGCCCTTGAAAAAGTTTTAGTCCTCTACTATCTTTTGGCAATAGAAGATGGTGCTTTACCATTGATTCACTCTTGAGATTCACCTCAGGTAGGGCTTCGGTTTGAGTGGCCTTGATCAAGTCCATCAAGCTCGAAATAATTTCAATTCTTGCCAGCGAAGTCTGCACTTTCCCAGTATACTCCTTCCGGCTCAAGGTGTCCGCTACCATATTCGCCTTGCCCGAATGGTATAGTAGTTCGCAGTCGTAATCTTTAAGCAACTCTAGCCATCTTCGGTGACGCATATTCAACTCCTTTTGATCGAAGACGTACTTCAAACTTTTATAATTGGTGTAGAGAGTGCATTTCGTTCCATACAAGTAGTGTCGCCATAACTTCAAGGCAAACACGACCGCCGCCAATTCGAGATCGTGAGTTGGGTAATTCTTTTCGTGCTCCTTCAATTGCCTCGATGCGTATGCTATCACCTTCCCCCTTTGCATCAAGACACAACCCAAACCCATCTTGGATGCATCACTATACACGATGAAGTCTTCGGTTCCTTCGGGTAAGGATAAGATTAGAGCTTCACAAAGTTTTTGTTGCAAGGTCCGAAATGCTTCCTCTTGCACATTAGTCCACACAAATTTTACGTTCTTTCGAGTTAAAGCCGTGAGTGACAAAGCAATCTTGGAGAAGTCTTGTATGAATCTACGGTAGTAGCCGGCTAGCCCCAAAAAGCTTCGAATTTCCGTAGGACTCTTTGGAGGCTCCCAATTCATCATTGCCTCAATCTTTGCGGGATCCACTTTCACACCTTCCTGGGTCACCACATGACCGAGGAATTGCACTTCCCGCAACCAAAACTCACACTTAGATAATTTAGCGTACAACTTCTCCTTCCTTAACACTTCCAAAACTTCCCGAAGATGTTGCTCATGCTCTTATTCATCTCTAGAGTCCACCAAAATATCATCGATGAACACGATAACCGACTTATCCAAAAATGGTCCGCATACCCGATTCATCAAGTCCATAAAAATTGTCGGCGCGTTCGTTAATCCGAAAGTCATGGATAGGAACTCGTAGTGCCCATACCGAGTCCTAAATGCCATCTTTGGAACGTCTTCTTCCTTAACTTTCACTTGATGGTAACCGGATCGAAGGTCAATCTTGGAGAAACATCTGACACCTTGAAGTTGGTCAAAGAGGTCATCTATTCGGGGAAGTGGGTACTTGTTCTTCACGGTCACCTTGTTCAACTCCCGATAGTCGATACACATCCGCATCGACCCATCTTTCTTTTTGACAAACAACATTGGAGCTCCCCAAAGTGACGAGCTTGGCCTTACAAAACCCTTCTCTAGAAGTTCTTGTAGCTGAGTCATCATTTCTTGCATTTCTGTCGGAGCGAGTCGGTAAGGTGCGCGTGCTATCGGTGCCGCTCCCGGAACCAAAAAGATCTTGAATTCCACTTGACGGTCGGATGGCAAACCCGGCAAGTCATCGGGGAATACGTCTGGATATTCCTTGACAACTTTTACATCTTCCACTTTCCTTTTCTCTACTTTGGTGTCCACCACATAGGATAAAAACGTCGGATACTTCTTCACTAGACACTTCCTTGCCTTGATGGAAGAGATGATAGCCACCTCGCCCTTGCGTTTCTCCCCATACACAAGTACAAAGTCTCCACTTAGGATAGGTATCCTTATAAGCTTCTTTGAATACAAAATCTCTGCTTTGTGCTTAGCCAACCAATCCATACCGATCACTACGTCAAAGCTTCCAATATACATAGGAAGTAGGTCCACTTCAAATATTTCGCCACTAATCTCAAGGCGACACTTTTCCAAGATTTCCCGCAAGACTACCTTTTCCCCATTTGCTACCTCAATGACTAAAGCATCTTGTAGAGTACTACTAGGCACATTCAAAGGCTTGCAAAACACATACGAAACAAACGAACAATTTGCACCTGAATCAAACAATACTCTAGCGGGTAAAGAGTTGAGTAAGAACGTACTCGACAACACGTCGGTGGTTTCCTTCGCTTCTTCCTTCGTCATTTGGAAAGCCCTCCCTTGCGGTTTGGGAATGGCCTCCCGCCTCGGTTGACTTCCCGAACCGGTCCCTCTAGAGTCTCCCCTCAGCTTGGGACAATCCCGCTTCACGTGTCCAACCTCCTTGCACTCGAAACAAACCGACCCCTTAATGTGGCACTTCAGACTAGTGTGCCCCATTTTACCGCACATGAAACAAGTATCTTGACCCGGATTGCAAGACCCGAAGTGCTTGCTCTTGCACTCAGGACACCACCTTGCCTCGCGGCGGTTGTCCCCTCCTCTACCACTTGGTTGGAACCTCGACCTCTTGAACGAATTTTATGGGCTCTCCCACTTTCTCTTCTCCCCAACCTTAGCTTTCTCCTATTTGTCCCTAGCATAGACCTTTTCCATCACCTTGGCCTCTTCGATCGTCTCTCGAAGATTCGTAGCTTTGGAGTTCCGAACCATTGCCATCATGTCAGCAGGCAGTCCTTTCAAATAAGCCTTCATCTTTTCCTTCTCGTTCGGGGCCACGTGCCCCATAAGATTCAACTTCTCCATGAAGAGTTGGGTATATTCTTTAACCGACAGATTTCCCTTCTTGATTGACCGAAACTCTTCCTCGATCAAATCCATCTCTTGCTCGTTGCAATATTCTTCTAAGATCTTTTTCTTAAAAGTAGCCTACGTCATCTTGGTCAAAACAGAAGTCTCTATGGTGGAAGTGTAGACGTTCCACCAATTCAAAGCCGAGCTTCGGAGCATTTAAGAACCAAACTTCACTTTCTGATTCTCCTCACAGTCACAAGCGCGGAAGGCCTGTTCAATCTCCAGAATCCAGTTCATGCAGGCAACAGGATTGTCAGAACCGGCAAACTCCGGTGGTTTACAGTATAGGAAGATCTTATAAGAGCATACCCTTCCCGTCGGCCTCGCCTCCAAAGTAACTAATCCATCGGTTCGGTTTTCATCACCTGTACCCCCGGATCCCCCACCCACATTTTCTTCAATCGTCTCATTACGGCGTGGTTGAGCATCTCTATCCTCTAAAAGTTTCATGAACAACTCTTGTTGCTTAGCCATAGTATTGTTCATGGCCTGCAACATGTCCATCATTTGAGTATGAGGGGTCGCTTCTGTCATAACCGGGTTGGTAGAGGCAATATTTCTCCTTGGGATCTGCTCTACTCTTCCGCCCAAAAGAGGTGGGAGTGGAGGTGGCAAGGCAAATGCATCGATGTTCGTTTGATCGGCCGTGGATTCGGTCACGACATTATCTTCTTGAGTCCTACCCCGAGTATTTACCATTTCTGTCTGTCAAATCCGAAAATAAAGATAAGAACATAGTCTACAAGATAACATAAGGAAACATACTAGAACAATCATTGGTCATCATAATCACAACAATCAAGCATGCTCACGTAACAATATATTCATAATAGCAGTAGCTAATTGAAATTATGAACACATTACACATAAGAATTCTCGTTACGACTTTCATATTTCACAATAACGTAATTTTCGTTGACTCCTAACGTCTCATCTTAATGTTTCTACCCAATTTCCTCACATTCCATCACCTAATGGCTTCAGCTTAAGTCTAGGCATCACGCTAGCACACCTAGTTCACTTAAACTAGAGATCTGATACCAACTTGTAACGCCCTAAAATTTAGACAATATATATAAGGAAAAATTCCGAAAATGGGTAAATTTAAAATTCCAAAATATAAACCAACTAAACCCTTAAATGTAGTGGGGTGGTTTGGACAATGTACAAATAACGGAGTATTGAGACATAACATACAACAACCTATTAATCTAGACTATAATTAACTAGATTAATCCGGGTGTCACTATATCTCCAAAAGTATCTCTCTTCTCGATTTCCAAAAAACCCGACCTTCCCAAGCTCCTAAGCATGGTCGACAACACGACGATCTAGACGCCGCTAAGTGGAACCTGTAATCCACAACATACACTCAAGTGTTAGACCAAAAGTCTAATAAGATTTAAATTAATAATTCATTATCAAAGAATTATAACCATGCCAAAAGTAAAGATACCGGCTCCACTTAAATTCCCACATTACCAATTTTCCACAAGATATAGTGATCCACACCTGTCATAATAAAAGAGACAATTCTCCAAAACGGGGGAGAATCGTTACCATCTAGGTGACGAGAACACGGGAGTGGGGTCACCTTGATGTTGATGGATTACAACTCAAGTCCCTGACTTAGTTCCCATGCCATTAAGACATCACAACCTCAAACCATAAATAGATTGCCTTTATTGCCTACCCCGTCGGGTTACACCTCAAGGGCTTACGGGGACCATATTGCATACCCATCCTAGACGAGTTACACCTCAAGGACGAATGTCCCTTATTGCCTACTCGCTAGTAGCCACTAATTGCTTAACCCAGTAAGTCGTACAATCCGGATTGTCTAAATCCCTGTGCACAAAGAGATAGACACCACGAAACCCATACCATGATAAAGAAAGCATATAATTCAATCTCTATAAGTTATAGCGCAATAACAAGTTCCACACGTCCTCATGTATAGTATGTAACACTCAAATCATGATCAATTCAATATTTACACATATGTGCATGAGTAATTATACACATATATACGTAGGTGTGCATATATATCTATATATATATATGTATATAGATATAGAGGAAGGTTCAAACGAGGAGCGCACCAAAACGTGAGAACGTGAGGAGCAATTGACAGTTATGAATCACATGTGATTGGCAGTTGTGGATCACATGTGATTCACAACTGATCTGGAGGAGCAATTGACAGTTATGAATCACATATGATTTACAACTAAAATCATTAATGATCCGCGACTTGCACGCCTCGCGAACCACCTCGCGCCACTTTTGCGCGAATTTTCGAGTTAATCCGATTTTTTAGGGTTGTAAATCATATGTGATCAGAAGCATGGGAGTGCTCCTCACGTTCTCTTAAATTGATGCGCTCCTCGTTTGAACCCGCCTCTATAGATATATATATATATATATATATCATACATATATATATACATGGTTGCATATATAGATATGAGTATTTATATTTATGTAAGGGTATATATATATATATATGCATACATAACACTTTTGTACATGGAAGGGATTACAAGTATACACGTATAGGTGCATTTACCTCACTCCAACAATTAGATGACCCCAAGGCCTTGAACAAGATCACAACTACGTAAGTAAACATTTAATTGTTAACAAGAAGTTTAGTAGTCAAACATGCATAGAGAAATACTTACAAAATTGGGTTTGTAAAGTGGAAACCCCAAGAAATGGTGGAAACCCTAGATTTAGAAAAACCAACAATTAGACTCCATGGTTAGGTAAATCAAACTCAAGTAGGGGTTTTAGGGATGAATCAACTTACTTAGATGATTAAAGAGGAAACCCTAGAATTTAGAAATCCGAGCTTTTCTTGAACAATTTCCTTGAATCTTGGAGGCCTTGTTAAATGTTTGGAAACAAGGAACTTAGAAACCTTAAATGCTAACAATGATTACCATAACTCATAAATGTAAAAGAGGATTTATGGAGGAGAGAGAGATAGGTAAAAATCAGCCAATGAGAGGGAAGTGTCGGCCACAAAGCAGAAAATGTGAGAGTTGCCCTAAATGTCGACACTGCACTCTTTAAATACCCAGCTCCTAGCCGGCGACTATGACACCGAAATGTACTGCAAGTAGCAACGATGGGCAGCAGAAACAGCAGCGAAAGTGACTCACGCGAGAGTACCTACGACATACTCGCCGTGGCACTCTCGCCACTCCTGTACCGAGAGTGAAGACGAGTTGTCGCAGTCTCAAGGGGAGGAAGTCAAAGGTAAGAAGTCAGCTCAAAATCCCACTCTTGAATTATTGGAAGTCGGTTGCATGCAGAAATATGCATACGTGGAAATTGCTTAACACATGCCTATGCACATGCATGCACACACACACACACCTCTACACACACACACACACACACAAATACAAAGCTTGCTACTAGGAGAGAGGTCGAAGAATTGTTAGGGACTCCAATTAGAACGGAGGCTTACCCGGAAAATTGGAGTGTTACATCAGTCGCACACAGTAATATGAATTCCCACAGGGCTATTCGGGTTTCTTTTCTATTTAAACCAAAATCACAAGTGCCCAAAACTTTACTTTTTCACACAAGAACACTAAACTCTTGTCTTTTACACTTTAGCCACCAAACATCATTTTATTTACTACACTCTAAATTGGGTTATTACAATGAATAATTATGAGATTAAAAAGAGCAGTTATTTGAAAGGAGATGAATAGGTTGGAATAACATAAAATTACCAAAAGAACCCGATTCATAATAAAACTTACATTTTTCATATAGGGACAAAAAAGTCTTTAACAAATTAAACAATTAAGAAAATCAAAAAAATGAGATTTTTTATAGCAATTCCTAAGCCATGAGCATGTCACATCACCATCTTTGGGTTTTGCTTTAATATACCGAATATAGAGAAATAATTGAGAGATTATAAAAGCAATTATTAGGGAGGAGATGAATAGGTTTGAGTAACATAAAATTACCAAAAAAAACCTCATTATAATAAAACTTATAGTTTTTATATAGGGACAAAAAAGCCTTTAACAAATTAAACAATTAAGAAATTTATCAAGTTCATGGACAAGCAAACAAAAAGATGGTTACAATTTTATGTTCTACATATGCTTAAAAATGTTACCTTATTATGTTCGACATATATTGGTTTTCATCAAGGATTTATATGCCACTTTATCCATACAAAAAAAGAGTCCAATTTTAATATGAATGTCTCCAATTGAAATTTCTTTTGACACTCATGAGTCACGTTTGATATGTAACACCCAAAAAATTGGGATAAATAAAAACTTTCATAATACGGAATAGTGATACAAATTGTTAACGAGAGTCTCCCAAAAATCGGGAAATATAAACAACACTGAAGAGTTTAGTTACATCTAACAGAGTTTAATGACAACCAACTAATCTAATTTCTTCTTGGGAATAAGATTACAAAACGGGTGTCGCCTCTACGTCAAGAAGTACTCCAAATGACGGTGCATCACCAAAATAAGCATTCCCCCCAAGCTCACACTAAAGGTCGTCTAAACCTTCTTACCTAAGATACACATCGACACCAAACAAGTGTTAGGCCAAAAAGCCTAGTGAGTTGAACAAAGGTAAACATCATATAAAAGCATGTTATAACAATTCACATCAATGAATACTCACAAATGGAGTCAATGGGGGAGACCCAAAACACCAAACCAAGTTTCACCTCAAGAGCCAATATACCTTAGCATCTACTCCCATGAGTAACACCACAAGACCCGACACATTGAGGACTACCTCCAAGGCATTACCCCAATGGCGGAGCTCTAGGCACATACCTCCAAGGTGGCGCCCAGGACTATATCCTCCTAGTGCCTACTTGTCGGTTCATCCAAGTTTGCAATTCATCAATATACAAAATTACTCCAAGTAAGGTGTATATAATCCTCATAAAAATGGTCCAACCATCATAATAAACAAGTATTTCCACATGGTAAATCCAAGACCATAAATACAAGTCACTTAGGCACATAACTCTTATACATGAGTTTCCAGAGTATATATATTCACACAAATGTGTACAAGAACATAAGTTATTCCCACAAATATACAAAACTAGTTAGTATAACTCATTTTAGTACAAGATCTCAATATTAAGACAAGGTTGTCCCCATTAATCCGAAAATCAATCCATTAAGCCAAGACCCAAAGTTAGGTCAAAACCCTAAAATGTGGGTCTTTTATAAAAGAATAAGTATAATAATTTGTTTCACAAATAAGACTAATATGAGCATCAAGATGCCAAATAACATACTTTCCATCCAAAACCCCAAGAATCCTCAAGTTTGGAGATATGAGCATTTGATCAATAAAATGCAAGGAAAGATAGGATAACACATTTTTGACATGTATCTAGTTTTAACAAAGTTAGAAAACTCACAATCTAGGTTTTTGGGAAAACCATAGAAACCAAATAGATATTTAAAGATGTGGATGAGAGTGTGGAATTTGACCCACAATAATGCTTCAAGTCTTAAGGGATAGCTTAAGTGTTATTTAAAAGAAATCTAAATGGGATCCATCATAAACGTTTGGAGAAGAAGGAAAAGAATGGGGAAGTTAATGGAGGTATGGGAGATGTTAAAAGAGAGAATGAAAATAGTGAGAGGGAAGGAGATTGTCTGATAAAAAGAAATGGTGAGGTGAGAAGTAATTAATGAGATGAAATGGATTGTGTGGTCTTCTCACTTTCCCTCACCCAATGACCAATCAAAGGCCATCGGAAATCCACTTTAAGACATACATATATATATATATATTCTCACGTGTATATATATATATATATATATATATATATATATATATATATATATATATATATATATATATATATATTAGAGTAAACTCTACTTTTGGTCCCTAAGGTATAGTGATTTCTTTGAAACAAGTATCTGTGGTTTCATAAGTCGACTTATGGTCCTCATGGTTTTGATTTTGCTCTAGATTCAGGACCTGGTCACTAAGAGCATCTCCAACAGCTTCTCCATTTTGGAAAAAATGGGGAATATGGGGATTTTGGTCCTAAACTCATCCCCGACAGCTTTCCCAAACCCTTCCCCATTTTGGAGAAAGTTGGAGATTCCCTAAAATTTTCTCCATATTTGGAGAATACCCCAAAACTAGAAATCCCTAAAATGGGGAATCTGTTGGAGATGGAAGCAAATTTTTTTGGGGATTTTGACTTTTGCTTCCCCATTTTGGAAAAAATTTAGGGAAGTTGTTGGAGATGCTCTAACGGGGTTAAAAAATTCAGTTAGAGGCAGGGGTATTTTCGTCCTTTCACCATTTTGTCTCTTTTTTGTAGTTCTATTTGTTTCTATTGTTTTTTTTTGTAAAAACAATCAAACCTTAAGGACCTATATGTAAAAATTAACTAATATATACACTAATATATATATATATATATATATATATATATACAATCAAACCACCACCACCACCACTACCACCACCATTACAACCACCACCCACCATCCACCACTACCACCCACCATTACTACCACCATCCACCACCACTACCACCCACTATCCACCACTACCACCCACCATTACAACCACCATCCACCATCCACCACTACCACCCACCATTGCGAAAAGTTCAAAATACAAACTCCGGCGAGGTTTTCCGGTCAACTCGTTTTTCCGGCGAGAAGCTTTCCACAACCCAAAACCACTGATTTCTTGACAGAAATTATTTTTGAAGGTTTCTTTCTGATTGAATTAAGTTGACGAAGAGATATGTGATGAAATGAAAGCAAATATTCAATGGAAAAATCAACTTTCGACTAAACCCGTTTTTCCGGCGATTTCTCCGGCAAAAACGGTTTTCCGGTGAACTACTTTCAGTAGCTCAAAACTACTAGAACTTGTTTCTTGATCTGAAAAGCTGTCAAACGAATTCAAACACACACACACACACACAGAGCACACACTCACACACGCATCACACACTCACACACAGTATACACACTCACATTAAACACATACACACACAGCTAAAAACACACACTGCACTCGTACACAGTAAAAACACACACACACAGCTCAAACACACACACACAGTAAACACACACACACACACACAGCTCAGATGAGATTAACCAGGGTTATATATATATTAAAGTTTGATAACTTTTACAAATATAAGAAAAAACAAAAAACAATTACAAAAACAAGAAGAAAATGTGAAATGACGAAAATGCCCCTGACACTAACGAAGCCATTTAACCCCGTTAGTTACCAGGTCCTGAATCTATAGCAAAATCAAAACCATGAGGACCATAAGTCGACTTATGAAACCACGGATACTTGTTTCAAAGAAATCACTAAACCTCAAGGACCAAAAGTAGAGTTTACTCATTAGATTATAATTACATACTTTATATATATGTATAAAACATATTTACACACATACATTTATAGAATGATAATCAAATGAGAACCATAAATATATTACAAATCCATGAGAACCAATATAAAAATATTTGTTTACATGATTTTTTTTCCATCAAAACCTATGATTTAAGATATTGTTACACATATATTCGTGTTCACCTTGTGAAAAGATTACATGTGAAAAACGAATTTTGTTTCACCTAGTGAATTGAAAAATACTCGTAAAAAATATTCACATGGTGAAACAAATCCATGTGAAACTATCATATTATGAAACACATATATGTGAAGCAAAATATAATAAATCATAGCATTTGATGAAAAAATATCATGTAAAAAATTATTTTTTATATCGGTTCTCACGGTTATAACATATTTGTGGATGTCATTTGATTTAACCCCTACATTTATATATATATATATATATATATATAGAGGGATAATAAATTATAAACCATCATTTTCGTGTAAACTCTCGATTTCATAGGTTTTTTTGATGAAATTTTTTTATGGAATTGTTTATTTTGATGAAATTGTTTCATATCATTCATTTCTTGATAAAAAAAAAATTATGAAATTTGTAGTTTCATAGGTGAAAACGAAAATATATGAAACAGTTTCATAAAAATGAAAAATACCTATGAAACTACAAATTTCATAAAAAAAATTCATCAAGAAATGAATGATATGAAACAATTTCATCAAAATAAATAATTCCAGAAAAAAATTTCATCAAAAAACTCTATGAAATCGACGGTTTACACGGTTTACATGAAAATGATGGTTTACAATTTAGTGAGCCTATATATATATATATAGGGTCCCCTTCTTTTGTTAACCGTCCATTTAGTATTAACCGTGTTAACTTTTTTGGACCAATAGGAATTAAGATAAGTTACTGGTTTGGTAGGGGTAGTTTAGGAATTTCAGAATTTTAATTATTTAATGGTTATTTACTTTCCAAATTTCATGCACAAGATATTTTTGGTAGTTATTAATGATAATCTTAATCTTCTAATCATTTTTGGTAGTTATTAATGATAATTTTAATCATCTAAAACCCATTTTCAAACATAATCTTCATCTTCACGTTTCAGAGATTCTTTTCACGTTTTTTTTGCATATATGCACGATTTAAAACTGCATATATGCACATCATAGAATTGCATATCTTGGTGCATATATGCACATGAATTTTCATATATGCACATGAATTTGCATATGAGCTCTTGTGCATATATGCATACACACAAGTTTGGATATATGAATATATTGGTGTATATATGCACATGAATTTGTACATGACTTTGCATATATGCACATGAATTTGCATATGAGCTCTTTTGCATATATGCACACACACAAGTCTGGATATATGAATATCTTGGTGCATATATGCACATGAATTTGCATATATGCACATGAAGATGCTACTCGTGGGGCTATCGTGGGCGAACAATAGAGGATCTTGAGGTGAAGAAGTTGGCACGGTCGTGTCCGTTGGATACCGTGTCGTACCCGAGATGTTGAATCGGAAAATCGGGCAGTTGGGATTGTTCCGAAGCCAAATGTCGATACAGTGCAAATGGAAACCATAGTTGCAACTCAGAAGAACGCGTAACGTATCCAAATCTTGAAACTCGTTCAAGCAAACAACGCATTTATACAATCTTCGATTCTCACAATCCCTTTGGCTAAATAGACAAACAGGTATCTTGCAAATTAACGATTCGTCAAGTTCGGTGATTTGCCAAGCGGGAGTCCAGTAGACCGACGGTGGTTCTTCGACGGTGGTGGTTCGTGCCATCAAGAATCGGCTTAAAGGGTAGCAACATTTGGTGATCAAGAAGTAGGTAATGAGCAAAAATGTTGTGGCGGTGATACAGGCTATTGCAATGGCTAGTTGTGGGAATCCGGTGGCGGTTGCTGCCGAAAAAGCGGGTGGTTGGTTGGTTGAGTTATGGTGGTTCTTGATCGAACTGTGGTTGGGGTCGTAAACTTGTTTGTGTACATAACTAGAACTGAAATCCATTTATGGATGGATTTCGATTAAGAAACTTTGAGATTCTTTGCCTGATATTTAGGGGATTCCAATTTTAAGTTTTGTTGTTTTGGACAAAAATGCCCCTCTGCACTTATGCACAAACATCAACCCTCTCTTTTTTAATTTTGAATAATATTATAATTCTTTATTTAATTATAACCGTTGATCTGAATAATCTATGGTTGGGATTGGTTAACATGGTTAACACTAAATGGGTGGTTAACAAAAGTAGAGCAACATATATATATATATATATATATATATATATATATATATCTACATAGGGTTGAGTTCATTTGTTAACCCTATATTTCATGCTAACTTTGTTAACCAAAATCTTAGCCATTGATGATAAAACTGACGGATGAGATCAAAAGTAATCAACACACTAATTATAAATTGGGCCATGTGTAATATTGAATGAAATGAACATCAGTGTTAGGTGTATTTGTGGAAATTTAGCCATGTGTAATATTTAATGAGTTCATTTGATGTTAACACATTGGTTAACATTGGTTAACGATGAACAACACATGTTCAAATGTTCAATTTATCCACACATGAACAATTTATCCACACATGAACAATTTATCCACACATGAACACACACGAACTATTAACCCATACGACCAGATTACATGAAGATCTGATAAATTTGTTTATATGAACTATAAACTGTAACAACCCAAAATCTAGAAGGTTTTTGAAAGTTTAATGGCTAAACTGAAAAGAAGGAAAGTTTGGTTAAAGGACTTTTATGCAATTTGGGGAGATATAAATAGGGACCCAATCCCTAGGTTTTGGGCACTGGACATTCTATTTCATTAAGTGGCGGCTGAGAAGAAGCAAGAACGAGAAAGAGGGACGATCTACAACATCTTCAGTAGGGGAGTTTCTAATTTGGTAAGAAAATGGTCTCTCTATTTAATTCTCGTTTATGAATAAAATATAGAGAAAAGAGAGCTCCTGTTCATTCTCCCTGTTTAACTGTGAAAATTGATTAAGAGCACGAATGGGGATTACCCTGACCAGATGTCTTAAATAACTGGTTTGGAAATAAATTGGAAGATATGAGGTCGAGTGTCGGTTGTTTAAAACCCTGGTAAAAGATTGATAGAGAAATCACTATATCGTTTAGGTCGGTTAAAATGAAGTATTAAGGTTATGTTCGTAATCGCCAGGTACCGGGACTTGGAAGTTACCGGAAGTCGCAAACTACCAGGAGTGGGTGTGAGTCCCGGTAGTGTGTGAGGGTGTGAGTCCCGGTAGTGGGTGAGGGGGTGAGTCCCGGTAGTGTGTGAGTGAATGTGAGTCCCGGTAGTTACTTTTAATGGACCGATGCATACATATTTAAATGGGCCGGAGTGTTATGCAAATTATGGACCAAGCCACGTGATCCAGCGCTATTTTTGTTAAATGTGCAGTGCATGAATTGTTTGGTTGGGTCACGTGAGAGAGAGCACTCAATTCCATTCAAGTGTGATAGGTATTTTAATCAAGGAAGTCATGAGTTCTATTATGGGCCAATTAGAGAATTCAGCAGTAGCTAAGCTATGTAGGCTTAGGAATTAATTGAGTTATTTTGGGCTTGGTTATTTTAAGGTCCAAACCATGTATTAAAGGCCTAGTAAGTAGTTAAGAGTCCTAATTATTTTAAGATCGGATTAAGAGGAGAACTCAGGATCAGAATTGGGGACGTTCCTAATTGGATTATAAATAAATTCTTAGGTGTACCAGCGTAACGAGGCAAGAGGCTAAGAAGAAGTTTGCTTTTCAGGTGAGTTCCCTAAACCCTTTTTACGACTTAAAGTGTTAAATGATTTTGACTGATTATGGTTTCAATTACGAGCATGAAATGTTTATAACCGTTACTTATGTTTTCCATGAAATACCTGTTTTACCTGAGAAAATGTATTGTACTTGGTGAACTGAGAATGACGATTTACTAAGGTTTTAAAGGTGCAAGTTTTATGAAATGAATGACGTGCTATGTGGAGTCGGTCTACACTGTAGGATCAGAGATAGATCCTCAGGGTCTGATGATCCCTTGGATGTTTATGACAGACTGGTAGGTTGGAATCCGTTTCCTCCTATTTCGAGTAGAAAGGGGGGGTCTGCGTAAGCTCCGGGAAGGGGAGTTTGTGTACGCTCCGGTTGAGGGCGAGAGGGTAACCCATTGGGCCCCGATCGCGGAATGTTTATGTGATCCTATATATAGTGTAGTACCATGCCTGATGTTATGTTAAGGTTTATGATGATATTTTCATAAATGTTTTATTCTGGTTACATGTTGTTTTCGGAGGGAATTCACTAGACCTTTTGGTCTAACCCTCGCTTTCAAAACTAAACCATTTTCAGGTAAGCATGTTAAGGGTTCTTCAAGTAAGAACCGTATGATGGCAGGAAGGATTTGGAACTTAGAGCGATTCCAAGTCTTTTGGTTGATGTTTAGATAGAGCTCTCAGCTGTGGATTAGAGACTTTCGCTGTCAATTTTGCTTAGCTTAGTCAAAAGAATGTTTATGAACAAGTTATCTATGTAATTCGAATGCTTATTTTTATGGTATAGTATGATTATGTTTTTGGGATGTTACAAATGGTATCAGATCCTTAGTTTAAGGGATTTAGGTGACCATTCGGGCCTAAACTTAAACTGTAAGATGAGGAAAACAGCCGAGACATAGGATTGCCTCTAGGAACAATCACTATAAATGCGCTTAGGAATAAGGTGCCAAGGACAAACGTGTAAGGTAAGTTTGGGATTACACCTGTCCAGTGTAATTACGAACTTACAGGTACATGTGCGTGCTTACAATACCTTACTTATAGCGAATTTGTTGTGTCACGTCTAGTAAGGATTAACTATCGGTTTCTTTCAGTTTAGCGCTATGGCTGGGAGAACGTCGAGGAATAGGTCAGCAAGATCCCTGAGGGATAGACCGAGCTCCATTGCTTGGGGAAGTGTCGTGTAAGAGTCATTATGATGTGATGTATGTAGACATCATAGAGAAGAAACGTTGTAAAGAATGTTATGAGTCGTCTAGGGGTAGCTCCTCGTGGATTCGGAGAGGATGAATGTTTGAGTTTGAGTAAGACTCCAGTTTCGGGAGAGTCCTTGTTATGGAAATCATGGGATAGATCAGTTGGGATGGTAAGATAGAACAATGTCAAAACCTTGAAAGTATCAATGGAGCCCTGATTTTTTAGTCGAGCTTTTCATTGGCAGGACAAATGGAATAAGATACTTATAGTGAATTGAAAGCATGTAGAAGTAGAAAGAGAGGTAGTCGATCAAAGCGAAATTAGTGTGAAATGGTTGAGTAAGTGAGATGTGGAACGCATGTGACCGAGAGGGCGACCCTTGGTCGTAAGTGGAGTATCAAGGATAAGTTGCGTGAGTGAAGCGGTTGACCTCATTGAGTGAGTAGCCTTCTATTGCAAATAGGGTCTCATGCATGGAGTTCTTTTATGTAACATGAAATTTTCACGATTTAAAAATAAAGATGTAAATGTCAACTTTGAACAAAATGAGTCAGCTTGTACGAGTGCACGTTTAAAGAAAAAGCGATTTCAGTACGTCGCACATTGAAATTTTGAGGTTAACGATTTGCAAAGTATCCCACACTTTTAATGATAAGTTAAATTGTTACAAAAATGGTCAAGAAAATGGTTACCTGTAATTCACTTATAACCAAAATGCTTATTGACCCTTTTGATATCATTCAATTGAGTGTGAGAACCGACTGGTTTACTTTGTGTCGGTAATTCTTTCAGAATTGTCTCATACGAAAAGATTTTCATGCAATATATTACTCTCGTAATAACTTTTTCGGAATGAGCAAGATTGAGGTTCACGGGAAGATGCATGCCAACGGTTCTCGAATCGTTGTGCAGGGTTTTGAAGTTATAAGAGTGATGGGGTCACGGGTACCCGAGTGTCTCTAATGTTGTTTATTTAAAATGATAAAATGTGTAAAAGGATTTATTTACTGTATTGTCATGCATGAAGGCTATGAACCCACTAGGTCGTAGAGTATTACGTCATAAGCTAAGGAAGAACTCCGAGAGCGGAGAGGCGTTGGTCAAGTCAGGGGAGAACGTATGTAGTTTCGGTATATGTGTTTAAGAGGAGAGTTGGATCTTGGAAGAGTCGGGAATGGATTTTAGTGTCAGGTGTATGAGGGTCTGTACCTTTGCTCGATGACTGAGAACACAGTTGCCGAGGGACGATGGTGCCCGGAGGAAGGATTAGGAGTCATCAAGGTATTGGTTTAGCAACTCTTTATGAGTAGTGTTGTGAGGCAGGAATGAAAGGGCCACGATATGGGTCATGGGTTTCGAAGGGAGCTTGTAATATTGATGTTACATGAGTAAGTTTCGAAATGGGGGCGACGGATTATAAAGTTAACTATGATGTATAGGGAGGAATAGGTCCCGTAAGGAACTCATGTTAAAGGATAGGTTAAGGAAGTAGTTAAGAGTTGTCTTTTGTTGTTGAAGTCGGCAACGGTGTATTTTGGCCGAGGCCGAAGACTCAAACCAGATGAGTGTAAGTTGATAAAGTATCTTGTAGAGGTGTTAAATTAGTAAGAGACTGTTGTTGTTGAATAGGCGTTCTATTTACGAGGCGAGGAGGGTCCTTAGAAGGACAAGGTGTGTAACACAAGTGGAGTGAGTGTAGACTAAACCAGTCTGTAAGAAAATGTGTCGTGTCTAAGAAAGGACTCGGGTCTTAAAAGAGCTAGTAGGATGTTCGTGTTTGAGCTAAGAGTGAACTCGTGAGTCATAGTTCAACAAGTTGGGAGAGAACTAAGTAGCGAGACAGACTCGATTGTAGTATGCGGGAGAATATGAAGGAAAGTGTGAAATTGTGTACGAATGATCATGAGAGACTTGGTCGGTAGTGTGTTAATAGGAGTGGTGAATGTACGAATGAATAGTAGCGTCAATTTCCAAGATATTTGTGTCAGCCAATAATGTAGTAAGGCGATATCAGAAAGATGAAGGATTTGAAGGAAGTCCTTTTGGGATTTCGGGCAGAGTGTACGTTTTGCAATCTCATTTGTTGAAGTACGTAGTTTGTAAGTTGGGGTGTATTCTGATTGTTATCGGAATGGAATCTCGGGGCAGAATTGGGTGATCGCCCAGCTGTGCGACCAAGCTTTGTGGTTATGTATGTTGTTAAGTATATTCTTGAAGGCAGAGTAAGCTTAAGGAAGATGATGAATAGATTAGTCAAGCTGTAGTATAGTAGATGAGAAATCGTTAAAGAACAAAAATTGTTCCTTATGCGTGAGGGAATGATCCTAGAAGGGAATAGTCGGAAATTTTGGTTATGCTTAAGGAATGACATGATGTTGTTTGCGGGCCGGAGTGGTAGTATGATCATCAGTCGATTTGAAATGTCATGATAGAGGTATAAGCCTATGGTTGGTTGATGAATTTTTAGGTAATGACGTTCATTGGTTATTCCGGATGTGTTACAATTCTTGGGGAAGTGTTATTGAGATTAACACGCAGTTTGTTAAAGAATTATTTAAGGTAAGTCTAAGTAAGAAAGCCAGGATGACGATATATATATATACATACTTCTGTCTATTTGTATGATCATGGTGGGTAATCGAAAGAATTATGGAACCCGAATTTCGGGGTGTTCCTGAGTTAATAGATCCATTTGCAATAGGATATCCAAAGGGGGTGGATTATTAGACTGAATAGGGACAAGTAATGTTCGGTGGGCAATGCTCCACGCTAACGTGGAGAGGTGAAGGTAGCATGTCGGAATAGTGAGTAAATTGGAAGTAGTAAACTTGACAGTATTGCCGAAAGGTGAAGGGTTGTGCATATGGTTTTTGATGGATGTGCGAACCGTTAGAAAGGGTATTGAGGAAAGAAATTGTGTATGATTTTGTGCAAGAAGGTAGTGAATAAGACAGTTGAATAGGATAAGTAGTGACCTCGTGAGAAATGTTTAAACGATTTGGTCATGCAGTGTTTAAGCCAGTGAGATTAGTATGGCGTGACCATGGTTACCCCTCCCTGTGGAGTTGTTGGGGAGGTACGGGGTTGGCCTTGTACCAAGTTGTCAAGTGTGTGTTTGGTTCTTGGTAAATGAATCTCGTGTTGTAACGGGGGTTTCTGCCAAGTCCCTCCTTATAGGAAGTTAATGTGCTTGAGAAGTTGTACTAAATTTTTTTTCTATCGTTAAGACCGAGCGATTAGTGTCAGTAGCCTACGAGTTAGAGTATCGTAAGAATTGAAGGGAATGCATCCAATGTTCCTTGTTTCGAATGTAACGAGGTGGTTGTCTGAGTCAGGAGTGGCGTTACCTTGGGGAAATGTCAGTGTGGTGTGGTCTTGGTACCCGCGTCTTTTCCAATAAGGAATTCCGGGGACGGAATTCTTTTAAGGGGGAAGTGTTGTAACAACCCAAAATCTAGAAGGTTTTTGAAAGTTTAGTGGCTAAACTGAAAAGAAGGAAAGTTTGGTTAAAGGACTTTTATGCAATTTGGGGAGATATAAATAGGGACCCAATCCCTAGGTTTTGGGCACTGGACATTCTATTTCATTAAGTGGCGGCTGAGAAGAAGCAAGAACGAGAAAGAGGGACGATCTACAACATCTTCAGTAGGGGAGTTTCTAATTTGGTAAGAAAATGGTCTCTCTATTTAATTCTCGTTTATGAATAAAATATAGAGAAAAGAGAGCTCCTGTTCATTCTCCCTGTTTAACTGTGAAAATTGATTAAGAGCACGAATGGGGATAACCCTGACCAGATGTCTTAAATAACTGGTTTGGAAATAAATTGGAAGATATGAGGTCGAGTGTCGGTTGTTTAAAACCCTGGTAAAAGATTGATAGAGAAATCACTATATCGTTTAGGTCGGTTAAAATGAAGTATTAAGGTTATGTTCGTAATCGCCAGGTACCGGGACTTGGAAGTTACCGGAAGTCGCAAACTACCAGGAGTGGGTGTGAGTCCCGGTAGTGTGTGAGGGTGTGAGTCCCGGTAGTGGGTGAGGGGGTGAGTCCCGGTAGTGTGTGAGTGAATGTGAGTCCCGGTAGTTACTTTTAATGGACCGAGAGAGAGAGCACTCAATTCCATTCAAGTGTGATAGGTATTTTAATCAAGGAAGTCATGAGTTCTATTATGGGCCAATTAGAGAATTCAGCAGTAGCTAAGCTATGTAGGCTTAGGAATTAATTGAGTTATTTTGGGCTTGGTTATTTTAAGGTCCAAACCATGTATTAAAGGCCTAGTAAGTAGTTAAGAGTCCTAATTATTTTAAGATCGGATTAAGAGGAGAACTCAGGATCAGAATTGGGGACGTTCCTAATTGGATTATAAATAAATTCTTAGGTGTACCAGCGTAACGAGGCAAGAGGCTAAGAAGAAGTTTGCTTTTCAGGTGAGTTCCCTAAACCCTTTTTACGACTTAAAGTGTTAAATGATTTTGACTGATTATGGTTTCAATTACGAGCATGAAATGTTTATAACCGTTACTCATGTTTTCCATGAAATACCTGTTTTACCTGAGAAAATGTATTGTACTTGGTGAACTGAGAATGACGATTTACTAAGGTTTTAAAGGTGCAAGTTTTATGAAATGAATGACGTGCTATGTGGAGTCGGTCTACACTGTAGGATCAGAGATAGATCCTCGGGGTCTGATGATCCCTTGGATGTTTATGACAGACTGGTAGGTTGGAATCCGTTTCCTCCTATTTCGAGTAGAAAGGGGGGGTCTGCGTAAGCTCCGGGAAGGGGAGTTTGCGTACGCTCCGGTTGAGGGCGAGAGGGTAACCCATTGGGCCCCGATCGCGGAATGTTTATGTGATCCTATATATAGTGTAGTACCATGCCTGATGTTATGTTAAGGTTTATGATGATATTTTCATAAATGTTTTATACTGGTTACATGTTGTTTTCGGAGGGAATTCACTAGACCTTTTGGTCTAACCCTCGCTTTCAAAACTAAACCATTTTCAGGTAAGCATGTTAAGGGTTCTTCAAGTAAGAACCGTGTGATGGCAGGAAGGATTTGGAACTTAGAGCGACTCCAAGTCTTTTGGTTGATGTTTAGATAGAGCTCTCGGCTGTGGATTAGAGACTTCCGCTGTCAATTTTGCTTAGCTTAGTCAAAAGAATGTTTATGAACAAGTTATCTATGTAATTCGAATGCTTATTTTTATGGTATAGTATGATTATGTTTTTGGGATGTTACATAAACCCACGCATGAACACACATGAACTATAAACTTATACGACCAAATTAGATGAAGATCTGATAAATTTGTTCAACACATGTACATAATCAAATTGTTCATAAATGTTCAACTTCAAGTTCATAATCACTGTGATCATATACACACATACAACAGTCCTTTTGGTTAGCATTCATGTAACAAATGAACTCACATGAACAATTTATACAGACATGAACACACATGAACTATTAACTCACTCTACTAGAAAATCCATTAATTCCGACGAAAATTACCGACGGATACCAGCCGTCGGTAATTAGCGACGGAACACCGACGGATTACCGACGGATTTTATTTAAAAAAAATGATCCGTCGGAAATCTATCGCTAATTACCGACGGATTTAAATCCGTCACTAATTAGCGACGGATTTTCGACGGCTCCATTAATTAAAAAAATTAAAAATTAAAAAATAAATAATCCGTCAGTAATTACCGACGGACTATTTATTTTTTCTTCAAAACTTAATTATAAATAAAAATTAAATAATCCGTCGGTAATTAGCGACGGATTATTTAATTGTTATTTATTTTTTCTTCAAAACTTAACTATAAATAAAAATTAAATAATTCGTCGGTAACCCGTCGCTAATTACCGACGGAATTTTTAATTTTTATTTATCAAAACTCAAAAATTGAAGAAGTATATTAAATATATTTTATAAAATATCTTAAAATATATATTTTCACGATGTAAACACAGACATATGTTAAAAAGTGCATGTGTATAGTTTCAGTTAAGACTCGCACGATTCTTCATTAATAGCTGATGAAAGTCGTGTAGGTCCATCAATGTCCTATCAAGTTCATTAAGACTCACTTAAGCCCATAAAGGCCCATACAGCCCATTAACAACCACTGAGTCAAATATGATTCGTCAATGACCATTATAGTTCTTGAGAGTAATTGGAATCCATCAAGACCCGGTCAATCATTAAGAGTCACTCAAGCCCACAAAGGCCCAATAAGATACATTAATAACCATTGGGTCAGATATGATTCGTCAAGGACCATTATAGCTCATTAAGAGTACTTGGAGTCCATCAAGGCCCGATCAAGTTCATTAAGTGTCACTGAAGCCCATAAAGGCCTATACAGTCCATTAACAACCACTGAGTCAAATATGATTCGCCAATGACCATTATAGTTCATTAAGAGTACTTGGAATCCATCAAGGCTCGATCAAGTTCATTAAGAGTCACTCAAGCCCATAAAGGCCCATACAGTCCATTAACAACCACTAAGTCAAATATGATTCGTCAAGGACTATTATAGTTCATTAAGAGTAATTGAAATTCATCAAGACCCGATCAATCATTAAGAGTCACTCAAGCCCGCAAAGGCCCAAAAAAGATTCATTAACAACCATTTAGTCAAATGTGATTCGTCAAGGACTATTATAGTTCATTAAGAGTAATTGGAATTCATCAAGACCCGATCAATCATTAAGAGTCACTCAAGCCCACAAAGGCCCAAATAAGATTCATTAACAACCATTTAGTCAAATGTGATTCGTCAAGGACTATTATAGTTCATTAAGAGTAATTGGAATTCATCAAGACCCGATCAATCATTAAGAGTCACTCAAGCCCGCAAAGGCCCAAATAAGATTCATTAACAACCATTTAGTCAAATGTGATTCGTCAAGGACCATTAACCGACCAGGGCTACTCATATGTATATATGTATATATATATATATATATATATATATATCATGAGGGATAATAAAATGTAAACCTTTAAATGTGTGTAAACTATGTAAACTCATCCTAGCCATTGATTTTTAATCTAGATTAAAGTGTCATTAAGGGTAAATTAGTCTTTCACGCTTTTTTTCGGAAATGACATAATTAAGGATAACAATCCTTTATTTTAGGAATTGATTTATTTTATTTTATTTTATTATTTTCATTGAACAAATTCGATATTGCATCATCATCATCTCCGTTAAACGGTTTTCAAAATTCATCTTCATCCCCAAAACTGTTTTTCAATTCCATATTTTCGTACCAATTTGTACTTTTTTCCTTTGTTTTGCACTTGCCGTTCTAATGTCGACCAACATCGAAGAAGAAAAAAACGAAGATCAAACCATTCATGAAGATATGGTGGTTGGTGATGATCTGGCGGATTTTATTATTGCAGGCGATTCTGACGAAGAAGGCGATGACGATTCAATGGATGGTTTTGAAAAACCATCTTCATCCCCATAACTGTTTTTTGTTTAAGATTTTCATACCAATTTCGATTTTTCTCTTTGTTTCCACTTGTCGTCATCATGGCGAATAACATGGAAGAAGAAAAAAACAAAGAACAAACCATACATGACGACATGGTGGTTGACGATGTTCTTGCGGATTTTATGAAACTGTTAAGTTTTCATAGGTATTATATGAAACTGTTACGTTTTCATAGGTATTAGAATTATTAGTTTATTGTTTTCATAGGTATTATGTCTACGTTTATTCTATTTAGTATGGTTTCATGTTTATTTAACTTGTTTGATGATGTATTTCCCATGAAAATATTTGTTTCACATATATACTACTTTTTTCACATGTGAAAATTTCTAAGACAAAGTCGTTATGAAACCGTGGTGTGTAGTTAGTCGAATACGGTTTCATAGAATCTTGATTTGATTTTGGATTCTTGCCACCGATTTCATAGAATATTACAATCCTGCCACCGCTAGGATCTGGATCATTGATTGAAATAATCAATGGTCAAGATTAGGTTTCATAGTTTACACCAACTTCATGGTTTACAATTTAGTGAGCCTCTATATATCATATGCATATAAGTGTATGTGACCCATCAAGGCCCAACAGAGTTGATTGACAGTAACCCCAATCCCATGAAGACCAAATATAGTTCATAAAATTTCACCAAAAACCCATGAAGACCAAATATAGTTCATTAAATTTCACCAAAAACCCATGAAGACCGAATATGAAGAGTCATCGAAGTTGATCAAGGTCATTAAGCGTCACTAAGCTAAATATGACCCACTATGGCCATTACAATTCATTAATAGCCATCAAAGTTGATCAAGGTCCAATATAGTTCACTAATAAAGTTCAACAACAACAATCGAGTCTAATACGGCCTACTAGAGCAACTAAAGCCCGTGTAGCCCAATAAAGTCCAATCAAGTTCCTTAAAGTGGGCTTTAATCAATTATACTAGGCTTTAATATGTTCTATTAGCCTTTAAAGGGTTTCATTGGGCTTTAATGGATCTATCAGACTTTAATCGATTCTTTGTTCTGTTGATTGTCTTTCTCGATTTTATTTTACGGTTTCGATAAAGCTAGAGATGGGTTTGTTATCATTTTATCTTAAAAATTTATCAATACTGGTTTCATTAAGTGCCACTTAAACCATTACATTTTCTGTCTAAAAAAGGAATAAAACAAGTATATATTATAAAAATTGGAAAGAAAATATAAAACTTAAAACGATTCAAAATTTTCAAAGACGAATAGTTTATGTATAAGTAATTTCTACATAATAACTTAACATTATATTTCTAAGAGTTTTTAAAAAATAAAACATAAATATTTTATAATATATTGTACATAATAACTTTAAAAAATTATAAAACTCCATTAATTCTTAACTCCTCCCTAAAATTTGGTTCCCTCCAATACTTCCTCCTAAAATATTCCCCAAAACCCTTAACCGTCCCCCTAAAATCAGACCGATGACCTAAATTCACAACCCTAAAATCATCCTCTCATTCTCTCCTCAAAATCGTCTCTGTAACAACCGTGCCCTGATTTTAATAAAATGGGGAAGTTGTGGTTAAAGAGTAAAAGATAGTGGGATTAGTGACTAAAGCCTAAAGCTAGAAAAGGGAGGGACCAAAGGAGTATATTGTTGAAAGATATATAAGGGAAGCAATCCCTAGGAAATTCCTTATTCTGTGAAATTCATTGTGGCTGGAGAGAAATCGAAAGTGCAGAGAGAAAGAGGTGAAATCAAGAAATCAGCTAGAGAGTCTTCGTTGAAGGTAAGCCTCGATTCACTCCCTCAGTTTTGGTTCTTGTAATTTGTTTTCTACCATGTATTGGGGTTGCATAGTTTGGTGAACACCATTTTTGCTCTGAGTTATCTATTTCGAGAATGTAATGGAGTCTTTTGAGTTGGACCGATTAGAGGCCAAATGGTGGGATAAATGGGTGTTTTAAATTGGAAATATGAACCTAATCTTGTATCTAACAAGGGTTTGGACTAAATATCGTATGTTAATCGGTTTTGGGGAGTGTGAGTTTTTGGCAGAGCAATAGTCCGGAAGTCGCATTATCCGGACACGGGGAAAAGTCCGGATGATTGTTGTCCGGAAGTGGGTTCTGGATGCGGAGTCTGGAAGCGGGTTCCGGATAAGGAGTCCGGAATGGGTTCCGGATAAGGAGAACGGAAGTTAGTCCGGAAGTGAGTGGTCCGGATAAGGGTCATGTGGTATGGAAAAGAAATGCTCGGCAGTTTTGTCCGGATAACTTTTAATGAAGGTTGTTATCATCTTTTAGGTGAATTGGGTTCTGTTCGGGTTATTCGTAGGTGAAACACATGTCTAGAAAATCATATCGATCAGGTGAGTTCCCTTAACCCTTGTTACGTGACATGAGATGTTAAATGTTTTACTGGTCATGGTATGCTTTACGAGTTTGAGTTATTTACATGTTTATGAACTTATCGCATGAAAGTATGTTTTAGAAAAACTTATCGAACTGTTTATAAGATTGCATGCATTGCTGGTTGACCGATAGTTTGGCTTACATGCTATGTGGTGTCGGGTTGCACAGTGGGATCAATGTACCTCGGCATCCGAGGATCCCTTGGGAGTTCGTTATGAACCGGTAGGACGGAATTCGTTTCCTTCCTGTTCGACTAATGGGGAGTCTGCTTGGGCCCCGATATGAGGCGAGAGGGGAGTCTGCTTGGGCCCCGATATGAGGCGAGAGGGGAGTCCCATAGAGGAGGGACTCGACCTTCGGATTCCAAGGGTCAGAATTCAGTCTTTTTTGGAAAAACAAATGCAAATAAGAAAAACTTTGGAAAACCATCACTTACTTGCAAGCACTATGGTCTAAGTGGACATACAATTGAAAGGTGCTACAAGTTGATTGGGTTTCCAAAAGATTTTCAATTTACCAAACCCAAAAATGGACAGTCTTTTAAGTCCATTGCAGGAAATGTTTGTTCAACTGAGAATCCTGTCCATAATTCCACTACTTCAAATACTCATGGTTTGCTAACAGAAGACCAAATTAATAAACTGTTATCCTTGATAGATCACAAACAGTCCGAGGGAATATCTGCTAATATGGCATGTAATTTTTTCTCGAATATGGGAAATATGTCCAATGTGTCTCATAAACTGTCCAGTTCTGGTTGGATAATTGATTCAGGTGCAAATCAGCATATGACCACCTCTTCTTCTCAACTTGAAAATCTTATGGATGTTTCAGATTTAAATCTTAAAGTAACACAACCAAATGGAGAAGAGGCCAAAATAAATCAAATTGGAAATTATAAATTGAATAATAGAGTCATGTTGTATGATGTTCTTGTTATTCCTGATTTTCATGTGAATCTTTTATCAGTTCATAAAATTGCTAGAGACAGTAAATTTTTTGCATTGTTTGATGAATATAAGTGCTATCTTCTCCAGGATTTTCAGCCCAGGAAAGTTGTGGGGACTGGTAGTGAACAAGGAGGTTTATACTTCTTGGATAAACTTTCTGTAGGTGACTCTTGTGACTCAAGATCAAATATGTCCATAACGTGCTGTGTTTCTCGCCAATTGTGACACAGTTGGATGGGACATCCAGCTGACCCTGTTCTTAATGTTTTAAAAGAAACACTTAATCTAGGAAGTGATCGACCATCACGACCTTGTGATATTTGTCATATGGCCAAACAGGCCCGTGACAAGTTCAGTCTGAGCAATCATACTGCTACTGTACTAGGTGAATTAATTCACTTGGATCTGTGGGGACCCTATAGGGTGCCCAGTAAGGAAGGTTTTCGATTCTTTTTAACTATTGTTGATGATTACACTAGATGTGTTTGGGTGTATTTGTTAAAAACCAAAGATGAAGTGACTGATAATATGGTTGCCTTTCACATCATGCTTTTTACCCAATTTGGCAAACGTGTTAAAACCTTCAGAAGTGATAATGGAACGGAGTTTGTAAATAATAAAATTGGCGAGTTTTTAGGACTAATGGAATAATACATCAAACTACCTGTGTTTACACACCCCAACAAAATGGGATAGCTGAACGTAAACATAGGCATTTACTTAATGTGGCTAGAGCATTAATGTTTCAAGGAAATATTCCATTGAATATATGGACTGAGTGGTATATTAACAGCTACTTATCTTATTAATCGCACTCCTTCCTCTATATTACATGGAAAATATCCTTATGAGATTGTGTTTCGGTTTGCTCCGGTTTTGACTCACCTTCGAAATTTTGGATGTTTGTGTTTTGCTGTCAAACCTAATGTCTATGATAAGTTTTCTGCTAAATCTGAAAAAAGTGTTCATTTGGGTTATTCTAACTCAAAAAAGGGTTATAGACTTTATAGTCTAGAATCAAAGCAGATTATTGTATCAAGAGATGTTAAGTTTTACGAAAACATCTTTCCTTTTAAAATGAGTGCAAGTTTTCATGAACATGATTACAATGATATTAGCTCATTAAATTTCTTTGATTCTGTGTATTTTCAAACTAATGATCCTACTTCTGAAATGCCCGATGATGAAATTAGGGTGAGCCCTCCAAATGAAAATGTTTTAAATCAATCTGAACATAGAAGCAGCCGTGAACTACTTGGAAGCCAAAATACGGTTGCCGGGTCAAATGACCCTGGTGGTACTAATGGTAGAGATAACACTACTGAAGTTGTCGGGTCCGATGACCCTGATAGAACTCATGGCACCAGTAGTTCACAGGCGGGGTTTCGACAGTTAAGAGTTCAGTCTAATAATGATGAACATTTGGAGTCCCCTCCTGAGGGTAGTGATTCTAATTCTGATCAGATTATAACTTATGTTCGTAAATCAAATAGACCATCTACTTTACCTAAAAGATTCCAAGATTATGTTGTTGAGGGTAAAGTCAAATATGGCATTGAAAGAGTAGTCAATTATTCTAATCTTAGTACAAATAATTTTTCTTTTGTATCTACCTTAAATAAATCATTTGAACCTGATAGCTTTTTTGAAGCTAGTAAAGACCAGAACTGGGTAGATGCTATGAACATTGAGATGGAAGCCCTGTATAGAAATCGAACATGGGTTTTAACTGAGTTACCACTAGAGAAATTGAAAGGTACAAAGCACGTCTTGTAGCCAAAGGCTACAGTCAACGTGAACATCTTGACTACGAAGAAACTTTTTCACCCGTAGTAAAGATGGTTACGGTGAGATGTGTAATTGCACTTGCTGTTCAAAATCACTGGCCATTACACCAGTTAGATGTAAATAATGCGTTTCTCTATGGAGACTTAGAGGAGGAAGTTTATATGAGTTTGCCACCGGGATATTTTACTCCCAATGACAGACGAGTTTGCAAGCTTGTAAAGTCATTATATGGACTCAAACAGGCTCCTCGTCAATGGTATGCCAAGCTTTCTTCATGTTTGTATGAGCATGGTTTTGTTCAAAGTACTTGTGACTATTCATTATTTACCACGTCTTCAAATAATATTTTTGTAGTTCTACTAGTATATGTGGATGATATAGTTATAACTGATAACTCAGAATCTAAAATTGAGTGTGTTAAGAGTCATTTGCAATCAAGTTTTAAAATAAAAGATTTAGGTTTACTAAAATTCTTTTTAGGTATTGAGATTCTGTAAACTGATAAAGGTTTATGTATGTCTCAAAGAAAATATTGTTTAGAACTTTTGAATGACTTTGGATATTTAGGATGTAAGCCAGTAAATACTCCAATCGATATGAATCTTGTAGTAACTGATTATGTTGGATCAGAATCAAAAGATCCTCCTTTGAAGGATTTTATTGGATACCAAAGATTGATTGGTAGACTTATTTATTTGTTAGCCACAAGACCTGATATTTCTTTTGTTGTGCATTGTTTAAGCCAGTTCATGCACTCTCCTCGATTATCACATCTCAAATTAGCACTTAGAGTTCTAAGGTATTTGAAGGGTACTCCTGGTAAGGGAATTTATTTCTCTGAGTGTTTGTCTACTGATTTTAAACTTTCGGCATATGTTGATGCTGATTGGGGGAAGTGCTTATCAACCAGAAGGTCGGTAACTGGATATTGTTTGTTTTTAGGAAATTGTATGGTTTCATGGAGGATCAAGAAACAGTCAACTGTTTCTCGCTCTTCTGCTGAATCCGAGTATAGAGCAATGGCTGCTGCTCTATGTAAAATTATCTGGGTAGTTAGTGTTTAGACTGATTTAAAGGTTGACAATTTACTTCCGATTAGTTTAAATTGTGACAACAAATCGGCTATTCAAATAGCTAACAATCCAGTGTTTCACGAAAGGACTAAACATATTGAAATTGATATTCATCAAGTGAGAAATAAAGTTTCAACTGGAATGATCAAAGCTGTAAAAGTACCTTCTACTAGAAAATCCGGCTGATATTTTTACAAAGTCACTTGGTGTGAATCAACATAATGATCTTATATCAAAATTAAATATGTTTGATCTTTTCCGATGTCAAGATTGAGGGCGGATGTTAAAATGTAAAAGAGTTAAGTAACCAATCTTGTCATCATAAGTAGTCTAACTTATTTTGTTTTAAATGTTTGGTTTTGTGAGGACTGATTGTGACATAAGCTGAAACTTAAGGACTGCACTGCAAGAGGAAAATGATGAAAGGGTAGCGGAGCTATTCTCGTAGCTGGAAGGAGTTTTACGCAAGGACCAAACTGCAAATTAGATTTTATATATAAAGAAAGCGATGTTAGGGTTTCAGTCATATTTTAGTTTTCTTCTCTTTCAATTCTCTCTGAATACGATTAGGGTTTATATGTTGTTTAGTTAGATTCTCGTTTATATCTTCAAATCTCTAGAAGATATCTTGAGAGTGAGTGTTATATGTAGTGAGATTTCTATTTGTAAGTTTTTAATCTTTTAATAAAATGTTTTGATTATGAGTTTTTACACGGAACCTGTTGCACATGCCGACAAATCAAAAGGTTAGGCTAACACCTAGTGAGTTCAAGAGTTTTATCATAATTATATAATTTGTAAGACGAGAGAGGTGCAATTTAAATCATGAGTTCAAAAAGGATTTACTTTAAATGCAAACCACCTATTTTCCCACGCACACAAATCTCGTGATGAAATCTCTAATATAAAACGATTCTCAAAATGGACTCATCTCGAAACCCACTTGAAAGGTGAAATAATATTTGATTTCCAAAATGATTGAAATCATAAATGAATCGTTATCATTCAAAACAGCCCAAATGCAAATGAGGCATACGTCACAGCCCATAAAATATGGAAAGCAACCCATATAAATAAAATACGTCACCGAAAACATGGATAAAATAAATACCCAAACAACACCTTTCGGTGACGGGGGAGACCCGATTCCATTGTATGTGGAGGAACACAAAGTTAAGCCGCATAACTATGTTATTGAACTACACCTCAGATCGTGACTCTATTGTCTGCTATAGTAAGCTCCAACTCGAGTCGGACTTTATTGCCTGCTATAAAAGCTACACCTCAAGTCCCCCACCCAGCAACGGGTGGCACCACCATATTCTTTATTGCCTGTTGTGCCCCGCTACACCTCAAGGATGCACGATCTTATTGCCTGTTCATTCTCTAGTAAGTTACACCTCAACGTTTCTATGGAACTTTTATTGCCCACTTACCAGCATTCAAGATTCGGAGTCTCGGCTCCTTACTTGATAACCAAGATGTCTAACCCTCGTGCATATGTGTTAGAACATCAACGATAAACCAAAATCTCGGAGTACAACCCAAAATGGTTCCTCTCCACAACGTCGAGACACAAGATGTCAAGACGGCATACATCCCAAAGTGAGAATACCAAGACTTTCCACCATGCAAACATGACCGACTCATATGCCTATGAATCCAATGCATTACGGTCTAATAGTACACAACTCCACTTGAATGACCCACCCACTCAAAACATGTACTATTCAAATAAACTGCAATAAATGCAACTGGCGACCAAAGCTCCATATCCAAATGTAAAAATCCGGACAAATGTCCTCAAAACTCAATTAAAGTCAAAACCGAGCAAAATGTTCAAAAACCCCTTTAGGCCAATAAATAACGGTCCTCATAATATAAAATGCACTTAAACACCATTTAGGTAAACGTATACCACAAAATCATTATTAACCCGCAACTCGTCACGGATTAGAACCAATGGTTTCCCAAATGGACTCATACTCTTATAATTCTTAAAATGACTCATGACACGAAAATGTGCATTTCCCTCCAATGGTTTATAGAATCAATTACACCAACATGTTTAAACCATTGAATAAACTCTATTTGAGCAATAAATCATTTAAAGATATATTTATGATTCCTACATATCAACATATCCGAAAATCCCAAATATGGGTGTTTTACAAGATTTATAAAGTTAAATACTTCATGTAGTCAAAACCCACCAAATAACTCAACAAATGATAATTTCACGTGAAACACATAAATACTTGGAAAAGAACAATTTTGCATGTACAACGTTTTCACAAATCAACTTGAACTCACCTTGCTAGATTAGGTTAAATCTAGATTTTTCCCCAAACGTAAGCTCCTTTGAAGAAACATGAATCTTCAAGCCAAATCTTCCAAAAACCTAGATCCATAAGTTTCCAACCGTAAATAATCATCCCCAAACACTTAGATGCGTTTCCCTCAACATAAAACATCAAAACCACCAATAATACCAAAACCCTAATTTCTTAGATGAAGAAAATAGAAGATTACCTCAACCACATAAAGAATCCACCAACAAAACACATCTAGGTTGCCAACAATGAACCCCAATCTTCATTTCTTCAAGAGGGGTGGAAGGGTTTAGAAGAGGGTTAGGTAAAACCTTAGAAAGTGTAGAAATCTCACCAAAATGAAGGTGAGAAGAAGGGTTCCAACCTCCATCCATAAATCCTTGTTAAGAGATGAGGGAGAAGCTTTGATTTACAAGATTTATGGCTTCAAGGGCTCCAAAAACGATTTAGAGGGTTAGGGTTCGGTTTGGGAGAGTTTAGAGAGAGAAATATGGAATAGAAATGAAGGAAAGCTGAAAGTCGTGGGTTTAAAACCCTCTGGAGCCTGACGGCGAGAGTGACATGCGATTGTGCCACTGTCATTCTCGTAGGGCAGTCTCGCCCGCGTTGTACCGTGCCCAAACCCAACCTCGCGCACGGCGAGAGTGACCATGTCACAATCGCCGAGCACTCTCGCCCAATCAGTACCGAGAGGGGGTTCCTTCCCCGCGACCTTGACACAACGACGATGCCATGTGGCTGCTGACTCCATTTTAACTTTTGTGTACGACACAAGTTACGAGAGGCCACTACAACCAAGACTGAGTTTTCCAGGTGTTACAATCCTCCCAACCTTAAAAGAGATTTCGTCCTCGAAATCTGGTTTCCATACATCCAACGGATGCTGACTCCATCTTTCATGTTCCCTGGGTCTTCAACTGAAATTAAAATTTCTTCATGCTGAACTGCTATGACAAACTTCACACGGATACTCACAACCAATGTCCACTTAGGTACATTACACTTATATATGGGTTAACGCTCAATCTACTAGAGTAGCTGCTAACTAGATGACTCCAGTTGTCTCCCAACCTTAGGTGATCCATACTTCCTCAACGTCCGATCTCGACTTCCAATCAGCCCAGATCTACACGCTTTGAAATTTCTTCTCCAACCAACCTAAGGTGTAACACCCTAAAAATAGGGGTAAACAAAAACTTCCATAAAAGGAAGAGTGGTATAATATGCCATAGCATGAGCTTCCCAAAAGTGGGGAAATACAAAACCTGTATAATTACAATTTGTAATTTAACGGACAAATAAGTGACAACCGACTAATCTAGATTCTAGAGCTAGAATTAAGATTACAAACGGTGTCATCTCTATTCCATGAATAAATCCTTCAAAAGGCGTCCCAAAAGAAATCCCCAAGGCTCACACTAAGCCGTCTACACCTTCTTGGTAACGGCGCCGCTAGAACCTGAGATACACATCGACACCACATAAGTGTTAGGCTAAAAAGCCTAGTGAGTTGAACAACACATAATAAAGCATGTAGAGGTGGCATTTTATAAATGTTATTTAGGGAAAAGTCATTTCAACAAGGAATCAATGGGGGAGACCCAAAACACCAAACAAGCAGCACCCAAAGGATCAATACACCTTAGTATCTATCCCCACAGATAATACCACAAGGCCCGGCATCACATCAAGGATTACCCCCAGGGAATTGTCCCGAACGGCAAGGGAGACAGGCACATACCTCCAAGGTGGCGCCCCCAAAGACTGTAATCACCGAGTACATACTTGATGGTTCATCCCAGTTATAACAAAGCATCATTATACCCAAATTACTCCAAGTAATGTATAAGATGTACACAATAAGCAATATGGTCCAACCATAATATGTAGACATGTAAAACCAAGCATATAAGGTTTTAAATCCAAATACAAGTCTACAATTCCCATGATTCCCAAATAAACATGAAACGAACAATTAAGCTTGCACATATATACATGAACAATCCCAATAAGCCAAGTGCCACTTTATTAAGTCCACTACCAATTCATTAAGCCATATGCCCAAGACATTAAGTCAAAGCTAATTCTTTGAGTCAAGACCATCTCATTAAGCCATATACCATTCTAATAAGCCAAATACCAATCCATTAAGCTAAATACCAAACCATTAAGCCAAAACTACTTTCTTATGTCAAAATCATTTCCCTTAGGTCAAACCCACAATATTAAGTCAAGAATACCTCAATAAGCCATATACCATCTCATTAAGCCCAAAACCCCTAAAATGTGGCTTAAGGTTCCCAAGTAAGTAAATAACGAAAGATCATGATAAATATTGTATCTTAAACCTCAAATGGTGCATATTATCTCCAAAACCACCAAGAAACCTCAAATACATGTAGACAAAGTAAAATATGGAGATAAGGAGATTTTATAAATAAATGAGTGCAAGAAAAACAACAAATCAAGCAAAGATGTGTATCTAGTTTTAACAAAAGGTTTAGAAAACTCACTAACTAGGTTTTAGGAAAAACCCTAGAAACCAAATGGATCTTGGAAGGTAGATGAGAGTGAAGAAGCTAGACCCACAAAATAGATGCTTCAATCTTGAGATGAATTTGGCAATAGATGTTCTTCTAGCTTTGATCCAAGTGAATCTTTCACTTTAAAATTTTAGAGAAGAAAGGATGTAGAAGGAATAGGGAAATGGGAAATGGGAAAAAAGGGAAATAGGGGAAATGGGGAAGGGGTTTCTTACATGTGAGAAAGAAAGAAGGAAGAAAGGAAAGAAAGAAAGAAAGGATTAGGAGGGAAAAGAGGGTGGGTGAGAGAGTAGGTGAGAATTAATATGTATTGATGTATATATTCAATTATAAACATATATATACACATATATTTTTTTATACATAAATATATCTACATATATATATATATACAAATACATATATACACATATTTATAGATTTTAAGAAATTTACCCTAAGATCTATAAAATGCAAGGAGCTATAACCGTGATAAAACACTTATATGACTTAGAGTTTTATTTACCTAGATCATTTCGGCTGTTACATAAGGTTTGATCACCACTGAAACCAACAAAATCTCCAAATCCAACCGTTCCCGCTGCTGAATTGGCATTTGACCCTAACGAGCACTAAGACCTCAAAACAGGCGGTCGTCCCTGACCCAACGATTATACAACTCCAAGGATACATCCCATTACCAATCATCCAATTGACAAATTCTTTCACCGTTCAAGGAAGGTCATCCCACTAAGGGCTTGTTTGTTTTTGGCTTAATGGGCTTAATGGCCTGTATGGCTTATTCGGTCAGCCATACAGGGTGTTTGGTAGTGGCTTAATGAAAAATGGGAGAGCTTACCGAATAAGTTGAGAGGAGATGCCTTTATCTACTCAACCACCATTATTACCATTTTACCCCCCACATCAAACCTAAAAGAGTTTCTTTTCCTCAAAACCCTACACCACATCTGCACACTTCACGCCTCCCTCCCTCCCACCCAATCTGCACTTCCTGTCGGCGCTTCCACCGGCGTGACGTTATTTTCGTCGGTGATCCTATTATTATTCGTCTTCTGATACTCAATTTTGTCGGTGATCCGTCGGTAGGTGGCCATTGGTAATATGTAGTAGGGTGATACCCGTTTGTCCAGTAGTGTGAAGCCACCCATGAGAACGGTTCTTGTTTAGTTGACGTGAAGCAGAAATTAGTTAATCGAAACTTGATATACAAGGTTGGGTTTAAAACCTAAGGATGCGTTTGGTACGCAGACGGGATGAGACGGGACGGGACAAAAAAATAGTCCCATGTTTGGTATGCCATGGGTCAAAAATCAGATGGGTCAACATGGGACAAAAACAAGTTTTCATGGGACAAAACTTAAGATTTTTTGTTCCACCAAAATAGGTGGAACAACATGGGACTAAAACATAAGATTACTAAAATACCCCTTTTTCCAACGTAACCTAGATCAAAATTATCTCCTCCAGTCCAGTCCCGTCCCGTCCCATCCAGTCCAGTCCCATCCAGTTCCGTCCCGTCCAGTCTGCGTACCAAACGCTACCTAACAAACAAGCAAGGAGGTGGGAGACAAGTTTTGAGTGATTCCAAAAGAAGTTGTAAATCCCGATCATAACACTCTATTATGTATGCAGGTTGGTCTAATTCCTAATTCATGGAATCTTAGCTTGTTAATTAGGTTTAATTAGTTCACGTGCTTAAGGCATATAATGATAAACAACTTGATTGAAATCTCCCTAATTAACCCAGGATTAGGAAACATTCTCATCAACCTTTTTAAAAGAAGCCCTAATTAAACAATAATTGGATGTGGATGAGATTGTTGAGTGGATTATTGTCGGTGTTAAATGTGTAAATTTTAATAAAAACATCATAAATCCTAAGAAGGGGTAAAATAGTCATTTCTGACGTTCAGCTCGTTTGTTCAGCACGACAAACAAACATCAAGATATCAGAATCCAGATAGACAGACAAATCCAGACAGACATCTATATCCACACAGGACTTAATAAAAAACCAACCAAACAGCCCCTAAGTCTACTTACCACAATCTGAAGCTTTTAAAACCACTACAAGCGATACGATTGTCCCTTAAGATTGGACTATAACACTCCAAATACACTGACAGTTCGTGGCCTCAAAATCCGAAGTTGACACCTAACCATACCATTAAGATTTAAACCACTGCAGTACTCCACACACGTGTTCCATTCGTCAAGCATCCCCACAAAACCAAGGTTATTTATACGGTGTCTAAAGGGTCCTACACGCCCTTTATGCAAAAACTGTCAAACCCAAATAAGGTTGCTGAAGGGAACGGTTACCATAAGCATTAATAAAAGATACCGCGAGTCTAACCTTCCAATTACAAAAATACGCCGACTCCGCAAACGCACTACTTGGCCTACGGTACCATCACGCGTTAGAATACCCAACCTTCCACTGTCGAAGTTCTATACACATTTACTCCTAATTGGGGTTACTTAACGTTTCCAAGGTTTTAATGAGTTCAAGGTTTTCAAGTGAATACTTAACAAATATGCCAATCGAAAACTTTTATAGAAATTTTCAACACAAAGGTTTTCATATCAATTTAATTGTACGCACAAAATCTACTACTATATACGGTAGTTGTGCAAAAATGGACACACTCGTCCCACATATGACAATCATATTGAAAACTATTTCATCACAATTTAAGTTATTAACAAAACGCAAAAGCATACTAAACAACTTCCTTGAAATGAACCGCTACGGTCCTAGCATGGATTTATTTATGTCATGCACGTAAAGTAATTTCCTACTTTAAATAGTGTGCAACAAAAGGTTTGTACGTACTTCAAAAGAAGTTTAAACGACATCCGACTCCAAAAATTCCTTTTTAACCATAAAATGACATGGAACAAAATTCATCAACAAAGTTTGCACGCGTCAGTTTATTTCACAAAAACGGTGAAACGATCCATAAATACACTTTGGTTAAAATATAAAATGATTTGCGGCGGTTCCAAGTTTAAAGACTAAAATCAACATGTTTTCATCATTCGAAGATATCGACTAAAATATCGTGAAAGAGTCTCAAATTGGAATATGCATACAAACTTGTAACACTTTCCTAGTGGTTTTTCGGAAATAAAATTACATGCAATAGGTAGTCCATACTAAATTTTCGAAGTAGAAAATTTCATTAATTCAAGTTTTAAAATTTTCTCATTTAGTCATATAATGACATAGGAGTAAAACCTCTTTGACGAGACTCACACACATTAATGTGTTTTCTCAAAACTCAGAAAAATAGTAAGTGCTTGTAATTGGTTGGCACCAAAAAGGGTTTGAATCGACTTCAAATTTCGAATCATACAAACAATGCGCATTAATGTTCCAAAAACACAAATAATTCCACACACTCTAGGTTAAGACAAATAATTTTCCAAAATCCCCATCACGATGCATTTACACCAAAAGTTTTACACTTGTAATATAAATCGCTAAAATGTCAATGCTTAAAATTTACTCATCAAGAGACTCAAAATACACCGTTTCTCCAAACCAAAAAGGTTTACAATTTCCAAAATGTTCATCAAGCCAAAATTGACCAAAGTTCAACGACTCGCACATTTGTATTTTCAAAATGCACTGTATCGTAAACCGTGCATAACCCCCACAACACTAAAACATATTTTGAACAAATGACCTCCATTTATGCAATAAATTAATAGAACACTTTGAATCACGATTTATTTATCAAAGTGTCGAGGGTTAGTGGCTCCCAAGTTATGCATATCCCTAGATCAATATAATGCATTTGCGTGAAATGATAATAAAAAAATCAATTAACCGAAAACACATAAAGCAAATCGTTAAGAAATACTATCAGGATGTTCTTTCACGCATTACTCACGCCACGTATAAATCAATCCGTACATTGAACAAGTTGCAACGAAATGTACTAATCTTTCAAAGAGGAATTATGCGACGCCAAAGTTCTAAAAACCATTCCTTTTGGTCGTCTTATGGCATAAAATAATATTTCTCAACAAAACCCGCATGGGACAAATGCCCAATATAACTCATAAATTAGCTCACATAATAAAAAAAGTATGCACATTACAAATTTGCACTCGCGCGACACAAAACGTCGTAAAACAAAACTCCGTACAACTCTATGGGCTCGATGGCCTTAAATCAACCAAATGGTGTCAAACCTTTCGCTTCCAAAATCAAATTGCATAAAGCAAAATCATGACTAAAATGTCAAAATTCTGAAAATTCCCTTTTTGTTGTAATACAATATAAACAACACTTTTCGACAAAACTTGCATTAAATAAATTTTCCCATAAAGCTCACATTCCCATGATGGAAGATAACTCTCCGTCCAAACCTTAACATATGTGAAGGAGATCCAATGTTAAAGTCATAAGCCGTAGTTACTTGTCCAACATCTTAAACAACATTAAAATATGGATATCATTGTATCCGGAAGTAACATTGGACAACAACAAAATAAAGCAAGTCCCGACAGAATTTGCAATTCCCCGTAATAAAATAAGTTCATGCATGTTCAAACCATTATTTAAAATCTTGTGTGTGCTAAACGTTTTTCCGAGATTTTGTAACACAATCCACATAAGGATTTGAAACACAAGAAATAACTGATGCAATTTATTTTGAAAATAAAATGTGTGCATGAATTTAGTCGGCACTCAACGCCTTAAGCCACACTCCTCCAAGTTCCTCCGGTCACACTATCGTCATCCGGATGCTCAAACATCTTAAGACAAATTGAAGGTTACATCGATTCACTTTACAATTTCTCCCCGAACTAAGGTCGATGCAATAAGCCTATGGTTCTAATCCAACCATCAACTTTGACCCGAAATGGTCCACTTAATGCAATCACCATGCTTACTGCCATTCCAAATGGCAGATGCTAAAATCATCAACCTCTTCTAACGACTATTCGCTTACAAACTGCTTCACTACCCCAATGATCATCACCTCAAAGTAGTCCAAGTATGAACTTGTAACTAGTAGGTTCACCATAACACTGGCCAGGTGCAATTATGAACGTACCGTACATGATTATCCTTGCTACCCTCGACGGGATTCTCGTTTCAAGCGACTCCATTGACCTCAAAATATCCTATCTTAAAGTGCCTAATGGTGAAATTTCAATTTTATTCACTTAAAAGAACGCTAGTTTAAGTCTAGGTATCCAAAAATCAACACCTAATTCTCTCAAACTTAAGCTCTGATACCAACTTGTAACACCCTCAAAATTGGAAAGAGCAACTAAATGAAAACTTCGATAAAATAACCACATAAGGATAAAATTCCTTCCACAAACCATTCTTGAAATTACCTCAATATAAACATTATATTTTCAACCATCAAAATCCTAAGTCATTTTTCAAGACTACAAATGGTCGGGTGTTACTCAACCCAAAATAAAGTTGTTATTCCCCAAGATGCGGAAGACTTCACCAAGCTACTTACTTCTTGAGTACACAACTAGCTCTTCACTCTTCACAATGTCACTAGAACTACATCCCAATGGGAACCTGTTGCACATGCCGACAAATAAAAAGGTTATGCTAACGCCTAGTGAGTTCAAGAGTTTTATCATAATTATATAATTTGTAAGACGAGAGAGGTGCAATTTAAATCATGAGTTCAAAAAGGATTTACTTTAAATGCAAACCACCCATTTTCCCACGCACACAAATCTCGTGATGAAAGCTCTAATATAAAACGATTCTCAAAATGGACTCATCTCGAAACCCACTTGAAAGGTGAAATAATATTTGATTTCCAAAATGATTGAAATCATAAATGAATCGTTATTATTCAAAACAGCCCAAATACGAATGAGGCATACGTCACGGCCCATAAAATATGGAAAGCAACCCATGTAAATAAAATACGTCACCGAAAACATGGATAAAATAAAAACCCAAACAACACCTTTCGATGACGGGGAAGACCCGATTCCATTGTATGTGGCGGAACACAAAGTTAAGTCGCATAACTATGTTATTGAACTACACCTCAGATCGTGACTCTATTGTCTGCTTTAGTAAGCTCCAACTCGAGTCGGAATTTATTGCCTGCTATAAAAGCTACACCTCAAATCCCACACCCAACAACGGGTGGCACCACCATATTCTTTATTGCCTGTTGTGCCCAGCTACACCTCAAGGATACACGATCTTATTTCCTGTTCATTCTCTAGTAAGTTACACCTCAAGGTTTCTATGGAACTTTTATTGCCTACTTACCAGCATTCAAGATTCGGAGTCTCGGCTCCCTACTTGATAACCAAGATGTCTAACCCTTGTGCATAAGTGTTAGAACATCAACGATAAACCAAAATCTCGTAGTACAACCCAAAATGGTTCCTCTCCACAACGTCGAGACACAAGATGTCAAGACGGCGTACATCCCAAAGTGAGAATACCAAGACTTTCCACTATGCAAACATGACCGACTCATGTGCCTATGGATCAAATGCATTACGGTCTAATAGTACACAACTCCACTTGAATGACCCACCCACTCAAAACATGTACTATTCAAATAAACTGCAATATATGCAACTGGCGACCAAAGCTCCATATCCAAATGTAAAAATCCGGACAAATGTCCTCAAGACTCAATTAAAGTCAAAACCGAGCAAAATGTTCAAAAACCCCTTTAGGCCAATAAATAACGGTCCTCATAATATAAAATGAAATTAAACACCATTTAGGTAAACGTATACCACAAAATCATTATTAACCCGCAACTCGTCACGGATTAGAACCAATGGTTTCCCAAATGGACTCATACTCTTATAATTCTTAAAATTACTCATGACACAAAAATGTGCATTTTCCTCCAATGGTTTATAGAATAAATTACACCAACATGTTTAAACCATTAAATAAACTCCATTTGAGCAATAAATCATTTAAAGATATATTTATGATTCCTACACATCAACATATCCGAAAATCCCAAATATGGGTGTTTTACAAGATTTATAAAGTTAAATACTTCATATAGTCAAAACCCACCAAATAATTCAACAAATGATAATTTCACGTGAAACACATAAATACTTGGAAAAGAACATTTTTGGCATGTACAACGTTTTCACAAATCAACTTGAACTCACCTTGCTAGATTAGGTTAAATCTAGATTTTTCCCCAAACGTAAGCTCCTTTGAAGAAACATGAATCTTCAAGCCAAATCTTCCAAAAACCTAGATCCATAAGTTTCCAACCGTAAATAATCATCCCCAAACACTTAGATGCGTTTCCCTCAACATAAAACATCAAAACCACTAATAATACCAAAACCCTAATTTCTTAGATGAAGAAAATAGAAGATTACCTCAACCACATAAAGAATCCACCAACAAAACACATCTAGGTTGCCAACAATGAACCCCAATCTTTATTTCTTCAAGAGGGATGGAAGGGTTTAGAAGAGGGTTAGGTAAACCTTAGAAAGTGTAGAAATCTCACCAAAATGAAAGTGAGAAGAAGGGTTCCAACCTCCATCCATAAATCCTTGTTAAGAGATGAGGGAGAAGCTTTGATTTACAAGATTTATGGCTTCAAGTGCTCTAAAAACGATTTAGAGGGTTAGGGTTCGGTTTGGGAGAGTTTAGAGAGAGAGATGGAATAGAAATGAATGAAAGCTGAAAGTCGTGGGTTTAAAACCCTCTGGAGCCCGACGGCGAGAGTGATAGGCGATTGTGTCACTGTCATTCTCGCGAGGCACTCTCGCCCGTGTTGTACCGTGCCCAAACCCAATCTCGCGATTGTGCCACGGCGAGAGTGACCATGTCACAATCGTCGGGCACTCTCGCCCAATCTGTACCGAGAGGGGGTGCCTTCCCCGCGACCTTGACACAGCGACTATGCCCTGTGGCATAGTCGTCGGGCATACTCGCCCAGAAACCCCCGATTCCCAAAATTTAACTTTTGTGCACGACACAAGTCACGAGAGGCCACTACAACCAAGACTGAGTTTTTCGGGTGTTACATAAGCACATCTAAAACTCGAGAATTCATATATTATCTTTAATATATATATATGTTGGGTCACCAAGGATTTGAAATTGACTCACCGATGTTTTTCCTAAAACTCCTACTTAGAATATTTTAGTTTTGTTCTTTAGATGACTTGTACAAAATATCAAATGTTCGGTGAAGTCGAAGATCAACCGAAACCAAGCTTGAAGACTCTCTACTTGTGGAAAATAGAAGACTCTCGGCAACTTACAAACAAGTCATCACCACCGAATTGCCTGAACAGTTTCGGTGGCATCGTCTTCCACCGATGAGCCTTGACAAATTCGGTGGACACTACACCGAATTACCTGAACAACTTTGGTGGCCCTCCTCACCACCGAAATGCTCTTACATTTTCGGTGGTCGATCTCTCTCTACCGAAGTTCTTCTATTTTCGGTGAAACCTCCTTCGGTGCCAAAGTCTTAAAGGGAAGATCGTTTATTATGGGACAATATCCTCTAGCAGATAAAAGTGACAGTTTGTCTCTTTATCCATAATCAGTTAAAATCCGTTTTTATCTGCATGAGCTATTCTGTCTGTACCTAGTAAAAAGTGACAAGGACCTTTCATCTCTCCAGAAGTCAACATACTCAGCAAGTTGAAAGATGACAAGTGTCCCAAGCATTTAATGCTTGGGCACTCCTTGGCTCTATAAAAGGAGAAGACATCCCCTTGCAAAAGATACGCTTTCAGAATTCTCTTAGTGCAAGAATTCTTTCTTTAAGCCTTAAAACTCAATAGCTTTGCTCTCAGTGTTCTTAGTTGTTTTGTTGTATACTTTGTGCAAGATTGTTAGAATAGTTTATCTGTTCTTTTCCGCAACAATCTTAAGTTTCTTTGTGTAATTCTTATTGAAAGTTTTTCAATAAAAAGAATTAAAATTGTGAAAATTTTGAGTATTGTATTCAACCCCCCCTTCTACAATACTTGCTTAGCCATCTGGGACTAACAAGTGGTATCAGAGCAGAAAGTTTAATTCCATAAACTTGATCTGCGATGGCTGCCTCTTCTTCTTCTACTGTTGAAAACTCTTTTCAAAATAACTTTTCTGAAAATGGCTCCATTTCAAAACCTCCTAAGTTCAATGCTAACAACTTCTCTTTGTGGAAAAGCCGCATGATGCTGTTCATGGAAGGAGTGGATACTAGATATCCAACCATTCTCCAAGAGGGACCCTTTATCCCCAGAGTTTGGGCTCGCTATGAAACGCAGAGGCCTGGTAAAGAAACCATGGAAAAAGATAATTCTGATGATTCCTCTGATGAAGAAAAATCTGCTGCTACTGGTCGTTACATTCTTAAAAATCCTAAGAAATATACTGATGAGGAAAAACGACTTGTGTCTCTTGATTCTAAAGTTAGAACTATCATTGCTCTCTCTCTCTTCCTGATGAAGTGTACCACTCTCTGGTAAATCTCTCTACTGCCAAAGAGATGTGGTCCACTCTGTGTGTTTTGTATGAAGGTACAAATGAAGTTAAAAAGAGCAGAAAGATTGCTCTTGTTAGAAATTATGAACTCTTTGCTTTTGAAAAAGGAGAATCTCTTCCTAGCTTCTATAATCGCTTCAACTCTCTTTTAAATGATCTTAAGTTGTTGGGCAGAGTCTATGATAATGAGGAAGTCTTGTGCAAGTTCATGGATTGTCTTCCAGATTTTTGGGAAAATATATGTACTTGCATCAAAACTACCAAGGACCTTGAGTTCATGCCCTTGACTGTTCTTTATGGAACTCTTTTCAACTATGAGCAGACGAAACTGCATAGGTTTACAAAGAACTCTTCTCTTGCTCTCCTAAGTGACTCTTCCAAAAAGACTAAGTGTTTACCAAAAATCACCTACCCATCTGACTCTGACCATGATAGTCAAGAAGATCCCAATGATCATTCAGAGGCATATCTTAGTGATGCTAAGGAAGAATGTGAGGAAACTTCTGTTGATAAATTATCTGATGAAATGGTCATGTTGGATGGGCACTCTAAATCCAAATCTCATCTCCCTTCTAGAAAATCTAAGCCTCTCTCCAAACACTCTTGTTTGGACAAATCTAATGAGGAATGTTTTAACTGTGGTAAGAAGGGTCATTTTGCTTCTGAGTGTAAAAGTAAACATTTTGAAAGACCCAGAATTGCTTCCTCATGCCGATTTTCCTCAAAATCAGAAAGATCCAAATTTGATTCCCAAAAGTTCAGCCAACACCTCTCTTCTGCAAGTTCTGACAGGGCTGAAAGGTACAAGGAAAAATACAAGAGAGAAAAGGAAAGAAATGACAGACTTGTCAGAAATGCAAAGGGTCTGCCTGCTAAAACTCATGATTTGGCAGATGAACCCACATCTGAAAGCGAATGACACCTCAAAAGTCTGTTTCATGGCCAAGATAAATAACATGGATGATTCAGAAGGCCACTCCTCCTCAACTGCTCTTGTATCAGCTAAGTGTCTCCCCTCCTCACCAGGTACATCCATTTCTATCTCTCTCTGATGCTGAAAAGATTGAAGCATTTAATTCTTTATCTATTGTCTTTAGATGATGCATCCTTCTCTTCTAACTCATGCAAAATATTTTCTAACTCTGAAAAATGAAAGTTTTCTGGTGTTGATTCCTTCTGAAAAATAAATTCCTTAATTTTTTTTTAAAAATACCTGTGTGACATCTCCTACCGATTTTCCTTCTGTGTGTCTCAAATTGTCTATTTCAAAAGAAAAGATTTTTGTCCTCCCAAATCTTGATAAAGGAATTTTAGGAGCTGCACCCCAATTCTTTGTTACCTCATCAAATTCCTTGAGCAAAAGTAAGGAAAAATGTCAAGTTTCTAAAAGGATCTTTCCTCATAGAAAATTCTATATCTGTGGTGCTACTTTTCATTTTGCCAAAGACTGCCAGAAAGAAAGAACTGATCTAAAGTGACACCAACCCTTTTCTTCTAACCCAAAAGGACCCACCTTCAAAATGGGTACCTGGAAATTAAATTCTTTGTGATTGCAGATTTTGAGCTGGGCAGATGGATCTATGTGAACAAGTGAGAAAGTTGACAAAACCTTAGAATTCTTTACTCTCATGACATCATAAGCATGATGATGTCATTCTCATGACATCACCATCTCCAATCTCTTAAAATTCCATTTCTTTTCTAAACCTCACCACCGAAATTTTCCTTAACCACCGAACCAAAAATTCATCATCTTCCACCAAATATTCTTTTTCACCACCTTTTTTCTCTCCTCCATCAATCAACTCCAAGACAATAACAATCAATCTTTTTGTGATGACACGTATGCATCCTTAAACATTGCATGCATTTCTCTTCTTTTCTTGATCATCTTTATCACCTCCTTTTCTTTCACTTTCAAGAAACCACTCATCTCCATCTTCAGAACCCCATTCCACCGAACCTGCATGCTCTTCCTCCGAAAGTGCAACTTGTAGCAATTAATTCCCAAGCATACCATCCCATTTTTCTAACCTTCCACCGAAATCTAAATTCGGTGGAACCCCTCTAATTCGGTGGAACCTTTCAAATTCGGTGGAACCCTTCACGTATCCACCACCGATTCTTCTAACCTTCCACCGAAATCTAAATTCGGTGGAACCCTTCAAATTCGGTGGAACCCTTCACAGACACACCACCGATTCCACCGATTCCAAACCTTTCCATCTTGCCATGCACCAAACCTTCCCACCGATTCCAAACCTTTCCACCGATTCCATCTTTTCAAAATTTTTTACCGAAGACAATCACCCACCGAGTCTACACCGACCCACACCGATTCTACACCGATCCACCACCTCAAATCCCACCGATCTCTCCTCCTCAATAAGAATCTTTTTGACTCATGCTACCTACAGAAATTTCAGAGTCTTTCAAATGAATGTCAAAAGTGCCTTCCTCAATGAGGAACTTGCAGAGGAAGTCTATGTGAAACAACCTCCTGGCTTTGAAGACTCAACTCATCCAGACTATGTGTACCGACTAGACAAAGCTCTCTATGGTCTCAAGCAAGCTCTACGTGCTTGGTATGACACTCTTGCCAATTTTCTCTTATAGAATGGATATTCCAGAGGAAGCTGCCAACTTCTTGGTGGCAAATTGGTAAGTTGGTCCAGCAAGAAACAAAACTCTGTGTCAACCTCTACTGCTGAGGCTGAATATGTAGCTGTGCTGAGATCATGTGGATGAGAAATCAACTAAGGGACTCTGCTCAAATCTATTCCAAAGTCCCAATTCTGTGTGATAACTCAAGTGCAATAGCTATTGCAAATAATCCAGTTCTTCATTCCAGATCAAAGCACATAGATATCAGATATCATTATCAGATATCATTTCATCAGGGACCACATCTCCAAAGGTAACATTGAGCTTCACTTCATTCCTATAGATCTTCAGCTTGCCGACTTGTTCACCAAACCTCTAGATGAAACCAGGTTTAATTTCCTCATAAATGAACTTGGCATGTGTAATCTTCAATAACTATGTGTCCTAAGTTTCCACCGAATTCTCATCGGTGGACACTATTCTTCTCTCACAAATCTCCTCTCCTATCTAGAAACATAGGAAAGAACCCCTCCAAATGATGTCATCCCATGCATGGTAGACACCTTTTTTTTTCTTTCTTTTAATGATGTCATCACCATGATCTCATCTCACCAAAGTTGTAGACCTCTACCATTTTCTCTACCGATTCTCTCCCCACCAATTTTATCTAGCTTCTCATATACTCTTCCTCTCACCTAACCCAACTTCCTATGTGTCATCTCCTCATCACATCCCTTTTTCCATCTTTTTCACTCTTGGTTTGCAACCCATCTCTCCTTTCATAAAATCCACCCACTACAAACTCTTCTGCAGATGTCACCCCAAATCCTCAAACTCAATCTTTTTGGGTCATCAAAATTGGAAGATGAAATTCCAATCTTTTCTTCACTTTGAAGATTTTCTCCATAAATGCCTTAGAAGACTTTCTCCACACTCTGTTGAAGATGTCTTAGAAGTTTTCCGTCAACCTCTTCAAGAAATTACACCGAATGTTTGTCTAACTCTTGCAAATTTTCGGTGGGAATATTTAAAAAAAAAAAAAAGCTCTCCCGATTTTCCACCGAAAATCCTACCGAAAATAGGCATTTTTCGGTGGATACTCCTTCATTTTCGGTGGAAAAGCAAAAAAAAAAAAAAAAAAAAATCTCTCCCGATTTTCCACCGAAAATAGGCAATTTTCGGTGGATACTCCTTCATTTTCGGTGGAAAAGCAAAAAAAAAAAAAAACTCTCCCGATTTTCCACCGAAAATCCTACCGAAAATAGGCAATTTTCGGTGGATACTCCTTCATTTTCGGTGGAAAAGCAAAAAAAAAAAAAAATCTCTCCAGATTTTCCTACCGAAAATTGCCAATTTTCGGCCGATTTTTCATTTTCTCTTGGTGCTTTTCCTGCGTCGGCCGCTGAGGGGGAGAATTCATCTGAGGGGGAGCAACATCAACCCTCAGTACTCATATCCAGCGACCAACTAGAAAAAAAAATGAGGAAATCGACGGACCGGTTAAGGGGGAGCACATCAGTCCGGGCGGATCTAACTGAGGGGGAGCAAATCAAAGACACATGATAATGATGCCAAAGATGCCAAGAAAAAGATAGAAAATGCTACAGATTGGCAGAAGCATCCTGAGGCTTATTCACTTAATCTCAAACCTCCCTCAAAGATTCTCACCATAATGGGTTTGTCTCTTTCCAGAAACCACAGACTCATTTGGCTGAAATCTTTTGGAGCAAGTGAATGGCTTGAAGACTTGAAACATCTGAAGAAAAGCAAAAGTGCCTGAAAGATAAAGTTCTCCAACAAATCAACAGGCTGCTGATCAAAATGAAGAATCCTCAAGTCAGACATAAGTTTCAACTCTCCTCTCCAATGATACAAGTAACATCTGCTTTGTTCATATTGTTTATACTTCTTTCCATTTTTTCATTCATTGGTACAGCTATACCTTTTTATTTTATCTTATATGTAAATATCATATATACATACACACACAAAAAAAATGGACTGTGTGAAAAAGAACCCAAAAGAGTAAAAAGGGTCAAAATGCTTTTACTTCTCAAATACTCTTAAATATTCTAAGAAAGGAGCTCAAATTCAAATAGGGGGAGATTGTTGGGTCACCAAGGATTTGAAATTGACTCACCGATGTTTTTCCTAAAACTCCTACTTAGAATATTTTAGTTTGGTTCTTTAGATGACTTGTACAAAATATCAAATGTTCGGTGAAGTCGAAGATCAACCGAAACCAAGCTTGAAGACTCTCTACTTGTGGAAAATAGAAGACTCTCGGCAACTTACAAACAAGTCATCACCACCGAATTGCCTGAACAGTTTCGGTGGCATCGTCTTCCACCGATGAGCCTTGACAAATTCGGTGGACACTACACCGAATTACCTGAACAACTTCGGTGGCCCTCCTCACCACCGAAATGCTCTTACATTTTCGGTGGTCGATCTCTCTCTACCGAAGTTCTTCTATTTTCGGTGAAACCTCCTTCGGTGCCAAAGTCTTAAAGGGAAGATCATTTATTATGGGACAATATCCTCTAGCAGATAAAAGTGACAGTTTGTCTCTTTATCCATAATCAGTTAAAATCCGTTTTTATCTGCATGAGCTATTCTGTCTGTACCTAGTAAAAAGTGACAAGGACCTTTCATCTCTCCAGAAGTCAACATACTCAGCAAGTTGAAAGATGACAAGTGTCCCAAGCATTTAATGCTTGGGCACTCCTTGGCTCTATAAAAGGAGAAGACATCCCCTTGCAAAAGATACGCTTTCAGAATTCTCTTAGTGCAAGAATTCTTTCTTTAAGCCTTAAAACTCAATAGCTTTGCTCTCAGTGTTCTTAGTTGTTTTGTTGTATACTTTGTGCAAGATTGTTAGAATAGTTTATCTGTTCTTTTCCGCAACAATCTTAAGTTTCTTTGTGTAATTCTTGTTGAAAGTTTTTCAATAAAAAGAATTAAAATTGTGAAAATTTTGAGTATTGTATTCAACCCCCCCTTCTACAATACTTGCTTAGCCATCTGGGACTAACAATATATATATATATATATATAATTACGGGTGTTATAATTATCCCAAACTTAGAAGGATTTCGTTCACGAACTCTCGTCCTAAGCAAACAGATTAGGGTATCGTTTTTTCATGTCGGATTCCCACGTAACATTTGCACCACAGTGGTGTTTCCATTGAACTTTTATCATGGTTACCTCTTTATGGCGAAAACTTATTCGTTTTACTTTCCAAAATGGCTTCCGACTCTTCCATGCATCGGTTCCCGTTATCCACCCGAATTTCCGTCAAGGGAATAACGCTTTCTTCCTCGGCTAGGAACTTGTGAAGGTAACACACATTAAAAGTGGGGTGAATCCCATCCATTTCTGATGGCAATTCCAACTTGTAAGCTTGAAGGCATATCTTTTCTAATATTGTGAAGAGTCCAAGGAAACGAGGACTAAGCTTTTCACGCTTCCCAAAACGGATTATTCCCTTCCAAGGAGATACTTTCAACATAACCCGGTCTCACACTTTGAACTCAACTGGTCGACGTTTCTTGTCCGCATAACTCTTTTGTCGGTCTTGCGCCGCTTTCAAGCGTCCTCGAATCTCTTTCACTTTATCTGCGGTTTCTTGTACGATTTCTGGTCTGGCAAATTATTTTTCTCCCGCTTCAAGCCAACAAACTAGAGTCCTACATTTTCGACCGTACAAGGCTTCAAACGGTGAGGCTTTAAGGCTAGAATGGTAACTATTGTTATACGCGAACTCCCTCCAAAGTCGATGACACACGACCTTAACATGTCCTCAAGAGTTTGTATTATCCTCTCGCTTTAGCCATCCGTTTGGGGATGGTAGGCCGTACTTAGCTTAACTTTCGTTCCCAACTCCTTTTGGAAACTAGCCCAAAAGTTGGAAGTGAATCGGCTATCCCTATCGGACACGATAGATAATGGCACGTCATATCTTGACACTACTTCATTGATGTAGAGCCTAGCCAATTTTTCCATTGGCAAAGTTTCTCGCATTGCTAGGAAATGTGCATTGTTGGTCAAATGATCCACTATTACCCAAATCGTTCTGAATCTACCTTCACCCCATCCTTCGACACTGCGGGCCCCAAGAATTGCACTTCTTGTAACCAAAATTCACACTTGGAGAATTTAGCGAGCAACTTTTCTCTTCAAAGCACTTCCAATACCTCCCTTAAGTGCTGACCATGCTCGGAATCGTCCCTCGAGTAGATCAAAATGTCATCAATGAAGACTATCACTGATTTATCCAAGAAAGGACGACACACACGATTCATTAGATCCATAAACACAGCTGGGGCATTCGTCAAACCGAACGACATCACTAAGAACTCATAATGTCCATACCTTGTCCAAAAAGTCATCTTTGAAATATCGTCTTTCATTACCCGCACTTGGTGATACCCAAATCGTAGATCAATCTTGGAAAAGCATCCCGCTCCTTGCTATTGGTCGAAGAGGTCATCAATTCGGGGAAGAGGATACTTGTTCTTTACCGTGACCTTGTTCAACTCTTGGTAATCTATGCATATCCGCATAGACCCATCCTTCTTCTTTACAAACAAAACCGGAGCTCCCCACGGCGACGAGCTCGGCCTTATGAATCCATTTTCTAGAAGCTCTTGCAATTGTGTCATCATCTATTGCATCTCCGTTGGAGCCAACCGGTAGGGAGCATGAGCTATTGGAGCCGCTTCCGGTATAAGGTCGATGTGGAATTCCACTTGACACTCCGGTGGTACCCCGGGTAGGTCCTCCGAAAAGACGTCCGGGTATTCCCGTACCACCTCCACATCCTCGATCGTCTTCTTCTCTAGTTTTGCATCAACTATGTATGCCAAGTTGACAATGCTTAGAATACACCTACAGACGTGTACTAATTAAACCTCAAAGCAAGTATACAATGAGATCTAATGTCGTCTTTCAAGTAATAAAAGTGGTAAAGATACCAGTATCGTCCCACAAAGATTGGAGTCAAAAGTGCAATAAGAGTATAATGAAAGATGTGATTTCAGATGGCGATTTGGAAGAAATATTTTGATTGGTTGGTTGATTGATGTTATCACATATTTAAATAAACAAGAATAAAAGAGAAACAAGGGTGTAAGACTTGTGATGATATGTTAAACCAAATACCAGCAGACCAATGCTACATAACTACTACAGCATGGATGTTATAGGAATGCTGCAGCATGATGGTGGCAATAACTAGTTTTATTATCTATTTTAAGACACGTTCCTCTCGGACTCTCACCATCCCATTATTCCAGTACCCATAAACAATCTCATCTTTGAGAAAAGTTCAAGATAAAGAAATGATTGGAGTGGAGTTCTCAAAATATACGACAAAACAAATTCTCTTTGTTAAAAGTTACTCTCTCGATATAACCCCCGTACCTCCCAAGTTGATGTATTCCAAGTAGCTTATCTCTAAGTCTACTCCACTTTAACCCTTTGAAAAAGTGACAACTTATCAAGAATGAATCATTTTCAAAAATACAAGTAACAACTCTCGTTGCAAGTAACTCTCTCGATATTACCCCCCATGTCATTCAAATTGACGTGCTATTCAATGGCCTATCTCTAGGTCCATGACACTTTAACACTATCAAAGTGATCAATTTGTCAAGGGATTGTATTATCTTGATAAAACTTGGGTTGGAATAATAAAACATCATTATTGCCACAAAATGTCTACTTTCTTTTGGTTAACATAACCACCCTTTGCCTCACACCCAAGCTAAGATGCTTAGCTACTCATTACAATAAATAAAATGAAGCAAATGTAAATGACTAGGAAAGTAAACATGATGACTTGAAATGTAAATGGCTTTGAAAGTAAATGACTATAAATAGATGACAAGAAATAAAAATACAAGAAAGTAAATGACAAGAATGTAAAGCGGAATGTAAGTGCATAAAATAAAAGTACTAAAATTAAGTGCAATAAAGTAAATATGTAAAGTAAATGACAATGCTAGAGATGCAAGATGGAATTAAAGAAAAGCAAAGTAAAGATTTCCAGTTCAGTGCTGCAGAAATGCTACAAGCATTCATACACAAGGATGAAGATTCGAAACCTACATGTGATTTAATTAAATTAACAAGATTATCATCCTTTGTAAATATTCTATTTGACATTTCTGTTTTAAATAGTCGATAGATCGGTGAAAAACATAACATACACATTTTAACACACATAAGAAAAAAAGATCAGAAAAACTATGGTTGGTATACCGAAACATTTGTTCATTGTTTAATACCCCCTGGCTAGATTGGTAATACTTTGATCAATCACTTAGTTTTTTCATGTAAAAGATATAAAGTGGGTATAGATCACCTAAAGAAGTAAAGAACTTGTTGTACTTACTTTAAACCATTCCCTACTTGAATTCGACAAATCTCGATATAAACCCTAATGCACAAGGTACATGTCCATTTGAATACAAAGGTAGGAAAGGATAGATCACCTAAAGAAACAACGGATCAGTAATACCTTTCCCATGCACAAATGAATATGACAAATCCCAGAGATAATGTACAATTGCCTATGCACAAGTTACAAGTCATCTGGATCCGAGAGAAATAGGGTCTTTCAAAAATTTTCACAATTCACAATTCACCATTCACCATTCACCATTCACCATTCACCATTCACCATTCACCATTCACCATTCACCATTCACCATTCACCATTCACCATTCACCATTCACAATCAACACTTTTAATAGTTTTTTCGTTTTTGTAAAGATATATAGTGCAAGTATGACAAGAAACTAGAAAGTATGCCCAAGTTTACATTTCTATTTTAAGTAAAGTAAAAAAGAGTTTAATGACTATAATTAATCCCTTTTAAGGTAAAATTGGAATGCTAATGCTAAAGTTCACTTGTAAGAAACGATCTTAAAGTTTGAAAACACGGTTTTTGTTCTCGGTGAAATAATTGTACTTGAGTATAAAATGTGAAAAAGAAGACTTTTTTGTTGCCATTAGAAAACGAAAATGTCTAAAAGCTTCAATTGATTTGTCTTTGTGATCCCAAAATATCATCAACAATTCAAGATTAATTGAGAGATCGAGATACAAACGTCATCCTCATATTAGATTCAATATCATTTTAGTACAAGATGACTCTCTCTTTCTCTCACAAGATTAGCTCTCTACATTGTGCCACTCCTTTACAAATGAGCTCCTAACTCCTATTTATAGAGACACTCACACAAGTCATAAGCATAGTAAGCTTTATACAAGCTTTACAAAACTTTCATATAATTAGTACATTTTTGGTACTAACATTCTCCCCCTAAAGTTTTGTAAAGCAAAATCATATCAATCTTCAAAAGCTTTAGCTCATCTCCCCCTTGATTTTCTTGGAAAAACTTTAGCGATGCTTTTTCTTCGAATGAAGTCTAGGCTCCCCCTTGAAAGAAGCTCTTACTCTTCTAATTTTCAACCATAAAAAACCGGATCCGATGTACGCCATAACCTCGACTGGATGCACGAGCACATCTTCAAAAAGTAGAAACTCAAGCTCGTTCTGATAAGCTCACAAGAAAGATAACGAGCGAGTTTTGAGTGACAAACCGAGTGCAATCACAGTGTATAACAAAGAATCCGTCAATGAACCGGGGGTCGAGTAGGAATTTGGCTTAAGAGCTTGGTTCGGATTCGCTCGAAGGAGGAAGCTTCATGTAGCACCCACGCTTTATACACAATTCCAAGAAAAAATTTCACTCTTTAAATGGGCTAAAATCAACTCAGATTCTGTGCGACTAGAAGTTGTAATCTAGCATCTTTTGTGCGAAAACTTCCAATGAACAGTAACTATCGGACATGTCTTATACGACTTTGATCAATGAACAGTAACTGTCGTAGGAGTCTTGTACGACTAACTTGAATGAACAGTAACTATCGTAGGAGTCTTGTACGACTACACAGGTGAACAGTAACTATCGCATGGGTCTTGTACGACTAGCGTTGATGAACAGTAACTGTCGTATGCCTCTTGTACGACTAGCGCGAAAGATCAGTCGTAGTCGTATGCCACTTGTACGACTAGCGCACATGAACAGTAGAAGTCGTAAGCTTCTTGTACGACTAGACGCAATGAATAGTAACTGTCGTATAAGAGTCGTGCGACAGTCGTGCATGAACAGTAACTGTCGTATATGTCTTGTGCGACTAAAATTTGAAGTCGGTTCAATGTTGTACGACAGTTATGAGTTTTAGTTATGTACGACAGTTATGAGTTTTAGTGTCATACGACAGTTATGAGTATGATGAACACTTAAGCGTACGACAGTTATGAATATTTGAAGACCTTTGTTGTCCGACAGTTATGAGTATCATCGTGCGAGAGTTACGAACATTTCCGAAGAACACTTCTAACAGCCCAAACACCTTGATTTCTTACTGAATTTCACCCCAAATTACTGCAAACAGGTCGTTACATCATATCGAACAGATCTGTTAGCATCTAAACATCAAAACTCCGGTGAAACATCCAAATTCCGACCAAAATCGCGTTTTTCCGGCGAGGTAGCTACTGTTCATCCCCAAAAATCGTATGTCGCACATTTCTTCACTAAATTCGGATCTGATTGTTGCAATCTCTTCATAATCAATGCATAAAATGATCTGATTGGGTAAAATCAATCCACGCACATCAAAATCTTATAGATCTAAGATTTTCCGAAAAACTCAAAACTTTCTAAATCACCGATTTGTTCACGTTGATCGATTCTGAATATAGGAATGGATCTGGAATCGAACAACGAACAGATCTTTAATAGATCAAGTGATTAGAACACACTTACTTGAAGATCAAACTCCAAAATCTTCAAAATTCTTCAAATTTCGGCACTTTTTCACTTGAATTGTCGAGATTCGATGATCGTATCGAAGAAATGTCTTCAATTCTGCTCTGATACCACTTGTGATCCCAGAATATCATCAACAATTCAAGTAATTGAGAGATCGAGATACAAACGTCATCCTCATATTAGATTCAATATCATTTTAGTACAAGATAACTCTCTCTTTCTCTCACAAGACTAGCTCTCTACATTGTGCCACTCCTTTACAAATGAGCTCCTAACTCCTATTTATAGAGACACTCACACAAGTCATAAGCATAGTAAGCTTTATACAAGCTTTACAAAACTTTCATATAATTAGTACATTTTTGGTACTAACAGTCTTGGGATCGTTTATTAGTTCATTTTTTTAATTATTACATCGGCCATTTTTTAAAGGAGAAACCACCAAGATTGACTTGGCATAATGAGAGTTGAGTAATCCAAAAACATTGAAATGTGGTTAAGTTTGTTTATCCCACATTGGTGTGAAGAAGGAAAAATGATAGTTGAAAGTGTGTATATGAAAGGAGGAAGACATTCTTTTGTAGCAAATCATGTTGTTTTCCATTCTTTGTTTACTTTGTTTGCTACCCGTACATTTCATAATTTTTTGAGTAAGTTACTTAGGGCCTGTTCGTTCGTTTGTGGCTTAATGGTTTGTATAGGAGATATGGCTAATTCGCACAGACATATCTACCTATTCTGTACCGACTTAATCACTCAGATGGTGGCTGTGCGGATCAGCTAGATTATGTATGTCCTTTGGATTCAGCTATGCATTTTCCCATTCTACCCCTCCCATCTACCCACCATTAAAAGAAAAATCCCTCAAGTTTTCCATAGATCTGTTGTTCTTCCGTCAATCATCTGCTGCTTTCGTCGATCTGCCACTGGTTCCGTCAATCTGCAGCTACTTCCGTCGATCTGCTGCTATCGTGAGCTGCAAACACTAACAAAAACAAGAGGAGATAAACACCTTCCAAGACACGCTAAAAAACACCAAACTTGGAGGCCGGAATGGATGAGGGTGGAAGTGACGGAAGAACAAAGGACATACAGTCTCTCTGGTTCAAAAACACCAAACATCGTCTCCTGAATCTTGAATACATAAATTTAGTGGGTGGGTGGGTGGTTTTCTAATTATTGCTTTAATTATTGTGGTGGGTATGTGGTTTGCTTCAATTTAATGGTTGATATAAAAGTTTTTTGATTTTTAATCTTGAGTACATAAATTTAATATTTAAATCATAGTGCTAAAATTATGGATTTGGATCTCGAATGCATGTTAAAATTGTTATTTTTTTATCTTTCAAAGTCATTCATTTAACGTTTTAATTGAACATTAATTTTAATCAGACATAAATATAGACAGAGGGGTAAAATGGTAATTTCTATCATTCAGATTGTTTATTCAACATAACAACTGAACAACAACGTATCTGTTAACACCCAGACAACCATATCCACTAAGGGGATGTTCGTTTGCGGCTTAATGAGCTGTATGGTGGATATGGCTTATTCGCTCAGCCATATACGGGTGTTTGGTAACGGCTTATTCGGTCAGCCCATGGCTGAATCGGTCAGCCAGAAAATTGATGTTCTTTAGGCTCAGCCATTTATTGAACCCAATTATTCCTCATTTACCCTTTCCCATTTACTCCTCCCTTCCTCTCCGTCCCCTCCCCTTTCTCCTCCTAACCTGCTTCCTTCCTTCCATATGTGTCTGTGAATCACCACAAAAAGGTGTTTCTTCTTCCATGTTTCCTACAAATACAAAGGTGGAAAGTAAGAAGTGATTTTGCTTTGGAAGGTTTTGATAAATAACACCTATCATTTGTAAAACTCTCTGGTCGTTTTTTGCAGAAGACAACAATCTCCATCTTTTCCTTTCTCTTTCGATCTTTGTTCTTTGTAGATCTGGGTTTTGTACACTCTCTGGTTAATTTTTTCTTCCAGCTAGAAATTAATTTTCTATTTAGACACGTGCCTTTGAAACATCAAATATGGAGGGAAAGACTTAAAAATTTACAATGGAATGGATCCAGTAGCGTTTTTTTAGCGAAGATGATGATACCAAGATGATGATGATGGCGAGATAGCAAGATCATGATAATATCGTTTCTTGAGATAAGAAGATGCAAAAAATAATGTATTATAATATATATAAACATGGTTCTAAAATTATTCAATTCATATTATTATTATTATTATTATTATTATAAATTATGTGGTTTTAATTTAAAAAGCATTTAAATTATTATTGTTTTTATTGTTAAAAGTCATTGATTCAATATTTTTATCAAGTAAACAAAAATATAGCTTTAAGGGTAAAATGGTCATATCTGACATTAATACTGTTTATTCAGCACAACAATCGAACACCAACTTATATGTTAACATCCAGACAACCATATCCACTCAGATAGCTATATTCATACAGGTCTTAACAGAAAATGAACCGAACAGCACTTAAGACACCTATATCCATTCAGGTCTTAACAGAAAACGAATCGAACAACACCTTAGTTCAGAAGTTGAGGGGGAGTGATAGTTTTTTACTTAGTCAAAAGTTTTTTGTGTGTCACTGAATTTAACATTGCATTTTTGTACAACTCGAGGGGGAGCGACACTAATCTTATCTCGTCAAAGTGTGCACATGTAAAGGGGGAGTGAGAATTAAAACTTATTTAGTGTTCATTTTTTTCGAGGGGGAATGGGAGAACTGAATTGTCAAAATCTCAATTTTTTTCTCAAACCACAAGTCTACTTCCCGGATGATCTCTTTCTGGATGATCACTTTCCAGACCAGAATCTGGACCTCAATCTGGACCACTATCCGGACCGCTTTCCAGGTCACATGGGAAGGTTTCCGGACCATGCGGGTGTGTATCCGGACACCTATCCCGGATATAAAAACCCGCATACCCATTACTTCATCATTTCTATCCGGATTCTCTCAAAACCTCTCCAAAAACCCTCAGCTCTCACGAACACATCACCTCGTCGCACGATTTCACTCCGATTGTCAGGTATGTTTTTTGATTTCATGTGCCTATTGGTTTCGAACTTGCATCACACACAAACACGCACTGATTCGCCGGTTAACTGATGGATTTCCACCGACCCTCGCATCGGTTCGACTTCGATTTGCTATCGGGTTGTTTTTCGCTCACAATCGCTTCAAATAGAGTCCCATTCTACAGTGTTAATGCATAGACATAGCTATTTGGTACATTTTCAGTGTCCATTTTTCATTTTTGGAATCGATTTGGGAAAACATAAGTGCCCGCATCACTATCCAGATAGTTTGAAACTATCCGGATGAACCCTAGTTCCCGGATGTTTATTGTTTTCGGACAATCTTACTTTCCGGATAAGCTATTCAAATATGGACAATTTCATTCGGACACCCAATCCTTCCGGACACTAGATATTTCGGATACCACTCTCACCCGGACACTTATTCTGTCCGGATACCTTTCTTGTCCGGACATCACACTCCATCCAAATTCTGTCTTATCCGGACAACTATCCGGACACCCTGTTTGCCTGGATTCCTTGGTCCCTGTTTCAAACCATACTCTGGTGTTTACTATTTCCGGTTCGTTCAAATAAGTTACCCATACACTCCGGGATTCCACGGTCGGTTCTTGTGCCAACATGTATTCCATCTACCGAGCAGAACCACATCAGGTAAGTTGGCGTATTATACATGTTCTTCAATGGTTTAACACCTTGCTATTCAGGTACACAAATGGCGGACGAACAACCTCAATCACCAAACCACGGTGTCGAGAACCCCGATCAACTTGTTGATCAGGCTGCAGACGACGCCTCCGTCCTTCCTGATAACCGCCTGCCCATTGAAGGCAATAACTATCACTTGGATGCTCCGGCATTCCGTTGCCAGCATCGGGTGATAGTCGATATACTCGAAGGCCAACCTCTGCACCACAGTCTTACCGCCACGGCAAAAGTTCCCATTATGTACCTACAACAGGTGTGGCACACCATCCGATTGATCACTACTGAAGAGGGTGCAAGACTCGAAGCACAACTCGACAACCATCCCTTGGTTATTACGCCTGAAAGCTTTCGTCAGCTACTTCAGCTTCCTGCCGCCAATGCCAATGGACGTGCGCAGTATGACCAACAAGTAACCGACGAATAACTATGCGCGGATGTTCGCTCTTTGGGCTACTCAAGTATGCTGAATCGCCCACCGGCCTTCGACAAGAAACACCTGACGTCAATGTGGTACGCGCTCGTCACAATTATATATCGATGCCTATCTTCGAAGTGGAAGGGCATCGACCAATGCAGCGGCAACTTTCTCCTCGTTGTTCCATGGTGTAACCTTCAACCGCCACATCAACTATGTTGGCCTACTGTGGAACGAACTGGTCCAGAACGTTTGTGACAATGAAGGCAGGAGGACAAGGACCTTTGTTCCATTCATTCGTTTCCTCCAACTCGCCATCCGTCAACAAATGCACCAGAACTCTGCCATATCGCGCCGATTGACACACGAGGTATGTCCACCTAGTGATGGACACGGGGCGGGTATTAGGCGGGGAATGCACCCCCCCAACCCCGACCCCGTTTTATAACCCCCATCCCCGACCCCGACCCGTCTAATCCCCGACGGGTTTCGGGGGAAAATCCCCAACGGGTACACGAACCCGCTGGGTACCCGTTTAGGGAAAAAATATTATTTTTAATGAAAAGCAAAAACGAGTTTTTTAATTTTAAAACAAATAAATAAACCTCAAGTTTCAAAAATATATAATGATATAATCAACCACGTGTAATCGTACTTCATGACAAATTTTAAAATATAAAATTAGTAAGCAACTAAAAAAGAAACTAATAAAATTATATATAAAAATTATATCGGGTATTATTAAGGGCGGGTAGTACCATCCCCGACCCCGAACCCGCTTCGGGTATGAAAAACAATACCCATCCCCGCCCCGTTACCCGATTAGTCGGGGAATCCCTGCCCCGTTACCCGCGGGTACCCGATCCGACGGGTAAAATTTCCATCACTATGTCCACCCTTCAGCCTTCATTACCTTGTTATCCGTAATCCCACACAAATCCCGCCTATGCGCCTATCCGATGCCCTACTAGCTTATGCAAGTCCAACAACATCGAGTATGATAGAATATAGGCGAGCGTTAAACATAGTCGCTCTTATGGTCCAGCCAGAACCGGAGGGACCTCCCTAGGGAGCGCGACCTGAGCGACGTGAGGGTCCAAGAACACGTGGAGGTAGAGTCCAGGTAGTCGGGGCTCCCAGACGGGGTATGTAGAGAGAAAATACGGGAAAGGGTACTAGAGTGGGAGGTGTTGTAGACTTGCAAGCTAGTACTAGCCGATGACCCCAAGCAACACCAACCCGTACCCATATAGCCTCAACAAGCCGCTCTACACGCGTCCAGACTACCGAGCCTGCGTCCTCACTACACGAGGTTCCAGTAGTCAATGATCCTCTCTTACTTAGAGATGAAGACGCAGATGACACCGAACCAACCACACCTCTAATCCAATCATCATCTTCCTTGGAAAGTACCGACTCCGATGGCGACCGATGGTAGCTAAATATTGTGTATCCCAATTATAGGTACAATATTTCCACACTGAAAGTACAACTATATATTGACAATGGGATCGCTACAAGTAATAAAGTGGTAAATATACCGAGATCGTATCCACAGGGGTCGGACTTCAAAGTTCTGAGTCCTAAATCGAGAATACATTGATTTCAATGAGAGAAGAAGAAAATAATTTTTGAGCGAGTTTTGGGTTTTAATCAAATAAACTAAACAAGTAAATAAAGATAGGTATGGGTGTAATTTTTCCTTGAGATATTCGTAGTGACGAAATGGTTAGTCACTTTGTAGTACGGAATGTCTAAAAAACTCGATCTCTCAAAAGTGGATTTTTATAGACCGTGCTTACAAGTGCCCACAAAATGCCCACTGCCACTAACTCATGATCTTGTCGATTTAACTAAGTATGACTCGGAAATCAAAGTTCTATTAGTATGGAGATTTATTCCCAAATCTCTTTAGGATACTCGACCGACGTTCTCAAAGACTTTCTCAAATCTTTGTGCATCACTTAAGCCGTATTTCGGATCCACCCCTCTCGAGGTCTAAGATCTAATATTAACACTTCAAAGTGATAAGCTTATCCGCATTGAGTGACGTCTCAACTCAAAGCCACACCCAAGTGTAGCCTACTAGTCTCGAGTTAGGCTCACACCCACACCTATGAAGGTGCTTAGCTAATAATAAAATTAAAAGACATAATGTAAGAAAGGAAATACTTGTTAACTACTTGCATTAACATAAAGATAAACTACACACTTAGACGGAAAGTAAATGCATAAAAGTTAAAGACTATAAATTAAACTACAACTAAAATAATAGAAATGCAAAGAAAAGTATGAAGTTCTACATTTTGGAGCTCCTTTGAATGCTTCCCCAAATCCTCTATTTATAGTATGAGAAAATCATAAACCCTTGGGCAAATATCTCCAAAATCCCTTGAAATAAGCATGGCCAAGCAATTGATGGATCCAAGGGTAAAGATGTAATTGTCCACTAATCAGTACCTTCTTTAAATCACAACCATGTATTCTTCACCATCTTACTTAACCAAGGTTAACCTTTTACCACATGGATTTGCGAATGCCCACTGTGGGCAAAACTATGCCCACTCTACGAACAATGACGTTTTTAAACCAAAAATGATGTGTTTAACCATAAAAACATTCTCAACAACTCCAAATGAAAATAAAATAATAAAAGGAAGAAACACAAACAAATAAAAAGGAAAAACAACTCAAATGGAAGAAAAACACACACAAACGGAATGTAAATAACGCTCAAAATGAGAGTTATCAACAGACATATACGCCTTCAACGCATTCCACCTCGCATCGGAAGTCGCCCCCACCGATTGATGACACTCCATCCACCTCAACCATACCCTCTACCACCTCTGAACCTATGCCTAATACGGGAGATATAAGAAGAGCGGAGGAAGAAATAGTCGAAAATGTGAGAGGGAGAGAATGGAGATCAAAAGGAAATCATGAGAGAGTGTGACAAGGCGACAACCTTCTGTCTGCCTTCCCCAACCAAGTGTCGCCCAGGTAGCCACATCTGCTACTCCGTCTCATCCGTTAGGACAGAGTATTGAAGAAGTCGTTGTGGACCTAGCGACGCAAGTGCACACCCCCCTTAGCCACTAAGACATCTCTCAACAGATGTTTGTTTCAATTTCTCACAGGGACTCAACACAAAATCTATCGGTCTCTCACTTGGAGAGTTCCGGTATTGAATCAAGAGGAAAACCTCCCCTGTCCTCGACTTCTTTTGGTACACAATGGAGTCTAGAGCCACTCGCTAATATTTTCTCTTTGGCTAGGACACAACAACACATTTCGGCTACCGTCGGGATTCTTCGTGACCCAACTGAAACACCCATAGTAACTTCACCTCCAGGTAGATTACAAGGATTGGGTGGAAATCCTACCACAATCATCCTTACGCCAGCTGTGAACGTAGGAAGTGTGTAAGTTGACTCAACAATCGTCACTACAACTGGTAATCTATGTGATCCAGGAGTTACATTTTCGGAATTCGTTTCCAAGGAATATCTAGACGGCGCCTTAAAGGCTGTCCAAGCAGGTTTGGCGAAAGCAATGCAAGAGGAGATGGACGTGCTGAAACGTTTGGTAAAAGAAAATGACGTAATGATCGAGCCTGAAACTCAAACACCACCTCCACCACCTCAACCTCAACCAAACCCACAAAATCTCAGTATCGATGACTTGAAAGCCCTACTCCTAGACAAACTCATGTCTCCAACCAACATCGATACCTCTACTGAAGCCGATCTTGTAGGTCTTCTCAGATCTCAAGTCCAACCCTCATAGCCACAAAATACCCAACCCCAAGCCAACTACCAAGCCCAACTAAACACCCGACTTGACCACATAAACACAACTATTTAGAATGTGCAGTAAACTCTGGTTACAATTTCTAAACGAGTTGCTATCCTCGAAACTACATGTAAGGGTCAAGCCCAAGGGATCAAGCGCCGACATGATGACCAGGATGATCCTGATCACCATGAGGGGGAAAAGCTCCAGAGAACATTAGCTCCCGAGACTACAAATGCAGAACTGATTACTGAAGCTCAAACTGACACCAAAGTTATTGCATCGAGCTCAGAACAAACCATGGAGCAAGATATGGAACTAGAGTCTCTCTAGAGAAAGAAACCACTGTTACATCTTATGACATTCCAACGATTGAAAATCCCGAGGAGTGTGACAGGTGGACATTTGATGAAGCGGATGAATGGGCGATAATAGATACTACATAAGAGGCAAATCCAACGGTTGAACGGGGGTTAACCGAACGCGCTTTAATCGTCATACAATCTGAAGTTAATAACCTGTGCATGTTTGATGATGAAGAATTTCTACAACAGGTAGACTATAATCGTCTGTTCGATCAAACCGTGGAAGACGACCCGCCATCAGAATTGCCATCAACACCTATCTCATTGCTAACCTACACGATCGAGCCCAATCTGAACCTCCATCGTTTGAAACCCCAAATGCTCAACTGGATCCACCATTGAAATGGGAAAGGGTTATGATCTTCACCCCATTTTTGGAAGAATCACAAAAGAAGATATATGCCCACTGGATACGTTCGTACAAACCAACTGCCATGTATGGTATAGAGTTAATGAAAGACAAACTGAATCATATTGAGTACATAAATATGCGAAGATCAAAACTCAAAGCAATCAGCTCAGTGAGAACAAAGTACATGATCAGAATTGTGAAAGAGATTCAATCCAACCGGCTACTCAAAGTATGGTATCCAACCTTCAAGGTAATCAGAGATGATGGTAAAGACAGGGAGTTCACCGAAGCAGATTTTGAAAACTTTGAATTGCCTGACCTTGACACGAGGTCTTGACACCCCGCGAAATCTAACCGCAAGTGTACGGTGTCGAATCAAGTAATAACGTACGGAAGTACGAGTATCGAACCAAAGGAACTAGGAACTAAATATCACAATTACTATAAGAACTATTAATTGGACTGTCGAAATTGGAGGATTGGTTTTATAACTAAATAATTGCAGAAAATAAAATCAAACAAACACAAGACAAACAGAACAGCTTTAAAGACTTCGATAGAGAGAAAAGTTGAGGGTTGGAAATCCTCCGGTTCTACACATGCACACAAACAACTCAAACAATTACCAGTTTATCCCTTTAATGATTCCCAAATCTTTTAAGGTCACCGTTGTTCTCTTTCAAGCCACAACGGGTTTTATTTTGAAAAGGATTAGTTCAATCTCTCGATCTCACTTCTGGATTCCAAAACACATTAAGCACTCGATTTAAGTTAAATTGGCTAGATTTTATCTCTCGATGTCAACCTAACGGTTTAAATGGGACTAAAGCTTACTTGGTATATCTCTATCACCGTTTTGGGCTTTAGGCATGCAATTCCTAATTCTATATAGTAGTTAATTCTCATGAACTTAATTACTAACAACACATCAATTGTAAATTGGCCAAATTCACAAATGCATTAAGAACAAAATCACATGCTTCATCAATTAAGGAAAAACCAATAAAAGTTCAAATCATCTGGTTACATGCTTTATACCGAATTCATTCCAACCCCCAACACGAACCGGTTAGTTCATGTCGGTGGTGGATTCAAACATAAGAGAGAAAGGTGCAAAAGTGTATGCTAACATGATTATGAATGAAAAGATGAAATCGTGGTAACAAATGATAACAACTCCCTCTTCTCGTGTCCGTCTCTACGTTCCGTCTTGAATGCACTCGTGATCGGCTCTGTATCGTGACCTCGAGGACTCCGAAAAGTCGCCCAAAATCGCCCCGGAACTGCTCTGGATCGTCTGCCGTCTGAATGATTTTCGAATAATGACCTAAACCCGGAAAAATATAGCTGAAAATCGTGAAACAGAAGGTTACGCGACTTGCTGCGCGACTTGCAAGTCGCGTGGAAAGTCGCGCGTGTTCCAGAATGTGTGCAGGTCGGTTTCTGGTTCGCGGGTCGGGTCCTGGTTCAGTCGCGGGTCTTGGGCTTGACTCGTGGGATTCCGTTAGGCTTCGTTTGGACTCGTTTTGGGCTCTTTTTAGCTTCTTTTCTCGAGGAATGCCGCCTTTTAGATAACCTGCGTAAATTACTCAATAAACCGTCAAATACCCGCCTTTTTACTTGAATACAAGCCAATCTCTTTGGTTTGAGAACCGGAAATAACGCCAAAAAGTGGCGTTATCAACAACCCCAAACCGAGCGTTGCTTGTCCCCAAGCAAATTAGCGATAAAACAGAATTAAAGTACATATCAGTGAAAATTTAATAGCTGCACAATTCCCAATCGGTACCAAGTGATGCATCGGTGATTTCCTATACCCGTGAATATCTATCTCACTCTCGCCTCATTCTTTAATTTGTCCGATCTATGACCTTCTATTGGGAGTTGAACTCGTGATAGTTCCGATTACATTAGGATTAGACTAAGTCCGAACATACTAGGGAAAACATTTCTCCTCGACCCACCTCACGGGATACTCTCATTTCGCTCGAACCTAGGTTATCGCTCGTGTTGTCATGTTTAAGGAGGTTATGTACAAGAATACTCAAATTATTATATGACAACTCTAAGGAAAGACGCACAAATGTCCAAACTTTTGATCTTAGAAGGAATCAAATAACAAGACAGGGACTATCGGTAAAGGTGGTCCTAGACTCTAATCACGTTTTCCAGAAGATCATCCAGGTCTTTATAACGGTTGTAACGGGGCTAAGGTTAAGGCTAAGAAACGAAGGGTAAAAGGATCAAAAATCCTCGGCGTGTCAATCATTTGCAATTCCGAACTTCTCGTTGCTTCACATATGCTCACTTGGTCCTTTCTCGTCACTATTGGAGTCGCTTTGACTCACTTATTATGCAGCTCTACTAGGGACTATCTAACTAACGGTATTTTTTTTTTGGGACTTCATTGGTCCACTTTTCTAATTCATGGGTTGCATTGACCCATTTTATTCTCGTAACTGGCCTGATTTCTTTCTTTTCCGCTCTATCTCTCTAAGTTCATTACTGCTTCCGATTGACACACTTTCGGATAAGGGTTGGCTAAGGCTTATGGCTAAAGGTGTAATGGGGGTTTAGAAACGAAAAGGTGAGTGTTTGGCTGCAAAGTGGTTAATGGATATACATGAAAGGGTGAAAAGGGAACGATAGCCAAACTGGGTTTAAACAGAAACAAAATGCCTGGAATCATGTCTTAAGGTCCACACGATATGGTCTACTGTACCCTTACCTAATATCCCGATGTTCGTCTTTGCTACTCAATGCAATAATGTAGCGAGATCATTCTACATTCACGACAAGGAACTCGAAAAAGTGTATATGAATTTAGTGTATGAATCCCTCGAAATGAAAAAAACGTCTTTTAGGCTCAAAACTCACTATCGGGTGGTCTCCACTAATGTCCCTAGTCATGTCCTTTCCCTGTCCTTCCCTAACGGTCACGTCACTATCACAAGATTCTTCCCACAATGGTTGGTCTCAATCATTCAAAACAAAAATTTTAGCTACTTTGATCTCGACACTCAGAAGTGTAGGAATTCTACGTGCATAACTTGGGCCTGATTGGGCAACCCCAAACCTTACCCACACATTGTCCCCAATGTGCAAGTAGAGTCTTAGGTGATGCGACGCAGTCATTGTGCAGTTATTAAAGGAACAGGCAAGGCATTACGTATATAGCATAAAAAGACTACCCAAATTTTCTACAACTAGGCACCCCAAACCTAGGCCGTGGCCTAGGTTTGCCAAATAAAAGCCAACCCCAAACCTCGGTGAAACCGAGGTTTGCACAGGGTCTAAAGCATTGAGTGTGTAGATGCGAAAGATGAGGCACCCCAAACCTAAGTGAAACTTAGGTTTGTTGCCTCTCGTTAAACTACTAAGGAATAAACATCATACACCACTCATTAAAAGCAAGGTTTAGAACGTACCTGTTTTGCCCGGCCGACTGAGATTCTCTTATAAGATTCGAGCACTTAGAGGGGATAGAGGGAGCACACGTGCACACAACATAAATAAAAGCAAAAGACAAAAATGCAAGAAAAATTGAAACACACAAATGCAAGAAAGCAACAAAGATTTGCACGAAAAACGAACGAGAGCCAACAGGGGACTCCCGCGGTTTAGCCCGCGACTTGCAAGTCGCGTGGCAAACCGCGTAACTCTCTGTCTCAGAAAACCAACAGCGTGCCCCGCGGCTTGCTGCGCGGTTTGCAAACCGCGTGGCAAGTCGCGTATGTCCCTGTTCGTTTTTCGCTTTTTTCGATTTTTCGATTTTTATGGCTTTTTCATTATTTAAACACACACGTAAAACTAAAAATAAAGAACGGAAACTAACCTTGGTGGGTTGCCTCCCACCCAGCGCCGTATTTAAAGTCGTGGCACGACTGTGCGGTTTCAACTCGGCTCAGTATCCACGGAGTTGGATCGCCCACACCTACGATTCTTCGCGGATTCTCTCACACTTGGTCTTCCATGACCAGATCTGGATGCCTCTCCCTCTTGACCTCTCGTCTTCTCGAACATCTTGAAAGTCACTCTCTCGCCACCAACTCTGAAGGTCACCTCTCCTTCCTCTACATCGATCAGTGCTCGGCTCGTGGCTAGGAATGATCGTCCCAATATGAGTGGGACCTCTTCATCTTCGTCTATATCTATCACCACGAAGTCGACAGGGAAGTAAAACTTACCAACTTTGATTAGCACGTCTTCGATCACCCCATATGGATACCTTATCGACCGATCAGCTAGCTTAAGCGTCATGAATGTGGGATTCACCTCTCCCAATCCAAGTTTCCTGAAAATAAAAAGGGGCATCAAATTAATACTCGCCCCTAAATCACATAACACTTTATTAAATGAAAACTTCCCAATTTGGATAGGGGTAGAAAAACTCCCTGGATCGTTGAGCTTTTGGGGCAGCTTGTTCTGGAAAATCGCGTTGCACTCTTCAGGGAGTGCAACGGTGGCCTGGTGATCAAGTGTCCTCTTCTTCGATATAATCTCCTTCATGAACTTAGCGTAAGAGGGCATTTGTGTAAGTGCATCTGCAAAAGGGATGTTGATAGTTAGCTTTTTGAAAACATCAAGAAATTTTGAAAAATTGACATCATCCTTTTGCGCTTTCAATCTGCTCGGGTAAGGCACGTTTGGAACTTCCGGCTTGGCCGGTGGTGCCACTTTTTCCTTCGGCTTCTCTCGATCAATCACATCTTCCTCCTTCTTCTTGTTCTTCACCTCAAACTCTTTGTCAGCCTTTAACTCGCCCATGTCTATCATCTCGAACTCTTCCTCTTCCGGGCCGGTCTCCTTTGATGAAGTCTCGCTTACCGGATCTCTGGTCAACTCCTTTCCGCTTCTAAGGTAGATGGCATTGCAATGCTCCCGGTTTTGTCTTTCGGGTTGACTCGGAAGTTTCCCGGGGGCTCGGTTTTGTAGGGTCTCGGAAATCTGCCTCACTTGCCTCTCGAGGATCTTGATGGCGGCGGTGTTTTGCTCGGTAGCCACCTTGACAGTATTGATTGTGCTTGCTAATCCCTCGACTGTGCTGTTCATTTTCGACATGAACTTCATCATCATGTCCTCGAGTCCCGGCTTCTTCTCCCCGGATGGTCCTTCGTTTCTTTGCTGAAAACCTGGAGGACGATAAGCACTGTTAGTATTAGAGAAATTAGAAGAGTTAGGGAAATTACCTGACTGTGGTTGACCCGGCTGATTCCATGAAAGATTGGGATGCCTTTTCCACCCCTCGTTATACGTATTCGAGAACGGATCGTTTCTCGGTTGGTTCCGGTTTGCCACAAAATGGACCTGATCAGGTTCTTGAAGATTTCCACCATTCAGCCTATTTGTGATAAAGGCTAGTTGAGCCTTCAGTTCCTTCATCTCTTCTGACTCTTGAATACTTGCCACTCTTCTAACGGCTGATCTCGGTGTAGAAAAACTATGCTCGGCTAAGTTTTCAATCAGCTCGCATGCTTCCTCGTATGATCTATCCATCAATGCTCCACCCGCAGCAGCAGTGATATCATTTTGGAATTGTGGGTGGAGACCACTAAAGAAGGTCTGGATGATGACCCAGCCTTGTAGCCCATGGTGCGTACATTTCTTGATCATGTCCTTGTAGCGTTCCCACGCCTCATATAGCGTTTCTTGCTCCCATTGAGAAAAATGGGTGATCTCCGCCATTAGTTGGGCGGTCCGACTCGGTGGGAAGAATTTTTGAAGGAAGGCGGCTTTCAACTGTGCCCAAGTAGTGATCGAATCAGGTGAGATGCTTTCAGCCCATGTTTCAGCTCGGCCTTTGAGGGAAAACCCGAATAGTCGCAGCTTGATGGCGTCTTCACTCATGCCATTGATCTTAAAAGTATTGCAGGTCCTCTCGAATGCACGAAGATGTGCGTGAGGATCCTCGGTTGGCGTCCCTCCGTATTGGTTCTTGTAACACCCCGCTTACCACGACACAACGCGTTTTGGGGCCACAAGCATGCGGGTTCCTTGGGAACTCTGTGGTTAAGCGTGCTTGGGTGGGAGTAGTACCAGGATGGGTGACCTCTTGGGAAGTCCTTGCGAAGTCCTTGCCAGGTCGCCAAGAACAAAGCCGTGAGCCAGTGGGGCAAAGCGGACAATATTGTGTCGTGGTAAGCGGGGTGTTACAAATGGTATCAGAGCCACTCCTGTGCCGTTCGGGATGATGGGGCAAACCTCATCGAGGACGATGAGTCCCTAAGGGGGGGTGTGTGTAACACCTTAGGCATATCCCACATCGGCCGTGGACATGAGAGATGCTGGGTATATTAGTAAACCTTGGCCTTACCAGACACAACGCGTTTTGGGGCCACAAGCATGCGGGTTCCTTGGGAACTCTGTGGTTAAGCGTGCTTGGGTGGGAGTAGTACCAGGATGGGTGACCTCCTGGGAAGTCCTTGCGAAGTCCTTGCCAGGTCGCCAAGAACAAAGCCGTGAGCCAGTGGGGCAAAGCGGACAATATTGTGTCGTGGTAAGCGGGGTGTTACAGTTCTGTTGCACCATCACAATGGTGCTCGGTTTAAGCTCGAAATAGTTCGCCCCAGTAGTGGGCGCTTGGATGCCTATTCGTGCGGCCGCCACATTAGGATCGGCAAATGACCGCATCGGAACTCTCTCCGGAGGAGGTGGTGGTGGATTGTTGCGGCGAGGTGGTCTCTCGTCGTCAGACATCTCGAATTTCAGATTTCGCTTAGCTTTAGCTTCTTTCCGCAGACGACGGGCGGTTCTTTCGATCTCCGGATCAAATTCTTCAATCTCTTTTCTTCGGGTCGTCCTTGGCATAGACCAAGTGGAACCTGAAAAGAAGAAAACAAAGTCAACAATCCAAAAACTGAAAGTGAATGAAATAAAATACGAAAAGAAAATGTCCAATCTAATAGCGTGTATAGATAGTAGTGCTATTAGTTGCAACTAGTTCCCCGGCAACGGCGCCAAAAACTTGACACGAGGTCTTGACACCCCGCGAAATCTAACCGCAAGTGTACGGTGTCGAATCAAGTAATAACGTACGGAGGTACGAGTATCGAACCAAAGGAACTAGGAACTAAATATCACAATTACTATAAGAACTATTAATTGGACTGTCGAAATTGGAGGATTGGTTTTATAACTAAATAATTGCAGAAAATAAAATCAAACAAACACAAGACAAACAGAACAGCTTTAAAGACTTCGATAGAGATAAAAGTTGAGGGTTGGAAATCCTCCGGTTCTACACATGCACACAAACAACTCAAACAATTACCAGTTTATCCCTTTAATGATTCCCAAATCTTTTAAGGTCACCGTTGTTCTCTTTCAAGCCACAACGGGTTTTATTTTGAAAAGGATTAGTTCAATCTCTCGATCTCACTTCTGGATTCCAAAACACATTAAGCACTCGATTTAAGTTAAATTGGCTAGATTTTATCTCTCGATGTCAACCTAACGGTTTAAATGGGACTAAAGCTTACTTGGTATATCTCTATCACCGTTTTGGGCTTTAGGCATGCAATTCCTAATTCTATATAGTAGTTAATTCTCACGAACTTAATTACTAACAACACATCAATTGTAAATTGGCCAAATTCACAAATGCATTAAGAACAAAATCACATGCTTCATCAATTAAGGAAAAACCAATAAAAGTTCAAATCATCTGGTTACATGCTTTATACCAAATTCATTCCAACCCCCAACACGAACCGGTTAGTTCATGTCGGTGGTGGATTCAAACATAAGAGAGAAAGGTGCAAAAGTGTATGCAAACATGATTATGAATGAAAAGATGAAATCGTGCTAACAAATGATAACAACTCCCTCTTCTCGTGTCCGTCTCTACGTTCCGTCTTGAATGCACTCGTGATCGGCTCTGTATCGTGACCTCGAGGACTCCGAAAAGTCGCCCAAAATCGCCCCGGAACTGCTCTGGATCGTCTGCCGTCTGAATGATTTTCGAATAATGACCTAAACCCGGAAAAATATAGCTGAAAATCGTGAAACAGAAGGTTGCGCGACTTGCAAGTCGCGTGGCAAGTCGCGCGTGTTCCAGAATGTGTGCAGGTCGGTTTCTGGTTCGCGGGTCGGGTCCCGGTTCGGTCGCGGGTCTTGGGCTTGACTCGTGGGCTTCCGTTAGGCTTCGTTTGGACTCGTTTTGGGCTCTTTTTAGCTTCTTTTCTCGAGGAATGCCTCCTTTTAGATAACCTGCGTAAATTACTCAATAAACCGTCAAATACCCGCCTTTTTACTTGAATACAAGCCAATCTCGTTGGTTTGAGAACCGGAAATAACGCCAAAAAGTGGCGTTATCAGACCTCCAGTTTTTACTAAGAGACATGAAGACCAGAACCATACGCCCTCGCGAAGTCCTCAGATCACTAGAACCCGTAAAGCGTTACATGAAAAGTGCAATAACGCTGTCTTACGTCGAAGACTTCCAGATGGGAATCAAGAGCAACCTACCAAAGATCAACATGCTCAAGCCAGATCAGAGTCTTCCGAACATCGAAAATGTACATGCTGACACATTGTTTGAGAGTCCAAAATTCGGCATGACTTATCTGAACGGTAACGGTGAAATGCGTTTCATGAGATTCAACCAAATCGCCAGATAATGTGATGGTACACTGATGTTACTTTGAGACAAATTGTGTGTCCAACTTGTTCGAGATGAAAAGGGGACAAAGCCTTTAGAGCCGAAGTACAGAAGACTAGTCAATGAAGCGTTGGAGCTCTTAGCCGAAAGGATCCAATAGAGATGCGACCTGAGAAGCTTTGAAGTCATGCTCGCGGTCAGAAGACGATATGTTCCAGATTGGCATCTTCAACAACTTTAAGCCAAAGGGGGAGATTCTAAGGGTTAATTCTTATTGTCTTAAAGTTGAGGGACTTGAATTGTAAATACCCTAAAGGGTATAAATAGTTTCCTTAATCCCTAGTTTAGGGTTAATCTTTCATTGTTAAACATACGACTTATTGTAAACTCTCTCTATTATGAAATTCAATCATATAGCCGACTTGTGATGCAATTCATACTGTTATATTGGATTGTTAATTGATTCTTGCACTAATCTGGGATCCACAATTGGTCCACAAATTCTAACTGAATAGAGAGGTAGATTTGAGAGATTAAGAGAGTGATTATTATAGAGGTGTACCATGAGGAGAAGATGAAAAATTATAACCGAATAGAGAGGAATAATTGAGAGATTAGAAGAGCAATTATTAGAGAGGATATAAACAAATTGGAGTAACATAAAATTACCAAAAAAACCTCATTCATAATAAAACTTATAATTTTCATATAGGGATAAAAAAATGTCTTTAACAAATTAAACAATTATGAAAATTATCGCGTTCATGGATAAACAAACAAAAATATAGTTACATATTATATTCTACATATGCTTAAAAATTGTTCCCATATTAACATATATATGTTTTCATCAAAGATTCATATGCCACTTTATCCACACACAAAAAGATTCATATGCCTGCATAATTCCAACATTAATATGAATGCCTCCAATTGAAATTTCTTTTGAATTCAAGAAAGAATGACGTGTCGTCTAGAATGGAATAAAAAACGAACTACTATACTTACATTAGCAAAAACTCATAGCATGATTCGTCTTTGTGAATGATGCTTCAAATCAAAAAAAATTAATGCAAATCGCCTCCACAAAATTATAACCGAATTGAGAGGTAAGAATTGAGACATTAAGAGAGCGATTTATCAGAGAGATGTGCCATGGGGAGAAGATGAAAAGTTATAACCGAATAGAGATGAATAATTATGAGATTAAAAAGAGCAATTATTTGAAAGAAGATAAATAGGTTGGAGTAGCATAAAATTACCAAAAGAACCTCATTCATAATAAAACACATTTTTCATATAGGGATAAAAAAGTCTTTAATAAATTAAACAAATATTGAGAAAATTTCTTATAGCAATTTCTAAGCCTTGAGATGTCATGTCATCACACGTGGTTTCTTCTTTAATATATATATATATATATATATGTATTAAACTAATTATATTTAAATATAATAATATTATAAAAAATAAAGGAAAATTAATTAAAATGCCTCAAGTTTAAAGTTCACTCACTGAAATGCCCAAACTCTTCCCAATTTAACCAAAATACCTAAAATTTCTGTGAAAAAGGTCCGTGATCACGGACTCCTTTGTGAATTGGAGTTTTGGTCCGTGATCACGGACAAAAATTGATAGTGGTGGGAAATAAGAAATCCATGAGAGTGGTGGGAAGAGGATAAGTGGTGCCTCACGGACAAAAAATGATAGTGGTGGGAAATAAAAAATAAAAATATTCGTTTGGTGCTTCACGGACAAAAATTGATTCAACTAACTTTTTATGAGTGGTGGGAAGAGGATAAGGTTCACGGACCAAAATTGAAATGGTCACGAACCAATTGGTGCTTTCTCACGGACAAAAGTTCAATTCACAAAAAGAGTCCGTGATCACGCACTATTTCATGAAATTTTTGAGTATTTTAGTTAAATTTCGGAGATTTTGGACATTTTAGCAAGTCAAAGTCAAACTTGGAGCATTTTAATTAATTTCCCAAAAATAAACGCATGAATAAAGTAATTACATTTTTTGATATATTTAACTTAATTAAAAAAGTTGTACATTTTATATAATTTTTACGAGTTTTTTGAAAACTCAATTTATATAAATTTATTCTAAAAAAATTATTGTACATAATTTTATATAATTTCTACATGTTTCATTATAAGTTATAACCCACTTTTGATACAATTCTATAAATTTTCGGGATTTTTTGAGAATAATTTTTAGTACAGGTTTTACAATAAGAAAGTAATATTTTAGTACAAATTTTACAATAGAAAGTAATATTTTAGTACAAAATTTGAGAATATTATATTGGAGTTGAAGATTTTGTAGGTAGATGGAAGAAAAGTTAATATTTTAATTGAGATTACGTTGCAATGAATTATAGATAAAAATGGATTTAATATTCAGGTAATTTAATGTTACTTTTAAGGTTTTCTTTTTCCTTTTTACTGTTAAGTTACACCCTATCTAAAAAGGAGGTTTTATATAACAACTCCTAAATTTATAATTATATTTAATACGTATAGTTATTTGGATAAAAAGTTGATTATCGACAACCCAAGGTCCCATACGGAACCTATCTCTAAGGACACCAATGTGAAGGGATATTTTTTGGCTCACTCAACGAGGCTAGTAGAGGGGTTTGGGATCGAACCAGGGCATGTTATGTATTTAAGTAAAGTTACTTCACCTCTTTACCAAATGAGCTGCACGCCGGCAGTAATACGTATAGTTATTGAAAATAACAAACATAAAAAAGTGCTAAATCAACATAACTATAACTGCTATTTTTTGTTTTAATTCACAAACATTTAACTCCTTTTCAACAATTTGATACATTTTCTTGATGCATGAAAACAATGTTATGCGAAATGTCACGTTGGTCGATGTTAAACAAAATAATGATATTAAAGAAAATAATAATATTAGCATAATATAATACACATGCAAGTTCATATATCTATTTATTTGAAATGTGGTATCGATCACTACCATCTGTGGGAATGCATGCCAAAGCTCCATTGATTTTGGATGAATGAAGAATAAATCTTCCAACTCGTTTGTTTCAATCATTTATATGAGTTTCAAAATCACAATTTTTGTCAACAAAAAAATCCACAACAACCTGCATTTTGTGGTCTTCCTACATCGTTTTTTGTCTTAATCTTTTGAACTTCATTGTATATTGTTTTTGACGTAGACATATTTTCCACATGTCTACCCTCATGGGCGTAGACAGGATTCTAATTTAGAGGGGGCTGAAAATTCTCAAATTTAGCTTGTAGATCGAAGTTATTTAAACAAGATGATAATATGAGATATGGGATTAATGTTACAGGAAATTTGATTTGTGATCTTTGTAGGTAAAAAACAAAAATACCACGAATATTGGGACTTTTGTTTGTGAAATAATATTAGAAGATAGATAAATATTTTATATTAACAAAAAACAAATGACGTCAATACACATATCTATTTTTTAATATTATATATATATATATATATCTATACATATAATAAATAAGTAACTAGCATGCCACGTGTCGACTTCTGGTGAGTCGACTTCAGTATTTTTTTTCGCCTAAACATGTATCTGAACGCAGTTTACATTATAAGTTCAATTAGCACACTCACATTCAATCCTCCTTAAATATCTCCTTAATTCAATTTTTTTTAATTTATACGTTACATTTACTACCCTTATAATTAGGTATATAGTTTACTTTTAATCCCTTACTTTTTTATTTTTCATTTAAGACTCTTATCATAAAAACATAAATAATATAAATGAACTAAAATGCATTAAAAATACATTTCTTTTTTTACAAATTACACCATTGTAATCGTCTCGTCAATACCTTCGAAATAAGCCCAATATTGAATATTTTTGGATTTAATCATATTATTAAATATCATGAACATATACGAATTAATTTGTTTTATATCCCTTACATTATTTATTTTCATTTTACACTCTTATAATATTAAAAATACATAATCATAGTTTAACTAAAACATATTAATAAATGCATTTTTTACAAATTATATTATTACAAAATTCTCGTCAATAATTTCAAAATAAGTTTATTATTGAATATTTTTTTAACTTAATAATATTGCGAAATATCATAAATACGTATCAAGATTTTTCAAGAATGACATACCGAGATTTTTTTTAAACTTGTACATTTTACGCCATTATCTATATTTATCTATTATACTTTTTTAAAAATAATTACAGTTACGGTTATTCTTAAATTTTTAAGAAGTACAAATTTCAATACATCATGTACGAGTTTAAAAGTTTTACAACCTCCAACGTTCAACATGATAATTAAAAATAAAATTATTTTTTATTTTTAAATTACACTTTATATCATTATAATTATTTATTTAATTTACTTTATATCCATTCTCCTTTCATTTTTCATTTTACATCTTTATCATATCAACATACATAAACTAAAATACATTAAACAAAATATGTTTTTCTTTTTTTATAAATTATACCATTATAACCGTTCATCAAAACCTTCAAAATGAGCACAAATGTTATGGGTTTGAAGACCCCACTATCGAACGAATATTTTTCATTTTTTTGACCAATTAACTGTAATACCCCGGGTAAGTTCGTTAGTTAAATTATCTTTCCGTTAAATTTAGTTAACTTTAAATTTGGATGTTTAGGGTAAGTTTGAGTTAATTTATAAGTTTCGGGGTGTTTTGGTCTTTATTGAATAGTTTAAGCCCAAGAGTGTAAATTGATTCTAATATTATCCCTTACATCCAGATATTTTCATAAAGCAGAAAAATCAGATAGTGTGTGTGTGTGTGTGTGTGTTTTGAGAAGAGAAGAAGAAGAAAAAAGAGTCATATGGTTAGGGCTTCAATTGGTTTACTTGGAAGTGATCTTGAGGTATGTTTCCTTTATGTTTTATGTTTGTAATTGTTAGTAGAAGGTTTCTATCGGATTAGAATTATCAATTTCGTGATTGGTGTTATTTCAATCGATTTCTGGGTAGAATTTTGGTAACAGACAGAGGTTTTCGGACGAAATTGAAGGTGTCCGGTAATTTCTCATTGCTAGTGTCCGGAAGATAAAGTACCCGGAAAACCCCTGTGTTAAGGTATCCGGACGAGTCAGTTATCCGGTAAGTTTCTCTTTTCTATAGTTTCCGGATGAAATTAGATACCGGGTGGTATCCGAATTACCTTGGTTTCCGGATGTCATCCGGATTGTTATGTTTCCGGTAAGTATCCGGAAAGTATGTTGTCCGGATTGGTCATGTTGTCCGGATAGTTTTTGTGGTGTCCGGAAACTCTAGCTGTTCGGTCTGTTGGTCCCGAAGGGCTATACAAGTTTGTAGATGGGGGGGGGGGGGGGGTTGAATACAAATACACAGATTTTACTTTTCTAAATTGTTTATTGATAAATCATTAACAATTTACAGCTTGTTGCGGAACAAGATTAAGGATAAACCTAAATCTAAACAAGTTGGAACACTAAGTTTCTTGCACTAAGAAAGAGAAGGAAATTACTAATAATAACTTATCTCAAGATAAGAAGATGACTTGACCAGAGTTAGCAAGTGCTTCAAGAATGAAGTTGGAGTCCTTCTTATATACTGCATGCATTTAATGCATGGCAGTTTATACTTTACACGTGGCAGCAGCTCATTGGTTGTTGGGTCTGACTTTAGTAGACAACCTTAGTAGTCGCATGTTTGAACAGTGTAGTATCAGAGTGGTTGTACGATTTCAGACAATAAGGAGGTTCTTTTCTGACATATCGTACGGAGACGTGCAAGGGTGGTTAAGACAAAAGTACTTTGTACGGAGGACTTCATGATCAGCTTACGTTGATTCAGTGCTTTATCATTCTATATCAGTGAATGACAAAGTTCAGCGGTAGCTGAAGTCTTGTACTTGATACTTCACGTTGAGTGGACAAATCTGAGTCTTCGCTGATCCGCATCAGTTCATTAGGAGACTTGTCGCTGGTTCTTGAGCTTGATCTTCGACTTCAGTGTAGAACCTATGTTGACGTGAAACTTGTCTTCAGGGATCATAAGTAAACAACTAACTTATCAGCGATCACCATAAGGACTGAACAGGCTCAGTGCATTATGGTGAACAGTGTTCGCTGAATGTTTAATCTAAAGAGCGAGAGTTCCTATCAGCGGTTGACATGGGGTTTTGACACCCCGCGAAATCTAACCGCAAGTGTACGGTGTCGAATCAAGTAATAACGTACGGAAGTACGAGTATCGAACCAAAGGAACTAGGAACTAAATATCACAATTACTATAAGAACTATTAACTGGACTGTCGAATTTGGAGGATTGGTTTTATAACTAATTAATTTCAGAATTCGAAGTCAACAAACACGAGACAACTAGTAAGCAGCTTTGGAATTCAGATGGAAAAAACAGTTGAGGGTTGGATATACTTAGGTTGTCACATATAAACATCAGACTAAAACATATACCAGTTAATTCCGTTAATGAATACTCAACCTTAATCTAACCATTGCTCTCTCTCAAGTAACAACAATTATATTTGTACAACGTGGTGCTTTCTCAAGCTACCATGAAGTTTATCTCGAAAAACATAAGATTAATCTCTCGATCTCACCCTATGTAGTTCAAAACACATTAAGCGCAGGTTATTATGAGACTAAGGTTTACTCGGTATATCTCTATCCTTTCTTACCTTAGACATGTAATTCCTAATTCTAGATCTCAATTAATTCTCCCGAACATAATTGAAAACAATAAGACAATTGTAAGTTAGCTACGCTCACAAAAGCATTAAGAACAGAATCACATGCATTCATTAATTGGAAAAACTAATAAAGTTCATTCGTCATCCATCTATATGTTCAAACCTAATTCGATCCAACCCCCAACATCTTAAAGTTAGTTCATGATGTTGGGGGATTCAAACACAAAAGGAAAAGAAACGAAAGTGTAGGTAAACATGGTAAACGTGATCGTGGTGACGGTGTAAGATGAATTGATGAACTCCCTTTTCCCGTGCTGAAATCTCCTTCGCGTCTTGAACGTTCCTTCGATTGGTTCTCGATCTTGGCTCCAAACGGTGTCACTTGGCTCTGAAAATCGCCCCCGGACTGCTCCCAATCGTCTGCCGTAAGTTGGATACCGAAAAAGTGACCTAAATCCCGACTTATAAAACTGATTTTCGACAAACAGACACATATGCGACCTTCCACGCGACTTGCTATTCCGTGGGAAGTCGCGCGCCCTTCTAAGACTGCTCTGGGTCGTTTCTGGTTCGCGGGTCGGGTCCTGGTTCGTTCGCGGGTCTTGGGCTTGGCTTTTGGGCTCCCGTTAGGCTTCGTTTTGACTCGTTTTGGGCTCTTTTTCGCTTCTATTTCCGAGGAATGCCGCCTTTCATATAACCTGCGTAAATCACTCAATAAACCGTAAAATACCCGCCTTTTTACTTGAGTACAAGCCAATCTCGTTGGTTTGAGAACCGAAAATAACGCCAAAAAGTGGCGTTGTCAACAACCCCAAACCGAGCGTTGCTTGTCCCCAAGCAAATTAGCAATAAAACAGAATAAAAGCATATATCTCAGAAAGAATAGTAACTGCACGATTCCAATCGGTACCAAGTGATGCATCGGTGATTTCCCGTACCCGTGAATATCTTTCTCACTCTCGCCTCATTCTTTATTTTGTCCGATCTGTGACCTTCTATTGGGAGTTGAACTCGTGACAGTTCCGATTACATTAAGGTTGGACTAAATCCAGACATGCTAGGGAAAACATTTCGCCTCGACCCTACCTTACGGGATACTCTCTTTGCACTCGAACCTAGGTTATTGCTCGTGTTGTCATGTTTTGGAGGTTATGTACAAGAATACGCAAAAATTGCATGACAACTCTATTGAAAGACGCACAAATGTCCAAAAATGGATCTCAGAAAGGAATCAAGTAGCAAGACAGGGAATATCGGTAAAGGTAGGCATAGACCGTAATCATATTTTCCAAAAGATCATCCAGGTCTTTACACGGGTTGTAATGGGGCTAAGGTTAAGGCTATGAAACGACGGGTAAAATGGTTCAACTATCCTCGGCATGTCAATCATTGGCAGTTCCGAATTCTATAGTTTTTCGCTCTATTATTTGGCCATTTTCTTCACTATTGGAATCGCTTTGACTCCCTTATTTTCTGCTATAGCTGATATCTAAATAGCTGTATTATAATTTTTTTTATTTTTTTTTTGGACTTCATTGGTCCTCTTTTCTACTTCTCGGGTTACTTTGACCCGTTTTATTCTCATTGCTGGCCGGAATTCTTCTTTTATGCTCTCACTCTATTGGTTCATTACTGTTTCCGATTGACACACTTTCGGATTGGGTTGGCTAAGGTTTATGGCTAAGGGTTTAATGATGGGTTTAGAAACGAATTAAGGTGTGTGTTTGGCTGCAAAGGGGCTATGGGTACACACTAAGGGTAAAAGGGGACGATAGCTAAAAATGGTTTAAAATAAAACACACAGTGCCTGGAATCATATCTTAAGGTCCACACGATATAGTCTATTGTACCCTTACCTAATATCCCGATGTTTGTCTTTGCTACTTAATGCAATAATGCAGCGAGATCATTCTACATTCACGACAAGGAATTCGAAAAAGTGTATAAGAATTAGGTGTATGAATCCCTCGAAATGAAAGACGTCTTTTAGGCTCAAAACTCACTATCGGGTGGTCTCCACTAATGTCCCTAGTCATGTCCTTTCCCAGTCCTTCCCTAACAGTCACGTCACTATCACAAAATTCTTCCCACAATGGTTGGTCTCAATCATTCAAAACAAAAATTTAGCTGATGTAATCTAAATACTCAGAAATGTAGGAAATCTACGTGCATACGCTTGGGTCCGATTGGGCAACCCCAAACCTTACCCACACATTGTCCCCAATGTGCAAGCAAAGTCGTAGGTGATGCGACTCAATCATTGTCCAGTTATTACGGTTATAAAAAGGACGGGCAAGGCATTACAAAGCAGGCAAAAGAAAACCCAAATTTCTAAAATGGGCACCCCAAACCTAGGCCATGGCCTAGGTTTGCCAATAAAAGCCAACCCCAAACCTCGGTGAAACCGAGGTTTGCACAGGGTTTAAAGACTTGAGTGTGTAAATGTGAAAAAGATAAGGCACCCCAAACCTAAGTGGAACTTAGGTTTGTTGCCTCTCGTTTAACTAATACTGAAACAACCATCATACACCACTCATTAACATAAAGATTTAGAACATACCTGTTTTGCCCGGCCGGAGGATTCTTGACTGGTTGAGCATCAGCCGGAGGAAACGGAGAGAACAAAACAAAGAAAAACAGGGTACAAGACACAATACTGGAAAAGAAACATACAAAGCAAGCCAGGAATAAAAACTACATGAAAAAAAATTGGACAGGGGACACCCGCGGTTTGCTGCGCGGCTTGCAAGCCGCGTAACATCCCGCGTAACCCACTGTTTCAGAAAAACAAACAGAGGGTCCCGCGACTTACCACGCGGTATGCAAACCGCGTGGAAAGTCGCGTATGTCCCTGTTCCAGCTATTTTTGGTTTTTTTTCAATTTTTCGATTTTTATGGTTTTTCCGGAATTTAAAACACACACAAGAAAAAATAATAAACGGAAACTAACCTTGGTGGGTTGCCTCCCACCCATTGCCGTATTTAAAGTCGTGGCACGACTGTGCGGTTTCAGCTCGGCTTGGTATCCGCGGAGTTAAACCGTCCACACACACGGTTCTTCGCGGATTCTTCCACCTTTGGCCCTCCATGACCAGATCCGGATCCTCTTTCACTTGGAGCTCTTACCTTCTCGACCATCTTGAAAATTTCGCTTTGGCCGCCAACTCGGAAAGTGATCTCGCCTTCTTCCATGTCAATCAGGGCTCTACTCGTAGCCAGAAATGACCGTCCCAAGATCATCGGGACCTCTTCATCTTCATCGATGTCGATTACCACGAAGTCTACTGGAAAGTAGAACTTCCCAACTTTAATCAGCACATCTTCAATCACCCCGTATGGATACCTTATCGATCGATCAGCCAGCTTAAGCGTCATGAATGTGGGGCTTACCTCGCCCAATCCGAGTTTCGTGAAAATAGAAAGGGGCATCAAGTTAATACTTGCCCCTAAATCACATAACACTTTATTGAATGAAAACTTCCCAATTTGGATAGGGATAGAAAAACTCCCTGGATCGTTGAGCTTTTGAGGAAGCTTATTCTGGAAGATGGGGCTGCACTCTTCAGTGAGTGCAACGGTGGCCTGATGATCGATTGCCCTCTTTTTGGAAAGGATCTCTTTCATGAATTTCATGTAAGAGGGCATTTGGGCGAGAGCATCTGCAAAAGGAATATTGATTGTTAGCTTTTTAAATACTTCAATAAATTTTGAAAAATTGACCTCATCCTTATTTGCTTTCAGTCTGCTCGGATATGGCACTTTTGGAATTGTCGGCTTGACCAGTGTTGCCACCTCTCTTTCCTTTGGCTTCTCCTGATCAATCAAATCTTCATCCTTCGATTTCTCCTTCATCGCCACTTCTCTCTCAGCTTCCAACTCATCCATATCGATGATCTCCACATCATTCTCGGCTTCCTTTGGTAACGGCTCTCGTGTAAAGTCTCTAGTCAGCTCCTTACCACTCCTCAGGTATATGGCATTACAATGCTCCCGGTTTTGCCTTTCGGGTTGACTCGGAAGTTTCCCGGGGGCTCGGTTTTGTAGGGTCTCGGAAATTTGCCCCACTTGCCTCTCGAGGATCTTGATGGCGGCGGTGTTTTGCTCGATAGCCGCCTTGACAGTATTGATTGTGCTCGCTAATCCCTCGACTGTGCTGTCCATTTTCGACATGAACTTCATCATCATGTCCTCGAGTCCCGGCTTCTTCTCCCCGGATGGTCCTTCATTCCTTTGGTGGAAACCTGGAGGACGGTAAACATTATTAGTATTAGGGAAGTGAGAAGAGTTAGAAAAGTTACATGGCTGTTGCTGGTCGGGTTGACTCCATGAAAGATTGGGGTGCTTTTTCCACCCCTCATTGTAAGTGTTGGAGAACAGATCGTTTCGCGGCTGATGGTTTCGGTTTTGCATAAATTGAACCTGTTCAGGTTCTCCCAGATTGCTTCCCTTCATACGGTCCGTGATAAAAGCTAGTTGAGCTTTTAGTTCCTTAAGCTCATCCGACTCCCGAACACTCGCGACTCTTCTAACATCAGCCCTTGGAGTGGAAAAACTATGCTCGGCAAGATTTTCAATCAGCTCGCATGCCTCTTCATAAGATTTATCCATTAGTGCTCCACCCGCGGTAGCAGTGATATCATTTTTAAACTGCGGGTGAAGGCCACTAAAGAAGGTCTGAATGATGACCCAATCTTGTAACCCATGGTGAGGACATTTCTTGATCATGTCCTTGAAGCGCTCCCAAGCCTCATATAACGTTTCTTGATCCCATTGTGCGAAATGGGTGATCTCGGCCATTAGTTGGGCGGTCCGACTCGGGGGAAAGAACTTTTGAAGGAACGCAGCCTTCAATTGTGCCCATGTGGTGACCGAATCTGGTTGGATGCTCTCGGTCCATGCTTCGGCTCGGCCTTTGAGGGAGAATCCAAATAATCGCAGCTTGATGGCATCTTCATTCATGCCATTGATCTTGAAAGTGTTGCAAACCCGCTCAAATGCACGAAGGTGTGCATGAGGGTCTTCTGTCGGCGTCCCTCCATACTGGTTTTGCTGCACCATCACGATGGTGCTCGGCTTCAGCTCGAAGTAGTTTGCCCCAGTAGCGGGCGCTTGAATGCCTATTCGGGCCGCCGCCACATTCGGATCAACGAACGACCGCATAGGACGTCTCGCAGGAGGTGGTGGTGGGTTGTTGCGAGGTGGTCTCTCGTCGTCGGACATCTCGAATTTCAGATTCCGCTTAGCTTTCGCTTCTTTTCGTAGACGACGGGTGGTTCTTTCGATCTCTGGGTCGATAGGCTCGAGTTCTTTCCCTCGGGTTTTCCTTGGCATAAACCAAGTAGTACCTGAAATAGCAATTACACGAACTTAGCAATCCAGAAATTCAAAGTGATGAAATAAAATACGAAATAAATAAAATAAAATAAAAATGTCCAATCTAATAGCGCGTATAGATGGTAGTGCTATTAGCTACAACTAGTTCCCCGGCAACGGCGCCAAAAACTTGACACGGGGTTTTGACACCCCGCGAAATCTAACCACAAGTGTACGGTGTCGAATCAAGTAATAACGTACGGAAGTACGAGTATCGAACCAAAGGAACTAGGAACTAAATATCACAATTACTATAAGAACTATTAACTGGACTGTCGAATTTGGAGGATTGGTTTTATAACTAATTAATTTCAGAATTCGAAGTCAACAAACACGAGACAACTAGTAAGCAGCTTTGGAATTCAGATGGAGAAAACAGTTGAGGGTTGGATATCCTTAGGTTGTCACATATAAACATCAGACTAAAACATATACCAGTTAATTCCGTTAATGAATACTCAACCTTAATCTAACCATTGCTCTCTCTCAAGTAACAACAATTATATTTGTACAACGTGGTGCTTTCTCAAGCTACCATGAAGTTTATCTCGAAAAACATAAGATTAATCTCTCGATCTCACCCTATGTAGTTCAAAACACATTAAGCGCAGGTTATTATGAGACTAAGGTTTACTCGGTATATCTCTATCCTTTCTTACCTTAGACATGTAATTCCTAATTCTAGATCTCAATTAATTCTCCCGAACATAATTGAAAACAATAAGACAATTGTAAGTTAGCTACGCTCACAAAAGCATTAAGAACAGAATCACATGCATTCATTAATTGGAAAAACTAATAAAGTTCATTCGTCATCCATCTATATGTTCAAACCTAATTCGATCCAACCCCCAACATCTTAAAGTTAGTTCATGATGTTGGGGGATTCAAACACAAAAGGAAAAGAAACGAAAGAGTAGGTAAACATGGTAAATGTGATCGTGGTGACGGTGTAAGATGAATTGATGAACTCCCTTTTCCCGTGCTGAAATCTCCTTCGCGTCTTGAACGTTCCTTCGATTGGTTCTCGATCTTGGCTCCAAACGGTGTCACTTGGCTCTGAAAATCGCCCCCGGACTGCTCCCAATCGTCTGCCGTAAGTTGGATACCGAAAAAGTGACCTAAATCCCGACTTATAAAACTGATTTTCGACAAACAGACACATACGCGACCTTCCACGCGACTTGCAAGTCGCGTGGGAAGTCGCGCGCCCTTCTAAGACTGCTCTGGGTCGTTTCTGGTTCGCGGGCCGGGTCCTGGTTCGTTCGCGGGTCTTGGGCTTGGCTTTTGGGCTCCCGTTAGGCTTCGTTTTGACTCGTTTTGGGCTCTTTTTCGCTTCTATTTCCGAGGAATGCCGCCTTTCATATAACCTGCATAAATCACTCAATAAACCGTAAAATACCCGCCTTTTTACTTGAGTACAAGCCAATCTCGTTGGTTTGAGAACCGAAAATAACGCCAAAAAGTGGCGTTATCAGCGGTACTGAAAACAGTCTTAGTGCTTATCAGCGATAGTGAAACTCTTATACATTGTTTACTTACAATTTTCACTAAGTAGAATGGAGAGGGTCATTATCAAATCACTGAGGGTTTGGATCAACAATCTCCCCCTATTTGATTATGACATAGCAACAGAGAAAATTGATATTCTATGAAAACATAAGGATAAAAAGAACTCATAAAATATTTGTCCCTTTTACTGTTTTCTGGGATCTTTTCTGTACTGATGGAGTAAAGTACTTTCGCTGAAATCTTTCTTTAAACTTCGTATCAGATTACAAAGGGAAGTGGAAAAATTATAAGGACAAGCGAAATAAATTACAAGTACAAAAGAATAACTGATAAAATAGAAGAATAAGGCGATCCTATCAGCTTATAGAGGTTCTTCCTTAATGAGAAGTTCATCAAGGGTCTTTGATGTGGGAATCATCCAGTCAGGGACATTTACTCCTTGATTGTTTTTGTTCAGAGCTTCTTCAAAAATCAAGGGTTTAAGATGTCGTGCCTGAATGTCGCGTTTGAATTCACACCAGTAGATGAGATCTTTCAGTTGTTCGATTGGAGTGATGGGAAGCTCAGAGATACGTTGAAAATGTTGTCGTCCACCATAGTCAATAAAGAATATCCCATAGGGTTTGCTTATGACTTTTCCAGGGATGAAAGTCTCACCAGGAGGAAGAGAAGTGTCAAGTGCGGAAAGGTCAGGTTCTGGACAAAGAACTTCAGCACGAGAAAAACCAATACCTGTTTCGTTTCGTATAAGAGGACCTGAGTCTGAAGGTTTAGACTTTTTCTTTGCAGAGGCTCTTCTTTTCTGATTTACGAGAGGAGGGGGAGGAGGAATATCCACACAAGAAGAGACTAAGTCGATCTGTTGATTTATCAGCTTTTTGACATGATCCTTGTACTTAGATTGAGACTTCTGGATGACTAATCTGATCTCCAACCATTTAGAGAGACCGTACTTCGTGATGGCTTTAGCATAGAATTTTTCGTACTGTCCGTTCTCTCTGAATATCACGATTTCAGCGATTGAAACTTTGAGGGTTGATTTTCCAGTGATATGTACCTTGTTGATTCTGGCAGGTCGATATCTGAAGTGTACCTTTTCTTTGCACCAGATTAAAGTAGATTGAGACACAATTATCTTTTCTTCAACGATCTTCTTGGCGTCTTCCCATAGCTGACGTTGAACTTCGATTGGAGTTCTTTTCAGCGAGGGGTCTTTCACTGATTGTTGAGTAAGCTGGATGGCGAGTTCTCTGTCTTTTTCTTCAGCTTCCCTTCTTTCAGCGATTAACCTTTCAGCTCTGAGGTGATCCTTGTATTCCTTTTGTGAAAGTCTGAACTTTGGAGGAATAGAAGGAAGTTGATCACGCTTCAGGATGATTCGCTGATCTTCGAATCTCTTGATTATTGCATCTCTCTTTTCTTGATCCTCTTCACTCAGCTTTTGAGGAGCCAAGGAAGGTCTGTTTGTGTGAGAGAGCGTCTATTCTTCAGGTTCATCGGTCTCAGTGATTAAATCCAAGACCGGGATTATTTCTTCAGCGTTGGGAGCTGCGATTATTGTTGGTGAAGTCGCGGTTGTAGAAACTTCAGCGATATCCTCAAACAGGGGAGAGGACTAGCTGAAACACAACGATCTTACGAATAAGAACTTGGGTAGAACAGAGAAAAGAAATGGGTTTAAGTGTATAGGATTTTTGTGGAGAGTAGAGCTGATAATGTGTATAGATAGAGGAGGGATGCAGTGTAAGGAAGTAAGATGTAGTGTACCTGACGAACTGGCTTTTGAAGCAAGATCATCAGATTTTCATCGTCTTCAGCGACACCTTTTCCTTTGCCCTTGTCAGCTTCAGACGCTGAAGGCTTTGTCTTGGTCCGCTCCCTTGAAGGTTCGTTTATCGAAATCCCTTTAAGAGTTGTACTCTTCTGAACAGGCTTGACGATAAAGGAGTCATCATCATCATCGTCATCATCATCATTCTTTGGAGAAGAAGATGGTTCATCGTCAGATATGTCGACGGCTTCTTCATCTTCAGCTTCAGATTCAGATTCTTCAGCAGCTTCTTCGAGTTGCTCCCCCTCTGATATAGAGGTAAGCTTCTCGGTTCCCTCAGGGTTTTCATCTCCCTGAGGTCCAGCAGTTGTTTCTTCATTTGTCTTCTCCCCCTCTTCAGTAAGGGGAAGGTCTCCAGTCTTCTCCCCCTCGATAGATTCATCATGGGGAAGCTCTTCAGAGTTCTTCTCCCCCCTTCCTCATGATGAGTGGGGGAGGAATGCGATGACTCAGCAGATGGTGTTGGTTCCCTGTCTTCTTGGCCAGGGATCCCAATATAGTTTTCAATCTCTGTTAATCTGTCTTCCAGGCCAGATATAGCAGGATTGATCTTGAGAAGTTCAGCTCGATCCGCCAGAGTAAAATGCGAAGGTGTAGGGGCAGCGGCGTTCATGCGATCGAGGATCTGTTGTACTATCGTCTTCACTGAAGTTACGTCAGTTTTTACTGAACTCACGTCAGTCTTTACAGCGGACACCTCTCCCTGAAGAGTACTAACTGATGTCTTCAGCGTTATGACCTCGCTAGACATGGTGTTAACTCTTGAGGAGAGAGAGTTGTAGTCGGTGTAGATATCAGCAAGAACTTTGGCAAAATCACCAAGAGTACCATCAACCTTCTCCAAATCAGCTTTGGAGGCTTTCTGTTCAACCACTTTTGTCAGCTTGTTGAGATTCTCTCCAGCGTTTGTTACAGCTGAAGAGTTGTCTGAGAGAGTAGTGGTGAGACCTGTCAGCTTTGTATCTAGGTTCTTCAGAGAGGCGTTGATGTCTCCCAAATTAGGACCTGTAACAGATAAGAACTTATGAACAAAGGAAATCTCAGAAGTTTGGGGTTTAGTTACAGTGTATATGGGTTGGTGTATACCTGCAGGAGGGTTGGTGAAGTCGTCAAAACTTCTGTGTCCTGAAAAAAGTTCCATGTCGCAGCTAGAGTGCGTGTACGCATGGACATTCCTGCAGGTCCTGTATCCATCATTCCTTGAAAAGTATCAGCTTTAGCTTCTGGAAGAATGACGGGTGCTCCAGTGATCGTGGTGAAAACTGGATTAGAGTCCAATGGAGTAGAGAGAGAAGCGAAGGTTGAAAAGGTTTGATGTGGAGCTGATTTAGTGTTGGATCCACTGAGAATCACTTCTTCAGTCCTATGAAAGACTGAAGGAGGTTGGGTCGATTCCAAGTTTATAACTTCAGCGTTTAGAGACGCTGAAGCTGGGATGGAAGGGGTGGCTTGTTCAGCTGTGGCAGAGCGTACCACTGAACTTTCCATCAGCTCTTCAAGATGAGCTGAGGAGTCTTCAGCAAGAGATTGATGGGGCTGCTCCTTGGTTTTCTTAGTCCTTTTGGAACCAAGTTGGGTAGTAGATTGTTTCCTTTTTCTAGAAGGAGTGGAGGTTGCAGCTGGGGTATCAGCGGTGGATTTTTCCACTGAATGAGCTGCAGAAGTAGAAGGAGGAGGATTGAGAATAGATAAGAGAGTAGAGAGACGTACCTCGTTTGCCATTGGCTTGAAGTCGAGCACCTTAGGGCCAACCTGAGAGAGTTTCAGGTCTCCTACTTTTGGGTAGTTGTCCCCAAGTCCTTTGAGGAAGACTAGGGATGGAAACTGGGCGGGTATTGATAACGCCACTTTTTGGCGTTATTTTCAGTTCTCAAACCAATGAGATTGGCTTGTATTCAAGAAGAAAAGCGGAATTTTATGGTTTTATCTAGTGAAATATACAGGTTATCTAAAAGGCGGCAATCATCGAGAAAAGAAGCTAAAAAGAGCCCAAAACGAGTCCAAACGAAGCCTAACGGAAGCCCAAAAGTCAAGCCCAAGACCCGCAACCGAACCAGGACCCGATCCGCGAACCAGAAATCGACCCATGCAGCCAAAAAGACACGCGCGACTTACCACGCGACTTGCAAGTCGCGTGGCAAACCGCGTAAGCCACTGTTTGTCGAAAATCAGCTTTATTAATCGGGTTTTAGGTCATTCATTCGGGACGCAACTTTCACACGACGGTCAGGGGCGATTTTGGGGCGATTTCTGGAGACTTTTCGGAGCTTTCGGAGTCACGATTGAGAGCCGATCAAGGGACATTCAACACGCGAAGTAGATTTAATCACGGGAGAAGGGAGTTCGTCATTTTACCTTTCACGATTTCATCTTTTACGCTTCATCATGTTTACATACACTTCCATTATCTTTTCTTTTGTGTTTGAATCCACCACCGACATGAACTAACCGGTTCGTGTTGGGGGTTGGAATGAATTTGGTTTATTAAGCATGTAAACAATTGACTTGATATTTTATCAGTTTTTCCGTTATTAATGAAGCATGTGATTTTGTGTTTAATGCCTTTGAGAGTCTAGCTAGCTTTCAATTGATTTATTATTTTCAGTTGAGTTCGAGAGAATTAACTGTTAAAAAGAACTAGGAATTGCATGCCTAAGACGATAAATCAGAGATAGAGATATATCGAATAAGTCTTAGTCCCAATTGAACCGTTAGGTTGAAATCGAGAGATGAAATCTAGCCGTTTAATATAAATCTGTACTTAATGTGTTCTGGAATCCATAGGTGAGATCGAGAGATTAAACTTATCCTTTTCAAAATAAAATCCGTTGTTGTTCGAAAGAGAACGACGGTGATCTTAAAAGATTTGGGAATCATTAAGGGGATTAACTGGTAATTGTTTTAATTCAGTTGTTTGCATGTGTAGAACCTGAGGATTTCCAACCCTCAACTTCTCTCTCTATCGAAGTTTCTAAGTCGTTTACTGTTTCGTTGTGATTTCGTATTCGTTGCAATTAAGTAGTTATAAATCAAACCAATCTCCCAAATTCGACAGTTCAATTAATAGTTCTTATAGTAATTGTGATACTTAGTTCCTAGTTCCCGTGGATTCGATACTCGTACTTACCGTACGTTATTACTTGATTTCGACACCGTACACTTGCGGTTAGATTCTCGGGGTGTGAAAACCTTTTATCAAGTTTTTGGCGCCGTTGCCAGGGAACTAGTTGTAACTGATAGCACTACCATCTGTAAGAGCTATTAGATTGAACATTTTTTTTTATTTGCTTTATTTCATCACTTTCAGTTTTTAGATTACTGACTTTACTTTCTTTCTTTTCAGGTACCACTTGGTTTATGCCAAGGACGACCCGAGGAAAAGAGATTGAAGAATTCGATCCAGAGATTGAAAGAACCGCTCGTCGCCTACGTCAAGAGACCAAAGCTAAGCGACAGTTACAAATGGGTGACGAGAGACCTGTAGGCGAAAGACCACCGCGCAACGATCCTCCACCTCTTCGCAATAATCCTCCACCACCTCCGGAGAGGGTACCTATGCGGTCATTTGCCAATCCAAATGTGGCAGCCGCACATATAGGGATCCAACCTCCTACCACCGCGGCTAATTACTTCGAGATCAAGCCGAGTACCATCGTCATGGTACAACAGAACCAATTTGGGGGAGCACCGACTGAAGATCCCCACGCGCACCTACGAGCATTCAAACGAATCTGTAATACGTTCAAGATCAACGGGATGGAGGAGAACGCGATCAAGCTAAGACTCTTCAGTTTTTCCCTAAAGGGTAGAGCTGAAATTTGGATAGAGGGCTTACCATCGGATATTATCACCACATGGGCAGACCTGAAAGTTGCATTCCTCCAGAAATTCTTTCCACCGGGAAGAACCGCTCAACTGATGGCCGACATTACCCACTTCGCGCAATGGGACCAATAGACACTCTACGAGGCATGGGAGAGATATAAGGACATGTTGAAGAAGTGTCCACATCACGGGTTACATGGTTGGGTCATAATCCAAACGTTCTTTAGAGGCCTTCACCCGCAATTCAAGAATGACATCATTGCTGCAGCGGGTGGAGCGCTCATGAACAAGACGTATGAGGAAGCAGTCGAGTTGATCGAGAACCTATCCGATCATAGCTATTCCACACCACGATCTTCCGTTGCACGAGTCGCTAGTGTTCAAGAGACGAACGAGCTTAAAGAGATAAAGGCTCAATTAGCCATGATCACGAACCATCTGAAGGGAGGCAATTCACAAGATCCCGAGCAAGTTCAATTACTCCAAAACCGGAATCATCAGCCGAGGAACGACCCGTTCTCCAACACGTATAACGAAGGGTGGAAAAAGCACCCAAATTTCTCGTGGAGTCAACTCGGTCAACAGCCAGGTAATTTTTCTAACTCTTCAAATTCTTCCAATGCTAATAATGCTTATCGTCCTCCAGGTTTCAACCAAAGGAACGAAGGACCATCCGAAGAGAAGAAGCCGGGCTTAGAAGAAATGATGATGAAGTTCATGACAAAGATGGACAGCACGGTTGAAGGTCTAGCAAGCACGGTGAATACGGTCAAGGCGGCTACTGATCAGAACACCGCATCCATCAAGATTTTGGAGAGGCAAGTAGGGCAGATTTCTGAAGCCTTACAAAACCGACCTCTCGGTACATTTCCAAGCATGGCTGAAAAGAGGAACCAAGAGAACTGCAATGCCATTTACCTAAGAAGTGGCAAGGAGCTGATCAAGGATCCTACAAGAGAACCGTCATCAAGGGAGACCGAGCCCGAAAAGCAAAATGTGGAAAAGTTGGATGATGAAGAAGAAGTGGTGATTGAAGAAAGTGGGAAGAGAGAAGTGAAGAAGCATGAGCAACCACCGGTCAAGCCGGAAATCCCACGAGTGCCTTACCCGAACAGACTCAAAAAGAATAAGGATGATGTTAATTTTTCCAAGTTTATTGATGTGTTTAAAAAGTTAACAATTAACATCCCTTTTGCAGATGCGTTGGCGCAAATGCCCTCTTACATGAAATTCATGAAAGAGATCTTATCCAAAAAGAGGGCGATCGATCACCAGGCCACCGTTGCACTCATTGAAGAGTGCAGCGCGATTTTTCAGAATAAGTTTCCCTCGAAGCTTAAAGATCCAGGGAGTTTCTCTATTCCTATTCAGATAGGGGAGTTTAAATTTAATAAAGTGTTATGTGACTTAGGAGCTAGTATTAATCTGATGCCTCTTTCTATTTTCAGGAAACTCGGCCTGGGTGAGGTAAGCCTGACGTACATGACGTTAAAGCTCGCCGATCGATCAATTAGATACCCGTATGGAGTGATCGAGGACGTACTCATCAAGGTCGGTAAGTTCTATTTCCCCGTCGACTTCGTGGTCATTGACATAGACGAAGATGCAGAGGTCCCGTTAATTCTGGGAAGATCATTCCTAGCCACGAGTCGAGCGTTAATTGATGTGGAGGAAGGAGAGGTGACCTTCAGAGTTGGCGGCGAGAGAGTGATATTCAAGATGTTCGAGAAAGTGGAAGGTCGAAGCAAAGAGGAACTCGGAGCTGATAAAGGAAGACCAAATGAGGAACAATTCGCGGGGAATCGCAAGTGTGGGCGATTCGAGTCAGCGAATACGGAGCCAAGTAGAAAACCGCACAGTCGTGCCACGACTTTAAATACGGCGCTGGGTGGGAGGCAACCCACCAAGGTTTGCGTTTCTTTTATTATTTTTATTTTTGAGTATGTTTTTATTTCCGAAAACCATAAAAATGAAAAAAAATCGAAAAAGCGAAAAACGAACAGAGACATACGCGACTTGCCACGCGGTTTGCATACCGCGCAGCAAGCCGCGGGGCACCCTGTTGGTTTTCTGAAACAGGGACATACGCGGGTTATCCCGCGACTTACATCCCGTGGCCAAAACCGCGGGAGTCCCCTGTTGTGTCTCGTTCGTTGTTCGTGCAATCTTTGTTCCTTTCTTGCTTTGTGTGTTTCCTTTTCTTGTTTTTTTGTCTTTTGTCTTTTGCTTTGAGTGTTTTGGTTTTGCATGCTCTCTCCGTCTTCTCCAAGTGCTCAAATCTTTTGAGAAGAATGTCCTCCGGTCGCTCAATCTGTCAAGAAAATCCTCTCGGTCCGGGCAAACAGGTATGTTCTAACTCTTTCTGCTAAACGAGTGGTGTATGATGTTTTAGTCTATTTTAGTCACACGAGATGCAACAAACCTAAGTTTCACTTAGGTTTGGGGTGCCTCATCTTTTAAACATCTACACACTCACTTTTAACCCTGTGCAAACCTCGGTTTCACCGAGGTTTGGGGTTGGCTTTTATTGGCAAACCTAGGCCACGGCCTAGGTTTGGGGTGCCCATATTAGAAATTTTGGGATTTCTTTTGCTTGCTATGTAATGCCTTGCCCGTCCTTTTGATAACTGTAATAACTGCACAATGATTCGAGTCGCATCACCCATGACTTTACTTGCACATTGGGGACAATGTGTGGGTAAGGTTTGGGGTTGCCCAATCGGGCCCAAGTTATGCACGTAGATTTCCTACACTTCTGAGTGTCTAGATCATAATAGCTAAATTTTTTGTTTTGAATGATTGAGACCAACCATTGTGGGAAGAATCTTGTGATAGTGACGTGACCGTTAGGGAAGGACCGGGAAAGGACACGACTAGGGACATTAGTGGAGACCACCCGATAGTGAGTTTTGAGCCTAAAAGACGTTTTTCATTTCGAGGGATTCATACACCTAATTCTTATACACTTTTTCGAATTCCTTGTCGTGAATGTAGAATTATCTCGCTACATTATTGCATTGAGTAGCAAAGACAAACCTCGGGATATTGGGTAAGGGTATAGTAGACCATATCGTGTGGACCTTAAGATATGATTTCAGGTATTATGTGTTTTGTTTTTAACCATTTTAGCTATCGTTCCCTTTCACCCTTTTGTGTATATCCATAGCCCTTTTGCAGCCAAACACGCACCTTATTCCTTCTAAACCCACCATTAAACCTTTAGCCAAAAGCCTTAGCCAACCCTTATCTGAAAGTGTGTCAATTAGAGGCAGTAATGAACTACGAGAGATAGAGCAGAAGAGAAGATAACAGGCCAGTCATGAGAATAAAATGGGTCAATGTGACCCAAAAGATAGAAAAGAGGGCCAATGATGTCCCAACTTGAAAAAAAATACAGTTAGTCAGATAGTATTTCTAGCAGCTGAATAAGAGAGTCAAAGCGACTCCAATAGTGACGAAACGGGCCAAGTGAGCGAGTGTGAAGCAACAAGAGTTCAGACTGCCAATGATTGACACGCCAAGGATTTTTGATCCTCTTACCCTTCGTTTCATAGCCTTAACCTTAGCCCCATTACAACCCTTGTAAAGACATGGATGATCTTTTGGAAGATGTGATTACGGTATACGACCACCCTCGTCGATATTCCCTGTCTTGCTACTTGACTCCTTCTGAGATCAAATTTTTGGACAATTGTGCGTCTTTCCTTAGAGTTGTCATGTAATAATTTGAGTATTCTTGTACATAACCTCCTTAAACATGACAACACGAGCGATAACCTAGGTTCGAGTGCAAAGAGAGTATCTCGTGAGGTAGGGTCGAGGCGAAATGTTTTCCCTAGTATGTTTGGACCTAGTCTAACCCTAATGTGATCGGAACTGTCACGAGTTCAACTCCTAATGGAAGGTCATAGATCAAACGAAATAAGAATGAGGCGAGAGTGAGATAGATATTCACGGGTATGGGAAATCACTGATGCACCACTTGGTACCGATTGGGAATTGTGCAGTTATTATTATTATTATTATTATTTCACTGTGTGCTTTTATTCTATTTTTATCGCTAATTTGCTTGGGGACAAGCAACGCTCGGTTTGGGGTTGTTGATAACGCCACTTTTTGGCGTTATTTTCAGTTCTCAAACCAATGAGATTGGCTTGTATTCAAGAAGAAAAGAGGAATTTTATGGTTTTATCTAGTGAAATATACAGGTTATCTAAAACGCGGCAATCATCGAGAAAAGAAGCTAAAAAGAGCCCAAAACGAGTCCAAACGAAGCCTTACGGAAGCCCAAAAGTCAAGCCCAAGACCCGCAACCGAACCAGGACCCGATCCGCGAACCAGAAATCGACCCATGCAGCCAAAAAGACACGCGCGACTTACCACGCGACTTGCAAGTCGAGTGGCAAACCGCGTAAGCCACTGTTTGTCAAAAATCAGCTTTATTAATCGGGTTTTAGGTTATTCATTCGGGACGCAACTTTCACACGACGGCCAGGGGCGATTTTGGGGCGATTTCTGGAGACTTTTCGGAGCTTTCGGAGTCACGATTGAGAGCCGATCAAGGGACATTCAACATGCGAAGTAGATTTAATCACGGGAGAAGGGAGTTCATCATCTTACCTTTCACGATTTCATCTTTTACGCTTAATCATGTTTACATACACTTCCATTATCTTTTATTTTGTGTTTGAATCCACCACCGACATGAACTAACCGGTTCGTGTTGGGGGTTGGAATGAATTCGGTTTATTAAGCATGTAAACAATTGACTTGATATTTTATCAGTTTTTCCGTTATTAATGAAGCATGTGATTTTGTGTTTAATGCCTTTGAGAGTCTAGCTAGCTTTCAATTGATTTATTATTTTCAGTTGAGTTCAAGAGAATTAACTGTTAAAAAGAACTAGGAATTGCATGCCTAAGACGATAAATCGGTGATAGAGATATATCGAATAAGTCTTAGTCCCAATTGAACCGTTAGGTTGAAATCAAGAGATGAAATCTAGCCGTTTAATATAAATCTGTACTTAATGTGTTCTGGAATCCATAGGTGAGATCGAGAGATTAAACTTATCCTTTTCAAAATAAAATCCGTTGTTGTTCGAAAGAGAACGACGGTGATCTTAAAAGATTTGGGAATCATTAAGGAGATTAACTGGTAACTGTTTTGATTCAGTTGTTTTCATGTGTAGAACCTGAGGATTTCCAACCCTCAACTTCTCTCTCTATCGAAGTTTCTATGTCGTTTACTGTTTCGTTGTGATTTTGTATTCGTTGCAATTAAGTAGTTTTAAATCAAACCAATCTCCCATATTCGACAGTTCAATTAATAGTTCTTATAGTAATTGTGATACTTAGTTCCTAGTTCCCGTGGATTCGATACTCGTACTTACCGTACGTTATTACTTGATTTCGACACCGTACACTTGCGGTTAGATTCTCGGGGTGTGAAAACCTTTTATCAGGTATTAGGCGGGTAATGCATCCCCCGTCCCCGTCCCCGACCCCCGTTTAAGCCCCGGTCCCCGACCCCGACCCCGACCCGACTAATCCCCGACGGGTTCGGGGGAGAAAATCCCCGACGGGTACGGGGAACCCGTTGGGTACCCGTTTACGAAAAAAATAATTAAATTATTTTTAAAGAAAATGAAATTAACAAGTTTTTAATTTTTAAAACAAATAAATAAACCTCAAGTTTCAAAAACATATAATGATATAATCAACCATGTGTAATTATAGTTCATGACAAATTTTAAAGTTTAAAATTATCAAACAACGAATAAGAACTAATTAAATTATATATAAAAATATATATATCGGGTATTATTAGGGGCGGGTAATACCATCCCCGACCCCGACCCCGAACCCGCTTCGGGTATGAAAAACAATACCCGTCCCCGCCCCGTTACCCGATTAGCCAGGGAATCCCCGCCCCATTAGGGGCGGGTACCCGTGGGTACCCGACCCGACGTGTTAAATGTCCATCACTAAGGAAGACGGCGCTGATGAATCTTGTATATGGAACCCATGATGGTCGGTCATCAGCAGATTCTACTCTGAGCACTAGATCATCGTAGATTATCGATGCCCAGTCAACATGAAGACCTTTCAGCAATGCATAGCCCATTGCTTGCTGAGGCTGAGCGGCTTGATCAGAGGAGCCGGTCTTTGCAGTCATGCAGCTTATCAAGTGTGCGAAGATGAAGTTCATCTCGCTGGGCATTTTGGATTTCTTGATGAGGGTCAGCTTCTTCTCAGGCTTCTTGTCCCTCCCTGTTTCCCATACATAACCCATTGCATCAAAGAATGCAGTGATGGCTTCCCTATCAGCATGTTTCTTGTGGTCAGGGAGAGAAACAAAAGGTTTTTCTTTTGTGGCGATGGGAAGGCTCAGTGCTTTTCGGATAATGGCAGGGGTATTTTTATGGTGCCAAAATCAGTGTCACAGAGGATGCAATCGATTTTCTTCATGGGGTCTTTGGTCGATGTGAGCTGAGTGTGTCTGGCAGAATACCAGAACTGAGATAGTAGTAGTTGATGAGCAGGGGGTGTTATGGTCAGGGCTGTAGAGGGCAACAGGTTTTGAGGAAATTCACAGCATCATTCAGATGTGTGACTTGCTTTTGAGGAGGAAACTCGAAAAGCGCATAGAGATTGTTTGTTTTTGTCCAATCAAGTTCCTCAAGCGTGAACTTGACCTGAGGAGCCTTGGTGATTTCCAGTTCCTCAGCAGCAGCAGTGTTCTCAACCGTAGGAATATCAGTAGATGCCATTGTTGTATTATCAGTTTAACCAAAGATATAACAAATAAGAATAATCTTAATGTGGAAAGATTTTCCAATAAGATGGTTCGAATTTTGTCCATTTCATTCAGACAAAAATGTCTTAATGAAGTTTAGGGTTTTCTTGTTTTTGAAAAAGAAAAGCAAACCCAATAAAAAGTCTTGTTTTCCAGTTTCCTTTGAGGATTAGGATTCTGGAAAAACGTATGAAAAACAAGTTTAAGATATTTGCGATTAAACTTGAAGAACAACCATGAAAGGTTGTGTTCATAAAACCTTGAAAGAAATGATTTCATTTTTGAAAAAGTTCTTTTGTTTGATCTTTTAAAAACAATGAGAAGATCATTAACAAGTTTTAAGAAACAGGTAAATAAAAGAAATATTAACCTGGTTCATTGAAGAAGAAGAAGATGAACAGTTCTTGAAAACTTGAGAGCAAAAATGCAACAGTAGTTTTCTTGAGGAAGAAGTTGTTCGCGTAAAGGAAAAATATAAACCCAAAATGTGTTTATATAGTGAGATTAGAGAGAGAGAAAATCTTGAGCGGGAAAAGATTTTCATCATGACATGGACACGTGTTTGCATTTGATTGGCTAGTAAACGAAACGTGCAAACGTGTGTCAGAAAGAAGAACGTGCCAGGGCTTATCCGTTGCGATGACGTCACGGATGTCCTTTCATATTTTAGGATGTCTCTGAGGTTTTGAAAGCTCAGAGACACTTTTGAAAACATGAAGCACTGAATAGAATTATCAGTGTTGGTTTTAGAAATTTCAAAGTATCGCTGATTAAGGAAGAGATATTCAGCGATGTAATTTGTCTTGAAATCTTGCATTTACATGCGATTGTCAGCGAGAGAAAAACATACCTTGATATCAGTGAATCAATTATGTTCAGAGAGAGAATGATAGAATGGGTTATACAAGTTGATTTTATCCTATCGCTGATCAAATGTGCACCGCAGAAGATTTTACTCTTCAAAGTTCAGCATTCCAAGCTCGCTGATGAGAAAGTTGAATCTTGTCTCATCAAGAGGTTTGGTGAACAGATCAGCTAACTGATAATCAGTTGGGATAAAGTGAAGTTCTATATCACCATTCATCACATGATCTCAGATAAAATGATACCTGATTTCGATGTGTTTTGTCTTTGAGTGTAGCACTGGATTGTTGGCTATAGCGATGCCACTTGTGCTGTCGCAATAGATTGGAATTTTCGAGAGTTGTAGGTCATAGTCCAGTAGTTGATTTCTCATCCACAAGACCTGAGAACAACAGCTTCCAGCGGCTACATACTCAGCTTCAGCAGTTGAGGTGGACACTGAGTTTTGCTTTTTACTTGTCCAACTCACCAGCTTTCCACCCAGGAGCTGACAGCCTCCTGTGATGCTTTTCCTATCCAATTTGCAACCTGCAAAATCACTATCTGAATAGGCGATTAGATCAAACCCTGAGTCTTTGGGATACCAAAGACCTAGGTTCGCAGTACCCTTAAGGTATCGAAAAATTCGCTTTACAGCGATCATATGAGATTCCTTAGGTTCAGCTTGATATCGTGCACACAAACAGGTTGCGTACATAATATCGGGTCGGCTAGCTGTAAGATACAAGAGAGAGCCGATCATCCCACGGTACAGCGTGACATTAACAGGTATTCCATTTGAATCCTTGTCTAGTGTCAGCGGTGGTGCCATAGGGGTTTTCATAGCTGAACTTTGAGTTAAATCGAATTTCTTCAACATATATTTAACATACTTTCCCTGATTAATGAAAGTTCCTTTTTCATTTTGCTTTATCTGAAGACCAAGGAAATATGTTAGCTCACCCATCATGCTCATTTTATACTCTTCTTTCATTCTATCAGCGAAACGAGTACAAAGGTCGGGGTTAGTAGAACCAAATATAATGTCATCAACATATATCTGAACAAGAATGATATGACCTTTCACTATTCTGTAAAATAGAGTTTTTTCGATTTTACCTCGCTCAAATTTTTCAATATGGAGATAATTAGAGAGAGTGTCATACCATGCACGAGGAGCTTGCTTTAAGCCATAAAGTGCCTTATCCAGTTTATAAACATAACCTGGACGCTTAGGATCTGAGAATCCTGGAGGTTGTTCCACATAGACTTCTTCATTCAGCTTTCCATTTAGAAATGCTGACTTAACATCCATCCGGTATACTTTGAAGTCTTTGTGTAAAGCGTATGCTAAGAATAGACGAATAGATTCTAGTCTTGCTACAGGAGCAAATGTTTCGTCGTAATCTATGCCTTCCTCTTGTCTGTATCCCTGAGCAACAAGTCGAGCCTTGTTGCGGGTTACAGTTCCATGTTCGTCCAACTTGTTACGATAGACCCATTTAGTGCCTATCACTGTCTTGTCTGTTGGTCTTCGAACAAGATTCCAAACTTTGTTTCTTTCAAATTTTGTCAGCTCTTCTTGCATAGCGCTGACCCAGTTTGGATCTTTGAGGGCATCATCTATTTTCTTGGGTTCAATCAGAGAAATAAAGTTAACAAATATTACATGCACTTCGTCGAGTCTGAACACCAGCGTTTGGATCACCAAAAATTTGATCAATTGGGTGATTTACAGTCCATCGCTGAGCAGGAGCATAAGTCGCTGACTCAAATTGAACTGGAGAAGCTGAAGATGAAGCTTCAGCAACTTCTGGAATATCAGCCAAGAGAGGAGTAGGTGCAGATGTCATTTCATTCACTGATTGCTGAGAAGTAGATGAAATGTCTGAGACATTTGGTTCAGAAGCAGGTATAGTGTTTAAAGGAACTGCTGAGACCCATGATGTTTCAGCTTCACTATTCTGCATGTTTGGGATGATAGTAGGACTATCATCTTCAACTGTATGAGTATGAGGAGTGGGAATATCTTCTGAATCACCAAGATGAGAAAACATCCATTGATTCAGTTCTTCAGTATCAGCAGACGGTTTAGAGTTTGCTGAACGGGATTCGTCAAAAGTGACGTGAATAGTTTCTTCTACAGTTTGTCTTCTTCGATTGAAGACTCTGAAGGCTTTGGAGATTGAAGAATATCCAAGAAAGATTCCATCATCAGCCTTAGGATCAAACTTTCCAAGGGCATCTCCGTTGTTCAGTATGAAACACTGACATCCAAAGATGTGAAGAAAGCTAATTGAAGGCTTTCTCCCATGAAAAAGTTCATAGGCTGTCTTATTGAATCTTTTGACTATCAGCGACCTGTTATGGGTAAACCAAACAGTGTTGACAGCTTCTGCCCAAAACTGAGTAGGCAGGTGAGAATTGTAATAACCAGGTATTTTACTTTTATTATTTTAAGTTTCATGTTAACTATTTCTTGAGGATAAGAGTCAATAGATAAGTTAAATTGTTAAATTGGTAGTTTAGAAGTTTAAATGGTCAAGTGTTATAAGTTGAGGGTTGAATTGGTACTTATGATCAAATCTCTTTACAAACCGACTCATATTAGATATTAGGATGAGAAATCAGATTTTATCAAATCAATAGGAGTGTGTATGTGTGTGCAAAAATCGGTCAAGAAGAGAAAGAAGGAAGAAGGGAATTCAAGGAGAAAACTTGTGATTGAGAGTTAATCTTAAGGTAAATCCTTTCACACCTTGTGGTCTCTTGTTAATTATTTTCTTTGTGTTTGATTCTAGCTAGAAGGTTTTATATGTTTCATAAATTAGCTTCTGATTTCCAATTAGGTTTCTATGAGTTCTTCATAAATTCAAAGTTAGAAGTGGGTTGGTTGCTAAAATTGGTTGATAATGGAGTTTTGGGATTTTGGGATTTTGGGTTTGAAATTGGTAAAATCAATGATTTGGATTTGTTGGTTTTGCTATTGTTATATGTTAGTATTGGTTCTAAAAGGTCTATAGTACTCAAAATATTGATTTGGGGAAATTTAGAACTGATTTGGGAAGGTTTGGGTTTGAGAAAACCTTGGATTTTGGAGAAGAAACTCGTGCAGGTTTTTGGAACAGAGCTCCGCGCCGATGGGTGGCGCCGATGGATCGGCGCCGAGCAGTTGGCGCCGGCTTCTGTTTGGTTTTGCAAAATTTTCCTAACTTTTGGCCGTTTTAGTTTAAAGTCGAGGCATCGTTTAGTAAGTTGTCTGAGGTATTGTTAAGGGTATTTGGATGTATAATTAGACAATTTAATACCATCTTATGTGTCAAATTCAAGTTGTTCGGTTTTGACTTGGTTACATTTTAGGAGTGTTTTGGTGAGTTGCTAAGATTGCTATTCATCATAGTAAGTCTTGTATGCATATAGATATGTGATATTCTACCAATATGAATGTATTACAGGATCGGTTATTCCTCGTTAGTGTGGTGTGGACATTTGTGGTATTGCTAATAGTACAGTGTGCAAGTACGGGTGACTTCAGGTTATCATAAGGTGAGTTTTACTTCAAAAGTATTTTACTGGAATACATTTATGTGGTTAAATAAAGGGTTGATAAAGTGTATGAATATGTCATACGTGTGTGTGATTATGATGTATTTATATATCATGAATTACGTGAGTATTATATTGGGATATAATACGTGGCCGGGCATAGGACCGGTGTGTTAATTGGCTCGCAACCAATGTATTTGGCCAATGGTGGAGGGATAAGGTGATACGGGTGATAAAATTCTTGAATGGTATTTGATATGCGTGTGAAGATTATACAAAAGATTTATTAAAACTAACCGGGATTTCCTCACTAGACTGTTTAGTCTAACCCTCATTTTGTTTTAAAACATGTTTTCCAGGTGGTGATTCGAGTAAAGATCAAGTAGTTAGATAAATGGAGGGATAGCTTTTGTGGAGATGATCATTATGAAATTTTGGATGTTTTGTACATATAACTTCATCGTTAGTTATTTTGTAACTTAATTATGAAAAAGCTTGTAATGGGTTTTTCTTGTTTATATTAGCCAGAATTTGGGGACCGAATGTGAACTATGAATTACTTTTGGTGTGAATGTGTTATGAAATATATGTTATATGGATATTTTGTTAGCGGGTTGTTACAGATGGTATCAGAGCCCTAGTTTAAGGGATTTAGGTGTTAATATCTATACCTAGACTTAAACTGCATGTGAAGTAGGATGTCATAATATATTAGAACCTGGGGATGCTAAGTATAAAAAGGGTTGATGGAACAACATGTAAGGTAATTTCGGGTTACACTTGGCCAGTGTAATTATGATCTTACAGGTACATGTTTGAACCAGAATACCTTGTTATATGGGGTATGTGTTTATGTGTATATTAACCTTGTCTGAATCTACAGAATGGCAAGTGGCACTAGATATCAAAGGGGAGGAAGAGGAGGACAAAGAGGTGGAGGCAGAAATGGGGGTAGGAATCTACCAGGCGGTTCTGAATTTATTACAAGGGATGATCTGATGACGGAAATGGGGAGGTTACAAACAAGTATACAAACTATGTTTAATCAAAGCCGTCACATTGGAACTGGCATACCTGATCCGAATCAAGAAGATGAATTGTTAGTTACTCCTACGGCCTCATCAGTACAAAGGAAGTGTGATTATAAAATGTTTCTAAGTTGTAAACCTCCAACTTATGCGGGAGAAAGAGATCCAGTGAAAGCTATGCGGTGGATAAAAGAGATTGAAGCTGTATTCAAAACCAGTAAATGTGCGGAAGAAGATAAAGTCTTATATGGAACGGCGATGCTGAAGGCGGATGCATTGTATTGGTGGGAGGCTCTCACTGAATCTAAGGGACCAGATGTACGCACTATTATTGCTTGGAATGATTTTGCAACAGCTTTTAAAGGACAATTTTGTCCTCAAGCAGCAGTAAAGCAGTTAGAAGAAGAGTTTATGAATTTGCAACAAGGGAACTTATCTGTAAGAGATTACACAGCTCGATTCATAGAAAAGTCTAGATTTGCAGAATATTATGTTGCAACGGAAAGGATGAAGATGCATAGGTTTGTTTATGGACTGAATTCAGAAGTTAGAAGATTGACATCTGCAACAAGGCCTACTACCTTCTCAGCAGCAGTTAATGAAGCCGAAAATATAGAGCGAGACAACAAAAGGGATGTGAATGATAGGGGTATGGGAAAGAGGAAATGGGAAGGACCACAGTATGATCCGAAAAGGTCCAGGTTTCAAAGAAACGATAACCGTCCGCCGTTCCAACCAACGGGAAGACCGTGTCCGAAATGTAATCGTTCTCATCAGGGAAATTGCCAAGTGGAATCTCGAATATGTTTTAAATGTGGGAAAACTGGGCACATTGTTAAATATTGTCCCTTAGCGCGGTTTTGTTATCTATGTAACTCACCGGATCATCTTCAATCGGATTGTCCGCGGGGCAGAATACAACACGGTGGAACTTCAGGGAAACCGGCAACTGTTAGACCAGTAGTTCCAAGGATAGAGCCACCGCGAACAAGGGGTCGTACGTTTCAGATGACAGCTAAAGAGGCGGAGGAAACTCCGGATGTGGTCACAGGTACATTTTTCGTAAATTCTACACGTGCCAAGGTGTTATTTGATTCCGGTGCAAACCGATCTTTTGTGTCTCCTTCCTTTGCGGATAGTGTGCAATTAAAACCTAAAGTGTTAGATCATGCTATGTTAGTAGATACTGCTAATGATAGACAAGTGTCAGTTAAGAAAGTGTTTGAGAAAGGTGTGATAGATATAGAAGGATGTAAAGTGCCTATACAACTGTTTCCCATAGCATTAATTGAATTTGATGTGGTAGTCGGGATGGACTGGTTAGCCGAGAACCAAGCTAACATTGTATGTGATAAGAAGATTATCAATATTGTGTTACCTGATAATAGGGCCGTGGTGATTTACGGTGATCGTAAGAACCATCAGTCTAGTCTTATATCTGTGTTAAAAGCCCGTAAGTGCGTCAGCAAGGGTTGTCAGAGTTATATAGCCTATGTGATAGATAGTAGACCTGAGAAGAGTAAGTTGGAAGATATTCCAATTGTGAGTGAGTTTCCTGAAGTATTTCCCGAAGACTTGAATAGTCTTCCGCCTGTTAGACAAGTAGAGTTTGGCATTGACTTAATTCCCGGAGCCACTCCTATTGCTCGTGCACCGTATCGTTTAGCACCTCCAGAAATGAAAGAGATGATGACACAGTTGCAAGAGTTATCCGATAAGGGCTTTATCAGACCTAGTTCATCGCCATGGGGAGCACCCGTTCTGTTTGTGAAAAAGAAGGATGGTTCGATGAGAATGTGTATTGACTACCGGGAACTGAATAAACGTACGATCAAGAACAAGTATCCGCTACCTAGAATAGATGACCTCTTCGATCAATTGGTGGGAGCTTGTTATTTTTCCAAGATTGATCTCAGATCTGGCTATCATCAACTGAAGGTTAAAGAGGAAGATGTTCTGAAGACTGCTTTTAGAACAAGGTATGGTCACTATGAATTTTTGGTAATGCCGTTTGGGTTGACGAACGCTCCAGCTGTTTTCATGGATTTGATGAATCGAGTATGTAAGCCATATCTCGATAAATTCGTTATTGTATTTATTGATGATATTCTTATATATTCTCGATCCAAAGAAGGCCATGCTCAACACCTTCGTTTGGTTCTGGAGTTGCTGAAGAAAGAAAAGTTGTATGCTAAGTTTTCGAAATGTGAGTTTTGGTTACGAGAAGTTCAGTTTCTGGGGCATGTCGTTTCCGAGAAAGGTATACAGGTTGATCCGATGAAAGTGGAAGCAGTTGAAAAGTGGGAACCGCCAAAGACAGCAACGGAGGTACGCAGTTTTCTGGGTTTAGCTGGTTATTACCGAAAGTTCATCAAGGACTTCTCTCGTATCGCGACTCCTATGACTAAGCTGACTAAAAAGAATCTGAAGTTTGAATGGGAAGCGGAACAGGATGCAGCATTCCGAGTACTGAAAGAGAAATTATGTAGTGCACCGATATTAGCATTGCCTGAGGGTTCTGAAGATTTTGTGGTATACAGTGATGCTTCGAAGTTGGGTTTGGGTTGTGTACTTATGCAGAGGGGAAAGGTCATTGCTTATGCTTCTCGCCAATTAAAAAATCATGAAAGACAGTATCCCACACATGACATGGAGCTTGCTGCGGTAGTTTTCGCGTTGAAGATTTGGAGGCATTATCTGTATGGTACCAAGTGTCAAATTTATACTGATCATAAGAGTCTTCAACATCTTTTCGATCAGAAGGAATTAAACATGAGGCAAAGGAGATGGCTAGAACTAGTGAATGATTATGATTGTGAAATTCTATATCATCCGGGAAAAGCTAATGTAGTAGCTGATGCTTTGAGTCGGCAAGAAAGAAGTGGAACAATAAAAGTTGTTTCATTAAGGGCTAAACTGTTACCGAATATCTTTGAGGAATTGCAAAAGTGTCAAATCGAAGCTTGTCAAGAAGAACATTCGAAAGCGGAACGGATAGTGGGATTGTTGGCATTGCTAGTAAAGGATAATCGTGGGTTGTTGTGTATGGAGAACAGGATTTGGGTACCTCGTCTGGGTGGGTTACGTGACCGTGTACTGCAAGAAGCTCATAAATCCCGTTTCTCTATTCACCCAGGTACGAACAAGATGTATAAAGATTTGAAACAGTTTTATTGGTGGCCGGGTATCAAAAGAAGCATTGCTAAGTATGTGGAAGAGTGCGATACTTGTAAAAAGGTAAAAATTGAACATCAAAAGCCGTTTGGTCAATTACAGAAGTTAGAAATACCGATGTGGAAGTGGGAACGGATTACTACCGATTTCATTACAAAGTTACCGAGGACTTCAAAGGGGTGTGATTCTATTTGGGTGATCGTCGATAGGTTGACAAAGTCTGCTCACTTCCTACCAATAAAGGAAACCGATTCGATGGAACGTTTGGCTAAGTTATACATTGATGAAATAGTAACGCGACACGGTGTTCCAATCTCGATTATTTCTGATCGGGATAGTCGTTTCACTTCGAGGTTCTGGAGGAGCTTTCAAAGAGAGTTGGGAACACAGATAAAGTTGAGTACAACATATCACCCTCAGACAGACGGTCAGAGTGAACGAACAATTCAGACGTTAGAAGATATGCTCCGGGCTTGTATTGTGGATTTTGGAGGATCGTGGGATAAACATTTGCCATTGATTGAATTTGCCTACAACAACAGTTATCATTCCAGCATTCAAGCGGCACCGTTTGAAGTATTGTATGGTAGAAGATGTCGAACGCCGCTATGTTGGAGTGAAGTGGGAGAGAAACAGTTGGCAGGACCGGATATAGTTCAGTCAACATCGGATAAGGTTACTCAGATTCGGGAAAGATTGAAGATGGCTCAAGACCGACAGAAAAGCTACGCAGATCGACGCCGGAAACCATTAGAATTTCAGGTTGGGGATTTTGTAATGCTGAAAGTTTCGCCATGGAAAGGAGTCATCCGATTTGGAAGGCATGGAAAGCTTAGCCCGAGGTATATTGGACCGTTTGCAATAACAGAAAGGATCGGTGAGGTGGCGTACAGATTGGATCTTCCGCCAGAACTGGGTAGAATTCATAACGCGTTCCACGTATCAAATTTCCGAAAATGTTTGGTTACTCCAGATCAGGCTGTTTCCTTACCAGAGATACAAGTGGATGAAAGATTAAACTATGTTGAGGAACCGGAGGCAATTGTCGATCGCAAAATTAAAGTGTTGCGGAATAAAGAAATCAGACAAGTGAAAGTACAGTGGAAACATCACAGAGGCCAAGATGCGACCTGGGAATTAGAGTCGGAAATGCGAAACAAATACCCTCATCTGTTCATTTAAATGAATTCCGGGACGGAATTCTTTTAAGGGGGAGATGTTGTAATAACCAGGTATTTTACTTTTATTATTTTAAGTTTCATGTTAACTATTTCTTGAGGATAAGAGTCAATAGATAAGTTAAATTGTTAAATTGGTAGTTTAGAAGTTTAAATGGTCAAGTGTTATAAGTTGAGGGTTGAATTGGTACTTATGATCAAATCTCTTTACAAACCGACTCATATTAGATATTAGGATGAGAAATCAGATTTTATCAAATCAATAGGAGTGTGTATGTGTGTGCAAAAATCGGTCAAGAAGAGAAAGAAGGAAGAAGGGAATTCAAGGAGAAAACTTGTGATTGAGAGTTAATCTTAAGGTAAATCGTTTCAGACCTTGTGGTCTCTTGTTAATTATCTTCTTTGTGTTTGATTCTAGCTAGAAGGTTTTATATGTTTCATAAATTAGCTTCTGATTTCCAATTAGGTTTCTATGAGTTCTTCATAAATTCAAAGTTAGAAGTGGGTTGGTTGCTAAAATTGGTTGATAATGGAGTTTTGGGATTTTGGGATTTTGGGTTTGAAATTGGTAAAATCAATGATTTGGATTTGTTGGTTTTGCTATTGTTATATGTTAGTATTGGTTCTAAAAGGTCTATAGTACTCAAAATATTGATTTGGGGAAATTTAGAACTGATTTGGGAAGGTTTGGGTTTGAGAAAACCTTGGATTTTGGAGAAGAAACTCGTGCAGGTTTTTGGAACAGAGCTCCGCGCCGATGGGTGGCGCCGATGGATCGGCGCCGAGCAGTTGGCGCCGGCTTCTGTTTGGTTTTGCAAAATTTTCCTAACTTTTGGCCGTTTTAGTTTAAAGTCGAGGCATCGTTTAGTAAGTTGTCTGAGGTATTGTTAAGGGTATTTGGATGTATAATTAGACAATTTAATACCATCTTATGTGTCAAATTCAAGTTGTTCGGTTTTGACTTGGTTACATTTTAGGAGTGTTTTGGTGAGTTGCTAAGATTGCTATTCATCATAGTAAGTCTTGTATGCATATAGATATGTGATATTCTACCAATATGAATGTATTACAGGATCGGTTATTCCTCGTTAGTGTGGTGTGGACATTTGTGGTATTGCTAATAGTACTGTGTGCAAGTACGGGTGACTTCAGGTTATCATAAGGTGAGTTTTACTTCAAAAGTATTTTACTGGAATACATTTATGTGGTTAAATAAAGGGTTGATAAAGTGTATGAATATGTCATACGTGTGTGTGATTATGATGTATTTATATATCATGAATTACGTGAGTATTATATTGGGATATAATACGTGGCCGGGCATAGGACCGGTGTGTTAATTGGCTCGCAACCAATGTATTTGGCCAATGGTGGAGGGATAAGGTGATACGGGTGATAAAATTCTTGAATGGTATTTGATATGCGTGTGAAGATTATACAAAAGATTTATTAAAACTAACCGGGATTTCCTCACTAGACTGTTTAGTCTAACCCTCATTTTGTTTTAAAACATGTTTTCCAGGTGGTGATTCGAGTAAAGATCAAGTAGTTAGATAAATGGAGGGATAGCTTTTGTGGAGATGATCATTATGAAATTTTGGATGTTTTGTACATATAACTTCATCGTTAGTTATTTTGTAACTTAATTATGAAAAAGCTTGTAATGGGTTTTTCTTGTTTATATTAGCCAGAATTTGGGGACCGAATGTGAACTATGAATTACTTTTGGTGTGAATGTGTTATGAAATATATGTTATATGGATATTTTGTTAGCGGGTTGTTACAGATGGTATCAGAGCCCTAGTTTAAGGGATTTAGGTGTTAATATCTATACCTAGACTTAAACTGCATGTGAAGTAGGATGTCCATAATATATTAGAACCTGGGGATGCTAAGTATAAAAAGGGTTGATGGAACAACATGTAAGGTAATTTCGGGTTACACTTGGCCAGTGTAATTATGATCTTACAGGTACATGTTTGAACCAGAATACCTTGTTATATGGGGTATGTGTTTATGTGTATATTAACCTTGTCTGAATCTACAGAATGGCAAGTGGCACTAGATATCAAAGGGGAGGAAGAGGAGGACAAAGAGGTGGAGGCAGAAATGGGGGTAGGAATCTACCAGGCGGTTCTGAATTTATTACAAGGGATGATCTGATGACGGAAATGGGGAGGTTACAAACAAGTATACAAACTATGTTTAATCAAAGCCGTCACATTGGAACTGGCATACCTGATCCGAATCAAGAAGATGAATTGTTAGTTACTCCTAGACTGTTTAGTCTAACCCTCATTTTTGTTTTAAAACATGTTTTCCAGGTGGTGATTCGAGTAAAGATCAAGTAGTTAGATAAATGGAGGGATAGCTTTTGTGGAGATGATCATTATGAAATTTTGGATGTTTTGTACATATAACTTCATCGTTAGTTATTTTGTAACTTAATTATGAAAAAGCTTGTAATGGGTTTTTCTTGTTTATATTAGCCAGAATTTGGGGACCGAATATGAACTATGAATTACTTTTGGTGTGAATGTGTTATGAAATATATGTTATATGGATATTTTGTTAGCGGGTTGTTACAAGAATCGCTGAGCATTGAACGTGCAACTTCAATAATTGTTCTATTTCTTCTTTCAGCGATCCGTTTTGTTGCGGTGTTCTCACTGATGAAAAGTTGTGAGAAATACCCTTGCTCTCAAAGAAGGAATCAAGAGAACTGTTGTAACGACCCGAAATCCCATACATAGTTCAAATAGCATACATTGCATAACGTCGTTAAAACAAGAGATACATTATATAACAAATACGGTCCCCTAGTCTTTACAAACATTCAGTACATCATTATAAACGTTTGCATATTAAATTACATCATTAACAACATGCTATATCTACTAAACACATCATAGTCTTCCACTACATAGTCCTCCCAAAAGCTATTCTCGGTTTAACCTCCTTATCCGCTCTTACTCGATCCACGACCTGGAATACATCTTTTTAAAACAAAAATGAGGGTTAGACCTTGAGGTCTAGTGAGAAAATCCCCGTTAGTTTAAAAACCATTTGCACAACATTATACACATAATTCATATAAGAATACCAATTAAGACTCATGCATCATATATCTTTCCATCTCGTTCTCTTGGCCATATTAATTGGTTGCGAGCCAACTAATCAATTTACACCACTGTACTAAATACAGCCAACACCACTGTCCCTCTGTACAGCCAACATACACCGGTCCTAAGCCCGGCCAACTAGCACCCATGCAGTGTCATACTCATATAAACACAATATTCACATTATTACACTCATTCACATATATGTATTCCAGTTAGAAAACATTTTAAGTAAAAACTCACTTGTTTGCTTATCCAAAACTCCTTCCACAAAGAACTCATCTTTCACCTTCGATTCACAGTATCTGAAACAAATAGATGCAGATATCTCTTTACCATACAAAACACATAAGGCTTATTATAGCTAAGTACTCTAGATAACTCTAATCCTCAATTGTTACCCCCAAACCCGAACTTAAGTCGAGTCCATAATGCATTCAGTCCTCATTTATTCCCTATCCAATAACTAACAAAACACGGGTTACTGGATACTTAAAAGCATCTAAACTTCACCAAATTGACCAAACAGCAAAAGTATCCGGACAACACTAACATTTCGGACAACATAACCAATCTGGATAACATAACTTATCCGGACAATACAACAATCCGGACACTGTCCGGTAAATCATTTCATCCGGAAACTAAAGAAAATAGGACTTACCTGGTTAATCGATTCATCCGGATACCTGCAAGAAAACTACCGGACACTAACAACACATTATCCGGACACTACCCAAGAAACTACCGGACACATTCATATCATCCGGAAACCACTGACTGTTTATCCCATTTTCACCCAGAAATCGACTGAATCATTAGCAGTTATGTAATTGACTATTCTAATCCGATAGAAACTACCTAATAGCAATTACACACATAAATTGTAAAGGAAATATACCTGAAATCACTTCCAAGTGTACCAATTTGAATCCCTAGCCCCAAAACTTTCTTTCTTCTTCTTTTCTTCTCCAAACACACACACACTCAACACAATTCTGGATATTTTCTGTTATAAAATATCTGATTCCATTAAGGGATAATATCTATCCATATTTACCACTTAAGTCCTTTAACTATCCACTAATGACCAAAATACCCCTAAACTTATAATTTAACCCAAACTTGCCCTAAACATCAATTATAAAGTTAAATAAAGTTAACGGAACTAACTTTTAACTAACGAACTTACCCAGGGTATTACATCATCTCCCCCTTAAAAGAATTCCGTCCCGGAATTCGGTTTAGGCAAAAAGGTGCGGGTACTTAGTTCTCATTTCTGATTCCGATTCCCAAGTAGCATCCTGACCCCTATGATGTCTCCGCTGAACTTTCACTTGTCTGATTACTTTGTTCCACAACACTTTAACTTTGTGGTCAACTATGGCTTCAGGTTCCTCCACATAATTCAACTTTTCATCAACTTGTATATCTGGTAGAGAAACTGCCTGATCCGGTGTAACCAAACACTTTCGAAAATTCGATACATGAAACGCGTTATGAATCCTGCTTAACTCTGGTGGAAGATCTAACCTGTAGGCTACTTCGCCGATCCTTTCTATGATTGCAAACAGTCCAATGTACCTCGGACTAAGTTTACCCTGTTTCCCGAATCGAATGACTCCTTTCCAAGGCGAGACTTTTAACATCACAAAATCTCCAACTTGGAACTCTAACGGTTTTCGGCGTCGGTCGGCGTAGCTTTTCTGTCTGTCTTGAGCTACTTTCAAACGTTCCCGAATGTGAGAAATCTTATCCGCGGTCAACTGAACTATATCTGGCCCTGCTAGCTGTTTCTCTCCCACTTCGTTCCAACACAGAGGCGTTCGGCATTTTCTACCATACAGAACTTCAAACGGTGCCGCTTGTATACTGGAGTGATAACTGTTATTGTAAGCAAATTCAATCAACGGTAAATGCTGATCCCACGACCCCCCCAAAGTCAACAATGCAAGCCCGGAGCATGTCTTCTAAAGTCTGAATCGTCCGTTCACTCTGACCGTCACTTTGAGGATGATACGTTGTACTTAACTTTATCTGCGTTCCCATTTCCTTTTGAAAACTTCTCCAGAATCTTGAGGTAAAACGGTTGTCACGATCAGAGATAATCGAAATTGGAACTCCATGTCGTTTTACTATTTTGTTGATATACAGTTTGGCTAATCTTTCCAATGAATAGGTTTCCTTTATTGGTAGGAAGTGAGCAGACTTTGTCAACCTGTCAACGATCACCCAAATAGCATCAAACCCTTACGGAGTCCTTGGTAACTTCGTGATGAAATCTGTAGTAATTTGATCCCATTTCCACATTGGTATTTCTAATCGTTGTGACTGACCAAACGGCTTATGATGTTCAATCTTCACCTTCTTACAAGTAGTACAACCTTCCACATACTGAGCAATACTCCTTTTTATTCCCGGCCACCAATAAAATTGTTTCAGATCTTTGTACATCTTGTTCGTACCTGGATGAATAGAGAAACGAGATTGATGAGCTTCTTGTAGTACCCGATCACGTAAACCACCCAAATGAGGTACCCAAATTTTGTTCCCCAGACACAATAACCCACGATCATCTTTTACTAGCAATGCTGATATCCCTACTAACCGTTCTGATTTCAGATGTTCTTTTTGAAAAGCCTCCACTTGGCACTTCTTCAGTTCATCGAATATGTTAGGTAGGAGTTCAGCTATTAGTGCAATGGCTTTTATCGTTCCACTCCTTTCTTGACGACTCAGTGCATCAGCTACCACATTCGCCTTTCCCGGATGATAAAGAATCTCACAGTCGTAATCATTCACCAATTCTAACCATCTTCTTTGCCTCATATTTAGTTCCTTCTGATCGAAAAGATGTTGGAGACTCTTATGATCAGTATAAATTTGACATTTAGAGCCATAAAGGTAATGTCTCTAAATCTTCAATGCGAAAACAACTGCTGCCAGTTCCATGTCGTGTGTAGGATACTGCCTTTCATGATCCTTTAACTGACGAGAAGCATAAGCAATAACCTTTCCACGCTGCATAAGTACACACCCCAATCCCAGTTTGGAAGCATCACTGTAAACAACAAAGTCTTCGGAACCTTCTGGTAGTGACAAAATCGGCGCACTGTAAAGTTTCTCTTTCAATACCCTGAACGCTTCATCCTGTTCTGCTTTCCATTCAAACTTTAGATTCTTTCGAGTCAGCTTAGTCAAAGGTGTCGCGATACGAGAGAAGTCTTTTATAAACTTTCGATAGTAGCCGGCTAAACCCAGAAAACTTCGTACTTCCGTTGGCGTTCTCGGCGGTTCCCATTTTTCAATTGCTTCTACCTTCGTCAGATCAACTTGAATACCTTTCTCGGAAACTACATGCCCGAGAAACTGAACTTCCCGTAGCCAGAATTCACATTTAGAGAACTTAGCGTATAACTGTTCCTTACAATTCCAGAATTAAACGAAGATGTTGGGCGTGCTCTTCTTTGGACCGGGAGTAGATAAGGATATCATCGATAAACACAATAACGAATTTATCAAGATATGGCTTACATACTCGATTCATTAAATCCATAAAAGTAGCTGGGGCGTTCGTCAATCCAAAAGGCATTACTAAGAATTCATAGTGACCATACCGTGTGCGAAAAGCAGCTTTCATAACATCTTCTTCTTTAACCTTCAGTTGATGATAACCAGATCTCAGATCAATCTTGGAGAAATAGCAAGCTCCAACTAGTTGGTCAAAGAGGTCATCAATTCTAGGAAGCGGATACTTGTTCTTGATCGTACGCTTATTCAGTTCCCGATAATCAATACACATCCTCATCGAACCATCGTTATTTTTCACAAACAGGACCGGTGCTCCCCACGGCAAAGAACTGGGTCTGATGAAGCCTTTATCTAAAAGATCCTGCAGTTGAGTCATCATCTCTTTCATCTCTGGTGGTGCCAAACGATGCGGTGCACGGGCAACAGGAGTGGCTCCAGGAATCAGATCTATACCAAACTCTACTTGTCTAACGGGCGGAAGGCTAGTCAAATCTTCTGGAAAAACTTCCGGAAATTCACGAACAATCGGAATATCTCCCAGTTTATTCTTTTCTAGCTTAATATCTATCACATAAGCTAAGTAACTTGAGCAGCCTTTATTGATACACTTACGAGCTTTCAACAAAGAGATAAGCCAAGACTGATGATTTCTACGGTCACCATAAATCACTACTGGTCCATTCTCAGGTAAGACAACATTTATCAACTTCTTATCACAAACTATATTAGCCTGATTCTCGGCTAACCAATCCATTCCCACTACCACATCAAACTCGATCAAGGCTATAGGAAATAACTGAATATGTACTCCACACCCATCTATGTTTATTACACAACTATCAAATACCTCATTAACTGGTACTTGATTATCATTAGCCGTATATACCATTAACGCATGATCTAACACTTTAGGCTTTAAATGCATATAGGCAGCAAAAGAAGGCGACACAAACGATCGGTTTGCACCGGAATCAAATAACACTTTAGCACGTGTAGAATTTATTAAGAATGTACCTGTAACCACATCGGGAGTCTCATCTGCTTCTTGCTCTGTCATCTAGAAGGCACGGCCCCCTTGCTCTTGGTACTTATGGCCTTGGTACTACCGGTCTAACACCCGTTGGTCTTACTGACGTACCACCCAGTTGTAAACTCCCCAGTGGACAATCGGACTGAAGGTGATCAGGAGAATTGCACGAGTAACAAAATCTAACTACTCGACAGTCTTTAGCAATATGACCTATCTTTCAACACTTATAACAGTTTCTAGGATCCACTTGACAACTTCCTTGATGAAAACGGTGGCACTTTGGGCAAGGTCTTTCAACTGATCGGAAAGGTGGACGGTTATCAAATCGCTGAAACCTGGACTTCTTCGGATCATACTGCGGTCCTTCCCACTTTCTTTTCCCCACATTCTTATCACTAGTACTTCTCCCTTTATCTTGTTCCACGGTTTCCGCGGCGTCTACTGCGGCGGAGAAAGTTTCTGGTCCTTTAGCAATCACAAAACTTCTGACTTCTGCATTTAATCCAAAGATAAACCTTTCAATCTTCATGGCCTCCGTAGCAACGTAGTATTCCGCAAAGCGAGACTTTTCCAAGAAACGAGCGGTGTAGTCCCAAACTGACAAATTCCCCTGCTGCAAGTTCATAAACTCTCCTTCCAATTGTTTAACTGCGGCTTGAGGACAAAACTGTTTCCTGAAAGCTATCACGAATTCTTTCCAAGAGTAGGTAGAATATATATCAGATCCTCCCAAGGACATATGTGCTTCCCACCAGTATAGGACATCGCCTTTCAACATTGCAGTTCCATAGAGTACTCTATCCTCCTCAGCGCATTTACTAGTCTTGAAGATAGCTTCTATTTCCTTCAGCCACTTCATAGCTTTCACTGGATCCCGATCTCCCGAGTAAGTTGGAGGCTTACAACTTAAGAACATTTTATAGTCACGCTTTCTTAGTACTGGTGTGATTGTAGGTGTAATAGGCATCTCGTCTTCATGACTAGGATCTGGTGTATCAGCTTCATTATGACGAGTTCGATCAAACATGGCTTGTATATTGGCCTGCAGTCTTCCCATTTCGGCTGTTAAATCGTCCCTGGTAACAAATTCATTACCTCGCGGCGGAGCTCCACTCCCAGGTCTACCCCCAATTCTGCCTCCAACTCTGCCTCCACCTCTTTCTCCCTCTCTTCCCCTTCCTCCGGCTGTTGGGTTTGTTCTATTCGGATTTCCTCCTCCTTCCCGATTCGTTTGTCTAGTACCACTTGCCATTCTGTTGATTCAAACAAGGTTAATACACACATAAGCACATACCCCATATAACAAGGTTTTCCAGTTCAAACATGTACCTGTAAGATCACAATTACACTGGCCAGGTGTAAGAATGAAGGTACCTTACATGATGTTCCTTCTACCTTTTTATATTTAACACCCCAAGGTTCTACAATAATAGGGACATCCTACTTCACATGCAGTTTAAGTCTAGGTACAGATACTAATACATAAATCCCTTAAACTAGGGCTCTGATACCATCTGTAACGACCCGGAATCCCATACATAGTTCAAATAGCATACATTGCATAACGTCGTTAAAACAATAGATACATTATATAACAAATACGGTCCCCTAGTCTTTACAAACATTCAGTACATCGTTATAAACGTTTACATATTAAATTACATCATTAACAACATGCTATATCTACTAAACACATCATAGTCTTCCACTACATAGTCCTCCCAAAAGCTATTCTCGGTTTAACCTCCTTATCCGCTCTTACTCGATCCACGACCTGGAATACATATTTTTAAAACAAAAATGAGGGTTAGACCTTGAGGTCTAGTGAGAAAATCCCCGTTAGTTTAAAAACCATTTGCACAACATCATACACATAATTCACATAAGAATACCAATTAAGACTCATGCATCATATATCTTTCCATCTCGTTCTCTTGGCCATATTAATTGGTTGCGAGCCAACTAATCAATTTACACCACTATACTAAATACAGCCAACACCACTGTCCCTCTGTACAGCCAACATACACCGGTCCTAAGCCCGGCCAACTAGCACCCATGCAGTGTAATACTCATATAAACACAATATGCACATTATTACACTCATTCACATATATGTATTCCAGTTAGAAAACATTTTAAGTAAAAACTCACTTGTTTGCTTATCCAAAACTCCTTCCACAAAGAACTCAGCTTTCACCTTTGATTCACAGTATCTGAAACAAATAGATGCAGATATCTCTTTACCATACAAAACACATAAGGCTTACTATAGCTAAGTACTCTAGATAACTCTAATCCTCAATTGTTACCCCCAAACCCGAACTTAAGTCGAGTCCATAATGCATTCAGTCCTCATTTATTCCCTATCCATTAACTAACAAAACACAGGTTACTGGATACTTAAAAGCATCTAAACTTCACCAAATTGACCAAACAGCAAAAGTATCCGGACAACGCAACCTTTCCGGACAACACTAACATTCCGGACAACATAACCAATCCGGATAACATAACTTATCCGGACAACACAACAATCCGGACACTGTCCGGTAAATCATTTCATCCGAAAACTAAAGAAAATAGGACTTACCCGGTTAATCGATTCATCCAGATACCTGCAAGAAAACTACCGGACACTAACAACACATTATCCATACACTACCCAAGAAACTACCGAACACATTCATATCATCCGGAAACCACTGACTGTTTATCCCATTTTCACCCAGAAATCGACTGAATCATTAGCAGTTATGTGATTGACTATTCTAATCCGATAGAAACTACCTAATAGCAATTACACACATAAATTGTAAAGGAAATATACCTGAAATCACTTCCAAGTGTACCAATTTGAATCCCTAGCCCTAAAACTTTCTTTCTTCTTCTTTTCTTCTCCAAACACACACACATTCAACACAATTCTGGATATTTTCTGTTATGAAATATCTGATTCCATTAAGGGATAATATCTATCCATATTTACCACTTAAGTCCTTTAACTATCCACTAATGACCAAAATACCCCTAAACTTATAATTTAACCCAAACTTACCCTAAACATCAATTATAAAGTTAAATAAAGTTAACGGAACTAACTTTTAACTAACGAACTTACCCGGGGTATTACAACTGTTTTTGAATTCAGTCCCATGATCACTCCTTATTGAGCGAATGGTCAAGTTGTTCAGGGTTTCCATCTTCCGAACAAAGGTGATGAGTTCTTCAGGTGTGTCACTCTTAGAATGGAGAAACATAACCCATGTATAGCGAGAGAATTCATCAACTATGACCAGCGTTTATTTCTTTCCAGCGATGGATTGTTTGTTAACAGGGCCAAACAAATCCATATGGAGAAGTTGTAGAGGAGATGACACTGAGAAGACTTGCTTTGATTTAAAGCTTGCTTTGGTCTTCTTGCCTTTCTCACACGCTGAACATAAAGACTCTTTGGCGTATGAGTGCTGAGGTAGACCAGTGACTAACTCTTTTGAAGAAAGAGTGTTCAGTGTCTTGAAGTTTAGATGAGAGAGCCTCTTATGCCATAGCCAGTTGACATCAGATGAGGCTTTTGAGAAGAAACAGGAGTTCTCAGTGGTTGTTGAGTCCATGTTTATTACATAAACATTTTCCAAACGATAACCGCTGAGAGCTATCTTCTCTTTTTTGTCAGCGACAAAGCAGGATTCCTTAGTAAAGATTACTTTGTTATCCTTGTCGCAAAGCTGACTGATGCTTAGAAGATTATGCTTCAGCCCTTCAACATATGCGACTATTCTGAAGGTTGTTGTACCATTAGATAGTACACCAAACCCTCGGATATGTCCTTTTCCATTTCCACCGAAAGTCACAGAGGGACCCTTCTCTTCCTTGTATTCAGCGAGCAGGCTTTTCTTTCCAGTCATGTGTCTAGAGCATCCGCTATCGAGATACCAGATACCCTTCTTAACCTGCATTACAAAGGAAGATTAGTTTTTCTTGGGTGCCCACTTAACCATGTGTACACACTTGTCAGTGGAAGTAGTTGGAATGGAAGGTTCAGCAGTCTTCGCAACATTTGAAGACTCGGCTTTGTCAGTCTTCACTTTGGTTAATTTCTTAACCTCAGTGGTCTTCTTTGCCTTGGGGGCAATGATCTTCACCTTAGCTATCTTTTCAACTTTGGTGGCTGTGGGGCACTTACTAGCAATATGATCAGTAAGTCCACAGTGATAACATTTCCTATAACTAAAAATAGTTCTAGGACCATTTGAATGTTGAGCTTTAGATTTTGAATTAGAAGTACCACCACCAAGTAAGCTATTGGTTTTTGAAATGGGAGGAACATTTAGTTCTTCGGATTTCTTAGCAGTGACATCCACTCTGATTCTAGGAGTAGATCGCTGAATAGATCCACGCTGAGTAGATCCAGAGATCTGATTCCTTGATCCAGAGGGATAGGTCACTGAAGCTTTAGAAGCATTCAACTTAGGTACTAAGGTACCCTTCTGAGGATTTTGGTTAAAAGCAATTCTTTTACCTTTATCTTTAGAGACAGAGGTAGGTTTTGGATAAACCATTTTCTCTTTACCTTTTGAAGAGGTAGAAATTTCCTCAGGAATGGCCGGATTAGAAGAGGAACACTGAGAGGATGAAGTATCAGCGACTGAGGATACGAAAGTCCCAAATAATAGCATGGAACGATCAGTGGTTGGTTCTAGAGTATCAGCTTTGTAACCAAGACCACGTTTATCACTCAGGGGAATCTGAGACTTAATTATCTCAGTGATCTTTGTTGAGGAATTATACCATCCATCAACAGTAGCTTTTTCAGCTTTTAATGCAGCGATAGCTTCTTCGCGCTCGATTTTGAGTAGCTGATTTAGGTGAACTTGATCTTTAAAATCTTCTTCAAATTTAGAAAGATTTTCTACTTGAAGGTGACAGTTTTTAAGCTGTTCAGCGAGATCAAGGTTTTGATTTTCAACTATTGTTTTGCCATTCATGGCTTCATATAAACTTCTAGTCAAGAGATCGATCTTTCGAAGACTATCAGCTTCATCAATATTTACAATATTGGTAAAGAAGGAAGGTGATACCTGAGTTGCAGAGGTTGAAGTAGAGGGAATGTCAGAATTGTCTTCCTCATCTTCAAGTTTGGCCATAAGACAGAGATTGGCTTCATCATCTTCAGAGTCAGATGATTCTTCCTCAACAGAGTCAGCCCAATCATAGTCTGCCATCAGGCCTTTGCCTTTCTTCTTAAAGCTTTTCAGCTTCGCATACCTTTCTTTCAGCTTGGCGTATTTGTCATCTCTAGACCTGAGGTTAGAGGATTTCTTGGGAAACGCTGAGTTTCTCGAAACTTTCTTTGACCTGCACTCGTTAGCGAAATGTCCTATCTTTTCACAGTTAAAACAAGTAGCAGTAGCCTTATCAACAGGAGCTGATGATCTTGGCTTGTCAGTAATGGAAAGAGGTTTATTCTTTCTGAACATTTTCTTTTTGGCGAATCTCCTGAACTTTTTAGTGAGGAGAGCCAAAGATTCATCAAGATCTGAAGAGTCAGAATCTGATGACCTTTCAGAGTTACTCTCCAACTCAGTGATAGTGACCGAGGGTCGCTGAGTGGAAGGTTCCTCTGAGATTAAAGCAACAGGGGTGCTTTTGGAATCTTTTACAAGATTCTTCTTAAGATGACTCGATTGCTCATGATTCCGCATCGTGCCATATAAGGTAGAAAGGGTCATTGATTTTAGATCCTTTGACAGCTTGAGACACATAGAATAATTGTCCCAACTTTCAGGTAAACATTCTAAAAACTTTGCCAGCACTTCAAAGTTAGAATATTCCTTACCAACAGTTTTCAGATCTATTATTAAACAGTTAAAACGTTGGTGTACTTCAGAGAGAGATTCATTCTTACCACAAATGAAGCTTTTATACTGTCTTACCAGGTTAATCTTTCGAGAGTCCTGGACTTCAGAAGTACCTTCATACTGAACACAGATTGTGTCCCACATAGCTTTTGAGGTTTTCAGGTTCATGACGGAATGGTAGACTTCGTCAGGAATAGCCATGGAGAGTATGGATCTGGCTTTGGTGTTGATAGCCACTTTCTTATTATCTTCATCAGTCCACATATGAATTTCCTTAGGAATCAGCCTTTCTGGAATAGCAGGTCTATTCTCAGCGGCTGGAACTACAGCATCAATTCTTACAGAAATATATGGGCCGTTTTCAAGATAATAAGGCATAGTAGGGTCTACACCTTCTAAGAAGAGAATCATCCTATTTTTCCATAGATTAAAATTATCTTTGGAGAATCTAGGGGGTTTTGCAAGAGAACCGTTGTCAATATAGTTTGTGTTTGTGTTGGTAGCCATTTTAAGAAATAGCTAGGAAGAGAAATCTTAGTATAGATTATATCTTGTTTATGAGATTAAACAAATCTGCTCTGATACCACTTGTTGGTCCCGAAGGGCTATACAAGTTTGTAGAAGGGGGGGTTGAATACAAACACACAGATTTTACTTTTCTAAATTGTTTATTGATTAATCATTAACAATTTACAGCTTGTTGCGGAACAAGATTAAGGATAAACCTAAATCTAAACAAGTTGGAACACTAAGTTTCTTATACTAAGAAAGAGAAGGAAATTACTAATAATAACCTATCTCAAGATAAGAAGATGACTTGACCAGAGTTAGCAAGTGCTTCAAGAATGAAGTTGGAGTCCTTCTTATATACTGCATGCATTTAATGCATGGCAGTTTATACTTTACACATGGCAGTAGCTCATTGGTTGTTGGGTCTGACTTTAGTAGACAACCTTAGTAGCCGCATGTTTGAACAGTGTAGTATCAGAGTGGTTGTACGATTTCAGACAATAAGGAGGTTCTTTTCTGACATATCGTACGGAGACGTGCAAGGGTGGTTAAGACAAAAGTACTTTGTACGGAGGACTTCATGATCAGCTTACGTTGATTCAGCGCTTTATCATTCTATATCAGTGAATGACAAAGGTTTTGGAATTTCAAGTTGGAGATTTCGTAATGTTAAAGGTTTCGCCGTGGAAAGGAGTCATCCGATTTGGACGACAAGGTAAACTTAGCCCAAGGTATATCAGACCGTTTGCGATTACAGAAAGGATTGGTGAAGTAGCTTACCGATTAGATCTTCCGTCGGAGTTGAGCCGGATTCATAACGCATTTCACGTATCAATCTTCCGAAAGTGTTTGGTTACCCCAGATCAGTCAGTCTCCCTACCAGAGATACAAGTCGATGAAAGACTGAATTATGTGGAAGAGCCGAAAGCTATAGTTGATCATAAAGTTAAAGTGATGCGGAATAAGGAGATCAGGCAAGTGAAAGTTCAGTGGAGGCATCATAGAGGTCAAGATGCTACGTGGGAATCAGAGACAGAAATGAGAGCCAAATACCCTCATCTTTTTACTTAACTGAATTCTGGGACGAAATTCTTTTAAGGGGGAGATGATGTAATACCCCGGGTAAGTTCGTTAGTTAAAATCCCTTTTTCCGTTAAATTTAGTTAACCTTAAAGTTGGATGTTAGGGTAAGTTTGGGTAAATTATAAGTTTAGGGGTGTTTGGGTCATTAAAGAGAAGTTCAATGTTCATTTGGTAGTTGTGGTTTGATATTACCCCTTAAACATCAGATAGTATTCTGATAACCTAAATTTAGAAAGTGTATGTGTGTGTAGAGGCGAAAAGGAGCAGAAGAAGAAAGTTACGGTTGCTACATCAATTGATTTGGTTGAAGTTGATTTTGAGGTAAATACCTTTACATTTTGTGCTTGTAATCATAAGTAGAAGATATCTATCGGTTTAGAAAGATCGATTTTATTGTTTGGTATTAGTTTCAATTGAATCTGAGAAAATGGAACCGACTGTGTTCTTGAGAGTCCCGGGGAAGTCCCGGTAGACTCCCGGTAGTGTGGAGTCCCGGTATAGTCAACTCCCGATAACATGAACTCCCGGTATTGTTAACTCCCGGTGATAGAGACTCCCGGTACTGAGAAGTCCCGATACTGAGAAGTCCTGGTACCCTGTGTAGTCCCGGTAGTTGTTAAGTTTAGTGATACAGTTGAGAACAGGAACTGGTAGGCTTTATATGTTTGGATAGTAAAGAGGTGTATGTACCTTAAATTGTTTCAGATTCTGTGGAGTCGTGGTAAGAGATAAAACCATTGTGAAAGGAGCTTGCGAGCGTGTGTAATAATCAAAACAGGTGAGTTTTACTTTAAAAACGTTTTGAACTGGAATACATATACGTATGATTTGGGAATGTGATAATTGGTGATTATGTGTTTATATGTGCGATATATGTGAATTACAATATATTGAGGTATTATATTTACATGAGTATTATAATGTGTTATAATACGTTGGCCGGGTTTAGGACCGGTGTGTTTGGCTATAGAATCTGTATAGCGTTGTTTGGCTGTAGAGTTGTACAGCGTTGTAAATTTATTAGTTGGCTTGCAACCAACTAATATGGCCAGGAGGAATGAGAAGGGAAGGTATATGTTGTGTGAGTTCAAATTGATATATTTGATAGTGTTGTGTGATTTATATAAATAAAGTTTATATAAATGATTTCAAACTAACAGGGATTTTTCTCACTTAGACCCTTAGGTCTAACCCTCATTTTTGTTTTAAAAATATGTATTCCAGGTGGTGGATCGCGTAAGAGCAAGTAATTAGAGTAATCGATGGATGGCTTTTCTGAAGGATTATATGACGATGATTTTGGCATGTTTAGCAGTTGTATTACAATATTAAATGTTATGTATGTACTTAGTACAAAGTTTGTAGTAGAATGGCTTCTGCTAATTGTAAAAGACTATGGGACCGTACTTGTAATATGATGTCTCTTTTGTTATATCGATGTTGTGTTACATTATGTGATTTGTTGTGTATATGGGAATTGGGTTGTTACAAATGGTATCAGAGCCTTAGTTTAAGGGATTTAGGTATTTGTATCTGTACCTAGACTTAAATTGCATGTGAAGTAGGATGTCCCTATCATTATAGAACCTTGGGATGATGAAGTATAAAAGGGAAGAAGGAACATCATGTAAGGTAATTTCAAATTACACCTGGCCAGTGTAATCATGATCTTACAGGTACATGTTTGAACCAGAATACCTTGTTATATGGGGTATGTGCTTATGTGTGTATTAATTTTGTTTGAATCTACAGAATGGCAAGTGGTACCAGACGAAAGAACCGAGGAGGAGGAAATCCGAGTAGTACTAATCCGCCGATAGGAACCGGGGACAGGGGAGGCAGAACTGGGGGCAGAGTCGGGGGTAGAGCTGGAGGTCGAGCCGGAGGCAGAGTCCAACCACATGGTACAGAGTTTGTTACCAGGGATGATTTAATGGCAGAAATGGGAAGACTGCAGGCTAGCATACAAACAATGTTTGAACGAAGTCTTAATAATGAAGCTGATAGACCAGATCCGGAACCTGAAGTTGAACTGCCAATCACCCCTACGGTCTTACCGGTAATGAGAAAATGTGATTACAAGATGTTTCTTAGTTGCAAGCCTCCTACATACTCAGGAGATCGGGATCCAGTGAAAGCAATGAGATGGATGAAGGAAATAGAAGCTATTTTCAAGACGAGTAAGTGCGCTGACGAAGATAGAGTATTGTATGGAGCAGCAATGTTAAAGGGGGATGCTTTGTATTGGTGTGAATCTTTTATTCATTCTAAAGGATCTGATGTTTACTCTACTCTTTCTTGGGAAGAATTTGTGATAGCCTACAGGGAACAATTTTGTCCCCAAGCAGCCGTCAAACAACTGGAAGGAGAATTCATGAATTTGCAACAAGGAAACTTATCCGTTCGAGACTACACCGCTAGCTTTCTGGAAAAGTCTCGGTTCGCATAATACTACGTTGCTACGGAGACGATGAAGACGGAAAGGTTTATCTTCGGGCTGAACTCAGAGGTCAGAAGGCTAGTGACTACAAAAGGACCCGATACCTTCTCAGCTGCAATTAATGCCGCGGAGAATGTTGAACGAGATATTATCAGAGATGCTGGTGATAAAAGTATCGGGAAGAGAAAGTGGGAAGGACCACCATACGATCCGAAGAAGTCCCGATTTCAGAGGTATGATAGTTGTCTGCCGTTTCGACCAGCGGAAAGACCATGTCAGAAGTGCAACCGTGTCCACCAAGGAAATTGTCAAGGTGATTTACGAGCGTGTTATAAGTGTGGGAAGACCGGACACGTCATTAAAGATTGTAAGGTAACGCGGTTATGTTTCTTATGCAACTCTCCGGATCACCTTCAGTCGGACTGTCCGCGGGGGAGGATACAGCAAGGTGGGTCATCGGGCAGGCCAGCGATTGTTAAACCAGTAATACCAAGACTGGAACCGCCAGTAACCAGGGGTCGCGCATTTCAAATGACCGAGAAAGAAGCGGAGGAAACTCCGGATGTGGTCACAGGTACATTTTTAATAAACTCTACACGTGCTAAGGTGTTATTTGATTCTGGTGCAAACCGATCGTTTGTGTCTCCTGCATTTGCTGCTTGCCTGTGTTTGAAACCTAAAATGCTAGAACATGCTCTATCAGTAGATACGGCAAATGATAATCAAGTGTCAGTTAAAGAAGTATTTGATGGTTGTGTGATAAATATAGAGGGGTGTGGAGTACCGATACAATTGTTTCCGATAACTTTGATAGAGTTTGATGTAGTAGTTGGAATGGATTGGTTAGCTGAGAATCAGGCTAACATAGTTTGTGATAAGAAGTTAATAAATGTTGTATTACCTGATAAAAGACCAGTAGTGATTTATGGTGATCGTAGGAATCATCAGTCTTGCCTCATATCGATGGTAAAAGCACGTAAGTGTGTTAATAAGGGTTGTCTGAGTTACTTGGCTTACGTGATAGATATTAAGCCAGAAAATGATAGGATGGAAGATATTCCTATTGTTAGTGAATTCCCTGAAGTATTCCCCGAAGACTTGAATAGTCATCCGCTCGTTAGACAAGTAGAGTTCGGTATAGACCTGATTCCTGGAGCCACTCCTGTAGCCCGTGCACCTTATCGTCTGGCACCCCCAGAGATGAAAGAGATGATGGCACAACTACAAGACCTATCCGATAAGGGTTTCATCAGACCTAGTTCTTCACCGTGGGGAGCACCAGTGTTATTTGTGAAAAAGAAGGATGGTTTGATGAGAATGTGTATCGACTACCGAGAACTGAATAAGCGCACGATAAAGAACAAGTATCCGTTACCCCGAATTGATGACCTCTTCGATCAGTTAGTTGGAGCTTGCTATTTCTCCAAGATTGATCTAAGATCCGGTTATCACCAGTTGAAAGTTAAAGAAGAAGACGTTCTAAAGACTGCCTTTCGAACAAGGTATGGTCATCACGACGTCTTAGGAATGTCGTTTGGACTGACGAACGCTCCAGCTGCTTTTATGGATTTAATGAATCGGGTATGTAAGTCGTATCTCGATAAATTTGTAATTGTATTTATCGATGATATACTTATCTACTCCCGATCCAAGGAAGAGCATGCGCAACATCTTCGTTTGATTCTGGAGCTACTGAAAAAGGAAAAGTTGTATGCAAAATTTTCTAAATGTGAATTTTGGCTACGGAAAGTTCAGTTTCTGGGGCACGTGGTTTCTGAGAAAGGTATACAAGTTGATCCGACGAAAGTGGAAGCAGTTGAAAAGTGGGAACCGCCGAAGACAGCAACCGAAGTACGTAGTTTTCTGGGTTTAGCCGGCTACTACCGGAAGTTTATAAAAGACTTCTCTCGTATCGCAACGCCTTTGACTAAGCTGACCCGGAAGAACCTGAAGTTTGAATGGAAAGCAGAACAAGACGAGGCATTCCGGATATTGAAAGAGAAACTGTGCAGCGCACCGATTCTATCACTGCCTGAAGGTTCGGAAGATTTTGTTGTTTATAGTGATGCGTCAAAACTGGGATTGGGATGTGTACTTATGCAGCGGGGAAAGGTTATTGCTTATGCTTCTCGTCAATTAAAGGATCATGAAAGACAGTATCCTACGCACGACATGGAGCTTGCAGCAGTTGTCTTCGCGTTGAAGATTTGGAGACATTATCTGTATGGTTCCAAATGTCAGATTTATACTGATTACAAGAGTCTCCAACACCTCTTTGATCAGAAGGAACTGAATATGAGACAAAGGAGATGGCTAGAATTGCTGAATGATTACGACTGTGAAATCCTTTATCATCCGGGAAAGGCAAATGTGGTAGCTGATGCATTGAGTCGTCAAGAAAGGGGTGGAACAATAAAAGTTATTTCGCTACGAACTGAACTCCTACCCAACATATTTGACGAACTGCAGAATTGTCAAGTGGAGGCTCATCAGGATGAACATCTGAAATCAGAACGGTTAGCGGGGATGTCAGCATTGCTAGTAAAAGATGATCGTGGGTTATTGTGTCTGGGAAACAGAGTGTGGGTACCTCGTTTAGGTGGGTTATGTGATCGTGTTTTACAAGAAGCTCATCAATCCCGTTTCTCTATTCACCCAGGTACAAACAAGATGCATAAAGACCTAAAGCAATTCTATTGGTGGCCGGGGATAAAAAGAGGGATTGCTCAGTATGTGGAAAGATGTGATACTTGTAAGAAAGTAAAGATCGAACACCAAAGGCTGTTTGGTCAACTACAACGGCTAGAAATACCTATGTGGAAGTGGGAGCAGATTACAACAGATTTCATCACGAAGCTACCAAGGACTCCGAAGGGATTTGATTCTATTTGGGTGATCGTCGACAGATTGACAAAGTCTGCACACTTTCTACCGATAAAGGAAACCGATTCGATGGAGCGATTAGCTAAGTTGTACATTGACGAAATAGTAACTCGACATGGAGTTCCAATCTCGATCATTTCTGATCGTGATAGTCGTTTTACTTCAAGATTTTGGAGAAGTTTTCAAAGAGAAATGGGGACACAGATAAAGTTAAGTATGGCGTATCATCCTCAAACAGATGGGCAGAGTGAACGAACAGTTCAGACATTAGAAGATATGCTCCAGGCTTGCATTGTTGATTTCGGGGGATCGTGGGATAAGCATTTACCGTTGATCGAATTCGCTTACAACAACAGTTATCATTCCAGCATACAAGCGGCACCGTTCGAAGTATTGTATGGTAGGAAATGCCGAACGCCTCTATGTTGGAACGAAGTGGGAGAGAAACAGTTAGCAGGGCCGGAAATAGTTCAATTAACTGCCGATAAAGTTACTCAGATTCGAGAAAGATTGAAAGTGGCTCAAGATAGACAGAAGAGCTACGCTGACCGACGTCGAAAGCCTTTGGAATTTCAAGTTGGAGATTTCGTAATGTTAAAGGTTTCGCCGTGGAAATGAGTCATCCGATTTGGATGACAAGGTAAACTTAGCCCAAGGTATATCGGACCGTTTGCGATTACAGAAATGATTGGTGAAGTAGCTTACCGATTAGATCTTCCGCCGGAGTTGAGCCGGATTCATAACGCATTTCACGTATCAAACTTCCGAAAGTGTTTGGTTACCCCAGATCAGTCAGTCTCCCTACCAGAGATACAAGTCGATGAAAGACTGAATTATGTGGAAGAGCCGGAAGCTATAGTTGATCATAAAGTTAAAGTGATGCGGAATAAGGAGATCAGGAAAGTGAAAGTTCAGTGGAGGCATCATAGAGGTCAAGATGCTACGTGGGAATCAGAGACAGAAATGAGAGCCAAATACCCTCATCTTTTTACTTAACTGAATTCCAGGACGGAATTCTTTTAAGGGGGAGATGATGTAATACCCCGGGTAAGTTCGTTAGTTAAAATCCCTTTTTCCGTTAAATTTAGTTAACCTTAAAGTTGGATGTTAGGGTAAGTTTGGGTAAATTATAAGTTTAGGGGTGTTTGGGTCATTAAAGAGAAGTTCAAGGTTCATTTGGTAGTTGTGGTTTGATATTACCCCTTAAACATCAGATAGTATTCTGATAACCTAAATTTAGAAAGTGTATGTGTGTGTGGAGGCGAAAAGGAGCAGAAGAAGAAAGTTACGGTTGCTACATCAATTGATTTGGTTGAAGTTGATTTTGAGGTAAATACCTTTACATTTTGTGCTTGTAATCATAAGTAGAAGATATCTATCGGTTTAGAAAGATCGATTTTATTGTTTGGTATTAGTTTAATTAAATCTGAGAAAATGGAACCGACTGTGTTCTTGAGAGTCCCGGGAAAGTCTCGGTAGACTCCCGGTCATATCGACTCCCGGTAGTGTGGAGTCCCGGTATAGTCAACTCCCGATAACATGAACTCCCGGTATTGTTAACTCCCGGTGATAGAGACTCCCGGTACTGAGAAGTCCTGGTACTGAGAAGTCCCGGTACTGAGAAGTCCCGGTACTGAGAAGTCCCGGTACTGAGAAGTCCCGGTACCCTGTGTAGTCCCGGTAGTTGTTAAGTTTAGTGATACAGTTGAGAACAGGAACTGGTAGGCTTTATATGTTTGGCTAGTAAAGAGGTGTATGTACCTTAAATTGTTTCAGATTCTGTGGAGTCGTGGTAAGAGATAAAACCATTGTGAAAGGAGCTTGCGAGCGTGTGTAATAATCAAAACAGGTGAGTTTTACTTTAAAAACGTTTTGAACTGGAATACGTATACGTATGATTTGGGAATGTGATAATTGGTGATTATGTGTTTATATGTGCGATATATGTGAATTATAATATATTGAGGTATTATATTTACATGAGTATTATAATGTGTTATAATACGTTGGCCGGGTTTAGGACCGGTGTGTTTGGCTATAGAATCTGTATAGCGTTGTTTGGCTGTAGATGTTGTACAGCGTTGTAAATTTATTAGTTGGCTTGCAACCAACTAATATGGCCAGGAGGAATGAGAAGGGAGGGTATATGTTGTGTGAGTTCAAATTGATATATTTGATAGTGTTGTGTGATTTATATAAATAAAGTTTATATAAATGATTTCAAACTAACAGGGATTTTTCTCACTTAGACCCTTAGGTCTAACCCTCATTTTTGTTTTAAAAATATGTATTCCAGGTGGTGGATCGTGTAAGAGCAAGTAATTAGAGTAATCGATGGATGGCTTTTGTGAAGGATTATATGACGAAGATTTTGGCATGTTTAGCAGTTGTATTACAATATTAAATGTTATGTATGTATTTAGTACAAAGTTTGTAGTAGAATGGCTTCTGCTAATTGTAAAAGACTATGGGACCGTACTTGTAATATGATGTCTCTTTTGTTATATCGATGTTGTGTTACATTATGTGATTTGTTGTGTATATGGGAATTGGGTTGTTACACGTTGGCCGGGCTTAGGACCGGTGGAGCTTGGCTGTACGGAGGAACATCGGAGTTGGCTGTATATTAGTACAGCGGAGTAAACAGATTAGTTGGCTCGCAACCAACTAATATGGCCATGGAAATGAGAAAGGAAAGTACACAATGCATGAGTCATAATTGGTATTCATATTTGTGTTATGTATATGGTGTTTGTGCAAATGATTTTAAACTGACAGGGATTTTCTCACTTAGACCACTAGGTCTAACCCTCATTTTGTTTTAAAAATATGTATTCCAGGTCGTGGATCAAGTAAGAGCAAGTGAAAAGGGTAAACTGTGAATATCTTTTGGGAAGACTTATGTTTTGAAGATTATGAAGTATTTTGTATTTATAACTTTGTTATTAGTTATATTGTAACTTAAGTAGCGAAAAGTTTGTAATGAAATACTTATTATGGTTGTAAAGACTAAGGGACCGTACATGTTATATGATGTATCTTTTGTTATGAAACCATGTTATGAAAAATATGTTATTTGTTGTATGAGTGGGAACCAGGTCGTTACAGATGGTATCAGAGCCCTAGTTTAAGGAATTTAGGTATTCGGATCCATACCTAGACTTAAACTGCATGTGAAGTAGGATGTCCCTATTATTTTAGAACCTTGGGATGTTAAATATAAAAGGTAGAAGGAACATCATGTATGGTAATTTCGAATTACATTTGGCCAGTGTAATCATGAACTTACAGGTACATGTTTGAACTGGAAAACCTTATTATATGGGGTATGTGCTTACGTGTATATTAACCTTGTTGAAATCAATAGAATGGTAAGTGGTACTCGACGTACGAACAGAGAGGGGGAAGGAAATCCTAATAGAACGAATCCAACATTCGGGATAAGGGGAAGAGGTGGAGAACGAGGTAGGAGCAGAACTGGAGGCAGAGTTCAGTCGCAAGGCACCGAGTTTGTTACAAGAGATGATTTGGCGGCTGAAATGGGAAGACTACAAGCAAATATACAAGTTATGTTCGACCGAACTCGTCATACTGAAACTGAAATACCAGATCCTAGTCTAGAAGACGAGATGCCCATTACACCTACTGTCATACCGGTGCCAAAGAAGTGTGATTATAGAATGTTTCTAAGTTGCAAACCTCTGACTTACTCAGGAGAAAGAGACCTAGTAAAGGCTATGAGGTGGCTAAAAGAGATAGAAGCTATCTTTAAAACCAGCAAATATGTCGAGGAAGATAGAGTGCTATATGGAACCGCGATGCTGAAAGTCGATGCTCTATATTGGTGGGAAGCTCTTATTACCTCTAGAGGACCTGGTGTGTATTCTACTTTTTCTTGGGAAGAATTCACTATAGCTTTCAAGAGACAGTTTTGTCCTCAAGCAGCAGTTAGACAACTGGAAGAAGAGTTCATGAACCTGCAACAGGGAAGTTTATCGGTTCGGGATTATACTGCTCGTTTTCTGGAGATGTATCGTTTCGCTGAGTACTACGTTGCCACGGAGGCACTTAAGATGGAAAGGTTTATCTTCGGGTTAAATTCAGAAATCAGAAGTCTATTGATTGCAAAGGGAACAGATACCTTCTCAGCCGCAGTAGATGCCGCGGAAAATGTGGAACGGGATAAAGGAAGAGATGCTAGTGATAAAAGTACTGGAAAAAGAAAATGGGAAGGACCACATTTTGATCCAAAGAAGTCCAGATCCCAGAGATTTGATGGTCGTCCACCTTTCAGACCAGCTGAAAGACCTTGTCCAAAATGCAACCGTATTCATCAAGGAAATTGTCAAGTTGACTTTCGAGTATGTTACAAGTGTGGAAAGACTGGCCATATTGCTAAAGACTGTCGGGTAACTCGATTTTGTTTCTCATGCAATTCCCTTGATCACATCCAGTCTGATTGTCCACGGGGGAGAGTACAGCATGGTGGTACGTTAGTGAGACCAACGGGTGTTAGGCCGGTAGTACAAAGGCCAGAGCTACCAAGAGCAAGGGGTCGTGCCTTTCAAATGACAACACAAGAAGCGGAGGAAACTCCTGATGTGGTTACAGGTACATTTTTAATCAACTCTACACGTGCTAAAGTGTTATTTGACTCCGGTGCAAACCGATCATTTGTGTCTCCTTCTTTTGCTGCTTATATGCATTTAAAGCCTAAAGTGTTAGAACATGCTTTAATAGTAGATACTGTAAATGATAATCAAGTACCGGTTAAAGAAGTATTTGATAGTTGTGTTATAAATATAGATGGGTGTGGAGTACCTATCCAGTTATTTCCTATAGCTTTGATTGAGTTTGATGTGGTGGTGGGAATGGATTGGTTAGCCGAGAATCAGGCTAGTATAGTTTTTGATAAGAAGTTGATTAATGCTGTCTTACCTGAGAAGGGACCGGTAGTGATTTACGGTGACCGTAGAAATCATCAGTCTTGCCTTATCTCTATGATGAAAGCTCGTAAGTGTGTTAATAAAGGTTGCCCGAGTTATTTAGCTTATGTGATAGATACTAAGCTAGAACAGAATAAGTTGGAAGATATTCCTGTTGTTTGTGAATTTCCGGAAGTTTTCCCAGAAGACTTGAATAGTCTTCCTCCCGTTAGACAAGTAGAATTTGGTATAGATCTGATTCCTGGAGCCGCTCCTGTAGCCCGTGCACCGTATCGTTTGGCACCTCCAGAGATGAAGGAAATGATGACGCAACTGCAAGATCTTTCTGATAAGGGCTTCATCAGACCCAGTACGTCATCGTGGGGAGCACCAGTTCTGTTTGTGAAAAAGAAAGATGGGTCGATGAGAATGTGTATTGATTATCGAGAACTGAATAATCATACGATCACCGCTTCCCAGAATTGATGACCTCTTTGATCAATTAGTTGGAGCTTGTTATTTCTCCAAAATTGATCTAAGATCTGGTTATCATCAACTGAAGGTTAAAGAAGAAGATGTTCTGAAAACTGCTTTTCGCACAAGGTATGGTCACTATGAATTCCTAGTGATGCCTTTCGGACTGACGAATGCCCCAGCTGCCTTTATGGATTTAATGAATCGAGTATGTAAGTCGTATCTCGATAAATTTGTTATTGTGTTTATCGATGATATCCTTATCTATTCCCGATCCGAAGAGGAGCACGCTCAACACCTTCGTTTGATTCTTGAATTGTTGAAAAAGGAACAGCTATATGCTAAATTCTCCAAATGCGAATTCTGGCTTCGGGAAGTTCAATTTCTTGGGCATGTAGTTTCGGAGAAAGGCATTCAAGTTGATCCGATGAAAGTAGAGGCAATTGAAAAGTGGGAACCGCCGAGAACGCCAACTGAAGTACGAAGTTTTCTAGGTTTAGTCGGCTACTATCAAAAGTTTATACAAGATTTCTCTCATATCGCTACGCCCCTGACCAAGTTGACCCGAAAGAATATAAAGTTTGAATGGAAAGCAGAACAGGATGAAGCATTTCGAATATTGAAAGAGAAACTCGGTAGCGCGCCGATACTATCACTACCTGAAGGTTCAAATGACTTTGTTGTTTACAGTGATGCCTCCAAACTAGGATTGGGATGTGTATTAATGCAGCGTGGGAAAGTTATTGCTTATGCTTCTCGACAACTGAAGGATCATGAACGACAGTATCCTACACACGACATGGAACTTGCCGCATTTGTTTTTGCTCTAAAGATCTGGAGACATTATTTATACGGCTCTAAATGTCAAATTTATACCGATCATAAGAGTCTACAACATCTCTTCGATCAACGAGATTTGAATATGAGGCAAAGAAGATGGTTAGAATTGGTGAATGACTATGACTGTGAAATTCTCTATCATCCGGGAAAGGCGAATGTAGTAGCTGATGCACTGAGTCGTCAAGAAAGGAGTGGAACAATAAAATCCATTGCACTACGAGCTGAACTTCTACCTAACATCTTTGATGAATTGAAGAAGTGTCAAGTAGAAGCTTTTCAAGAGGAACACTTGAAATCAGAACGGTTAGTGGGGATATCGGCATCACTTGTAAAAGATGATCGTGGGTAACAGAATTTGGGTGCCTCGTTTGGGTAATTTACGTGATCGGGTACTTCAAGAAGCTCATCAATCTCGTTTCTCTATTCATCCAGGTACGAATAAGATGTATAAAGATCTACGATAATTTTACTGGTGGCCGGGAATGAAAAGAAGTATTGCTCAGCACGTGGAAGGTTGCTTCACTTGTAAGAAAGTAAAGATTGAACATCAAAAGCCTTTTGGTTAGTTGCAACGGTTAGAAATACCTATGTGGAAATGGGATCAGATTACTATAGACTTCATCATGAAGTTACCAAGGACTCCGAAAGGGTTTGATGCCATTTGGGTAATCGTTGACAGGTTATCAAAGTCTGCTCACTTCCTACCGATAAAAGAAACCTATTCGTTAGAAAGGCTAGCCAAGTTATACATCGACGAAATAGTAACTCGACATGGAGTTCCAATATCGATTATTTCTGATCGTGATAGTCGTTTTACTTCAAGGTTCTGGAGGAGTTTTCAAAAAGAAATGGGGACGCAAATAAAGTTAAGTACAGCGTATCATCCTCAAACTAACGGTCAGAGTGAACGAACGATTCAGACTTTGGAAGATATGCTACGGGCCTGTATTGTTGATTTTGGGGGATCATGGGATAAGCATTTGCCGTTGATTGAATTTGCCTACAATAACAGTTATCATTCCAGCATACAAGCGGCACCGTTCGAAGTTTTGTATGGTAGAAAATGTCGAACTCCCCTGTGTTGGAACGAAGTGGGAGAAAAGCAATTAGCAGGGCCAGATATAGTCCAGTTAACCGCGGATAAGATTACTCAGATTCGGGAACGATTGAAAGTGGCTCAAGACAGACAGAAAAGCTACGCTGACCGACGCCAAAAGCCGTTAGAATTCCAAGTTGGAGATTTCGTAATGTTAAAAGTCTCACCTTGGAAAGGAGTCATTCGATTTGGGAAACAAGGTAAACTTAGTCCAAGGTACATCGGACCGTTTGCCATCACAGAAAGAATCGGTGAAGTAGCCTACCGGTTAGATCTTCCGCCAGAGTTAAGCAGTATCCACAATGCTTTTCACGTATCAAATTTTCGAAAGTGTTTGGTTACGCCAGATCAGGCAGTTTCTCTACCAGATATACAGGTTGATGAAAGGCTGAATTACGTGGAGGAACCTGAAGCCATTGTTGACAGTAAAGTCAAAGTTTTGCGGAATGGTAAGGAGATCAAACAAGTAAAAGTACAGTGGCGACATCATAAAGGGCAGGATGCTACTTGGGAATTAGAATCAGAAATGAGAACTAAATACCCATACCTTTTCACCTAACCGAATTCTGGGACGGAATTTTTTTAAGGGGGAGATGATGTAATACCCCGGGTAAGTTCGTTAGTTAAATTCTCTTTCCGTTAAATTTAGTTAACTTTAAATTTGGATGTTTAGGGTAAGTTTGAGTTAGTTTATAAGTTTAGGGGTGTTTTGGTCTTTATTGAATAGTTTAAGCCCAAGAGTGTAAATTGATTCTAATATTATCCCTTACATCCATATATTTTCATAAAGCAGAAAAATCAGATAGTGTGTGTGTGTGTGTGTGTTTTGAGAAGAGAAGAAGAAGAAGAAAGAGTCATATGGTTAGGGCTTCAATTGGTTTACTTGGAAGTGATCTTGAGGTATGTTTCCTTTATGTTTTATGTTTGTAATTGTTAGTAGAAGGTTTCTATCGGATTAGAATTATCAATTTCGTGATTGGTGTTATTTCAATCGATTTTTGGGTAGAATTTTGGTAACAGACAGAGGTTTCCGGACGAAATTGAAGGTGCCCGGTAATTTCTCCTTGCTAGTGTCCGGAAGATAAAGTACCCGAAAAACCCCTGTGTTAAGGTATCCGGACGAGTCGGTTATCCGGTAAGTTTCTCTTTTCTATAGTTTCTGGATGAAATTAGATACCGGGTGGTATCCGGATTACCTTGGTTTCTGGATGTCATCCGGATTGTTATGGTTTCGGTAAGTATCCGGATAGTACCGGTATCCGGTGAGTTGTAGGTATCCAGAAAGTATGTTGTCCGGAAAGTTGTATTGTCCGGATTGGTCATGTTGTCCGGAAACTCTAGCTGTTCGGTCACTTCTGAGATTCCAGATACTTTTGAGTATTCGGTAACTTTGGGTTGTGTCGACTCTTGAATAGAGTATGAATGAGGACTGGATATACTGTGGACTCGACTTAAGTTCGGGTTTGGGGGAAACATTTGAGGATAAGAGTTAGATAGAGTTATCTCGAGTTCTTAGACTACTAGTAAGTCATATGTGTTCGATTGGTAAAGAGGTAATTGTATTTAAATTGTTTCAGATTCTGTGAATTCTGGGTGAAAGATCGAATCGTTTTGAGAAAAGCTTGGAAGCGTTTTGATAAGCAAACAGGTGAGTTTTACTTTAAAACGTTTTCAAACTGGAATACATATATGTGGATTGAGATTGTGATAAGTAGTGTAATAATGTGCATTTATATGAAGTATGATATATTGAGGTGTATATTATATTTACATGAACACCACACTACACTAGCGCACGTTGGCCGGGCTTAGGACCGGTGGAGCTTGGTTGTACAGAGGGACATCGGAGTTGGCTGTATATTAGTGCAACGGAGTAAACAGATTAATTGGCTTGCAACCAACTAATATGGCCATGGAAATGAGAAAGGAAAGTACACAATGCATGAGTCATAATTGGTATTCATATTTGTGTTATGTATATGGTGTTTGTGCAAATGATTTTAAACTGACAGGGATTTTCTCACTTAGACCACTAGGTCTAACCCTCATTTTGTTTTAAAAATATGTATTCCAGGTCGTGGATCAAGTAAGAGCAAGTGAAAAGGGTAAACTGTGAATAGCTTTTGGGAAGACTTATGTTTTGAAGATTATGAAGTATTTTGTATTTATAACTTTGTTATTAGCTATATTGTAACTTAAGTAGCGAAAAGTTTGCAATGAAATACTTATTATGGTTGTAAAGACTAAGGGACCGTACATGTTATATGATGTATCTTTTGTTATGAAACCATGTTATGAAAAATATGTTATTTGTTGTATGAGTGGGAACCGGGTCGTTACATTAACCATATTGACCTTTAATTTTATACATTTAACATGCGATTTAAAAGCGAATAAATATGAACATGAAACAAACTTATTTTTTCGAATTCTCGGTTTTAAATTCAAGATACTTCGTGCCGCATCGCGCACAGGTACATATCTAGTATATATATATATATAATCGGGTTCATACGAGAATAATATATAAATAAGAAAAAAAACGATTGAACCACATGTGATTTTAACTACAATCATATGTAAAATCACATGCGAGTAAGAGCATTTTAAAAATAAGAGTAAATTACACTTTTGGTCCTTGTGGTTGCCATTTACTATCAACTTTGGTCCCTTTTTTAAACTAATTACAGTTTTGGTCACTGTGCTTATCATTTTATTTCAATTTTGGTCCCTTTGACCAACTTCTGTTAAACAAGTCAGTTAATTCAAGGGTACTTTGGTCTTTTTATTATTTTCACTTATTTTAACTTAAACTAATACATTAACATATAATATTAATATACTATACTATACTATACTATACTATTAATAAATAACTTTATACATGGTATGACTCTTGGGGCCCACCATCACCACCAAAGTTTTCTTCATTTCCTCAATGATGACCCAAATCTCTTTTCTCCATCATCTTCTACAATCACCTATGAAACTCCACACCCACTGACCTGCAAAACCCAAATTTGCCTATATCTATCTCTTATTCCAATTTTGATTTTTGGCCTCCCACTGCTTCGGTAGCGGTGGTGGTGGTCGGTGGATATGAAGAGGGGTGGGTATTGATTTGTGGCTTACCTTCAGCGATTTCCTTTACCGACAACCACCGACCTCCTCCGACAATCTTGTCCACCGACGACACCTATGGTTTGCACACGCTTCTCCGCCCTTACCCCCTCCGACGACAATCGACACAACAGATGAACAACGCCTTTCCCACTTTACCCCTCTGGCGCCTTACAAACCCCTCGATCGATGAGCTCTCCCCCTGCTGCAACGCTACCTCTCTCCCTGCTGCAACCCAGAAACCAAACCTGACCAAAAGATCAAAAAGCTTCATAGGATCATTAATGGAGGCTGGTGCAACATCTTTAAAAATAAAACACCTACCACCACTGGTGGTGTGTTCGTGATTGGATTTGGGTTTGACGAACCACTATCACCAACATCTCCAGAGTTGCTTTTGATTTTAGGTAGGGTTTTAGTTTTTGATTGGATTTGGGCGGTTTTTTATTTTAGTTTTTTTACTTAGATTTGGGTTGCTTCATCGCGGGAAAAAAAGATCAGATGGGGTGAGGATGTCATCGTCGGAGGAGAGCAAATGGCGTGAGATGTCATCGCATCGGCCTGAGAAGATAGAGAGATGGTGGGGTGGATCGTACAGGTAGGTGTATTAAAGAAAAAGAGTACAAACAAATCTACTAAAGAAAGAATGAAAAAGTAAAAACAAATCAAATGAAAATATTTGTTTAGTTTTTTAAATAGAAAATTAAATAAATAAGAAAAGACCAAAATACCCCTTTGTTAACAGACTTTTTTAACAGAAGTTAGTTATAAGGACCAAAAGTGAAACACATTGGCAACCACAATGACCAAAATTGAGAAAGAATGGCAACCACAATGACTAACATTGTAATTAATTTGAAATAGGGACTACACTTGATAGTAGGTGGCAACCATAAGGACCAAAAGTGTAATTTACTCTAAAAATAAAGAAGACTTTAATTGATGAAAACTGAAATTAAATACAATTTAAAAGTAAATAAAAATGAATATGAGAAAAAAGTAAAAGGAAAATGAATATTTAAATATATATATATAAAAGGAAGATCCACCAAGAATGAGGTGGCACCTTCTTAGAGTAGTATTCATAGCTAGAAATTTTCTTCTTTTTTTGAATTTTTTATATAATAATTATGTTAAAGACTTCTATGCCCTTATATGAGCAAATGTATTTTTTATTGCAATTAGGTCATTTTGGTAATTCTACAACCACTTTCATTAACTTTTTACCTCCAAACCCTTCACTTTCCTCAAAGCCTTTTTACTTTCTCAACCAATTAATACATCCATAACCTCTAATCTTTTTATTCTATTCATTCCTTGATTTCTTCATTTTGATTCATGTTTTCTTTTTAAGTTTTTCACTTTGTTTATGGTTGTTTTTATTCTAAACGATCTCTCCATCCCTCAATCCATTTCTCTCTATTTCCTTACCAATTACCCCCATTGACAAAGAGAAGCATACATACACAAGAGTTTAATCGGGTAAACCGGTACAACTCTCAATTTGTTCATCTACGACATATATACGTGTTTATCTATATATAAGAAGGAATTGGAGTATGGATCCTTTGAGGCTTTACAATTTCGTGAGAATTTTGATTTACTTTTTATTTTTGTTGTGTTTATAGGTTGAGGGAATAAATATATATTGGAGTTCGAAAGAAAGTTGTCCGGTTCAAGTACGCTAAATGTGGATCCTCATCTCTGTTTTTTATGTTTTTTGTACTTTATCAAATTTATAAGCATCTCAATCCAAGTTTTCTTTGTGTCAATTTTTTACTTTTTTTATTGATGTATTTATCATCAAAACATCTTTTAATTAGACTATTCATTGTTGTTGGTTACACTCAATATTTTTTTAATTCTTTTATTTGACATGACTATTTTTTATTGAATATATATATATATATATATGCATATATAATTAAAATAATTATAAACTCTTTTATATAAATGAAATTACATAGATATATGTATATTTTTATTTACATACTTGAATATAATAAGTATATATGTTAATATTCACATGAGACTTGAATTTAATAATATGTATATTTTTATTTTATTTTATCTGGATTTTGTTTTTTCTTGGTGTATTTATTAACAAACATTAAATTAATTAGACTATTTATCTTATTTAGTTACACTCAAACTTATTAATTTCTTTTATTTCACATGACTCTAATATTATAGTTATATAATATTGGTGAATATATATAATCGTTATATTTAAAAACTCATTTATATAAACGAAGTTCATGATTAATATATATAATTCTATGTACAAGACACTTGAATATAATAATATATGTATTTGTATATGTATATATAAAAGGAAGATCCATCAAGAATGATATCTTCTTAGAGTAGGATTCTTATAATTGATTATAATTAATATAACTAATGGATAAAATAAAATGAAGATGACACTTATAATCTTCATGATGATTATCAATTATATTATTTACACAACATTCTTATATATATTATATTTATAAAACAATATATTTACTAAATCACTTCACGAGATTCAAAAAAATTCTTTAGTACAACATATATAAATTAATTAAATATCTGAAATCTCAATGAATATATAAAGTTAGAAAATATTATCATTTAAAATATTATTATTTTTACTATATAAATTAATATAAATGAAATTAGAAACAATATATATATATATAAATTAAGAATTAACATATAATTAAATATTAATTATTAACCAGTCATTAACAAATGAAACATTTAGTATGTTTAATATCACTAATTACATTTAATATATAATTAAATAATTATTATTAACCTTTCTTTAATAAATAGAATGCTTATTACATTTAATATTATTAACTAAAATCAATACACTAAAAAACAATTATAGAATTAATATATATAATTTTAGTTATAATAAAAAATGAAACTTATTAAAATTGATATAACAACATCTGTATTAGAAGATGATAGAAGCAATATAAAAAGATTAAATTAGAACAACCAAACATATAAAATTAGAAAAGACAACTTACTACAATCATTGATATATGAATTCTTTCAGTTTCATTTTTCAATTTAAATTGAAATCAAACTATATATAAAAATAAAACTATAATCCGATATAATACTTCTCATTTTATATGGAATGGTTAAAACCTCTTTTTTAAGATTTTTTTACAAATCAGTCTCAAGTAGATCGAAATATTTCAAACACGTGAAATAAAAAAATAACAATTTAATTGGATTTGCTTATAATCGGTGATCACAAGACTAATAACAACTACTGTGACTCTTCCTGCAACCGTTGGTTTGGAAATGAATGATTTCGTGGAAAGTTTTTGGCTAAAGTTACAAACAAGTACATTACAACAAAAGTGAGCACACTATCCAAATGTCTCGCAATTATGCAAAACTAGGTAACAACACCCTATTTGCACGGTGTATTTATGGGATAAATCTATAACTAAGTATATTACGAGTTATGACAAAACAATCCATATTATAATCAATAGTCTCAAATAATTCTTTTATCGTTTTAAGCCATTTACAAAATTTGATGAGTAAAACTTATATATGTATATATATCAAAATAAACAACTGAGAAATAGTTTCATATCAAGTATAATATCTATTAATATTATATTAATATCTGTTAATATTAGTTTAATATCTAATATGTAATCATCAACCCATTTAACTTCAATATTTTTTAGAAAGTATCGCCACCGCGCAAGGCGCGGTGCCGAACACTAGTTTAAAAAATAAAAATAAAAACCCACATGGTTGGAACCTGGATTTCAGTGTAAAATTGAAGCGTACCAAACCACTTGCACTACAAGCCCTCATTGGTTACAATTTCTATACTATAGATAATAAGGCCATCCGTACCCCAGGTTCACGACATGTTGAACTCTCTGCGCCACATCAGCTTTCCACTTTGAACCCTTTTGAACCTTTTTGAACCCACAAATTCCGTATCCCAACCTTTTGAACCTCTTGAACCCACATGCCACCTCATCTAATTTTTTAATAAAAATTCATAACATTCATAAAAATAAAAATTACAAAATAAAATTAAAAATTACAAAATAAAATTAAAAATTACAAATAATAAAACATTACAAAATGAAATTACCAATCATGTTTTTGTCGAATTCTCTCTTTTCTCGCCAAAGTAGCCTTCAAAGCAGCTCCCGTAAGGTGATCGTGCGGGACAATGAAAAACTCGAAGTCTTTTTCATATAACTTTTCCAACTCGAGTTCACACTATTGTTGTTCGACTTGCCACTTTTGTTGTTCGACTTCAAGTTTTTTCATTTTATAATCAACCGTATCATCAATTTTACTTCTCAAGTCACTTATTTCGGTGTAAAGGCGGTTGTCATTCGTATTACTCGTTGCTGCCTTTTTTGCCGTGTTTCTCCCGATGGGTCGTTGAAGTTGCTCAGCGTCTTCATCGGAAGTTTGGGTACGTTTTGAACCCCGGGATGTATTTGTCATAGTTGGAACCGTATTCCATTTTGGAGATGCTTTGAGGATATCCCAAGCTTGTTCATGGGTGAAGGCAGTTTGGTATTCATTTTCGTACCGGACGTGTGTCGCTTTTAAAATATCGGCTTCACTCGATCCGCTTGATCTACTATTATACAAGTTGTTGTAGATGCCGGCGAATTGTTGTATCTTTTTGTTTAAATCTTTATATTTGGTGCTTAATTGATGAAGTGTTCTATATTTTTCACGACACATCAACTTATAAAACACCTTCTCGATGCGACCCCAGAAGCTATCTATATTTATATAACAATAATAATTATTATTATAATTATGATAATAATAATAATAATAGTACCTCCGTTTTGTGCGTTACCGACAAGGGGATCCTCCGAAACGTCGATCCACGCCGACGCTAAAGCCACTTCCTCCGCTTTAGTCCACGGTTGTCGGGCGGCTCTTTTTTCAAATTTTTTCTTTTTTTAGTTTTGCGTTGGTGACGGGCTTGGTGTTGGGCTTGGTTGTCGATCTGGGGATGATTGTTGTGTGGAGATCGTTTGTGGTGTTTCCGGAATAATCTCTTCAAGATCGATTCCGGTGTTGAAAGCGGGTGGAGGAAGTTGGAAATTTGCGGGCGCAAAACCTTGTAGTATCAAGCCTTCACGAGAAAATGGATGAATAGGACTTTGTTGAAATTGTTGGAAACCAACGTTCGGGGCAAATTGCGGAATATAAGGACTTTGTTGAAATTGTTGGAAACCAACGTTCGGGGTTTCTTGCGGTGAATCCGACCTCGTCGATCGGTTACGACGGGGTGTGGGTGGGGTGTTTGAATTCATGATGAGAGAATTTAGAGGATTGAGAGTGAAAAACGAATTGAGAGAATTTAGAGGATTGAGAGAATTGGTGTGAAAATGGATGAGATTTGAGGTTGATTTATAGTGTTTAAATTGAAAAAAAATTTAATTCCAAAATAGTCGTTGAATATGTTACCGTTGGAATTTTAAAAAAATTTGATTTTCTCTTCGGGTAGGAGCGGGGTGGGGAACCCGATCGCCGAGCCCGCACCCCCGAACCCGCTGAACCCGTCCATGGCGTACCCGAACCCGCTGAACCCGCGGGTGTAACATCCCGTAAAACAAAACATACATATAACATATAATTCATAACAGGGTTTCAACAAAATCATTCACATTACACATTTGGTCCCAAAGTCTGATCTAACGAATATAAAATTCAGTACAAACTTGATCCCATTTAGATCTGATAATAGCTAATAACTGAAATTTAAGTACAAAAAGTATCATCAACTTCATAATGATCATCATTCCACATAGCTATCCACCAAGTAATCTAATCATTTACTCTTACTGGTACCACCACCTGGAATACAGATTTTTAAAACAAAAATGAGGGTTAGACCTAAGGGTCTAGTGAGTAAATCCCTGATATTTGAAAATCATTAAAATTCATTTATATAAGTACACACTTTTATATAAATACATTTACATCACACGTAAAATAATACCAAATGCAATTCACACAACATACCTTTCACATACCACCTTATCCCTCCACCAATGGCCAATAACAATTGGTTGCGAGCCAATTTATCACACCGGTCCTAAGCCCGGCCACGTATTATATTTTCATATAATACTCACGTAATTATAATATCTCAATATATTATAATTACTCACGTATGACATATTCATACACATCATCAAACATTTTTTAATCACATACTGCATTCCAGTAAAAATATACTTTTTAAAGTAAAACTCACCTCGTGTGTTTATCACAAAAACTCTTCCAAGATAATTCACGTATGTTGATCCTTCACAGAATCTGAAATCAGATAAAATACCAAATATCTCTTTAAACACTAAAACTTACAAAATTCTCAATTCAAATCGCAACCCAAAATAACATGAAATCGCAATGAACAGTACAAGTCGCAACCGTGATGAACAGTACAAATTCGCAACCTCTTACTGCGACTTCACCCCGAAATCGCAACCCACTATTGCGACTCCATCCTAAGTCGCAATCAACTACTGCGATCCCAAACCCAAATCGCAATCAACTACTGCGATTCCAATCTCAAATCGCAATCAACTACTGCGATTCCAATCCCAAATCGCAATCAACTACTGCGATTCCAATCCAAGTCGCAAACGACCATTGCGACTTCAAGCCCAAATCGCAATCGACCATTGCGACTTCGTTGAATGTCGCAGTCCTCTATTGCGACTTCGATGAATGTCACAGTTCACTGTTTTATCCTAAAACCCAGATTTTTGTACTTTTACTCTATGCAAGCTACTGTAAAAGTGCAGATATGTTTAAGACCATTAGCACAACCTAACCTTAAGCTTAAACTCCCCAAAACATCCATTTTTAACAAAACCCACCAAGAACTTAAACTAGTAATTTCAAGAACACTTTGAGAAATTAAAACATATAAAATGTATGGATTGCTTACCTTAATTACTTCAGATTGTTCCTAGAGCCACTTCAAATAACTTCCTTCTTTCCTTTAGCCTTTCTCTCGATCTCCCTCTCTCAACCGAATACACCACACAAACACCCACTCACACTTTTGCTATAAGTGTTAAAAATTGACACCTCCTGTACATGAGGTGGAAAAGAGGCGGTGGGGGAAAGGTTTGACAAAAAGACCATTTAAACCTCAAGCTTACCCTAGTTGGCAAAACATAACCCTATACTTTTATTATTAAATTAAAACTTACCCCTTAACTCCTAACTCCATAAAATACTAAATAAAAACTTATAAAATCTTAATATTTTAAATTAGATAAAATACCTAGTTATTACAACATCTCCCCCTTAAAAGAATTCCGTCCCGAAATTCGATTAAGCGAATAGATGAGGGTATTTAGCTCTCATTTCAGCTTCTGATTCCCATGTCGCATCCTGACCTTGATGATGTTTCCACTGAACCTTTACCTGCCTGATCTCCTTATTCCTTAATACTTTAACCTTGTGATCAACTATTGCTTCCGGTTCCTCCACATAGTTTAGCTTTTCATCAACCTGAATATCCGGTAGAGAGACTGCCTGATCTGATGTCACCAAACATTTTCGAAAATTCGATACATGGAATGCGTTGTGAATTCTGCTTAATTCTGGCGGAAGATTCAATCTGTAAGCTACTTCACCAATTCTTTCCGTAATTTCAAATGGCCCAATATAACGCGGACTGAGTTTACCTTGCTTCCCAAAACGTATGACTCCTTTCCAAGGCGAAACTTTTAACATCACGAATTCCCCAACCTGAAATTCCAACGGTTTTCGGCGTCGATCTGCATAACTTTTCTGTCTGTCTTGAGCCATTTTCAATCTATCCCGAATCTGAGTAATCTTATCTGCTGTTAACTGTACTATTTCTGGCCCTGCCAATTGCTTCTCCCCCACTTCATTCCAACACAAAGGCGTTCGACATTTTCTTCCATACAATACTTCAAACGGAGCCGCCTGAATGCTGGCATGATAACTGTTGTTGTAGGCGAATTCTATCAAAGGCAGATGTTTATCCCATGATCCCCCAAAATCAACTATACAAGCCCGAAGCATATCCTCTAAAGTTTGGATTGTTCTTTCACTCTGCCCGTCAGTCTGTGGATGATATGTTGTGCTCAACTTTATCTGCGTTCCCATCTCCTTTTGAAAGCTTCTCCAAAACCTAGAAGTAAAACGACTATCTCGATCGGAAATAATCGAGATTGGAACTCCATGTCGAGTTACTATTTCATTAATGTACAACTTAGCTAAACGTTCCAAAGAATCAGTTTCTTTTATTGGCAAGAAATGAGCAGACTTCGTCAACCTATCCACAATCACCCAAATAGAATCGAATCCCTTTGAAGTTCTTGGCAATTTGGTAATGAAATCAGTAGTGATCTGATCCCATTTCCACATTGGTATATCTAGTCGTTGTAACTGACCAAACGGTTTCTGATGTTCAATCTTTACTTTCTTGCAGGTAGTACAATCTTCTACATACTTAGCAACACTTCTCTTCATTCCCGGCCACCAATAGAATTGTTTCAAATCTCTATACATTTTATTCGTACCTGGATGAATAGAAAATCGAGATTGATGAGCTTCTTGTAGTACACGATCCCGTAATCCACCCAAAACGAGGTACCCAAATTCTGTTTCCCATACACAACAACCCACGGTCATCTTTCCCAAGCAATGCTGATATCCCGACCAACCGTTCTGACTTCAAACTTTCCTCTTGATAAGCATCTATTTGGCATTTCAACAATTCATCAAAAATATTAGGAAGGAGCTCAGCTCGTAACGATATAGCTTTTATTGTCCCGCTTCTTTCTTGACGACTTAACGCATCTGCCACCACGTTCGCTTTCCCTGGGTGATATAGAATTTCACAATCATAATCATTTACCAATTCCAACCATCTTCTTTGTCTCATATTCAGTTCCTTTTGATCGAAAAGATGTTGAAGACTTTTATGGTCCGTGAAAATTTGACATTTAGAACCATAAAGATAATGCCTCCAAATCTTTAATGCGAAGACAACTGCTGCAAGCTCCATATCATGGGTAGGATATTGTCTTTCGTGATCCTTTAATTGACGCGAAGCATAGGCAATTACCTTCCCACGTTGCATGAGTACACATCCCAATCCCAACTTAGAAGCATCACTGTAGACCACAAAATCATCAGAACCTTCTGACAATGCTAATATCGGCGCGCTGCAGAGTTTCTCTTTCAATATTCTGAATGCCTCATCTTGTTCTGCTTTCCATTCAAACTTTAAATTCTTCCGAGTTAACTTAGTCAATGGTGTCGCGATTCGAGAAAAGTCTTTTATGAACTTCCGATAGTATCCAGCTAGACCCAGAAAACTGCGTACTTCGGTTGCCGTCTTCGGCGGTTCCCATCTTTCAATTGCTTCCACTTTCGCTGGATCAACTTGTATACCCTTCTCTGAAACTACATGACCCAAAAACTGAACTTCCCGCAACCAGAATTCACATTTAGAGAACTTAGCGTACAACTTTTCTTTCTTCAGTAATTCCAAAATCAAACGAAGATGTTGCGCATGATCCTCTTTGGATCGGGAATAAATAAGTATATCATCAATAAACACAATAACAAATTTATCGAGATATGGCTTACATACCCGATTCATCAGATCCATAAAAGCGGCTGGAGCATTCGTCAATCCAAAAGGCATTACCAAAAATTCGTAGTGGCCGTATCTCGTGCGAAAAGCAGTCTTTAAAACATCCTCCTCCTTAACCTTCAACTGATGGTAGCCAGATCTGAGATCAATCTTTGAGAAGTAACAAGCTCCAACTAATTGATCAAAAAGGTCATCAATTCTTGGGAGTGGATACTTGTTCTTGATCGTGCGTTTGTTCAGCTCTCGATAATCGATACACATTCTCATTGAACCGTCTTTCTTCTTCACAAATAAAACTGGTGCACCCCAAGGCGATGAGCTGGGTCTGTTGAAGCCCTTATCAGATAAATCTTGAAGCTGTGACATCATTTCTTTCTGTTGGTCCCGAAAGGCCTATACAAGTTTGTAGAAGGGGGGGTTGAATACAAACACACTATTTTACTTTTCTAAATTGTTTATTGATAAATCATTAACAATTTACAGCTTGTTGCGGAAACAAGATTAAGGATAAACCTAAATCTAAACAAGTTGGAACACTAAGGTTTCTTGCACTAAGAAAGATAAGGAGATTACTAATAAAATCCTATCTTAAGAGAGATTTGAACTTGTCCAGAGTTAGCAAGTTACTTCAAATGAAGTGAGTTCATCTCTTTATATACTGCATGCATTTAATGCAATTCAGTATACACTTTACACGTGTCATCAGCGGATTGGTTGCATGTCATTGACCTTTGTTGACAACCTTAGTAGCCGCATGAATGAACAGTGTAGTATCAGAGTGGTTGTACGATTTCAGATTTTCGGAGGTTCTTTTCTGACATTTCGTACGGTGGCGTGCAAGGGAGGTTAAGACAAAAGTACTTTGTACGGAGGACTTCATGATCAGCTTTCGTTGATTCAGCGATTATCATTTACTATTCAGCGAATGATAAAGTTCAGCGATAGCTGAAGTCTTGTACTTGATACTTCACGTTGAGTGGACAAATCTGAGTCTTCGATGATCCGCATCAGTTCATTAGGAGACTTGTCGCTGGTTCTTGAGCTTAATCTTCGACTTCAGCGTAGAACCTTTGTTGACGTGAATCTTGTCTTCAGGGATCATAAGTAAACAACTAACTTATCAGCGATCACCATAAGGACTGAACAGACTCAGCGATATGGTGAACAGTGTTCGCTGAATGTTTAATCTAAAAGAGCGAGAGTTCCTATCAGCAGTACTGTAAGATCTTAGTACTTATCAGCGATAGTGAAACTCTGATACATATTGTTTACTTACAATTTTCACTAAGTATTTAAGATAGGGTCATTATCAAATCACTGAGGGTTTGGATCAACAATCTCTCCCTATTTGATTATGACATAGCAACAAAGAAAATTGCTATTTAATGAAAACATAAGGATAAAAAGAACTCATAAAATATTTGTCCCTTTTACTGTTTTCTGGGATCTTTTCAGTACTGATGGAGTAAAGTACATTCGCTGAAATCTTTCTTTAAATCTTTGAATCAGGTTACAATTTGAATAAGAAAGATTACAAGTACAAGCGAAATAAATTACAAGTACTGAAGGATGACTGATACAATAGAGAATGAGGTGATTGTTGTCAGCCTTCAAAGGGTTCTTCCTTAATGAGAAGTTCATCAAGGGTTGTCTTTTCAGTTGGAATCATCCAGTCATGAACCTTTTCTCCTTTATTCTTTAGCTTCAGAGCAGCTTCAAAAATCAAGGGTTTTAGGTGTCGTGCCTGAATGTCTTTTCTGAAGTCGCACCAGTAGATGAGATCTCTGAGCTGTTCGATTGGAGTGATTGGAAGCTCAGCGATCCGTTGAAAGCATTTACGTCCGTCGTAGTCAAGAAAGAATATTCCATAAGGATTACTGATGACTTTACCAGGGACGAAAAGTTCACATGGTGGCAAAGAGATGTCAAGGGCAGATAGATCAGGATCAGGACCAAGTACTTCAGCGCGAGAGAAACCAATTCCAGTTTCATTTCGTATGACAGGACCTGAGTTTGAATCTTGACGTTTCTTCTTTGGTGAGCCCCTTTTTCTTGTCGGCTTTAGATCAGGAACAGGAGGAATATCCACACAAGAAGATATCAAATCGATCTGTCTGTTTATCAGCTTTTCTAAATGATCCTTGTACTTAGATTGTGATGGTTGGATAGCTAACCTCATCTCCAGCCATTCAGAGAGACCATACCTTTTTACAGTGTCAGCGCGAAAGGTTTCAGATGTGCCATCTTCTCTGAACAGTTTGATGTCAACAATAGGTACTCCGATGGAGGTTCTTCCAGAGATGAATACCTTGTTGATCTTCGCTGGACGATATCTGAAGTGGATTTTCTCTTTACACCAGATCAGGGTGGTCTGAGAAACTTCAGCTTTCTTTTCCACGATCTTCTGGGCTTGTTCCCAAAGCTTTCGTTGGATTTGAATGGGAATACGCTTCAGCTTGGGGTCTTTGACAGATTCTTGAGTGAGCTTGATGGCGTATTCTCTGTCTTTATCTTCAGCTTCCTTCCTTTCAGCGATGAGGCGTTCAGCTCTGAGATGTTCCTGGTATTCAGCTTTTGAAATTCTGAACTTAGGAGGAACTGAAGGCAGTTGATCGCGCCTTAGAATGATTTGCTGATCCTCGAATCGCTTTATCATTTCTTCTCTCCTCTTTTGATCTTCTTCACTCAGCCTTTGAGGAACTGAGGAAGGTCTGTTTCTGTGCGAGAGAGGTTGTTCTTCTGGTTCATCAGTCTCAGAGATTAAATCTAAGACTGGGATTATGTCTTCAGCGGTAGCTGGAATTATTGGTGAAGTCGCAATAGTAGAGCCTTCAGCGATATCCTCAAACAGGGGAGAGGACTAGCTGAAACGCAGCGATCTTACAAATAAGAACTGGGTAGAAGAACTTGGGTAGAAAAGATAGAAAAAAAATAATGTGGATGTGTATGGTGTTTGTGGAATGGATAACTGATTGTTCAGAGATGATCAGGGAAGGAAAAATAATTTTAGTGTACCTGACAAATCGGCTTTGCAAGCAAGATCGCCAGATTATCATCTTCAGCGATGCCTTTGTCTTTGCTTTTCTCAGCGCCAGAGGCTGAGTGCTTTGTCTTTGTTTTTGTCTTCTCCCCTGTGGATTCGGTTATCACGATCCCTTTAAGAGCTTTTCGAGGAGCAGGTTTGACGACAAAGAATTCGTCATCTTCATCATCATCATCATCATCGTTCCTTGGAGAGGAGGATGGTTCAGCTTCAGGGATGTCGATGTCTTCGTCTTCTTCTGCTTCGGATTCCTCAGCATCTTCTTCGAGTTGCTCCCCCTCAGATACAGAGGCGAGGTTCTCGGTTCCCTCAGGGTTTTCATCTCCCTGAGGTCCAGTAACCAGATCTTCATTACCCTCTCCCCTGATAGATTCATCATGGGAAAGGTCTTCAGCGCTCTTATTTTGATCTTCAGCGCTCTTCTCTTGTTCAGCGCTCTTCTCCCCCTCTTTCTCATGATGGGCGGGGGAGGAATGGGTAGACTCAGCATTGGTGTTATCTCTGTCTTCTGGGCCAGAGATTTTCACACAACCTTCAAGCTTAGCTATTCTGTCTTCTAGGCCAGAAATAGCAGGCGTGATCTTCTTCAGCTCTTGGCGATCCTCTGCGGTGAATGAGTCCAAAATAGGTGCAGGGGCCGGAGCAGGAGCTGGATTGTTTGCCTTGTTCACCAGCGTCTCGATCATTGTCTTGACAGAACCAAGGTCGGTCTTCACTGAGCCCAAGTCGGTCTTGACCACTGACATATCACCTTCGAGTGTACCAACCGATTTCTTCAGCGTTGTAACCTCGCTGGAAACGGTAGAAACTGACGATTTGAGGTTGGTGTAGTCAGTGTAGATGTCGGAGAGCACTTTGGCAAAGTCGGCGAGAGTTTTATCAAGGCCTTTGATGTCATCAGAGGAGGCCTTCTTTTCCACCACAGTAGTCAGCTTCGTCAGATTCTCTCCAGCGTTTGTTACAGCTGTAGAGTTATTTGATAGACCGGTGGTGAGATCTGTAAGTTTCATCTCCATGGACTTCAGAGACTGGTTGATGTCTCCCAAATAAGGACCTGTAACATATAAGTACTTGTGAACAAAGGAAAGCTCAGAAGTTTCAGGTTTAGTTACAGTGTTTAAGGTGGGATCTGTACCTGCAGGAGCGTTGACGAACTCATCAAAGTTTCGAGTCCCTCCATAGTGTTCCATATCTCCCTCAAAAGTTCCGTGAGGGATGGAGATCTCTGCAGGTCCTTTCTTCGTCATTCGCTGAGAAGCTTCAACGGCTTCTTGAATGATGGCATCTCCAGTTTTAGCTGGAGGAGTGTCCAAAGAAATAGAGGGAGGATCGAAGGATAAGAATTGGGGTTGGGTTTCAAGTTCAGCGTTGGATTCGCTGAGAAGTACTTCATCAGTCTTTTGAGAGACTGAAGAAGGTTGGGTAGATTCCAAAGTTCTAACCTCAGTGTTTAAGGACGCTGAAGTAGGTTTAGAAGGGATGGCTTGAATTGGTGTGGCAGAGCGTACCACGGAACTTTCCTTCAGCTCTTCAGAATGAGCTGAGGAGTCTTCAGCATGGAATTGCTGGGGTTGCTCCTTGGTTTTCTTGATCCTTTTGGAATCAAGAGGGGTAAGAGATTGTTTCCTTTTCTTAGAAGGAATGGATTTTGTGGCCTGGGAATCAGCGAGGGGTATTGTCGCTGAAGGAGCCACAGAAAGTGGAGAATTAAGTAGAGTGAGAAGGGTAGAGAGACGTACCTCGTTGGCGACAGGCTTGAAGTCGAGAACTTTAGGGCCAATCTGAGAGAGTTTCAGATCACCCTCAGGATAGCTGTCCTTCAGGCCATATTGAAAGATGGCGCTGATGAATCGTGGGTAAGGAACCCATGCTGGTCGGTCAGCGGCAGAATCAACACGTTGAATGAGGTCTTCATAGATGATGGAGGCCCAGTCAATGTTGAGACCTTTCAGCAGTGCGTAACCCATGGCCTGCTGAGGTTGAGCGGCTTGATCAGAAGATCCGGATTTCGCTGTCATGCAGCTGATCAGGTGAGCGAAGATGAAGTTCATCTCGATGGGCATCTTGGATTTCTTTATCAGCGTCAGCTTCTTCTCAGGTAGCTTGTCTCTTCCAGTCTCCCAGATGTAACCCATCGCATCAAGGAAAGCAATGATTTCTTCCCTGTCAGGTAATGGAATGAAAGGATTTTCTGAGGTAGCGTTGGGGAATTTCAGGGCTTTGTGGATTATTGCGGGGGTTATCTTGATGGTGCCATACTCAGTATCGCTGAGTATGCAGTCGATGGTTTTAGATGGATCTTTGGCGGAGGGTAGGTCGGTGTGTCTGGCAGAGTACCAGAATTGGGATAAGAGACGCTGACTGGCAGGAGGTGTGATTGTCAGTGCTATGTAGATGGGGCTATTCTTCAAAAGATTTACAGCGTCGTCTAGATGGGATACCTGCTTCCGAGGAGGAAACTCGAGAAGCGCTGAGAGGTTGTTTGCCTTTGTCCAGTCTAGTTGATCCAGCTCAAACTTAACCTGAGGAGCTTTAGTGATTTCCAGTTCCTCAGAATCAGCGGAGATGGACTCAGCGGTAACATTCAGCTTTGAAGTTGCCATTTCACTGTATTATCAGTTCAACCAAAGATGTTAACAAATAAGAATTATCTTAATGTGGAAAGAAAATTTCCATTAAGATTTTTCGAATTTTGTCCATTTCATTCAGACAAAAAAAGTCTTAATGAAGATTAGGGTTTTTCTTGTTTTTGAAAAAAAACCGAATATAACACCCATAAGCCTTGTATTCCAGTTTCTTAAAAAAATGGATACGAAAGAAGAACAAGTTTAAGATTTTAGATTTAAAACTTGAAGAACAACCGTGAAATGGTTGTGTTTATAAAACCATGAATGAAAATGATTTTATTTTTGAGTTCTTTTGTTTGATCTTGTGTAAAACAATGATAAGATCGAAAACAAGTTATTCGCATTTGATAATAGATAAGAACATATTAACCTTGAGTTTGATGAAGAAGATGATGAACAGTTCTTGAAGATTGAGAGCACAAAATGCAACAGTGTTCTTTTCTTGCGGAGAAAGATTGATTCGCGTAAAAGACAAATATAAACTTTGAGAGTGTTTATATAGGAAGAGAGTAGAGAGAGAAAAACTTGAGCGGGAAAGTTTTTCATCATGACACGGACACGTGTTTGCATTTGATTGGATAGACAACGAAACGTGCAAACGTGTGTCAGAAAAAGAGCGTGCCTGGTGTTATCCGTTGCAATGACGTCACAACTGTCCTTTCACATTCTTTCGTTGTCTCTGAGGTTTTGAAAGAAAAACTCAAGGACTCTTTGGAAAATATGAAGCACTGAATAGAAATATCAGTGAGGGTTTTAAGAAATTTCAAAATATCGCTGTTAAGGAAGAGATATTCAGCGATGTAAGAATTTGAAATCTTGCATTTTCATGCGTTTTGTCAGAGAGAGAAAACATATCTTGATATCAGTTTAACCAAATTTATTCAGAGAGAAGATGATGAAATTGATTGTACAAGTTTATTTTATCCGAGAGCCTATACAAGAATGTATAAACGTATCGCTGATTAAATGTGAACCGCTGAAGATTTATCCTTCAAAGTTCAGCATTCCAAGCTCGCTGATGAGAAAGTTGAATCTTGTCTCATCAAGAGGTTTGGTAAACAAATCAGCTAACTGATAATCAGTTGGGATAAAATGAAGTTCTATATCACCATTCATCACATGATCTCTGATAAAATGATATCTGATTTCTATGTGTTTTGTCTTTGAGTGTAGCACTGGATTGTTTGCTATAGCGATGGCACTTGTGCTGTCGCAATAGATTGGAATTTTGGAGAGCTGAAGATCATCTTCTAGTAGTTGATTTCTCATCCACAAGACTTGAGAACAGCAGCTTCCAGCGGCTACATACTCAGCTTCAGCTGTGGAAGTGGACACTGAGTTTTGCTTCTTACTTGTCCAACTTACCAGCTTTCCACCCAGGAGCTGACATCCTCCTGTGGTGCTTTTCCTATCCATTTTGCAACCTGCAAAATCACTGTCTGAATAGGCGGTTAGATCGAATCCTGAATCTTTGGGATACCAAAGACCTAGATTCGCTGTACCCTTAAGATATCGAAAGATTCGCTTTACATCTTTCATATGGGATATCTTAGGTTCAGCTTGATATCGTGCGCACAGACATGTTGCAAACATAATATCGGGTCGGCTAGCTGTAAGATACAGTAGTGAGCCGATCATCCCACGGTACAGCGTGACATTGACAGGAACACCCTTTGTGTCCTTATCAAGTATCAGCGGTGGTGCCATAGGGGTTTTCATAGCTGAACTTTCAATTAAGTCGAATTTCCTCAGCATATCTTTAACATACTTTCCCTGATTTATAAAAGTTCCTTTTTCAGTTTGCTTAATCTGAAGACCAAGGAAATATGTTAGTTCACCCATCATACTCATTTTATACTCATCTTTCATTCTATCAGCGAAACGAGTACAAAGCTCAGGGTTAGTAGAACCAAATATAATGTCATCAACATATATTTGAACTAAAATGATATGACCTTTTATTTTTCTAAAAAACAAAGTTTTGTCAATCTTACCTCTCTCAAATTTTTCAAGGTGGAGATAAGTAGAAAGAGTGTCATACCATGCACGAGGAGCTTGCTTCAAGCCATAAAGTGCCTTATCCAGCTTATAAACATAACCTGGACGCTTAGGATTTGAGAATCCTGGAGGTTGTTCCACATAAACTTCTTCATTCAGCTTTCCATTTAGAAACGTTGACTTAACATCCATTTGATGTACAGTGAAGTTTTTGTGTACATCATATGCTAAGAAAAGACGAATAGATTCAAGTCTTGCTACTGGAGCAAAGGTTTCGTCATAATCTATGCCTTCCTCTTGTTTGTATCCCTGAGCAACAAGACGAGCTTTGTTGCGAGTTACAGTACCATGTTCGTCCAACTTGTTTCGATAGACCCACTTAGTGCCTATCACTGTTTTGTCAGTTGGTCTCCGAACAAGTTTCCAAACTTTGTTTCTTTCGAATTCAGTCAGCTCTTCTTGCATAGCGCTGACCCAGTTTGGATCTCTGAGGGCATCATCTATTTTCTTTGGTTCAGTTAGAGAAATAAAGTTAACAAATAAACAAATATTACCTGCACTTCTACGAGTCTGAATACCAGCGTTGGGATCACCAGGAATTTGATCGATTGGGTGATTTACAGTCCATCGCTGAGCCGGAGCATGCGTCGCTGACTCAGTCTGAACTGGAGAAACTGAAGATGAGGCTTCAGCTACTTCTGGATTATCAGCTAAGAGAGGAATGCTTGCATTTGTCACTTCATTCACTGATTGCTAAGAAATAGATGGAATTTCTGAGACATTTGGATCAACTGCGGGTATAGTGTTTATAGGAACAGCTGAGACCCAAGATGTTTCAGCTTCACTATTCTGCATATTGGGAAGGATAGTAGGACCATCATTTTCAGTTGTATGAGCATGAGTAGTGGGAACATCTTCTGAATCACCAAGATGAGAAAACATCCATTGATTCAGTTCTTCTGTATCAGCGTTCGGTTTAGAGTTCGCTGAACGGGATTCGTCAAACGTGACGTGAATAGTTTCTTCTACAGTTTGTCTTTTTCGGTTGAAGACTCTGAAGGCTTTGGAAACTGAGGAGTATCCAAGAAAGATTCCATCATCAGCTTTAGGATCAAACTTTCCAAGGGCATCTCTGTTGTTCAGTATGAAACACTAACAACCAAAGATGTGAAGAAAGCTGATTGAAGGCTTTCTCCCATGAAAAAGTTCATAGGCTGTCTTTTTGAATCTTTTGACTATCAGCGACCTGTTTTGCGTAAAACAAGCCGTGTTGACAGCTTCTGCCCAAAACTGAGTAGGCAGGTGAGAATCGCTGAGCATTGAACGTGCAGCTTCAATAATTGTTCTATTTCTTCTTTCAGCGACTCCGTTTTGTTGTGGTGTTCTCACTGACGAAAAGTTGTGAGAAATACCCTTGCTCTCAAGGAAGGAATCAAGAGAACTGTTTTTGAATTCAGTTCCATGATCACTCCTTATTGAGCGAACAGTCATATTGTTCAGAGTTTCCATCTTCCGAACAAAGGTGATGAGTTCTTCAGGGGTGTCACTCTTAGAACGGAGAAACATTACCCATGTGTAACGAGAGAATTCATCAACTATGACCAGCGTATATTTCTTTCCAGCGATGGATTGTTTGTTAACGGGGCCAAACAAATCCATATGGAGTAGTTGAAGAGGAGATGACACTGAGGAAACTTGCTTTGACTTAAAGCTTGCCTTGGTCTGCTTCCCTTTTTCACACGCTGAACATAAGGATTCTTTGGCGTATGAATGTTGAGGTAGACCAGTGACTAACTCTTTGGATGAAAGAGTATTCAGTGTCTTGAAGTTGAGATGTGAGAGCCTCTTGTGCCATAGCCAGTTGACATCAGAAGATGCCTTTAAGAAGAAACAGGAGTTCTCAGTGGTTGTTGAGTCCATGTTTATAACGTAAACATTTTCCAAACGATAACCGCTGAGAGCTATCTTCTCCTTTTTGTCAGAGACAAAGCAGGATTCCTTAGTGAAAATCACTTTGTTATCCATGTCGCAAAGCTGACTGATGCTCAGAAGATTATGCTTCAGCCCTTCAACATATGCGACTCTTCTGAAGGATGTTGTACCATTTGAAAGTACACCATACCCTCGGGTGTGTCCTTTTCCATTTCCACCGAAAGTCACAGAGGGACCCTTCTCTTCCTTGTATTCAGCGAGCAGGCTTTTCTTTCCAGTCATGTGTCTAGAGCATCCGCTATCGAGATACCAGATACCCTTCTTAACCTGCAATACAAAGGAAGATTAGTTTTGCTTGGGTACCCACTTCGCCATGTATACGCGTTTGTCAGTGGAAGTGGTTGGAATGGGTTCAGCAGTCTTCGCAGCATTTGAAGATTCAGCTTTGCCTTTCTTCACTTTGGTCAATTTCTTGACCTCAGAGGTAGGAGTCACCTTGACCTGAATTGCAACTGGTTTGGTCTTCTTGGGTGCTATCTTCACCTTAGCTATCTTATCAGCTTTGGTGGCTGTGGGACACTTACTTGCAATATGATCGGTAAGTCCACAGTGATAACATTTCCTATAACTAAAATTAGTTCTAGGACCACTTGAGTGTTGAGCTTTTAATTTGGAATTAGAAGTGCCAGCACCAAGTACACTATTGGTTTTTGAAATAGGACGAACATTCAGTTCTTCAGATTTCTTACCAAGGACATCTACTCTGAGTCTAGGAGTAGGTCGCTGAACTGATCCAGAGGTCTGATTTCTAGAACCAGATGAATGAATCACTAAGGCTTTGGAAGCATTCAGCTTAGGTACTAAGGTACCCTTCTGAGGATTTTGATAAATAACAATTTTACCTTTGTCTTTAGAGACAGAGGTAGGTTTTGAATAAACCATTTTCTCCTTACCTTTTGAGGAGGTAGGAGTTTCCTCAGGGATTGGTGTAACCGACGAGGAGTACTGAGATGAAGAAGTGTCAGCTACTGAGGATACGAACGTTCCAAATTTAAGCATTGAACGTTCAGTGGTTGGTATTGGAGTATCATATTTATAACCCAGACCACGTTTATCACTCAGAGGAATCTGAGCCTTAATTATCTCAGTGATCTTTGTTGAAGAATTACACCATCCTTCAACAGTAGCTTGTTCAGCTTTTTATGCAGCGATAGCTTCCGCTCGTTCGATTTTGACTAGCTGATTTAAATGGACTTGATCTTTAAAATCTTCTTCAAATTTAGAAAGCTTTTCTATTTGAAGGTGGCAGTTTTTAAGCTTTTCAGCGAGATCAAGATTTTGGTTTTCAACCACAGCTTTGCCGTTCATGGCTTCGTATAAACTTCTAGTCAGCAGTTCGATTTTACGGAGACTATCAGCTTCATCAATATTTACAATATTGGTAAAGAAGGAAGGTGATACCTGAATGGCAGATGTTGAAGTGGAGGGAATGTCTGAACTTTCTTCCTCTTCTTCAATCTTGGCCATGAGACATTGATTTGCTTCATCATCTTCAGAATCAGATGATGAGGCTTCTTCATCAGAAGCAGCCCAATCATAGTCAGCCATCAGGCCTTTTCCTTTCTTCTTAAAGATTTTCAGCTTTGCATACTTCTCCTTCAGCTTTGAGTATTTGTCGTCTTTATTCCTTGGAACAAAGGATTTCTTTGTAAAAGCTGAAGGTCTCATGATTTTCTTTGACCTGCACTCGTTAGCGAAATGACCTGTCTTTTCGCAGTTGAAACAAGTAGCAGTAGCCTTATCAACAAAAGCTGATGACTTAGGCTTGTCAGCTATAGAAAGAGTTTTGTTCTTTCTAAACATTTTCTTCTTGGCGAATCTCCTGAACTTTTTAGTTAGGAGAGCCAAGGATTCATCATTATCTGAAGAATCAGAATCTGATGACCTTTCAGAGTTACTTTCTAACTCAGTGATAGTGACCACGGGTCGCTGAGTAGAAGGTTCCTCTGAGATTAAAGCAACATGGGTGCTTTTGGAATCTTTTACAAGATTCTTCTTAAGATGGCTAGATTGCTCATGATTCAGCAATGTGCCATATAAGGTAGCAAGTGTCATTGATCTTAGATCTTTTGACAGCTTGAGACACATGGAATAATTGTCCCAGCTTTCAGGTAAACATTCTAAAAACTTTGTCAGCACTTCAAAGTTAGAATATTCCTTACCAACCGTTTTTAGATCTATAATTAAGCAATTAAAACGTTGATGAACTTCAGAGAGAGTTTCATTCTTACCAGAAATGAAGCTTTCGTATTGTCTTACCAGGTTGATCTTTCTTGAATCCTGGACTTCAGACGTTCCTTCATACTGAACACATATTGTGTCCCACATGGCTTTTGAGGATTTCAGGTTCATGACGGAATGGTAGACTTCGTCAGGAAGGGCCATGGATAGTATGGATCTGGATTTTGTATCTATAGCCACTTTCTTCTTGTCTTCATCGGTCCAATGATGGATTTCCTTTGGAATCAGCCTTTCTGGAATAGCAGCTCTAGTTGCAGTGGCTGGAACTGCAGGATCAATTGTTACAGGGATGTGTGGGCCGTTTTCAAGATAGTAAGGTATAGTAGGGTCTACACCTTCTAAGAAGAGTGTCATCCTATTTTTCCACAAGTTGAAGTTATCTCTGGAAAATCTAGGGGGTTTTGCAAGAGAACCATTGTCTATATAGTGAGTGTTTGTGTTTGTGTTGGCCATTTTCAGATAATAGCTAGGAAGAGAAATATCTTAGATTAGATCTTGTTTATGAGATTAAACAAATCTGCTCTGATACCACTTGTTGGTCCCGAAAGGCCTATACAAGTTTGTAGAAGGGGGGGGGGGGGGGTTGAATACAAACACACTATTTTACTTTTCTAAATTGTTTATTGATAAATAATTAACAATTTACAGCTTGTTGCGGAAACAAGATTAAGGATAAACCTAAATCTAAACAAGTTGGAACACTAAGGTTTCTTGCACTAAGAAAGATAAGGAGATTACTAATAAAATCCTATCTTAAGAGAGATTTGAACTTGTCCAGAGTTAGCAAGTTACTTCAAATGAAGTGAGTTCATCTCTTTATATACTGCATGCATTTAATGCAATTCAGTATACACTTTACACGTGTATCAGCGGATTGGTTGCATGTCATTGACCTTTGTTGACAACCTTAGTAGCCGCATGAATGAACAGTGTAGTATCAGAGTGGTTGTACGATTTCAGATTTTCGGAGGTTCTTTTCTGACATTTCGTACGGTGGCGTGCAAGGGAGGTTAAGACAAAAGTACTTTGTACGGAGGACTTCATGATCAGCTTTCGTTGATTCAGCGATTATCATTTACTATTCAGCGAATGATAAAGTTCAGCGATAGCTGAAGTCTTGTACTTGATACTTCACGCTGAGTGGACAAATCTGAGTCTTCGCTGATCCGCATCAGTTTATTAGGAGACTTGTCGCTGGTTCTTGAGCTTAATCTTCGACTTCAGCGTAGAACCTTTGTTGACGTGAATCTTGTCTTCAGGGATCATAAGTAAACAACTAACTTATCAGCGATCACCATAAGGACTGAACAGACTCAGCGATATGGTGAACAGTGTTCGCTGAATGTTTAATCTAAAAGAGCGAGAGTTCCTATCAGCAGTACTGTAAGATCTTAGTACTTATCAGCGATAGTGAAACTCTGATACATATTGTTTACTTACAATTTTCACTAAGTATTTAAGATAGGGTCATTATCAAATCACTGAGGGTTTGGATCAACACTTTCATTTCTGGTGGTGCTAATCTGTACGGCGCACGAGCGATGGGATTGGCTCCAGGTACTAGGTCTATTCCAAATTCTACTTGCCTAACAGGAGGAAGACTATTCAAGTCTTCAGGAAAAACTTCTGGGTATTCACTGACAATGGAAATATCTTCCAACTTACACTTTTCAGGCCTACTATCTATCACATGGGCTAGATAACTAGAGCAACCCTTATTAACACATTTACGGGCTTTTACCATAGATATAAGACTGGACTGATGATTCTTACGATCTCCATAAATCACAACCGCTCTCTTATCGGGTAAAACAACGTGGATTATTTTCTTATCACAAACTATATTAGCCTGATTCTCAGCTAGCCAATCCATTCCTACTACCACATCAAATTCGATCAAAGCTATTGGAAACAGTTGTATCGGTACTCCACATCCCTCTATATTTATCATACAACAATCAAAGACCTCTTTAACTGCCACTTGGTTATCATTTGCAGTGTCTACTAATAAAGCATTTTTAACATTTTAGGCTCTAAATGCATGTGAGCAGCAAAAGAAGGAGACACAAAAGATCGGTTTGCACCGGAATCAAATAACACTTTTGCACGCGTGGAGTTTATGAAAAATGTACCTGTGACCACATCAGGAGTTTCCTCCGCCTCTTTAGCTGTCATTTGGAACGTACGACCCCTCGTTCTCGGCGGTTCTATTCTTGGAACTACTGGTCTCGTAATGGCCGGTTTCCCCGATGTACCCCATGATTGTATTCTGCCTCGCGGACAGTCTGATTGGAGGTGATCCGGAGAGTTGCACAAAAAGCAAAACCGTGTTACTCGACAGTCTTTAACAACATGACCCGTTTTCCCACATTTAAAGCAAACCCGCGACTCTACTTGGCAATTTCCCTGATGGTAACGATTACACTTTGAACATGGTCTTTCTGTTGGTCGAAATGACGGACGGTTGTCAAACCTCTGAAATCTAGGTTTCCTCGAATCCTGTGGTGGTCCTTCCCATTTTCTTTTTCCTAAGCTCTTATCGCTAGTATCTCTTTTATTATCTCTTTCCACATTCTCGGCAGCATCCACCGCAGCTGTAAAAGTATTTGGCCCTGTGGCAGTCACCAATCTTCGAACTTCGGAATTCAACCCATAAATAAACCTTTCCATCTTCATCTTATCTGTAGCAACATAATATCCTGCAAAACGAGACTTCTCCAAAAATCGTGCAGTATAATCTCTAACCGACAGATTTCCTTGTTGTAGATTCATGAATTCTTCTTCTAACTGTCTGACAGCGGCTTGTGGACAGAAGTGCGTTGTGAAAGCTAACACGAATTCCTCCCATGAAAAAGTAGTATATACATCCGCTCCTCTCGATTCTGTATGAGCATCCCACCAATACAGAGCATCCCCTTTCAGCATCGCAGCTCCATAAAGCACTTTGTCTTCTTCAGCACATTTACACGTCTTGAAGATGGCCTCTATTTCCTTCAGCCATCTCATCGCCTTTACCGGATCCCGATCTCCTGAGTATGTAGGGGGCTTACAACTAAGAAACATTTTATAATCGCACCTTTTCACCCCTGGTAGAACAGTAGAGGTAAGTGGTATCTCCACTTCATGTTCCGGATCTGGTCTTTCAGTTTCATTAAGACGATTACGTTCGAACATGGCTTGTATGCTATCCTGTAATCTTCCCATTTCAGCAGTCAGATCATCTCGTGTAACAAACTCTGTACCATGCTGTTGTGTTCTACCTCCAGTTCGGCCTCATGTTCCCCTTCCAGTTCTACCTCTACCACGATCTCCTCCTCTTCCCCCTGTTCCTAACGGCGGATTTCCTCCACTTGAATTCCTTCCTCTTCCCTGATTCCCTTGTCTGGTGCCACTTGCCATTCTGTGGATTCAAACAAGGTTAATATACACACATAAGCACATACCCCATATAATAAGATATTCCAGTTCAAACATGTACCTGTAAGATCATAATTACACTGGCCTGGTGTAATTTGAAATTACCTTACATGATGTTCCTTCTACCTTTTATACTTAATATCCCCAGGTTCTAATTTAATCGGGACATCCTACTTCACATGCAGTTTAAGTCTAGGTACGGATACTAATACCTAAATCCCTTAAACTAGGGCTCTGATACCATCTGTAACATCCCGTAAAACAAAACATGCATATAACATATAATTCATAACAGGGTTTCAACAAAATCATTCACATTACACATTTGGTCCCAAAGTCTGATCTAACGAATATAAAATTCAGTACAAACTTGATCCCATTTAGATCTGATAATAGCTAATAACTGAAATTTAAGTACAAAAAGTATCATCAACTTCATAATGATCATCATTCCACATAGCTATCCACCAAGTAATCTAATCATTTACTCTTACTGGTACCACCACCTGGAATACAGATTTTTAAAACAAAAATGAGGGTTAGACCTAAGGGTCTAGTGAGTAAATCCCTGATATTTGAAAATCATTAAAATTCATTTATATAAGTACACACTTTTATATAAATACATTTACATCACACGTAAAATAATACCAAATGCAATTCACACAACATACCTTTCACATACCACCTTATCCCTCCACCAATGGCCAATAACAATTGGTTGCGAGCCAATTTATCACACCGGTCCTAAGCCCGGCCACGTATTATATTTTCATATAATACTCACGTAATTATAATATCTCAATATATTATAATTACTCACGTATGACATATTCATACACATCATCAAACATTTTTTAATCACATACTGCATTCCAGTAAAAATATACTTTTTAAAGTAAAACTCACCTCGTGTGTTTATCACAAAAACTCTTCCAAGATAATTCACGTATGTTGATCCTTCACAGAATCTGAAATCAGATAAAATACCAAATATCTCTTTAAACACTAAAACTTACAAAATTCTCAATTCAAATCGCAACCCAAAATAACATGAAATCGCAATGAACAGTACAAGTCGCAACTGTGATGAACAGTACAAAGTCGCAACCTCTTACTGCGACTTCACCCCGAAATCGCAACCCACTATTGCGACTCCATCCTAAGTCGCAATCAACTACTGCGATCCCAAACCCAAATCGCAATCAACTACTGCGATTCCAATCTCAAATCGCAATCAACTACTGCGATTCCAATCCCAAATCGCAATCAACTACTGCGATTCCAATCCAAGTCGCAAACGACCATTGCGACTTCAAGCCCAAATCGCAATCGACCATTGCGACTTCGTTGAATGTCGCAGTCCTCTATTGCGACTTCGATGAATGTCACAGTTCACTGTTTTATCCTAAAACCCAGATTTTTGTACTTTTACTCTATGCAAGCTACTGTAAAAGTGCAGATATGTTTAAGACCATTAGCACAACCTAACCTTAAGCTTAAACTCCCCAAAACATCCATTTTTAACAAAACCCACCAAGAACTTAAACTAGTAATTTCAAGAACACATGGACAAAATTCTAATATTTAAAACATCCAAATAAAATGAGGCATAAAACTCTGCCAATGAACCATGAAGACATTTCATATAAATGAAGTACGTCACCGAAAATATGGATAAAATATTATACCCAAAAACAACACCTTTCGGTGACGGGGGAGACCCGATTCCATCGAAAGTGACGGACACACAAAAATTAAGTCACTCGTGATGTTACTGGATTACACCTCAAGTCCCGACCTTAGTTCCCATGCCATAAAGACATCACAACCTCAAGCCATAAATAGATTGCCTTTATTGCATACCCCGTAGAGTTACACCTCAAGGACTTCAATGTCCCTTATTTCCTACTCGCTAGTGGCCCCACGGCCTGACGCATATACCCATGCGTTCTCATAGTCCACTCCTCGTGCACAAAGAGATAGACCATCAAATAAAGACTGACGCACGTGCCTATGGATCCAATGCAACACAGTCTACAAAACATGCTCAACTCGAAATGACAGAAGCACCCAAGCATGTAAATACCAATAATGAGCAATAAAATGCATCAAGTTGCAATAAATGCAAACCATAAATAAGTCTCCACGTTAAGCCATTTAAAACCGGACAAATGTCCCCAAACTTTCTCAAAGACAAACCCGAGCAAAATGCTCCAAACTCGCTAAACCCATAAATAACGGTAATCATCGCATAAAATGTGTTTAAACAACAGTTGGGTAAACAAGTACCCCAAAATCGTTATTAATCCAAAACCCGACACAGTTAAACAAAAAGAGTTTTCCCAAAAGGACTCACGCCTTTAACATCCTCAAAATGACCCTTGATATTAGTTTATACTTTTCCAGATGGTTTATAAAATCAATTACACTAACATGATTAAACCATTATATAGGCTTCATTTTGAACAATCAATCTTTCAAAGACATATTATGAATTTTACACATCAAATATCCCAAAAATCCCAAATATGGTTGTTTTACAACATTTATGAAGATAAATACTTCAAAAGGATTAAACTAATCAAATACCTCAATAATTGATATTTTCAAGTAAAACACACAAACATTTGGAAAATACTATTTTTGGCATGTACAAAGTTTTCACAAATCAACTTGAACTCACCTTTGCTAGATTTAGCTAAATCTAGATTTTTCCCAAACGTATGCTCCTTTGATGCACATGAATCCTCAAACCAAAACTTCAAAACCTAAATCCATAATTTTCCCACCATTAATAACCACATTTAACCATTTAGAATTGTTCTCCAAACATCAACCATCAAAATCTCCATTTATACCCAAAACCTCAATTTGACCTAACTTCTCCAAAATCATCCAAACCGAAATTGGATAAGCAAAATACTAAAAGATCATCAATGGAACATTTCGAACTCATATGAAAGTATAGAAGCTAGAAGGATGAACTCACCACTTAGGTTTTGATGAAACCTAGAAAACCCCAAACATCTCTAGTGTTGTGGATGAAACTTGCTCTTGCATCAATGAATGAAATCACTAGCATAGAGTGGATAAGAAACACATTAATCTCCAAGAAAATCTCCAAAATCAGTTAGGGTTTGTGAGGGAGGAAGGGAAAACGATTTGGGAGAGAAATGGAAGAGATTTGAGAGACTTACCACCACCATACACTCTTGAATCTTCCTATGAATTTCAAAACTCTTTCTAGATCCTTGAAGAGCTATCAAAATCGGAACCATAGCCACTTGAATCGCCAAAATCGGAGTTGAAATGAGAGAGATATGAAGAAATGAAGTTTGAGGTGTGAATTTCGTATTTGACAGCAACCAGGTACCCGTCCGCGACAATGACACGGTCATAGTCGCTGGTCATAGTCGCACAAGGTGTACCATAGGTTGTACCCTTCGCGCGACAATGACACGCGACAATGACATGGTCATAGTCGCTGGTCATAGTAGCTCCGCGGTACCGAAACTGTTTTGGCCATAACTTCTTCGTTATAGCTCCGTTTTCTCTCCGGAAAGAACCGTTGGACTCGTATTCGAATTCCTCATCCAACAAGACCATAAAATCTATGATTCAACTCAAAATCTTACTTTTCATATTTTTCTTAAAAGATCGGTTTCTCACTGATTCGAAATTATGCTTATCCGAAAATTACGGGTGTTACAATCCTCCCAACCTTAGGATGATTTCGTCCTCGAAATCTAAAATCCTTTACAACCAAAGGCTAACCGACTCAACGCTGACCATGATCCATCAACTCTTGACTGGAATCTAAATTTCCATTATACAGTCTATTAAGACAAGTCCTCGAACAAATTCTTACCAACAAAGCCCATTCAAGTACACTGTACTTATGTCCGGAAGAATGCTCTAACCACCAGAATAACTCCTAGTCAGACGACTTCGGTTGTCTCCCAACCTTAGATGTTCCATACATCTCGATTTCAGTTTCAAGCTCTAACCACTCCAAGGTTGTTCACTAACGAATCCAATAGCATCCTCAATTCCGATCATTCCTACCATTAACCGTCGATTAACTCCAACGAGTTCTAATAGACTCCAAAATCTACCTCAACATTAATCATCAACCGACAGGTTCATTAACCACACTCGAAGGTTATTTCACCAAAACCGCTCGTCACAATTGAGCATCTTAAGGTTACTACTACCATTACCAATATTTCATTTAAAATTAGCTACAATCCCCTGATTACACTAACGGTTTCCGACCTCAAGCCCACAGGGTTGACACCTAATTATATCACCAATCTTTGAACTCTAACAGGACTCCACACACGAGTTCCGCTTACCGAGTGTTTCCACAAAACTAAGGTTGTCAACAAAACGGTTATACCAACCTCAACATGCGATACCGCAAGTCTAACCCTCCAATTACCACAAACACATTGACTTTGCTACCGATATCATCCGGCCTATAATACCAACATGCGTGGAATGCCCAACCTTCCACCGTCGAAGTGCTACACGCACTTACCCTTAACTGGGTCACTTACCCTTTCCAAGGTCCTAACGAGTTCAAGGTTTTCAAGTGCGTTATTCAATAAATATGCCAATTAATCAAAACCATTCACAAAATTTCAACGTAAAGATTTTCATATTGTTGGGTCACCAAGGATTTGAAATTGACTCACCGATGTTTTCCCTAAAACTCCTACTTAGAATATTTTAGTTCAGTTCTTTGAATGACTTGTACAAGATATCAAATGTTCGGTGAAGTCGAAGATCAACCGAAACCAAGCTTGAAGACTCTCTACTTGTGGAAAATAGAAGACTCTCGGCAACATTCAAACAAGTCATCACCACCGAAATTCCTGACATTTCGGTGGCCTTCTCTCCACCGAATTTATAGGACATTTTCGGTGGCCTTCTCCCACCGAAGTGCATGGACAGTTTCGATGGCCCCATCCACTACCGATGACCCTTTCGGTGCTCCTCTCACCACCGAAATATACTTGTAATTTCGGTGGTCCTCTCACCACCGAAATATACTTGTAATTTCGGTGGTCCTCTCACCACCGAAACATGCTCGCAATTTCGGTGGACTAGTTACCTCCGAAACATGCTTGCAATTTCGGTGGACTATTCTTCTTTCCACCGAAGATTTCTCAATCTCGGTGGAAACCACTTCGGTGCTAAAGGCTCAAGACAGAAGATCATTTATTATGGGACAATATCCTCCAGCTGAGAAAAGTGACAGTTTGTCTCTTTATCCACTTTCAGTTAAGGTCCCTATTATCTGCTCAAGCTACTCTGTCTGCACCTAGTGAAAAGTGACAAGGACTTCACAGTTCTCCTGAAGTCAACATTATCAGCATATGTGAAGATGACAAGTGTCCCAAGCATTTAATGCTTGGGCACTCCTTGGCACTATAAAAGGAGAAGTGCTCTTCATGCAATTCTTACGCTTTCAAGAAATTCTCTCAGTGCAAGAAACCTTCTTTTAAGCCTTAAAACTCAATAGCTTTGCTCTTAGTGTTCTTAGTTGTTTTGTTGTATACTTTGTGTAAGATTGTTAGAATAGTTTATCTGTTCTTTTCCGCAACAATCTTAAGTTTTCTGTGTGTAATTCTTTTGAAAGTTTTTTCAAATATAAGAATTAAAATTGTGAAATTTTTGTGTATTGTATTCAACCCCCCCTTCTACAATACTTGTGAAGCCATCTGGGACTAACACATATCAAATAAATCGTACGCATAGAAAACTACTATCGTTAATTCGGTAGTTACGCAAAAATGGACACGCTCGTCCCACATATGAAAATCATGTTGAAAATTATTCCATTGTAGTTCCATTTACCCACAAAACGCAAAAGCGAAATACACAATTTCTTTAAAATAAACCGCCACGGTTCTAGTATGGATTGACTCATGACATGCACGTAAAGTAATTGCTCGACCTTAAACAGGGTGCAACAAAAAGGTGTGCACATTTTTCAAAAGAAGTCCCAAACGACATTTGACTCCAAAATTTTCTTTCTAGCCATAAGATGGCATGGAACAAGGTTCACCAACAAAATTTTGCGCGCGTCAGTTCGTTTACAAAACGATGAAACGGTTTACAAATTCACCTTAGTCAAAACACAAAATGACTTGTGTAAATTCCATATTTAAATCCAAAACCCATCCGTTTCCATCACTTGAAAATATCGACTAATACATCATAAGATCTCAAATTGGGGTAGTCATGCAAACTTGTAACACTTCTTAGAAATTTCTTGTAAGGACACACATGCACCAAATAACTCACACCAAAATTTCAAGAGATGAAATTCTTTAAATTGATTTCCCAAAATTTTTCATCCGGTCCTATAATGACATTTGAATAAAACGTTTTTGGCAAATTTGTACACAACAATGCGTTTTTCCAAAACATACGAGGAAATAAGTGATAATAATTTATTGACACCAAAAAGGGTTCAAACCTATTTCCAAATCTCAAGTTGCACCAACGATGCGCATCAATATTCAAAACATAGGGGTTCCCATGTTCCCCAAGTTTAAGCAATTCATTTTCCCAAAATTTTCAACACGAAGTATCTTCATCAAAAGTTGCGTACTAGTAACATAAAACGTTAGAACGTTGATGCCTAAAAGTTTACCTGTTAAAATACCCAAAATACCCGTTTCCTTTATAACCAAAGGTTTACAATTTTCAAAAATGTCCTTCGAACCAAAGTTGACCAAATGTCAACGACTCACGCATTTGTGTTTTCAAAATGTAAAGTATTGCGAACTATGCATGATTTCCACAACGCCAAAACACCCTTTGACCAAATGGTCATCATTTATACAATGAGTTAGTAAAATATTTTTACTCACGATTCGTTTAACAAGGTGTCGAGAAACAATAGTTACCAAGCCATGCATACCCCTGAGTCGATATAACTCATTTACATAAAAATGATAATAAAACACTTACTGACCGAAAGCGCACCCAACAATTATTATGAAATGTTACCAAAATGTTCTTTCATGCATTATTTAAGTCATGTATAAGTCAATCCATACACTGAATTATTTGTAACGAAATACTTAATAACACAAACTCTTGAAAGAAAAGTTACGCGACACTAGAGTTCCAACCTCATCTCTTCTTAGTCGCCTTATGGCTTAAAATTAACTTTTCTCAACACAACTCGAGTGGGACAAAAATGCCCAACATAATTTATAAACCTTTCACATAAGTAATTAAAGCATGCACATTGTGAAATTATACTCACACGACTCAACATGTCGTAAAACAAAACTCCATGAACCTCAATGGACTCAATGACTCCAAGTCAATAAAACGGTGCTAAACATTATGCTTTCAAAGCCAAATTACTATAAGCAAAATCATAAATGAGACGCCAAAATCCCCTTCTAGGATAATGCCATATAACCAACATTGTTTAACAAACTCATATTAAACAAATTCTCCAAAATAATTTACAAAGACATCATGGAAGATAACTTTCCGTCCCAACTCTAACATATATGGAGGAGATCCAATGTTAAAGTCACAAACCGTAGTTAGTTGCCCAACATCTTAAACATCATAAAAATATGATTATCATTATATCCAAAACAATGTTGAACAACAATGAAATAAAGCAAAACAAATTATGGCGGAGTTTGCAACTCCCGCAATAAAACGGTTTCATGCACGTTCAAAATCATGATTCGAAATCTTGTGTGTGTGCTAAACATTTCTCAAAATTCAAAATACAATCCATATAAGGATTTGAAACACAAGAATTAGTTGGTGCAATTTATTTTCAAAATAAACTTCGTGCATGACTTAGTCGGCATTCAACGTCTCAACTCATACTCCTCCAAATCCTCCGGTCCACTATTTTCACCCGGATACTTTAACTTCTTAAGGCAAGTTGGGAAATACATCAATTAACTTTACGGTTTTTTTTTCCTCAAATCAAAATCGGCTCAATAAGCCTATGGTTCTAATCCAACCATCAATCTCGACCCGAGACGGTCTACTTAAAGCAAATATCATGCTTATCGTCACTCCAAGTGACTAATACTAGGATCGTCCATCTATTCCAACGACTACTAGATTAGAACCTCCTTCACTACCCCAACGATCATCACACTAAAGTAATTCAAGTATGCACATGTACTAGAAGATTCACCATGACACTGGCCAGGTGTCACTATGAACGCACCGTACATGATTATCTTTGCTACTCTCGACGTGATTCTCGTTTCTAACAGTTCCATCAACTTCAAAACATCCTATCTTAAAGTTCCTAACGGTGAATGTCACTCTCATATACTTAAACAAACGCTAGTTTGAGTCTAGGTATCCAAAATCAACACCTAAATCTCTCAAACTTATGCTCTGATACCAACTTGTAACACCCTAGAATTTGGAAAGAGCAACTAAATAAAATTTCGATAAAATAATCACTTAAGAAATAAAATTCCTTCTACAAACCATTCCTGGAATTACTTCAGGGTAAACATAACAACTCTCACAATTTAAAACTCAAATCATACTATGAATCACTTAAGGTCGGGTGTTACTTATCACCAGTACAAGTTGTAATCCCAAAATAAATGTGGAAGACTTCACTAAACAAATCACCTCTCGTGCACTCTACTAGCACTCGCCGCATCACAGTGTAGCTAAAGTTACTCCCAACCCGAGACCTGTTGCACATGCCGACAAATAAAAAGGGTTAGGCTAACGCCTAGTGAGTTCAAGAGTTTATAGCATGATTTATATAATTTGTAGAAAGAAGGTTTGCGACATAAATCATGATTTTCAAAAGAGTTTATGAAAGGATGTAAACGACTCATTTTCCGACGCACCCAAAATCTAGGAGAAAAGTTCCCAAAATGTATAAAGCGTTTTCTAAAATGAATTCCAACTCCAACTCACTCAAAACATGCTTAGACGTAAATATCCCAAGAATTATACACATGGACAAAATTCCAATATTTAAAACATCCAAATAAAATGAGGCATAAAACTCTGCCAATGAACCATGAATACATTTCATATAAATGAAGTACGTCACCGAAAATATGGATAAAATATTATACCCAAAAACAATACCTTTCGGTGACGGGGGAGACCCGATTCCATCGAAAGTGACAGACACACAAAGTTAAGTCACTCGTGATGTTACTGGATTACACCTCAAGTCCCGACCTTAGTTCCCATGACATAAAGACATCACAACCTCAAGCCATAAATAGATTTCCTTTATTGCATACCCCGTAGAGTTACACCTCAAGGACTTACAGGGGACCATAGTGCATATCCAGTCTAGACGAGTTACACCTCAAGGACTTCAATGTCCCTTATTGCCTACTCGCTAGTGGCCCCACGGCCTGACGCATATACCCATGCGTTCCCATAGTCCACTCCTCGTGCACAAAGAGATAGACCATCAAATAAAGACTGACTCACGTGCCTATGGATCCAATGCAACACAGTCTACAAAACATGCTCAACTCGAAATGACAGAAGCACCCAAGCATGTAAATACCAATAATGAGCAATAAAATGCATCAAGTTGCAATAAATGCAAACCATAAATAAGTCTCCACATTGAGCCATTTAAAACCGGACAAATGTCCCCAAACTTTCTCAAAGACAAACCCGAGCAAAATGCTCCAAACTCGCTAGACCCATAAATAACGGTCATCATCGCATAAAATGTGTTTAAACAACAGTTGGGTAAACAAGTACCCCAAAATCGTTATTAATCCAAAACCTGACACAGTTAAACAAAAAGGGTTTTCCCAAAAGGACTCACGCCTTTAACATCCTCAAAATGACCCTTGATATTAGTTTATACTTTTCCAGATGGTTTATAAAATCAATTACACTAACATGATTAAACCATTATATAGGCTTCATTTTGAACAATCAATCTTTCAAAGACATATTATGATTTTTACACATCAAATATCCCAAAAATCCCAAATATGGGTGTTTTACAACATTTATGAAGATAAATACTTCAAAAGGATTAAACTAATCAAATACCTCAACAATTGATATTTTCAAGTAAAACACACAAACATTTGGAAAATACTATTTTTGGCATGTACAAAGTTTTCACAAATCAACTTGAACTCACCTTTGCTAGATTTAGCTAAATCTAGATTTTTCCCAAACGTATGCTCCTTTGATGCACATGAATCCTCAAACCAAAACTTCAAAACCTAAATCCATAATTTTCCCACCATTAATAACCACATTTAACCATTTAGAATTGTTCTCCAAACATCAACCATCAAAATCTCCATTTATACCCAAAACCTCAATTTGACCTAACTTCTCCAAAATCATCCAAACCGAAATTGGATAAGCAAAATACTAGAAGATCATCAATGGAACATTTCTAACTCATATGAAAGTATAGAAGCTAGAAGGATGAACTCACCACTTAGGTTTTGATGAAAACCTAGAAACCCCCAAACATCTCTAGTGTTGTGGATGAAACTTGCTCTTGCATCAATGAGTGAAATCACTAGCATAGAGTGGATAAGAAACACATTAATCTCCAAGAAAAGCTCCAAAATCAGTTAGGGTTTGTGAGGGAGGAAGGGAAAACGATTTGGGAGAGAAAGGGAAGAGATTTGAGAGACTTACCACCACCAAACACTCTTGAATCTTCCTATGAACTTCAAAACTCTTTCTAGATCCTTGAAGAGCTCTCAAAATCGGAACCATAGCCACTTGAATCGCCAAAATCGGAGTTGAAATGAGAGAGATATGAAGAAATGAAGTTTGAGGTGTGAATTTTCGTATTTGACAGCAAACAGGTACCCGTCCGCGACAATGACACGCGACAATGACGCGGTCATAGTCGCTGGTCATAGTCGCACAAGGTGTACCATAGGCTGTACCCTTGGCACGACAATGACATGGTCATAGTCGCTGGTCATAGTAGCTCCGTGGTACCGAAACTGTTTTGGCCATAACTTCTTCGTTATAGCTCCGTTTTCGCTCCGGAAAGAACCGCTGGACTCGTATTCGAATTCCTCATCCAACAAGACCATAAAATCTATGATTCAACTCAAAATCTTACTTTTCATATTTTTCTTAAAAGATCGGTTTCTCACTGATTCGAAATTATGCTTATCCGAAAATTACGGGTGTTACAGTTCGTTAACTTCCGTTATCAACGTTACACAAAACCATTAAATTCATCATCTGGGTTCGAGGTTTTTGGTGGTCAGTAGTGTAAGGACGAAGGTGACATTGATGGATGTTGTAGTGGGCCGGAGTTAAGGGATGAGGGAGGCCTGGAGGGCACCGGAGAAATGACAACCGATGAACTAACTGGTATGGGTGATTTCGATGTAAAAATGCATAATAATTTTTTTATTTAAAAGTAAATGTTAATGACCAAAAGGCCCCTAATATAACTGAACTTAAGTTAATAAAATTAGAAGCAGGGACCAAATCCATAACAAAACTGAAACCATAATGACCATACTTGTAGTTATTTCATTTGAGGGACTTGATCCAAAATTTCATGTTACCACATGGACGAAATTTGTAATTTACTCTAATAAGAATATAAAATATAATATAATATACAATTTAAACATTAAAAAAATTGAGATAACTTGCATGTAAGAATGACGTGAGAGAAGAGGAAGTACTAATTAGAGCATCTCAAACAGCTTTACTAAAATAGAAAAAAATTGAATCTTTGTTTTTTATACATTTCCAACAACTTTGATATATTGTTTGCTCTGATAAAAAAAACTTGAAACTTTTTCAAGTTTAGAGAATTGTTTGCTATAATAAAAAAAAACTTTATTATTTTACATTAAGTATTAACTAAAAATATATTAGAAAGATAGATTAAAAAAATATATATTAATATAACTTATATTAAAATCTTTAAAATAAAAATCGTATTAGAAATAAATGTAATTCTTTTTTAAAAAGATTCTTTTTTAATTCTTTATTTTAAAAAAACATTGGTAGTAAAGATGGAAAGAATCAACCTGAACTTTTGGAAATGTGGATCATCTTGTCGCCACTCTCCCAAGGTCAACAATACACACTTCACCCTCTTTCTTCTCCGATCTCCCCCAAAAATGTCACCCAAATTCCCCACCCCAAACCTTCAATCACTCCACCATATCTTCACCCTTCTATCCATCCTTCTCTATTTAACACCAATTATCACTTCTCGAACCCTACCAACAATCAATTCTTCTTCACATCTCTCCCACGATTCATCCATCACATATTTATGGCCGTTGCCGTCGGAATTCACTTCCGGCAATGAAACCCTAGCGGTGGACCCTGATCTATCGCTCTCCCTTTTCGGCAATGGCGGAAATTCTGTTATCATTACAGAGGCGTTTGAGAGATACAGAACAATTATATTTAAGCACTCCAAATTTGGAGGGATCAGGACGTTAGGTTACGATATTAGTAAACTTACTGTCGTTGTTAATTCCGACAACGAAGAGGTGAGTTTTTGAAAGTAGATTAATTTAGAATATTTTTTCAGAAGTGAAATTTAGCTGTTTGCATTTGTTGTAGCTTCAACTTGGTGTTGATGAGAGTTATACTTTGTTGGTGGCGAAGAATAATGGGCTTTCTGTTATTGGTGAGGTTACAATTGAGGTAAGTATGCATGTGCGTTCGTGTGCAATTTATTTATTTTTAATTTTTTGCTTTCAACTTCATAAACGAAGTGTAACGGGTACGGAACATGATTATTTTATGAACTCCTTTTAGCTGTTTCTATCAAATATGAATATTACTTTAGTCGGTCTTGCTGCTATTTCTTGCAAGAGCGTGCTCCTTTGGCTTGATTTCACTCTATTTACTGTTTCTTTCTGGTTGTGACAAGTGATTGTATGATGCTTTCTTTTCACAAACAGTTTGTTATTTCTATGAGAGGTAAAAAGATGAATATTTAAGAAGAAAAGACACAAAAGTAACAAGTAAGACATTAGAAAGGTAAGAAAAATCAAATGTCAGCGATAAAAAACCGTGCATTAGGTGATGGCGTGCTACAGGCTTAACGTGGCGCTAGACACAAGTCTTTTAGAACACTACATATAATGGTTTCTCATATGTATTTCTGTTGAAATGTTAGTGGACATGTTGATGATTAAACATTTTGGTATTGTCTATGTTTTGGTTTAAGATGTACGCTAGTTGTTGATAATCAAACCTTGCTGCTTTGCTTTATTCTTTGATTTTGTTCCATGCAGGCAAACACAGTTTATGGTGCATTGCGTGGATTAGAGGTATGATATACTTATGCGTTAATAAAAGCCGAAGGCCAAATTTGGTTTCATAATATGTTCTTTGGATGCTGTTACAAAATATACCTTGTATTGATGTTAAAAATAACATCATCGTGAAGAAGAGTCAGCTATTCATTTAATTTGCTTTTAACTAATGCATTATACTTCACGTCATTATTTGCATACAATTGTCCTATATTGCAGACATTCAGCCAATTATGTGGTTTCGACTATGGAACTAAAACTGTACAAATATACAAAGCTCCATGGTTTATCAGAGACAAACCAAGATTTGTGTTTCGTGGGCTATTGCTTGGTATGTTACAATTCTTCTCACAGTTTGATGTTAAACTAAAATATGAAAAAGGATAAATGGATATGGATGTTTGCTGTATCATTTTTAGTTTTATTAATATTGTTATTATTATTTCTGGACTGTTCTGATCATAGATGGCAATGATGTTTACCTTGTTCCACAGATACTTCAAGACACTATTACCCAATTGACATAATCAAGAAAATAATTGAATCTATGTCATACGCTAAACTTGTAAGTTACTTTTTATTGTTTCTCCATTGTGATTGCAATTTACAACCGGTATTTATTGGTTATCCCTTTGGGATATCCTTCGATTTCGCTATTGAACTTAACTAGATGTACTTCTGATGTTATGATTTATGTTCAGTAGAATGTTCTTCATTGGCACATAATAGATGAGCAGTCATTTCCTTTAGAAGTACCTGCATATCCAAAGCTATGGAAAGGTTCATATACAGAGTGGGAGCGCTATACTGTGGAGGATGCTTCTGAAATAGTTAAGTAAGATTCTTCTAACAAATTGCTACCTAAAGTATACAAAACTAACTATGCTGTTTCGTATGATCACACAAAACTTGCTTTGACATTTATCTTTTGTTTCAAGATCGATATTTGCGTGCCTTTCTGGTTTGTTATTAAAAGTTTCTTTTCTGTTTCATGTCTCCTTGGTGATGTTATTGTAAAGCTTCGCGAAAATGAGAGGTAGTCTTTCATCTTCTACGTCTTTAAGTTTCAACAAGCTTGTGAATAGTATACTAGTTTAATTATGTTAAAGTGGTTTCTATGTAGTCATACACATACATTTTTATTATTGAATTCTTGGATTAAAATTTTGCTATACGCCCTCCTTCCACTTGAATATGCCCATTATGAACAGAAAAATATTTTAGAACATTCCCTTGTGATCGGCATAACTTGATCATCACACAGGATTCAAAATTTAAGCATTATGAAACTTGTTAGATATTTCCAGGTGAAATAGGGATTGGCTAAGTACAGTTTCTTTAATCAAGTAAAAGTGATTGGTATAATTTGTGTAATTGTTAATTTTTTTTTACCACAGGTATCAATGTTATGGCGGAGATTGATGTTCCTGGTCATGCAGCATCATGGTAAATAAGTTTTGTAAACTTTAATTTGTCTTTCTTCTTTATATTATGATTCTGTTCCCTCTCTCAAGCCTTTGCTTAAAATTATTCATACAGGAAGAGGTTTAGATGCATATAGGGGATTATTTAGCATTTTAGTTACAACTTTTTGTTTTTGTTTTACAATTGATTTCTCTTCAAGAAAAGGAATTGAAATAGGAGACAAATAAAAAAGAACGAAAATCGATAGGTAAAAACTGAATTATGCATTTTCAATCTCTCTGCATAATATGAGAATGGCAATTTAAGTAACTTCAAGTTTGCAGTGTTCAGTGATATGAGAACTGCGGCACACACATTAATGTATTAGCACAGTAGAGGGAGGTTCAGGGGAAGACCTAAAAAGATGGAAAACTGAGGAACACCCTGGTAGCCCTTCATATGGACGGTATGCACTTGTGCATACATGTAAATTAAGTTGTTTTTTGGTTTTTATGCACGTGTGCATGTTACAAATTACCTGTATGCACAAGTGCATACCGTCCATATGATGGGCTACCAGAGTGTTCCTCAGTTTTCCGTTTTTTGAGGTTTTCTCCTAACCCTAAACACATAGTTATCACATTCACGTGCCCATAATATATATTTTATGGGATAGTTAACATACATTAGTTTATTAGTATTCAAAAATCGAGTTGCTTTCTATGCAGGGGTAATGGGTATCCTGATCTGTGGCCTTCAAATTACTGTACACAACCATTGGATGTTTCAAAGAACTTCACTTTTGAGGTGCTTTCTGGAATTTTAGAAGGTTAATCTCTATATTTGATGACCGCCCTTTTTTGTATTCATCAAAAAAAAGTTTGTGTGCCCAAATTTCATGCTTTATAGTGTAATACTGTTACCTTTATTTATATTAATTAACTTGGGATTCCATGATGGTGCATTATCATAATCTTGATGTCTTCATTGCTAGTTTTGATAATTGATTCTCTTTCGTGTCTCTTTTGTGGTGTTTCTAGCTCTAAGGTCTATGATTTTCACTTAGTTCTTGACTAACATGTTCTTGATTATATTAAAGATAAGTCCATGTGTGCTTTTTTATTTAATTGCTTTATTTATATAATTAAAAATATTTGTCTAACTGTCCAACTCAACACTTTCTTGATATCCGATTTTTATTTTTGCAGACATGCGGCAAATATTTCCTTTTGAGCTCTTCCATTTAGGAGGTGATGAGGTCAATACCGGTTAGTAAGTTTTACTTCTAATTAGGATGTCTTGTCTTCATATTTGTGTAGCAACCTTTTCTTCTTCAACCTAAGTTTCATAGATAAGAAGTGAACATGTAGATTGGAGTTATTCTCTTACACTATTTATTATGTTACAGATTGTTGGAGCAAAACGCCACATGTGAACCAGTGGTAAAGCCTTTATCTTTTTGTATTTAGTTCTTGATTCCCTCACATTTGTATTCACAGTTTACATGATTTTAAGCAGGTTGGCCAGTATTTGAGAATGTCTTGATCCCTTTTAGATAGCGATATCTCATGAACATTAAAGTTTTATCTTGATGTTGGTTAATGGTGCACTAATTTTTCCAATGTGATGAGTATCTTTCCCATAGAAACTTAACATCATTAAGTTAACTGCCCATCAAGGAGCAGTAAATAGATAAATTATACTATAATATATTCTCAAATTTACTCTTGCCCAACTTGATATATAAGTAGGCTAGCATCCGCCTTGCACAATGGACAAAGGTGCAATTGAGAATATACATGATAGTGCTGATGATAGTAATAAAGTACTGACTATCTTTTTTCTGCTTTATAAGTATAATTTGTTCATTCCAAATACAGGCTTCAGGAGATGAGCATGACGACTAAGGACGCATATCAGTACTTTGTGCTCCGAGCTCAAGAGATTGCGATATCGAAAAACTGGACCCCTGTCAATTGGTATGTCATATCTTATACCAAGCTCGTTGATTTAAACTACAATTTTTTTTGACAAATTTCTATTATATCTGAACAGGGAAGAAACCTTCAACACATTCGCTGGAAAGCTTAATCCACGGACTGTTGTGCATAACTGGTGAAGTTCTATTTGGGCTTTATTATATGCGGTTCATAATTAAAAATAATCAGGGTTGTTAGGACTGAATGCAGAGAAATGGTGTATTATATTATTATCTCAGGTTGGGGCCTGGCGTTTGTCCAAAGGTAGTTGCACAAGGGTTTAAATGCATATATAGCAATCAAGGGGTTTGGTATCTTGATCATTTGGACGTCCCGTGGGACCAGTTTTATGATGCTGAACCACTAGAAGGGATAACAGATGCTTCTGAGCAGAAACTTGTGCTTGGTGGAGAAGTTTGTATGTGGAGTGAGACTGCTGATCCCTCAAATGTTCAGCAAACAATATGGCCTCGTGCTGCAGCTGCTGCAGGTATCTTTTTTTTCTTTTTGAAGTATATATATTATATATATATATATATATATATATATATATATATATATATATACTCATGCACACTCCTCGCATTTTGGTGAGCTTTGAAGTATACATCATATATACATATATAATTTTTTGTTTGTGTCGTAGAGCGGTTATGGAGCTCAATGGAAGCTGCACCAAGAAGCGACACCTCGGAGACTGCATTAGTGAGGTTGCTACACTTTAAGTGCCTGTTGACGAGGCGAGGTGTTCAAGCTAGCCCAGTAACAAACCCGTATGCTCGGAGCCCTCCTTCCGGTCCAGGTTCATGCTACGATCAGTAAGTCGTTGTTGATATATATATATATATATATATATATATATATATTATTGTTTCCCAGATATTCCAGGTGGATTTATGCATGGTTGGTTATTATGTGTGTGTGAAACTCAACTTTCAAACACCTCTTTTGTTGTAGAATGTGGTTATTATGATATACAAGATGTGGCTGTATTTGTTCCTTATCTTGTCAAAGTGGCAAGCAACACTTCAATTGATCACCATATCATTTTATTTGTATTGTGGGTTTGCATAACCTAGGCTATATGGTTGGCGTGATTATTGGCTAGGGATGGTGTTTGTCTGATCTTATTGCAATTGGTAGTTAGACCATCCACACACCTGCAAGACCTTACTCCTTTCACAAGTGCCACATCAGCTTTGCAATAACACCTTTCACACACATGCAAACCAAACTCCTTTCTAAACTAATAAATTATAGGGAAAAGTCTAAAAAAACCCAATGGACTTTAGTGTTTGGAGTGATTAAGTCATTGGACAATTTTTTGGAACAAAAAAACCCTTAAACATTTCAAAAATTGTTAAATAAACCATTGGACTTTTGGAAACCTGTTAAATACATCTTTATTACAATTTTAATGATGTATTTAACAGGTTTCCAAAAGTCCATTGGTTTATTTAACAAATTTTAGAATGTCTAAGGACTTATTTGTTCCAAAAAATTGTTCAAATATTTTTTTCCTGTTTAAGAATTGTTTTTGGCTATAAAAAGAAATGAATTAGAAAACATTTTTTTAGAAAAACATTACACTTCACATTCTTATATATTAAAAAATACGTTTTTTACAAGTCACACCATTATAATTGTCTCGTCAATACGTTCAAATGAGCCCAATATTGGATATTTTTTATTTAATCTTATATCATAAATAGGTACGAATTATTTGTAATACTTACACTTTATATCCTTTAAGGTCATTTATTTATTAATATAAGGTTAATCTGTAATTATAGGGTATAATGTGTAAGTATAAAAAATAATACTTACAATTGTTTAAAATGTTTATCTTGAATTGGTACTACATCTTTACAGTAATGCTTTTATTTAGTGATATTATTTTGTTTTAATTTGTAATCGTGATGAAGTCGTTATTTCTATTCACAAAATGGCATCTGACTGCAGTGATGATCTTAACCATGTTATAAGCGATAACTCAAGTGAACATATGACTGCAGTGTTGACATTTCTTTGTGCAACTCTTGGTATATTTTGGTTCAATTTTTGGTAAATTATGTCTAACTTTTATGTACATCTATTTATGCTTTGGATACAACTTTTATATGTTTTGGAAAGAGTAATGAAAAATGGTATATTCGTTTCGTTTTATAAATTGTATTTTTTTCCATTAAAAAAATGTACAAGGACTTAATAGTTTAAAGTATATAAGTTTGTTTAGTTTTTTCATATTTTTTTCAATTATTTTTAACACATTAACCAATTTTATAAGTCATAAGGATGTATGTAACAGGTTTTAGAAAGTCCAATGGTTTATTTAACAGGTTATGAAAAGTGCAATAGTTTATTTGTTCCAAAAAAATTTCCAACGACTTCATTCATAATACTAAAGTCCGTTGGGTTTTATTGGACTTTTCCCTAAATTATAATATAAATAATATAGATAATTATAATATAATAATATAGATAATTATAATATAACTAATAAATTAATTATAAAATATAGATAAAAAAATTGTGTACGTTTATCTATTAGTATTTGTATTTTCGTAATTTTTATATTAATGTACTTTTAATTTAGCAGTTTAAATAAAAAACATTGCATAAAAGTATCATTTTTTTAAATAAAGCGTGGGTAAGAAATTTTAATAAAAATATTAAAAAAATAATGTTCAAATAAACTAATAAATGAATTAAATTTAATAATCATATTAATAATAACTAATATTTAAACAAATAAACTAACTAATTAAATTAAAAAATGATTTGTTTACTATATTAAATTTGTTGCAAAGTCTTGCTAATTGTGCAAGATGGTAGAAGTCTTGCAAGGCCTTGCAAGACACATGGCATGCCATGTCATCTTGCAAGAGCTCTTGCAAGACGCGTGTGGATGCTCTTAGTTTTATGTTCGTAACTGGAACTAGTTATTCAATTAGTTTTATGAACCAATGTTCATAGAGCTTCTCAATGCATTTAATCTTAGGTAGCGTTTGGTATGCAAACATGATTGGACAAGAACAATTGGACTAATGTCTGTATGGTGTTTGGTACGACTAGGACTGGATAGGACAAGTTGTACCTATTGTTTTTGATGATTTTTATGTCATATAATAAATGACACAAATAAAGTAAATATTTAAATAATTTAATTTATAAAACAATTTTCATATACATATATAATAGTATGAAATTTGAATGAAGAATCTGATATAACTTATAGTAGTTTGAAAAAACTTGATTCGTATAAAGGAAATACTATGTTTGATTCGGTTTGGAAGATCCTTCTGAATTGGCAGAGACATCGTGAAGGTTGTCGTAGCGACGAACAGAGGTAGAGGTGGTGGTAGCCGTCTACCGCCGTGAAGAAGGTGGATTATTGTGGCGGTGGCGGCCGACAGTGGCCGATGTGGAGGAGGTATAGGTGGTGGTGGAGCTGTAGAGGTGGCCGACGATGGTAGTGATGGTGGCGATGGGCGGTGGTGTTAGCGGCAGCGATGGCGGTAGTGACCATTAAAATAAATACTATATTAGAGTCATATATATATAGGGGGTCATTCAAGGGAGATCCTAGTATTTTGTGATAACTGTGAGATCCAATCTCAACCACACATTATAGGATAAATTAGCAAATTAATATATTTGGTAATTTTGACTTTAATTTTAAATAAAGGACATTTTAAGAATTTTAGAAAATTTATCTCTCCTCTCTCCTCTACCCTCTTCCCTCTCTCATAACATTCTATTGGGTCTAGTCCAACTATATACCGTCGTGAATCCGTGATACCGATTGTGATTTGCCGTGATATCGATTGTGATACACCGTGATACCGACTGTGAACCTTATTCCGGCTAATACAAAATACATTGACCCACTGTGATACCCATTGTGTTACAGAATATCCATTGTGATACTCACTGTGATACCCAAGGAGGAGGCCCGTGATACCGACTGTGAACCTTATTCCGGCTAATACAAAATACATTGACACACTGTGATACCCATTGTGTTATAGAATATACATTGACACGCTGTGATACCCATTGTGTTACAGAATACCCATTGTGATACTCAGTGGAGGGGGGGAGGAGTAGGAGGAGGAGGATACTTGTTGGTCCCGAAGGCCTATACAAGTTTGTAGAAGGGGGGGGGGGTTGAATACAAACACACAGATTTTACTTTTCTAAATTGTTTATTGATAAATCATTAACAATTTACAGCTTGTTGCGGAAACAAGATTAAGGATAAACCTAAATCTAAACAAGTTTGAACACTAAGGTTTCTTGCACTAAGAGAGATAAGGAAATTACTAATAATAACCTATCTTGAGATAAGAGATTTGAACTTGTCTAGAGTTAGCAAGTTACTTCAAATGAAGTGAGTTCATCTCTTTATATACTGCATGCATTTAATGCAAGTCAGTATATACTTTACACGTGTCATCAGCTGGTTGGTTGCATGTCATTGACCTTGGTTGACAACCTTAGTAGCCGCATGGATGAACAGTGTAGTATCAGAGTGGTTGTACGATTTCAGATATTCGGAGGTTCTTTTCTGACATTTCGTACGGAGTCGTGCAAGGGTGGATAAGACAAAAGTACTTTGTACGGAGGACTTCATGATCAGCTTTCGTTGATTCAGCGATCTATCATTTCATATCAGCGAATGATAGAGTTCAGCGATAGCTGAAGTCTTGTACTTGATACTTCACGTTGAGTGGACAAATCTGAGTCTTCGCTGATCCGCATCAGTTCATTAGGAGACTTGTCGCTGGTTCTTGAGCTTGATCTTCGACTTCAGCGTAGAACCTTTGTTGACGTGAAACTTGTCTTCAGGGATCATAAGTAAACAACTAACTTATCAGCGATCATCATAATGACTGAACAGACTCAGCGTTAATGATGAACAGTTTCGCTGAATGTTTAATCTAAACAACAAGAGTTCCTATCAGCGGTACTGGAAGATCTTAGTACTTATCAGCGATAGTGAAACTCTGATACATATTGTTTACTTACAATTTTCACTAAGTATATAAGAGAGGGTCATTATCAAATCACTGAGGGTTTGGATCAACAATCTCCCCCTATTTGATTATGACATAGCAACAAAGAAAATTGCTATTTAATGAAAACATAAGGATAAAAAGAACTCATAAAATATTTGTCCCTTTTACTGTTTTCTGGGATCTTTTCAGTACTGATGGAGTAAAGTACATTCGCTGAAATCTTTCTTTTAAAACTTTGAATCAGGTTACAAAGAGAAATGGAAAGATTATAAGTACGAGCGAAATAAATTACAAGTACAAAAGGATAACGGATAAAATAGATGAAAGAGGCGATCCTATCAGCTTACAGAGGTTCTTCCTTAATGAGAAGTTCATCAAGGGTCTTTTCAGTGGGGATCATCCAGTCAGGAACCGTTACACCTCGTTTTCTTTTGTTCAGCGCTTCTTCAAAGATCAAGGGTTTTAGGTGTCGTGCCTGAATGTCTTTTCTGAAGTCACACCAGTAGATGAGATCTCTGAGTTGTTCGATTGGAGTGATTGGAAGCTCAGCGATCCGTTGAAAACATTTACGTCCGTCGTAGTCGAGAAAGAATATTCCATAAGGATTACTGATGACTTTACCAGGGACGAAAAGTTCACATGGTGGCAAAGAAATGTCAAGGGCAGATAGATCAGGGTCAGGACCAAGCACTTCAGCACGAGAGAAACCAATTCCAGTTTCATTTCGTATGACAGGACCTGAGTTTGAATCTTGACGTTTCTTCTTCAGAGAGACCCTTTTTCTTTTCAGCTTAAGATCAGGAAGAGGAGGAATGTCCACACAATAAGATATCAAATCGATCTGTCTGTTTATCAGCTTTTCGAAATGATCCTTGTACTTAGATTGTGACGATTGGATAGCAAACCTCATCTCCAGCCATTCAGAGAGACCATACCTTTTTACAGTGTCAGCGCGAAAGGTTTCAGTTTGGCCATCTTCTCTGAAAAGTTTGATGTCAACAATAGGTACTCCGATAGAGGTTCTTCCAGAGATGAATACCTTGTTGATCTTCGTTGGACGATATCTGAAGTGTATTTTCTCTTTACACCAGATCAGGGTGGTCTGAGAAACTTCAGTTTTCTTTTCCACGATCTTCTGGGCTTCTTCCCAAAGTCTACGTTGAACATGAATGGGAACACGTTTCAGCTTGGGGTCTTTGACAGATTCTTGAGTAAGCTTGATGGCGTATTCTCTGTCTTTTTCTTCAGCTTCCTTTCTTTTAGCGATGAGGCGTTCAGCTCTGAGGTGTTCCTTGTATTCAGCTTTTGAAATTCTGAACTTTGGAGGAACTGAAGGCAGTTGATCACGCCTTAGAATGATTCGCTGATCCTCGAATCGCTTTATTATTTCCTCTCTTTTCTTCTGTTCTTCTTCTCTCAGCTTTTGAGGAGCTAAGGAAGGTCTGTGTCTGTGTGAGAGAGTCTGTTCTTCAGGTTCATCAGTCTCAGAGATCAAATCCAAGACTGGGATTATTTCTTCAGCATCAGCTGGTATAGTTGTGGAGCCTTCAGCGATATCCTCAAACAGGGGAGAGGACTAGCTGAAACACAACGATCTTACAAGTAAGAACTTGGGTAGAATCAGATAGAGAGAATTGGTTTAAGTGTATAGGCTTGGGTAGAGGAACTGATAGTGTATGATAGAGGAGGGATGGAGTAAGAGATGTTTAGTGTACCTGACAAACCGGCTTTTCAAGCAAGATCGTCAGATTGTCATCTTCAGCGACGCTTTTGCCTTTGCCTTTCTCAGCTCCAGAGGCTGAGGGCTTTGTCTTTGTCCGCTCCCCTGAAGGTTCATTTATCAAGATTCCCTTAAGAGCTTTGATCTTCGGAGCAGGTTTGACGATAAAGAAGTCATCGTCATCTTCATCATCATCATCATCATTCTTTGGAGAAGAAGATGGTTCATTATCAGGGATGTCGACGGCTTCATCATCTTCTGCTTCGGATTCTTCAGCGTCTTCTTCGAGTGCTCCCCCTCAGATACAGAGGCGAGCTTCTCGGTTCCCTCAGGGTGTTCATCTCCTTGAGGTCCAGCGGCTGCTTCAGCTTCAATAGTCTTCTCACCCTCTTCAGCGAAGGTGAGGTCTTCGTTCTTCTCTCCCCTGATAGATTCATCATGGGAAAGGTCTTCAGCGCTCTTGGAAGGATTTTCAGCGCTCTTCTCCCCCTCTTTTTCATGATGACTGGGGAGGAATGGGTAGATTCAGCAGCGTGGGTAGGTTCTCTGTCTTTTTGGCCAGAGAGACCTACACAAACTTCAATCTTTGCTAATCTGTCTTCAAGGCCAGAAATAGCAGGATTGATCTTTTCCAGCTCTTTGCGATCCGCCGCTGTGAAGTTTTCAGTTTCAGGGACGGGGTTAGGGGCAGGAGCAGGAGTATTCGCTTTGTGTAGCAGCTGCTCGATCATTGTCTTCATCGAACCAACGTCAGTCTTTACAGAGCTTAAGTCAGTCGTCAGAGTGTTGACATTTGTCTTCACAGCAGACATATCTCCCTCTAGTGTTCCAACCGATGTCTTCAGCGTTGTTACCTCGCTGGACATGGACGAAACTGAGTTTTTGAGAGAGGTGTAGTCTGTGTAGATATCAGCGAGCACCTTGGCAAAGTCGTTGAGAGTCTTATCAACTTGCTTTAAGTCATCGGTGGAAGCTTTCTTCTCCACCACCGTTGTCAGCTTGTTCAGATTTTCTCCATCGTTTGTTACAGCTGTAGAGTTATTGGAGAGAGTAGTGGTGAGACCTGTCAGCTTTGTTTCCACGGACTTCAGAGAGGCGTTGATATCTCCCAAATTAGGACCTGTAACAGATAAGAACTTGTGAACAAAGGAAAGCTCAGAAGTTTGGGGTTTAGTCACAGTGTTTATGGGTTGTTGATTACCTGCAGGAGGATTGGTGAACTCATCAAAGTCACGGGTGCCTGAGTAAAGTTCCATGTCGTCTTCGAACGTGCCCATGGATTGTCCTGCAGGTCCTGTCTTCATCATTTCTGGATTATCAGCTTTAGCTTCCGTAGAAATGATGGCATCTCCAGTGATAACTGGAGGAGAGACCAAATGAGTGGAGGGAGAAGCGAAGGATAAGATTGGAGGTTGGGTTCTGAGTTCAGCGTTGGAATCGCTGAGAATCACTTCATCAGTCTTTTGAGAGACTGAGGGAGGTTGGGAAGTTTCCAAGTCTGTAATCTCAACGTTTGGAGACGCTGAGATCGGGATGGAAGGGATGGCTTGTTCAGGTGTGGCAGAGCGTACCACTGAACGTTCCTTCAGCTCTGCAGAAAGAGCTGAGGAGTCTTCAGCATGAGATTGCTGGGGTTGCTCCTTTGTTTTCTTGATCCTTTTAGAATCAAGTGGGGTGTAAGAGTGTTTCCTTTTAAGAGGAATAGAGGTAGCAGCTGGGGTATCAGCGGTGGGTTTGTCCGCTGAAGGAGCTGCAGAAGTAGAAGAAGTATGAGGGTTAAGAAGAGTTAAGAGTGTAGAAAGACGTACCTCATTTATGGTTGGTTTAAAGTCGAGTATCTTTGGACCGACCTGAGAAAGTTTCAGGTCACCATCAGTTGGGTAGGTTTCCTTCAGGCCACATTGGAAGATGGCGCTGATGAAACGTGGGTAAGGAACCCATGGAGGTCTGTCAGCGACGGTGTCCACTCGTAGAACCAAGTCATCATAGATGATCGATGCCCAGTCTATGTTGAGACCTTTCAGCAGTGCATAACCCATTGCTTGCTGAGGTTTAGCGGCTTGGTCGGAGGAGCCACTCTTTGCAGTCATGCAGCTTATCAGATGAGCGAAGATGAAATTCATCTCGCTGGGCATTTTCGATTTCTTGATGATCGTCAGCTTCTTCTCGGGCTTCATGTCTCTGCCTATTTCCCATACATAGCCCATTGCATCGAAGAATGCAATGATGGCTTCCCTGTCTGAGTTTTTCTTGGGGTCAGGGAGGGGAACAAAAGGTTTTTCCTTGGTGGCGATGGGAAGGCTGAGAGCTTTGCGAATAATGGCTGGGGTGATCTTTATGGTGCCATATTCGATATCGCAGAGGATGTAATCTATTATTTTGGAGGGGTCTTTGGCTGAAGGTAATTGAGTGTGTCTCGCTGAGTACCAGAATTGTGAGAACAAAAGCTGATGTGCAGGAGGTGTTATGGTCAGGGCTGTGGAGATGCAGCAATTCTTCAGAAATTTCACAGCATCATCTAGATGTGTGACTTGATTTCGAGGAGGAAACTCGAGAAGCGCAGAGAGGTTGTTAACCTTGGTCCAATCCAGTTTCTCAAGTTCAAACTTGACTTGTGGAGCCTTGAGGATTTCCACTTCCTCAGAGTCAGTGGAGATGTTCTCAGCGTTAGCAGGAATGTCAGACGAGGCCATTTCTCTGTATTAACAGTTCAACCAAAGATGTTAACAAATAAGAATAATCTTATTGTGGAAAGAAATTTCCAATAAGATGTTTCGAATTTTATCCATTTCATTCAGACACAAATGTCTTAATGAAGATTAGGGTTTTTCATGTTTTTGAAAAAGAAAAATTCAAACCCAAAAAAAATCTTGTTTTCCAGTTTTCTTTGAAGATTGAGATTCTGGAAAAACGAATGTGAAGAACAAGTTTAAGATTTTTGCATTTAAACTTGAAGAACAACCATGAAATGGTTGTGTTCATAAAACCATGAAAGAAAATGATTTTATTTTTAAGAAGTTCTTTTGTTTTGATCTTGTTAAAAACAAAGAGTAGATCAGAAACAAGTTATTTGCATTCGGTAATAAATAAGAACATATTAACCTTGAAGTTTGATGAAGAAGATGATGAACAGTTCTTGAAGTTTGAAAGCACAAATGCAACAGTGAATTCTTTCTTGCGAAGGAAGATTGATCGCGTAAAAGAAAAATATAAACAAAGAATTTGTTTATATAGAGATTTTAGAAAGAGAAAATCTTGAGCGGGAAAAGATTTTCATCATGACACGGACACGTGTTTGCATTTGATTGGAAGTTTGAACGAGACGTGCAAACGTGTGTCAGGAAGAGAAAACGTGCCGGGGTTTTATCCGTTAGGTATCATCTACCTTCTTTGAGGGCATCATCTACCTTCTTTGGTTCAGTTAGTGAAATAAAATTTACAAATAAACGAATATTACCTGCACTTCGTCGAGTCTGAATCCCAGCGTTTGGATCACCAAGAATTTGATCAATTGGGTGATTTATAGTCCATCGTTGAGCCGGAGCATGAGACGCTGACTCAAATTGAACTGGAGGAGCTGAAGATGAACCTTCAGCGACGTCAGGAGTATCAGCCAAGAGAGGAATGGATGCAGTTGTCATAATATTTACTGATTGCTGAGAAGTAGATGGAATGTCTGAGACATTTGGTTCATCGTTAGGTATAGTGTTTATAGGAACAGCTGAGACCCATGATGTTTCAGCTTCACTATTCTGCATATTTTGAATGATAGGACTATCATCTTCTACTGGATGAGCATGAGTAGTGGGAATAACTTCTGAATCACCAAGATGAGAAAACATCCATTGATTCAGTTCTTCAGTATCAGCGGACGGTTTAGAGTTCGCTGAACGGGATTCGTCAAACGTGACGTGAATAGTTTCTTCTACAGTTTGTCTTCTACGATTGAAGACTCTGAAGGCTTTGGAAACTGAGGAGTATCCAAGAAAGATTCCATCATCAGCCTTAGGATCAGACTTTCCAAGAGCATCTCTGTTGTTCAGTATAAAACACTGACATCCAAAGATGTGAAGAAAGCTGATTGAAGGCTTTCTCCCGTGAAAAAGTTCATAGGCTGTCTTTTTGAATCTTTTAACTATCAGCGACCTGTTTTGCGTAAAACAAGCAGTGTTGACAGCTTCTGCCCAAAACTGAGTAGGCAGGTGAGAATCGCTGAGCATTGAACGTGCAGCTTCAATAATTGTTCTATTTCTTCTTTCAGCGACTCCATTTTGTTGCGGTGTTCTCACTGAAGAAAAATTGTGAGAAATACCCTTACTCTCAAAGAAGGAATCAAGAGAACCGTTTTTGAATTCAGTTCCATGATCACTCCTTATTGAGCGAACGGTCAGATTGTTCAGGGTTTCCATCTTCCGAACAAAGGTGATGAGTTCTTCAGGGGTGTCACTCTTAGAATGGAGAAACATTACCCAAGTAAAGCGAGAGAATTCATCAACTATGACCAGCGTATATTTCTTTCCAGCGATGGATTGTTTGTTAACAGGGCCAAACAAATCCATATGGAGTAGTTGTAGAGAAGATGACACTGAAGAAACTTGCTTTGACTTAAAGCTTGCTTTGGTCTGCTTCCCTTTTTCACACGCTGAACATAACGACTCTTTGGCGTATGAATGCTGAGGTAGACCAGTGACTAACTCTTTTGAAGAAAGAGTGTTCAGTGTCTTGAAATTTAGATGAGAGAGCCTCTTATGCCATAGCCAGTTGACATCAGATGAGGCCTTTGAGAAGAAACAGGAGTTCTCAGTGGTTGTTGAGTCCATGTTTATAACATACACATTTTCCAAACGATAACCGCTGAGAGCTATCTTCTCCTTTTTGTCAGTGACAAAGCAGGATTCCTTAGTAAAGATTACTTTGTTATCCATGTCGCAAAGCTGACTGATGCTTAGAAGATTATGCTTCAGCCCTTCAACATATGCGACTCTTCTGAAGGAGGTTGTACCATTTGAAAGTACACCATACCCTCGGGTATGTCCTTTTCCATTTCCACCGAAAGTCACAGAGGGACCTTTCTCTTCCTTGTATTCAGCGAGCAGGCTTTTCTTTCCAGTCATGTGTCTAGAGCATCCGCTATCGAGATACCAGATACCCTTCTTAACCTGCAATACAAAGGAAGATTAGTTTTTCTTAGGTACCCACTTAACCATGTATACACGTTTGTCAGTGGAAGTAGTTGGAATGGAATGTTCAGCAGTCTTCGCAGCATTTGAAGATTCAGCTTTGTCTTTCTTCACTTTGGTTAATTTCTTAACCTCAGTGGTAGAATTCACCTTGACCTGATTTGCACCAGGGTTGGTCTTCTTTGCCTTGGGGGCAATCTTCACCTTAGCTATCTTTTCAGCTTTGGTGGCTGTGGGGCACTTACTAGCAATATGATCAGTGAGTCCACAGTGATAACATTTCCTATAGCTAAAAGTAGTTCTAGGACCATTTAAATGTTGAGCTTTTAATTTCAAATTAGAAGTGCCAGCACCAAGTAAACTATTGGCTTTAGAAATGGGATGAACATTCAGTTCTTCAGATTTCTTACCAAGGACATCCAATCTGAGTCTAGGAGTAGATCGCTGAATAAATCCAGATATCTGCTTCCTTGATCCAGAGGGATGAGCCACTGAAGCTTTAGAAGCATTCAACTTTGGTACTAAGGTACCCTTCTGAGGATAATGGTAAATAACAATTCCTTTACCTTTGTCTTTAGAGACAGAGGTAGGTTTTGAATAAACCATTTTCTCCTTGCCTTTTGAGGAGGTAGGAGTTTCCTCAGGGATTGGTGTAATGGACGAGGAGCACTGAGAAGATGAAGTATCAGCGACTGAGGATACGAACGTTCCAAATTTAAGCATTGAACGCTCAGTGGTTGGTTTTGAAGTTTCATATTTGTAACCCAAACCACGTTTATCACTCAGTGGAATTTGAGACTTTATTATCTCAGTGATCTTTGTTGAAGAATTACACCATCCTTCAACAGTAGCTTTTTCAGCTTTTAATGCAGCGATAGCTTCTGCTCGTTCGATTTTGACTAGCTGATTTAAATATACTTGATCTTTAAAGTTTTCTTCAATTTTAGAAAGCTTTTCTATTTGAAGGTGGCAGTTTTTAAGCTTTTCAGCGAGATCAAGATTTTGGTTTTCAACCACAGTTTTGCCGTTCATGGCTTCGTATAAACTTCTAGTCAAGAGATCGATCTTACGGAGACTATCAGCTTCATCAATATTTGCAATATTGGTAAAGAAAGAAGGTGATACCTGAATTGCAGAGGTTGAAGTGGAGGGAATGTCTGAACTTTCTTCCTCTTCTTCAATCTTGGCCATGAGACATTGATTTGCTTCCTCATCTTCAGAGTCAGATGATGATGCTTCTTCATCAGAAGCAGCCCAATCATAGTCAGCCATCAGGCCTTTGCCTTTCTTCTTAAAGCTTTTCAGCTTCGCATATTTTTCTTTCAGCTTTGAGTATTTGTCATCTTTATTCCTTGGAACAAAGGATTTCTTTGTAAAAGCTGAAGGTCTAGAAACTTTCTTAGACCTGCACTCGTTAGCAAAATGTCCTATTTTTCGCAGTTAAAACAAGTAGCAGTAGCCTTATCAACAAAAACTGATGATTTAGGCTTGTCAGTTATGGAAAGAGGTTTGTTCTTTCTAAACATTTTCTTCTTGGCAAATCTCCTGAACTTCTTAGTTAGGAGAGCCAAGGATTCATCATCTGAAAAATCAGAATCTGATGAACTTTCAGAGTTACTTTCTAACTCAGTGATAGTGACCGAGGGTCGCTGAGTAGAAGGTTCCTCTGAGATTAAAGCAACAGGGGTGCTTCTGGAATCTTTTACAAGATTCTTCTTAAGATGGCTTGATTGCTCATGATTCAGCAACGTGCCATATAAGGTTGAAAGGGTCATTGATTTTAGATCCTTTGATAGCTTGAGACACATAGCATAATTGTCCCAGCTTTCAGGTAAACATTCTAGAAACTTTGTCAGCACTTCAAAGTTAGAATATTCCTTACCAACAGTTTTCAGATCTATAATTAAACAATTAAAACGTTGGTGAACTTCAGAGAGAGATTCATTCTTACCAGAAATGAAGCTTTCGTATTGTCTTACCAGGTTGATCTTTCTTGAATCCTGGACTTCAGACGTTCCTTCATACTGAACACATATTGTGTCCCACATGGCCTTTGATGTTTTCAGATTCATGACGGAATGGTAGACTTCGTCAGGAAGAGCCATGGATAGTATGGATCTGGCTTTTGTATCTATAGCCACTTTCTTCTTATCTTCGTCAGTCCATTGAAAGATTTCCTTAGGTACCAGCCTTTCTGGAATAGCAGGTCTATTCTCAGCGGCTGGAACAGCAGCATCAATTCTTACAGGGATGAATGGACCATTTTCTAGATAGTAAGGCATAGTAGGGTCTACACCTTCTAAGAAGAGTGTCATCCTATTTTTCCATAAGTTGAAGTTATCTTTGGAAAATCTAGGGGGTTTAGAAAGAGAACCATTGTCTATATAATTTGTGTTTGTGTTGGTGGCCATTTTCAGATAATAGCAAGGAAGAGAAATATCTTAGATTAGATCTTGTTTATGAGATTAAACAAATCCGCTCTGATACCACTTGTTGGTCCCGAAGGCCTATACAAGTTTGTAGAAAGGGGGGGTTGAATACAAACACACAGATTTTACTTTTCTAAATTGTTTATTGATAAATCATTAACAATTTACAGCTTGTTGCGGAAACAAGATTAAGGATAAACCTAAATCTAAACAAGTTGGAACACTAAGGTTTCTTGCACTAAGAGAGATAAGGAAATTACTAATAATAACCTATCTTGAAATAAGAGATTTGAACTTGTCCAGAGTTAGCAAGTTACTTCAAATGAAGTGAGTTCATCTCTTTATATACTGCATGCATTTAATGCAAGTCAGTATATACTTTACACGTGTCATCAGCTGGTTGGTTGCATGTCATTGACCTTGGTTGACAACCTTAGTAGCCGCATGGATGAACAGTGTAGTATCAGAGTGGTTGTACGATTTCAGATATTCGGAGGTTCTTTTCTGACATTTCGTACGGAGTCGTGCAAGGGTGGATAAGACAAAAGTACATTGTACGGAGGACTTCATGATCAGCTTTCGTTGATTCAGCGATCTATCATTTCATATCAGCGAATGATAGAGTTCAGCGATAGCTGAAGTCTTGTACTTGATACTTCACGTTGAGTGGACAAATCTGAGTCTTCGCTGATCCGCATCAGTTCATTAGGAGACTTGTCGCTGGTTCTTGAGCTTGATCTTCGACTTCAGCGTAGAACCTTTGTGTAACGTCCCTAAATCCCAACATACAAATTACATATAATTCACCACAAAATAACATATCATAATCCAAATAAGGTCCCTTACATTCAACTACTAAGGTCTTTCAATACAAAATTTTTCGAATAAAGTAAAATACATAACAACTACTAAAAGTAACTGAAATCTTCATAGACATTCAACATCCACAAAAGCTAAACATGAGAAACCCTATCATAGTCTTTTGTTTGCTCCGTGACCTGGAATACATATTTTAAAACAAAAATGAGGGTTAGACCTTGAGGTCTAGTGAGAAAAATCCCCGTTAGTAAAAGAAAACATTTGCACATAATTCACGTAAGAATACCAAATATGACTCATGCATCATGTATCTTTCCATCTCTATCTCTTTTCTTTTCCTTGGCCATATTAATTGGTAGCAAGCCAATTAATTAATTTACACCGCTGTACTAAATACAGCCAACACCACTGTCCCTTTGTACAACCAACTTTCACCGGTCCTAAGCCCGGCCAACTAGTACTCATACAATGTAATATTCATATAAACACTATATGCACCATATTACATTTAATCACATTTATGTATTCCATTTGAAAACATTTCAAATAAAAACTCACCTCGTGCGTTTATCACAAAATCTCTTCCAAGATAATTCACGTATGACCACCCTTTGTAGAATCTGAAATCACAAAATACCAAATATCTCTTTTAACACTAATCTTACGAAATCCTCCACCCAAGTCGCAACCCAAAATAACATGAAATCGCAATGAACAGTACCAAGTCGCAACGGTAATGAACAGTACTAAGTCGCAACCTCTTATTGCGACTTCACCCCGAAATCGCAACCCACTATTGCGACTTCACCCTAAGTCGCAATCAACTATTGCGATTCCACCCTGGAGTCGCAACCCACTATTGCGATCCCAAACCCGAATCGCAATCAACTACTGCGATTCCAAGCCAAGTCGCAAATGACCATTGCGACTTCAATGCCAAGTCGCAAACAACCATTGCGACTCCGATGAATGTCGCAGTCGTCCATTGCGACTTCGATGAATATTAACCTACTGCGACTTCGATGAATGTTAACCTATTGCGACTTCGATGAATGTTAACCTACTGCGACTTCGATGAATGTCTCAGTTTACTGTTTCATCCTAAAATCCAGATTTTTGCAGTTTTAATCTATGCATGCTTATGTAACTTTGCATATATGTTTTATACTACCATTAGAACACTATTCCAAACCCAGAATTCATATACCTTTCTAAAAATAGCATAACCCACCTCTAAAGTTCATGTAAAACCTATTATACATAAAAATAAAGACTTGAATGGATTAATACCTTGTTGTTTCAGATGAAATGAATCTCAAACTCAGCTGCAATAAATCAGATACTTCTTCTTCTTCCTTAGCTTCCTTCGATCTCTTCCTCTCTCTCCTTCTAAACCGAAAAACACACACTATACTAGGATATTTCTTGTTTTTGGCTAAAAGAAGACTTCATCTCCTATTTGGTATGCTAAAGGCGGTGGAGGTAGTGACTAGTTTTAGTAATAAGACCAATTTAATCCTCAACTTCTCCTAAATGGCAAAATGCACCCCTATACTTCCATATTAAAATTATAACTTACCCTTTAACCTCTAACTTCATAATATTAAATTTAAAATACTACTTATAAATAAACCAAATTAAATTTAGATAAAATACCTGGTTATTACAACATCTCCCCCTTAAAAGAATTCTGTCCCGGAATTCGATCAAACTAAAAGGTAAGAATACTTATGATTACTACTTCGAACTTCATCAAAACTATAGAAACTAACTGAATAGACACTCCGCCTCTATCTATACCTCTAACACCAATAAGTAACAAAAGCACAAAATACCAAGAACCACTTCGTATCGAAGTCATATAACACTTTAGCACGTATAGAGTTTATAGAAATATACCTGTAACCTTATCAGGACTTTCTTCTACCTCTTGTTCCGTCATCTGAAAAACACGGCCTTGAACTCTCGGTGCTCCAGACCCTTGTACCTTTCCCGATTCAACTTCCGTTAATCTCGCTGTTGTACTACCCTGGCGTGCTTTCCACTGTGGACATTCTGACTGAATATGATCAGGGGAATTGCAAACAAAACAAAATCGATTTGCGCGACAATTCTTAGCGATGTGTCCCATCCTTCCACACTTGTAACAACTTCTAGCATCAACATAACAATTTCCTTGATGTATGCGGTTGCATTTTAGACATAGTTTTTCATTTTCTCTAAAAGGTATGCGACTATCGAACCTTTGAATTTCGTATTCCGTTGAATCATGCGTCATTTCTTCCGATTTTCTTTTCCCAGCACTCTTATCCCCAACATCCCTCTTATTGTCTCGCTCCACATTTTTCGCAGCATTTACCGCTTCTGAAAAAGTATTAGGTCTCGCTGCAGTCACTAACTTTCTAATCTCTGAGTTCAATCCGAATACATACCTTTCCATCTTCATCTTTTCTGTGGCAACATAATACTCCCCAAAATGCGACTTTTCTAAGAAACGGGCAGTGTAGTCTCTTACTGACAAATTTCCTTGTTGTAGACTCAGGAATTCCTCTTCCAACTGTCTAACTGCGGCTTGCGGACAAAACTGTTCCTTAAATGCTCTCGAGAATTCGCCCCAAGTAAAAGTTGAATATACATCAGGTCCTTCAGAGTCAATGAGGGCCTCCCACCAATACAAGGCATCCGCTTTCAACATTGCTGTTCCATATAACACTTTATCTTCTTCCGCGCATTTACTTGTTTTAAATACAGCTTCAACTTCCTTCAGCCATCGCATTGCTTTTACTGGATCTATGTCCCCTCCATAGGTGGGTGGTTTACAGCTTAAAAACATTTTATAATCACACTTTCTTGGTGCTGGTGTGACAATAGGTGCGATAGGCACCTCGTTTTCAAAGGTAGGGTCTGGTATTTCCGTTTCCGTATGGTGAGTCTGGTTAAACATAGCTTGGATATTTGCCTGAAGTCTTCCCATTTCAATCGCTAGGTCGTCTCTCGTAACAAACTATGTGCCTCGCCCCTGTACTCTGCCCCCTGACCTACCTCTACCTCTTTCTCCCCCTCTTCCCCTTCCGCCGGCTATTGGATTAGATCTATTCGGATTTCCTTCCCCTTCTCGGTTTGTTTGTCTCGTTCCACTTGCCATTATGTGGATTCAACAAGGTTAATATACACATAAGCACATACCCCATATAATAAAGTATTCTGGTTCAAACATGTACCTGTAAGATCATAATTACACTGGCCAGGTGTAATCTGAAATTACCTTACATGATGCTCCTTCTACCTTTTTATATTTATCATCCCAAGGTTCTATAATAACAAGGACATCCTACTTCGCATGCAGTTTAAGTCTAGGTACATATACGTGAGGGAGACGTCTTAGCACAACAACTTAGCAACTTGGATTTAGGTACCCAACCTTCCACAAATAATATTGAATCTAGTAATGCCCCTCCTTGCTTTATTCCACAAGGTATAGATGATCCTAACCTTAGAACCGCTCGAGGCCATCCCGTAGATCAAATTATAGGTGACCTAAACCAAAGGACAACTAGATCACAAATCCATACCCATTGTGCTTTCCATGCCTTTATCTCAACCATAGAACCTAAAACCATAGATGAAGCTTTAGGTGATGAGGATTGGATAATGGCCATGCAAGAAGAGTTAAACCAATTTACTAGGAATAATGTGTGGGACTTAGTTCCTTGCCCTAGTAGTCAAACCATTATTGGCACAAGATGGGTCTTCCGTAACAAGATAGACGAGAACGGTGGAGTCACACGAAACAAGGCACGTTTAGTTGCCAAGGGGTACAATCAACAAGAAGGTATAGATTACGATGAAACCTTTGCACCGGTTGCAAGGTTGGAGTCTATTCGAATGCTTCTCGCTTTTGCAAATGCTAAAGATTTTAAATTATTTCAAATGGATGTTAAAAGTGCTTTCTTAAATGGTATTATAAATGAGGAGGTATACGTTTCTCAACCTCCCGGTTTTGAAAATTTTGAAAATCCGACACATGTTTATAAATTGAAAAAGGCGCTTTATGGTTTAAAGCAAGCTCCGCGTGCGTGGTATGATAGATTAAAAACCTTTCTAATTGTTAGTGGTTATATTATGGGTAAAATAGATAATACTTTATTTGTGAAATATGATCAAAATGATATTGTAGTTGTGCAAGTATATGTTGATGATATTATTTTTGGTTCCACTAATGAAAAACTGTGTAATGAATTTTCTGCGAAAATGACAAGCGAGTTTGAAATGAGCATGATGGGAGAGTTAAAATACTTCTTAGGATTGCAAATAAAACAATGTGAAACTGGTATTTTTATTAGTCAATCTAAATATTGTAAAGATATGTTGAAAAAGTTTAACTTTGAAAATGTCAAACCCGTTGAAACTCCAATGACCACAAACTTACAATTATCTCGTGACGAGGAGGGAAACGATTTTAATGAAAAGATTTATCGTGGTATGATTGGTAGTTTATTATATTTAACTGCTAGTAGACCTGATATTATGTTTAGTGTATGTTTATGTGCTCGTTTTCAATCTTCACCTAAACAAACTCACTATGAAGCTGTCAAGCGTATTTTTCGATATTTACGAGGTACTACTAATCTTGGCTTATGGTATGCAAAGAAACCCGAGTTAGAAGTAACGTGTTTCACCGATTCCGATCTTGGTGGATCTATTGTTGACCGAAAAAGTACTAGTGGGGTATGTGCCTTTATAGGTCTCTCACTTGTGTCTTGGTTCTCCAAGAAACAACAATCTGTAGCGTTGTCTACTACCGAAGCGGAATATGTAGCCGCCGCAAGAGCGTGTGCTCAAGTCCTTTGGATGAAACACACCCTTACCGATTTTGAGGTACATCTAACCAAAATTCCTATTATGTGTGATAACTCAAGTGCTATAAACTTAAGTAAAAATCCTGTTTTACATTCTCGTACAAAACATATTGAATTGAGACATCACTTTTTGCTTGAGAAAATGCTAACTCTCAAATATTGCATATTTTAAGGGGGAGCATCTTTCAAGGGGGAGCATAGCGTCTTTCCTAACCCTTTTTGCTTCGACAAAAGGGGGAGAGAAACCGAGTATGCTCTCCTGTTTAGCGTGTGTTTGTCATCATCAAAAAGGGGGAGATTGTTGGTGCAAGTGTACCCAGCTTTAATATTAAGATATATTTTTGGTACACATAAAATCACATCTCCATATTTATTTTGATGATTACAAAACACACCGCATTCTTTGTTATCTAATATTTTATCTGAGTGTGCAGCTTTTAAATAATCTCGATAATTTTATCTGAAGAATCCAAGACTGAAGATTTTCGTCGTTTTAATTTTAAAATGATAAATCACCCTAAAATAATATACCACTTGGATTTTTCTAATACTGTCTTTTTAAATAAACCAAGTCAGCTCTCCTCAACATCTTATCATCTTGCTAGATCATTTAATGTGAAAGATTTGTTTCTAGAAGAATCTGCGCATGCGTACTGCTTCCTGCAACAATTTTCTGGGCGGCATACCGCGAAGGTACAGGCGGTATACCGCGGCAGGCATGGTGTATATCTCTGATTGGTTGGAAGCTCCCTTTGTCTGCACGGCATACCGCGAAGAATAGCCGGTATACCGCTGGTACAAGTTTACGTTTTGTTTTGCAGGGTTGACCTTCTCTTCTGCAATGTACTTTTCTTCTGCACGGTATACCGCGAAGGATTGCCGGTATACCGCGAAAGCCCGTGGACTGTTGCTCATCCAGTATATACATGCAACCTACCAGCATTCAAAGCTACCAATTTACTATAACTCCTCTCTGCATTTGATAAAGACTCTGCAGCCTCTTCTCTTGATAATTAAACTGTTAAAATTATAAAACACGTTTTTGAGTAAGAAATCTTGAGTTGATAGCAGATTAAAATCTCTCGATTAGTTGAATCAGCAACACAACTCAAGTGATCAAACTCTCTAAAAATATCCAAGTGATAAACCTTATACAAGAGTGATTATTCATATTAAAATTATACCCTCTTGTAAGTGTTTGAATAGAGTGAGTGATCCACATAATTCTCTCAAAGAAGAGTGATTCGCGTTTGTTGTACTAAGGTTTGTGTTCTACCGTAAAGAACACGTTTTCTTATTGGATCTCCGAGAAGTGTTTTCTCGAGGTGGACTAGCCAACCGCGTGATTGGTGAACCACTTTAAAATTTCGGTGTCAAGTATTCTCTTTCCTTTATCTCTTTATTTTTTCCGTTGTGCTTTATTATATCTGTTTATATAAACTGCTTTGCATTTATATTTATTTATACAATCTCTGTGTATCTGTTTGTATTTATACTCTTCTGTATTGTACTATATTTACTCTGTATTTATTTACAAAAGAATTTTTGAAAGTAAGATTTTTTATAATACAACCTAACCCCCCCCCCCCCCCTTGGTTGTCCAACAAATAGTTAACATTCATTGCTAGTTTTATTCTTATTTGTTCCACTTGATTTCATGAAACGAACATTTTATATTACATTGTTATATATATAAACTATGCTTTTAATGCTTAACATATTGTACATAGTCATATCAAAATGCATTTGGGGATGCTAAGCGTTTATAAACACTAACCACTTAACATTCATCTTCTTTCAAAGACTTAAATTGTACATAGACGTGTATCACCTTTTATAAAAGCATAAAACTCACTTTGTTCGAGTATAAAGAATACATGATATATATATATAGGGTCCGTTTCCGTTACAAACCAAATAGATTGTACAAACTCTACAAACCCATCTTAGCCGTTCATCAAGTCTAATAAATATATAATTTTATTATGTTTCCTAATTTAAAGTCATGATCATAATTAATTAACCTTATCATCTTTCATATATATCTCAATCGTAATTAATGAATCATGATAATTATCTATAAATATATCTATTGTTTCATAATATAAAGGTTTGCAGAGTTTGTACAATCTGATTGGTTTGTAAAAGAAATGCACCATATATATATATATATAGGGGGCCATTCAAGGGAGAACTAGTTAGTTTGTGGTAACTGTGAGATCCAATCTCAACCACAAATCAACCCATAAATGAAATTATTAATTTTGGTATTTTTGACTTTAGATTTTAATTAAGGGGCATTTTAGGTATTGTAAAATATCTTCTCTCCTCTATCCTCTATCCTCTCTCCGGTCTTCGGCGAACACCAAGTAAAAATAGTATACACAATCTTCAATGTGATACCCAAAATACATACAAGATACATTGTGATACCAATCGTGATACCAGTGAGATACCGACACGACTGTGATACAAGTGTGATGCATACTTCCACCCATTTCATAATCACATTCGTTACTATTGCGATACCCAAGAACTTTTGTGATACCACTGTGATACCCATTGTGATGCATACTACCATCCATTTCATAATCACGTTCGTTACTATTGTGATACCCAAGAACTTTTATGATACCACTTTGATACCTATTGTGATACCTACTGCCATCCAATTCATCATCACATTCATTACTTTGGTAATATCTAAGAACTTCTGTGATACCTATGTGATACCTACTGCCATCCACTTCCACCATTTATGACATTTAGATTTGCATAAGTTGTGCAAAAGAAACACCTAAACTCTATGACTACTAAAAACAACTTTGACGAAGTAAACCCAAACTCTAGAAATCACGGGACAAATTTTTCAGTTTTAAGTATTTTGAAGCTGGAATCTCCTTTTATGGGGAAACCCACGTGAGTTTATGAGATAAGAAGCTTTGAATGAATTCTGAAAATTAGGAAATTTGACTGCATCTGGATTTAATGTTGTTGAGCAAACAGTCTATGAATCGATGTTTTTTTAAGGCAAAAATCATTAAGTTTCTGTTGAAGAAACTGAAAATTGTAAGTAGATATCGTAATTACTAACTTGCGGAATGAAAAGAGGACATATATGGGATTAAATCTTTTGAAACGAGTTTTCTCTCTAACTCGTCTTTCACTTGAGGAAGAACCCTAAAACTGACGAGATTGACTTTCAAATATGGATTTGATGTTGTTGGTAACGAGTTTTCTGAAACGAGTTCAAGCTTCGATTGTCTCTCTCAGAGCTGGGACCAAAAGAATGGCGAGAACGAGGTCGTATTACACCGGCGAGATCTGGGTTGCATCTCCGGTGCCACATCTCCGGCGAGATTCAATCGAGTGATAAGAGAGAGAGAGAGAGAGAGAGAGAGAGAGGATTGAATCCCTAAATGTTAGGTAACTGCAAGATTTTAATAGTCAATTAAAGATTTGATTTGTTATAAAAAATCAAATTATCAAATTACCAAATTATCCTTCTATTTTATTTTAAGAAATAGGATTAATTATATTAAATGATTGGTTCACATTGGATCTCACGATTACCACAAACTAATTAGTTCTCATTTGATTAGATCCCTATATATATATATATATATATGATAATCTTGTCGCCGAAAGAACTCAAAGATGCAATTGGCTCGTTGTTTTGGCCACAAATTTGTGAACACTAAGTTATTCTTCTTCTCGTACTCTATTTCTATGCATCTACGTGTGTGAGTTATTTGCATACTCGTGTGAAAAAGGAGAATAAGAAGCAACTTAAAAGAGAAAGAAGTAGAAACGGTTGAGATGGTTTATTACAAAACTTATTTACACGATTTATCTGTTGATGTATCGTTGATATCTACACATTTTATCTCTATTATGACACCTTGAAACCATACTTGCTTGGCGTCATTAGAAAGTACATTTTTAGTACATCGTTGTCCTAAAACATAGCTATCATCCGACTTCTACATCATTAATTAATGATGGCCTGACTTTTTTGATTGAATCAAATACATACAATGTCGTCGCATTTTAAACCCGAATACAAATTCATCGAGGGTACCCAATTTATGATATCACATACATATTGTGCATAAAATTCATACTTACAAGTCGACGCTTTTTTGAATGAAAATAAGTGTTTTTGTGCTTAGGTTTTTGTGTAATTTAATTTCATATACACACAAAATTGCATTATTATGTTGAGATCTAATTAACCGCTCGGGATCAAGAAACCTTTTATGTCCCCATGTCTCATAAAAAATCGATTTTGATCAATTAATACAAAATAAAATGGAACAAAGGAGTTAATTTTGTTAAACTAACTTCTAAATTCATATTTTTTAGGATTAGCTTTTAGTACTTTTTATTTATAGGACTTGGTGATCAAAATTCATGTCCTTCAAAATAAAAATAACAGTAAAAACAAAATTATTTATTTTTTAATTTCCCAAAGTTACAAGTTTTGCAAATAGAGGTGGAGGCAATTTTTTTTTAAATTGACTAAAATGATCATTTTACACCTTTAAATTGATCTTCTAAGAGCATCTTCAACAAATTTTCTATAATTTTTTTAGAATAGATTAAAGGTCAAAATTGTAATAACCGTAAGCCTGGTTGAAAGAATTAAAGTTTAAGGGAAATCGTTTTAAAGTTAGGGGACCAATTTGTAAATAAAAGATAGGGTATAAGAACCCAATGATTGGCTCAAAAACCCTAATTTGCAATCATTTGGGGGTGGGTGGCGGCTAAGCAAAAAAATAGAGAGAAGAAAAAGGGTGTTGGTGATTCAAGTGCAATTAGGGATGGAAACGGGGCGGGTATTAGGCGGGTAATGCATCCCCCGTCCCCGACCCCGACCCCCGTTTAAGCCCCCCATCCCCGACCCCGCCCCGACTAATCCCCGACGGGTTCGAGGGAGAAAATCCCCGACGGGTACGGGGAACCCGTTTAAGAAAAAAAAAGAATTAAATTATTTTTAAAGAAAATGAAATTAGCGAGTTTTTAATTTTTAAAACAAATAAATAAACCTCAAGTTTCAAAAACATATAATGATATAATCAACCATGTGTAATCATAGTTCATGACAAATTTTAAAGTATAAAATTATCAAGCAACGAATAAAAAACTAATTAAATTATATATAAAAATATATATCGGGTATTATTAGGGGCGGGTAGTACCATCCCCGACCCCGACCCCGCTTCGGGTATGAAAAACAATACCCGTCCCCGCCCCGTTACCCGATTAGCCGGGGAATCCCCGCCCCATTAGGGGCGGGTACCCGTGGGTACCCGACCCGACGGGTAAAATTTCCATCACTAAGTGCAATTGAAGAAGAGGAGTGTTAATCATCAAAAATTGGAAGATAAAGTGGATTGAGTTTTCATCCTACATTCCTATCAGGTAATCCCCACTCTCAGATTTCTACATTATTCTAGATTGTTGGATTAATTGAGGGTTTTGATGAAAAGTTAAAATGATGCCTTAAGGGAAGTTTAATCACCTATAAATCGTGTTTGTGTAGCTAAGAGTTGGGAGGTTTGAACCTATAGTGTTTATTGCTATTTACCTCTTTTAATAATTTGATTAAGGGACTGTTAGCGGAGTATTGATTCCCGAGGTCGTCACAGCCGAATACCCGATAAGTTGCCCTATTTTGAATGTTACCGGGAGAGAACCCGGTTAGTACCTGGTAGTGTCCGGGTGAATCGGTTCCCGGATGGTTATCGGTAAGTTGGTGAGATACCCGGTAAGTATACATTACCCGGTAAGTATGAGCTACCCGGTAAGTTGAATTATGCGGTAAGTAGTAGACTCGGTAAGTAGTAAACCCGGTAAGTAGTCATACCCGGTAAGTAGAATACCCGGTAAGTGATAGTCCCGGTAAGTGGTGTATCCAGTAAGCTGAGTCCGGATAGTTTCCGGAAAGTTGGTATTAGGGTCCGAGCAGTTTATATTTCATCCATTTCTCAGGTAACCCGATTGTAAGTCAGAAGCAAAGTAAAGCAAGATGTTAAACGCACCAGGTGAGTTTTTCTAACTAAAATACGTGTTTTTGAACATGTTTTCAGAAGGAAGTGAATGAGTAAAATTGCTATGTTTATTTGCATGATTTTACTTGTTTGAAAGTTTATATGAGATGTATGCATACATTGTGTAGACGTAAACTGGCTAAGTCGGGGGGAGTGGCCCGCCAGTGCTCATGCGGGAAGAGTGACCCGGTTATGCCTTGGGAAGAGTGACCCTGTACGGCAGCATGAGACTGACTCGTTGTCACTTTCGAGTGACTTCAGGGTGCCATTTACGAGTGTGGATTTATCTGTGAGAGAGTTTTATAAAGTTTTATATGTGAAAGTTTTATATGCGAAAATTGTAAACTGTTTTAAAATGTTTTGAGAACTGTCAGGAGGGAGCTCACTAGACCTCATGGTCTAACCCTCGCATTTTCCAAACTAAACCTTTTAAGGTAAGCAAGTAGTTGGAGGCTCTGGCAAGTGAGCCGAGCGTGCTAGTTAGGGGTGTAAATGAGACGAGACAACTCGCGAGCTACTCGAGATCGACTCGGTCAAAACTCGGTCAACACTCGAATATGCTCGACTCGAACTCGAGCTCGACTCGACATAATAACGAGTCGAGTCGAGCTACCTGATACTCGACTCGATAAGCTCGTGAGATACTCGAATTAATTTTATATATAATAAAATTTATATTATTACTTATTATATTTATTAATTATATTAATAGAAAAATTAAAATTAAATTTAAATTTAAATATTTGAAATGGAAAACGCCTAAAGGAAGGAAGGGTTCCTTTTAAAACAAAATATTTTTATTTTTTTATTAAAATTCAGATGAGGAAAAGAATTAAAGAAGGGGGTTACTATTCACACCCCTGCCCATTTTGCACCCCCTGCAGAATTGTCAAACACTCACAACCCATCATCCAAACCAAAAACAACAAAAAATTAAATTCATATTTACATTTTATACCCCTAAACTTATATAATTTATTTACTTTATACCTTTTACTTTTTTAATTTTCATTTTACACATTTATTATATTAACACATATAATCGTATATTAGTTAAAATACGTTAAAAAAATATGTTTTAATTTTAACAAGTTACACCATTATAATCGTCTATTCAATACGTTCGAAATGAGCATAATATTGATTTTTTTTGATTTTTTTGATTTAATTATTTAATTATATATCATTTATGGTACATCTCTTACTTTTTTAATTTTCGTTTTACATTTTTATCACATTAACATAATAATCATATATTAGGAGAGTTTTTTTTGTCTCATTTATTTTTGTAACGCCAATGATTATTAAAACAACGTATGCTTATAAAACAAATAAGAGTCCACGATTTAAAATTTTGAAAGTTGTTAAAAAGTATTTTCTTAACGTATTTTAGTTAATATTGGGCTCATTTCGATATATTGGTGAAAAATAGTATCGATTATACATCGGGTTGGTGAAAAATAGTATCGATTATACATCGGGTTGGTGAATGCGACGTCATCAGTTTTTGGAATAAAAAATATTTTTGTTTGTAAATGCGACATCATCAGTTTTTATCTTAAGTATTTTGAATATTGTGTACAATTGTTATATATACAAAAAATCATTTTTGAAAAAAAAAATCTTTATATATATATATATATATATATATATATCGATAAATAATTTGATTTGAAATAAAGAAAAGTTATTGATTTGAAATAAAGAAAAGTTATTGATTTGAAATAAAATAAAAATAATTCATTATAAATCGAACGACATTCGATTTTCATCCGATTCATTCTCTCCTTCTCTTACTCTCGCTCTCTCCCTAATTCACTCTAACTCTCTCCCTCTATATATCCTTCATATATATACATATATATGAAACGGAGAATACCCAAAGTGGTAATCATTACATCAAAGTGGTATTAAACGGAGAATACCCAATGCCCACACTCATACACCATTGGACACGTTGTCGATATCCAGTTGCAAGTACATGGTTCGACACATACAGACGTAGATTAGATATGTATACAGAATATATAGAGCGTACTTGTACTCGTGAATATATTGATTTAAATGAGTAATCAGAGTTGAAATTTGTTGGATATTTTGTAACGTATTTTAGTTAATATTTGCCTTATTTCGAAATAATATAATTAATTCAAAAAATAAGAAGATATCGATGAATAATAATATAATTAAATCAAAAAATAACGGAAACGTGTGACATATAATAATATAATTAAATAAAAAATATTCAATATCAAAAAAGGGGGTAAACGTATGACATATAAATCCAAAAAAATTCAAGATTGGGCTCATTTCGAACGTATCGAAGAGATGGTTATAATGGTGTAATTTGTTAAAATTAAAACGTATTTTTTTAACGTATTATAGTTAATAAACGATTATATATGTTAAATGTAAAATTAAATTATAAAAGTAAAAGGTATAAAGTAAAGTTAGTAAATAAGTATAGGGGTTGAAAGTGTAAATATGAAATCAAAATCGAATTGAAATTTACACTTTCAACCCCTATACTTATTTACTTACTTTACTTTATACCTTTTACTTTCATAATTTAAATTTTACATTTAACACATATAATCGTTTATTAACTATAATATGTTAAAAAATACGTTTTAATTTTAACAAGTTATACCATTATAATCGTCTCTTCGATACGTTCGAAATGAGTCCAATCTTGAATTTTTTTGGATTTATATATTTTAATATATATCATATACACTACATAAAAAATATTTTATATATTTAAAATTCATACCCTTATAGTTAATTATTTAATTTATGGTACATGTCTTATTTTTTTTTTCAATTTTGTTTTACACTCCTATCGCATTAACATAATAATCATATATTAACTAATTCATTAAATCGTTTTAAATAATTATTATTTGAATGTGTTTATAGATATCGTGAATGACAATAGGAGAAGGTTTCACGAGAAGAATATTAAATGAGGTTTTGACAAGTTGGTATCACTGGACTCATTTAAGAATTGTGAAAATGGGTATTTGGCGAATGATGATTCATGTGTATTTGGAGCTGAAGTATTTGCAGTTACAGAGTATGCACAAAAGGATCGATGTATTTCCAACGTAACTTAGATTAAAATTATCTATTTCAGTTCAGTCCCGTCCCGTCCCATCCAGTTCAGTCCCGTCCAGTTCCATCCCGTCCTATCTAGTATGTGTACCAAAAGCTACCTAAAAGTACCATAAATTAAATAATTAACTATAAGGGTATGAATTTTAAATATAAAATATTTTTTATATAGTGTATATGATATATATTAAAATATATAAATCCAAAAAAATTCAAGATTGGGCTCATTTCGAACGTATCGAAGAGACGATTATAATGGTGTAACTTGTTAAAATTAAAACGTATTTTTTTAACGTATTTTAGCTACTCTACGATTTTATGTGTTAATATAATAAAGGTATAAAATGAAAAATAGAAATGTAAAAGGTATAAAGTAAATTTATTTAATTAGTATAGGGGGTAAAATGTAAATATGCAAATTGAATTTTGGTGTGAGGGTGACAAAAGTGCAGGGGGGGTGCAAAAACGTGCAAAAAATTTGCAGGGGTGTAGAAAGGATTTTAAAGAAACCCTAATCCTTATCAATTCATTTCCATCTCACGCCTCCTCCACCATATCCTCCTTCGGTCCTTCCTCTCTCACTGTTCCCTCTCACCAAAACCCTAGACGGCGACGCCAAGATCTCACCCAAATCGGACGATTTCACTGCTTCAGCCTAGGTGAATCTCTCTCTATCTCTCTCTCTCTCTCTCTTCTTCTACACTGAAAATGGTGAATCTCTCTCTCTCCCCGTCTCAGTTCTCCGGCCCAATCGCGATTTCTGTTTTGATTCCTATTTACGTCTATGTTTATATCTGCCAATTGGTAATTCGTTATTGCATAACAAATTATTATATAGAGATCTTGCAACCAGTTTGTATTTCTACAATTATAGGTCAATCGCATGTGTTTATGTTAAAAGTTTCTTGATATGTGTATACACAATGTTTCAATGGAGATCTTGGTGGGTTGATGATATTTGTTCAAGCAAAAATATGACAGCAAAGTATGGCTTATTTTTTCAAGCATCATGTTGCTGGTGGGTTGATGATATTTGTGATTATATTATATATATATATATATGTGTGTGTGTGTGTGGGTGGGTGTGTGTTATTGGTGTATGAAAACTGGATGGGGAGTGGGGTTTATATATAGAATTATAGATAGTATTGTGTTAAGTTTGCATGAGGAATGGAAGTGAAGTAATGTGTTTGCACAAGACTCCACTGTCATTAATGGAATCAGATTTGGAAACCCATTTATATATATAAATCTGATTTGAGTTATAATCTGCTTATATATAATCTGATTGTGTTTATATAATCTGCTTATATATAAATCTGATTTGATTTGTAATATTGAATGTGTTTAATTTATTTCTGTTATAGAGATGTGTTAGTTACTAAGTTGGAGTGTTGGAGTATGTTTTAGTTGGAATTTGAATGTTTATAATTTATTTCTATTCTAGAGATGTCTACTGGACCACAAGTATCTTCCACGCCAGTTGGTGTTTTAAATGTTGATGTGCACGGGTGATTGGTGTAGATCCCTCCATGGAGTGAAAAGGAAGAACAAGGTAAATATTTAAATATGTTTAGTTTATTATCTTCACTTTTATTAAGTATACTAATTTGTTTTTGTTTTTATTGTAGGAGAGTGAAGAACAACCAAAAGAAATCTTCATTCAAGTACAATTCAAGGAACCCGAAAGTACCGTTCAAGGAACCCAACCATTGAATTGAAATTAAATCGTATTTTGCTTTTTGATGGATTTATAATGTACTTTGGTTTTAATATTGTAATTTTCGACTTCGTTTTGCTTTTGGTTTCAAGTTACGACTAGTTTCGGCTTTATTTTGTATTTGGTTGTAAACATTAAATTTTCTGGATTTTTTATTGGTAATTTAGATTTATTTCGAGCTTCTAATAATGTTATATATTAAAAAAGTTCGAGCTTGGTTCGAGCTTGAAACGAGCTCGAGTTCGAGTTTGATTCGAGCTTGAAACGAGCTTGAAACGAGTTCGAGTTCGAGCTTGGGTTTTTACTACTCGCGAGTTTTCGAGTCGAGTTCGAGCTCGAGTATTGGTTTTCGAGTTCGAGTCGAGTATACTGATACTCGAGCTCGACTCGCATCATTTACACCCCTAGTGCTAGTGAATAAGTGCAGTTAGAGGCAGTGCAACTATCGATTCAGTATTTAGTTTATTCTCAGTTGTGTATAGGTTGTTTCCGCCAACCTAATTTTGAGACTTATGTAAGAAATTTTGGAACCCGATTTTGGGATGTTTCGTTTTATATAAATTGCATGCTTTATTTTAGATTGGGTTGTTACAATTGGTATCAGAGCCATAGTTTAAGGGATTTAGGTGACCGGACGAGCCTAAACTTAAACTTTGGGAGTAGAAATCACAACTGAGAATCAGGAAATGCGTTAGGAGGACACTATTATAGAAATAGGACTAATAGGGTACCGAGGACGGTCATGTAAGGTAAGTTTGGGATTACACCTGGCCAGTGTAATTGCGAACTTACAGGTACATGTATGTGCTTAATCTGCCTTATTATTCCGAAGTTGTAGTCTTATGCTAGCTTATATGTCGTATTCCAGTAATCTAGAATGTCAGCAAGATCCCTGAGGGGTAGACTGAGACCCCTTGTTGGGGAAGTATCATGAGAGATCATTTATGATGTGATGTATGTATACATCGTAAAGAAGAAATGTTGTATAGAATGTTATGAGTCGTCTAGAGGTAGATCTTCGTGGATTCGAAGAGGATGAATGATTGCTTTTGAGTAAGACTCCTGGTTCTGGAGAGTTCCAGTTCTAGAGGTCGTAGGATAGATCAGTTGTGTTGGTAAGGGGGAAAAGTGTCGAGATTTTGAAAGCTTCAATTCAAGAACGAGTGGACGATTAGAGCCCCGACTCTTTAGATGAGCTTTTCAGTGACAGGATCAATAAAGGAAAGATACCCGTGGAGGATTGAATTGGTTGAGGTAGAATGTGAGATGATTTGGTCAAGGCGAAAATAGTATGAAATGGTTGAGTAAGTGGACCATTGAATGTATGTATAGCAAGTTGTTGCAAGGCCGAGAGGGCGACCACTGGTCGAAAGTAGAGTGTCAATGATAAGTTGCGTGAGTAAAGCGATTGACCTTGTTTGAGTGAGTAGCCTTCAATTGCAAGTAGAGTCTCATGCATTGAGTTCGTATATGTGTACATGAGATTTTTCATAAGTAAAGTAAATGTGTAAATATCAAATTTGATCGGATATGAGTCGGCGTGTGCAAGCGTATGTTTAAAGAAAAATGCAAATCCATTTACATCGCACAATGAAGTCTTGAGGTTTACGATTTGCAAAATATTCCACTCTTTTCATGATAAGTTAAATTGTTGCAAAAAAGTCAAGAAAACGTTAGAATGCCAAACTTTTATAACCAAAATGAGTATTGACATGTTGAAGTTATATAAATGAGTGTGAGAACCGACTGGTTTACTTCGTGTCGGTAATTCCTTTCAGAATTTTGTCGTATGAAAAGATTTTCATCCAATATATATTTTTGTCGTAACAACATATTTGTGGTTGAGTAAGGTTAAATTTTACGGAAAGTTTCATGCAAACGATTCTCGAGATCGTTGTGCAGGGCATTGGAGTTATGAGAATGTTGGGGTCGTGTGTACCCAAGTTGTTTCCAAGTATTGTTTCTTTAAAATGATAAAAAGTGTGAAATGATTTATTTATCGCGTTGTCATGCATGAAGGCTATGAACTCACTAGGTCGTAGAGTACTACATTTTAAGCTAAGGAAAACTCCTAGAGTGGAGAGGTGTTGGACAAACCAGGGGAGAATGTTTGTAGTTTTGGTATTTGTGTTCAAGAGGAGAGGTGAGCAGTGGAAGAGTCGGAAGTGGACTTTAGTGCCGGTTGTATGAGGGTCTATACCCTTGTGCGGTGACTGGAAATACAGTTGCCGAGGGACGGTTGTGTTCAGGGGAGGGACTAGAAGTCATCAAGGTGTTGGTATTAGCAACTCGTTATGAGTGGTGTGGTAAAGTAGGAATGAAATATCCTCGACGTCGAATAAGAGTTTTAAAGAGATCTTGTGATACTGACGATGCACGAGTGAGTTTGAAATGAGGACGGCGGGGTGTGAACTTGATTAGGATATGTTAGAGGGTTAGGTTCAGTAAGGGACCCTTGTTGAAGAATAAGTTAAGGAAGTATCAACAGGTCAACTATTGACGTTGAAGTCGGCAGTTATGTAAAGTGTATGAGGCCGAAGACTTGAATCGGAAGGTTGAAAGTTGAAAGACCGCCTTGTAGAGGTGGTAAGTTAGTGAAAGACTGCTGTTTTAGATAAGCGTTTTACTTACGAGGTGGATGGTTCGTAAAGGATGAAGTATTTAGCACAAACGAAGTGAGTATATAGATTATGTCGATCTGTGAGGAAATGTGCCCTGTCGATGTAATGGCTTGAAATTGCAAAGAGCTAACAAGAAACGAGTATGTTAGAGTTAATCAGAAACTCGTGTGTTGTGGTTCAACTAGAGCTGGGGAGAGACAATGTAGCGAGATAGACTCGGTTATTTATGCGGGAGGTCTTGAAGATAAGTTTGAGTTGTGTACGAACGACCATGAGAGACCTGGTCTGCAGTAAGATGTTATGGGTAGAGAATGTTCGGATGAGTAGTGGCATCAATTGTTAAGATAAATGTGCCAGCCAATGTGTAATGTGATGTTAGAAAGATGAAGCATCAGATGGAAGTCTTTTCGGAGTTTTCAGATGAGGTGTACGATTTGTTAATCAAGTCGTTGGAGCACGTGGTTTGTAAGATGGCGTTGTGACACGACCATTATTGGAATAGAATGTCGGAGCGGTAGCGGATGGTTACCCAATTGAGAAATCAAGTGTCTTGGGTTGTGTGAGTCGCTAAGTAAGTATATTTTGGAATCACTGGAAGATTAAAGAAGATGTTGGATGTTATTTCGAGATAACTAGTTTGGATGCCTCATGTTAGAATTTTGGTTATGTGTAATAATGAGAAAGTGTTATCGGCATGTGGAAAGATCGGAAGAGAGAGGCAAGTAACGTTTGGTGGGCGGTGCTCTACGTTAACGTGGGGAGGCGAAGATAGTATGTCGGGACAAGTGAGTAGGATGGAAGCAGTAAGCTTGGCAGTAACACCGAAATGGTGGAGTAGTGTGTGTAAATCGTCATCAGTAAGTGTGCGAACCCCTGGAAAGAGTATAGAGGAAGAGGATTTGTGCATGTCTTTATGCGGGAGGAAGTGGAAAAGGGCAGTTGAATGAGTTAAGTTGGTGATGCTGTGAGAAACGTTCAAACGAACTGATCGTTCAATGTAAGCTATTGAGAACAGTAGGGTGTGATCATGGATACTCCTCCTAGTTGAGTGGGAGTAACCGAGGTTATGTTATATGACTAGACGCTTGTGGTAAGCAGTAGAGAGCTGGTGTGTTTTCAGGATAAGTTCAATTCGGATAGGTGAACGCTTCAATGAGGGATCATGGGAGTTTCCTACTACTAGTCACGTTAAGTGTGAAGTGATGAAGTGGTGAGAACGTGCGAATTAGTTGTCGAGTTGTAGCCGATATGATTTGGGAAAGGAGTATGATCTGCATAGACGTATGTCGGTTGGAAAAAGTGATCTAGAATTACATGTAACCCGAGGAGAGAACTCTTAGGTGTGAGTTCGTCGGGATGTGCAAAGGTGGCCTTGTGCCAAGTGGTCAAGTGAGTGATTGTTCCTAGTTTTAGATTCTCGTTGTAGTGGCGGGGAATTTCCGCCAAGTTCCTTCTTTTAATGAAGTAAAGGGGTATGAGAGACCGTAAGTAGACGTGTTGTAAAACCGTGAGTCCCGACGTGGGGACGGAAGCGAGCAAATGGAGGCGCGGTTGGCCCTGGGTTTTCTAGTGGTATTTAAGCGAGTATAGTATTCGGAGAGGTTGCAAGTAAATAGTACAAGATGGCACGACATAGCAAAGTGGTGACTCGCCGAGGGCGGTTCCAAAGTATGGTGTACGGTTATGTTTTCCATCAGAACGGTTTGGGGTGACCGAGTAGAACTGAGTTGGTTGGATTGAAAAACATAAGACTTTTGAACCTTGAAGTTTGAGAGAAAGGTAAGGTGGACTAAGTCTGTGGATCCATCGAAGTTATGAAAGTTGAATAGATAGTGCGCGATCTTGAGGTACTCAATGAGATTTTGAGAAGAAATTGTTAGTGTGATGCCCGTCTCTTTTATGAAGAGCCGATGTGGGAAGTGAGATGATGGCGACCTTGCAAGAAATACAGGCGATAAGAAGTTGACTTTTGTCATTAGTGAGCGAGTTAGAGCAGCGGCATACAAGTTAGACTTGCCAGAAGAGTTAAGAAGGATTCCTTAGACATTTCATGTGTCAAACCTGAAGAAATGTTTGGCCGAGACTGATGTGGCCATTCCTTTAGAAGACGTCAACATTGACGAAAAATTGATGTACGAAGAGGAACCAATGGAAATCGTGGACAGTAACTTACGAAAAACAAGGAACAAAGAAGTCCGTTTAGTGAAGGTTCAGTGGAGGTATCATAAAGGGCGAGATGCAACTTGGGAAGTGGAAGCAGACATGAGGTCCAGTTACCTTCATCTTTTCGAGAATGGAATTCCGGGGACGGAATTCTTTTGAGGGGGGAGTATTGTAATAACCGTGAGCTTGGTGGAAAGAATTAAAGTTTGAGGGAAATTGTTTTAAAGTTGTAAAGTTAGGGGACCAATTTGTAAATAAAAGATAGGGTATAAGAACCCAATGATTGGCTCAAAAACCCTAATTTGCAATCATTTGGGGGTGGGTGGCGGCTAAGCAAAAAAATAGAGAGAAGAAAAAGGGTTTTGGTGATTCAAGTGCAATTGAAGAAGAGGAGTGTTAATCATCAAAAATTGGAAGATAAAGTGGATTGGGTTTTCATCCTACATTCCTATCAGGTAATCCCCACTCTCAGATTTCTACATTATTCTAGATTGTTGGATTAATTGAGGGTTTTGATGAAAAGTTAAAATGATGCCTTAAGGGAAGTTTAATCACCTATAAATCGTGTTTGTGTAGCTAAGAGTTGGGAGGTTTGAACCTATAGTGTTTATTGCTATTTACCTCTTTTAATAATTTGATTAAGGGACTGTTAGCGGAGTATTGATTCCCGAGGTCGTCACAGCCGAATACCCGGTAAGATGCCCTATGTTGAATGTTACCGGGAGAAAACCGATTAGTACCTGGTAGTGTCCGGGTGAATCGGTTCCCGGATGGTTATCGGTAAGTTGGTGAGATACCCGGTAAGTATGAGCTACCGGGTAAGTTGAATTATGCGGTAATTAGTAGACCCGGTAAGTAGTAAACCCGATAAGTAGTCATACCCGGTAAGTGGTGTATCCGGTAAGCTGAGTCCGGATAGTGTCCGGAAAGTTGGTATTAGGGTCTAAGCAGTTTATATTTCATCCATTTCTCAGGTAACCCGATTGTAAGTCAGAAGCAAAGTAAAGCAAGATGTTAAACGCGCCAGGTGAGTTTTTCTAACTAAAATACGTGGTTTTGAACATGTTTTCAGAAGGAAGTGAATGAGTAAAATTGCTATGTTTATTTGCATGATTTTACTTGTTTGAAAGTTTATATGAGATGTATGCATACATTGGGTAGACGTAAACTGGCTAAGTCGGGGGGAGTGGCCCGCCAGTGCTCACGCGGGAAGAGTGACCCGGTTATGCATTGGGAAGAGTGACCCTGTACGGCAGCGTGAGACTGACTCGTTGTCACTTTCGAGTGACTTCAGGGTGCCATTTACGAGTGCGGATTTATCTGTGAGAGAGTTTTATAAAGTTTTATATGCGAAAATTGTAAACTGTTTTTAAATGTTTTGACAACTGTCAGGAGGGAGCTCACTAGACCTCATGGTCTAACCCTCGCATTTTCCAAACTAAATGTAACACCCCGTTTCCCAATTTACGTGATTTAACTGTCTCTTTTGGGGTTGAGTTAATTTTTGGGTCGTTATGTACGTGTTCAGGATCTAGGGGCCAGTTTATCAATTTTGTAAGATGAGGGTGTGTTTTGGCATGTATGTAAAGGGATGGAAACCCTAAACACCCTCATTTGCACACATTTGTTTCTTTAGCAAAGAAGAGAGAAAAGAGAAAGGAATTTTCGGAGTTCTTGTGAGCTGCTGTGAAAGATCGACCGATTCTCCTTCGTTAACCGTTGGATCGTCGTGAAATTTGGACAGCGACTTCACGACCCTCTAATATACATCCGACCTTCGCCTGTGTTTTGGATTTTGGGGGCAGCTGGGATACGTTTTTACCGTTGGCTGAGTTCTCATACAACAACAGTTTCCATGCCAGTATTGGCATGCCTCCGTATGAGATGTTGTACGGGAGAAGGTGTAGGACTCCTATCTGTTGGGGGAGAGGTAGGCCAGCGGGAGTTAAGCAGCACAAAAGTGGTTCAGAAAACGACGGAAAGTATTGAGATGATTCGGGATAGGCTACGAACCGCACAGAGTCGTCAAAAGAGTTACGCCGACAAGCGAAGGTCGGATTTGGAGTTCAACGTGGGAGATAATGTTTTGTTGAAGGTGTCACCTTGGAAAGGGGTGATCCGATTCCGGAAGAGGGGCAAGCTAGGCCCTAGGTTTATCGGACCTTTCAAGGTGATAGCACGGGTTGGGAAGGTTGCGTACCGACTGGAGCTTCCGCCGGAACTCAGTCTGATACACAACACCTTCCACGTGTCTCAGTTGAGGAAGTGTTTAGCTGACGAGTCGGCGCATGTCCATATAGATGACATACAGGTCGACGAACGGTTGAATTATATTGAGAGACCGATAGCAATCTTGGAAGGGAAGACCAAATCTTTGCGAAACAAGGAGATCAGCTTAGTGAAAGTTCAGTGGGAACACCGAAAAGGATCAGAATGGACATGGGAACCGGAAGCTGAGATGAGATCGAATTATCCGGAACTCTTCCAAGTCTGATCGATTTCGAGGACGAAATCCTGGTAAGTGGGGGAGAGTTGTAACACCCCGTTTCCCAATTTACGTGATTTAACTGTCTCTTTTGGGGTTGAGTTAATTTTTGGGTCGTTATGTACGTGTTCAGGATCTAGGGGCCAGTTTATCAATTTTGTAAGATGAGGGTGTGTTTTGGCATGTATGTAAAGGGATGGAAACCCTAAACACCCTCATTTGCACCCATTTGTTTCTTTAGCAAAGGAGAGAGAAAAGAGAAAGGAATTTTCGGAGTTCTTGTGAGCTGCTGTGAAAGATCGACCGATTCTCCTTCGTTAACCGTTGGATCGTCGTGAAATTTGGACAGCGACTTCACGACCCTCTAATATACATTCTGACCGGAGGGATTTGGCATCGGAGTTCCCAGTAGAGAGAACCAAGTGTCCGAAGTTGCTGTATTTTCCAGGCGGAGTTCTTGTGAGCTGCTGTGAAAGATCGACCGATTCTACTTCGTTAACCGTTGGATCGTCGTGAAATTTGGACAGAGACTTCACGACCCTCTAATATACATTCTGACCGGAGGGATTTGGCATCGGAGTTCCCAGTAGAGAGAACCAAGTGTCCGAAGTTGCTGTATTTTCCAGGCGAAAGATTTGGTGATTTTGGAAGATTCAAGTTGTGAAAGGTTCTAGGAGGATTGTTGTTCGCGGTCTAGAATTGCAAGGTATGTGTATTATGTTTAGAAATCAATAGAAATGGGGTGTATGAAATAGGATGTTTGGCAAGGTTTTATGGTATTTGGACTATCCTAGCTATGTCATTTCGGGATGAGAGTTGGGATAGAATTAGAGTTCCATTTTTGGGCTTGTTATGATATGTGTATGTATGAATGTTATAGGTGGTACGAGGTGATTATTATACACTGTGAAGTACTTGGTAATTGACATCTTGACAGGTGAGTACTCTACCTATATTATGTAAGTTATGTGTATGTAGTTGGATTGCATGTGTGATTATGTGTATGTTTGGCTTTGCCAAAGGAAAGAGTACCTATGGTGGTAGTAATACCCCTAGGGAATATGTTATGTATGAAGAGGCCTGGTACCAGTGTCTAGTTATGACCTTCCTTATTGGCTTTGTGCCTTGAGGAATGGAAGGATGTTACATGTATGTGATTGCTATGTTTATGCAAGTATGTATGCATGATGATATGTGGTATAGGTGCGTGCTCACTAAGCGTAAGCTTACCCCGTTGTTATTCATCTTTTAGTGGCAGGTACATCTTCAAAGAATAAAGGAAAGGCTCCAGCTTGAAGCTTTTGGATTTGCGACAGCTCAGCAACTTATATTTTCTTTTGATGAATGATAGTTTTGGATTCTCTAAGCTTTTCAGTTGAATATTGTTTTTCTCAAACTTATTGGTTTTAAGTTGCAAACTTGTACTCTTTTCTATAAGATTATGGGATTTTATCTAAATGTTTTAATTACAAATCTTCCGCTGTATTTTAAGGTTACTTTCCGTTAAATGAGTGTTTTAAAGATAAGGGATGTTACAGTTGGTATCAGAGCCTTGGTTTAAGGGATTCGGGCATTCACAAGTGGTGAGTGTTTGAACTTAAACCCAAGTGCTCAAGTTTTCAAATAAGTAACCTTTAAAAAAAAGTTGTTTCGTGTAAGAAAATGGTTTATAAGGAAAGGGTGTTTTTAAAAGAAAAAGTTTTCACGGCTGAGCTGCGGTCCAGAGCATCAAGACGGGGGTGAGCACACTATTCCATATTAGGATTTATGATAAAGCATGTTCAGTTTTTGTGAAAGACCAGTTTTATAACTGTATTGGATGAGTAATTATGTTTATGTATGCTAGATATGGTCAATGTGACAAGGTTATGGTTTCAAGTATGTTTTGTTTGATGCATAATGTGAATTAGAATATGATTATAATGTTTATATGATAAGTGGTAGGTATGGAAAATGTTGTGATATATATGTTAAAGGTACCAACTAAGCTGGGAATTGGAACCTTAGTGACGGTGTTGAGTCTAAACATGGAGGGTGTAATTATAATGGTATAAGGGCCCATACCATTGCAATTACATTGTACATGCTGGGACTTGATATAGTTGCAAAAGAATTCTATGAACCAGACAAGGTTGAGGGTTGGGTAGTAACATGCTAGAAAGGGATTTTGCTAAGAGAGTATAAGCAGAGGGTTTCTAAGGAGCATGTTAGAAAGAAAGACAACTAAGCTAGGACCTCTGGACTATGCTAGGAGTTTGCTCAGGGGGGGGGGGATGTAGATGAATTATTCTAAAGTATCATGTTTATGTATCAGAATGGTGAACACTGGAAGGCAAGGCAAGAGACCGATTATTGAAGAGGATCAGGAAATTCCTGATCTGAGAGGTGTGATCGCTGCTGAGGTCGGGGAGGTTCTTCACGAGTTACTCCCAAGTCTCTTTGAGCAGGTAAAGCAGGAACTGGCTAATGAAATTCGTAGTTAGGTAGAGGCAGCTGTGGCCAGCAGGGCCAGTGGATCAGGGGGCTTGTCAGGCGTACAACCACGGGGGACAAGCTACAGAGATTTCTCGGCCTGTCAGCCGCCACAGTTTGAGGGGCAGAAGGACCCCGTAACCAGCACTCGTTGGATAGCTGAGGTGGAGGGTGCTTTCCGCACCAGTTTTTGTGCCGAGGAAGTCAAGGTTCGCTACGCATCGAACCTTCTGAGGAAGGCAGCGAAAGACTGGTGGAACCTTATTGTTCGTGCTCGGACGCCAGAACAAGTGGATAGCATGACTTGGGAACAGTTCAAGGAACTGTTCATGGAACAGTATGTGCCCCAAATTGAGGTAGAGAGACTCACAAATGAGTTTTTATCTATGGAGCAAACTACGGAGTCAGTGAACGAGATCACTGACAAATTTTTGGAGCGGTCCCTTTTCTGTCCTGAGTATGTCAGGAATGAAAAGGCCAAAATGTACAGATATGGGAGAGTTTTGAAACAGGAGATTAGAGAATTTGTTGTTATGGCAAGGTGCACTGATTTTCAGCAGATGCACGAGGCGGCTCGGGCTAGAGAGCTCGAATTAGAGAGCCAAAGAAAGACAAGAAGGGCAGAAACGGTTCAGACTCAACCTCAGCAGACTAAGAGGTTCAAAACTGGGAGTCATAAACCGGAGGTAAAGAAAGAGTTCAAGAGAGAGCATCCCCGCTGTGGGAAGTGTGGACGACAGCATCCGGGAGAATGCCGTATGGGCTCCGAAACCTGTTACAAATGCGGGCAACCGGGTCATATCAGTCGAGACTGCAAGGCGACCGCAAAGATATGTTTTAAGTGCTACAAGCCGGGCCACTTTGCCGACGAGTGCCCAATGAATACCGGGTCGGTCCAGAACTCGGGAACCGCACCGGTGAAGATGCTAGAGGGTGGATTGGGAAAGAAGAACGACGCACCCAGGACTCGGGGGCGAGTGTTCCAGATGATCGTAGATGAAGCAAAGGAGGAGCCAGATGTCGTGACAGGTATTTTTCCTGTTAATGCATCACCTGCCCTTGTCTTATTTGACTCGGGAGCTACTAAATCTTTTGTTTCTTTATCGTTTTGTAAAGACTTTGCTATTGTAAAGGACAAGTTAGAGAGTCCGCTAGAAGTAGAAATAGCGGACGAGGAGTTTCGTTTTGTGAGTGATGTGTATAAAGGCAATGTAATAGAGATAGCCGGAGTGAAGTTTAGTATAGATCTTATTCCTATTGCGATGAGGGAAATAAATGTAGTAGTTGGGATAGATTGGCTTAGTCGGAATGGAGCGCGCATTGATTGTGAAAAACAGCAGGTAGTGATTCGAACCCCAAGTGGGGGAGAATTAACTATCTCGAGTGAAGGAAGAAAAGGGGTACCAAAGGTGTGCACTTTGGCCAAAGCTAGAAGATATGTGCACCATGGTGGTAGCAGTTACTTGGCGTATATTGTTGATGAACGGGAGAAGAAAAAGAAGAGAACAGTGGCAGATGTACCAGTGGTCAGCGAGTTTCCGGATGTTTTCCCGGATGACTTGCCTGGCATTCCTCCCGAGAGGCAAGTGGAGTTCCGAATAGACTTGATTCCGGGGGCGGCACCGGTAGCAAAGGCTCATTACCGTTTGGCACCTCCGGAGATGCATGAACTGTCTAAGCAGCTGGAGGAACTGTTGGATAAGGGTTTCATCCGCCCCAATAGTTCACCTTGGGGAGCCCCTATCCTTTTCGTGAAAAAGAAGGACGGGTCGATGCGGATGTGCATCGACTATAGAGAGCTTAACAAGCTTACGGTGAAGAACAGATACCCGTTGCCGAGGATCGACGATCTCTTCGATCAACTTCAGGGAGCCGTTTGGTTCTCTAAGATAGATCTTCGCTCAGGGTACCACCAGTTGAAGGTCGGGGAAGAGGATGTTCACAAGACAGCGTTCAGAACCAGGTACGGGCATTTCGAGTTCATCGTGATGCCATTTGGACTGACGAACGCACCGGCGGCATTCATGGATCTTATGAATAGAGTTTGCAGACCGATGTTGGATAGGTCAGTCATCGTGTTTATAGACGATATACTGATCTACTCCAAGTCGAAGGAGGATCATATGGAGCATCTACGAGAGGTTTTGGAGATTTTGCGTAAGGAGCAGTTATATGCAAAGTTCTCCAAGTGTGATTTCTGGTTACAAGAGGTTCAATTTCTTGGACATCTTGTGAACCGAGAGGGTATCAAGGTAGACCCAACGAAGGTGGAGGCAGTGATGAAGTGGGAAACCCCGAAGACTCCCACTGAGATTAGGAGTTTCCTTGGATTAGCCGGGTACTACCGCTGGTTCATCCAGGATTTCTCCAAGATAGCAGTTCCGTTGACGAAGCTGACGAGGAAGAACGAACGTTTCGTTTGGGGAGAGGAACAGAAAACAGCGTTCGAAACCTTAAGGAGAAAGTTATGCGAGGCTCCGGTGTTGACACTACCGGAGGGAGTTGAAGACATGACAGTCTACTGTGATGCGTCTTATCACGGGCTAGGCTGCGTTCTTATGCAGAGGGGAAGGGTGATTGCCTATGCGTCTCGTCAACTGAAGATGCATGAGGTGAATTACCCGACTCACGATTTGGAGCTTGCGGCAGTGGTGTTCGCTCTCAAGTTATGGCGGCACTACCTGTATGGGGTGAAGTGTACTATCTATACGGACCACAAGAGTCTTCGTTATTTCATGGATCAACAGAATTTGAACATGAGACAGCGGAGGTGGTTGGATGTGGTGAAGGATTATGATTGCGAGATTCTTTATCACCCGGGGAAGGCAAATGTCGTAGCGGATGCCTTGAGTAGAAGAGCGAGTAGTGTTCTACTTCGGGTACCGTTGATGAGACTAACAGTATCAACGTCGCTTCACGACTTGGTAAGAAGGTCTCAAGAGGAAGCGATCAAGGGTGAGAACCAGAAGAAGGAACGGATAAAGGGACAGGTGGATCAGTTAGTGCCCGACAGTCGAGGTCTATTGACTCGGTACGGTCGGGTATGGGTTCCAGTATCGTGTGAGGCAAGGCAGACACTTCTGGACGAGGCGCATAAGTCAAGGTTCTCTATCCATCCCGGTGCTACTAAGATGTATAGAGATCTGAAGACTGACTACTGGTGGCCGGGGATGAAGAGGGACGTGGCTAAGTACGTGGAGAAATGTTTGACTTGTTTAAGGGTCAAAGCAGAGCATCAGAGACCGCACGGGAAGTTACAGCCATTAGAGATACCAGAGTGGAAGTGGGAGCATATAACAATGGATCTGATTACCAAGTTGCCTCGAACACCTAGGAATCATGATGCCATTTGGGTGGTTGTAGATAGGCTGACAAAGAGTGCCCATTTTATCGCGATCCGTGAAAGTTCATCTGCAGAAAAGTTAGCTGACATCTATGTCAGTGAAATTGTAGCAAGGCATGGGGTACCGGTAACAGTGATATCAGACAGGGATGTTCGGTTTACGTCGCGGTTTTGGGGGAAGTTCCATGAAGATTTGGGTACGAGACTTCAGTTCAGTACAGCCTTTCACCCACAGACGGACGGGCAAAGCGAGAGAACAATTCAGACTCTTGAGGATATGTTGAGAGCCTGTGTTTTGGATTTTGGGGGCAGCTGGGATACGTATTTACCGTTGGCTGAGTTCTCATACAACAACAGTTTCCATGCCAGTATTGGCATGCCTCCGTATGAGATGTTGTACGGGAGAAGGTGTAGGACTCCTATCTGTTGGGGAGAGGTAGGCCAGCGGGAGTTAAGCAGCACAAAAGTGGTTCAGAAAACGACGGAAAGTATTGAGATGATTCGGGATAGGCTACGAACCGCACAGAGTCGTCAAAAGAGTTACGCCGACAAGCGAAGGTCGGATTTGGAGTTCAACGTGGGAGATAATGTTTTGTTGAAGGTGTCACCTTGGAAAGGGGTGATCCGATTCCGGAAGAGGGGCAAGCTAGGCCCTAGGTTTATCGGACCTTTCAAGGTGATAGCACGGGTTGGGAAGGTTGCGTACCGACTGGAGCTTCCACCGGAACTCAGTCTGATACACAACACCTTCCACGTGTCTCAGTTGAGGAAGTGTTTAGCTGACGAGTCGGCGCATGTCCATATAGATGACATACAGGTCGACGAACGGTTGAATTATATTGAGAGACCGATAGCAATCTTGGAAGGGAAGACCAAATCTTTGCGAAACAAGGAGATCAGCTTAGTGAAAGTTCAGTGGGAACACCGAAAAGGATCAGAATGGACATGGGAACCGGAAGCTGAGATGAGATCGAATTATCCGGAACTCTTCCAAGTCTGATCGATTTCGAGGACGAAATCCTGGTAAGTGGGGGAGAGTTGTAACACCCCGTTTCCCAATTTACGTGATTAAACTGTCTCTTTTGGGGTTGAGTTAATTTTTGGGTCGTTATGTACGTGTTCAGGATCTAGGGGCCAGTTTATCAATTTTGTAAGATGAGGGTGTGTTTTGGCATGTATGTAAAGGGATGGAAACCCTAAACACCCTCATTTGCACCCATTTGTTTCTTTAGCAAAGGAGAGAGAAAAGAGAAAGGAATTTTCGGAGTTCTTGTGAGCTGCTGTGAAAGATCGACCGATTCTCCTTCGTTAACCGTTGGATCGTCGTGAAATTTGGACAGCGACTTCACGACCCTCTAATATACATTCTGACCGGAGGGATTTGGCATCGGAGTTCCCAGTAGAGAGAACCAAGTGTCCGAAGTTGCTGTATTTTCCAGGCGGAGTTCTTGTGAGCTGCTGTGAAAGATCGACCGATTCTACTTCGTTAACCGTTGGATCGTCGTGAAATTTGGACAGCGACTTCACGACCCTCTAATATACATTCTGACCGGAGGGATTTGGCATCGGAGTTCCCAGTAGAGAGAACCAAGTGTCCGAAGTTGCTGTATTTTCCAGGCGAAAGATTTGGTGATTTTGGAAGATTCAAGTTGTGAAAGGTTCTAGGAGGATTGTTGTTCGCGGTCTAGAATTGCAAGGTATGTGTATTATGTTTAGAAATCAATAGAAATGGGGTGTATGAAATAGGATGTTTGGCAAGGTTTTATGGTATTTGGACTATCCTAGCTATGTCATTTCGGGATGAGAGTTGGGATAGAATTAGAGTTCCATTTTTGGGCTTGTTATGATATGTGTATGTATGAATGTTATAGGTGGTACGAGGTGATTATTATACACTGTGAAGTACTTGGTAATTGACATCTTGACAGGTGAGTACTCTACCTATATTATGTAAGTTATGTGTATGTAGTTGGATTGCATGTGTGATTATGTGTATGTTTGGCTTTGCCAAAGGAAAGAGTACCTATGGTGGTAGTAATACCCCTAGGGAATATGTTATGTATGAAGAGGCCTGGTACCAGTGTCTAGTTATGACCTTCCTTATTGGCTTTGTGCCTTGAGGAATGGAAGGATGTTACATGTATGTGATTGCTATGTTTATGCAAGTATGTATGCATGATGATATGTGGTATAGGTGCGTGCTCACTAAGCGTAAGCTTACCCCGTTGTTATTCATCTTTTAGTGGCAGGTACATCTTCAAAGAATAAAGGAAAGGCTCCAGCTTGAAGCTTTTGGATTTGCGACAGCTCAGCAACTTATATTTTCTTTTGATGAATGATAGTTTTGGATTCTCTAAGCTTTTCAGTTGAATATTGTTTTTCTCAAACTTATTGGTTTTAAGTTGCAAACTTGTACTCTTTTCTATAAGATTATGGGATTTTATCTAAATGTTTTAATTACAAATCTTCCGCTGTATTTTAAGGTTACTTTCCGTTAAATGAGTGTTTTAAAGATAAGGGATGTTACAGTTGGTATCAGAGCCTTGGTTTAAGGGATTCGGGCATTCACAAGTGGTGAGTGTTTGAACTTAAACCCAAGTGCTCAAGTTTTCAAATAAGTAACCTTTAAAAAAAAGTTGTTTCGTGTAAGAAAATGGTTTATAAGGAAAGGGTGTTTTTAAAAGAAAAAGTTTTCACGGCTGAGCTGCGGTCCAGAGCATCAAGACGGGGGTGAGCACACTATTCCATATTAGGATTTATGATAAAGCATGTTCAGTTTTTGTGAAAGACCAGTTTTATAACTGTATTGGATGAGTAATTATGTTTATGTATGCTAGATATGGTCAATGTGACAAGGTTATGGTTTCAAGTATGTTTTGTTTGATGCATAATGTGAATTAGAATATGATTATAATGTTTATATGATAAGTGGTAGGTATGGAAAATGTTGTGATATATATGTTAAAGGTACCAACTAAGCTGGGAATTGGAACCTTAGTGACGGTGTTGAGTCTAAACATGGAGGGTGTAATTATAATGGTATAAGGGCCCATACCATTGCAATTACATTGTACATGCTGGGACTTGATATAGTTGCAAAATAATTCTATGAACCAGACAAGGTTGAGGGTTGGGTAGTAACATGCTAGAAAGGGATTTTGCTAAGAGAGTATAAGCAGAGGGTTTCTAAGGAGCATGTTAGAAAGAAAGACAACTAAGCTAGGACCTCTGGACTATGCTAGGAGTTTGCTCAGGGGGGGGATGTAGATGAATTATTCTAAAGTATCATGTTTATGTATCAGAATGGTGAACACTGGAAGGCAAGGCAAGAGACCGATTATTGAAGAGGATCAGGAAATTCCTGATCTGAGAGGTGTGATCGCTGCTGAGGTCGGGGAGGTTCTTCACGAGTTACTCCCAAGTCTCTTTGAGCAGGTAAAGCAGGAACTGGCTAATGAAATTCGTAGTCAGGTAGAGGCAGCTGTGGCCAGCAGGGCCAGTGGATCAGGGGGCTTGTCAGGCGTACAACCACGGGGGACAAGCTACAGAGATTTCTCGGCCTGTCAGCCGCCACAGTTTGAGGGGCAGAAGGACCCCGTAACCAGCACTCGTTGGATAGCTGAGGTGGAGGGTGCTTTCCGCACCAGTTTTTGTGCCGAGGAAGTCAAGGTTCGCTACGCATCGAACCTTCTGAGGAAGGCAGCGAAAGACTGGTGGAACCTTATTGTTCGTGCTCGGACGCCAGAACAAGTGGATAGCATGACTTGGGAACAGTTCAAGGAACTGTTCATGGAACAGTATGTGCCCCAAATTGAGGTAGAGAGACTCACAAATGAGTTTTTATCTATGGAGCAAACTACGGAGTCAGTGAACGAGATCACTGACAAATTTTTGGAGCGGTCCCTTTTCTGTCCTGAGTATGTCAGGAATGAAAAGGCCAAAATGTACAGATATGGGAGAGTTTTGAAACAGGAGATTAGAGAATTTGTTGTTATGGCAAGGTGCACTGATTTTCAGCAGATGCACGAGGCGGCTCGGGCTAGAGAGCTCGAATTAGAGAGCCAAAGAAAGACAAGAAGGGCAGAAACGGTTCAGACTCAACCTCAGCAGACTAAGAGGTTCAAAACTGGGAGTCATAAACCGGAGGTAAAGAAAGAGTTCAAGAGAGAGCATCCCCGCTGTGGGAAGTGTGGACGACAGCATCCGGGAGAATGCCGTATGGGCTCCGAAACCTGTTACAAATGCGGGCAACCGGGTCATATCAGTCGAGACTGCAAGGCGACCGCAAAGATATGTTTTAAGTGCTACAAGCCGGGCCACTTTGCCGACGAGTGCCCAATGAATACCGGGTCGGTCCAGAACTCGGGAACCGCACCGGTGAAGATGCTAGAGGGTGGATTGGGAAAGAAGAACGACGCACCCAGGACTCGGGGGCGAGTGTTCCAGATGATCGTAGATGAAGCAAAGGAGGAGCCAGATGTCGTGACAGGTATTTTTCCTGTTAATGCATCACCTGCCCTTGTCTTATTTGACTCGGGAGCTACTAAATCTTTTGTTTCTTTATCGTTTTGTAAAGACTTTGCTATTGTAAAGGACAAGTTAGAGAGTCCGCTAGAAGTAGAAATAGCGGACGAGGAGTTTCGTTTTGTGAGTGATGTGTATAAAGGCAATGTAATAGAGATAGCCGGAGTGAAGTTTAGTATAGATCTTATTCCTATTGCGATGAGGGAAATAAATGTAGTAGTTGGGATAGATTGGCTTAGTCGGAATGGAGCGCGCATTGATTGTGAAAAACAGCAGGTAGTGATTCGAACCCCAAGTGGGGGAGAATTAACTATCTCGAGTGAAGGAAGAAAAGGGGTACCAAAGGTGTGCACTTTGGCCAAAGCTAGAAGATATGTGCACCATGGTGGTAGCAGTTACTTGGCGTATATTGTTGATGAACGGGAGAAGAAAAAGAAGAGAACAGTGGCAGATGTACCAGTGGTCAGCGAGTTTCCGGATGTTTTCCCGGATGACTTGCCTGGCATTCCTCCCGAGAGGCAAGTGGAGTTCCGAATAGACTTGATTCCGGGGGCGGCACCGGTAGCAAAGGCTCCTTACCGTTTGGCACCTCCGGAGATGCATGAACTGTCTAAGCAGCTGGAGGAACTGTTGGATAAGGGTTTCATCCGCCCCAGTAGTTCACCTTGGGGAGCCCCTATCCTTTTCGTGAAAAAGAAGGACGGGTCGATGCGGATGTGCATCGACTATAGAGAGCTTAACAAGCTTACGGTGAAGAACAGATACCCGTTGTCGAGGATCGGCGATCTCTTCGATCAACTTCAGGGAGCCGTTTGGTTCTCTAAGATAGATCTTCGCTCAGGGTACCACCAGTTGAAGGTCGGGGAAGAGGATGTTCACAAGACAGCGTTCAGAACCAGGTACGGGCATTTCGAGTTCATCGTGATGCCATTTGGACTGACGAACGCACCGGCGGCATTCATGGATCTTATGAATAGAGTTTGCAGACCGATGTTGGATAGGTCAGTCATCGTGTTTATAGACGATATACTGATCTACTCCAAGTCGAAGGAGGATCATATGGAGCATCTACGAGAGGTTTTGGAGATTTTGCGTAAGGAGCAGTTATATGCAAAGTTCTCCAAGTGTGATTTCTGGTTACAAGAGGTTCAATTTCTTGGACATCTTGTGAACCGAGAGGGTATCAAGGTAGACCCAACGAAGGTGGAGGCAGTGATGAAGTGGGAAACCCCGAAGACTCCCACTGAGATTAGGAGTTTCCTTGGATTAGCCGGGTACTACCGCTGGTTCATCCAGGATTTCTCCAAGATAGCAGTTCCGTTGACGAAGCTGACGAGGAAGAACGAACGTTTCGTTTGGGGAGAGGAACAGAAAACAGCGTTCGAAACCTTAAGGAGAAAGTTATGCGAGGCTCCGGTGTTGACACTATCGGAGGGAGTTGAAGACATGACAGTCTACTGTGATGCGTCTTATCACGGGCTAGGCTGCGTTCTTATGCAGAGGGGAAGGGTGATTGCCTATGCGTCTCGTCAACTGAAGATGCATGAGGTGAATTACCCGACTCACGATTTGGAGCTTGCGGCAGTGGTGTTCGCTCTCAAGTTATGGCGGCACTACCTGTATGGGGTGAAGTGTACTATCTATACGGACCACAAGAGTCTTCGTTATTTCATGGATCAACAGAATTTGAACATGAGACAGCGGAGGTGGTTGGATGTGGTGAAGGATTATGATTGCGAGATTCTTTATCACCCGGGGAAGGCAAATGTCGTAGCGGATGCCTTGAGTAGAAGAGCGAGTAGTGTTCTACTTCGGGTACCGTTGATGAGACTAACAGTATCAACGTCGCTTCACGACTTGGTAAGAAGGTCTCAAGAGGAAGCGATCAAGGGTGAGAACCAGAAGAAGGAACGGATAAAGGGACAGGTGGATCAGTTAGTGCCCGACAGTCGAGGTCTATTGACTCGGTACGGTCGGGTATGGGTTCCAGTATCGTGTGAGGCAAGGCAGACACTTCTGGACGAGGCGCATAAGTCAAGGTTCTCTATCCATCCCGGTGCTACTAAGATGTATAGAGATCTGAAGACTGACTACTGGTGGCCGGGGATGAAGAGGGACGTGGCTAAGTACGTGGAGAAATGTTTGACTTGTTTAAGGGTCAAAGCAGAGCATCAGAGACCGCACGGGAAGTTACAGCCATTAGAGATACCAGAGTGGAAGTGGGAGCATATAACAATGGATCTGATTACCAAGTTGCCTCGAACACCTAGGAATCATGATGCCATTTGGGTGGTTGTAGATAGGCTGACAAAGAGTGCCCATTTTATCGCGATCCGTGAAAGTTCATCTGCAGAAAAGTTAGCTGACATCTATGTCAGTGAAATTGTAGCAAGGCATGGGGTACCGGTAACAGTGATATCAGACAGGGATGTTCGGTTTACGTCGCGGTTTTGGGGGAAGTTCCATGAAGATTTGGGTACGAGACTTCAGTTCAGTACAGCCTTTCACCCACAGACGGACGGGCAAAGCGAGAGAACAATTCAGACTCTTGAGGATATGTTGAGAGCCTGTGTTTTGGATTTTGGGGGCAGCTGGGATACGTATTTACCGTTGGCTGAGTTCTCATACAACAACAGTTTCCATGCCAGTATTGGCATGCCTCCGTATGAGATGTTGTACGGGAGAAGGTGTAGGACTCCTATCTGTTGGGGAGAGGTAGGCCAGCGGGAGTTAAGCAGCACAAAAGTGGTTCAGAAAACGACGGAAAGTATTGAGATGATTCGGGATAGGCTACGAACCGCACAGAGTCGTCAAAAGAGTTACGCCGACAAGCGAAGGTCGGATTTGGAGTTCAACGTGGGAGATAATGTTTTGTTGAAGGTGTCACCTTGGAAAGGGGTGATCCGATTCCGGAAGAGGGGCAAGCTAGGCCCTAGGTTTATCGGACCTTTCAAGGTGATAGCACGGGTTGGGAAGGTTGCGTACCGACTGGAGCTTCCACCGGAACTCAGTCTGATACACAACACCTTCCACGTGTCTCAGTTGAGGAAGTGTTTAGCTGACGAGTCGGCGCATGTCCATATAGATGACATACAGGTCGACGAACGGTTGAATTATATTGAGAGACCGATAGCAATCTTGGAAGGGAAGACCAAATCTTTGCGAAACAAGGAGATCAGCTTAGTGAAAGTTCAGTGGGAACACCGAAAAGGATCAGAATGGACATGGGAACCGGAAGCTGAGATGAGATCGAATTATCCAGAACTCTTCCAAGTCTGATCGATTTCGAGGACGAAATCCTGGTAAGTGGGGGAGAGTTGTAACACCCCGTTTCCCAATTTACGTGATTTAACTGTCTCTTTTGGGGTTGAGTTAATTTTTGGGTCGTTATGTACGTGTTCAGGATCTAGGGGCCAGTTTATCAATTTTGTAAGATGAGGGTGTGTTTTGGCATGTATGTAAAGGGATGGAAACCCTAAACACCCTCATTTGCACCCATTTGTTTCTTTAGCAAAGAAGAGAGAAAAGAGAAAGGAATTTTCGGAGTTCTTGTGAGCTGCTGTGAAAGATAGACCGATTCTCCTTCGTTAACCGTTGGATCGTCGTGAAATTTGGACAGCGACTTCACGACCCTCTAATATACATTCTGACCGGAGGGATTTGGCATCGGAGTTCCCAGTAGAGAGAACCAAGTGTCCGAAGTTGCTGTATTTTCCAGGCGAAAGATTTGGTGATTTTGGAAGATTCAAGTTGTGAAAGGTTCTAGGAGGATTGTTGTTCGCGGTCTAGAATTGCAAGGTATGTGTATTATGTTTAGAAATCAATAGAAATGGGGTGTATGAAATAGGATGTTTGGCAAGGTTTTATGGTATTTGGACTATCCTAGCTATGTCATTTCGGGATGAGAGTTGGGATAGAATTAGAGTTCCATTTTTGGGCTTGTTATGATATGTGTATGTATGAATGTTATAGGTGGTACGAGGTGATTATTATACACTGTGAAGTACTTGGTAATTGACATCTTGACAGGTGAGTACTCTACCTATATTATGTAAGTTATGTGTATGTAGTTGGATTGCATGTGTGATTATGTGTATGTTTGGCTTTGCCAAAGGAAAGAGTACCTATGGTGGTAGTAATACCCCTAGGGAATATGTTATGTATGAAGAGGCCTGGTACCAGTGTCTAGTTATGACCTTCCTTATTGGCTTTGTGCCTTGAGGAATGGAAGGATGTTACATGTATGTGATTGCTATGTTTATGCAAGTATGTATGCATGATGATATGTGGTATAGGTGCGTGCTCACTAAGCGTAAGCTTACCCCGTTGTTATTCATCTTTTAGTGGCAGGTACATCTTCAAAGAATAAAGGAAAGGCTCCAGCTTGAAGCTTTTGGATTTGCGACAGCTCAGCAACTTATATTTTCTTTTGATGAATGATAGTTTTGGATTCTCTAAGCTTTTCAGTTGAATATTGTTTTTCTCAAACTTATTGGTTTTAAGTTGCAAACTTGTACTCTTTTCTATAAGATTATGGGATTTTATCTAAATGTTTTAATTACAAATCTTCCGCTGTATTTTAAGGTTACTTTCCGTTAAATGAGTGTTTTAAAGATAAGGGATGTTACAGTTGGTATCAGAGCCTTGGTTTAAGGGATTCGGGCATTCACAAGTGGTGAGTGTTTGAACTTAAACCCAAGTGCTCAAGTTTTCAAATAAGTAACCTTTAAAAAAAAGTTGTTTCGTGTAAGAAAATGGTTTATAAGGAAAGGGTGTTTTTAAAAGAAAAAGTTTTCACGGCTGAGCTGCGGTCCAGAGCATCAAGACGGGGGTGAGCACACTATTCCATATTAGGATTTATGATAAAGCATGTTCAGTTTTTGTGAAAGACCAGTTTTATAACTGTATTGGATGAGTAATTATGTTTATGTATGCTAGATATGGTCAATGTGACAAGGTTATGGTTTCAAGTATGTTTTGTTTGATGCATAATGTGAATTAGAATGTGATTATAATGTTTATATGATAAGTGGTAGGTATGGAAAATGTTGTGATATATATGTTAAAGGTACCAACTAAGCTGGGAATTGGAACCTTAGTGACGGTGTTGAGTCTAAACATGGAGGGTGTAATTATAATGGTATAAGGGCCCATACCATTGCAATTACATTGTACATGCTGGGACTTGATATAGTTGCAAAATAATTCTATGAACCAGACAAGGTTGAGGGTTGGGTAGTAACATGCTAGAAAGGGATTTTGCTAAGAGAGTATAAGCAGAGGGTTTCTAAGGAGCATGTTAGAAAGAAAGACAACTAAGCTAGGACCTCTGGACTATGCTAGGAGTTTGCTCAGGGGGGGGGGGGATGTAGATGAATTATTCTAAAGTATCATGTTTATGTATCAGAATGGTGAACACTGGAAGGCAAGGCAAGAGACCGATTATTGAAGAGGATCAGGAAATTCCTGATCTGAGAGGTGTGATCGCTGCTGAGGTCGGGGAGGTTCTTCACGAGTTACTCCCAAGTCTCTTTGAGCAGGTAAAGCAGGAACTGGCTAATGAAATTCGTAGTCAGGTAGAGGCAGCTGTGGCCAGCAGGGCCAGTGGATCAGGGGGCTTGTCAGGCGTACAACCACGGGGGACAAGCTACAGAGATTTCTCGGCCTGTCAGCCGCCACAGTTTGAGGGGCAGAAGGACCCCGTAACCAGCACTCGTTGGATAGCTGAGGTGGAGGGTGCTTTCCGCACCAGTTTTTGTGCCGAGGAAGTCAAGGTTCGCTACGCATCGAACCTTCTGAGGAAGGCAGCGAAAGACTGGTGGAACCTTGTTGTTCGTGCTCGGACGCCAGAACAAGTGGATAGCATGACTTGGGAACAGTTCAAGGAACTGTTCATGGAACAGTATGTGCCCCAAATTGAGGTAGAGAGACTCACAAATGAGTTTTTATCTATGGAGCAAACTACGGAGTCAGTGAACGAGATCACTGACAAATTTTTGGAGCGGTCCCTTTTCTGTCCTGAGTATGTCAGGAATGAAAAGGCCAAAATGTACAGATATGGGAGAGTTTTGAAACAGGAGATTAGAGAATTTGTTGTTATGGCAAGGTGCATTGATTTTCAGCAGATGCACGAGGCGGCTCGGGCTAGAGAGCTCGAATTAGAGAGCCAAAGAAAGACAAGAAGGGCAGAAACGGTTCAGACTCAACCTCAGCAGACTAAGAGGTTCAAAATTGGGAGTCATAAACCGGAGGTAAAGAAAGAGTTCAAGAGAGAGCATCCCCGCTGTGGGAAGTGTGGATGACAGCATCCGGGAGAATGCCGTATGGGCTCCGAAACCTGTTACAAATGCGGGCAACCGGGTCATATCAGTCGAGACTGCAAGGCGACCGCAAAGATATGTTTTAAGTGCTACAAGCCGGGCCACTTTGCTGACGAGTGCCCAATGAATACCGGGTCGGTCCAGAACTCGGGAACCGCACCGGTGAAGATGCTAGAGGGTGGATTGGGAAAGAAGAACGACGCACCCAGGACTCGGGGGCGAGTGTTCCAGATGATCGTAGATGAAGCAAAGGAGGAGCCAGATGTCGTGACAGGTATTTTTCCTGTTAATGCATCACCTGCCCTTGTCTTATTTGACTCGGGAGCTACTAAATCTTTTGTTTCTTTATCGTTTTGTAAAGACTTTGCTATTGTAAAGGACAAGTTAGAGAGTCCGCTAGAAGTAGAAATAGCGGACGAGGAGTTTCGTTTTGTGAGTGATGTGTATAAAGGTAATGTAATAGAGATAGCCGGAGTGAAGTTTAGTATAGATCTTATTCCTATTGCGATGAGGGAAATAAATGTAGTAGTTGGGATAGATTGGCTTAGTCGGAATGGAGCGCGCATTGATTGTGAAAAACAGCAGGTAGTGATTCGAACCCCAAGTGGGGGAGAATTAACTATCTCGAGTGAAGGAAGAAAAGGGGTACCAAAGGTGTGCACTTTGGCCAAAGCTAGAAGATATGTGCACCATGGTGGTAGCAGTTACTTGGCGTATATTGTTGATGAACGGGAGAAGAAAAAGAAGAGAACAGTGGCAGATGTACCAGTGGTCAGCGAGTTTCCGGATGTTTTCCCGGATGACTTGTCTGGCATTCCTCCCGAGAGGCAAGTGGAGTTCCGAATAGACTTGATTCCGGGGGCGGCACCGGTAGCAAAGGCTCCTTACCGTTTGGCACCTCCGGAGATGCATGAACTGTCTAAGCAGCTGGAGGAACTGTTGGATAAGGGTTTCATCCGCCCCAGTAGTTCACCTTGGGGAGCCCCTATCCTTTTCGTGAAAAAGAAGGACGGGTCGATGCGGATGTGCATCGACTATAGAGAGCTTAACAAGCTTACGGTGAAGAACAGATACCCGTTGCCGAGGATCGACGATCTCTTCGATCAACTTCAGGGAGCCGTTTGGTTCTCTAAGATAGATCTTCGCTCAGGGTACCACCAGTTGAAGGTCGGGGAAGAGGATGTTCACAAGACAGCGTTCAGAACCAGGTACGGGCATTTCGAGTTCATCGTGATGCCATTTGGACTGACGAACGCACCGGCGGCATTCATGGATCTTATGAATAGAGTTTGCAGACCGATGTTGGATAGGTCAGTCATCGTGTTTATAGACGATATACTGATCTACTCCAAGTCGAAGGAGGATCATATGGAGCATCTACGAGAGGTTTTGGAGATTTTGCGTAAGGAGCAGTTATATGCAAAGTTCTCCAAGTGTGATTTCTGGTTACAAGAGGTTCAATTTCTTGGACATCTTGTGAACCGAGAGGGTATCAAGGTAGACCCAACGAAGGTGGAGGCAGTGATGAAGTGGGAAACCCCGAAGACTCCCACTGAGATTAGGAGTTTCCTTGGATTAGCCGGGTACTACCGCTGGTTCATCCAGGATTTCTCCAAGATAGCAGTTCCGTTGACGAAGCTGACGAGGAAGAACGAACGTTTCGTTTGGGGAGAGGAACAGAAAACAGCGTTCGAAACCTTAAGGAGAAAGTTATGCGAGGCTCCGGTGTTGACACTACCGGAGGGAGTTGAAGACATGACAGTCTACTGTGATGCGTCTTATCACGGGCTAGGCTGCGTTCTTATGCAGAGGGGAAGGGTGATTGCCTATGCGTCTCGTCAACTGAAGATGCATGAGGTGAATTACCCGACTCACGATTTGGAGCTTGCGGCAGTGGTGTTCGCTCTCAAGTTATGGCGGCACTACCTGTATGGGGTGAAGTGTACTATCTATACGGACCACAAGAGTCTTCGTTATTTCATGGATCAACAGAATTTGAACATGAGACAGCGGAGGTGGTTGGATGTGGTGAAGGATTATGATTGCGAGATTCTTTATCACCCGGGGAAGGCAAATGTCGTAGCGGATGCCTTGAGTAGAAGAGCGAGTAGTGTTCTACTTCGGGTACCGTTGATGAGACTAACAGTATCAACGTCGCTTCACGACTTGGTAAGAAGGTCTCAAGAGGAAGCGATCAAGGGTGAGAACCAGAAGAAAGAACGGATAAAGGGACAGGTGGATCAGTTAGTGCCCGACAGTCGAGGTCTATTGACTCGGTACGGTCGGGTATGGGTTCCAGTATCGTGTGAGGCAAGGCAGACACTTCTGGACGAGGCGCATAAGTCAAGGTTCTCTATCCATCCCGGTGCTACTAAGATGTATAGAGATCTGAAGACTGACTACTGGTGGCCGGGGATGAAGAGGGACGTGGCTAAGTACGTGGAGAAATGTTTGACTTGTTTAAGGGTCAAAGCAGAGCATCGGAGACCGCACGGGAAGTTACAGCCATTAGAGATACCAGAGTGGAAGTGGGAGCATATAACAATGGATCTGATTACCAAGTTGCCTCGAACACCTAGGAATCATGATGCCATTTGGGTGGTTGTAGATAGGCTGACAAAGAGTGCCCATTTTATCGCGATCCGTGAAAGTTCATCTGCAGAAAAGTTAGCTGACATCTATGTCAGTGAAATTGTAGCAAGGCATGGGGTACCGATAACAGTGATATCAGACAGGGATGTTCGGTTTACGTCGCGGTTTTGGGGGAAGTTCCATGAAGATTTGGGTACGAGACTTCAGTTCAGTACAGCCTTTCACCCACAGACGGACGGGCAAAGCGAGAGAACAATTCAGACTCTTGAGGATATGTTGAGAGCCTGTGTTTTGGATTTTGGGGGCAGCTGGGATACGTATTTACCGTTGGCTGAGTTCTCATACAACAACAGTTTCCATGCCAGTATTGGCATGCCTCCGTATGAGATGTTGTACGGGAGAAGGTGTAGGACTCCTATCTGTTGGGGAGAGGTAGGCCAGCGGGAGTTAAGCAGCACAAAAGTGGTTCAGAAAACGACGGAAAGTATTGAGATGATTCGGGATAGGCTACGAACCGCACAGAGTCGTCAAAAGAGTTACGCCGACAAGCGAAGGTCGGATTTGGAGTTCAACGTGGGAGATAATGTTTTGTTGAAGGTGTCACCTTGGAAAGGGGTGATCCGATTCCGGAAGAGGGGCAAGCTAGGCCCTAGGTTTATCGGACCTTTCAAGGTGATAGCACGGGTTGGGAAGGTTGCGTACCGACTGGAGCTTCCACCGGAACTCAGTCTGATACACAACACCTTCCACGTGTCTCAGTTGAGGAAGTGTTTAGCTGACGAGTCGGCGCATGTCCATATAGATGACATACAGGTCGACGAACGGTTGAATTATATTGAGAGACCGATAGCAATCTTGGAAGGGAAGACCAAATCTTTGCGAAACAAGGAGATCAGCTTAGTGAAAGTTCAGTGGGAACACCGAAAAGGATCAGAATGGACATGGGAACCGGAAGCTGAGATGAGATCGAATTATCCAGAACTCTTCCAAGTCTGATCGATTTCGAGGACGAAATCCTGGTAAGTGGGGGAGAGTTGTAACACCCCGTTTCCCAATTTACGTGATTTAACTGTCTCTTTTGGGGTTGAGTTAATTTTTGGGTCGTTATGTACGTGTTCAGGATCTAGGGGCCAGTTTATCAATTTTGTAAGATGAGGGTGTGTTTTGGCATGTATGTAAAGGGATGGAAACCCTAAACACCCTCATTTGCACCCATTTGTTTCTTTAGCAAAGAAGAGAGAAAAGAGAAAGGAATTTTCGGAGTTCTTGTGAGCTGCTGTGAAAGATAGACCGATTCTCCTTCGTTAACCGTTGGATCGTCGTGAAATTTGGACAGCGACTTCACGACCCTCTAATATACATTCTGACCGGAGGGATTTGGCATCGGAGTTCCCAGTAGAGAGAACCAAGTGTCCGAAGTTGCTGTATTTTCCAGGCGAAAGATTTGGTGATTTTGGAAGATTCAAGTTGTGAAAGGTTCTAGGAGGATTGTTGTTCGCGGTCTAGAATTGCAAGGTATGTGTATTATGTTTAGAAATCAATAGAAATGGGGTGTATGAAATAGGATGTTTGGCAAGGTTTTATGGTATTTGGACTATCCTAGCTATGTCATTTCGGGATGAGAGTTGGGATAGAATTAGAGTTCCATTTTTGGGCTTGTTATGATATGTGTATGTATGAATGTTATAGGTGGTACGAGGTGATTATTATACACTGTGAAGTACTTGGTAATTGACATCTTGACAGGTGAGTACTCTACCTATATTATGTAAGTTATGTGTATGTAGTTGGATTGCATGTGTGATTATGTGTATGTTTGGCTTTGCCAAAGGAAAGAGTACCTATGGTGGTAGTAATACCCCTAGGGAATATGTTATGTATGAAGAGGCCTGGTACCAGTGTCTAGTTATGACCTTCCTTATTGGCTTTGTGCCTTGAGGAATGGAAGGATGTTACATGTATGTGATTGCTATGTTTATGCAAGTATGTATGCATGATGATATGTGGTATAGGTGCGTGCTCACTAAGCGTAAGCTTACCCCGTTGTTATTCATCTTTTAGTGGCAGGTACATCTTCAAAGAATAAAGGAAAGGCTCCAGCTTGAAGCTTTTGGATTTGCGACAGCTCAGCAACTTATATTTTCTTTTGATGAATGATAGTTTTGGATTCTCTAAGCTTTTCAGTTGAATATTGTTTTTCTCAAACTTATTGGTTTTAAGTTGCAAACTTGTACTCTTTTCTATAAGATTATGGGATTTTATCTAAATGTTTTAATTACAAATCTTCCGCTGTATTTTAAGGTTACTTTCCGTTAAATGAGTGTTTTAAAGATAAGGGATGTTACAGTTGGTATCAGAGCCTTGGTTTAAGGGATTCGGGCATTCACAAGTGGTGAGTGTTTGAACTTAAACCCAAGTGCTCAAGTTTTCAAATAAGTAACCTTTAAAAAAAAGTTGTTTCGTGTAAGAAAATGGTTTATAAGGAAAGGGTGTTTTTAAAAGAAAAAGTTTTCACGGCTGAGCTGCGGTCCAGAGCATCAAGACGGGGGTGAGCACACTATTCCATATTAGGATTTATGATAAAGCATGTTCAGTTTTTGTGAAAGACCAGTTTTATAACTGTATTGGATGAGTAATTATGTTTATGTATGCTAGATATGGTCAATGTGACAAGGTTATGGTTTCAAGTATGTTTTGTTTGATGCATAATGTGAATTAGAATGTGATTATAATGTTTATATGATAAGTGGTAGGTATGGAAAATGTTGTGATATATATGTTAAAGGTACCAACTAAGCTGGGAATTGGAACCTTAGTGACGGTGTTGAGTCTAAACATGGAGGGTGTAATTATAATGGTATAAGGGCCCATACCATTGCAATTACATTGTACATGCTGGGACTTGATATAGTTGCAAAATAATTCTATGAACCAGACAAGGTTGAGGGTTGGGTAGTAACATGCTAGAAAGGGATTTTGCTAAGAGAGTATAAGCAGAGGGTTTCTAAGGAGCATGTTAGAAAGAAAGACAACTAAGCTAGGACCTCTGGACTATGCTAGGAGTTTGCTCAGGGGGGGGGGGATGTAGATGAATTATTCTAAAGTATCATGTTTATGTATCAGAATGGTGAACACTGGAAGGCAAGGCAAGAGACCGATTATTGAAGAGGATCAGGAAATTCCTGATCTGAGAGGTGTGATCGCTGCTGAGGTCGGGGAGGTTCTTCACGAGTTACTCCCAAGTCTCTTTGAGCAGGTAAAGCAGGAACTGGCTAATGAAATTCGTAGTCAGGTAGAGGCAGCTGTGGCCAGCAGGGCCAGTGGATCAGGGGGCTTGTCAGGCGTACAACCACGGGGGACAAGCTACAGAGATTTCTCGGCCTGTCAGCCGCCACAGTTTGAGGGGCAGAAGGACCCCGTAACCAGCACTCGTTGGATAGCTGAGGTGGAGGGTGCTTTCCGCACCAGTTTTTGTGCCGAGGAAGTCAAGGTTCGCTACGCATCGAACCTTCTGAGGAAGGCAGCGAAAGACTGGTGGAACCTTGTTGTTCGTGCTCGGACGCCAGAACAAGTGGATAGCATGACTTGGGAACAGTTCAAGGAACTGTTCATGGAACAGTATGTGCCCCAAATTGAGGTAGAGAGACTCACAAATGAGTTTTTATCTATGGAGCAAACTACGGAGTCAGTGAACGAGATCACTGACAAATTTTTGGAGCGGTCCCTTTTCTGTCCTGAGTATGTCAGGAATGAAAAGGCCAAAATGTACAGATATGGGAGAGTTTTGAAACAGGAGATTAGAGAATTTGTTGTTATGGCAAGGTGCACTGATTTTCAGCAGATGCACGAGGCGGCTCGGGCTAGAGAGCTCGAATTAGAGAGCCAAAGAAAGACAAGAAGGGCAGAAACGGTTCAGACTCAACCTCAGCAGACTAAGAGGTTCAAAATTGGGAGTCATAAACCGGAGGTAAAGAAAGAGTTCAAGAGAGAGCATCCCCGCTGTGGGAAGTGTGGATGACAGCATCCGGGAGAATGCCGTATGGGCTCCGAAACCTGTTACAAATGCGGGCAACCGGGTCATATCAGTCGAGACTGCAAGGCGACCGCAAAGATATGTTTTAAGTGCTACAAGCCGGGCCACTTTGCTGACGAGTGCCCAATGAATACCGGGTCGGTCCAGAACTCGGGAACCGCACCGGTGAAGATGCTAGAGGGTGGATTGGGAAAGAAGAACGACGCACCCAGGACTCGGGGGCGAGTGTTCCAGATGATCGTAGATGAAGCAAAGGAGGAGCCAGATGTCGTGACAGGTATTTTTCCTGTTAATGCATCACCTGCCCTTGTCTTATTTGACTCGGGAGCTACTAAATCTTTTGTTTCTTTATCGTTTTGTAAAGACTTTGCTATTGTAAAGGACAAGTTAGAGAGTCCGCTAGAAGTAGAAATAGCGGACGAGGAGTTTCGTTTTGTGAGTGATGTGTATAAAGGTAATGTAATAGAGATAGCCGGAGTGAAGTTTAGTATAGATCTTATTCCTATTGCGATGAGGGAAATAAATGTAGTAGTTGGGATAGATTGGCTTAGTCGGAATGGAGCGCGCATTGATTGTGAAAAACAGCAGGTAGTGATTCGAACCCCAAGTGGGGGAGAATTAACTATCTCGAGTGAAGGAAGAAAAGGGGTACCAAAGGTGTGCACTTTGGCCAAAGCTAGAAGATATGTGCACCATGGTGGTAGCAGTTACTTGGCGTATATTGTTGATGAACGGGAGAAGAAAAAGAAGAGAACAGTGGCAGATGTACCAGTGGTCAGCGAGTTTCCGGATGTTTTCCCGGATGACTTGTCTGGCATTCCTCCCGAGAGGCAAGTGGAGTTCCGAATAGACTTGATTCCGGGGGCGGCACCGGTAGCAAAGGCTCCTTACCGTTTGGCACCTCCGGAGATGCATGAACTGTCTAAGCAGCTGGAGGAACTGTTGGATAAGGGTTTCATCCGCCCCAGTAGTTCACCTTGGGGAGCCCCTATCCTTTTCGTGAAAAAGAAGGACGGGTCGATGCGGATGTGCATCGACTATAGAGAGCTTAACAAGCTTACGGTGAAGAACAGATACCCGTTGCCGAGGATCGACGATCTCTTCGATCAACTTCAGGGAGCCGTTTGGTTCTCTAAGATAGATCTTCGCTCAGGGTACCACCAGTTGAAGGTCGGGGAAGAGGATGTTCACAAGACAGCGTTCAGAACCAGGTACGGGCATTTCGAGTTCATCGTGATGCCATTTGGACTGACGAACGCACCGGCGGCATTCATGGATCTTATGAATAGAGTTTGCAGACCGATGTTGGATAGGTCAGTCATCGTGTTTATAGACGATATACTGATCTACTCCAAGTCGAAGGAGGATCATATGGAGCATCTACGAGAGGTTTTGGAGATTTTGCGTAAGGAGCAGTTATATGCAAAGTTCTCCAAGTGTGATTTCTGGTTACAAGAGGTTCAATTTCTTGGACATCTTGTGAACCGAGAGGGTATCAAGGTAGACCCAACGAAGGTGGAGGCAGTGATGAAGTGGGAAACCCCGAAGACTCCCACTGAGATTAGGAGTTTCCTTGGATTAGCCGGGTACTACCGCTGGTTCATCCAGGATTTCTCCAAGATAGCAGTTCCGTTGACGAAGCTGACGAGGAAGAACGAACGTTTCGTTTGGGGAGAGGAACAGAAAACAGCGTTCGAAACCTTAAGGAGAAAGTTATGCGAGGCTCCGGTGTTGACACTACCGGAGGGAGTTGAAGACATGACAGTCTACTGTGATGCGTCTTATCACGGGCTAGGCTGCGTTCTTATGCAGAGGGGAAGGGTGATTGCCTATGCGTCTCGTCAACTGAAGATGCATGAGGTGAATTACCCGACTCACGATTTGGAGCTTGCGGCAGTGGTGTTCGCTCTCAAGTTATGGCGGCACTACCTGTATGGGGTGAAGTGTACTATCTATACGGACCACAAGAGTCTTCGTTATTTCATGGATCAACAGAATTTGAACATGAGACAGCGGAGGTGGTTGGATGTGGTGAAGGATTATGATTGCGAGATTCTTTATCACCCGGGGAAGGCAAATGTCGTAGCGGATGCCTTGAGTAGAAGAGCGAGTAGTGTTCTACTTCGGGTACCGTTGATGAGACTAACAGTATCAACGTCGCTTCACGACTTGGTAAGAAGGTCTCAAGAGGAAGCGATCAAGGGTGAGAACCAGAAGAAGGAACGGATAAAGGGACAGGTGGATCAGTTAGTGCCCGACAGTCGAGGTCTATTGACTCGGTACGGTCGGGTATGGGTTCCAGTATCGTGTGAGGCAAGGCAGACACTTCTGGACGAGGCGCATAAGTCAAGGTTCTCTATCCATCCCGGTGCTACTAAGATGTATAGAGATCTGAAGACTGACTACTGGTGGCCGGGGATGAAGAGGGACGTGGCTAAGTACGTGGAGAAATGTTTGACTTGTTTAAGGGTCAAAGCAGAGCATCGGAGACCGCACGGGAAGTTACAGCCATTAGAGATACCAGAGTGGAAGTGGGAGCATATAACAATGGATCTGATTACCAAGTTGCCTCGAACACCTAGGAATCATGATGCCATTTGGGTGGTTGTAGATAGGCTGACAAAGAGTGCCCATTTTATCGCGATCCGTGAAAGTTCATCTGCAGAAAAGTTAGCTGACATCTATGTCAGTGAAATTGTAGCAAGGCATGGGGTACCGGTAACAGTGATATCAGACAGGGATGTTCGGTTTACGTCGCGGTTTTGGGGGAAGTTCCATGAAGATTTGGGTACGAGACTTCAGTTCAGTACAGCCTTTCACCCACAGACGGACGGGCAAAGCGAGAGAACAATTCAGACTCTTGAGGATATGTTGAGAGCCTGTGTTTTGGATTTTGGGGGCAGCTGGGATACGTATTTACCGTTGGCTGAGTTCTCATACAACAACAGTTTCCATGCCAGTATTGGCATGCCTCCGTATGAGATGTTGTACGGGAGAAGGTGTAGGACTCCTATCTGTTGGGGAGAGGTAGGCCAGCGGGAGTTAAGCAGCACAAAAGTGGTTCAGAAAACGACGGAAAGTATTGAGATGATTCGGGATAGGCTACGAACCGCACAGAGTCGTCAAAAGAGTTACGCCGACAAGCGAAGGTCGGATTTGGAGTTCAACGTGGGAGATAATGTTTTGTTGAAGGTGTCACCTTGGAAAGGGGTGATCCGATTCCGGAAGAGGGGCAAGCTAGGCCCTAGGTTTATCGGACCTTTCAAGGTGATAGCACGGGTTGGGAAGGTTGCGTACCGACTGGAGCTTCCGCCGGAACTCAGTCTGATACACAACACCTTCCACGTGTCTCAGTTGAGGAAGTGTTTAGCTGACGAGTCGGCGCATGTCCATATAGATGACATACAGGTTGACGAACGGTTGAATTATATTGAGAGACCGATAGCAATCTTGGAAGGGAAGACCAAATCTTTGCGAAACAAGGAGATCAGCTTAGTGAAAGTTCAGTGGGAACACCGAAAAGGATCAGAATGGACATGGGAACCGGAAGCTGAGATGAGATCGAATTATCCGGAACTCTTCCAAGTCTGATCGATTTCGAGGACGAAATCCTGGTAAGTGGGGGAGAGTTGTAACACCCCGTTTCCCAATTTACGTGATTAAACTGTCTCTTTTGGGGTTGAGTTAATTTTTGGGTCGTTATGTACGTGTTCAGGATCTACGGGCCAGTTTATCAATTTTGTAAGATGAGGGTGTGTTTTGGCATGTATGTAAAGGGATGGAAACCCTAAACACCCTCATTTGCACCCATTTGTTTCTTTAGCAAAGGAGAGAGAAAAGAGAAAGGAATTTTCGGAGTTCTTGTGAGCTGCTGTGAAAGATCGACCGATTCTCCTTCGTTAACCGTTGGATCGTCGTGAAATTTGGACAGCGACTTCACGACCCTCTAATATACATTCTGACCGGAGGGATTTGGCATCGGAGTTCCCAGTAGAGAGAACCAAGTGTCCGAAGTTGCTGTATTTTCCAGGCGGAGTTCTTGTGAGCTGCTGTGAAAGATCGACCGATTCTACTTCGTTAACCGTTGGATCGTCGTGAAATTTGGACAGCGACTTCACGACCCTCTAATATACATTCTGACCGGAGGGATTTGGCATCGGAGTTCCCAGTAGAGAGAACCAAGTGTCCGAAGTTGCTGTATTTTCCAGGCGAAAGATTTGGTGATTTTGGAAGATTCAAGTTGTGAAAGGTTCTAGGAGGATTGTTGTTCGCGGTCTAGAATTGCAAGGTATGTGTATTATGTTTAGAAATCAATAGAAATGGGGTGTATGAAATAGGATGTTTGGCAAGGTTTTATGGTATTTGGACTATCCTAGCTATGTCATTTCGGGATGAGAGTTGGGATAGAATTAGAGTTCCATTTTTGGGCTTGTTATGATATGTGTATGTATGAATGTTATAGGTGGTACGAGGTGATTATTATACACTGTGAAGTACTTGGTAATTGACATCTTGACAGGTGAGTACTCTACCTATATTATGTAAGTTATGTGTATGTAGTTGGATTGCATGTGTGATTATGTGTATGTTTGGCTTTGCCAAAGGAAAGAGTACCTATGGTGGTAGTAATACCCCTAGGGAATATGTTATGTATGAAGAGGCCTGGTACCAGTGTCTAGTTATGACCTTCCTTATTGGCTTTGTGCCTTGAGGAATGGAAGGATGTTACATGTATGTGATTGCTATGTTTATGCAAGTATGTATGCATGATGATATGTGGTATAGGTGCGTGCTCACTAAGCGTAAGCTTACCCCGTTGTTATTCATCTTTTAGTGGCAGGTACATCTTCAAAGAATAAAGGAAAGGCTCCAGCTTGAAGCTTTTGGATTTGCGACAGCTCAGCAACTTATATTTTCTTTTGATGAATGATAGTTTTGGATTCTCTAAGCTTTTCAGTTGAATATTGTTTTTCTCAAACTTATTGGTTTTAAGTTGCAAACTTGTACTCTTTTCTATAAGATTATGGGATTTTATCTAAATGTTTTAATTACAAATCTTCCGCTGTATTTTAAGGTTACTTTCCGTTAAATGAGTGTTTTAAAGATAAGGGATGTTACACTAAACCTTTTCAGGTAAGCAGGTAGTTGGAGGCTCTGGCAAGTGAGCTGAGCGTGCTAGTTAATAAGTGCAGTTAGAGGCAGTGCCACTATCGATTCAGTATTTAGTTTATTCTCAGTTGTGTATAGGTTGTTTCCGCCAACCTAATTTTGAGACTTATGTAAGAAATTTTGGAACCCGATTTTGGGATGTTTCGTTTTATATGAATTGCATGCTTTATTTTAGATTGGGTTGTTACAATTGGTATCAGAGCCATAGTTTAAGGGATTTAGGTGACTGGACGGGCCTAAACTTAAACTTTGGGAGTAGAAATCACAACTGAGAATCAGGAAATGCGTTAGGAGGACACTATTATAGAAATAGGACTAATAGGGTACCGAGGACGGTCATGTAAGGTAAGTTTGGGATTACACCTGGCCAGTGTAATTGCGAACTTACAGGTACATGTATGTGCTTAATCTGCCTTATTATTCCGAAGTTGTAGTCTTATGCTAGCTTATATGTCGTATTCCAGTAATCTAGAATGTCAGCAAGATCCCTGAGGGGTAGACTGAGACCCCTTGTTGGGGAAGTATCATGAGAGATCATTTATGATGTGATGTATGTATACATCGTAGAGAAGAAATGTTGTATAGAATGTTATGAGTCGTCTAGAGGTAGATCTTCGTGGATTCGAAGAGGATGAATGATTGCTTTTGAGTAAGACTCCTGGTTCTGGAGAGTTCCAGTTCTAGAGGTCGTAGGATAGATCAGTTGTGTTGGTAAGGGGGAAAAGTGTCGAGATTTTGAAAGCTTCAATTCAAGAACGAGTGGACGATTAGAGCCCCGACTCTTTAGATGAGTTTTTCAGTGACAGGATCAATAATGGAAAGATACCCGTGGTGGATTGAATTGTGTTGAGGTAAAATGTGAGATGATTTGGTCAAGGCGAAAATAGTATGAAATGGTTGAGTAAGTGGACCATTGAATGTATGTATAGCAAGTTGTTGCAAGGCCGAGAGGGCGACCACTGGTCGAAAGTAGAGTGTCAATGATAAGTTGCGTGAGTAAAGCGATTGACCTTGTTTGAGTGAGTAGCCTTCAATTGCAAGTAGAGTCTCATGCATTGAGTTCGTATATGTGTACATGAGATTTTTCATAAGTAAAGTAAATGTGTAAATATCAAATTTGATCGGATATGAGTCGGCGTGTGCAAGCGTATGTTTAAAGAAAAATGCAAATCCATTTACATTGCACAATGAAGTCTTGAGGTTTACGATTTGCAAAATATTCCACTCTTTTCATGATAAATTAAATTGTTGCAAAAAAGTCAAGAAAACGTTAGAATGCCAAACTTTTATAACCAAAATGAGTATTGACATGTTGAAGTTATATAAATGAGTGTGAGAACCGACTGGTTTACTTCGTGTCGGTAATTCCTTTCAGAATTTTGTCGTATGAAAAGATTTTCATCCAATATATATTTCTGTCGTAACAACATATTTTTGGTTGAGTAAGGTTAAATTTTACGGAAAGTTGCATGCAAACGATTCTCGAGATCGTTGTGCAGGGCATTGGAGTTATGAAAATGTTGGGGTCGTGTGTACCCAAGTTGTTTCCAAGTATTGTTTCTTTAAAATGATAAAAAGTGTGAAATGATTTATTTATCGCGTTGTCATGCATGAAGGCTATGAACTCACTAGGTCGTAGAGTACTACATTTTAAGCTAAGGAAAACTCCTGGAGTGGAGAGGTGTTGGACAAATCAGGGGAGAATGTTTGTAGTTTTGGTATTTGTGTTCAAGAGGAGAGGTGAGCAGTGGAAGAGTCGGAAGTGGACTTTAGTGTCGGTTGTATGAGGGATGGATCCGATGAACAACAAGGACGTTCCAAGATCTATACCGATGAGCAACAGAGACGTTCCACAGATGGCTCAGTCCGAGTCTTTAATCTTCGCCATAAAGAGCATTCCACCATTATCTACGAGAGCTCGAGCCTGACACCCCGCTAGTCCTTCTAGGCTGGAACACGCAAAAGAAAAGCAGAGGAAACCCATAGGGGGTTTAAGAGTCATCGGAAAACGCAGAGGGAGTTCGGGAGTCGCCGGAAAATGCAGAGGGGGTTTGGGAGTCTTCAAAAAATGAAGAGGAAGCAGATGACGGCGGCAACTTTGTCTAGATAAAGATGAGAGCTTTTAGAAATTAGGTTTTTGATAGAAAGTGAGAGAGGATACGTATGAGAGATTTTAGGAGATATTTTAGGATTGATTAACATAATTAAATGGAAAAACCAAATTTACTAACATACCCTTTTATATTTATTTAAAGTTTATATTAATTATGTTAAATGCGTGGCTCACATTGGATCTCACGGTTATCACAAACTAACTAGTTCTCATTTGATTAAGCTCATATATATATATATATATATATATATAGAGAGAGAGGGCAAATCAAATGCACACCAAGTAGATGTTGCACCCCTTTACAAACCCATCTCAACCACTCATTTATCCACGTCATTATCTAGTGATTAAAATTAATTATTTTATTAAAGGGTTAATTTAGTAAATTGATAATTCCAGATTTTGTGGTTAATTATAGATAATATTGACTAATCAAATCACCTCCTAAATTGTAGCATAATATCCATGACTGCATCGTTTATCGTGTATATCTTCTTCTTACTGATTTCTTGCGCATCCTTCTTCTCCTTCTTCTTCTTCATGTTTTCCTGCACATCATTCTTCAAATTTTCTATTATCATTAGATTTATCAAAGAATTTGTAATTCCTATTATTCCTTCTTCTTCATCGTCCAACATACTCCAGAATTAGTTTGGTTTCCAACATTGGTATCTATTATACCATTGTGCAGTCCAGATTTGTTCAAGGTTTCCAACCGAAAACGACGTTGATATTTATGAAGGTTTACATGGATGGCGATATCTTTAATAAAAAAACAAACCGAAAACGATGCAGCGGTGGATGTTCAAGAAGACCGCAGTCTTAACGACATTCAAGCGAAGAATGTTCAAGTGTCGAAGATGCAAAAGGAAATCCGTTTTAACGAGATTCAAGTGAGCGGCATGTTACAGCACAGTGAGATTATAATGCCGAGTTATATTTGTGTATCCGTATCTGCATATGTTCAAGAGGAAACCCATACGTATCTGCATATGTGCAAGAGGAAACCTACACATATCTGCATATGTGCAAGAGGAAACCCACATTTATCTGCATATATGCAAGAGGAAACCCACACTTATCTGCATATGTGCAATATCATATTAATGGTGACTCATATATGTAATTATGACTTCAGTTTTTGTGAAGGTTTCAACGTGACTTCAACACTTCTTCTATATGCAACATCACATTAACAATGAATCATATATGCAATGTCAGTGATATATCAGTCAAATTGATTTTAATACACTACTTCATATATGCAATATCATTTTTTTCTTGAATCATCTACACAATTTCATTAGAATAAATTTAATATTAAAATGGATTTATATGTGCAATATCATATTAATGGTGACACATATATATGCAATTATGACATTCCTATTATTACGAAAATTTGCGAGATATGTGGGGAAGGAATCTTCCTTCCTTAATTTAATTAATGTGCAACATTCCCATCATACCCTTTCGTGTCTTTCTGAATTTCATATTTGGTAACCAAGTTTTAGTATTTTACAATTTCTACCCAATTGAATCTAGACCAATGGATTAGAAAATCAAGGGATATGATTGGTTTGTAAGGTGTGTAACAAATGCAAGGTTTGCATTTTACGGAGCCTCTATATATATATATATATATATATATATATATATATATATATCAAATGATGATATATTAATAAATTTTTAGTTTTTGTCTCACTATTATCCCTTGTTGGTCTGCCTATTTAGGTGGAACAAGAAAAAACCATTTTTGTTCCACGTTGTCTCAGTCCATGTCCTTGTCCTATCCCACGCCAAACGTGGGACAATGGGTTTTGTCCTGTCCCATGCCACACCAAATGTGGAACAATGAGTTTTGTCCTGTCGTGGCCCATGTGCCAAACGTAGCCTTAAGGATAAACAAAATATCGGTGGGTATAGATAGTCGGTTATTCTGGAATAAAATGAGAAAATATTTTCTATGAACAAGTTTACGATACACAATTTCAATCAATGGTTAACATTCATTGCTAGTTTTATTCTTATTTGTTCCACTTGATTTCCATATGTTTAGTTTACCCCAAAAAAAACCCCAACTTACTAAAGTGTACAAGTCAAATAATCTTTGAAGGCCAATTCTTATGAATTCAACTCTATTTATTACTATTGCAAGTTAGGTTGTAATACAATTGTTTGTCGAGCTCATCACATACAGTCATGAAACGTATCATCTACAAACATTTTATATTACATTGTTATACATATAAACTATGCTTTTAATGCTTAACATATTGTGCATAGTCATATCAAAATGCATTTGGGGATGCTAAGCATTTATAAACACTAACCACTTTACATACATCTTTCAAATACTTAAATTGTACATAGATGTGTATCACATTTTATAAAAGCATGAAACTCGCTTTGTTCGAGTACGAAGAATACATGATATATATATATATATATATATATATATATATATGATAATCTTGTCACCGAATCGAACTCAAAGATGCAATTGGTTTGTCGTTTTGGCCACAAATTTGTGAACACTAAGTTCTTCTTCTTCTCGTACTCTATTTCTATGCATCTACGTGTGTGAGTTATTTGCATACTCATGTGAAAAAGGAGAATAAGAAGCAACTTAAAAGAGAAAGAAGTAGAAACAGTTGAGATGGTTTATTACAAAACTTATTTACAGGATTTATCTGTTGATGTATCGTTGATATCTACACATTTTATCTCTATTATGACATGTGATAATATGATCCATACCAAGTATAATATATTTTTCCAGACCTTGAAACCATACTTGCTTGGCGTCATTAGAAAGTACATTTTTAGTACATCGCTATCCTAAAACATAGCTATCATCCGACTTCTACATCATTAATTAATGATGGCCTGACTTTTTTGATTGAATCAAATACATAAAATGTCGTCGCATTTTAAATCCGAATACAAATTCATCGAGGGTACCCAATTTATGAAATCACATACATATTGTGCATAAAATTCGTACTTACAAGTCGACGCTTTTTTGACTGAAAATAAGTGTTTTTGTGCTCAGGTTCGTGTGTAATACAATTTCATATACACACAAAATTGCATTATTATGTTGAGATCTAATTAACCGCTCGGGATCAAGAAACCTTTTATGTCCCCATGTCTCATAAAAAAATTGATTTTGATCAATTAATACAAAATAAAATGGAACCAAGGAGTTAATTTGTTAAACTAACTTCTAACTTCATATTTTTTTAGAATTAGCTTTTAGTACTTTTTATTTATAGGACTTGGTGATCAAAATTCATGTCCTTCAAAATAAAAATAACAGGAAAAACAAAATTATTTGTTTTTTAATTTCCCAAAGTTACAAGTTTTGCAAATAGAGGTGGAGGCAAAAAAATTTAAAAAAATCGACTCAAATGATCATTTTACACCTTTAAATTGATCTTTTAAGAGCATCTTCAACAGATTTTCTATAATTTTTCTAGAATAGAGACTTAAAAGTCAAAATCTCTAAAATAAAATACATTTAGCTCCAACAGATTCTCTATTTTAGAGATTTCAACATCCATTATATTATTAAAATATTATTCAAATTTATCCTCCCAATGCATTTTTCAAAAAAGAATTTATATAAAATAATAATAACTCAATCCTATTTGTGAGAATGAATAAAAAATTAATTTCTCTTCTTCTAGCAACTTTTAGAGAATACTCTAAACTTGAAGCTTTCTCTATTTTAATGAACAATATAGAGAAACTGTTGGAGCAATATAGAGAACAAAAATGTAATTTTCTCTATTTTAGAGAAGTTGTTGGAGTCGGAGATGCTCTAACCTAACCATTCTTCTTCCATTTTTATTAAAATGTTACTAATTTCGTTATTTTCAGTCCTAGATCTACAAATTGTGGACCTTGATCAACGTTTTGTTTTTTATTTTAAAAAATTTGAACAAATTCATCTTTTTATACCTTTTTGTCAAAATGTAAATTACTAATCAAGATTTTATGGATACAATAACATTTCAAATAAAATGAAAGAGAAATTGGTAGAAAACCAAGTTTTTGGGTGTAAAATAGTTATTTGAGTGAACCCTTTTATTATCGAAACGGCCCATCCGGTCTGGCCCAATCTTCTTAGACACATGTGATGTGGCGACCCATGGTATAAAAAGTCCCGAATCACACCACGCCTTCTAAACCCTAGGTTTGCCCCAGCCCCCGCTCTTGCCCATTTCCGTCGCGAAGGTATGTTTTCATCCTCCAAATTTCTTTTTTAATCTCTACGAATGAGACTGTATATGATCGTTAGTTTAGATTCGTTGTCAATCTATCGTCTTTGATTTTATTTTATTTTATAAATTTGATATAGCTTAAATTGGCTTTTTCTATGTGATTTCAGTTTATCAGTCCTCGGAGCTTGGTTTAGCAATGGCGCCTGCTAAAGGTATGTATTTCCGTGTTTGTACTATGTTATTCTGTACATTTGTGGTTTCTGATTTTATGAGTATCTGCACTATGCCCTATGTGCGCATGTTCTATTATTTTCGATTTTTCGCAGTTAGTTTACGAGTTCTAGTCGAGTTTATAGGCTCACGTAAACTGCAAGTGTTGGCGTGTTGCATTGTTTTCTAAACGTGTTTGGCTTTGTTAATCAGTTGTTGTTTAAAATCTGTCAACCTAAGGATACCATAGGCCACTTGGTGACTGTTAATCACTTATTGATAATAATAAAATCCGGTACTCTGTGTAGACTGAAAGCAATATAATTAAGAAATTTGAACTATCACAATGGGTTTAGGAGTGTACTATGTGCTGTTCTTCATTGCTTTTACTAGTTTAGGTGTGTATCTCTTTCTTGTTGATTAGCATTAGGCCAGGAAATCACATTGCTTGTTGTCCCATTCCTGGATCAACTTGTGATCATCAATTGGAATCTTTCTTGGAGTTAATTGCATCAATCCTTTCCAAGTCAAAAATAATGAAAGTAGTTACTTAAAAAGAGTTTATCATAACAATATGGTATCAAATTTTAACTTCTATATGTTTAAATTTAATAAAAAAATAATCACAACTTTTGTATAAATTGAAGCCTTTAGTATATCTGCTTAATGGGTTTTGAACCACTTAGTTTTGTTTTAAGAGCACTGAATATTAGATTGGAACTTTGTAAAATGGGGATGTCTCACAATGGAAAATTGGAATTAGTTTCAGAGTGTTGTTTTCTGCCTATTGTATGACTTGGTGGAGCTGCAATAACCAGGGGTGTTTTGAAGGTAGGAGTTAGATTGGTAATCATAGTTCGTAACCATATGTTTTTTGTGCCTTTTGTGAACTTAGCAATGAGAAGCGGCAAACTGTATCATCGTATCTAAAAGGAGTTGTCCTTTTTATAATTTGTGAATTCCATGCACACATCTCCATATGTTATGGTCTAACTTTTTTGTGCTCAATGTTTTTTATTTAGCACGACACAGATTGCTTTAATTAGCAGAATTGTAAAATTATAATAAAAATCATAGGATTTGTTTTCAACTCATTCTGCTAACACAACAATCTATGTGTTTTTCTTGCTCCAGCTGACAAACCAAAAAAAGGCGATGCAAAAGCTCAGGCGTTGAAGACAGCCAAGGCTGTGAAGACAGGTTCAACCTTTAAAAAGAAAGCTAAGAAGATCCGAACCAAAGTTACTTTCCATCGTCCAAGAACATTGAAGACAGATAGGAACCCCAAGTATCCCCGTATCAGTGCCCCGCCAAGAAACAAGTTGGACCATTATCAGATTCTCAAATACCCATTGACTACAGAGTCTGCTATGAAGAAAATCGAGGACAACAACACTCTAGTTTTCATTGTTGACATCCGTGCTGACAAGAAGAAGATCAAAGCTGCCGTGAAGAAGATGTATGACATTCAGACCAAGAAAGTGAATACATTGATAAGGTAACTTCCTGATCTATATTATAAATTTGCAATCATTACTAAAATTGTTCAGTCATTCATATAAATATCTCTGATTAGAAATGAAATGGCCAAAATGCAAAGAAGTTTGCTCTTTGTTTTTATTGTGTGATGATGAATTTTTCCCCAACACCATGTATGCTGAAAACCTGTTTGCTAGGTAAAATGAGTACAAAGTTGGAAGGATTAAATGCTTGTTACACTAATCGAGGAAAAAATTTCACTGTTGCACTAAATAGGAACCAAAGCAATCTTGGTTATATTTTGATGTATTTTACCTAAATGAAATTAATTGAGTTCTGATGGCCAGCTATGTTACATTGTTAATTTGTAGTTATGTCTAGAATAAAAGGGTAGTTAACAGTGTGTTTTGGCACAAAAAATGTCTTCTGGCATTAAAAGAAGAAATATAGTTAATTTCTAGGGTAAAAATCTGAAGTTAATTTGTATGTAGTGAGATTGCGCTCCATTGATGTTGATGAAATTTGGTTCATTTCATGTACTGATGCAGACCTGATGGAACGAAGAAAGCCTATGTTCGATTAACTCCTGACTATGATGCCTTGGATGTTGCTAACAAGATCGGAATCATTTAAGGTAGTTGGAATGTGGCTTTTGTTGAAAGTGGAACAATTTTGTTAGTTGTCATGTCTTGAATAGAATTCTAATTTCAAAACCTTTCGAGGATTCTTCACATTTGCCAATGAAGCAAGCGTTCGTTACCTGGCTATGTTCTTTTTTAATTTAATGCATGCTCATATGATTAAATGATGGCATAGTTTGGCCATTTCATTTGTTTAATAATGGTGTGTGCATGATACCTATTTGGAATAGCCCTCGTTGTTCCCATTTGCTTAAACCTTCTGTTTCTGGTCCCAAGTAGAGATGGCCAAATGGGCGTGGCTCGGTCTGGTCCCGGTCAAAGCCTGGGATTGGGACTGGTTATGGTCCTTGACTGATTACGATTTTCATCTGAGAACAGTCAGATTTTTTTATTTTAAATAAAACTTAAAACGTATTTTTAGTATGTTTGATTGACCTAATTATAATAAAAATGTATTTGTTGGTGTATCTGATTATTCAAAACATACTTTTTATCCGTAAAAAATCAATTCTAAATAAAATTAAAGTGGGACCAGTTTGGGTTTGGCCTTGGATTGTGATCAGTTCTCATAATCAGGCCTTGTAAAACTTAGTTGCGGCTTTGTGTTTGGGTTGAAACTGGAACCGGGATCGGTTGTGAGGTTACTATTTGATATCGGGACCGATTTTTGACCATCTTTAGTCCTAACGGATGTGACCGATTTAAGTGCCCTCATATGCTAGTCAAAATTTTTGTCTCTTTACATTTTATTTTAAAAAAAATATTATTGTACTGTGCTTAATACATGTGTATAAACATTTAAAACAAGTAAAAAATATTCAAGAAACCTAACAAACTTTTAACTTTTGAATGATTAGTTCTTAGGCTATGTTTGGCAAACTAGCTAGCTAATGAAGAAGTCATGTTTGACAAAACTAACTTATAAACATGTAAAATGATTAAAAATGACATCGTTAAAAAATTATCAATTACAATAATTAAGTATATAATTAAACAAATTTATAGCAATATAATATGTTAATTAATACAACCAATGTAGTAAAGAAAAATTAAATAATATAGCATGTTAATTAAAAGAATTTAAAATCTATTATTACATATATACTATAAATTTTGAATTTTTTAAAACAAGCTTTAGAAAAAAATATATATTAACTTATGATTTTAAATAACCGTTACATATAATATGAGAAAAATAATCAAATAATAATTAAAAAAGATAATAGTAATTGATAAAAAAAATATATAAAAGTAATTTATATGATCAACAATAACTCTAAATAATTAAAAATTAATACCAATATATAATTAAGAATTAATTAATAATTTTCTGTTAATATTTATTTATTAATATTAATTAAATTTAAATTTTAATTATTTATTTATAATAATAGTTAATTAATAATAATGATGGAAATATTGAAATATTCACAAAAAGCTACTCAAAAGCTACTACAAGTAGCGTTTCAAAAAACTAGCTTATGATTATCCAAACATGTACTCAGAAAAAAATGCTAGCTTATAAGCTAACTTTTTTTCGCCAAACGATGCCTTAAAAACATTTTTTTAACAAATAAATTCTAAACTTTTTGTCATCGAGTAATAAATTCTTAAATTTTAACATCGAACTTTTATAAACCAAAGGAATCTAGAAAATTTTCATACTTTAAATAATTAATTCCTAGTAAAAAAAATTTAAACTTAGTATTTACACTTGTAAAATAAAAGAATAATCTCTCAGATTGGCGATGGTGTGACCACCTCTGCCTGATTTGATAACTGACATCCTGTTGATCCTCTTTGCAAGTCTATAACCCTCGCAACATCCATAATGTGAACCTCTCTCTAAATGCTAGGGTTATAGACATTATTGTTTAATGATAGTCAGATTCGTCCTCAGATGCGGGACAACCCTACTTCCCCTCTTGGTAGTCTCACTCCCCCGGTTCTCACCTCTAATATCCCTGACAAACTCTTTTGGAGAAAACTGGATGACAACCTCATTCCTTTCTCGGTGCATGAAGTCTAGCTCAACATCCGCGTCAATGAGCCCGAGCTGATTGCCATCACATGGTCTAGTTCTCGCAAAATAATCTTAGACATGCTTTCCTTCTCTGGGTTGCCATGCAGCAGCGTCTCAAGACGCATGATAAACTCCACTCGTGAGAGGTCTATTCAAATCTTTCGTGTGGTTTTCTGTCATAATGGGCCTGATTCCCATAATCACCTTTGCTTCGAGTTTCCTTTTCCCAAGAACGTTTGGCTTGGCCTCAAACTGAAGTTGAACCTCCCTAATTTCCCAGACAACTGGGCAGACATTATCAGATTTCTTTCAGTCGGCTACCAAAGACAAGACCATATGGTATATTATTCTTAAATTAGTGTTGGCTGAGACTGTCTACCACTTGTGGAATGAAAAGAATAATCGTATCTTCAAGAATAAGAGAAGATCACATTATATGGTGGTTAAGACAACTTTTGATGATGTTCGGTCTAGACTTCTTAGTTTGATTTTGAAGTGTTGGTCCCGAAGGTTATACAAGTTTGTAGAAGGGGGGGTTGAATACAAACACACAGATTTTTACTTTCTAAATTGTTTATTGATATAATCAAACAATTTACAACTTGTTGCGGAACAAGATTAAGGATTAACCTACTCTAAACAAGTTAAGAACACTAAGTTTCTTGCACTAGAATTAAGACAGAAAGGAGATAAGAATATTAAAGATAAATATTCTAACACTAAGAGAGAAAGAAGAAGATGGCCGAGCACTTCATTTCTGAAGTAGGGTTCTTCTTATATACTACATGCATTTAATGCATGACAGTATTACTTTACACGTGGCAGCAGCTGAGTGGTTGCATGTTTTGACCTTTGTAGACAACATTAGTAGCCGCATGGTGTACAGTGTAGAATCAGAGTTGGTTTTACGATTCTAGACAGAATGGATGTCCGTTCTGACATTTCGTACGGAGACGTGCAAGGAGAAAGACAAAAGCAACTTGTAGAGTAGACCTCATGATCAGCGTTCGTTGAACAGTACTTTATCAGCGAGTGATAAAGCTCAGTGATTGCTGAAGTCTTCTACTTGATACTTCACGTTGAGTGGATAAGTCTTGACTTCGCTGATATCCGCATCAGTTCATTAGTAGACTTGTCGCTGTTCTTGAGCTTGATCTTCGACTTCAGCGTAGAACATATTTGACGTGAAACTTGTCTTTAGGGATCATAAGTAAACAACTAATTTATCAGCGATCATCAACAAGACTGAACAGGCTCAGAGCTAAGTTTATGAACAGTGTTCGCTAAATGTTAAAATTAAAGAGCATGAGTTTCCTATCAGCGGTACTGTAGAGACATAGTACTTATCAGCGATAGTGAAACTCTAATACATATTGTCTACTTACAATTTTCACTAAGTGTTTCTTAAAGACATAGCATGATTTCGTCCTTGAAATCTACATCCTTTACAACCCAAGGCTAACCGACTCAACGGCGACTATAATTTATCAGTTCCTAACTGAAATCTAAATTTCCCCCACACAGTCTATAAAGACAATTCCTCGAACAATTTCTTACCAACAAAACCCCTTCAAGTACATTGTACTTATGTCCGGAAGAACACTCTAACCACTGGAATAACTCCTAGTTAGACGACTCCGGTTGTTTCCCAACCTTATATGTTCCATACCTTCCCAATCATACCACATTTACATGTTCTTAAATTTTTTTTTTCCAAACCAACTCAAGGTTTAATCACTACCAACATTAACCAAAACTTCAGAATCCCCAAATAATCCCGTTAATGGACTAGTATTTACTCTCAGCGGATTCCACCAATTTTAACACAAACGGTCATCACTGACCCATCAGTTGCACCACTCCCAATACTCGTCTAATTCCGATCATCTAGTCGACAGGTTCTTTTACCACAAACAGAAAGTCACCCCGTTACTCTATTCGTTACAATCGAACTTAAGTTCATCATACCCGATACCACCATTTATTAAAATTGGGCTACACCCTCCAATCACACTAGTGGTCCTTGGCCTCGAACTCTAAAAGTCGACACTTAGTCACGTCACTAAAATTCGACTCATCACATAGCTCCACACACGAGCTTCATTCCTCAAATCGTCCCACCAATCCATGGTCATCGCTAAGGTCTAAAGGGTTCCACACGACCCTCACGCAATACCGACAAACCAAAACAAGGTTGCCGAAGTGAACGGCTACCACAACACTAATAAGGGACACCGCAAGTCCCACCTTTTAGTTGCCCACAAGAAATGATTCGTCCCCGCAAACGACATCATACGGTTCACGACAATCACATGCGTTAGAAACCCGATCTCTCATCGAAAGGTTCTACACGCCCTCACCCCTAACTGAGGTTGCTCAACCTCACCAAGCCTAAAGAGTTCAAGGTTTTCAAGTGAAACTCAATAAATATGCCAGTAAAGTTTTCACTAGATTTTTCAACACAAAAGTTTTTATACTAACATCATATACGTACAAAAACTTACCACTGCTCAGCTAGTGGATGCACAAACATGGACACACTCGTCCTACGTATGAAAATCATTTGAAAACCTTTTCATCACAATTTAGTTTACTACCGAAACATAAAATGTATTCAACAACTTTTAAAATGAACCGATTGGGTCCCATCGCGGATTTACTTGTGCTAGACACACAAAGTAATTTCCCGTATTAAAATAGCGTTCGACAACATGTGTGTACAAACTTGAAAAGAAGGATTTACACGACATCGATTCCTAAAATTCACTTTTTAACCATAAAACGACATGAACTGAAATTCATTAACAACTTCGCATGTGTCAGTTTTATTCACAGAGAAACGAAGCAAATCATTTACACACTTTGGCTAAAACACGGCATAGTCTGGGCCATCTCCCAGTCTTTAAATCAAATAACAAGATATTTTCATCATTTTGAGATATCGGTTTAAACATCGAAAAGAAATCTCAAATTAAAATTTTGCATGCCGATCTGCATCACTTTCTTAGCAGTCACTCTGAAATGGTATAACACATACCGGATAGTCATTGCAAATTTTTGAAGTGGAAATTCATTAACTCAAATTTCAAAACTTCTCATTCAATCGCAAAAGGACAACTAAATAAAATCCTTTGACCAGGCTCACACACCTCAATTTGTTTTTCTCAAAACTTTAGAAAACCATACGTGCACAAAATTTGATTGACACATAAAATAATTCAAGTCAACTTCAAACCTCAAACCGTACAGGCGATGCACACTAATGTCTCAAAATAGTGGCTACAAAACTACTCCTGTCAATCGATCAATATAGTGCATGTGCGCGAAAGAACATTAACAATGCCACAAATAAGAGTGCATAAACAGAACATTGGAGATGTACCATCATGTTGCTCCTATATGCATTACTCATGCCACATATAAATTAATTTGCACATTCAACAAATTGCAACAAATATACTACCATAACCCTCCAAAGAGGTCGTGCGGTATTAAAACTCCAAGACTACTTTTTTTGGTGCAATACTACATAAGCACATTTTTCAACAAAATTTGCACGAGGCGCAATACTCGCTCAAACCCATGTATTAACGCACACAAGCATCCCAGTTATGCATGCAATAAAGTGTCACCCATGCACCGCAAAACATCGTAAAACGAAACTCGGTCATACTTCACAAAACTTCCATAAAACTTAATGGAACTCAATCGCATCAAACCAATTAAATGGCGTCAAAGTTTTCGTTTTCAATAAGTAGTTCGCATAAAACAACGTTATGATCAAATCATCCAAATCATAAAACCTCCCTTTTGTTGCACGTAAAATAAAACGACACCCTTTCGTCAAGGCTCACAAAAATCGAAATTCCCATTAAAGATCAATACCGAAACAAGGGAATGTAACTCTCTATCCAGACCTTAACATATGTGGAGGAGATCCAAAGTTAAGGTCGTAAGTCGTAGTCACTTACCCAACATCTTAAACATCATAAAAATATGATTGTCATTATATCAGAAACAAATGTTGAACAATAATGAAATAAAGCAAAACAAATCCCGGCGGAGTTTGCAACTCCCGCAATAAAATGGTTTCATGCACGTTCAAAACCATGATTTAAAATCTTGTGTGTGTACTAAACATTTTCCAAATTTGTAACACAATCCATATAAGGATTTGAAACACAAGTAGTAATTGATGCAATTTATTTTCAAAATACATTTTGTGCATAACTTAGTCGGCACTCAACGTCTCAACCCATGCTCCTCCAAATCCCTCCGGTCCACTATTGTCATCCAGATAGTCAAACCTCTTAAGGCTAGTTGGAAATTGCATCAATTAACCTTACGGTTTTTCCTCGAATCGAAGTCGGTTCAATAAGTCTATGGTTCTAATCCAACCATCAATCTTGACCCGAAACGGTCTACTTAAAGAAATTATCATGCTTATCGTCACTCTAAGTGACTAATGCTAGAATCGTCCATCTATCCCAATGACTACTAGCTTAGAAGCTTCTTCACTACCCCCAACGATCATCACATTAAAGCAATTCAAGTCTGCACATGTACTGGTAGATTCACCATGACACTGGCCAGGTGCCATTATGAACGCACCGTACATGCTTATCCTTGTTACTCTCAACATGATTCTCGTTTCTAACAGCTCCACCGACTTCAAAACATCCTATCTTAAAGTGCCTAATGGTGAATTTCACTCTCGTTTACTTAAAGGAACGCTAGTTTTAGTCTAGGTATCCAAATCAACACCTAATTCTCTCAAACTTATGCTCTGATACCAACTTGTAACACCCTCAAAATTGGAATGAGCAACTAACTTTAATTTCAATAAATTAAACTAAAAGATGATAAAATTACTTCTACATATCATCCTTAAAAATACCTCAAAGTTTAAACCTCACGAATTAAACAACTAACAACTCAAGGCGGGTGTTACTTAACCCAAATACAAGTTGCTAATCCCAACAAGTGCGGAAGACTTCGCTAAGCATCTCACTCCTCGTGCACTCTACTAGCACTCATCACTTCACAGTGTAGCTAAAGCTATTCCCAACCTGAACCTGTTGCACATGCCGACAAAGAAAAAGGTTAGGCTAACGCTTAGTGAGTTCAAGAGTTTACATCATGAGCAAATCATTTAATGGACCAAAAGATTCAACTTGATTTATGGTTCTCAAAACGGGTTTGTATAAAAGACATCGACAACCCAATTTCCAAACGCACACAATTCCTGTGAGGAAAGCCTCCAATGAAATCATTTCTCTGCAATAAACTCAAATCCAAAACTCACATCAAGAGTTAATTAAATAAAAAAATTCTCAATTAATCACCAATACAAATGATACTCAAATAGTTAGAACATCCAAACAAGGATGAAACATAAGACTCGTCCATCAATCATGGAAAACAATCCATACGCGTATAATATGACATCGATAACGCGGATAAACAAAATACTCGAAATCAACACCCTTCGGTGACGGGGGAGACCCGATTTCATCGAATGTGGCAAACACATAAATTAAACCACAATTAATAAATGCAAGTAAGTTTCATGGATGTGGAAAACATATGACATCAACCAAAACTAGGTCTTTAGTCCATCTCCGGCATCAACCAAAACTAGGTCTTTAGCCCATCTTAGACATCAACCAAAACTAGGTCTTTAGTCCATCTCCGACATCAACCAAAACCAGGTCTTTAGCCCTTCTTAGACATCAACCATACTAGGTCTTTAGTCCAAGCCATCAAGTTCAATCCTACTGGATCTTTACCTTGGGAAAACCCACCATCCGAAACAAGCTTACTCGACTTAAATATAAATACATGACTCCAAAAGAATAACTAATGCATTCAAATCATGTAAATCTCAATATAATGCAACTCATGCAATGCAAACCCCAAGCCCACGTCGAGCTTATTAAAATCGGGCGAATGCCATCAAGACTCAATCGAGTCCAAAACCGAGCCCTCTGCTCAAAAGATCTAATGATCATTTATCAACATCAATTCATGCAAATGAAAATGCATCTAGCCCACCAAATGCAAACACGTGCTCCGAGGCATGATAATCTCACAACCCCTTCATTGCCATCTTCCCAATGAAGTCAAATCATATATGCATCTATATGTATACGTATGTGCATCTCTTTCATAACTCAACAATGCATATAATTCACCAAGGTTCATTAGTCCCAAAGGTACTAAGAATACGAAAACATCAAACAGTCTTCACACATAAGACCAACACTCAAACCAGCACATATTCAAATAAAATGCACTTAAGCACATAACACATCCAAGACTCCACCTCGAGTCTCTAAAACCGGCAAACACTCAAAAGACTCATTTGAGTATAAGTCAAGCCTTTAAGGCCAAAATAAACGTTTGGTTAAATGCGTGTCACTCACACGGTTACGTAAACCAAAATGCGTCGTTAGCCAAAATCTTTACCTTTTAATTCCTCAATTGGCCATCAGCTCCAAAATAAATGTTTACAACTCTCAAAACATTCACATGGTCGGATTTACCCAAATCCCCAACCCACACATTCACACTTTAAAATACGCCACAACATAGTTATCACATAATCACAAAGACACTAAAAGTGTATTTTGACCAAATCCTCTATACTTATGAAATAAATTAACAAAACCTCTTTTACTCGTGATTTATTCATCAATCACTCAAAATCCCCAATTGTGGCTGTTTTACAAGATATGTAAAGTTCAACACTTTGATTAAATCAAACCCACCAAGTAACTCAACAAAAGATAATTTCACATAAAGCACACAAATACTTTAAAACACACATTTTGGCATGTACAACGTTTTCACAAATCAACTTGAACTCACCTCGCTAGATTAAGCTAAATCTAGATTTTCCCATACGTATGCTCCTTTGAAGAAGTCCGTATCTTCAAGTCCAAATCTTCCCAAAACCTAAATCCATAAGTTTCCAACCATAAATATTTATATTCAACCATTTTAAAACCATCCCCAAACATCTTATGTCAAAATCTCCATTTTGACCAAAATCCCAATATTAACCTAACTTCTCCAAAATCATCCAAACCGAATTTGGACAAACAAAACACTAGGAGATCATCAATGGAACATTTATAACTTATATGAAAGTATAGAAGCTAGGAGGATGAACTCACCACTTAGGTTTTGATGAAAACCTAGAAAACCCCAAAAATCTCTAGTGTTGTGGATGAAACTTCCTCTTGCATCAATAAATGAAACCACTAGCATAAAATGGAGAAGGAACACATTAATCTCCATGAAAAAGCCCCAAAATCAGTTAGGGTTTGTGAGAGAAAGAGGGGAAACGATTTGGAGAGAAGAGAAGAGATGTGAGAGTGAGAAATAAGAGACTTACCACCACCAAACACCCTTGAATCTTTCAATAAACTTCCAAACTCTTTCTAGATCCTTGAAGAGCTCTCAAAAACGGAACCATAGCAACTTGAATCACCAAAATCGGAGTTGAAATGAGAGAGATATGAAGAAATGAAGTTTGGGGGGTGAAATTCGCGTTTTAAGCTGATCAGGTGCTCGCGGTTTAGCTCGCGGCCGCGAGCAGAGCTGCTGCCAAATTTTGGGTAATTGCTCTCGGGTGCGAGCAAATGGTAGTCCGGGCGTGAGCAGTTCATTTTCCTTAAACACCGTTTTGGCCATAACTTCTTCGTTATAGCTCCGTTTTCGCTCCGGAAAGAACCGTTGGACTCGTATTCGAATTCTCCATCCAACAAAACCATAAAATCTAAGATTTAAACCAAAATTATATTTTTCATATTTTTCTTAAAAGGTCGGTTCCACACCGATTCGAAATTGTACTTATCCGAAAATTACGGGTGTTACAGGTATCTAGAGCTGAGAGATCAGGTTCAGGACCAAGTACATCAGCGCGAGAGAAGCCGATTCCTGTTTCATTTCTGATGGGAGGACCTGAGTCTGAAGGAATTATCGTTTTCTTTGCAGAGACCCTTTTTCTTTTTGGAGTAGGAGCAGCAGGAAGAGGAATATCCACAGGAGAAGAAACCAAGTCGATCTGTTGATTTAGAAGTTTTTCGACATGATCTTTGAATTTCAAACGTGAATGCTGAATGGCTATTCTGATCTCCAACCATTCAGAGAGACCGTACTTCGTGATAGCATCAGCATAGAAGGATTCCTTGGTACCGTTTTCTCTGAATATCTCGACCTCAACAATTGGAACTTTGATGGTCGATCTTCCAGTGATATGTACCTTGTTAATTCTGGCAGCCCGATATCGAAAGTGTACTTTCTCTTTGCACCATTTCAAGGTAGATTGAGATACCTTGGTCTTTTCTTCGACAATCTTCTGGGCGTCTTCCCATAACTGACGTTGGACTTCGATGTGAGTTCTTTTCAGTGCGGGGTCTTTCACCGATTGTTGGGCAAGCTGAATGGCGAGAGCCTTATCTTTTTCTTCAGCTTCCTTTCTTTCGGCGAGTAACCTTTCAGCTTTGAGGTGATCAGTGAATTCCTTCTTTGATAACCTGAACTTTGTAGGAACAGGAGTGACTTTGGAGCGATGGAGGATGATTCGCTGATCTTCGAACTTCTTGATTATTTCTTCTCTCCTTTTCTGATCCTCTTCACTTAGCTTTTGAGGAGCTAAGGAAGGTCTGTTTTTGTGAGAGAGAAATTGTTCTTCAAGTTCATCGGTCTCAGTGATTAAATCCAAGACCGGGATTATTTTTTCAGCGTTAGGAGCTGGAATTATTGTTGATGAAGTTGCAGCCGTAGGAACTTCAGCTGGATCCTCAAACAGGGGAGAGGACTAGCTGAAAAACAGCGATTGTTTAAGTAAGAAGAGTTGGGGAAGAAAGAGATAGAGAAAAGAATATGGTTAAGTGTATAGAGGTTTTATGGAGAGGAGAACTGAGATTGAGAAGGGGTAGAGGAGGGATGCGGAGTAAGGGAAGAGGAGATATTGTACCTGACAAACTGGCTTTATTTATAGGATTGACAGATTGCCTTCTGCAGCGAGGCCTTTGTTTTTGCCTTTATCAAGCTTCAGATGCTGCAGGTTTTGTCTTAGTCGTCTCCCCTGATGGTTCATTTATGATGACTCCTTTTTGAGCAGCTACCTTAGGCTGGACGAAGAAGTTGAAATCATCATCATCGTCATCATCATCGTTTTTAGGGGATGATGATGGTTCTTCGTCCTCAAGATCGAGGTTTTCATCATCTTCTGCTTCTTCCTCAGCTTCAGTTTCCTCCTCGTCAGCATAGGGTATGGTAACATCAGCATCAGTTTCTAGATGCTCTTCGAGTTGCTCCCCCTCAGATACAGAGGGAGGTTTCTCGGTTCCCTCGGGGTTTTCATCTCCCTGAGGTTTCTCGGTTATAGCAGCAGCATCAGCATCAGAAACAATACCCTCCCCCTCAGCATTATGGGGAAGGTCTTCTTTAGTCTTCTCCCCCTCTTCCACATGATGGTTGGGGGAGGAATGAACATTTTCAGCAGTAGCAACATCAATGTGCATTGGTTCTCTGTCTTCTAGGCCAGAGATCCCAACACAGCTTTCAATCCTACCTAATCTATCTTCTAGGCCAGATATAGCAGGAGTGAGTCTTTGTAGTTCCTCTCGATCCACCTGAGTAAAGTGCGAAGGAGCACAAGTAGCAGCATTCAGGCGGTCGAGGATTTGCTGCAGTAGATTGGTGGCGGCGCTGATGTCGGTCCTTAAGAAGGACACTTCTCCCTTAAGATCTCCAAACTCTGTCTTCAATGATGTGACTTCATTGGACAGAGAGGTGAAGTTTGTGGAGAGAGTGTTGTTGGTAGTGGAGTGGTCAGCAACAGTAGTAGCGAATTGGGCAATGTTGCTTTCCACCTTCTCCAGATCAGCACTGGAGGCCTTCTTTCCGACCTCTGTGGTCAGCATTTTTAGAGCGTCTCCAGCGTTTGTAACCGCTGAAGAGTTGGAAGTGAGAGTGGTGTCGAAGGATGCCATCTTTGTTTCCAGGGCCTTCAGGGAGGTGTTGATATCCCCAAATTAGGACCTGAAACAGTTAAGAACTTGTGAACAAAGGAAAGCTCAGAAGTTTGGGGTTTTGAGAGAGGAGTATGTGGAGTTATGTGTATACCTGCGGGATGGTTGACGAAGTCCTCAAAGTTTCGATGACCTGTAAATGTTTCCATGTCATCTTCCAGTGTACCTTTACGCTGGGAAGTTTCCGCAGGTCCTTTATTTAGATCTTGTATCCGCCGTAGTTCGTCAGCAGATGAGTCACTCAGATGAATGATCTTTGTTGTAGAGAATGGAGGAATAGATGGAGTGACCAAAGAAGTAGAGGGAGGAGTGATGGTTGAGAAGAGGGTTGTGGAGCGCGGTTCAGCGATGGATTCGCTGAGAAATACTTCTTCAGTCCTTAGAAGGTCTGAAGTAGGGGGAGTTCTGTTCCAAGTTTATAACCTCAGTGTTTAGAGACACTGAGATTGGGATTGAAGGGGTGGCTTGAGCAGCTGTGGTAGAGCGTACCACAAAACTATCCAGCGACTCTTGTACAAGGTGAGTTGTGGAGTCTTCAGTCGTTGATGGCTTGGAGGGTTGCTCCTTGGTTTTCTTGATCCTTGCGGATTCAAGTTGGGTAGTAGAGTGTTTCCTTTTACGAGAAGGAGTGGAGGGTGTAGCCTGGGTATCAGCAGTGGGGATTACCACTGAAGTAGCCACAGAAGTAGAAGAAGGATTAAGAATAGATAAGAGTGTAGAAAGACGTACCTCGTTTGGCAGGGGCTTGAAATCTAGAACTTTAGCGCCAACCTGAGAGAGTCTCAGGTCTCCCACCTTTGGGTATTCATCCCCAAGTTCGTTTAGAAAGATAGCACTGACAAACCTTAGATATGGAACGCAAGTTGTTCTGTCAGCCATGTTCACCCTGAACGCCAAATCGTCGTAGATGATTGACGCCCAATCGATGTGAAGTCCCTTCAGCAGAGCATATCCCATGGCCTGTTGGGGTTGGGATGCTTGGTCAGTTGACCCAACTTTTGCTGTTAGGCAGCAAATCAGATGAGCGAAGATGAAATTCATCTCGCTGGGCATCATTGACTTCTTGATGGCAGTTAGCTTCTTGTCAGGGTTTTGTCTCTCCCCATGTCCCATGTGTAACCCATTGCATCAAAGAATGCAATCAGGGTTGCCCTGTCAGCAGGGTTCTTTTTGGGATCTGGTAGAGGGACAAAACAGTTTTCTTTGGTACTGGCAGGAAGGTTTAGAGCACGCCTGATATGAAACGGGGTGATCTTGGAAGTACCATGGTATGTGTCATAGAGAATGACATCGACCATTTTCTTGGGATCTTTGGTTGCGGGCACCTGAGCTCGTCTGGCAGTATACCAGAACTGAGCTAGAAGAGAACGATGAGCAGGGGGTGCAATGGTGAGAGCGGTTGAAATGGGGCAAGTTTTAAGAAAGTTCACAGCATCATCAAGATGTGTGACAGGTTTCTTTTCAGGGAAGTCGAAGAGAGCATAAGGATTATTGTGTTGAAAGGTAACCTTCTTGAGATCGAATTTAACCTGAGGAGCCTTTGTAAACTCAGTTACTTCAGCAGCAGTGGAGGTTTTATCAGCAGGAGCCTCAGTAGTAGATGCCATATCTGTTTATCACATATAAACATGAAGAAGATGAACAAAAACAATCTTAATATGGAAAGATTTTCCAAACAGATGTTTTTGAATTTTGTCCATTTCATTCAGACAAAAATGCTTTAATGAAGATTAGGGTTTTTCTTGTTTTGAAAAAGAAATACAAAACATAGAGAGCATTTGTTTTCCAGTTTCTGTTTGAAGAAGAGATTCTGGAAAAACATATGAAGAACAAGTTTAAGATTTTGAATTTAAACTTGAAGAACAACCATGAAGATTGTGTTCATAAAATCATGAAAAGAAAATGATTTCATTTTAAAAGGTTTCTTTTGTTTGATCTGTTAATAACAAGAATAAGATCAAAAACAAGTTTATAAAAGGTAAATAATAAGAATATTAACCTTAGATGATGAAGACGAACAAGTTCTGGAAAACGAAGAGTTCGAAATGCAACAGTGTTTTCTTGCTTGAAGGAGAAGTTGTTCGTGTAAAAGAAAAAATATAAACTCAAAAGGGTTTATATAGTGAGAGTAGAGAGAGAAAAACTATGAGCGGGAAAAGTTTTTCATGATGACACGGACACGTGTTTGCATTTGATTGGTTGAGAAAATGAAACGTGCAAACGTGTGTCAGGATAAGAACGTGTCAGGGTTTATCCGTTTGATTACGTCATAAACGTCCTTTCATATTTTAGGATGTCTCTGAGGTTTTTAAAAAACTCAGGGACACTCTTGAAAACATGGAGCACTGAATAGAAATATCAGTGTTGTTTTTTTTAGAAATTTCAAAGTATCACTGAACGGAAGAGATATTCAGCGATGTAATGTGTTTGAAATCTTGCATTCATATGCGAAAGTCAGCGAGTAAAGAAAACATACCTTGATATCAGCGAATCAATTTTGTTCAGAGAGAAGGTGATAGAAATGGGTTATACAAGTTCATTGTTATCGCTTGATCAAATGTGAACCGCTGAAGATTTTACTCTTCAAAGTTCAGCATTCCAAGCTCGCTGATGAGAAAGTTGAATCTTATCTCATCAAGAGGTTTGGTAAAAAGATCAGCTAACTGAAAGTCAGTTGGGATAAAATGAAGTTCTATATCACCATTCATCACATGATCTCTGATAAAATGATACCTGATTTCGATGTGTTTGGTCTTTGAGTGTAGCACTGGATTGTTGGCTATAGCGATGGCACTAGTGCTGTCGCAATAGATTGGAATTTTCGAGAGCTGAAGATCATAGTCCAGTAGTTGATTTCTCATCCACAAGACTTGAGAACAATAGCTTCCAGCGGCTACGTATTCAGCTTCAGCGGTTGAGGTGGACACTGAGTTTTGCTTCTTACTTGTCCAACTTACCAGCTTTCCACCCAGGAGCTGACAGCCTCCTGTGGTGCTTTTTCTATCCAATTTGCAACTTGCAAAATCACTATCTGAATAGGCGATTAGATCAAACCCTGAGTCTTTGGGATACCAAAGACCTAGGTTGGGACTACCCTTAAGGTAACGAAAGATTCGCTCTACAGCGATCATATGAGATTCCTTAGGTTCAGCTTGATATCGTGCACACAAACAGGTTGCGTACATAATATCAGGTCGGCTAGCTGTAAGATATAGGAGAGAGCCGATCATCCCACTGTATGTCGTGACATTAACAGGTATTCCAGAAGAATCCTTGTTTAGTGTCAGCGGTGGTGCCATAGGGGTTTTCATAGTTGAACTCTGAGTTAAATCAAATTTCTTCAGCATATCTTTAACATAACTTTCCCTGATTAATGAAAGTTACCTTTTCATTTTGTTTTATCTAAAGACCAAGGAAATATGTTAGCTCACCCATCATACTCATTTTATACTTTGCTTTCATCCTTTTAGAGAAACGAGTACAAAGGTCAGGGTTAGTAGAACCAAATATAATATCATCGACATATATTTGAACAAGAATGATATGACCTTTTACTTTTCTGAAAAATAGAGTTTTGTCGATTTTACCACGCTTAAATTTTTCGATAAGGAGATAAGAGGATAGAGTGTCATACCATGCACGAGGAGCTTGCTTTAAGCCATAGAGTGCCTTATCCAGTTTATAAACATAACCTGGATGCTTAGGATCTGAGAATCCTGGAGGTTGTTCTACGTAGACTTCTTCATTCAGTTTTCCATTTAGGAACGCTGACTTAACATCCATCTGATAAACTTTGAAGTCTCTGTGTACAGCGTAAGCTAAGAAAAGACGAATGGCTTCTAGTCTTGCCACTGGAGCAAAGGTTTCGTCGTAATTTATACCCTCCTCTTGTCTGTATCCCTGAGCAACAAGTCGAGCCTTGTTGCGGGTTACAGTTCCATGTTCATCCAACTTGTTTCGATAGACCCATTTAGTGCCTATCACTGACTTGTTAGATGGACGAGGAACAAGCTTCCAAACTTTGTTTCTTTCAAATTCAGTCAGCTCTTCTTGCATAACACTGACCCAGTTCGGATCTTGGAGGGCATCATCTAATTTCTTTGGTTCAATCAGAGAAATAAAGTTAACAAATAAACAGATATTACCTGCACTTCGTCGAGTCTGAACACCAGCGTTTTGATCACCAAGAATTTGTTCAATAGGGTGATTAATAGTCCATCGTTGAGCCGGAGCATGATTCGCTGACTCAACTTGAACTGGAGGGGCTGAAGATGAGGCTTCAGCAACTTCTGGTATATCACCCAAGAACGGAATATGTGCAGATGTCATTTTATTCACTGATTGCTGAGAAGTAGATGGTATGTCTGAGACATTAGGTTCTGAAGCATGCATAGTGTTTAGAGGAACAGCTGAGACCCATGAAGTTTCAGCTTCACTAGTTTGCATGTTTGGGATGATAGTAGGACCATCATCTTCAACGGGATGAGTATGAGGAGTGGGAATATCTTCTGAATCACCAAGATGAGAAAACATCCATTGATTCAGTTCTTCAGTATCAGCAGAAGGTCGAGAATTTGCTGAACGGGATTCATCAAAGGTGACGTGAATAGTTTCTTCAACAGTCTGTCTTCTTCGATTGAAGACTCTGAAGGCTTTGGAGATAGAAGAATATCCAAGAAAGATTCCATCATCAGCCTTAAGATCAAACTTTCCAAGGGCATCTCTGTTATTCAGTATGAAACACTGGCATCCAAAGATGTGAAGAAAGCTAATTGAAGGCTTTCTCCCATGAAAAAGTTCATATGCTGTCTTTTTGAATCTTTTGACTATCATCGACCTGTTTTGCGTAAAACAAGCAGTGTTGACAGCTTCGGCCCAAAACTGAGTAGGTAGATGAGAATCGTTGAGCATTGAACGTGCAACTTCAATGATAGTTCTATTTCTTCTTTCAGCGACTCCATTTTGTTGCGGTGTTCTCACTGAAGAGAAGTTGTGAGAAATATCCTTACTTTCAAAGAAGGAATCAAGAGAACTGTTTTTGAATTCAGTCCCATGATCACTCCTTATTGAGCGAACGGTCATGCTGTTCAGGACTTTCATTTTCCTGACAAAGGTGATGAGTTCTTCAGGGGTGTCACTCTTAGAACGGAGAAACGTTACCCAGGTAAAGCGATAGAATTCATCAACTATGACCAATGTATATTTCTTTCCAGCGATGGATTGTTTGTTAACAAGACCAAACAAATCCATATGGAGAAGTTGTAGAGGAGATGACACTGAGGAGACTTGCTTTGACTTGAAGCTTGCTTTGGTCTGCTTGCCTTTCTCACACGCTGAACATAAGGACTCCTTGGCGTATGAGTGTTGAGGTAGACTAGTGACTAACTCTTTAGAGGAAAGAGTATTCAGTGTCTTGAAGTTGAGATGGAAGAGCCTCTTATGCCATAACCAGTTGGCGTCAGATGAGGCTTTTGAGAAGAAACAAGAGTTCTCAGTGGTTGTAGAGTCCATGTTTATAACGTAAACATTTTTCATACGATAACCGCTGAGAGCTATCTTCTCCTTTTTGTCAGTGACAAAGCAGGATTCCTTAGTGAAAATCACTTTGTTATCTTTGTCACATAGCTGACTAATGCTTAGAAGATTATGCTTCAGTCCTTCAACATATGCAACTCTTCCAAAGGTTGTTGTACCATTAGAGAGTACACCAAACCCTCGGGTATAGCCTTTTCCATTTCTACCGAAAGTCACAGAGGGACCTTTTTCTTCTTTATACTCAGTGAGCAGGTTCTTCTTACCAGTCATGTGTCTAGAGCATCCGCTATCGAGATACCAGATACCCTTCTTAACCTGCAAACAAGGAAGATTAGTTTGACTTGGGCACCCATTTCATCATGTGTACACACTTGTTAGTAGGGGTAGAGGAGGTGGAAGATTCAGCAGTCTTCGCAGCATTTGAAGATTCAGCTTTAGTGCCAGTCTTCACTTTGGTTAATTTCTTAACCTCGGTGGTCTTCTTTGCCTTGGGGGCAGTAATCTTCACCTTAGCTAACTTTTCATCTTTGGTGGTTGTGGGGCACTTACTAGCAATATGATTTGTAAGTCCACAGTGATAACATTTCCTATAACTAAAAATAGCTTTAGGACTATTTGCATGCTGAGCCGTAAATTTTAAATGAGCAGGGCCATCACCAAGTATACCTTTGGCATTGGAAATGGGAGGACAATCAGTTCTTCGGATTTCTTACCAATTACATCCACTTTGATTCTAGGAGTAGATCGCTGAATAAATTCAGGGATCTTATTCTTAAAAACAGAGGGATAGCTCACTGAAGCTTTAGAAGCGTTCAGCTTAGGTACAAAGGTACCCTTATGAGGTTTTGGATAAATAATTTTCTCTTTACCTTTAGAAGTTAAGGTAGAGATTTCCTCAGGGATAGGAGGTTTTGAAGAGGAACACTGAGAAGATGAAGTGTCAGGGATATAGGAGACAAACATTCCAAACTTAAGCATGGAAAGGTCAGTGGTTGGTTCTTCAACGTCAGCTTTGTAACCAAGACCACGTTTGTCACTCAGAGGAATCTGAGACTTGATTATCTCAGTGATCGTTGTTGAGGATTTATACCACCCACCAACAGTAGCTTTTTCAGCTTTTAATGCAGCGATAGCTTCTTCTCGTTCGATTTTGACTAGCTGATTTATATGAACTTGATCTTTCAAGTCTTCTTCAATTTTAGAAAGCTTTTCTATTTGAAGGTGACAGTTTTTAAGTTGTTCAGCGAGATCAATATTTTGATTTTCAACAACAGTTTTGCCATTCATGGCGTCATATAAACTCATAGTCAGGAGATCGATCTTTCGAAGACTATCAGCTTCATCAATATTTGAAATATTGGTAAAGAAGGAAGGTGATACCTTAATAGCAGAGGTTGAAGCAGAGGGAATGTCAGAATTTTCTTCCTCATCTTCAATTTTGGCCATGAGACAAAGATTGGCTTCATCATCATCTTCTGAGTCAGATGATTCTTCTTCGTCAGAGGCAGCCCAATCATAGTCAGCCATAAGGCCTTTACCTTTCTTCTTAAAGCCTTTCAGCTTTGCATACCTATCTTTCAGCTTTTGGTACTTGTCATCTCTAGACCTGGGGTTAGAGGATTTCTTGGAGAAAGCTGAGGTTCTAGAAACTTTCTTTGACCTGCACTCGCTAGCAAAATGTCCTATCTTTTCGCAGTTATAGCAAGTAGCAGTAGCCTTATCAACAGGAGTTGATGATCTAGGCTTATCAATGATAGCAAGAGGTTTGTTCTTTCTGAAATTTTTCTTTTTGGCGAATCTCCTGAACTTATTAGAAAGGAGAGCCATAGATTCATCAAGATCTGAAGAGTCAGGATCTGATGAGCATTCAGAGTTAGTCTCCAACTCAGTGATAGTGATAGTAGATCGCTGAGTGGAAGGAGACTATGAGATTAAAGCAACAAGGGTGCTTTTGGAATCTTTTACAAGATTCTTCTTAAGATGACTCGATTGCTCATGATTAAGCATCGTGCCATATAAGGTAGAAAGAGTCATAGATTTAAGATCTTTTGACAGCTTGAGACACATTGAATAACTGTCCCAGCTTTCAGGTAAACATTCTAAGAACTTTGTCAAAATTTCAAAGTTAGAATATTCCTTACCAACGGTTTTCAGATCTATTATTAAACAGTTAAAGCGTTTGTGAACTTCAGAGAGAGATTCATTTTTACCACAAATGAAGCTTTCATATTGTCTTACCAGGTTGATCTTTCGTGAGTCCTGGACTTCAGACGTACCTTCATACTGAACACAGATCGTGTCCCACATGGCTTTGGAGGTTTTCAGGTTCATGACGGAATGGTAGACTTCGTCAGGAAGAGCCATGGAAAGAATGGATCTGGCTTTGGTGTCGAGAGCCACTTTCTTCTTATCTTCATCAGTCCACATATGAATTTCCTTTGGAACCAATCTTTCTGGAATAGCAGCTCTATTCTCAGCGGCTGGAACCTCAGGATCAATTCTGACAGGGATGTATGGACCATTTTCGATGTAATAAGGTATAGTTGGGTCTACACCTTCTAGGAAGAGTATCATCCTATTTTTTCCATAGATTAAAGTTATCTCTGGAAAATCTAGGGGGTTTAGCAAGAGAACCATTATCAATATAGTTAGTGTTTGTGTTGGTAGCCATTTTAAGAAATAGCAAGGAAGAGAAAAGATTAGTATAGACAAGATCTTGTTTATGATATTAAACAAATCCGCTCTGATACCACTTGTTGGTCCCGAAGGGTTATACAAGTTTGTAGAAGGGGGGGTTGAATACAAACACACAAATTTTTACTTTCTAAATTGTTTATTGATATAATCAAACAATTTACAACTTGTTGCGGAACAAGATTAAGGATTAACCTAATCTAAACAAGTTAAGAACACTAAGTTTCTTGCACTAGAATTAAGACAGAAAGGAGATAAGAATATTAAAGATAAATATTCTAACACTAAGAGAGAAAGAAGAAGATGGCCGAGCACTTCATTTCTGAAGTAGGGTTCTTCTTATATACTGCATGCATTTAATGCATGGCAGTATTACTTTACACGCGGCAACAGCTGAGTGGTTGCATGTTTTGACCTTTGTAGACAACCTTAGTAGCCGCATGGTGTACAGTGTAGAATCAGAGTTGGTTGTACGATTCTGGACAGAAGGAATGTCCGTTCTGACATTTCGTACAGAGACGTGCAAGGAGAAAGACAAAAGCAACTTGTAGAGTAGACCTCATGATCAGCGTTCGTTGAACAGTACTTTATCAGCGAGTGATAAAGCTCAGCGATTGCTGAAGTCTTCTACATGATACTTCACGTTGAGTGGATAAGTCTTGACTTCGCTGATATCCGCATCAGTTCATTAGTAGACTTGTCGCTGTTCTTGAGCTTGATCTTCGATTTCAACGTAGAACATATTTGACGTGAAACTTGTCTTCAGGGATCATAAGTAAACAACTAATTTATCAGCGATCATCAATAAGACTGAACAGGCTCAGAGCTAAGTTGATGAACAGTGTTTGCTGAATGTTAAAATTAAAGAGCATGAGTTTCCTATCAGCGGTACTGTAGAGACATAGTACTTATCAGCGATAGTGAAACTCTAATACATATTGTGTACTTACAATTTTCACTAAGTGTTTCTTAAAGAGTCATTATCAAATCACTGAGGGTTTGGATCAACATGAAGTCTTCTCCTAACGTTGCTTATGCTAGACAGGTTTGGAACTTTTCCTAGTGGTTAGTTTTCTTTCCCTTTTTCCCCTTTCTCTTCTTTTCCTATGTGTTGCTTTATGCTCTACTTTTTTTCCCTGGTAACTGATTCAGTTTAACTTCCACCAGTGTACTGCCTTGGCTTTATTTCTCTGTCAAAAAAATTTAAAAATCTAAAAACAACTCTTTTTATCGGAGGGCCCGCCCCCTCTGTATCAAAAAAAAATTATACACTTCTCTATTGATATATTAATAGATTAATAATAAAATACATACAGAAAATGATTAAACATTGTTTCCATCACCATTATTTATTTTTCAAATTCAAATGACCATTATTGAGAAAATAATAAATATTTATATTCAAATTCAAAACACATTCACAAAATCATAAACGAATACTTAATTCTAAAAGTAAATAATGGTTAATAAAACTGGTGTATTTTTTTTGTTTTATTGGTTCGTTGTACATTTCTAGTGATTTATGATACATGAAAGAGATTTCTTTCGTTTTATAGGTTTAACGATCTATTAGTTTAAAAGAAGATTGTTCAAGGACTTAATTGCTTAGAATATGAAAGTTCGTTGGTTTTATTTCACTTTCAGAAAGTTTAAGAATTTATTTGTTAAAAAAATAGTTTAGTGACTCAAGCTTACTAGCAAAAAAAGCCACCCGCACTTATCTTATCGTGTAACATTCTCGACCATTAAAATGGATTGTTGGCAAACGTGTAAATGCTTACTAGGTAAGAGCCTTTTCCCCCACTTACTAGGCAAGGTTCTCAATCCATGCTATGTCTCTTATCAGGTAAGATTATGAGTCCTTGTTATGTTCAATCAGTAAAGTAAACGATATCAATAAACGTTTACCCAATAAACATTTACCACAAACATTTATCAACAAACGCACCCTTAATAAATATGGTATTCCTCTCACATATCAATACTTTGCCTCTCTTTAACCATTCAATTAAATTCTTCTTCAACCAAACATGCATATCACATTACTCGCGAACATTACAATTTACAAAACACCCCTTATTAATATGTCACTCATAATTTTAGCATTTCATCGTTAGGATTTTATAAACCATTTGAGTTTTTGTATACAAAATTATTTTTTCATTATCAATAATATTTGAAGTATTTCACTTTCTACAAGCTAGGGCCTAGGCTAGAAATGGCCAAATGGGCTCGATCTGGGACTGAGTCTGGCCCGGTTCGAGACCGTATGGGGCCGGTTTGGGACTGTCGTTTACGACATTCAACCTAAAACAAGACTCGGTTACAACCCGATTACGATATTCCACCGAAAATAAGGTACGGTTACGATATTTGGCCATCTCTAGCCTAGACGCTAGATAATGGGACTCTATTTAAATAACTTCTTTAGGGGCTCTTTGATTGGAGGTATTGAAAGGTAAGGAATAAAAATGATAATGATAACGAAAAATGTTGTTTGCTTTGATATATTATAATGAACCCATTACCCCAAACCTATTAATTTCCATACCTGGCCAAATTGGGGGAATGAAAATCTACTCCCGATAAGTCATCTTTTCCCATATACTCCTTCATCTCTCGATGTTGAATGGACCATGTTATTTTATTTTCATGTTGGACGACACATATTTGTATAAAAAACTCAAAATATTATTTAAAATACTTTTTTATTGATTATACTGGTTTAACGAAACAACATCAATACAATGCTCATTTCTATTTATATTCTAGTGCATTTCCATTTTCATTTTCATTTTCATTCCGATTCCTTAAAATGAACCAAATTCACCATACACGGCTAGATTGTTGACCGGTTTGCCAAACATTGCCAAAAGCACGGATAGGTAGTCCGTAGTTGATAAATAATAGGGACTTATTTTGCAATCAAGATAAAGTTGAGGGTCTACATTGAAGTACATATGAAACATTTCCCCAATCAAAAGGGTTTTGAGGGGTTTTCCAGTTTTACGTCTCCCCTTCGCCTCTTTCTCCATTGCCTCCATTGTTTCTGAAGCATGGTTCTATCAAACAAGAAGCTAAAGCAAAGGATACGATCTCAACTAGCCGAATCCCTGACCAAATCAGAGTATCAATCCGATCTCAACGACTTGCAAACCTTCAAATCTCTCTTGAATTCGGTAACCCCCAAACCCAAATTATCCAAAAGAGAAATACGCAGAGTTAAAACCCCATCTCTTCCAGGAAGTTCAGAGCTTCAAAATAATGAAAATGGTGTTGAAGTGAGAGAGAGTGAAGAGGGCATTGATGGATTGAAGAAAGATAAAAAGAGGAAGAGAGAGAAAGATGAAGTTGAGGTGAAGGATTTGGGTGAAAAGAAGAGTAATAAAAAGAAGAAGAAGAAGAAGAATAAGAAAAAGAAAAAGAATAAGGTGGTGAAGAAGGAGGAAGAGGGTTCGCAAAAAGCAAATGGAGGAAGTGAAGAAATAGTTGTGGCAGAGTCAATTCAAACTCATACTAGGTATTCTCTTGCAATATTCCAGATTTACAGTTTCTTTGTATTTGTGTTTCTTTTGTTTACAGTTTTCATTCAATCATATAGCCTGTGTTTGTAGAAATTGTATTGTATTTGTTGCCTTAATTCATTCTAAACTTTCCATCACTTTCTTGGCTGAGCTAATGGAAATGCATTTTCCAAGTCCTTTTATTGCAACATGCTTTGCATAGTTTAAATAATTAGTAATAGTCAGAAAAAATGGTGATTGTGTATTGCAAGTTTTGATTTGTGAACTCAAGTGTTTGGAGTGGCTACATCACCTACCATTTCCTAATTGTGATTTGAGTTGTTTTGCAAGTCTAGTTACTAAATTTCCAGTTCTACCCTTAATTATGACACACAATGACACAAATATTTACGTGTTGATAGAGATGGAGATATTCATTAGTGAAAGAGAAAAATGTTTGAAGAATTTGTTGGAAGTTTAGTAAGGGTAAAATTGTCATCTAGTTAACTAAAACGTATGATAGTTTTACATTTCTTAAACCCGTGAGTTTTTTATTTTTATTTTTTATGTGGACGTTATTTTGGGACGGAGGGAGTAAGATGTTAAAAATGGGTTCTACTCAACTATTTGGTACAACTAACAAGCTTACATAAAAGACCAACTAATTTGAAACGTAGATAGCATTTATACCAAGTTATAATGTTGGTCTTTAAGACGTTCAGGTCAATAAGAGTGACGAAACTATAAGTCTATAACTAGTACTCTTTAATTATGTGGGTCCCATGTATACCACAAAATGAAGAATGTGCAAGAAAGATATAAACAGATTGAGCCTCAATAGCTCCACTAATGATGCAAATTGTAAGCGCTATTTATCGTTATTTTGTGCTACATGTTTTTGATGCAGTAAAGTAGATGAGAGTATTTCTACAAAAGTTTATGTTGGAGGCATTCCATACTACTCAACGGTGGATGATATTCGAAGTTACTTTGAAGGGTGTGGAAGCATTACTGAAATAGATTGTCTGAGGTTTCCAGAGACTGGGAAGTTTAATGGGATTGCCATGATAAGTTTTCGGGTAAGATAAGAGGTTCATTGGTTATTTACATATGTATTATGCTTATTTGTATCTGTCTTTCGGGATTGGATTTAACCTATGATCGGATCCGTGGCCACCATAGTTTACTTTTTTCGTAGTGTTGTTAAAGTTGTTGGAAAGGTCATTCTTCGCAATGCATCAAATTATTGGATAAGTTGGAAGGAAGTGATTTATATGCACTCAACAGTGTCATGCTATATAGTATATATATAGGGTGAGGTTCAGGGGAAAACTGCAAAAAAAATGAAAAACTGAGGAAGATCCTGGTAACCGTTCATCTGGACGGTATGCACATGTGAATATGAGTAATTTGTAACATGCACACTTGCATAAAAACCAAAAAAACTTCAATTGCATATGTGCATACCGTCTAGATGAATGGTTACCAGGATCTTCCTCAGTTTTTCATTTTTTGGGGGTTTTCCCTAAACCTCCGTCCATATATATATCTATATATCTATATATACATGCATTTGTATTCGCTTTCCTAAGATCAGTAAACGAGCAGATATCCTTCTTTACCATGGTTCTTCATCATAATGGAGTTTTAGATGGAGCTCTTGTCTTAAAGCCTAACGACATTCCAATTCTCTCGATTTATTCCCAATAAACATTATTTGTGGTAATAAATACATTACTCTTCTTAGTTTAATTTTTTCTTGATCTTCTTGAAAAAGTCAAATGTATCATTTACTTTGGGACAACATACATGTTATTTACAAGGATTTTTTTGTAGCATGGAGGGAGACTAATACGTAACAAAAACGTGCTATTGTCTACCAACTATTCTGTAACCTCCGATTTGACTTCTATAATACTTGCAAGCTTTTAATGTTGACTTTCACACCAATCTTTTGTTAGACTGATGCTGCAGCAAACAGAGCACTAGCGCTAGATGGATCAGATATGTGAGCAAAACAATCATTTCTTAGAATTTTATTTTTCGTCACAAATCTTTTTTACAATGTTAACAGAAACTTATTTTCCTGTTTGCAGGGGTGGATTATTACTCAAGGTCCAACCATACAAACCAATCAGAGATAAAAAAGTTTCCGACTTTGCCCCTGCAATGTTGGAGGGCTACAACCGAATTTACGTAGGAAATTTGTCATGGGAGACAACAGAAGATGAATTAAAGAAACTCTTTTCAGATTGCCGTATATCTTCTATTCGACTTGGTAAGGACAAAGAAACAGGGGAGTTCCGAGGTTTTGCACATGTGGATTTTGCCGATAGTCTCTCCTTAACAATGGCGTTGAAATTGGATCAAAAAGCACTTTTCGGGAGACCCGTGAGAATTAGATGTGCCGTCCCACCAAAATCAGTAAACCCCAGTTCAAATTTGGAAGCCACTGTCGGTAGAAACGAGGCCAATGTTTTTACTGCGCCCGTGGGTGCCACCAGTAATACAGTTGTTAATGTCAATGATGACGTGGCAAGAAAAGCAAAGAGGCAAACATGCTATGAGTGTGGAGAAAAGGGCCATCTTTCTTCATCATGCCCAAACAGAAAGGCTGCTGATGTGGCACATACCCGTTATGAAACTAATGACGTGGCGTTTGATATAACCGATCGTTTTGCATCTATGGTGGATATGGATAAAAAGGAGGTTGATCATATTGGTGATGGTAAGTTGAAGAGGAGGACATGCTACGAGTGTGGTGAAAAGGGCCATCTCTCTTCGTCATGCCCGAAAAAACAAGCTGCTGACGTGGCAAACTCGGTAGTCAAAGCTAATGACTTCTCTTTTCCTCCTGTGGCGGCCATGGGTAACGGAGGGGTTGATAATAACACGATGAATTCTGTTAGTGATGGTAAGCTAAGAAGGAGGACATGCTATGAATGCGGTGAAAGAGGTCATTTATCGTCATTATGCCCAAAGAAACAAGATGCTGATGTGGCGAATACGTATAAAGAAGCTTATGGCATGGAAGTTGAGAAATTCGAGGAGCCTAAAAGTATGGCGGCTGTTGGTAATAATGTTAGTGATGGTAAGCTAAGGAGGAGAACATGCTACGAATGTGGTGAAAGGGGTCATCTATCGTCATTATGCCCAAAGAAACAAGATGCTGATGTGGCGAATACGAACAACATGGAAGTTGAGAAAGTTGAGGAACTTAAAACTGTGGCGGCTGTTGGTATAGAAGCTGGTAATAATGTTAGTGATGGTAAGCTAAGGAGGAGAACATGTTATGAATGTGGTGAAAGGGGTCATCTATCATCATTATGCCCGAAGAAACAAGATGCTGATGTGGCGAATACGAACAACATGGAAGTTGAGAAATTTGAGGAGCCTAAAATTATGGCGGCTGTTGGTAACGAAGCTGGTAATAATGTGGTGAGTTCTGTTAATGGTGGTAAGATAAGGAGGAGGACTTGCTACGAGTGCGGTGAAAAGGGTCATCTTTCCTCGATGTGTCCAAACAAAAAAGCGGATTTTATGAACCCTGGTTCTGCGTAATCAAGTACGTTAAAATTTAATTACCATCTTGACCTGCTTATGCGTACCCATTATCGATGCAAATAGATTAATTGGGTCATAATCCATTTTGTTTTTAATGAAGGGTAATTTGGGTATTTCACAAATAGCTAAATAGTTTGCTTAAACGAAAAAAAGAAGTATTTGTTTGAAGACAAGGATGCTAAAGTTATGATTGATGTTTTTTTTTTCAGGCTTTTGTGATGGTCTGAACCCTGGGCTGTGCCGTGGTAGTCTAGTTTGCGAGTTATGGTTTCAGCTCTTCCTGATGCACACTTTGGTGGCTGAAAACGCTCATATGGTTTCTTTTGGTATGCAGCCGAAGTGGTTGGTGGTTAACAGTTGAGCTGCACAGAATGAAACAATGATTTGTTTTGAGATGCTGCAATGTTTTGTGGTGGTTAACGGATAGAAATCATGTGCGAATACGAAGTTGGGCGTGAAACTGCATTCTACATTTTTGTATTTTTTTGGTTGTCATTATATATGTTAACTGGATTCATAATTTTGTTTGAAAGGCTTGATGGTTGTTGCACACAATGTTCTTATCTTAAACTCACCTTTTGTTTGGTGCTTTCTGTTCATACCATTTTGTGGTTTACAAAGTGAAAATGAGCTCTGGAAGACAGTGACCAGAAACAAATGGACAAAGCTGACCTTCGTTTGTTTGTTTGTTTTGCAGGGTTGGATGAATTGGAATCTGTATATTTGGACTCGCTGAATGAAACTTGGTATAAATAATGATAAATGACCAAAATACTTATTTCTTACATTTTCATATTTTATTGTCTAAATTGTAAATGCTATGTGATAATAAAATTAATAATAATTTTAAATGGTAGTGCTGGCGACGAAGGTGGTGGTGGTGACAACTATCGTGATGGATATATCATCTTCGATCCCATCTAGAACCAACTCTAGGCTTAGAAATCAACCTTTCATTCACGCCGGCCTCGTTGCCCAACAAGTTGTGGAATTCGAAATATGTTAAATTTTTGAATGTACTCGTGTTTTTTGGTCTAGCGGGTAAGGATGAGTTTTTAATTAAATCCATGATCTTCGAAGCCATTTTTTCTTATTAAATCAAGAGGTCAAGAATTTTGATACTCTAGGTTATGTAGAGAAGGACAACCATTTGGACCATTTTTTAAATATACTCTTACTTTAAGGGGGATAAATTCAAGAAATGACAACCAACATTTGTCTAATTTCTAGTTTTGTTATTAAAGTTTGAAATACCAAGAAAAACCCTTGAATTTTATACAAGTTACATTGAATTGTAATATGTACATGATCAAAGCATAACAATCACCTTGATTCATATTATTGTATGTAGCTAAAATGTTTTCTTTGATAATTTTAAAATATTAGTTAAAATTGATTGTAATTAATCCTTTAACTAAGGTGAAATGAATGAGAGCTGAAATAAACTTGCTTTTATTAATGTTTTAGATAATCATAAATTTAAACCTTGATTTGGATGAATTGTAATTTAAAGCTATTTTATTAAGGGGGGTTAAATGCTATTTTTTTTAAATACAAATGAAAATCTTGTTTTTAAAAATAACAAGTTTTTTTTAATCAAACAGGGTAAAATTTTGATTCATGGTTTGTTTGAATAAAAATTAAAAAGTAAAGTTGATTCATGGTCCTACAAAGTACAATTTGCCTTTTATTTATTACAAAAAGATGACCTTGACCTTTGAGGGTCAAACTTGTAACAGGAGAATGTCAATTTTATCCTCAAGTTTGGATCCATTATTATAAAGTAATGTGAATATAAAAAAGGAGTCACGGGGGGCAACTTGGGAATTGGGAAGTATTTGGAATATTGCCTTAATTCTTTACTTGGGTATTTGGGCCATATAATTTATATACATATATAACCTATGATGTATTCATGGAAAATGTTGGCCTTTTGTCCTTCCAATTTTGGACATTAATAAAAAAAATAAACATTTTATCATATAGTTTTTTTTTTAAAAGTTGAATAATTAATTAAAATCGGGATTTGGTGTTTTTGGGAATGGATATTCATGCATTTTCTAGTCTTCAAATAGTTTGATTTAATCTTTGTTATTAATGGTTAATATATTATTGTTAGATTCCAACAATTACATATGAATTTCAATAAACTTGATTATATTTTTGTTCTATCTTTTTTGGTAATAGTGGCTTTTCAGGTAACTATGAATGACCTGAAGTCATCGTAGGTGAACCTCTATGGCCACAAGGGCCTTTGACAATGCTTAGATTTGAACCTCGAGTATATGAGATTTTCAACTACATCCCCCAAAGGCTTTTCCAGTGTGCCACACAATCTAAATGGTTTACTTTTGTTCATCTTGTTATCAGGAAGAATTGTTTTTTTAACTATGAGTACAATAGCGGACCCAAGATTTTTCCTGAGCAGGTGCACCTTTAAGATGGACCACAACCCTACAATGTCGCGGTTTGACCATTGAGAAAAGTCAACATGGTTTGACACGGGACAAGTCAATTGTGTCGATTAGGGAAATAAAACTAAGTTTTCAAATGAAATCGATCTTTTGAGCAAGATGCAAGACTATGTCTTATGTATGCCATGTGTTTAGCCGAGTTCCACCGTTTCGTAGACTTTTTCGGTTTTTTAGTTGATTTCCTAAATTTTCTCAATTTAGATTTGATTATCGTTACTTTTTTTGTAGGTTTCTAAATACTTTACTTTAGGGCAATTAAATAAAGCGAAACAAATAATATGCGTGGAAAATACAAACCAAATGAGATGATTGAGGTGGTAATTGAAGAACAAAAGTGGGAACAAAAACTCATTGTTTTGATAAGTTTCATCAAAAATTTCAGTTTAATCCTTTCAGTTTCATAATATTCTAGAACACCCTTCTATTTTTAAAAGTTCCATAACAATACCATTTAAAAGATAAAAAAATAAACAACAAATGATGCTTGTGAGCCTCGTACGCGTGACCTCATAGAGAGGGTTACCTTAAGAGGTTTGGATCAACCATCTCAGCAACTAGCAATTCGTGTTTGTAACTTTCGGTTTCAAATATCTAAGAGCACACTTAGACGTAAGCAGGTGCACCACCTTAACGACTCATTTTTTTTTCCTTTTGCAATAATCGATTGAGCGGGTGCACGGGACTCCCTCAAGGTATTAGTAGGTCCGTCCCTGTATGAGTATTCAAGGTCAGCTTACATATCTCATCTAATTCCATGGACCCTGGAGATAACAGTCAAACAAATCTCTTGTGGGCTTGAAAAGACTCAAACTAACGACCTGTAGGGTGCGTTTGGTACACAAACAAGATAGAAAAGGACAGGAAGGAACATAACAAGACAGAACAGAACAATTGTTCAGCGTTTGATAGACAGAACATGACAGAGCAGAACAATTGTTCAACGTTTGGTAGACATAACTGGACATAACATAACAGATAACATTAGATAAAATACAATAAATAAAATTTAAAGAATGAATAAAATATAAAATAGAACTTGTATTTGATGTTTTAGAAGAGAACTAGATTTTATTTTGAGGTTATATTGGTAAAACATAAGTCTGTTCCACCTTGTTCCAGTTTGTTCCATGGGGTTGGGGTGGAACAAGACTGTTCCACTCTGTTCCTGTCTATTCCACATAAAAGTTCTGCCAAACGTCGGACATTGATCCCTGTTCTGTTCTGTTCTGTCCTGTACAGTGTACCAAACGCACCCATAAGGATGACCCGCAAGGCCTAACATTTATTTGCAAGTTGAGCTATCAATATTAACAAGAGTTGTTAGTGAATACAGATTTAAAAAGCCATTTCAGTTATATCTAAAAAAACATATTAATTTTGATTCTTGCTTAACCTTTAAAGTTTAAACGCTTCTTTAAGGGTTAATACTATTTGTTTCTCTCTTAATAATTGACTGACTCATTAATTTGTTAAACGAGAGATTTTTCATTATAAGAGCTTGTTTCTTCATCTAATAAATGAGTATCAATTGTTTGGTTTCTTTTTAACCATTCATGCATATATGTTGATATATTTTAACCACTTAATTATTAAACACTTATGATCGTATATGCTTTTCCAAAATATGAGCTGTGAAGTCGATGGATGTAACACCCGTAATTTTTGGATAAGTACAATTTCGAATCAGCGTGGAACCGATCTTTAAGAAAAATATGAAAAATAGGATTTTGGATTAAATCCTAGATTTTATGCTCTTGTTTGATGGGGAATTCAAATACGAGTCCAACGGTCCTTTCCGGAGCGAAAACGGAGCTAAAACGAAGAAGTTATGGCCAAAACAACTTTCGGTACAATCTCGGCTAAAGTGACCAGCGAAAGTGACACTTGTGTCACTCTCGCTGGTTTTGTACCGAGAGCTATTTGACCACAGAGAGAGTGCCCAGCGAAAGTGACACTTGTGTCACTCTCGCACGTCACTTTAGCCGTCGGGTACCTGGAGCATAAATACGGGATTTCTAGCCCTAAACTTCATTTCCTCATATCTCACTCATTTCACCTCCGTTTTTGGCGATTCAAAGTGCCATGGTTTCGGTTTTTAGAGATTTTCAAGGATAAAGTGTTAGTTTTGAAGTTCATTGGAAGATTCAAGGGTGTTTGGTGGTGGTAAGTCTCTCATTTCTCACTCTCAAATCTCTTCTCTTCTCTCCAAATCGTTTTCCTTCTTTCTCTCACAAACCCTAACTGATTTTGGAGCTTTTTCATGGAGATTAATGTGTTCCTTCTCCATTTTATGCTAGTGGTTTCATTTATTGATGCAAGAGTAAGTTTCATCCACAACACTAGATATTTTTGGGGTTTTCTAGGTTTTCATCAAAACCTAAGTGGTGAGTTCATCCTCCTAGCTTCTATACTTTCATATGAGTTATAAATGTTCCATTGATGATCTCCTAGTGTTTTGTTTCTCCAATTTCGGTTTGGATGATTTTGGGGAAGTTAGGTTAATATTGAGTTTTGGTCAAAATGGAGATTTTTATATAAGATGTTTGAGGAATGGTTTTAAAGTGGATGAATATGAATATTCATGATTGGAAGTTATGAATCTAGGTTTTTGGAAAATTTGGCTTGAAGATACAAACTACTTCAAATGAGCATATGTTTGGAGAAATTCTAGATTTAGCCTAAAGCTAGCAAGGTGAGTTCAAGTTGATTTGTGAAAACGTTGTACATGCCAAAATGTGTGTTTTAAAGTAATTGTGTGCTTTATGTGAAATTATCTCTTGTTGATTTATTTGGTGGGTTTTGGTTTAATCAAAGTGTTGAACTTTACATATCTTGTAAAACACCCACATTTGGGGATTTGGAGTGATTGATGAATAAATCACGAGTAAAAGAGGTTTTGTTAATTTATTGCATAAGTAAAGAGGATTTGGTCAAAATACACTTTTGGTGTTTTTGTGATTATGTGATAACTATGATGTGGCGTATTTTAAAGTGTGAACGTGTGGGTTGGGGATTTTGGTAAATCCGACCATGTGAATGTTTTGAGAGTTGTAAACATTTATTTTGGGGCCGATGGCCAATTGAGGAATTAAAAGGTAAAGATTTTAGGTAACGATGCATTTTGGTTTAAGTAACCGTGTGAGTGACACGTATTTAACCAAACGTTTATTTTGACCTTAAAGGCCTGACTCATACTCAAATGAGTCTTTTGAGTGTTTGTCGGTTTTAGAGACTCGAGGTGGAGTCTTGGATGTGTTATATGCTTAAGTGCATTTTATTTGAATATGTGTCGGTTTGAGTGTTGGTTTTATGTGTGAAGACCGTTTGATGTTTTCGTGTTCTTAGTACCTTTGGGACTAATGAACCTCGGTGAATTATATGCAATGTTGAGTTATGAAAGAGTTGCACATACGTATACATATAGATGCATATATGATTTGACTTCATCGGGAAGGTGGCAATGAAGGGGTTGTGAGACTATCATGCCTCGGAGCATGTGTTTGCATTTTGTGGGCTAGATGCATTTTCATTTGCATGAATTGATGTTGATAAATGATCATTAGATCTTTTGAGCAGAGGGCTCGGTTTTGGACTTGGTTGAGTCTTGATGGCATTCGCCCGGTTTTAATAAGCTCGACGTGGGCTTGGGGTTTGCATTGCATGAGTTGCATCATATTTGAGGTTTACATGATTTGAATGCATTAGTTATTCTTTTGGGGTCATGTATTTATATTTAAGTCGAGTAAGCTTGTTTCGGATGGTGGGTTTTCCCAAGGTAAAGATCCAATAGGATTGAACTTGATGGCTTGGACTAAAGACCTACTAGTATGGTTGATGTCTAAGAAGGGCTAAAGACCTAGTTTTGGTTGATGTCGGAGATGGACTAAAGACCTAGTTTTGGTTGATGTCTAAGATGGACTAAAGACCTAGTATGGTTGATGTCTAAGATGGGCTAAATATCTAGTATGATTGATGCTGAGGATTGACTAAAGACCTAGTATGGTTGATGTCATCTGTTTTCCACATCCAAGAAGCTTACTTGCATTTATTTAATCGTGGTTTAATTTATGTGTTGGCCACATTCGATGAGATCGGGTCTCCCCTGTCACCGAAGGGTTTTGATTTCGGGTATTTTATTTATCCGCGTTGTCGAGGTTATGTTATATGCATACGAATTGTTTTCCATGATTGATGGACGGGTTTATGTTTCATCCATATTGGATGTTTTAACTATTGGAGTTTTATTCGCTATGGCGATTATTTGAGAAATTATTATTTAATTAACTCTTGATGGAGTTTTGGATTTGAGTCCATTGCAGAGAAACGTTTTTCGTTGGATGCTTTCCTCTCAGAAATTGTGTGCGTTTGGAAAATGAGTTGTCGATGTCTTTTATACAAACCCTTTTAGAAAAACATTTATTTAAGTTGAAGCTGTCGATTTATCAAATGATTTGCTCATGATGTAAACTCTTGAACTCACTAGGCGTTAGCCTAACCTTTTTATTTGTCGGCATGTGCAATAGGTTCAGGTTGGGAATATCTTTAGCTACACTGCGAAGTGATGAGTGCTAGTAGAGTGCACGGGAAGTGAGATGCTTAGCGAAGTTTTCCGCACTTTTGGGATTAGCAACTTTTAATTGGGTTAAGTAACACCCGCCTAGAGTCGTTAGCTGTTTAATTAGCGATGTTTAAACCTTGAGGTATTTTCAAGGATGATATGTAAAAGTACTTTTATCATCTTTTAGTTTAATTTATTGAAATTAAAGTTAGTTGCTCATTCCAATTTTGAGGGTGTTACAATGGAGAGATTAGGACAGATTTATATATAGAAACATACACGGGTAGAGATACAATTAAAATATACGAGATTCGAATATGAAATGACAACCACCTACAATGATTTTCCTTAAAATCCTGAAATTTCATTAAATTTTCATTCAAACCAAACGTACTTCCAAATCCTTAAAAAGTAATTTAAAACTTTATTATTTTTTCAATGACTTTTTTGAAAGGTAATTTAACTCATCCCATTCCACATGGGTATAAGGGTGGTCATAAGGCCGTGCGTACCACCTCGGGTACCACGGCCGGGTTCACCATCGGTTTGCATCGGGTAGGGCGGGTTGGCGGTACGGGGGACGCGGGTTCACATCGGGTTGGGGGTGTGCGGGTAGGGTTGGGTTCGGGAACCCGGCTAAACCCGGCGAAATTTTATTTTATTTTTATTTTTTTTAAATATAACCGTTTACCAACGGCTCTTTTTTTATTTTTATTTTCAAATTATACACACTATATATATTAACCTCTACCACCTTCATTTTTTCACACCAAAAAATATCTCAAATTCAATACTTTCTTCCATTTCTTTCAAATTCAATACTTTCAATACTTTCTTCCATCATGAATTCAAACACCACACCTACATCCCGTCGTAACCGATCGAGGAGTTCGGATACACCGCAACAAGACCCGGACCTTGGCTTCCAGGCATTTGCTCAACAAGGTTATATTCCGCAACCGGCCCCGAACGTTGGTTTTCAACAATTTCAGCAACACCCTTATATTCCTCATCAATTTACATATCATGGTTTGCTCCAACAAGGTTTTACTCCCGCTAATCACCAACTTCCTCAACCCGCGGCTTTCAACACCGGAATCGATCTCGAAGAGGAGTTTGTTCCTGAAACCCAAGAACCGCAAACACCACAATCGATCTCGACACAACAATCAAACCCGGAACGACAACCAAACCCGACACCAACGCAAGAGGGAAAAAAGAAAAAAATTGAAAATAGAGCCACCCGACAGATGTGGAGTAAAGAGGAGGAAGTGGCGTTAGTGTCGGCGTGGGTTGACGTTTCGGAGGACCCCGTTGTCGGTAACGCACAAAGCGGTGGTACTATTTTTATTATTAATATTTTTATTATTATTATTATTATTATTATACTTTAATTTATATAAATGTAGAGAGTTTTTGGAAGCGAATCGAGAAGGTGTTTTATAAATTTGTGGGTCGCCAAGATTATAGAACATTTCATCAACTGAACACCAAATTTAAAGACCTAAACAAGAAAATAACGTGTTTTGCCGGCATCTACAACAACTTGGTCAATAATAGATCAAGCGGAATGAGTGAAGCCGATATTTTACAAACGGCACACTACCGGTACCGAGAGTATAATGGGGTTCCTTTCATCCATGAACAAGCTTGGGAGGTCCTCAAAAAATCTCCAAAATGGAATCCGGTTCCAACGATGTCGACAAATACATCCCAGGCTTCAAAACGTACCAAAACTTCCGATGATGACGATGAAGATATTCGGGTCGACGAGATAGAGAAACTTCAACGACCCATCGGGAGAAACAAGACAAAAAGGGCATCAACGAGTAATACGACCGGGTCGAATCCGGACGAAAGCGTTACTCAGTTGTTGAGTCACATAAGCTCGTTCAACGATCGGGTTGACAATACAATGGATTACAAAATGAAAAAACTTGAACTCGAAGAAAAACAGTTGCAACTCGAGTTAGAAAAACGATTTGATAAAGACTTCGAGTTTTTCATAGCCCCGCATGATCACCTTACGGGAGATATTTTGAGGGCTACTTTGGCGAAGAAAGAGAATTAGAAAATTACATAATTTTTAATATTAGTTTTTAGTAAAAATATATGAATATTTTTATTTTGTTAAATAATTAAATGTATAAATAAAAGAATTAAAAAAGTTGATGTGGCGCTGATGTGGCATCAGAGTTCAGTGGGTTCGATAGGAAGTGGTACTCCACTTTAGGGTAAGGAGGGTAGAAAAGAGAAAAGCTGATGTGACGCTGAGGTGACATCAGGGTTCAGTGGGTTCGCGGATTGGCGGTACTGATAGTCTAAGGTTAGTTTTTGAAACCCCATTCATAATCCAGTTCAAAACATCGTTTTTGGCCATTCATGTGTGTCTCTTAATATACACACATATGCACGTGCATACTTAAAATAAATAACACAAATTTGTTAAATTTAAAAGCACTTAAAATACAAGAATATAATAATAAGACACTATATCACACTGGGACGGAACACAAGTCTTTTAACCGTAGATCATCGGACCTAATATATTATATAATTTTAAAAATACAAAAATACATTATCCAAAGTTCTAACGTAGTAAAAACACTAACTAGACATTAAATACGAAAATGTCAAACATCGCTCATCAAAGTGGAACCTGTCGATCTTTCGTTGCCTTGAAGTTTTCCACAATTTCTTCCAAAGTAATCTTTTCAGCAACTTCTCTTTCGATAAACAAAAGCAACGAATTGTTTAGAAACTCATAATCCATTTTATTCCGCATTCTTGTTTTCACAATATTCATGGTAGAAACTGAAACGTCCCAAAAAACACAATAAATTTGAACCTTAAAATTTATCAGAGTCTACCACAACATCTTCCAAAACTTTCATACATAAATGGAGAATTAGTGACAAGGTCTATAATTACAACTGATCTATCATAAACAACCGACTAATCTAATTCATAACCAACAAAATCAGATTATACGGGTTGTCTATAATATCTCCAAAATAACCCTATTCCACTAAATTCTCCATAGCGTCTCCAAAATACAGTTCTGGTACTCCTCGACGCTCATCCCTTCGTATCCCTTCCCGAGCTAATACCTGGTAAGAAAATTTAATTTGAAAAGATTAGGCTTACGCCTAGTGAGAACATCCAGTTTTCAAATTAAAACTTTATAAGCATTGAAAACCAAATTGTATACAAAGCATATAAATTAACCTGATCGCAATCTTTCTTACCGTACACATAACATCTTTCGATGACAGGAATTATACCCGATTCCATGGTTATGACAACACTAAGTAAGTCATAATCTCACGTTCTAGAGCGCCACTACGAATCACCACGGATTCTAGATTTCAGCTCATGTCCAAGATATTACAATTAAGCCATGCCTATTTTCTTGGTGTGGAAGTAGGGATAGCAAAAAAAAAACCAAAACCAATGGTGAAAATCGAAAACTGAAATTTTCGGGCCGGATTCGGGATTTCTTATCGGAGACGGGGCAAGGATGGTGATCACTCGCCCAGTATGGGTTTATATAATTTTAATATACATATATATATATGAGTCCCCTTCAAATGTAAACTTTTTTTTCGTGTAAACCGTGTAAACTTTGTAGTTTCATAGGTTTTTTTGATGAATTTTTTTTATGAAATTGTTTCATATCATTCATTTCTTGACGATTTTTTTTATGAAATTTGTAGTTTCATAGGTTTTTTTCATTTTTATGAACTGTTTCATACATTTTTCGTTTTCACCTATGAAACTACAAATTTCGCAAAAAAATTCAAATCAAAAGTCACCAAATTGAATGCATCCCGGGACACTCTGCGATCGCGGATGATTAAATTTTCAAAATTGGCCCTATCCCGCGATCGCAGGACATATCGCGGGATTTTTAGGTATTTTTGGAAAAGTTGAAAAAATGGGTATTTTGGTAAGTCAAAGTCAAACTTTGGGTATTTTAATTAAATTCCTTTTTTTACACAAAAACATAATATTTTAGACATATTCCTTTTTTATATTAATTTATTAAACTTTCAATAATATCTTTATATTTAGTAACATTACAATTTATACCCATATTTTTATTTAGATCATAATTTAATATTTTTTATTAATTATGAGTTAAATTATTTTAATACATAAAACAAAACTTTTTATTAAATAATAAAATTACATTAAAACAAATAAAAAAAAGAGAATACATATGCATTTAATTATTATCACTATGCAATGGAGATGGTCTAATACATTATATATTTGTAGTTAGTTTGCTTATGTTTGAGACATTTACGCTTGCATGTTCAAAAATAAAATTGAAATTTACTTTTAGTTGTGAAAGTTAACATTATCGTAATTTTTCGGGTCAGTTTCCGTTTCGGGTTCGGTATAACTAACGTCTAACGGTGAACGGGGAAATGAGATTTTTACCCTTAACTGATCAAGGGTAAAAATAACCAGCCGACCCGTTGTCGTTCCTAGTTGTGGTGCATTGGTAAAGCCTTTGGGGATGTAGTGGAAAATCTTATCTATCCATAGTCAAATCCAGACGCTGCCAAAGCCTTGTGGCTATGGAGGTTCACATGCGATGATTTCAGATCATTTGTGGTTGCTTGATGATTTAGGGTCATTCGTGGTTAGAATATTTTTCTAACTATTCTTTTACCATTAATCCATGTACAAAAATGTCTGAGCAAACTGGTTCGAAGTTCGAACACCTACAGTAATAAAATAAAATATGAAAGAATGTTAAATTTGTTTTTAGGAGAGAGAGGGAGAGACTACTAAAATATGTTGCTTACCAATTTGCGCATAGAATGTTTCCCCTTTTTCCTTAAATATACCCCTACCTAACTGATTTTACCCGCCACCCTTCTCTTTCTCCCACTCTCCTTCACATGGCTGCCGATTCGACAACCGAGATGTTCATCTCCAGAAGGCCTAAGAAGAATCGAAATCGCCTTAATGCAAACGGAAATAGGGATCTGATCCTCGCCAATGCTCCTGATACAACTCCGAAATTGATTAAACCTAAAACAGAGCCGACTATGGTAATCGAAGCCAGAAAAGTTCCGGTTCTGTATTACCTCACACGCAATGGTCACCTTGAACATCCTCATCTCATCGATGTTCCTCTCTCTTCTCCTCATGGTCTCTATCTCAGAGGTAATCGCATTTTGTAATTGATATGGTGAATTTCACTGGTCGTCTTCTCTAAGTTTTCACTGATTTCGTTTGCAGATGTTATGAATACCTTGAATTATCACAGAGGAAAAGGAATGGCAAACATGTATTCCTGGTCATTCAAACGGTATGAAAGTAAAACAAAATCTCAGTTTTCTATGTTGATTATCTTCTCTTAATTAGCGATTTGCTTTGAATCAAAATTAGGAGCTACAAAAGCCGATATGTATGAAATTAAGACAAAATTTCAGTTTTCTATGTTTGATTATGTTCTCGTAAATTAGCGATTTGCTTTGAAATTTCCTGAATCAAAACTAGGAGCTACAAAAGCGGATATGTATGGCATGATTTATCGGAAGACGATTTGGTTGAAGCGACAAATGGTCATGATTACGTTCTGAAAGGATCAGAGCTTCTGGAAACACACGAGTCTCAAATTCCGACGGAGGCGAACCTTACCGGCGACAATTGTACAACTGCTGCGGCGGCGATGATCAGACAACGGAATCAATCATGGAGTTCGTTCGACAATCCGCAAGAGTACATGGTGGTGAAATGTGAATCGAGCAGAGAACTGGCGGCGAGGTTCGCGGCGGATGCGGGAACACAGACGGAAGAGCAAAGGAGACGACGCAGTTTTGAAGGAGAAAGGAAGGTGCGGGTGAGTAGAGAAGAGATACGGATACCGTCACCACCGCCTTCGAATTCGAGTTCGGAGGGAGTGAGTGGAGCGAAATACGTTGATCCGACGGTGAATGTGAGAGATGGAGATCCAACGGCTGAAGGTAGTTGTGGAAGGATGAAAGCTTCTCAGATTGTGAAGCAGCTGATTTCATGTGGGGCCCCTTCTCGGTTAAAGATGCAAGCACCATAGCACCGACTCAATAATGTCAAGTACTACCGTGTCGCCATCTAACGTTTATAACTTTATATCATAAAAATTTCTATTTTGTCGCCACCCACCTAGTGTTTATATCATCAAAATTGCCATCCTATATCTCAAACAAGAGTATAGACTATAGACCAGTTGGGAATAAACCAAAATATAAGAATTCATATCATATTAAAAAGCTTTAAACAAAAATATAATATATGAAATTCATTTAGAAAGAATTATCCTGTTAATATTTTTTAAAATCCAAGGTCATAATCAAAAACCGGTAAAAGAAAAAACCTAAAACATTATGAATTGGACTAAAAATCTAAAATAAATATGGCTAGACTCGGACAATTATATTTTGAGGTTGTTCGGTGGCAGCTTGATGGGCTTGATAGCGTATATAGCTTATTTCTTAATCCATATAAACATGTTTGGTTGGGGCTTATTAAAAAAAAATGGGCTTATTTGCACAACCCATTTGGCTCACTCATATACATACACTCAGCCAATCAAAAGACATACTCTACCCCTCCTCTTTGCTCTCTCTCTCTCTCTCTAAATCTATCCTCTTGGTGTTTGTGCTGCTCGTTCCTGTTGTGGTGTTAGTCAGTGTCTCTGGCATTGTCATTCCTCTTCATCGATTTCCTCATCTGCTTCTTTCATTTGATTTTTGGTAGGTTTGTTCATATGCTCTTGGAGGGATAATATTAATGGGTTAGGGCACCAACACCTTTTTTAGGTTTTTAATTAGGATAATGGATGGATTTAGTTCTAACATGCCTCACATTCATGAAATAGTAATGAAGAACCCAATAGTGGTTCAAGGCTTCAACCTTGGAGCAATAGATGCTCTGTTTGTGGGTATAAACGGGATTTGCAGCTGAAAGTGTGGCCTTTGATCAATGCCCAAGTGCAAAACCATTAAAACCATGGATTACGTGGAAGATAATTTGATAAACATCAATAATTGGTTTAATTTTAGTAATTGATTGATATACTTGGGTTTTTTTTTTGGTTCGTTTGATTCATCACATGGCCTCATTCGATTTATTTATCGTTCTTAATATAGGTGCTTGATATAATAAGATTGATCTACAAAGTTGTTGTAGACTCATTGTTTTCTAAAATTTGATCTATATTTGTTTGATTTTCACATATTATTGAATGTAAATCAAAGGGTAAAATAATCACTTTCAACATCCGACCAACAATATATATCTAATATCATACAACCGATTTATTAATACAGACAACTTTATTCAAACAAATACTTGATAAAAAAACGAACCGAACAACCTTTTATTTGGTTTGGTTTCGTTAGGTTACATGTTTTATGAAATATCAACAATATAATATAATTTTGCTTACTTTTAATCACAATAATGAAATGAGATTATGTTGAAATAATTATGAATCATATGGTTGTACAATCATAATAATAATAATTCATATTTGTTTATATATGGATGCATATTGATATAGCCAATGCATGTGAAAATATAAAACCAAGAGTTTTTAAGTAAAGCTGGTTGATTGCATGCATCCCAGTGTGGTGTAATATACATGTTGACCTTGGAAGGTGCTTTGACTTTGAGTGTGGAGGTCCTTTCTAAACAAGTGGTAGGAGTAGTATCACCCATCAATTAATTTCACCATTATTTCTCAACCACACTCACTTTCTATATTACCTACCTACCCATCCCAACAAAAATGATCATTGCTCTTTTACCAAATCTTCAAAATCCTAATTAAAAACTCAAATCTCCTCCTTTTCTAACAAATACAATCCTTCTAAAAGCGCAATATATATATATATATATATATATATATATATATATATATATATAGAGAGAGAGAGAGAGAGAGAGAAAATGAGGGCGTTTAAATGCAACCCCTTTACATGATACAACTCATGCAACCCCTCTATTCACCACTCATTTTATTTTCACTTTTGTAATTAAGAAAAAAGAAAAAAACAGAAAATAAAATGAGTGGTGGATAAGAGGTTGCATAATAACGAGTTATTAACTTAAATGACCCTTTCACGTGGCGAACTTCAACTTCTAACCATCCAAATTTTCTTTCTACCAAAATGATCGGAATCCTGCAGGTCTGACACCGCAAAGCAAATTTTACTTGCAGTGTCAGACTTTTTCTGACGCACTCTAAAAAGTTTGATTTTACGTTTTAGCCTAGCTTGCGGGGCGCAAACTTGCGACTTTATCTGATTTATTAATCCCCTCAAGACTTGCGGTAAAGGGGATAACGACACGTGGCCTCGTATCTCTTGCGGTGGCTTGCGGTGTTGTCAAATTTTAAAAAGTTGTATTTTTTTATAGTGCGTCAGAAAAAGTCTGACACCGCAAGTAAAAGTTGCCTTGCGGTGTCAGACTTGCGGGATTCTGGTCATTTTGGTAAAAAAATAAATTGGATGGTTAAAAGTTGAAATTGCTTATGTGAAAGGGTTATTTAAGTTAAACTCCATAATAACTCCACCAATAAAATAATTTTAAATTAAATGTGTAAAAGAGAGAAACAATATTTTATTAAATGTATTGATTATTTTATTAATAAATTTAATGTTATGATTGCTAAAATAGCTAGAATAGTTGTAGAAGATGGATATAATTTTTTTTTTGAGATTTGAACTTTTTCTACTCTACTGTAGAAAAATTATATGATAAAGAGGCTCTTTTTATATTTCTTCTATCATCATGCATGCATCAATTAAACTCCTTCAGTTTTCAGGAAGCTAGCTACACATAAGTACATTCATTTATTATACCTAAAAAGCTACAACTTGGCCTATGCAGCAGGCAAGAAAAACCTTCTGATTTTTTATTTTATTTTATACATGACCTTCTAACAGATTTTAAGGCATTGTTGTGTTAGGAAAAGACATTTTTCTGTTTAACAAAGATGTTCCTAAATCTGTCATAAGTGATGTAACCGGACTCACTCGTATATTTGGTTCCGTGATTAACTACTAGGATATGACAGTCCAAGTCCAAAGAATCAGCCTTTAACTACTGGTTAACTAGCACTAGTTTTTCATACTGATAGAATCAGGGGTAACCATGTCCCTTGCCATTGCTGTCTACCACTGAATACCAATATTTGTAAGGCCATAAAACTATAAGAAGCTCGCATATTACCTACCCACCAAAACATTTTGTGGTTTACATGTTACAATAAGAGCAAGTAAAAGAGTTTTTCAAGATTCCAATTCAATATGCACAAGCGAGTATGAAACTGAAATGAACATACAATACCCATTCATATTTCTTTTTGTTGGAAAATATCACAATTTATACCAGAATTCGTAGAATTCTTGAGGAAGTAACTTGAAAGGTAAAGCAGGTAATATCATACCTATTTTAGTTCATCCGGCGTTCCACAACCATTAGACATTTAACATAGCTATGAAGAAGGGGATCTCCATTAATTAGCATTGCGTGAATGAAAATGCAGCTTCAGTTAGCTCGACTTTTAATAATATCAAGGCCCACCTCAGTAGGATCGGTTGCTTGCAACTCTACTTGAATACCATCAAGTTCTCTCTTGAACCTGTCCTTTGAGCTGGCATAAATCATTTTGCTCCTCACTCTTGCAGTGTCCGGGGACCTTTCAAAACAGATTGACATGATTATTGAAAGAGCTGAGTAATACAAACAAGTTATTATTGGAAAACATTATTACCATGCAATGAAGAAAATTCTGCTCTTTTGGCAATTCTCTGCTGTCACAAAATCAAAATCATAGACAGCATATCGGCATTCATCAGCAGGGAGGCATGCTGTAAAATCTTGGTAACTTTCAGCTGGTTCTCCCAGCTTTTCCACCACAACTTGCTTCTGTTTCTCCTCAATTTTGTAAACGATGAAGCGAAAGGTCCTCTTTGCCTTCAAGTCTAGAAACTTTAGCTTGCACTCATCATGCACAGCCATCCCGGATGCTGCATTGGCCTATAATATTGGCAAATTATTAATCAAACCGGTATACAAAAAGTGGATATAAAGTAAAATATAGAAATTTGGGTGGTAACAAGACCACAGGAATAACTAGAGAAGGACTGTATAATAACTCAACAATAACAGAAAATTCAGTACTTCAACAATAACATACAAAAGACGAGCCTATTTCACCCACCAGAGCACCAATAATCCCTCACAAGCCATTTCAAATCACACACCATTCACTACCAAGCAATTAACAACTACAAATTTGATTAATCATTACTGATTACTAATTAGCGTGGCTTCAAAATGCATAACAGTCGAATCATCTACGCAAAACTTCTTTTGGTAAAGGCAAATTAGATACGTTCATATCTACATGAACCTCACAAATGTGCAAAGCCAAAGTTTCCAGCAACGTATGATAAAGTTTGACCGTCCTTTTGGTGATGTTTTTATTTCTATGATTGGAGTGCCAGTTTGGTCATTGTTGTTACTGGAATTATCAATTGTACCTTTATAATGAAACTCTCAACAGTAAGATTTTTATTAGAAAAAACAGAACTTCCGTAAACTTTTAGGCAGATTCTAGGATTACGAGCATTAGCGCAATTGCTTTCTGGCAATACGAACTGCTTGATCTATCAATTGAAAAACTAATCTAAATCAACGTCAAATTATACAGAAAAGAATCACGATACGCAAGATCATCAACGAAAATACGTAAATCACACGTTATCGAAAATCAACCACCGCACACAAAGATCAAAGCGAACAACAAGAACAAGATTAAAAGCAAAAAGCAAAAAGCAACAAGCAACACTATCACAGTCGTCGACATACATACTAGCAAGTAAAATTGTACAGATCGCACTGAACTTCTCAAATCGAACAAAACATACTAGGAAAACGTGTATGTGTTCATTAGTGAATGTGAATGAACGGATAAAGTACTGGAAGATAGTGAGATCACTTACCATGATTTCAGGTGAATGAGAGAAATTGACGAAGTCGATCGAGCAAATCTTTGTCTACGATTGAGAAATATTGTGTGGATTTCTGCTGTGTTTCCTGCCTTTCGAATTTGGGAAATTTTGTGAAGTCGATTTACGTTTAAATAAGGCCGAATTTGGAAGGCAAAAATAGAAAAACCGAAAAGGTAAGGAGTTCTATCAATTTACAAAGATAACCCCTTAGAAACACATTGGTCATATATAGCCCTTTACTTTGTCGAAATGATCAAATCAAACCTTTGTGGTATGCAAATGCCTATTTCTAAGGAATTATTGGGAGTTAAACTATTTTCCTTCTTAATCAAGGTTCTACATAGTATGCCTCGTTGATAAGATCAAACCATTATGAAATTATAACATTTTGTTATATTTTAATATGAGTAAGCTACTTTTAAATCCACGTACATGGGATACGTGTCTTTCTGCTCTGATGTGTTTTTTAGAACATTGTTTTAAATTAATATGATATGTTATGTAATTTTTATAATTATAATTATAATTATATATATATATATATATATATTGAAAGGCAAACAACAAATTTATTGAGCAAAAAAGTCAGGAAAGAACAAACAAGCCACCACGATACGATACGAAACAAAACAAAACGGTCACAAGTTATGAGAAGAAAAAACAAAGACCTCAGAGGCGAAACAAGCCCGAAACAATAGAAAGGAAAGCCGAAAGAAATTAAGGGGTTGGAGAAATATGATGCGGCCTGTGATCCACTGCTCCCAATTCAAAGACACCTTGTTCAAACGTCTCGAAATCCACACAAACTCTTATTTTCGCAAATAAAGCATCTTTCGAAAGCGGTGACCCCAAACTAGGTAGAGAGTAGCCCAAACGGAGGCTTGCCAAATCTTTTGAAGCCAATGAAAAAATGTTAGAGCACCTGGATGGTTTAAAAAGCCGCACACCATATTTTCCATGTTGTTTTCAAGAGCCCACTATGTCCAAAATAATATATATTATCATTTAACTATCATATTGTTTGATAATGAGTAGATACATAGACATTATGTATAAAAGTCATCGAATAATGGTATTTTATAATTATTCCTAAAAAGTGTATTTGTATTTAAAGTTAAAATACTACTCGTTATTTTATTTATATTAAAATCTCAAAAGGCTTGTTGATTTTGGATGATAAGAAACAAAATAACATTGACATCAGAAGGTCTTATTTGATCATTTCTAGTTATTTAGAGCTTTTTGTGCAAAAAGGAAACAAGATGAAGGATCTTTCTGCAATTGCCTTTTTAGTATCTCTCTTTACGTCCTTATTATATTTCCACTCGCTTGTATTGGCGTTGGATGTCCGCGACTATTAAAAGCGTAATGCGGCCAAATATATTCTGCCACGTGTACTATATTCTGGAAAAGTAATTAAAGGAAGTAATTGACTCCTGTTTAAGTCAAAAATACATAAAGTGACGGTTACATCATGGATTTTTTCACAAGCTTTCAAAACAGGGATAACAAAAAAACCCGATTACACGACGAAACCTGTTAACTAAGGCCATCCTTAGCGCTCCGTAGAAGCCCTCAAGCGTCACATCGACGCCACATCAGCTAAGCCCTCAAGCCCTAAAGACCTCAGCGCTACCCTCAAGCCCTCTTGCCACCTTATTTTTTTTAATTATTTTATTTATACATTTAATTATTTAACAAAATAAAAAAATTTATATATTTTTTAATAAATAAAAATAAGATAAATAATAAAAATAAAAATTCATATCATTCATTAAAAAATTAAAAATTACAAAATACAAAACACTACCAATTATGAAAATTTTTAATTTGCTCTTTTCTCGTTAAAGTAACCTTCAAAACGTCTCCCGTAAGGTGATCATGCGGGGTCATGAAAAACGCGAAGTCTTTCTCAAATCGTTTTTCTCGTTCGATTTCTCGTTCGTGTTCCAACCTTTGAACTTCGAGATCGAGTTTTTTCATTTTGTATTCCATTGTATCATCAATCTTGTCGTTGAACGTCGTCAACAACTGAGTAACACTTTCGTTCGTATTCGTCCCGGACGTATTACTCGTTGATGTTTTTTTGCCTTGTTTCTCCCGATGAGTCGTTGAAGTTGCTCGATGAAGTTGTCGTCATCGTCATCATCGGAAGGTTTGGTACGTTTTGAACCCCGCGATGAAGTTGTCGTCATCGTTGGAACGGCTCCCCATTTTGGACATTTTTTAGGACTTCCCAAGCTTGTTCGTGAGTGAAATCAAACCCAATTTGTGCTCGGTAGCGTTCGTGTGCCATTCGTGAAATGTCGGCCTCACTCATTCCGCTTGATCTATTAGTGACCAAGTTGTTGTAGAAGCCGCCAAAAGAATTTATTTTTTTATTAAGGTCGTTGAACTTCGTGTTGAGTTGATGAGTTGTTCTATAATTTCCGCGACCCATCGAACTAAAGAACACTTCCCCGATTCGGGTCCAAAAACTATCTACATTTATGTAAATTCAAGTATAAGAATATTAACAAGAATAATAATAATAATAATATTAATAATAACAATAATAATAATAAAAATAAAAATATTACCATGGGTTTGTGCGTTACCGATAACGGGGTCCTCCGAAACGTCAACCCACGCCGACACTAACGCGAGTTCCTCATCTTTAGTCCACATCTGTTTGGGGGCTCTATTTTCATATTGTTTGTTTTTTTCTTTTCTCGATGGTTGAGGGTTTGATGGTTGTGTGTAGATGGATTGTGGTGTGTGCGGGCTAGAATGTTGGGTTTCCGGAACAATGTCGTCGGAGAGATTGATGAAGGGTGAAGGAGGATTGAAGTTGGTCGGAGTAAAACCTTGTTCAATCATACCGGAACGTGTAAGTTGGTAAGGAATTTGTTGCGGATGACCTAATGAGTTGTAAAAATATTGTGGCGGATTTTGTTGCGACCATTGTGGCGGATATTGTTGCGAAATTTGTGGCGGAATTTGTTGCGAAAATTGCGGACGATAACCTGGTTGTGTAAACGCTTGGAAACCAAGCTCCGGGTCTTCTTGCGGTTGCGGTGTATCTGGTCGGTTACGACGGGATCTAGATGTTTTGTTTGAATTCATGATGAAATTTGAGAGAGTTTGAGAGATTGTTGGTGTGAAAAAATAAGAGGTTGAGGGTTAATATATATAGTGTGATTAAATTGGAAAAAAAATTAATTTTTTTTATAAAAGTAGCCGTTGGGAGTTATTTATTTTCAAGATTTAAAAAAAATAAAAAAATAAAAGAAGTCGTTGGAGAGCTCTCGGGTTCCTCGGGTTTGAAAGCCCGCACACCGAGCCCGTGGCCTAAGCCCGCGTCCCCCCACCGCTGCCCGCCCGAGCCCGCACGAGCCCGAGCTCGAGCCCGCTGGGCGCTGCGGATGGCCTAAGAAGCATGTCGACAACTATGCTAAAATAGAAAAAAGATAAATTTTAGTAATTTTTTGTTTCAACAGTTATATTATCTTGTATACTAAAATAGAAAAAAGATGAGAGAAAAAATAAAAATCTCCAAATTTTAAGAAATTTTCTTGTATGTTAAAATTAGAGAAAAAAAGAAATAAAAATAATATTTTATTCTTTTCACCAATAAGAGACATTTGAATTAAAAGATTAAGAGGAGAGAAATAATATTTTATTAATGTATTGATTATTTTAATATTATAGGTAATACTACAATCTCTAAAATTGAATAGTTGTTGGAGTTGGAAGCAAGTTTTTTTTTTAAAGATTTTGACTTTTGATATGCTATTTTAGAAAAAAAATATAGCATAACTATTGGAGATGCTCTAAATGTGATTTGACCGGATAATTCCCAAGTTTACCAAATAGATTGTGATATAAGTACTCACCCTATTAGAGCATCTCCAATAGCTTTTCTATAATTTCTCTAAAATAGAGAATGAAAACTAAAAATCTCTAAAAAGAATTTATTTCAACTCCAACAGTTTCTCTATTTTAGAGAACCAATTATGACTTATATTATTAAAGTATTCAATAGATTTATCTTTTATCATTAAAATAATATTTCCCTCTCCTCTTTTTGGTAGGAAATCATTAAAATACTATTTCTCACTCCATTTTTTGTTGGAAAATCATTAAAATAATATTCCTCTTTCATCCTTTTAGAGATATAGAGAATTCTCTATATTTAGAGTTTTTCCCATTGTTCTCTATTTTAGAGTATGAGATAGAGAAGATGTTGGAACACTTTAGAGAAAAAAGTTGTTTTTCTCTATTTTAGAGAAGCTGTTGGAGATGCTCTTAGACCATCTGCATCATGTGCAAGATCAAACTTTTTCTAAAATATCACATCAGTTTTGCAATAATACTTTCCACATTTATGCATGATCAAACTTCTTTCTAAAGTGGTTCATATTGTCACATCATCAACTACTTTATGTTTTATTTACTTATTATAATAATTTAATATCACAAAAATACCAAATATAATTTGTTTCTAATATAAATAATACATATAATTATAATATAAATAATAAATTAATCATAAAATATGGATAACTAAAATTTTACTTTTTGTTTTCTTTTACTATATTTTGTGTAAATATAATTCAATTAACGAATAAAATATATGGGTATTTTGAAAACATGCAACGTTTATTAAAATACAAATATTACACAAAATACACAATAAACATTACATTACTAATTATTTTCTTATTCTCTAAATCGACTACAAATCTCTTCAACTAAATTGGTTTGCAATTGATGATTTGTTGACCTATTCTGAACTCTTGTATGTAATATTTACGTATGTAATTTTTTTTATGTTTGTGTAAGTTTATCAATTGATATTTGTAGTTTCGTAATTTTTTTATATTAATGTATTTTATTTTGGTAGTTTAAATAAAAAAACATTCCATAAAAAATATTATTTTATTTTGGTAGTTTAAAGAAATTAAATTAAACAAAAATGTAATTGTTTTATACATGTGGGCATGTGGTATTGTGAAAGACTTTTCTAAACTTGCAAGACCTTGCTATCTATATGTGTCATCTTGCAAAGCCTTGTGCAAGATGGATGTGGATGCTCTTATCATCTCTATTTTAAAAACTACTAGTGTATGCCACCGAGCGTTGCACGGTGACGAACTATTTTGTTAGATATGTAATTAAGTTTAAATAACGTAATTTGTTAATTGGGAATTACTGTATACGATGTATTAACGATGTTGTAAATGAAAAAATATACGGGAAGTTGTTGGGTTTTCTTCGTGGTTCTTCATGTTCTCCCGAATATATATATATATATATATATATATATATATATACACACACACACATACATACATATATAGGTTGGTTTTTATAGGAATTCTAGAATCCGTATAAACTATAGAGGCACTTTCTCCTTACAGGTTCAAAAACAATTAACTGCTCATTTGTGCATCTCTACCCACTCTCACACATTAAAATATTGCTAAATGGTCCGTCCACCAACTTATCCATAGTCCATATGACTTTGTCCGCTCAAAACTACTAATCCTTTTGATCTCGATCCTAAAATAAAATAGCAAAGCTGCATGAGAGCTAAACTTTGAATCTTCCTTCCAAATTTTAAATAGACATCCCATTATACTTGAGTTACACATCATCCTTAAAACCCATACATTAACTTGCACTTAATGCATTTTACAAAAAATTGAGGCTTGTTAACTCCAAACGCCAGGTGCATGTTTCGTACTTGAGAACAATATCCTCTGCCAAAAAATTCAGAAAATAACTCATCTGCATCAAAATTCTCAGCCCCAGCGAACCACATCTTCATCAAGGCTTCAACAAAAATTTAACTTTGCTTCTTCATCTTCTCATGCAACTGAACCAAATAAACCAAAATCTAACAACAAACCACCATATTAAAAACATACCTAGAAGCACATACTATCAAAACAGTAGGAAAATACATCCACAAAACACCACTCGTGCTCCCTTGCACCCACGTCTAGAAAGATCTAAAATGAAAAAGAAGTCACAATCCTATAAGATCACAACAAAGAGAGCAACAAAACAAAAGAAAAAGGACAATCGACATAAATGGATGGATACTCAACGATAGTGATAGTCATTATCTTCATTATAGCTATTTGCTATGAAACCCCCCCTAAAATCGAAGCAAAAAAAACCAAAACCTTGGTTCCACAGCCACATAAAACAAACCCCAACACCTAGAAGAAAACGCATAAGACATAAGTTAAAAATACCCTAAAGTCCCCAACAGACGTAAATAGATTTTATGTCTTGAAGACGACTAAAATGTAAATCAAAATCACTATTAGAGATGATAAATTTGAATTTGGAAACAAAAATACAAATAATACTACTGTTGAAATCAATACTCAGTAAAGTGTTTCCAACTTTAATGAATCAATACCCAACAAATTCCCAGCAGAAACAAAGAAAAAACCATTAAAAACGTCAAAAAGTAAAATTGAATAGAGACCAAGAAGTTCGAGATGGCATACTCGGAGAAGATTTATAGGGTGGAGGTTAATCTTATATATTGCAAGATATATGTAAAATTACTACACAAAAATGAACTATTCATAACATAACATAGATGTTTTCATACCGGTATAACCAAAAAGTCTGACAAATTAAACATTTTATAAAATCATAAATTCCTAAACATTCCTATTAAGAATTCTACCTAACAATATGCCATGTAATGCTTTCCAATGTACTTCACTTAAAGCAAAAATATCAGACAACAACTTTTTCATCACCCACATGCATTTTACTTGGCAAAATTATAAGAACTAAATACATTAACCTACCCATTAGGTTGCATGTTGGGTGAATTATAGCAGCAAGTTTGCTTGGCAAGTTCCTTATTAAGCCTTCATTTCTGCAAAATAAACATATATAGAATTCCAAATGGAAGGAATATATTCAATTTCTGCCAGACAAACATACATACAATCCCAAATAAAAGGAATGTATGGTAACTGTTTATAGTTGGGTGAAATATATTACCTCTTGTATAGAATCCATCATCGTTATCTTTCCCTTGCAACCCTTCACATTTATTCCAACAAATCTAACATAACCTAATTGGTAGTAAAATACAAAACCCAAATATGCATTTCAAGATGTATTTGAGTTAGTAAACTGGGTTGGCGATATGTTAAGGTTTCAACAGGTGAAACGACGATGAGGGAAAGCCATAATTTTGTCATCATATATGATTCAAGGTCGAGCATAAATTAACCGTCTAAAATTTAAACCTGTAAAAACCATAGAAGACATAAGTAAAGAAATCCATAAAATCCAAAACAATAGTTGTGGTGTGTGAGAAAATATATGTTAACCATCAAAAAATGTATGTATTTAATCCTAACATATTTGAGTCGAAATAAAATGTAGACTGAAATATATCCGAAAGATAACAAATTTTACTCTCGAAAGAAAAACACATAAAGCTGATACTGTTGAAATCAATACTCACACAGGGTATTGATTCGAACCTTTATGACTCTGAGAAAGGTGAATCCGAAGTGTGAAATCCCAAAAGATGTAGAGGATAATATTAAAAAACTCTAGGTCAATGAACCGTAAGAATACCTTTGAGACATACGATTATGAAACGTCTCTTACGTTTTTAACTTTATTCTCAATCACAACAATTTTCATAAGACAATCTGAGAAAAATACAATAGAGATTACAATGAATCGTCTTTTACGTTGTTGCTTCTTCAGTGCTTCTTGAGTTTCAAGCCGATGGGAAAAAATGAATGATGGAGATCGAGAGAGAAAGAGGAGGAAGGCGGGAAGGAAAGGAGAAGGCAGGGCCATATCAATATCAAGACAGGAGCATATGAAGAGTCTGGACTTTGGAGGTTAACCTTATGTTAAATGACCAATATAACCCACTAAAAATCAAGCACATGCATTTTATACAGGGGCTTTTATGTCTTTAACTTATTAACTTATTTAGAAAAATAAAAAATCTGAGAAAAATTCTTAGTGCAATTCCTGATCTAGCAACATGCCACGTCATTGCTCTTAGGTTTTCTTTTAATATAGATATAGGTTATTTGTTTATGTCAAAAGTTATATCAACTTTTATCTAAAATTTGTTTGTGATACTTTAACAACTAAAGGTCAACCATCTTAAAATAAACGCGATAAATATAATAAAAATAAGGACATTGAGACAAATGAATTTGTAACGCGGGAAAACCTTCAAGTGAAAAAAACGTGGATGATAGATGAGATCGTCAATGCACCATGGGAGTTAATCAGGGACGTCGTCCTTTTGAACAATTACAACGATACTAGTAATACTAATGTGACAGATGTGGGAATTTAGTAATCAATGACATTTTTTGCTTGTGAAGATGCTCTGAGGATTCTTTGTGTGTTGTTTCTGGCGATCTTCTGGCCTTTTATAGTTAATCTACTGTATAGGACCAACAGTGGACTTTAACTGCCATTAATTGAAGAAAACCGTTGTCATTAACTTGTCCGAACGTTCGTTTTACGTTATGACCTTCTTTATTAACAATCGCACGCGTCTTTACTCGTGCAATAAAAACCATATGTAACGGTCAATGTAATAAATGTATGTCGTTTGTGCAATATTGTCGAAGGAATCTTTGATCGATGGTACATAATCATCGATTAGGGATTGAAGGTAAATAATCGTAGAGCATAGGTAAAGGGTCTTATCTATCAATGTCAACCACGACCATATGTAGTTTGATCGTCGATCGTACGAACCTTACCTTAGTAACTTGACGTTACGGTCAATGGGAAGAGATGGCCAAATGGGCCCGACCCAGGACCGGTGGAGGATCGGGACCTACTTCGGATCGGCCCGGCCCGGGACCGTTTGGGAAGGTTCGGGTCTGGCGGTTCTTAACAGGTTACGATTTTCATCCGAAAAAAGGCCCGCCCCAGCCCGGCTCGGGACCGGTTATGGGACCGGTCCAATATTTTTATTTTTTTAATATATTTTGAAGTATATTTTTAAATAAAAACACATTTTTAGCGTATTTGATTGGCCCAATTATAATAAAATGTATTTTTAGTTTATTTGATTGACCCAATTATAATAAAACGTATTTTTTCGTGTATTTAATTGATCCAGTTATAATAAAAACGTATGTGCAGTGTATTTGATTGACCAAATTTTACAAAAAGTAATTTTATAAGTTAAAAATCAGTTAAAAAAGAAGAAGTGAGACCGATTTGGGTCCCGCCCGGAACCGAGACAGGGACCGGTTCTCATAAACGGGTTTTATAAGGCTTAACCGGTCCTTCGTATTTGGGTCGACAGTGAGACCGGTTACGAGATCACTATTTAGGACCGAGACCGATTTGGGCCCGACCCGATACCGAGTTTTGGCCATCTCTAATGGTATTATAGTCGTCGATCGCATGTATGATTTTTTACCAAAACATTTTGCCCATCGAGATTTAAATCTGAAAGAATTATGCGGCGTTTGGTTCACATATTCTGAAAGAATCTGATGGAATTGAAATTTTGAATTATTTTGACCATATTCCATTCATTTGTTTGGTTCATTCTTTTCTAAATAAAGAATATTCAAATTCCACCAAATTCTACAAACAAGAAATTTCAACACTCATTCACAATAAATTAGGATTCTGATGGAATAAAATATTATATTATACCGTTTAACCCAAATATAATCTAATTAATTATTTTAATTTAATCTAATACTTTGTTTTTGTTTTTGATTTTCTTGAAACTCTAATTTTGCTCCCTGTGGTTTATAGAAATCTTTGAAAGTGGTCTTTGTGGTTTAGTAAGTCTATAAATTATCCTCGTGGTTTTCATTTTGCTCTGAAAGTGGTCCCCCATCACTAACTCCGTTAACTTTATTCTAACTCAGTTAACTTTCTTCGTTATTATTACTTTTATATTTTTCTTTTAAAACTAGTAAAAATATGATTATATAATTATATATATAGATATATTATTAAAAAATATAAATATATTATCAAATTCATATTCATAATATATATATATATATATTTATAGAGTGAATTGCATTTTTGGTTCTGTGGTTATCTGATTTCTTTGAAAGAGGGACCTGAACTTCAATTTCTCAAGAAGTGGTCCTTTAGTTTTCAAATTTGTTCCAAACGGAGGACCTGGTCACTAACCCCATTAACAAAGTTTTGTTAGAGTCAGGGGCAAAATCGTTCAATCATGCTTTTATCCTCCTTTTGCACTTTTTTTGTTTTTCTTATTATTGTGACAAAATCATTCAACTTAAGGGGCCAATGTTGCAATGTGATTAATCATACATACATCCATATATATGATATATAGAGAGGGACCATTGTTCCCATTACATATATATACTATAAGGTTTAGATTTGTTAAAGCAAGTTTTAGAACAAATATATATTAACTTATGATGTGTTTTAAATTTATACCGCAAGCGTACGGGTTATGTAGCATACGGTCGATCACGGGAAGGTGATGGTCTAAACATTAACTACTTAATAATCATGGCTAGTTATGCGAATCAGATAATTGGTTTGATTTTTATCTAATTGAACTTAAAACAAAAGAGTATAAGGGAAAGAGATACATAAAGAAGCAATTAAAACTAAAGTTAAATAAGAGAAGAGACGACTAAAACTAAGAACATCGGGTAATATCAACCTCGGATCTTGGTAATAATGGGAATTCATTTTTTCAAAAACACTTCAACCCTCTCTCGAGGTGAGAAATCTTTTCTAACCAAGATATGTATTTACTTTCGCAACACATATACATTGGGAAGAAACATTAAGATTTAAAACGAATATATTTTCCAATCAGCGTCCCTAACTATTTACATGTTAGGACCGTTGTCATTGATCAATTCAACCCAAGTGAAGACCAAACTTTCGTTTTTATCAACAACCAATTGAATTAACTAGATGATTTGTTAAAACCCAATTAAATCAATTCAACTTTCGTTATAGTCGAAATGGATTAAAACTCAACATCCGTTTTAAGAATAATTGATCAATACCAAAACTTCAATCCTAAGGCGACGATTACCCAATTAAACGAACTATTTAATCGAGACCAAGCACAAGTTACTTAATTAGACTCTAACAAAATTAAAACCAAAATTAAACCTAGACTAACAAAGAATCTACATTAGACTCAATCTAACAACAATTAAACACTAACAAATGAAAGATGAACAATAAGATACTAAACAAACATGTGCAGAAAAATGATTAACCTAAAACTAAGTGCAGAAATTTAACAAAGTGCAGAATTTTAAACTAAGAGTAGAGAATTAGGGTAGAAAGAGAAGGAATAGAGATGCAAGAGGTAGATAAAATACAATAAACACAAGAGAGATACTTCAATTAGGAACAAAGATGAATTGATGAACAAAACATTGTTTTCAACCAAATAAAACTAAAATTCAACAACCAAGTAAGTTAGGAAGAAAGGGAAAAAGATACTAGTAGGGGTGCTCAAATTTCCGACCAACCCAACTCAACCCGAGGCAAAAAAACTCAAACCGAGTCAACCTGATGTATAATCGATACTATTTTTCACCAACCCGCATATATTGGGTTGATAACGGGTTAACCCCAAGCCAAACCGACCCAACCCGCCAACCCGTGAAAAACATTTAAATCTAATTTTAGATTTAAGTCCGTCGGTATTTACCGACAGATTACCGACGGATAATTATTTATTATTTTTTTAAATAAAATCCGTCGGAAATTCGTCGCTAATTTTCGTCAGAAATTTGAGTTTTTCTAGTAGTGAATGTTACTATTGAAAATTTTATAAATAGACAATTGTTGGTCACTTGTTACTTTAGTAATCTTGTTATTGATTCTTGATGTCGCATTTATAAACAAAATATTTATAAGAAATCTTTTATTAGACGATTTAGAAAACGGTTGAACATTTAAATATTTAGAAATATTTAGTAATTTGTTTAGACACGACAACTTAGTAAAATAGTGAAATGATCGATAAAAGTTTCAACCCGACCAACCCAACCCAACCCGAACGGTTTGGGTTGGGTTGGGTTGCACTTTTGATTGGGTTGGGTTGGGTTGAGATTTTTCAAACCGCAATGATCGGGTTGGGTTGTCAAAGTGCCTTCAACCCGGCCAACCCAACCCGTGAGCACCCCTAGATACTAGTATGAAAACCCGGTAGCAAGTCGGATTCCAATGGCCTAGGCTCTTTGCGATTTCATCTTCTTCCCTCAATTTCTTGAAGAACTCGTTCCAAATAGAAACTACTCTCTCTAAAAACTGAAATGTCGTGTGATGATCTTCTGTCTAATCTAAAGGAAAAAGCCTAATATACTTAAAACAAAAGCCTAAAAGAGTTTTAAAGACAAAGGCCCAAAAGGCCCAAAAGAAAAGGCCCAGAAAATTAAAGTCCAAATGACTTTCACGGCCGGGGAGATTTCTTTGCGCTCGTGAAAGTACGACAGCAACTTTCAACATCAATTCGGGTGTTTTCTTTCGCTTCCAATCATCTTCTTTCCTCCGCTCTCCGCTTCCTTGCCCACATACACTTCATCTTTTCCTTCTTTCTTCTTCACGAGCATGCCTCCGCCCATCTCGTCTTTCGAATTACGTACAATCTACACAAAATATATACCAAAAGCATAAAAACCATTCCTAAAAGAATTTCCAACCATGATTAAAGAAAATAAGAAGAAATGAATAACTATGCATGAAAAGGCTAAACTAAACACTAAAATATAACAAAAATGCACCTATTATATACAAAGTTAGATGCATAAAATGCACTTAACAACTTACAATTTTAAATAACCATTACATACAATAAAAAAAATAAACAAATAATAATTAAAAAATAATAGCAATTGATAATTAAAATATATTGATTAATATTTAAAAGTAATATCAATGTATAATTTAATTTAATTTAATAATTTTTAGTTAGCATTAATTAATAATAGTTAAATTTAAAAAATTAATCTTTATTTATAATAATAGTTAATAAACAATAATTAATATTAATGAGAGCAAAATTGAAATATTCACAAAAAGATACTGAAACGCTACTCTAAGTAGCATTTCAAAAAGTTAGCTTATAAGTTAGCTAGCTTATGGTCATCCAAACACGTAACTAAAAAGTAAGCTAGCTTATAAGTTAGCTTTATTTTGCCAAACAATGTCTTACCTGATATTCCTTTATGTATATAAACATGATACTACAATTTGTTACATATTTTGTCCATTTAAGGGAAAAGTATAAAAAAACCAACAAACTATTTAATTTTGCTTCTTTAAGTTTTTAGCCTATTTTTTTGAATGATAAAACCCTTAAACTTTTTAAAATCGGTTAAATACATTCTTGTAACTTGTTAAAACAGGTTAATGTGATACAAATTTAGAAAAAAAAAGTATTAAAAAACCCAACAAACTATCTGATTTTGAATGATTAAGTCCTTCCAATTTTTTAACAAATAAATCTTTACTCTTTTTCCTAAAAAAAATAACAAATAAATCTTTAAACTTTTTCCTAAGTTTTTTTACCAAATAATTCTTGAACTTTTTTTGAACAAATAAATCCCATTTTTTTGAAGAAACAACATAATACACTTAATTTTGAAAAAATAAATCTGATACTTTTTTGAACTAAATGTACAATTCCTTAGGGGTGAGCAAAACCCGAAAACCCGAATAACCCGCCCCGAACCCGAAAAACACCCCAAAGTAGCTTATCTAAAAACCCGAATCCCCGCCACCCAATACCCGGCTTTTTTCCCGGGTTTGTAGGATCGGGTTGGGGTCAGGGTATACCCACCCGATCCGACCCGAAAACCCGATCTCTTTTAAAAAAATATTTTTTTAAAAATATATATATACCTAACCTAATTTCCATCGATTTCTATTTCTAAATTCTAACCTAATTTGCCATCGACGACGGGACTGGAGACTGTGAACCCGTGAATCGAAGCCACTGTCGGCCGGCCACCATACCGGCCACCGCTGGTTACCTCGTAGGATTGTGTAACACCTCGAAAATTGGAAAACCGAACTTTGGAGTTGAGGACGTCCGCGTAGCGTGGAAATCCGTGTGTCGTCCGCGGAAGCAACATAGATGTTTTAGGGTTTCGTTTAGATGGAGGTCGGACGTCCGCGGGATGCACCAGCCGGACGTCTGCGATGTGTCTGATGAAATATGTGTTTGCTTTTAAGGCCTTTCCTCTCTTTCTTCCCCCACTTTATTTTCACAACCCTAACTCAACCTCCCTCTCCCTCTCTAATCCAGTCAGGGACTTTCACTCCCTGTTCCCATCTTTTCTTGGCTTCTTTGTAGATCAAGGGCTTCATGAAGTGTCCAAGCAGGTCTTCTCTGAATCCACACCAGTAGATGAGATCTCTGAGTTGTTCGATAGAAGTGATGGCTAGCTCAGAGATGCGTTGAAAGCATTTGCGTCCGGTGCAGTCAATGAAGAAAATACCATAAGGTTCGCTGACAACCTTTCCAGGGATAAACCCTTCATAAGGAGGTAGGGAGACATCAAGAGCTGATAAATCAGGATCAAGGCCAAGGACAGCTTCTCGTGTGAACTCGATGCCGGTTTCATTTTGGATAAGAGGACCTGAAGCTGAGGGTTTCTTCTTTTGCTTTGCAGCAGGCCTTCTATTTTGAACTAGAGGAGTTGGGATATTAATGGCTGATGATACTAAGTTGATCTTCTTGTTCAGAGATTTCTCGACAAAGGATTTGTAAGTTGAGCGCGACCGCTGAATGGCTATCCTTATCTCCAACCATTCAGAGAAACCAAGCTGATCAAGCCACGAAGTGTAGATGATTGCCTTGTGACCATTTTCCCTGATAATCTGAATATCAATGATAGGAATTTCGTTGGTTGTTCTTCCCTTGATGTTGGCCGTTTTTATCCTGGAGGCATGGTGTCGAAAATGAATTTTCTCCTTGCACCAAGCTACAGTGGAATTAGAGACCTTGGTTTTCGCTTCTCTGATTTTCTTAGCGTCATTCCAGAGCTTTCGCTGAATAGAGACAGGAACCTTCTTCAAGGCAGGGTCCTTGACTGAACGTTGAACGAGTTCTAAGGCATATTCTTTATCTTTTTCTTCAGCCTTCTTTCGTTCAGCCAGAAGTTTTTCAGCTTTGAAAGCTTCAACGATTTCCCTGTTTGATAATGAATTCAGGTGTGGAGGGACAATGCGCTGATCTTCCAGCTTCTTGATCATTGCTGCTCTCGCTGAACTTTCATCTCCACTTGTCTTTTTAAGAGGCAAGGAAGGTCTGTTGGGATGAGAGAGCAGTTCTTCGTCTTCTTCTTCAAAAAGATCATCGGTCCCATCGTAGTTCAGGACCGGGATTATTTGTTCTTCATCTCTTGTTGCTGGGATTATTGCTGGATTGTTGCGGGGAGCTTCAGCTTAACCCTCAAGCAGGGGAGAGGACTAGCTGAAACAAAACGATCATAGAAGTAAGATCATTTGGGAGAAGAGATAGAGAAAGGATGGGTTTAACTGTTTAGAGGTTTGAGTGAGAGTAGGATAGATATTGAGAAGGGGTAGAGGAGGGATGCAGTGTAAGGGAAAAGAATGTAACATACCTGACAAATTGGCTTCTTGAGAAGAATTGTCAGATTTTCTTTAGCGAAGCCTTTGTTTTTGCCTTGGTCGGCCGCAGTAGCTGGAGGTTTGGTTTTGGTCCCCTCCCCTGGTTCTTTTATTACGACCCCTTTTAGAGAAGGGGTACTTTTTGGCTTTTGTTTGAATACAAAACCTTCATCGTCATCATCATCGTCATCATTTTTGGGTGATGATGAAGGTTCGTCATCCTGGATGTCCAGGTCTTCTTCTTCTTCAACTTCATCCTCTTCTTCCTCATTTTCCGAGGATTTAACAAGCATTGGAGAGTCGGCCTGTTCTTCGAGTTGCCCCCCCTCAGAATGAGAGGGATTATTCTCGATTCCCTCAGGGATTTCATCTCCCTGAGGTTTTTCAGCAACACCCTCCCCCTCAGAAACATGGGGAAGGCCTTCGTCGTTGTCTTTCTCCCTCTCTTCCACATGTTGGATGGGGGAGGTAACAGCAGCAGCAGAGGTAGCAGCATCAGTGGTCTTAGTCTTAGGGTCCCTATCTTCTTGGCCAAGGATCCCAAGGTGAGTTTCCACCACTGCCATTCTGTCTTCCAGGCCAGAAATAGCAGGGGCTCGTTGGACGATGAAGTCCACTGCCATGTCCATCTTTTCCCGGTCATCCTAAGAAAAATGGGATAGCGGGGCAGTGGGAGCGTTGAGCCGGTCCAGAATTTGTTGCAGCAAATCAGTGGAGGAGCCAACCTTGTGAGCGAGATTGCTCATTTCAGTCTTCAGAGAACCCACCTCTCCCTGAAGAGTAGAAACCTCTGTCTTTAGCGTTGTGACTTCGCTGGACAGGGCTTTGAAGTTGGAGGAGAGGTCGGTGTTGGTGTTGTTGAGAGTGCTGAGTGTGGAGGAGTTGGTGGTGAGGGCCTCAGCGACACTTGATAAACCGCCGGCAAGTGTGGAGACATCAGCGGTTGTAGCCTTATCTTTCATAGCTTCGGCCAATGTTTTCAGCGTCTCCCCAACGTTTGTAACCGATATGGAGTTGTTGGAGATGGAGGTGGTGAGAGTTTCCACCTTATTAGCAATCTCCGTGAGGGAGTGGCTAATAGTGCCCAAATTAGGACCTGTAACATAAAATAACTTAACAAAGGAAAGCTTAGAAGTTGGGGTTGCAGAGAGAGTAGTGTTTAGGGTACCTGGAGGCGGGTTCGAAAAAGTGTGGATGTCATGGTAGCCTGATAAGTGCTCCATGTCATCTTCCAGCGTTTGACCACTGGAAGCACCTGCAGGTCCTTGATTCTGGTCCATCAAGCGTTGAAGCTCAGCGGCAGAGCTGTCGTCTAGATGGATGATGTTCGAGGGTGATGCAGTTGGGAAAATGAATTTAGAAGAGACCAAAGAATGAGGAGAAGAAACGAAGGTTGAGAAGAGGGTGTGGGCAGCAGATTCAGCGTTGGATCCGCTGAGAAAAGCCTCTGTATTGCTTAGAGGCGTTGAGGATTGGGGGTTCGTATCCAAAGGAATTTCAGTGAACCGAGGCACTGAAATTGGTAAGGAAGTGGATGGTTCAGTGGATGTGGCGGAGTGTACCACGAAATCTTCCATCGTCGTTTGTAAAGAGACCGACGTGGAGTCTTCAGCCTGGGAAGGCTTGGGTTGCTGCTTTGAGGTCTTCTTGGACTTATGGATGCCAAGTGGGGATTCAGAGGGTTTTTGTAACATCCTAAATTTTGTCAGTATTATTTTAATAAGATTTAGAATGTATTTGTATTTGGAGTGACCTTGAATTATATAGAGTACTATAATTCAATTAAGGTTGAAATACAAATGTTGAAAGTTTAAAGAATTTTGAGAATATTAACTTAAGGGTTATTATTTTGAGTTTTATTTATGCATGAGGTGTATTATGTTATTCTCTTAAAGATTGAGGGTTTATTGTGTCATTTAGTGGTAGTTGGAGGTTTGGTTGGTAACATGTCTATGACTCACCTCTTAATGGTGTGGAGGTGTCACACTAATAGTCATTTAGACTAAGTGTGAGTTGTGTGAGTTGAGAGTCATGTGAGTGAATTCGGTTTTGAGAAGAGAAAGAGAACCGAGATTAGGAAAGAATTGAGAAAAGAGAAGAAGAAATCAGTTTCCTTTTCAATTGGAAAGCAAGAATCAAACAAGGTAAACATCATTAATTCCTTTATCCTTTTTAGTTAAAAGCTTTCTTGAGAGTTTAATTTGGGTTTTGGTAAAATATGATGATATTGAGAATCTGAGTTTTTGGATGTGTTAAGATAAGTGTATTAAACATATCTGCAATTTGGCATAAACAAACATAGAGTAAAACTGCAAATTCTGGGTTTAAAATTGAACAGAGTGGACTGAGACTTGGATGAATATCATCGAAGTCGCAACCTTGAGTTGCGACATTCATGAATGTCACAATGGGCAATTGCGACTTGGAGTTGGAATCGCAGTAGACCATTGCGACTTGGTTTTGGAATTGCAACAGTTGGTTGCGACTTGGGTCGGAATCGCAATGGGCAGTTGCGACTTGGTACTGTAGTCGCAACAGTTCACTGCGACTTGGGGGTGAAATCGCAATGGTGAGTTGCGATTTGAGGTTGGAATCGCAACCGTTGACTGCTATTTGGATTTGGGATCGCAATAGAGGACTGCGACTTCAGTTAGTTGCGATTTGGAAGTGAAATCGCAATAGGTGATTGCGACTTCAGTTCATTGCGACTTGAGATGTGATTTTAAGAGATTAAGGATTTTCAGTTGTAGAGGGTTCTGTTTTGATGATTAATGTCAGTATATGTAATTGAATAATACAGTAAGCTGTGGTAGTTAAGAAAGGAGCCGTTACGTGTTAAAAAGGACTAAAAGAAGTAATAACGCATCAGGTGAGTTTATTCAACTCTCTTTAAAATTCAGTAATTAATCTTGAATTAGATGCTTTATATATATGCATGAATATGTTTTATGTGGATTGGATTAAATTAGAGATAAGCCAAGAGGGCGATTAAAAGTTGTGTTATGTGGATTTCCATGCTAAAACTTCTAAGATGAGTTATCTATGAAGTTGATGAACTAGTATTTATTATTAATCTTGCATGCTAAGTTTGATTATCTACTACATGAAATTACTATGTGGTTATGAACTCTAAATATGGTTTGAAGCTTTATTGAGATAAACTATAAAGATCCATCCATGAGTTCAAAGATATAGATTAACAACTGATATATATTAACTCTCGTGTTAAATTACTATGAGGGGATAGTTAAGAAGTTGAGGAACAGGAATTATTCATATTCCTTATAATGAGCAGGATTATCTGTTATATGCAATATGTTAGATGATTATGAATTCTAAATGTGATTGAGAAGCCAAATTGAGACATATTATAAAGGCCTATCTATGAGTTCGAAAATATAAATAACTATTGAGATGGTGATCATCATATCAGGTTTCAGAGAAGGGGTAATAAAGAGATTGAGATGTGGAGTAATAATATTCTTTATTTTATATATAGAATATGTTCAGAGAAATGATACATTCTATGCTGGACGCATATAGTAGTATCGATTGTATTATATTATATGATTATGTGCTTTTACTAAAATAGGCATCCGGTCACCGAGGGCACTTGGGTACGGTATAATGGGAACCGATTACTCGCCATAGACCAAAGGGGTGTAATTTTAGTAATTGGGTGAACCTCGAACCATCGTGAGTCCCGATTGAGTATCGCGATATTATAATCCCATTGGGACCATTGATGCAGAGGTGGAATGTGGAATAGGCAGATTTTGATTTGTAATTCCCATTTCGATTTATGGAAGATCAGAGATTTCCATTGTTTCGGGAAGATCGGAGATTTCCCTGTGATGAGAGGAAGATTAGAGATAGACATAAAGTAATTTGTAATCTCTACTTCCTGATTAAGAAATAGGCAGGTTTTGACTTGTAATTTCTTGTGTGTGATTATTGATTGTGAATCTGGAATGATTCAGAGTTAACTCTTATGTTGTTGTTGCAATTAAATGAGTTAGTCGTAGGAAATTGGGAGTGGGGTAGATTCCCCGATTTGGAAAGGAGTTGTCGTACGGTAAGATGGGTGAAAACAGGTTTGAGTTATCTGTTCATGTTTTAATTATTAAATTTTATTTTGATTTGAGTATTCTCACTAGGCGAAAGCCTAATGTTTCAAGTTGAATCTTCTTACCAGGTACAAGCTCCGGGAAGTAGCGGGAACGAGAGAATAGAACTTTTGGAGAGATTCAGGCTTAGAGATAACAAAGGATCTAGTTATTCTTTGAAATCTTTGGGACAGTTGTTTAGATAACTCGATTAATCTGATTGTTATGAGGTGATTAGATTAATAAGTTATTTAAGTAATGTCAGTTGTATATAAAAACCTTACATTTGATCCTCAGGTTATATAAGTTTGAAAGTTTTGATCATAACTGGTGGAAATTTCAAGGTTTAAATTGACTCCGTTTTGAGGGTGTTTCAGTTTTCATTTCTTGGAAGAGATGGTGGAGGTTGCAACCTGGGTACCAGCGGTTGTGTCGACCGCTGCCGTTGAGGTAGCTGCAGAAAGAGAAGAAGGAGAGTTCAGAAAGACGTACCTCGTTTGGGATCGGCTTATAGTCGAGCATCTTCGGACCAACTTGAGAAAGTCTCAGGTCTCCTTCTTTAGGATACCTCTCTTTCAGGCCATGCATAAAGAGGGCACTGAGGAATCGGGGGTAAGGAACCGACGCTGGGCGATCAGGGGCTTCAACTCTTTCCATAAGATCTTGAAAAATGAGGCGAGCCCAGTCTACGTGCAAACCCTTCAGCAGTGCGTAACCTATAGCAGTTTGGGGCTTTAAGGCCTGATCAGTGGACCCCGTCTTTGCTGACATGCATCTGATGATGTGAGCAAATATGAAGTTTAGCTCACCCGGCATCATGCTTTTCAGCACTGTCGTAATCTTCTTCTCAGGTTGCTTGTCACGCCCTGTGTTCCAGTTGTATTTCATGGCGTCAAGGAAAGCGATGATCTCTGCCTTTCCTTCAGCAGAGTTGACGTCAGGGAATGGAACGAACTTGTTGTCCTTAGAGCTTGTAGGGAGGTTCAGGGCTCCCCTAATAGCAGAATGGGTGACTAGGGCTTCGCCAAGCTCGGTTTCAAAGGCGATGACATCGAACTTTTTGTTTGAATTTTTTTTCGAATTTTTTGTGGAGGTGGTTTGGGTACGGTGTGCAGAGTACCAGAACTGAGCAAGTAATTTCTTGTGGGCAGGAGGTTTAATGGTCAGGGCTGTCGCCAGAGGACATCTGGATGAATTTTACAGCGTCATCAAGATGAGTGATGTTCTTTTTCTTGGGGAATTCCAAGAGAGCGTAGAGGTTGTTGGATTGAAACGGGATCTGGTCCAGGGAATGGCGCATGTTTGGTGCCTTAGGAAGTTCAGCAGTTTCAGAAGCAGGAGATGCAACGTTGGTTTCGTCAGTGTTTGCCATTTCTGTTCAGAACATACAAAAAAATGAAGAAATTTTCGTAACATGGAAAAAGATTCCACAATGAGATTTTTAGGGGTTTTCAGTTTCCATTTGGAGAAATAAATGGTAAACTAAGGTTTCTAGTTTTGAAAAGAAGTACAAAAAGTAGTGAAAATGTTGTTTTACCAGTTTCCTTTTAAAGAAAGGATTCTGGAAAAACGTATGAAATGTTTCAAGTTTAAGATTTTGATTATAAACTCGAATAACAACCTGTAGACAGATTGTGTGCATAAAACCATGAATAAAATGATTTCATTTTGAGAAAGTTCTTTTGTTTGATCTTTTAATAACAAAAATAAGATCAAAAACAAGTTTATTAGATGGAAAAATAAAAGAAATGTAACCTGTTTCGTGAAGTAGAAGAAGATGAATACATGTTCTTGATGAAATAATCCGAATGTAAGAGATTCAAGAGAGTTTTTATGCTTTAGGAGAGTATGTTCGCGTAAAAGGTAAAAATATAAACTCGATAGGTTTATATAGTGAGAGTAGAGAGAGAAAAACTAAGAGCGGAAAAAGTTTTTCATGATGGCACGTGACACGTCCCTTAAATCTTATTGGACTAGAAAACGAAACGGGCGAGTGTGTCAGATCTAAAGGCGTGCCATGGTTTATCTGTTATGATGATGTCACAAACGTCCTTTCATATTTTAAGGTGTCTCTGAGGGTTTTGAAAAGCTCAGGGACATTTTAAAAATAAGAAGCACTGATTAGAAATATCAGTGAGATTTAAGAGTGTCAAAAGAATTACTGAAAGGAAGAGATATTCAGCGACGTAATTTATTTTGAAATCTTGCATGCTGATGCAAACGTCAGCGATTAAGAGAGAGAGAGAGAACATACCTTGATATCAGCGAATCGATTTTGTTCAGAGATTAGATGATTAATAGGGGTATACAAATTCATTTTATCACTGATCTAATACTAACCACTGAAGATTTTAATCTTCCAAGTTCAGCATTCCAAGCTCGCTGATGAGAAAGTTGAATCTTATCTCATCAAGAGGTTTGGTGAACAGATCAGCTAACTGAAAATCAGTTGGGATAAAATGAAGTTCTATATCACCATTCATCACATGATCTCTGATAAAATGATACCTGATCTCTATGTGTTTGGTCTTTGAGTGTAGCACTGGATTGTTTGCTATGGTGATGGCATTAGTGTTGTCGCAATAGATTGGAATTTTGGAGAGCTGAAGGTCATAGTCCAATAGTTGATTTTTCCTCCATAAGACCTGAGAACAACAGCTTCCAGCAGCTACGTACTCAGCTTCAGCAGTTGAGGTGGACACTGAATTTTGTTTTTTACTTGTCCAACTCACCAACTTTCCACCCAGGAGCTGACAGCCTCCTGTGGTGCTTTTCCTATCCAATTTGTATCCTGCAAAATCACTATCTGAATAGGCGATTAGATCAAACCCTGAGTCTTTGGGATACCGAAGACCTAGGTTAGGAGTACCTTTAAGGTATCTAAAAATACGCTTTACAGCAATTAAATGAGATTCCATATGTTCAGATTGATATCGTGCACACAAACAAGTTGCATACATAATATCAGGACGGCTAGCTGTAAGATATAGAAGAGAGCCGATCATCCCACGGTACGCTGTGACATTAACATGTTTCCCTGAAGGATCCTTGTTTAGTGTCAGCGGCGGTGCCATTGGGGTTTTCATAGCTGAGCTTTGAGTTAAATCAAACTTTTTCAGCTCATCTTTAACGTACTTACCTTGGTGAATGAAAGTAACTTTTTCATTCTGTTTGATTTGAAGACCAAGGAAATATGTCAGTTCACCCATCATGCTCATTTTATATTCAACTTTCATTCTTTCAGTGAAACGAGTACATAAGTCAGGGTTAGTAGAACCAAATATAATATCATCGACATATATTTGAACAAGAATGATATGACCTTTTACTTTCCTGAAAATAGAGTTTTATCGATTTTACCACGCTCAAATTTTTCAATATGGAGCTAAGTAGAGAGAGTGTCATACCATGCACGAGGAGCTTGCTTTAAGCCATAGAGTGCCTTATCCAGCTTATATACATAATCTGGATGCTTAGGATCAGAGAATCCCGGAGGTTGCTCAACATAGACTTCTTCATTCAGTCTTCCGTTAAGGAATGCTGATTTAACATCCATCTGATATACTTTGAAGTCTTTGTGAACAGCGTAAGCTAAGAATAGATGAATAGCTTCCAGTCTTGCTACTGGGGCAAAGGTTTCGTCGTAGTCTATTCCTTCCTCTTGTCTGTATCCCTGAGCAACAAGACGAGCCTTGTTGCGGGTTACAGTTCCATGTTTATCCAACTTGTTTCGATAGACCCATTTAGTGCCTATCACTGACTTGTCAGATGGTCTTGGAACGAGTTTCCAAACTTTGTTTCTTTCAAATTCTGTCATCTCTTCTTGCATAGCACTGACCCAGTTTGGATCTCTGAGGGCATCATCTACTTTCTTTGGTTCAATCAGAGAAATAAAGTTAACAAATAAACAAATGTTACCTAAACTCGTCGAGTCTGAACAGCAGCGTTTGGATCACCAAGAATCTGATCAATGGGGTGATTGATAGTCCATCGCTGAGCTGGAGCATGATTCGCTGACTCAATTTGAACTTCTGGAGGAGCTGAAGAAGAAGCTTCAGCAACTTCAGGTACTTCAGGCAAGAGAGGAAGAGGTTCAGATGTCATTTCATTCACTGATTGCTAAGAAGTAGATAGGATATATGAGGTAGATTGTTCAGAAGCAAACATAGTGTTGAGAGGAACAGCTAAAACCCATGACGATTCAAGTTCACTTGTCTGCATGTTTGGGATGATAGTAGGATCATCATCATCAGCGGTAGGGATGTTGACCTGAGGATTGGGAATACTTTTCGAGTCCCCAAGATGAGAAAACATCCATTGATTAAGTTCTTCAGTATCAGCAGAAGGTCTTGAGTTTGCTGAACGGGATTCGTCAAAAGTGACATGGATTGTTTCTTCTACAGTTTATCTTCTACAATTGAAAACTCTGAAGGCTTTGGAGACTGAAGAATATCCAAGAAATATTCCATCATCAGCCTTGGGATCAAACTTTCCTAGGGCATCCATGTTGTTCAGTATGAAACATTGACATCCAAAGATGTGAAGAAAGCTAATTGAAGGCTTTCTCCCATGAAAAAGTTCGTAGGCTGTTTTCTTGAATCTTTTGACAATCAGCGACCTGTTTTGAGTAAAACAAGCAGTGTTGACAGCTTCTGCCCAGAACTGAGTAAGTAGATGAAAATCACTGAGCATTGAACGAGCAGCTTCGATGATCGTTCGATTTATTCTTTCAGCGACTCCATTTTGTTGCGGTGTTCTCACTAAAGAAAAGTTGTGGGAAATACCCTTACTTTCAAAGAAATTTTCAAGGGAACTGTTTTTGAATTCAGTCCCGTTATCACTTCTTATTGAGCGAACAGTGAGGTTATTCAGGACTTCCATTTTCCTGACAAAAGACATTAGTTCTTCTGAGGTGTCACTCTTAGCACGGAGAAACATAACCCATGTGTAGCAAGAGAATTCGTCTACGATGACTAGGGTGTATTTCTTTCCAGCGATGGATTGAACATTTACAGGGCCAAACAAATCCATGTGGAGAAGTTGAAGTGGAGATGACACTGAGGAAACTTGCTTTGACTTGAAGCTAGCTTTGGTTTGTTTTCTTTTTTCACACGCTGAACATAAAGATTCCTTAGCGTACGAATGTTGAGGAAGACCAGTAACCAACTCTTTTGAAGAAAGAGTATTCAGTGTCTTGAAGTTGAGATGAGAGAGCCTCTTATTCCATAGCCAGTTGACATCGGATGAGGCCTTGGAGAAGAAACAAGAATTCTCAGTGGTTGTCGAGTCCATGTTTATAACATAAACATTTTCCAAACGGTATCCGCTGAGGGCGACTTTCTCCTTTTTGTCAGTGACAAAGCATGATTCCTTAGTGAAGCACACTTTGTAATCCTTGTCACATAGTTGACTGATGCTCAGAAAATTATGCTTCAGTGTAATACCCCGGTTAAGTTCGTTAATTAAAAGTTAGGCCCGTTAAATTTTGTTAACTTTAGAATGTGAAGTTAAAGGTAAGTTTGGTTAGAATTATAAGTAAAAGGTGTAATTGGTCATTAATGTTAACTTAAGGACTAAAGTGGTAAATTAATTTAGATATTACCCTTAATGGAATTAGATATTTCAAAAAACCAGTATTATCCAGAAAAGTGCAAAGTGTGTGTGTGTGTGTGTGTGTGTGTACTTGGAGAAGAAAAGAAGAAGAAAGAAGGTTTTGGAGTTAGGGTTTCAATTTGGTGCAATTGGAAGTAATTTCAGGTATGTTTCCTTTACTAATTATGTTTATAATGATTAGTAGATTGTTTCTATCGGTCTGGAATCAACATAATCGAACTGGTATAAACCTTAGTCGAATTCTGGGTGAAATTAGGGATGAACAGCAGCAGTTTCCGGACAAAATTGAATGTGTCCGGGTGGTTTTAATAGTAGTGTCCGGATAATTTTATGAAGGTGTCTGGACGGGTTCTTTATCCGGGTAAGTTCTTTTCTTATGTTTCCGGATAGAATTGGATACCGGATGGTATCCGGATCACTTTGGTGTCCGGATGACGTCCGGATTATATAAGTTGTCCGGAAAAGTCTTGTTGTCCGAAAAAGTTGTGTTGTCCGAAAACGTTGAGGTATCCGGATACTTTTGCTGTTTGGTAAAAATTGGGAGTTTAGATGCTTTTAAGTATTCAATAGTCTGTGGTTTATTAAATCATGGATAGGGAATGAATGAGGATCGAATGTACTGTGGACTCAACTTAAGTTCGGGTTTGGGGGTAACATTTAGGGACTAGAGTGCTTTAGAGTTCTTAGTCTTGGTAAGACTTGTGTGATCAAAGTGGTAAGGCAATACTTGTATATGATTGTTTCAGATTCTGTGAAATTGAAGTGAAGCTGAATTGTTTGAGAAAAGCTTGGTGGACATTTTGATAAGTCAAACAGGTGAGTTTTACTTTAAAAGTATTTTTAACTGGAATACATATACATATGGTTTGGGAATGTGATAATTGGTGATTACGTGTTTATATGTATGTTATATGTGAATTACAATACATTGAGGTATTATAATTACATGAGTATTATAATGTGCTATAATACGTTGGCCGGGATTAGGACTGGAGTGTTTGGCTATAGAATCTGTATAGCGTTGTTTGGCTGTAGATGTTGTACAGCGTTGTAAATTATTAGTTGGCTTGCAACCAACTAATATGGCCAGGAGGAATGAGAAAGGAAGGTACACGATGTGTGAGTTCAAATTGATATATTTGATTGTGCTGAACGATTTATATGAATAGGGTTTATATAAATGATTTCAAACTAACATGGATTTATCTCACTTAGACCATCGTGTCTAACCCTCATTTTCGTTTTAAAAATATGTATTCCAGGTGGTGGATCGCGTAAGAGCAAGTAATTAGAGTAATCGATGGATGGCTTATGTGAAGGATTATCTGACGAAGATTTTGGCATGTTTAGCAGTTGTATTATAATGATTAAATGTTATGTATGTATTTAGTAAGAAGTTTGTAGTAGAATGTCTTCTTTTGATTGTAATAGTTTAACGGACCGTACTTGTAATATGATGTTTCGTTTGATTAATCAATGTTATGTTACATTATGTGATTTGTTGTGTATATGGGATTTGGGTCGTTACATTCAGCCCTTCGACATATGCGACTCTTTTGAAGGTTGTTGTACCATTAGAGAGTACACCAAACCCTCGGGTATAGCCTTTTCCGTTCCCACCAAAGATCACAGAGGGACCTTTTTCTTCCTTATATTCAGTGAGCAAGTTCTTTTTGCCAGTCATGTGTCTAAAGCATCCGCTATCGGAATACCAGATACCCTTCCGGACCTGCAAACAAAGGAAGATTAGTTTGATTTGGGCACCCATATTACCATGGGTCCACATTTCTCAGTAGTGGTTGAGGAGGTTGAAGGTTCAGCAATCTTCGCAGCATTTGAAGATTCAGCTTTAGTGACAGTCTTTACTTTGGTTAATTTCTTAACCTCAGTGGTTGTTTTCACCTTAACCTGATTTGCACCAGGATTGGTCTTCTTTGCCTTGAGGGCAGTGATCTTCACCTTAGCTAACTTTTCAGCTTTGGTGGCTGTAGGGCACTTACTGGCAATATGATCGGTAAGTCCACAGTGATAACATTTCCTATAGTTAAAAGTAGCTTTAGGACCATTTGCATGCTTAGCCGAAATTTTTAAAATGGGCAGGGCAGCACCAAGTATACCTTTGGCATTAGAAATTGGAGGAACTATCAGTTCTTCGGATTTCTTACCAATTACATCCACTTTTAGTTTAGGAGTAGATCGCTGAATAAATCCAGGGATCTTGGTCTTAGACGTAGAGGGATGATTCACTGAAGGTTTAGAAACATTCAGCTTAGGTACAAAGGTACCCTTCTGAGGTTTTTGATTGAGAACTTTTTCTTTACCTTTACCTTTAGAGATTAAGGTATGTTTTTCCTCAGGTATGGGAGTTTTAGAAGAGGAACACTGAGACGAATATGTGTCAGGTATAGAAGACACAAACGTTCCAAACTTAAGCATGGAATGATCAGTGGTTGGTTCTATAGCGTCAACTTTATACCCAAGACCACTGTTGTCACTCAGGGGAATCTGAGCACGTATTATCTCAGTGATCGTTGTTGAGGATTTACACCATCCTTCTACAGTTGCCTTTTCAGCCTTTAATGCAGCGATAGCTTCTTCTCGCTCAATACTGATGATTTGATTTATACAGACCTGATCTTTAAAATTTTCTTCTAATTTAGAAAGTTTTTCAATTTGTAAATGACAGTTTTTGAGATGTTCAGCGAGATCAATATTTTGTTTTTCAGCTCTGGTCTTGCCATTCATGGCATCATATAAATCAATAGTCAGAAGATCGACGGTTCGACGTCTATCAATGTCATCAGAGGTAGAAGTAGAAGTGTCAATGAGAGAATGTGATACCTGAGAGGTAGAGGTAGAAGTAGAGGGAATTTCAGCTTGTTCTTCCTCTTCTTCTATTTGGGCCATGAGGCAGAGATTGGCCTCATCATCATCAGAGTCAGATGATTCTTCATCAGAAGCAGCCCAGTCATGATCTTCAGCGATCATGCATTTGCCTTTCTTTTTGGAGCTTTTCAGCTTTTGATATTTTTCTTTCAGCTTCTGGTATTTGTCATCTCTAGCCCTGGGGTTAGAGGATTTCTTGTAGGAAGAAGATGAGGGTTTGAAGACTTTTTTTGACCTGCACTCACTAGCAAAATGACCTATCTTTTCACAGTTATAGCAAGTGACAGTTGCCTTATCTACAGGGGTTGAAGATTTTGGCTTATCAGTGAGGGAAAGAGGTTTATTTCTTCTGAAGTTACTCTATCTGGCGAATCTCCTGAAAGAATTAGTCAGGAGGGCCAGTGACTCATCTAGTTCTGAAGGATCAGCTTCAGATGATTCATCAGAGTTGGATTCCAACTCAGTAATTGTGACAATAGAACGCTGAGTGGGCACCAACTCTGAAGAGAGTAAAGCAACAGGTGTGCTTTTGGAATCTTTTACAAGATTCTTCTTAAGATGACACGACTGCTCATGATTGAGCGTAGTGCCATATAAGGTAGAAAGGGTCATCGATTTCAGATCCTTTGAGAGTTTAAGACACTAAGAATAACAATTTTTAAGTCAATGATTAAACAGTTAAACCGTTGATGTACTTCAGAAAGAGTTTCATTCTTACCACAAATGAAACTTTCGTACTGTCTTACCAGGTTGATCTTTCTCGAATCCTGGACTTCAGAAGTACCTTCATATTGAACACATATAGTGTCCCACATGGCTTTAAAACTCTTCAGGTTCATGACGGAGTGGTAGACTTCATCAGAAAGAGACATAGAAAGGATGGATCTGGCCTTAGTATCGATGGCCACCTTCTTCTTGTCCTCATCAGTCCAATGAGTGACTTCCCTGTGAATGATTCGTTCAGGAATAGCAGTTCTAGTAGCAGTGGCAGGAACAGCAGGATCAATCATGAAAGGGACATATGGTTCATTTTCGATATAGTGAGGTATAGTGGGATTAGCCATTTTGAAAAATAGCAAGGAAGAGAAAAGAGATTAGTATAAGCAAGATCTTTTTTATTAGATTAAACAAACTGCTCTAATACCACTTGTTGGTCCCAAAGGGGTTATGCAAGTTTGTAGAAGGGGGGTTGAATACAAACACACGATTTTTATCTTTCTAAATTGTTTATTGATATATATCAAACAATTTACAGTTTTTTGCGAAACAACATTAAGGAATAACCTAATCTAAACAAACTATGAGAACACTAAGATTTCTTGCACTAGAAATAGAGATTAAGAAAATTAAGAATACTAAAGAGAGTATTCTTTCACACAGTAAGTTCAGCGAGAGAAGGAATGGACGAGCACTTCACAAATGAAGTAGGGTTTCCTTTATATACTGCATGTATTTAATGCACGACAGTACACCTTTATACGTGGCAGCCTCTGGTTGGTTTCATGTTTTGACTTCAGTAGACAACCTAGTGGTCGCATGATGAACAGTGTAAGATCAGAGTTGGTTGTACGATTCTGGACAAAAGGGATGTCCGCTCTGACAAAATCGTACGGAGGCGTGCAAGGGGATAAGACAAAAGTTGCTTGTAGAGGAGGCTTCATGATCAGTGTTCGCTGAATGATTCTTTATCATGGAATGATAAAGTTCAGCGTTCGCTGAAGTCTTCTACTTGAAACTTCACGTTGAGTGGACAAATCTTGGCTTCGTTGATATCCACATCAGGTCACTAGTAGAATTAGTCGCTGGTTCTTTGGCTTGATCTTCGACTTCAGCGTAGAACATGGTTGACATGAATCTTGTCTTCAGGGATCATAAGTAAACAACTTAAACTATCAGCGATCATCAGTGAGACTGAACAGGCTCAGGGCTCACTGATGAACAATGTTCGCTGAATGCATAATTTAAAGCGTATTTTTTCATCAACGATACTAAACAGACTTAGTATATTTTCTTTGATGACAAAACATTAATACATATTGTCTACTTTCAGTTTTCACTAAGTGTTTCTCAGAGTCATTATCAAATCACCGAGGGTTTGGATCAACATATATGTATACACATATAGATGCATGTATGGTATGACTTCATTGGGAAAGTGGCAATGAAGGGGTTTTGAGTTAATCATGCCTCAGAGCATGTGTTTGCATGGTGTGGGGGTTAGACACACTTCATTTGCATGAGTTGACTTTGATAAATGATCATTAGATCTTTTGAGCTTATGGCTCGGTGTTGGACTATGTTGAGTCATGAAGGCATTTGCCCGGTTTTGATAAGCTCGACGTGGGCTTGGGTTATGTTTTGCATGAATTGCATCGTATTTGAGAATTACATGATTTGAATGCATTGGTTATTCTTTTGGGGTCATGTATAAATTCTAGATTAAGTAATCTTGTTTTGGATGGTGGGATTCCAAGGTAAAGATCCAGTAGGATTGAACTTGGTGGTTTTAGACTAGAGATCCGGTGTGGATTGATGTCTCCGTGGACTAAAGACCCGGTTTGGGTTGATCTCGTACTAGGCTAAAGACCCGGTTTGGGTTGATGCCTCATTTGACTAAAGATCCGGTTTGGATTGATGTCACTATAGACTAGAGATCCGGTGTGGATTGATGTCTCCATGGACTAAAGACCCGGTTTGGGTTGATGTCGCACTAGGCTAAAGACCCGGTTTGGGTTGATGCCTCATTTGACTAATGATCCGGTTTGGATTTTATGTCACGATTGACTAGAGACCTGGTTATGGTTGATGTCATGTGTTTTCCCATCCATGAAACATGCTTGTATTTTATAATTGTGGTTTAACTTGTGTGTTCACCACATTCAATGAAATCGGGTCTCCCCCGTCATCGAAGGGTGTTGTTTTCGGGTATTTTGTTTATCCGCGTTGTCGGTGTCGTATTATAAGCATATGGATTGTTTTCCATGATTGATAGACGGTATTTTATGTCTCATCCTTGTTTGGATGTTTTCCACTATTGGAGTATTATTCGCATTGATGATTATTTGGGAATTTATTATTTATTTAGTTCTTGAGTGAGTTTTGGATTTGAGTCCATTGCGGAGAAATTATTTTCATTGGAAACTTTCCTTACGGAAATTGTGTGCGTTTGGAAATTGGGTGTCGGCGTATTTTATACAAACCCTTTTGGAAATCATGAATTAAGTTGGATCTTTTGGTCTATCAAATTATTTGCTCATGATGTAAACTCTTGAACTCACTAGGCGTTAGCCTAACCTTTTTATTTGTCGGCATGTGCAACAGGTTCAGGTTGGGAATAGTAGTAGCTACACTATGAAGTGATGAGTGCTAGTAGAGTGCACGAGAAGTGAAATGCTTAGTGAAGTCTTCCGCACCTATTTGGGATTAGCAACTTGTATTTGTGTTAAGTAACACCTGATTAGAGGTATTAATTGTGAAAGTTGTAATGTTTAAATTTGAGGTATCTTCAAGGATGAATTGTAGAAAGTAGTGTATCCTCTTTTGGTTATTTTATTGAAATTAAAGTTAGTTGCTCGTTCCAATTTTGAGGGTGTTACAAGTTGGTATTAGAGCATAAGTTTGAGAGAATTATGTGTTGATTTTTGGATACCTAGACTCAAACTAGCGTTCTTTAAGTAAATGAGAGCGAAATTGCACCATTAGGCACTCTAAGATAGGATATTTGGAGGTTGTTGGAGTCACTAGAAACGAGAAGTCACGTCATGAGTAGCAAGGATGATCATGTACGATACGTTCATAATTTCATCTGGCCAGTGTTATGGTGAACCTGTCAGTTACATGAGAGTACTTGAACGACTCTAGCGTGATGACCGTTGGGGTAGTGAAGGAGTTCTAAGTGAGTAGTCGTTAAAAGAGATTGACAATTTTAGCATTTGCCATTGGAGTGGCGGTAAGCATGGTGATTGCATTAAGTGGATCGTTTGGGTCAAAATTGATGGTTGGATTGGAGTCGTAGGCTTATTGAATTGACCTTGATTCGAGTAGAAAATTGTAAGATTAGTCGATGTGACTTTCAATTTTGCTTTAGAATGTTGAGCATCCGGATGACGATAGAGTGATCGGAGGATTTGGAGGAGTGTGACCTGAACGTTGAGTGCCGACTAAAATATATGCACGAAATTTATTTTGCTTTTAAAATAAGTTGCAACAATTACTTCTTGTGTTTCAAATCGTCGTATAGACGGCATTGCAGGATCTTGGAAAATGTTTAGCACACACAAGATTTTAAACCTTGATTTTAGAACATGCATGAAATTATTTTATTGCGGCCAATTGCAAACCTTGTCGAGACTTGCTTTATTCGTTGTCGTGTCCAATGCTACTTTTGGATAGTGTGATATACATATTTTAATGTTGTTTATGGTTTTGGACAAGTAATCGCGACTTACGACTTTAACATTGGATCTCCTCCACTTATGTTAAGGTTTGGACGGAGAGTTACCTTCCCTCGTGTCGGTGTTGAGCTTTAATGAGAATTAAGGGGTGTTGTTTTATTTTGTGTTGCAACAAAAGGGAGATTTTTGGAATTATGATGATTTGGTCATAACGTTGTTTTATGCGATTTTATTATTTAAGACGAAAACTTTGGCGCCATTTAATTGGTTGGGTGCAGTTGAGTTCCATCGGGTTTGATGGAAGTCTTGTGGAGTATGGTGGAATTTCGTTTTACGCCGTTTTGCGTTGCATGGGTGACACTTTGTTGTGTGCATACTTGAATGATTGTGTGCATTGATCCATGGGTTTTAGTGGATATTGTGTGTCATACGAATTTTGTTGAGAAATGTGCTTTATGTCGTATTGCATCAAAAAAAGTGGTTTTGAAGTTTTGATGCCACATGGCTTCTCCTTTGAGAATCGTGGTAGCATATTTTGTTGCAACCTGCTAGGTGCGAATTGATTCATACGTGGCGTGAGTAATGCATATAAGAGCATCATGATAGTACGTCTCTAATGTTCTGTTTTATGCACTCTCTTTGTTGGCATTTTGATGTTCTTTCTCACAAATGCACTAAATTGATTTATTGACATAAATAGTTTTGTAGCCACTATTTTGGGGCGTTAATGCACATCGCTAGTGCGGTTTAAGGGTTGAAGTTGATTTGAATTATTTTATGTGCCAATCAAATTATGTGCATGTATTGTTTTCTAAGGTTTTGAGAAAAACACGCTGATGTGTGCGAGCATGGTCAAAAAGATTTTTATTTACTTGTCATTATATGGCTAAATGAGAAATTTTGAAATTTGATTTGATGAATCTCTACTTTGAAATTTTGGTATTGAATACCTGGCATGTGTTATACTATTTCAGAGTGACTACTAAGAAAGTGTTACAGATCGGCATGCAAAATTTTGGAATTAAGATTCCTTTTCGATGTTTAAGCCGATATTTCCAAATGATGAAAATATCTTGTTATTCGATTTAAAACTGGGAGATGGCCCAAATCATGTCGTGTTTTAACCAAGGTGTGTATATGAATTGCTTCGTTTCTCTACGAACAATCTGACACATGCGAAGTTTTTAATGAATCACAGTTCATGTCGTTTTATGGTTAAAAAGAGAATTTTGAGAATTGATGGCGTGTAAATCCTTCTTTTGAAGTTCGTACAAACAGGCTGTTGAACACTATTTTAATGTAGAAAATTACTTTGCGTGTTTAGTATAACTAAATCCGTGATGGGACCCAAGCGGTTCATTTTAAAAGTTGTCGAGTACGTTTTACGTTTCGTTAGTAAACTGATTTGCGATGAATTAGTTTTCAAAAATGATTTTTCATACGTGGGACGAGTGTGTCCATGTTTGTGCATCTACCAGCTAGGTAGTGGTAAGTTTGTACGTATCTTATGTGGGTATAAAAACCTTCGTGTTGAAAAATCTGGTGAAAACTTTATTGGCATATTTGTTGAGTCTGTCATTTGAAAACCTTGAACTCTTTAGGCTTGGTGAGGTTGAGCAACCCCAGTTAGGGGTGAGGGCGTGTAGGATCTTTCAGTGAAAGATTAGGTTTCTGACGCGTGATTATTACCGTGAGCCGTATGATGTCGGTTGCGGAGTCGAATTATTTCTTGTGGGCGACTAAAAGTGGGACTTGCGGTGTCTCCTGTTAGTGCTTTTGGTAACCGTTCACGTCGGCAACCTTGTTGCGGGTTGTTGGTTTTGTATGAGGTCGTGTAGGACCCTTTAGACCGTGAGGATGACCATGGATTGGTGGGGATGTTTGAGGAATGAAGCTCATGTGTGGAGCTCTGTGATGAGTCGAGTTTTGGGTGGTGTGACTAGGTGTCAACTGTTGGATTTCGAGGCCAAGAACCACTAGTGTGATTGAAAGGTGTAGTCCAAATTTTGATAATTGTGAGATCGGTTGTGATAATCCTAAAAGGTTCGGTTGTGATAAATAGTTTTAGCGGGATGACCCTCCTCTTGTCGTAAAAGAATATGTCGATTAGATGATTGGTAATTGGACGTGTTTTAGAAGTGGTGTAATTGATGGGTCAGTGACGACCGTCGGTGTTGGAGTTTAATGGGACTCGTTAGAAGTAAGTGCCAGTTCAGCAGCGGAAACCTTAGATTTGAAAGTTCGTTGGTTTTAGATGTAATAAAACCTTGGACTAATTGGAGAAATTTAAGAGTGAGTGGACACGGATTGATTTAGAGCCGGGATTCGTCGTCGAGGAAGTATGGAACACCTAAGGTTGGGGGACAACCGAAGTAGTCTGGTTGGGAGTTAATCCAGTAGATGGAGCATTCACCCGGATATAAGTATAATGTACCTAAGCGGACATTGGTCGTGAGTATCAGTATGACGTTGTCATAGTAGTTCTGTATGAAGAAGTTTGAATTTCAGTGGAGACCGAGGAATCATGAAAAGCGTGGAGTTCAGTAACCGCGGGGTGTATGGGTATTAGATTTCTAGGACGAAATCATTCTAAGGTTGGGAGTTGCGGACGTCCGCATGGGCGCAAGGCCAAACGTCCGCGTAGCGCGGAAATCTGCGTGTCGTCCGCGGAAGCAACGTAGATGTTTTGGGGTTTCGGTCAGATGGAGGCCGGACATCCGCGGGATGCACCAGCCGGACGTCCGCGATGTGTCTGATGAAATAGGTGTTTGCTTTTAAGGCCTTTCCTCTCTCTCTTCCCCCACTTTATTTTCACAACCCTAACTCATCCTCCCTCTCCCTCTCTAACCTGATTTCTCCCAAGAAAAACCCCAAACCCTTCCTCCTCTTCTTCATCTTCTCCACTCAAATCAAACCCACTTCCACCATTGTTGAAGATATGGAAGCTTGAAGCTTTTGAGGAGACTAGGAGCTTTTATTTGGAGGATTCAAGCGGTGAAGGTAATCTCTCTCTATCCAAAAGCTAGGGTTTTGTTGTTTTCACCTTCTATTCCATTGTGGGCTTTATTGGTGTGATTTTGGTGATGATTGGTTAAGGAAACCTTATTTTCTTCATCTATGAGAACTAGGGTTTTGGTATAAGTTGGATTTTTGATGTAAAATGTTTGGAGAATGATTCTACGTGGTTAGATCTGGTTATTTATGGTTGGAAATTTATGGATCTAGGTTTTGAAGGATTTGGCTTCAGGATTCATGTCTCTTCAAAGGAGCTTACGTTTGGGAAAATCTAGATTTAGCCTAAACCTAGCAAGGTGAGTTCAAGTTGATTTGTGAAAACGTTGTACATGCCAAAATGTTTATTTTTAAAGTATTTGTGTGCTTTATATGAAATTATCTCTTGTTGAGTTATTTAGTGGGTTTTGATTAATCAAAGTGATGAGCTTTACAAATCTTGTAAAACACCCACATTTAGAGATTTTGAGTAATTGATAAATAAATCACGAGTGAAAGTGGTTTTGTTAATTTATTGCATAAGTGAAGGTTATTTGGTCAAATTACACTGTTAGTGTTTTTTGTGACTATGCAATAGCTATGATATGTTACATGTTGAAAATGTGAACGCGTGAGTTGGGGATTTTGGTCAATCTTAACCGTATGAATATTTTGATAGCTGTAAACCTTTTATTTTGGGCCGAAGGCCAATGGAGAATTAAAAAGGCAAAGATTTTGGGTAAGGTTGTAGTTTGGTTTATGGAAACATGGGGACAACACGTATTTAGCTAAATGGTTATTTTGCCTTTAAGGGTTTGATTTATACTTAAATGTGTCTTTTGAGTGTTTGCCGGTTTTAGTAGCTCGAGGTGGAGCCTTGGATGTGTTATGCGCTTATTGGTGTTTTATTTGAGTATGTGCCTCTTCGAGGGTTTTGTCTTATATGTGAAGACTAATTGACGATTATGTATACGTGGTGCCTTTGGGTCTAATTAACCACTGTAAATTTTATGCATTGTCATGTTATAAAGGATTTGAGTATACGTATACACATATAGATGCATGTATGGTATGACTTCATTGGAAAAGTGGCAATGAAGGGGTTTTGAGTTAATCATGCCTCGGAGCATGTGTTTGCATGGTGTGGGGGTTAGACACACTTCATTTGCATGAGTTGACTTTGATAAATGATCATTGGATCTTTTGAGCTTATGGCTCGGTGTTGGACTCTGTTGAGTCGTGAGGGAATTTGCTCGGTTTTGATAAGCTCGACGTGGGCTTGGGTTATGTTTTGCATGAATTGCACCGTATTTGAGAATTACATTATTTGAATGCATTGGTTATTCTTTTGGGGTCATGTATAAATTCTAGATTAAGTAATCTTGTTTTGGATGGTGGGATTCCAAGGTAAAGATCTAGTAGGATTGAACTTGGTGGTTTTAGACTAGAGATCCGGTGTGGATTGATGTCTCCGTGGACTAAAGACCCGGTTTGGGTTGATGTCGCACTAGGCTAAAGACCGGTTTGGGTTGATGCCTCATTTGACTAAAGATCCGGTTTGGATTGATGTCATTATAGACTAGAGATCCGGTGTGGATTGATGTCTCCGTGGACTAAAGACCCAGTTTGGGTTGATGTCGCACTAGGCTAAAGACCCGGTTTGGGTTGATGCCTCATTTGACTAACGATCCGGTTTGGATTGATGTCACGATTGACTAGAGACCTGGTTATGGTTGATGTCATGTGTTTTCCCATCCATGAAACAAGCTTGTATTTTATAATTGTGGTTTAACTTGTGTGTTCACCACATTCGATGAAATCGGGTCTCCCCCGTCATCGAAGGGTGTTGTTTTCGGGTATTTTGTTTATCCGCGTTGTCGGTGTCGTATTATATGCATATGGATTGTTTTCCATGATTGATAGACGGTATTTTATGTCTCATCCTTGTTTAGATGTTTTCCACTATTGGAGTATTATTCGCATTGATGATTATTTGGGAATTTATTATTTATTTAGTTCTTGAGTGAGTTTTGGATTTGAGTCCATTGCGGAGAAATTATTTTCATTGGAAACTTTCCTTATGGAAATTGTGTGCGTTTGGAAATTTGGTGTCGGCGTATTTTATACAAACCCTTTTGGAAATCATGAATTAAGTTGGATCTTTTGGTCTATCAAATTATTTGCTCATGATGTAAACTTTTGAACTCACTAGGCGTTAGCCTAACCTTTTTATTTGTCGGCATATGCAACAGGTTCAGGTTGGGAATAGTAGTAGCTACACTATGAAGTAATGAGTGCTAGTAGAGTGCACGAGAAGTGAAATGCTTAGTGAAGTCTTCCGTACCTATTTGGGATTAACAACTTTATTTGTGTTAAGTAACACCCGATTAGAGGTATTAATTGTGAAAGTTGTGATGTTTAAATTTGAGGTATCTTCAAGGATGAATTGTAGAAAGGATTGTATCCTCTTTTGGTTATTTTATTGAAATTAAAGTTAGTTGCTTGTTCCAATTTTGAGGGTGTTACAGATTGTCTTCTGTAGCCTACTAGCCTGGTACGTTTTCTGTTCACCGCTGGTAACCTGGTACCTCGTTCTTGATGAGTTGATGTGATTTCATGCTTGGTGGTTTTGGTTGCTACTTGCTAACTTGGTACGACCTTCTTGAATGTTGAGTTCATTACTTCATTTTGTGATTTTGGTTGCTATTTGGTAATCTGAGACTCTGAGTTCAATTCATGACTTCATTCTGTGATTTTGGTAATCTGAGTATAAAACTATAAATCCCAACCCGAGCCACCCGAACCGATCTGAACCGACCCCGAACGACCCGAAAACCGATACCCGAAGTTAGTCTTACACGGGTTTCGGGTGCTCTAACCTCCCCCCGAAATCCGATCGAGTAGTGGGGTTTGGGCCCCGATCCGACCGACCCGACCGTTTGCACACCCTACAATTCCTATCACCGAAAACAAAGTAAAACGAACCAATTAAACAGAGAAAACTTATACCATTTCTTTTACTAATTCCAAAACATTTAATAGTTATTCATTTTAGTGAGATGAATATATCTTTTGGACATTTTATATATATATATATATATATATATATATATATATAATAAACGATTTTTGGTATGTTTTGTGAAAAAAATGGCGCTTTTTTGGTATATTTTCTGAAGGGATGACCGGATGGGTATAGTTTTTGTATGTATCTATTAATGTTTTAGACATAATTTTTGAATAATTCGGAATTGGTAATGGGAATAGTATAATTTTTTCTTTGTTTAATTATTTCATTTTATTTTGTTGTTGGTGAGATTATTAGTATATTTTTTGTTCAAAAAAAAGTTTCGGATTTATTTGTTCATAATTAAGTTCATGATTTTGTTTCTTTATAAAATCTTGGGATTTATTTGCTAAAAAAGTTCAAGAATAAATTTGGTAAAATTTAGAAAAAGTTTAGAAATTTATTTGTTAAAAATTTGAGAGAGTTAAACAATCAAAATGGGTTTTTTAGACTTTTTTTCTAAATTGTATCACATTACAACATTGCCCCTTAAGTTGTATGATTTTGTCACAATAATAAGAAAAACAAAAAAAGTGCAAAAGGAGAATAAAAGCATGATTGGACGATTTTGCCCCTGACTTTAACAAAACTTTTTAACGGGTTAGTGACCAGGTCCTCCATTTGGAACAAATTTGAAAACTGAGGGACTACGTCCTGAAATATTGAAGTTCAGGTCCCTCTTTCAAAGAAATCAGATAACCACAAGGACCAAAAATGCTATTCACTCATATTTATATTTATTAAAAGTATTATAAGGTGTTAAATCAATATTTTTTTTTCTCGATCGACCAATTCAATACTTTCATATTAAAGATATATAAATATTATATATTTATTAAAACTATATATTAATAAATTTAATGTTTAAATTTAAATTTAAATTTATTTCCATGTTTAAGTTTAATGTTTCATGACGATTTTAACTTTTTAGTTATTTTTTTGTTTTTTTAACATAACAACTAATAAGCTAACATACATAGTTGCATCAAATCACAACATAAAAAACCCATCTAAATCATTTATTATTTTAATCAATGGTTGTGGTTTGATGAAACTATATATGCTAATTTGTTATTTGTTATGTTAAAATAATTAAAAGAAAAATAAAAAGTAATTAAAAGGTTAAAACTGAAAGATTAAATTTAAACATGGAAATAAATTTAACTTTAAGTATTAAATTTAAACATTAAATTTATAATTTTAATAAGCATATATTATTTGTATATTTTTAATATGAAAATGTTGACAAGGTTGATCAGAAAAATAAAATATTAATTATCTATTTAAAAATATTATAAAAAAATTATAATATTTTTAATATATATATATATATATTAATATTAATATATATATATATATATATATATATATATATATTAAGAGGAATATACTTTTATTTTTTAATAATATGTGTATAACATTATTATATTTTTATTAGTTTTTAAAATAAAATTTTGAAAAAATAATAATAAGACTGAATGCCCTTTTTTCTAACGCAAAAAGTTAATGGAGTTAGAAGAAAGTTAACGCAATTAGGAGAAAGTTAACAAAGTTAGTGACAGGGGACCACTTTCAGAACAAAATGAGAACGACGAGAACAATATCTAGACCAAGTAAACAACGTGGACCACTTTCAAAGATTTCTATAAACCACATGGACTAAAATTAGAGTTTACTCTTTATTTTGTTTAATTTTTTATTTAATTTAATTTAATAATTTTTTTATTTTTTAAATATATTTTATTTATTTAATTATTTGTCTGAAGTATTTAATATTTATTTATTCATTTATTTTATTTTTGATGTATTTTTTGTTTTAATTAATTTTTTTAAATATGGGCATTTTGGTCATTTATCAATATTTCATTTTCATGTTCAAGACTCATTTTGTGAACCAAACAGACATATTTCAATTCCTTAATAGATTACATTCAAATGTCTGCCAACCAAACAGGTGGTCAAATCTGACAACATTTCATTCTGCCAACGAAACAGGTGGACAACATTTCATTCCAATTTGTTCAAAGTCAAATTCATTTGACATATTCAATTCCATCCAAAAACCTTATGCGAACCAAAAGCCACCTTATTTTGAATTTCAAATCTCGCACGAAAAGTAATTGTAATCAGAGGTTTTTTGACATGTGGTGATCATTGGTTCGATAACTGAATCAGTTTCTTGAAAACTAAATTGGTTTGGAAGGGAAACCGAATCATCGAAAATCTTTGATAAAACCACAGATGTCAGGCGCGTGGTGTTAGGGGTGGAGTGACACGTGTTGCCCGTCGGACGAGCAATCTGAATCGACGTAACAAAAGAGGAGGTTTCCTCTTTCAGAGCGACCATGGGCATTTTGAGGACCGTCAAGTTGGGCGCTCCTGGCAATCGTTGACTAGAGGATGTCGTGAAGGGTATTTCGTTTTATACGAGTACCCCTTCAAGATACGATTTTCATGACCCTTTACTCCGTTGGCGAGGGCCTTCTTGGAGTTATTCCATTTGTCTCCGAGACAAATGATGCCTCAGTTATGGCGCATCATCGGCGTTATCCTTGACGGTCGACTGGGAGTCTCCCTTCATTGTGTACGAGCTTTTGTCGACTTACTCGGTGAAGATGGAGACACAATACCAGTACAACCTTTACCCAAAGGGTAAGGGACCACGAGTCCTGGTTTTGAACACTGTTGTCAACGAAAGAAAGGGCCAAGAACGTCTTTGTCAAACTGGCGACGATCGGTGTCAATGATAGTTAGATCACGTACGAGTAAAACATCGGAGGTACAAAGCTTTTTCAGCATTTTTATTTTTGGTCATGCATGTGTACTAATGTTTTGGCTTTTGTGTAGAAATCGATTTTTCTATCGTATCTTTCCGCGTTGATACCCACAAGAAGCTTGAGCACTTCTTGGAGATCGAGGATCGGGGTTTCGTCATCATGCCTCGAATAACAAAATTATCTTATTCCTATAACATCAGCTTAATTGTTATCGATAAAAAAATCCCCACCATTTGAATAAAACCCACCATAATGATGATGACCACAATCAAAGTAGAAAGAGAATGCAACACATGTTGCCCTACAAGCAATCCAAGATTGCTAAGATTAATTTTAACAAAATTTAAAAGCATAAATTTTTTGAATGTAGATCAAAGGTTAAACCATAACAAATCATGATAGTTGTATCCTTGTGTCTTTGGTTATTTTATCACCATTATTTGCACCAGAAATTTTTCTTGTTGCATGATTGTTTTCACAACCAAATAAAAGACTTCTGAAATTGCAGATCGTTCGATTTTTCCTACTCTAAAGGAATGTTTAGCTAAATACTTACTTGATAATCGCTTACCAGTAATAGTTAATACTCTTACTTACTTTATTGGGTAAAATTGTAGTCAGGCATGTTCCTGATATTTTTTAGGCCATGGGCGAGAGGTAAAAAAGGGCCCCTCGATAACAACGAAATCATTTTCTTGTTTATATCATCGTAAAGAACTTTGAATTCAAGAAATACTAATTATTTATATAAAACAATTTTCTCGGTATTCCTAGCACACGATCGATCAATAACTATTTCTAAATTAATTTTATCTACCATATCATTTTTACATAATATTGTCAGATCGTTCCACCGTCAAAGATATCTTATGATATACCTTTAATATATATATTGGCATCATTTGATGTCACTATGTTGACATCATTACAATGTTTATATAAGTTGGATTGTCTCATATAGTGTAACGTCCCAAAAATTACAAGGAATTTAAAATTTTAAAAACATGCATTTCATTATAAAACAATCACAATTTAATAATTCGTAACTCAAATGAAGTTAACGTCGTTAACTCGAACAGTCAATAAAGTTTATGCAGCGGAAATTTCATAAAATAAAATCCAAAGGTTTGAAAGTGAAACTTAAACAATTCTTGACACTGCGCGCCTAGTGTGTGTACCGTCAAGCCCGACTGCCGCTCGCACCTGAAATCACAACATATTGGGAAAAGGGTAAGCTAAAAGCTTAGTGAATCCTATCACACACGCAGGTAGCAACCCCACGTATATCGCCCCTACTCGCCAGTAGGCAACATCACCATCACCACGGATATAAATCCACATAACAATTAGCGTATAAATACGAACCTCGGTCCCACCGAGCACACCAAAAATATATCGATACAAGCTCAGTCCCACCGAGCCCTCGGTCCCACCGAGTAAAGACATTGATACAAGCTCAGTCCCACCGAGCCCCCCAGTCCCACTGAGGTGTAAACAAGCATACATAATTCACATACACATTCAACAGATCACAACTAGATATCACATCCCAACTAATTCACGTAACCACGTAATAACACGTAATAACACGTAGCACAAAATAACGATATGCATGAAATTCCTAACTACGCGGTGAGAGAACTCACCTCAAAGCAAAGTGACGCGCTCCCGAGCCGCAACACCAGCACGTCAACCTTCCTCACATTTTCCCACCTAATTACGCACTAAAAACGTCAACGGAAGGTCCCAACTCACGACACTTTTACTAGTTTAACGAAACTAAAAATTCCAGCTTTTATACTAAAAATGCAGGTCTGTTCGGGACCCATTTTACCCCTGATAAACTGATCAAACCAAAAATCTAATTCCACATTCAGGAAGTTCAATGTCTTACGGTTCCAGGGACGTATCGCACGCGTCCTAACGATATTCCTAGCACTCTATGTGAATTTTACAAAAACACCTCTCAGAGCAGCTAAAACAGGACCTGTCCGTATAAAATGGCAATTTGACACTAGCTATGGCCCGAACTGGTTTTTCCACAAAACATATAAACGTTACTAGACTCAGAATGGGAACTTTTGGCACCAGCTCCATCCCAATCCGACATTCCTAGCAAAAGTTATAACTTTTACAAAATAGGGCAGAAACTGTACAATTTACATAAAATGATAACCTTTTGAACTTGAACCCAATGAGACGTCTTAATCCAAACAGACCCGCAAAGCAACATGACTTACTGTTTTAGGGTTGACATGGGCTGAACCACACCATGCACCACCCACTGCCGCCTCCGGCGGTGGTGGTGGTTGGCGGCGACGACGGTGGTTGCGGTCGATAACCTCCGGCGAAACCTCCCAACATCACCCGCAACCCCACACCCGCACACACCCACACACCCGCAAGCGCACGCACTCTCTTCCGCCATCGCGGCGGCGTGCATCGGCGGCCCCACCGCCGGCAGCCATGGCTACGGCGGTGGTGGTGGCGGTTTACATTCTCCGACGAGGAAAAACATCAAATAAAACGAACGGGACACTTACCTTAACGGAATCCCTCTTCCTCCTCCTTTCCGACCACTCCCGACGCTGGTTCCCTCACGCCGGCGATCGCCTCTTCCTCCTCTCGACCCTTGCTCTCTTTCTCTCTCGGTTTTTCTCTTCCTCCCTCTCTCTTCCGATTCCTCTCTCTCTCTCTTTTCCTTTCTCGGCCGAAAACAATAAGAAGGGGGAGGGGAGATGGCTAAAGGTTCTTGGGGGTTACTAACATGAAACCGAAGGGGAAGGGGTGTCTCTTGGCTGATCCCATGCACAAGTTTGCCCCCCTTGCCACTTTTGGCCCCTCAACTAAACTATTCTCGCAAACCAACAAAATAGTTGACATATTTAACAATTAGGTCCAAATCGTCTAATCCCGTTAACGGAAACCACGTTAAATAATAGCTTAAAAAAAGATTAATAATACGAAAATACATACCGGGATACGGGCTTTACAACTCTCCCCCACTTGGATTAGACTTCGTCCTCGAAGTCTATGCTCGTGAATAGCTATAGATAGGTCTCCCACATCTCAACCTCAGGTTCCCAAGTTCACTCGGAACACTTTCGGTGTTTCCACTAGACCTTCACTAACTGGAATTTAAGATTTCCCACACCGCCTAAAAATCTCTCGAATACGTTTCTTACCACAAAACTCCTTCAAGTACACCGCAAGTATGATCGGAGGAACACTCCAACAACTGGATTCATTCCTAGTCAAACGACTTCGGTTGTCTCCCAACCATAGATAATCCAAACATCCCGATTCAAATTTCAAGCTCTAACCATTCTAAAGTTGCTCACCAATATACCCTATAGGATACTCGAATTCAATCATTCCTATCATTAACTGTCGATTAACTTTCACGAGTTCTGATAGACTCCCACAATTTATTCCGCATGAATTATCAAACTAGTAAATTTATAATCATCCACGAAGGTCATTCCACCACAACCATTCACCACAAGCAAACATCTCAGGATTACTACTATCATCAACATAATTTCCTTAAAATCGGCTACAATTCCCCAATTACACTAAGGCATTTGGCCTCAAGCCCAAAAGTCGACACCTAAGTATACTATTTACCTCAAAAATTCTACGCATTTATCCTCTTTATTACAAAGGGCAGCATTCCCTAACCGATACTATTTGGCCTACAGTACCCACACGCGTGGGATACCCAACCTTCCATTAAGACCGAACAATTGACCCATGACTATCACGGACAAAATTCGGAATTTCCCCCGAAACTCTCTCGCGATTGGCATTTTCCTCCAAAACTGCCACCTCCTGAGCACTACCTATCGACTCGAGAAGAGGTGCAACCACTGTTAACCATTGACACAAGCCCCACAGTGGCTCACCATCCAGATGTCGACTAAGTGCATCCGTAACAACATCCGCTTTACCGGGGTGGTAAAGTATCTCACCATCATAATCCTTGACCACGTCAAGCCACCTCCTCTGACGCATGTTGAGGTTTTGCCGGTCATCAAGTACTGGAGGCTTTTATGGTTAGTGTATACACTTGACGCCATACAAATAGTGCCTCCAAATCTTGAGAGCAAACACCACCAATTCTTACATACCCTCCGGCAAAGTCAACATCGGAGCCTCGCATAACGCCTGCGTAGCTCCCCAAAGCCCTCTGCTGCCCTTCACCCCAACTAAAAGCCGCAGATTTCTTCGTAGAGAGTCTTTGGCACTTCCCACAGCATCACAGCCGTAATCTTGGCCGGATCCACCATAATACCATTTTGGTTCACGACATGCCCTCGAAAGTGGACCTCTCGTAACCAGAACTCACACTTGGAGAGCTTAGCATACAGCTTCTCCCGCCTCAAAACTTCCAAAACTTCTCGCAAATGCATCTCATGCTCTTCCTTCGACTTCGATTACACAAGAATATCGTCGATGAACACGATCACCGATCGATCCCATATAGGGCTACATACCCGGTTCATGAGGTCCATGAACGCTGCGGGTGCATTGGTGAGCCCGAGAGGCATCACCACAAACTTGTAGATGGCCATGACGTGAACGAAAGGCCGTCTACTCCGTATCCTCTCTCCTCACCCGCATCCGATGATACCCCGATCTCAAATCAACCTTAGAGAACCACGAGGCTCCCTGAAGCTGATCGAACAAGTCATCGATCCTTGTCGGAGGATAACGATTCTTCACCGTAAGCTTATTCAACTCACGGTAGTCTATACACATCCGTTGGGACCCGGCTTTCTTTTTCACAAACAGAATTGGGGCTCCCCACGGTGGACAACTCGGCTTGATGAACTCCTTTTCGATAAGTTCCTGCAACGAGTGTACAACTCCTTCATTTCTGGTGGATCCAGGCGATGAGGTGCCTTGGCCACCGGAGCAGCATCCGGAATCAAATCAACGTGGAACCTCACACCAGAGATCTCCAAAGTGCACCCCTAGTACACGTCAGTAACCGTCAAGGTCCTGTCTTCAGCAACTGCAACCACAAGTGGACAGTCTAACCGTCCTACGACTCGGCCCCAAACACTCACTGACTATGTGAGACACGGAAGGATGAGTAGCCCCGCTATGAATCGTCACCACAGCAAGCACCGAGTTAACCAAGAACGTACCTGTCACCACTTTATACGTAGCTTGTGCCCCCTCCACTCCCAGTTGACGAACTCTACCTCAGGCCGCCTCCATCACTACAGCAAGTGAAGCATACTGCGCGGTACTCACGAACTCCCTGATATTGGTACGTAACATATCCTTGTACCGTGTCCTCTTCATGTCCTCAAAAGCAGCATGCTAAGGATAGAATAATGTCATTTCCGTAAACTTTCGGTTCACCTCCTTTATGGCCTCCGCAGTCTGACAGAGCTCCAAGAACTCTTTGGCACTCCTCTCCATCTCCACTAGAGGCACATGCTCTACACAAAACATACGACGAACTCCTCCCAGGTCCAGTAGTGCGCCCGTTAAGCGTCAAAGCAGTAGCACACCAGTCTTTCGCTCCGTCTCGTAACAGATTCACCGCGAAGCGAACCTTCTAGTTCGCAGGACAACCACCGGTAAGGAATGTGCACTCCATAACCGATCCCGACCCTCTTGTTCGGGGCTGCCCACCCGCAGGGGGTGGAATCGCCGCGATGCGCTCCTCCATCGACACTATTACCTCATCACGAATGGCGGTAATAATTTCGGAGATCGCCTCCTCAAAATATGCGTCACCTCGACCGCAAACATCTCACGAATCTGATCAGCAATAATTCCAGCATCAGCATCTGGATCAACATTGTTGTTCCTCCTTAACGATCTACTAGCACACATTAAAACCTGCTAACTACGCTCACACTCAACTCTTCGGATTCTCCGTGACTTTCCCCGACTCGAGCACGGATCTTGTGCTTCAGATAGTAGGAGCTCTGCTACTACCCTTCACACCTATCCTTACTCGTTTCGAGTCCTGTCCCGGGACGTCCAAGTAGTTGCTTACCACAAACAAACACATATGCCCATTCCGGCATATGCAAACACTTTTCCTAGCTCCCTAGAAAAGTCGTAATACCCCACCACCCTTGCTAGAACGGAACCCCCACTAGCCCTGACGAGTCGCCTCGTAAACGCACAGTCGTATATACAGTGAAACCAGATAGACATTCGAATATAAGATTCTATCCTACAACGGTTGGACTCAAACAAGAGCTGCGCAATAGAACTAAATCCAACATTCTAAGGCTATTCAGTTCCTACTGCATACAACCTAAGGTGCATTCACATAACAACCTATCAAGGCTAGCATGAGTTCCTAATAGCAAGCAACAAGTATACAGTACCACAAAATCCACGTAAGCAATCTAGCATACATACTCCTATGTTCTAGAAAGCAATCTAGCATACGTACTCATATGTAAACGCTATTCCCAGCTCACTAGGAATTTCATCTCATCCCACTACTCTTGCTACAACGGAATCCCTGTTAGCCATAACGAGTTGCCTCGCGAATACCCAGTCGCACGCAGCGTGAATCAAATAGACATTCGAATACAAGATTCTATTCTAGAACGGTTGGACTCAAACAAGAGCTGCACAATAGAACTAAATCAAATATTCTAAGGCTATATGATTCTTACTGCATGCAACCTATATGGCCTTCACTTGACAACCTACTATAACTAGCATTGATTCCTACTAGCAAGCAGTCATCGTACAGTACAGTGTAAACAACCTCGGCAATCTAGCATGCATACCCTATGCCTAGAAAGCAATAAATACACTAAGTGTTGTACCTTCCCAATTGGTGTCGGCTGACTGTACACACTGCGCCCACGATCACCGTTTCCCAAACGGGCTTTCTCCGTTCATTTATTTTCAAAGATTTTATTAAGAGAGTTTAAAAAAACTTCATAGCCGCAACTTGAGACCAAACACACCGAGATGTGTTTGATTCACTCAAGCTGTGCTCTGATACCAAGTTGTAACGTCCCAAAAATTACAAGGAATTTAAAATTTTAAAAACATGCATTTCATTATAAAACAATCACAATTTAATAATTCGTAACTCAAATGAAGTTAACGTCGTTAACTCGAACAGTCAATAAAGTTTATGCAGCGGAAATTTCATAAAATAAAATCCAAAGGTTTGAAAGTGAAACTTAAACAATTCTTGACACTGCGCGCCTAGTGTGTGTACCGTCAAGCCCGACTGCCGCTCGCACCTGAAATCACAACATATTGGGAAAAGGGTAAGCTAAAAGCTTAGTGAATCCTATCACACACGCAGGTAGCAACCCCACGTATATCGCCCCTACTCGCCAGTAGGCAACATCACCATCACCACGGATATAAATCCACATAACAATTAGCGTATAAATACGAACCTCGGTCCCACCGAGCACACCAAAAATATATCGATACAAGCTCAGTCCCACCGAGCCCTCGGTCCCACCGAGTAAAGACATTGATACAAGCTCAGTCCCACCGAGCCCCCCAGTCCCACTGAGGTGTAAACAAGCATACATAATTCACATACACATTCAACAGATCACAACTAGATATCACATCCCAACTAATTCACGTAACCACGTAATAACACGTAATAACACGTAGCACAAAATAACGATATGCATGAAATTCCTAACTACGCGGTGAGAGAACTCACCTCAAAGCAAAGTGACGCGCTCCCGAGCCGCAACACCAGCACGTCAACCTTCCTCACATTTTCCCACCTAATTACGCACTAAAAACGTCAACGGAAGGTCCCAACTCACGACACTTTTACTAGTTTAACGAAACTAAAAATTCCAGCTTTTATACTAAAAATGCAGGTCTGTTCGGGACCCATTTTACCCCTGATAAACTGATCAAACCAAAAATCTAATTCCACATTCAGGAAGTTCAATGTCTTACGGTTCCAGGGACGTATCGCACGCGTCCTAACGATATTCCTAGCACTCTATGTGAATTTTACAAAAACACCTCTCAGAGCAGCTAAAACAGGAACTGTCCGTATAAAATGGCAATTTGACACTAGCTATGGCCCGAACTGGTTTTTCCACAAAACATATAAAAGTTACTAGACTCAGAATGGGAACTTTTGGCACCAGCTCCATCCCAATCCGACATTCCTAGCAAACGTTATAACTTTTACAAAACAGGGCAGAAACTGTACAATTTACATAAAATGATAACCTTTTGAACTTGAACCCAATGAGACGTCTTAATCCAAACAGACCCGCAAAGCAACATGACTTACTGTTTTAGGGTTGACATGGGCTGAACCACACCATGCACCACCCATTGCCTCCTCCGGCGGTGGTGGTGGTTGGCGGCGACGACGGTGGTTGCGGTCGATAACCTCCGGCGAAACCTCCCAACATCACCCGCAACCCCACACCCACACACCCGCAAGCGCACGCACTCTCTGCCGCCATCGCGGCGGCGTGCAGCGGCGGCCCCACCGCCGGCAGTCGTGGCTACGGCGGTGGTGGTGGCGGTTTACATTCTCCGACGAGGAAAAACATCAAATAAAACGAACGGGACACTTACCTTAACGGAATCCCTCTTCCTCCTCCTTTCCGACCACTCCCGACGCTGGTTCCCTCACGCCGGCGATCGCCTCCTTCCTCCTCTCGACCCTTGCTCTCTTTCTCTCTCGGTTTTTCTCTTCCTCCCTCTCTCTTCCGATTCCTCTCTCTCTCTTTTCCTTTCTCGGCCGAAAACAACAAGAAGGGGGAGGGGAGATGGCTAAAGGTTCTTGGGGGTTACTAACATGAAACCGAAGGGGAAGGGGAAGGGGAAGGGGAAGGGGTGTCTCTTGGCTGATCCCATGCACAAGTTTGGCCCCCTTGCCACTTTTGGCCCCTCAACTAAACTCTTCTCGTAAACCAACAAAATAGTTGACATATTTAACAATTAGGTCCAAATCGTCTAATCTCGTTAACGGAAACCACGTTAAATAATAGCTTAAAAAAGATTAATAATACGAAAATACATACCGGGATACGGGCTTTACATATAGTTGGTAATATTTTTCAAAATGTATGGGTTTTTATAGTTAATGACAAAAAAATCTACAATATTCTAACTCAAAATTAGAATTCATATTGCATACGGGTGAAATACTCAAAAAGGTATCAAGGTTTCTAGGAAAAATATTTTAGATATCAATACTAGATAAAAATAAAACTTTATACATATTTGGGCCCTTTAAAAATAAGCAACACTATAAAATAGAAGACCAATTAAATTTTTACAATTTTTCTTGTCCAATGTAGTTAGTTAGAGCATCACCAACAACTTTCCCAAAATTTCTCCAAAATTGAGAACCAAAAGCCAAAATCCAAAAAAAAAATTACATTCATCTCCAACAGATTCTCCATTTTGGAGAAAAAAACATTGATTATAATATTAAAATATTTCATTCATCTATTAAAATATTATTTCTCTCTATACATATTTATTTTCAAAGTTTCATATTGGTCCTCTCACTTGGTAATCAATTTTGGAGTCATCCCCATATTTGGAGAAAAACCCATTCTCTCTCCTACTTTCTCCATTTTAGAGATAGTTTTGGGGAAACTGTTGGAGCAAAAATAGAGCTCAAAATCCCCATATTCTCTATTTTCTCCAAAATGGGGAAGCTGTTGGAGATGCTCTTACATAATACATATTTGGGCCCTTTACTATAATGCAAAATTCTTTTTGGGTTCTACTAAATACTAATTTTTTTGTATTTTGTATTTTGTATTTTGTATTTTGTATTTTGTATTTACTAACATTTTGAACTACTACTATATAGTATATATACTAAAAAAATTTGGGCCCTCACATTTTGTAGGCCCTGGGCGTACGCCCAACCCACCCTCCCCCAGGGACGGTCCTGATTGTAGTTCATCAAAAAGGTATTATATGTTCAATTTATCCCAATAAACGCTTATTAGGTAAGAGTCGTCATTATCACTTACCGGGTAAGACAAATCTCATCCTTATTATCGTTCTCACCAAGTAAGATCCATGACCCTTACCATGTTAATCTGGTAAGGTAGACCCGATAAATACTTACCTGACAACATGTAGTAACAACCCCTAAATTGGTCCATCATCTACTTTTTCCTAATCTTGATGCTAGGACAACGGGTAGGATAAGGGTTATTCCTTTAAAATAGCGGGTAATAAAACAAATAATTATCCATCTCATAAAACTTTTATCTACCCATTAAAATATTGGCAACTAAATGGGTGATGGATAAATGGTTAAAAATTCATTTTTGAACAACAAACAATGTTAAACCTTAAGCATATATGTAAAACATAAGTTTATAATATAATAATTCTTTTATATCTAATTTGTTTTAATAAACATTGTAATATTATTATAATATAATATTTTAAAAACAACAATATAAAAATTGAAATTTATTTTTCAACTCCGTCTTATTTCTCATTTAATTATCATGAACCCTATAACTCAATAAAAATGAAAAGAAAATTAGATTATAGAAAAATATTAATCTACAATTTTATGTATATATATATATATATATATATAATTTTATCATTCAAAAAAGTAGTTTAAGAACTTAAGCATTCATACTGTTTGTTCATACCCTACCATTAAAATGTCAGGAAACAAGTAATGGATGAGCGGATAAATGAATATTTTTTATCTATACTCTTATCAAACGAGTTGAAACATAACAAGTAATGGGTTTACCTTACCCATTTTCAGCAGCTCTATTTAATGACAAAAAAATATATGTTAAAGTTTGTTACGGTATTGCAGTTAGAATTGATAGTCGATATCTTGATTAATAACGTTTTTTTTTCGAGGTTTATAATTGAAAGTTGAATATAACAACCAAAATTGGTTTTCAAAATCAATTAACAATATGATTAATAGGAGAGAGTTTCATAGTTGTACCATCAAGGGTCCATAGCTCAGTGGTAGAGCATTTGACTGCAGATCAAGAGGTCACCGGTTCGAACCCGGTTGGGCCCTCTTTTTGTTCTTTCTTCTTTTTTCTCCCCCGAAAGTTTTCCTACTTTTACTGTTTTACTCCATAACTTCACAGTTTTTTAATGTTTTATCTTTCCGGGTAAGTGCTGTCCGGGTAAGAGTGCTGTCTCTGGTAAGTGCTGTCTGGGTAAGAGTGTTTACCAAGTGTCTTTTGGTAAGTACTTACCAACAAAAAAATTACCATTTTAACCCTTATGTGATTATATGCTAAATTAATTGTAATTATTTCTATTATAAATCATTTAATGGAAGAGAAATACAAACTTCAAACTTTAAATAATTGCTTACCAACAATATACTCTATTTTTATATAATTAACATGCAAATTAGACAACAAAATATAATTTTCATACTTCAAAATAAACGTCCGAACATATTAATAGCCATTCACATTTGAATACGAAACATTAATATCAAAAACATTTGTTTGTTGTTTCATCCAAAACAAAATAAAAATTAATTTGAAGCATTTGAAAACAGTTGGGTTGCAATCTGATCCCGCAAATTAGCCATATATCCATTGTCCTGAGAAGCCCCCCAGTGTACTTCAACAATTTCTTCTTCACTGGCTCCTCCATTTTCCTCTTCCGCAGTAAACATGGCTCCCTCGTCGTATTCCATAAACAACTGGTCTTGGATATTACATCTTCTTATAAAATTATGGATTGCAAAACAAGCAACCACAACCTCTATTTGTATTGGAAAACGATAAGAAGCCATTTGCTTCAAAATTGGGAATCTTGCTTTCAGAACGCCATACGCACGTTCAATAAGTAGGTGTGATATCCAAGCCATGATCATCAACTACTAAAGGTGGGTTAGAAACATTAGCAACACGTGAAGGATTTGGAGCATTAGACCACGATCCCCAACTCCCCATACCCGTGGCCGCAACTCCATCGAAAACTTGCATACAAAGTTGAGGATAAAGTAATGGTGCACTCCTCAACTTCTCAGCATATTTACTCAACTGTTTATAAAAAATTAAAGACATAACTAAAAGAAAAATATAAGGAAACTAAATTAGAAAACCAAAAAAGAAATTGACCTTCTTTTCTGCGTTCCATTCCTCTTCCGTTAGATTGAATGTTTTGGTCACTGGATTATAGACATTACCTGTTCTATTCTTTAATCTAGACCATACTGCATACTTCCCTCTCAAATAATCATAGTGATTCTTCATTTGCCTTTGGTTGACAATGAAGCTATGAGTGTTTTTTAACGTTTCTGCTATATTAGTCCATGAATGCATCTTTAGGCTACCGGCTTGGATTCCATTAATGGACATCTCGTGTACACAACACTCCAAAAACGTTTTGACCACATTATCTTTCCAACTAACCCTTGATTTTTTAGGCTCGGATGACTCATCATACGATTCCATACCTACGTCAAAAAGGCCAAACACATTTCAAGCGAAGTACAAAAACAAAAAGAAAACACACACATTTGCATTCAAGTAAGAACACAACATAAAGATAAGAATGCAAACTTTAAAGATAAGAAGAGATTGGATATATATATATATATATATGGTTGGGTTCTATTGAAAAAAAGAATTATGGGGCCAGATTACAACTTACAAAAACAAATTAGACTAAAATGCCATCATAAAGTGACCTTGAATCATACTCCCACACTTCCAAACAAAGTCAACTCTCTTCAACAAATCGTTGCTCTCATCCTGAAACTTAACAGAGTTTGACAGATCATGACTCTCTTTAAATCCCATGTTTTATTTTTGTTGTCTGACATATTAACATCTATATGTTTCTATATTTATTCTAGATGTTTAATCATTTTGTAGTAGTGGAGCAAACCTTGCAACTTTACGAAGGTCAATTTGTGTTAAGCATCAAGTATTGTATTGGATAGTTAGTTGTTTTGTTTGGAGCAAACCAGCAGCAACTTTATTTTATATCCTAAATTTGCTTAATGTAGTTCATTCATTGTTGGTAAATCATGAATATGTTGCTCTATTATTTTCAAATGTAGTTAACCACTTTTACATATATGATTCGTATGTTTTGAGGAATCGTCTGAAAGCTACAAAGAAAAAACCACAATCTGCCTTAACCTGTTTAAGATATGTTCCACATCCCTTTCAGCGTGCTTTCTTCCATTTAAATAGCAAGACTTGTATAATAATTGTAACATGATAGATATTTACATACAAGATAGATAAACGGATTTAAAAGTTCAAATAACATCCTGCTTGATGAGATGAAATAACCAAGAGTGGGCAAGTAATGCAATAACCAAGAGTGGGCACAAACACCAGCCTTGATCATTGTGTTTATATATTACCTCTCTATATAGAGGTGTTCTTGTAGTGGACTATCATTATAGCTTTCTATAGAGGTTCTGTTCTTATTGTTGAGTTGGAAATAATTTGACACATAAAAAGTGATTCTCACTAGCCTCTCCATTAGTGATGATCTTAGCTACTAGTTATTGATGAAAACAATAAGTCGATTATAGCTACTGTTTTGAGATAAAATAAGTCGGATGTATGTACATGAATTCGTTACATAATAGATTATATATTGTATTTATCAATCATAACAATATCTTTCGTACTTGAATCTGCCATTACTATTCAGTTGTGGGAATGTCATTAATTAATGGAAAGTAGTTCTAAACAACAAATACCATTGCACTTTCATAAAATTTTGCAAAATCTCATGAAATAATGAAAGTGTTACACATTATGGATGAAACAATGAAATCCATAACCCCTGAATAACATTTAGAACACATATAAACACCACATATTGATGAAATAATGAAACCATGACATATTATTGATGAAACAATGAATACCACAACCGCTCAACCCTCAATACTGATGAAATAATGAAACTATGAAATTCTAAAACTATGAACTAATGACACTACAAATAGGTTGAAACTATTTCCTGTCATGAATGAATCACTGATAACATTCAGAAAACATATAAACTCCAAGTATTGATTAAGTAATGAAACTATGAAGCAAGCTATATGTGTTAACCAATGAAACAATGAACCATCGACATTACATATGAAATAATGAAATCCAGGGTATTGATGAAAACAATGAACCCCTGAAACACAAAGTCTTTTACCCTTCTCCTGCTTTATTTATATTTAGTAAGATAAATTTGAGGTGGGTCTTTTGTAATTTGATCTGTAATACGATTAATCCATCATTTTCTTGTACACATAGATCAAGCAAAAACAACATTCAATCACTAACCAAAAACCATCCATGACCTTATAATAAACAAGTCTGTTTAAGAGAAAACATCCCCTAAATAATCTTTTGTATAGTGTACAAAACCTAGAATCGCATACAAGTAACAAACCATATCTGAACAGAGAAAAGAAAGACCCACTAAAGTTGAATCGAACGTACCTGGAACGCCGACGAGGGTGTGGAGCGCCGACGAATCGAACGTACCTGGAGCGCCGACGAGGGAAGAGGAGCGACGAGGGAGAGGAAGGAGGAGAGCAGCGTTCGTTTTTTTAACCTAATGGCAGGGGCACGATGTGGAATACTTAAAACTGACTCCGGTCAGCATATTTTAGGAACGGGTTCGGTCAATATCAGGTCAGATTTCGGTCAGCAATAGGGATTCGGTAAACGCTCTGACTGCTGACCGGGTCAGATGTGCTGACCGAGTCAGCCCGGTCAGCAACTAGTAAACAGGCCCTTTTTTTAACTACTAATTTCAAGGCATCTATAGAATTCTCAGTGATCTTAGAACATTCACAATTAGGGGTGTTCAAAAAAACCGTTGGACCGCTTAAACCGGTCGAACCAAGTCAAACCGGACCGTTTTTGGCGGTTTGGCGGCCCGGTTTGGTTTGAAAATTTGTCAAACCGTGCGGTCCGGACCGGTCTGCGGTTTGGCGGTTTTTTTGGGCGGTTTGGACCAAGCCGACCGCCATATATATATATATATATATATATATATATATATATATATATATATATATATATATATATATTAATTTTTTATATATATCATTTAGAGTTTTAGACATTTTCTTAAAGAATTGAGAAAATTTTATATGAAAATTCGTGATTTGATTGAGATGTGGAGTTTGAAAGATTTTAATCTATGCTACTAACATTTTGTATAAATTGTAATTACTTATCATATTATTACTACTATTCTTTTTATTCTCCGTAACAATAGTAATAAATATAAGTGGACTATGTTTATTTTTTTGTGGAATCGAGCCAAAGAAGCTTTAAAATTCCAAATTATATACGTTTTTTGATTTGTTTTAAAGGCCATAAAAGGCCCAAACCGCCTAAACCGGTCGGACCAAACCGCCTAAACCGCGGTCCGGTTTGACCGGTCTGGGCACTTGATGTCAAACCGCTCGGTTTGAAAATTTACCAAACCGCCACTTGTGGTTTGGTTTGTGGTTTGAGGGGTTAAACCGCCCAAACCGGACCGCTAACACCCCTATTCACAATAAAGATTTTTGTAGAGGTTTTTTACAAGAACTCCTTGTTCACTCACAAGTTTTTATTAAAATCCAGACGCTTGAACAATAATTAGGGTTCTTGCAATTTTTTCTTTTTCGGTTATTATATTTATTATTTCTTAACCATTTTGTTTTATTTTAATAAATCTATAAAACATATATGTTAAAATTAATACAAAAATATAAACTATTATAATATACTTTTTTAATTTTGTTTTATTTTTTGTTTCCTATAAATTTTTATACAAATTTTATATTTTGTTTTAATAAGTTTAATTTTTAATTATCTCATTAAATTATTATTTTTAGATTATTTTAAAAATATTTTTATTTGTGTAAATTAATTTATAAATCATAATTATTAACTATAAAATATCTTTTCTAATTTTAAAAAGTGTATCAAGTTGTTATATATATATATATATATATATATGTGTGTGTGTGTGTGTGTGTGTGTGTGAGAGAGAGAGAGAGATACCGTATGATCCATTCCCCACACATCTCTCAAAAAAATGAAAATTGACACTGAGAATTTTCAAATTATCCATATCCCCGACATTCTCCGAGGCTAACGAATTTTTCAAAATTTTCCTACATTCCTCAATGTCCTCCAAATGTTACTAAATCTCCAGTTTTAATCCTTGTGTAGCCTTGATTGTATGCATTGGGAATGGAAGAATTGTCGTGTTGCTTGGAAAGGCCAATTTACTCGTGGGCGATCATGGGTCTCCGACACTTGTACTTGAAGTTGTTGCATATGTAGACTTATGGATATGGCATGCATTTTTTAGGATTGTTGGATCACGTAATGACATTAACGTACTCAATGAATCCAACTTATTTAATGATGTCTTACAAGGGGAGGAACCACCAGTTAATTTTACGGTAAATGATACACATTATACTAAATCATATTATTTAACTGATGGTGTCTATCCACAATGGGCTACTTTCGTCAAGAGTTTTCCTTGCCCATAAGATCCAAAAAGGAAGTTGTTCAAACAACGGCAAGAGGGTAGAAGAAAGGATGTTGAGCGTGCATTTGGAGTGCTTCAATCCCGTGACGATAATTAATGGACCGTCATGATTGTGGTATAAGGAAGAGTTAAGGGATATATAATATAAAAATATAAAATATATAATATAAAATATTTTTGTTTTATTTATTTATACAGAAAAAGACAAAAAAAATTGTAAAAAGACGAAAATACCCCTGACTTAGCTGAGTTTTTTAACGGAGTTAGTGAGCAGGGACCACTTTCAAAGCGATTTCTAAAGACCAATGACTATTCTTACAGTTTTTAAAGTTTAGGGACCACTTTCAAAGGTTTTGGTAAACACCAGGGACGAAATTTGTAGTTTACTCTTTTACATAATATGATTGTTGAAGATGAAGGTGACATATTCATCAATTGGATCGACGACGAGGTAGATAATTCGACACAAATATTTCAAGGTTCCACCCATGAATTCTAAGAGTATCTTCAAAAAATATTGAGATGGGCTCAAATGAAGTTCATCCTCAACTCTCCTCTGACTTGGTTGAATATATTTGGTCGAATCGAGATTACGAGCGATCAAGGCCAACCCTATGGGTGGGCGAATCGGGCGACGTCCCAAGGGGTATCAATTTAGGCCCAGTGATGTTATTACTAAGGTCGTGCGTACCGCCATCGGGTACCACGCCCGGGTTCACATCGGGTTGGGGCAGGTAGCCCGGGTACACGGTACGGGTACCGCGGGTTCGGTGGTTGCGGGTAAGAGTGGGTTCGGGAACCCGGTCCTAATTTTATTTTTATTTTTTTTTATTTTTTTTAAAAGACGCTAAACTATTCAAGGGTAAGGCGGGTAAGAGTGGGTTCGGTAGGTGTGGATAGGAAGCGGTACTCCACTTTAGGGTAAAGAGGGTAGGAAAGAGAAAAGCTGATGTTACGCTGAGGTGGCATCAGGGTTCAGAGGGTAAGATAGGAAGCGGTACTCATGGTCTAACAAAAAAAGAGTAAATTACATTTTTGGTCCTTGTGGTTGACACCCATTATCAAGTTTGGTCCCTCATTCAAACTAATTGCAATTTTGGTCATTATGGTTGCCATTTTATTTTATTTTTGGTCCCTCTGACCAACTTTAATTAAAAAACTTATTTAAATTAAGGGTATTTTGGTCCATTCATATTTTCTTTGTCTTTTTTATTTTTTGTTTTATTAGATTATATAGTAAATTACACTTATAGTCCCTATGGTTTGTCTTTTTCTTCTTTTCTTTTCTTTCCTACCTTTTTTTTCATTTTTCACTTTATATTCTTAATTATATTAGTTAATGATAATTGTAACTAACAATACATTAAAAGTACGTATTATATTTTATAAATTACACCATTAGAAAAATCTTATCGAAACGTTTTAAATGAGTTATGTATTAAATATTTTTTATACTTTTATGCAATATATTTGATACATATCTACAAATCTGTCTATATTAATCCAAAAAAATTACTTTAAGTGGTATTTAAGAAATTTATCATTGTTTGTTATTTATGTAGGAAAAACCAAAATTTATCTATGTCTATTAATTAAAAAAAAAAGTATCGACGTATCGTTTTGAGATAATTTAGTTAATTAAATGTGGATGAAATAGATAAACTCTATAATATAATTATTACTTTTTTTCAAATTATAAACTTAAATTTATTATAACGAAAAATAAATAACCATTTCAGATCAAACAAAGCAATAAGGGTTCATCCACATTTAATTAACTAAATTATCTCAAAACGAGAAATAAATTACCATTTCGTTATAATAAATTTAAGTTTATAATTTGAAAAAAAGTAATAATTATATTATAGAGTTTTTCTATTTCATTCACATTTAAGTAACTAAATTTTCTAAGAACGATATGTAACACCTCAAATTTGGAACGAGCAACTAACTTTAAAATTCAATAATCAACAAAAATAGATAAATTCATTTCTACAATTTATTCCTCAAAATACCTTGGAATTAAAAACATTATAATTCCCCAAATAAAACAACCTAAACGGGTGTCACTTAACACAACACAAGTTGCTAGTCCAAACAAGTGCGGAAGACTTCACTAAACACTTCACCTCTCGTGCACACTACTAGCACCCGCCACTTCATAATGTAGCTAGAGTTACCCCAACCTGAGCCTGTTGCACATGCCGACAAATAAAAAGGGTTAGGCTTACGCCTAGTGAGTTCAAGCATTTTATCATGACTACATAAAATCATAAATCGGAAGGTTGTGGTTTTAGTCATGATTTAGATAAAACTTTCGTTGAAAGTTGCGACAAAGATTATTATTTCCAAAGGGTTTCCCAAGCGGGCATAAATGACTCATTTTCCAACGCACACAAAATCTAGGAGAAAAGTTCCTAAGTGTATAAAGCGTTTTCTAAAATGAATTCCAACTCCAACTCACTCAAAACATGTTTAGACGTAAATATCCCAAGAATTATAAACATGGACAAAACTCCAATATTCCAAAACATCAATAAGTATGAAGCATAGAACCCTGCCAATAACCATGAATACAGTTCGTATAAATAAAGTACGTCACCGAAAATATGGATAAAAACATATACCCAAAACCACACCTTTCGGTGACGGGGGAGACCCGATTCCATCGAAAGTGACGGGCACACAAAGTTAAGTCACTCGTGATGTTACTGGATTACACCTCAAGCCCCGGCCTTAGTTCCCATGCCATAAAGACATCACAACCTCAAGCCATAAATAGATTGCCTTTATTGCATACCCCGTAGAGTTACACCTCAAGGACTTACAGGCGACCTTATTGCATATCCAGTCTAGACGAGTTACACCTCAAGGACTTCAATGTCCCTTATTGCCTACTCGCTAGTGGCCCCCACGGCCTACGCATATAACCATGCGTCCCCATAGTCCACTCCTCGTGCACAAAGAGATAGACCATCAATTAAAGACTGACTCACTTGCCTATGGATCCAATGCAACACAGTCTACCAAAACATGCTCAACCCGGAATGACAAAACACCCAAACATGAAAATATCAATAATGTGCAATAAAATGCATCTAAGCCCCAGTTAGGTAAACAAGTACCACAAAGCCGTTATTAACCCAAAACCTGACACGGTTAAGTAAAAAGGGTTTTCCCAAAAGGACTCACACCTTTACAATTCTCAAAATAACTCTTGACACTCAATCGGGTATTTCCCACATGGTTTATAAAATCAATTTACACTAACATGATTAAACCGTCAAATAAACCTCATTTTGAGCAATTAACCTTTTAAAGACAAAATATGATTTATAACCATCCAAATATTCAAAAGCCCCAAATATGGGCGTTTTACACATTTATGAAGATAAACATTTCAAAAGAGTTAAATTATCCAAATAACACGTATCTTTTCAAGTAAAACACACACATATTTGTAAAATACTCATTTTGGCATGTACAACGTTTTCGCAAAGTAACTTGAACTCACCTTGCTAGATTTAAGCTAAATCTAGAGTTTCTCCAACGTAAGCTCCTTTGATGAAGTTTGCATCCTCAAGCCAAAACTTCCAAAAACCTAAATTCATAACTTCCAACCATGAATATTCATATTCAACCACTTCAAAACTATTCCCCAAACATCTTATATTAAAATCTCCATTTTGACCAAAACCCCAATATTAACCTAACTTCTCCAAAATCATCCAAACCAAAATTGAATAAACAAAACACTAGGAGATCATCAATGGAACATTTATAACTCATATAAAAGTATAGAAGCTAGGAGGATGAACTCACCACTTAGGTTTTGATGAAAACCTAGAAAACCCCAAAAATCTCTAGTGATGTGGTTGAGACTTGTTCTTGCATCAATGAATGAAACCACTAGCATAAAATGGAGGAGGAACACATTAATCTCCATGAAGAAGCCCCAAAGTCAGTTAGGGTTTGTGAGGGAGAAAAGGGAAAACGATTTGGGAGAGAAAGGGAGGAGATTCGAGACTTACCATCACCAAACACCCTTGAATCATCCAATGATCTTCCAAACTCCTTCTAGATCCCTGAAGAGCTCTCAAAATCGGAACCATAGCCACTTGAATCGCCAAAATCGGAGTTGAAATGAGAGAGATATGAAGAAATGAAGTTTGGGGGATGAAATTCGTATTTGACAGAAACCAGGTACCCGGCCGCGACAATGACACGGTTATTGTCGCTGGTCATAGTCGCACAAGGTGTACCGTAGGTTGTACCCTTGGCGCGACAATGACACGCGACAATGACACGGTCATTGTCACTGGTCATAGTCGCACAAGATGTACCGAAACTGTTTTGGCCATAACTTCTTCGTTATAGCTCCGATTTCGCTCCGGAAAGAACCGTTGGACTCGTATTCGAATTCCTCATCTAACAAGACCATAAAATCTAAGATTTAACCCAAAATCTTACCTTTCATATTTTTCTTAAAAGATCGGTTTCTCACTGATTCGAAATTATGCTTATCCGAAAATTACGGGTGTTACAATCCTCCTAACCTTAGGATGATTTCGTCCTCGAAATCTAAAATCCTTTACAACCAAAGGCTAACCGACTCAACGCTGACCATGATCCATCAACTCTTGACTGGAATCTAAATTCCCATTATACAGTCTATTAAGACAAGCCCTCGAACAAATTCTTACCAACAAAGCCCATTCAAGTACACTGTACTTATGTCCGGGAGAACACCCCAACAACTGGAATAACTCTTAGTCAGACAACTTCGGTTGTCTCCCAACCTTAGATGTTCTATACATCCCGATTCGGTTTCAGACTCTAAGCCAATCCCAGGTTTGTTCGCTAACGAATCCAACAGAATCTCCAATTCCGATTGCTCCTACCATTAATTGTCTATTAACTCCAACGAGTTCTAATAGACCCAAAATCCACCTCAACATTAATCATCAACCGACAGGTTCATTAACCACACACGAATGTTATTTCACCAAAACCGCTCGTCACAATTGAGCATCTTAAGGTTACTACTACCATTACCAATATTTCATTTAAAATCGGCTACAATCCCCCGATTACACTAACGGATTTCGACCTCAAGCCCACAAGGTTGACACCTAATTATATCACCAAGCTTTGAACTCTAACAGGACTCCACACATGAATCTCGTTTATCGAGTGTTTCCACAAAACTAAGGTTGTCAATAAAACGGCTACACCAACCTCGAAATGCGTTACCGCAAGTCTAACCCTCCATTTACCACAAATATATTGACTTTGCTACCGATATCATCCGGCCTATAGTCACACCACGCGTGGAATACCCAACCTTCCACTGCCGAAGTGCTACACGCACTTACCCTTAACTGGGTTACTTACCCTTTCCAAGGTCCTAACGAGTTCAAGGTTTTCAAACGAATTGTTTAAATCAAATATGACAATCAACAAAGCCTTTAACAAAATTTTCAACACAAAGATTTTCATAACATATAAATCGTACGCATAGAAAACTACTATCATCAATTCGGTAGTTACGCAAAAACGGACACACTCGTCCCACATATGAAAATCATGTTGAAAAATTATTTCATTGCAGTTCAGATTATTCACATAACGCAAAAGCGTAATAAACAACTTCTTTAAAATGAACCACCACGGTTCTAGTATGGATTGACTCATGACATGCACGTAAAGTAACTGCCCATTTTAAATTGTATGCAACAAAAATTCCGCACGTACTTCAAAAGAAGTTCAAACGGCGTTTGACTCCAAAACTCCCTTCACCCATAAAATGGCTTGGAACAAGGTTACTAATCAAAATTTTGCGCGTGTCAGTTTATTTTACAAAAACGATGGAACGATTTCATAAATACACTTTGGTCAAAACTAAACCAATACGTTTTCATCATTTGAAGATATCGACTAAAACATTATGAGGGAACCTCAAATTTGGGGTAGGCATGCAAGCTTGTAACACCTTCCGAGAATTTTCTTGAAATGAAATAACATGCAACAAATAGTTCACGACAAGGTTTCAAAGATGAATTTCTTTAAATCCGTTTCCAAAATATTCTCATCCGGTCATTTAATGACACATGAGTAAAACGTTTCTGACAAGGCTCGCACGCATCAATGTGTTTTCCCAAAACTTAGGAGAAAATAAGTGCTTATAATTTGTTGACACCAAAAAGGGTTCAAATCAACTTTCGACCTTAAATCATACAAACAGTGTGCATTAATGTTCAAAATATAAACAATTTCACGCACTCTAGGTTTAGGCAATTGATTTTCCAAAATCTCCGTTACGGAACATTTACATCGAAAGTTTCGCACTCGAAATATAAAACGTTAAAACGTCAACACTTAAAAGTTTATTTGTTATAAAATGCTCAAAATACACATTTTCTCCAAAACCAAAAAGGCTTATAATTTTCCAAAATGTTCCTCGAACCAAAATTGACCAAATGTCAACGACTCACACCTTTGTGTTTTCAAAGTGTAGTATATTGTGAACTATGCATGATCTCTACCACATTACGCATACTTTGACCAAATGGTCTTCATTTACACAATGAATTAACAAAACGTTTTCATGCACGACTCTATTATCAAAGTGTTGAGAAACCATGGTTACCAAGCGATGCATACCCCTAGTCGATATAATGCATTTACATGAAAATGATAATAAAACAATCAACTGACTAAATGCGCACTAAGTAAATTGTACAAAGTACTACCAAGGTGTTCATTCCTGCATTACTTATGTCATGTATAAATCAATCCACATACTGAACAGATTGCAACGAAATGTGCTAGTACAAAATTTTGAAACAGAAATTACGCGACACTAAAGTTCCAAAACTTGTCTCTTTGGTCGCCTTATGGCATAAAATTATTATTTCTCAACGAAGCTCGAGTGGGACAAAATGCCCAACATAATTCATAAATTTTCACATAAGTAAATGGAGCGTGCACATTGTGAAATTACACTCACACGACTCAATACGTCATAAAACAAAACTCCATGAAATTCAATGGGCTCAATAATCCCAAGTCAATATAATGACACCAAACATTACGTCTCCAAAAGTCAAATTGCAATAAGCAAAACCATGACTAAAACGCCAAAATCCCAAAAATCTCCTTCTTTGGTAATTCCATATAAACAACCTTGTTTAACAACTCACATTAAACAAATTCTCCAAAATATTTTTATGTAGACATAATGGAAGATAACTTTTCGTCCCAACTCTAACATATGTGGAGGAGATCCAATGTTAAAGTCGCAAGCCGTAGTTATTGCCCAACATCTTAAACATCATAAAATATGACTGTCGTTGTATCCAAAACAAATGTTGAACAACAAAGAAATAAAGCAAAACAAATTCCGGCGGAGTTTGCAACTCCCGCAATAAAACGGTTTCATGCACGTTCAAAACCATGATTTGAAATCTTGTGTGTGTGCTAAACATTTCTCAAAATTCATAACACAATCCATATAAGGATTTGAAACACAAGAAATAATTGATGCAGTTTATTTTCAAAATAAGCTTTGTGCATGACTTAGTCGACATTCAACGTCTCCACTCATACTCCTCCAAAATTCTCCGATCCACTATTGTCATCCGGATGCTTTAACCTCTTAAGGCAAGGTCGTAAATTACATCAATTATCCTTACGGTTTTTCCTTAAATCAAAGTCGGCTCAATAAGCCTATGGTTCTAGTCCAACCATCAATCTTGACCCGAAACGGTCTACTTAAAGCAAATATCATGCTTATCGTCACTTCAAGTGACTAATACTAGAATCGTCCATCTATTCAAACGACTACTAGCTTAGAATCTCCTTCGCTACCCCAACGATCATCACATTAAAGTAATTCAAGTATGCACATGTACTAGTAGGTTCACCATGGCACTGGCCAGGTGTCACTATGAACGCACCGTACATGATTATCCTTGTTACTCTCGACATGATTCTCGTTTCTAACAACACCCATTGATCTCGAAACATCCTATCTTAAAGTGCCTAAAGGTGAATTTCACTCTCATTTACTTAAACAAACGCTAGTTTGAGTCTAGGTATCCAAAATCAATACCTAAATCTCTCAAACTTATGCTCTGATACCAACTTGAAACACCCTCAAATTTGGAACGAGCAACTAACTTTAAAATTCAATAATCAACAAAAATAGATAAATTCATTTCTACAATTTATTCCTCAAAATACCTTGGAATTAAAAACATTATAATTCCCCAAATAAAACAACCTAAACGGGTGTCACTTAACACAACACAAGTTGCTAGTCCAAACAAGTGCGGAAGACTTCACTAAACACTTCACCTCTCGTGCACACTACTAGCACCCGCCACTTCATAATGTAGCTAGAGTTACCCCAACCTGAGCCTGTTGCACATGCCGACAAATAAAAAGGGTTAGGCTTACGCCTAGTGAGTTCAAGCATTTTATCATGACTACATAAAATCATAAATCGAAAGGTTGTGGTTTTAGTCATGATTTAGATAAAACTTTCGTTGAAAGTTGCGACAAAGATTATTATTTCCAAAGGGTTTCCCAAGCGGGCATAAATGACTCATTTTCCAACGCACACAAAATCTAGGAGAAAAGTTCCCAAGTGTATAAAGTGTTTTCTAAAATGAATTCCAACTCCAACTCACTCAAAACATGTTTAGACGTAAATATCCCAAGAATTATAAACATGGACAAAACTCCAATATTCCAAAACATCCAATAAGTATGAAGCATAGAACCCTGCCAATAACCATGAATACAGTTCGTATAAATAAAGTACGTCACCGAAAATATGGATAAAAACATATACCCAAAACCACACCTTTCGGTGACGGGGGAGACCCGATTCCATCGAAAGTGACGGGCACACAAAGTTAAGTCACTCGTGATGTTACTGGATTACACCTCAAGCCCCGACCTTAGTTCCCATGCCATAAAGACATCACAACCTCAAGCCATAAATAGATTTCCTTTATTGCATTCCCCGTAGAGTTACACCTCAAGGACTTACAGGCGACCTTATTGCATATCCAGTATAGACGAGTTACACCTCAAGGACTTCAATGTCCCTTATTGCCTACTCGCTAGTGGCCCCCACGGCCTACGCATATAACCATGCGTCCCCATAGTCCACTCCTCGTGCACAAAGAGATAGACCATCAATTAAAGACCGACTCACTTGCCTATGGATCCAATGCAACACAGTCTCCCAAAACATGCTCAACCCGGAATGACAAAACACCCAAACATGAAAATATCAATAATGTGCAATAAAATGCATCTAAGCCCCAGTTAGGTAAACAAGTACCACAAAGCCGTTATTAACCCAAAACCTGACACGGTTAAGTAAAAAGGGTTTTCCCAAAAGGACTCACACCTTTACAATTCTCAAAATAACTCTTGACACTCAATCGGGTATTTCCCACATGGTTTATAAAATCAATTTACACTAACATGATTAAACCGTCAAATAAACCTCATTTTGAGCAATTAACCTTTTAAAGACAAAATATGATTTATAACCATCCAAATATTCAAAAGCCCCAAATATGGGCGTTTTACACATTTATGAAGATAAACATTTCAAAAGAGTTAAATTATCCAAATAACACGTATCTTTTCAAGTAAAACACACACATATTTGTAAAATACTCATTTTGGCATGTACAACGTTTTTGCAAAGTAACTTGAACTCACCTTGCTAGATTTAAGCTAAATCTAGAGTTTCTCCAACGTAAGCTCCTTTGATGAAGTTTGCATCCTCAAGCCAAAACTTCCAAAAACCTAAATTCATAACTTCCAACCATGAATATTCATATTCAACCACTTCAAAACTATTCCCCAAACATCTTATATTAAAATCTCCATTTTGACCAAAACCCCAATATTAACCTAACTTCTCCAAAATCATCCAAACCAAAATTGAATAACAAAACACTAGGAGATCATCAATGGAACATTTATAACTCATATAAAAGTATAGAAGCTAGGAGGATGAACTCACCACTTAGGTTTTGATGAAAACCTAGAAAACCCCAAAAATCTCTAGTGATGTGGATGAGACTTGTTCTTGCATCAATGAATGAAACCACTAGCATAAAATGGAGGAGGAACACATTAATCTCCATGAAAAAGCCCCAAAGTCAGTTAGGGTTTGTGAGGGAGAAAAGGGAAAACGATTTGGGAGAGAAAGGGAGGAGATTCGAGACTTACCATCACCAAACACCCTTGAATCATCCAATGATCTTCCAAACTCTGTCTAGATCCTTGAAGAGCTCTCAAAATCGGAACCATAGCCACTTGAATCGCCAAAATCGGAGTTGAAATGAGAGAGATATGAAGAAATGAAGTTTGGGGGATGAAATTCGTATTTGACAGCAACCAGGTACCCGTCCGCGACAATGACACGGTCATTGTCGCTGGTCATAGTCGCACAAGGTGTACTGTAGGTTGTACCCTTGGCGCGACAATGACACGCGACAATGACACGGTCATTGTCGCTGGTCATAGTCGCACAAGATGTACCGAAACTGTTTTGGCCATAACTTCTTCGTTATAGCTCCGATTTCGCTCCGGAAAGAACCGTTGGACTCGTATTCGAATTCCTCATCTAACAAGACCATAAAATCTAAGATTTAACCCAAAATCTTACCTTTCATATTTTTCTTAAAAGATCGGTTTCTCACTGATTCGAAATTATGCTTATCCGAAAATTACGGGTGTTACACGATACATCGATACATTTTTTTAATTAATAGACATAGATAAATTTCGGTTTTTTCTTACATAAATAACAAAAAATGATAAGTTTCTTAAATACCACTTTAAATAGAAAAGTTTTTTTTGGGATTAGTATAGACGGATTTGTAGATATATATCAAATATATTGCATAAAAGTATAAAAAAATATTTAATACACAACTTATTTTAAACATATCAATAAGATTTTTTAATGGTGTAATTTAGAAAATATAATACATACTTTTAATGTATTGTTAGTTACAATTATCATTAATTAATATAAATAAAAATATAAAGTGAAAAATGAAAAAAAAAGGTAGGAAAGAAAAGAAAAGAAGAAAAAGACAAACCATAGGGACTATAAGTGCAATTTACTATATAATCTAATAAAACAAAAAATGAAAAAGACAAAGAAAAGATGAATGGACCAAAATACCCTTAATGTAACTAAGCTTTTTAATTAAAGTTGGTCAGAGGGACCAAAAATGAAATAAAATGACAACCACAATAACCAAAATTATAATTAGTTTGAAAGAGGGACCTAACTTGATAATGGGTGTCAACCACAAGAACCGAAAATGTAATTTACTCATAAAAAAATTAAAGTGGATACTACTAGACTCAAACTCTAAACCTGAGATACCTAAACACCTTTTTACCACCAAGCTATTGACACAATTTGATATTTTTTTCTCTTATTTTAATTTTATTACTTTTCCTGCTGATTCATTTTTACTTCCTTTCTTTCAATTTTTGTCTTGTGTTCATGACAACATTTATTTATCTGAAATAAAATAAAATTAATCATATACAACAATTAATATTCCGTATGTGTTTTTGTTTTGGAAAACCATGTGATAAATTGATAATATTTGAATGTTTATTATTCACTAAACATTTTATTTCCAAGAAATTGGTAATTGTACATGAAACAATTAGATTACTAGCTAATTTCAATTCCGAACCACAAACATATTTTGTTATATTTTCTAAAATGAAACTATGTATGAAATAATTTGGATCACTACTTAGTTTCAACTATTGTTTTTTTATTTCCATAGTCATAAATATGATTCTCGAAGATTATTATTATTTTTTATATTTTTAATTCGATGTTGAATCTCATCAATCCAATTTTGTTGTAACCCCTAATGTGGTTTGTCGCCCAAGGCTATATTGGGAAATTTAGACTACATAACACTCGCTACTCAAGGATGATTAGATATTTAAAAATATGATACAAATATAGTATTAAGTTTTCCTAAGTTTTGAGATAAATTAAACATCATATATGGTTGTATACAATTAGTTTGAGTACAACTATCATTATATGCATGTCACACCTTGAAAAACGCATGACCTTGCCATGACTTCTAAGGCTTGAGACTTAGCTTCGCCGTCGCGTCATGCCTCACGCTATTTAGATCTTTGATTTTAATAATTTATCTTTGTTTTGTTGTTTGGGGTTTTGGTTTATGTCCCCCTATTGTAACTTCTTTTTCAATAATAATCGGCGTAGGAATGAGCCGTCTAGCTTCACTGGCTTCTAAATCCCTTAAAAATTGTGTGTCCTTAGTTCATTGGATGAGGGACATATTTTTGGCTATCCGCTCAGGGCATCCAAAACCAATGGACCGGCCCTGCGAGATATCTATATTATTATATATTATTTACTCGTACATTTTAAAGATTCATATTTGTCTAGTGTTGCACTTTTTTAATTATAGTATAAAATAATATTTATATTTTAATTGTGTTTTAAATGTGTTAACACAGTATATAAATTGACAAATTAAAATTAATATAAAGTGAAAATTTATAAATTATATTTTAACTTTTTTTATAATTTTATAATATATATATATATATATATTAAGCTTATATAATAATCTATAAATAAAAATTATATATTATATAAAAAAAAAGTAAAGTAAAGTTCCATTGTAGAGGTTCTTACTTTGTTGGGGTAAAAGACATGACAATTGACAAGTAAGGTTATTAGAGGTTCCACCACTGTGATGCTCTTATAGTGATGACCTTTAAAAGGATTCCGAAAGACCCAAACCTAAACCTTATAGCCAGTTACGCTAACCCATGATTTGTTTAGATCAATAATTGGCACTTGATCGGAGGTGATTGGTTCAACTAGGAATGCTTGTGTCTAATCTAAATCCACCAAAATCTAGTTAATGAGGCATCTATTGTCTTCGATCTTTCTTTTTTCCTCACCATTCATTCTTCTTTTGATTTTCTTCAACAATTTCCAAGTGATGTTCATTCTACAAATGGGACTTTATAGACATGACTAATTTCTTGCTCAACCTCTCGCCTCAACTCATCCATATCCACAGTAAACATAATATAAAGCGACAATATGCACTTTTTTCCAAATCAAAACTGATGAGGGAAACTTGATAGAAAATAAATCAACACTTAAAGTAATGACTTGACTAGTATCAGCATGCCAAAAAATAACTTTTTTGTTATTTTTTTAAACTCAAAGACATAACACTAAGCATGCCACATAAAACACACCGAAAACTAAAAATAAAGGAAAGAAGATTAACCTAACCTACAAGAGATCAAGCAAGAGAACTGCAAAAAGAATACCTAAGTAGCAATCTATTCAAAATATAACGCAAACAAGCGTACAACTCCCCGATAGCGGCCCCAAAAACTTAATGCCAATCTGATTCAGATTGACAGTGTACAATCACTTGCAACCAACCGTGTCCTTGTTGGCAGGAAGCTAAGATCGACTAATTCTCAGGTTCCATTATGCTCTAGGGCAGATATCAATGACTTACTAAAAACCAAAACCAAGTTTGTAAATAATCTCCAAAACCACTCACCAGAAGTTGCATATATGTTGGAGGATGTCACCGTTGGATCCATCTAACCAGGATTTTCTAATTGAAATTCACTGGCATTCAACCACACTCAATTTTACATGCTATCATTGCTCTCTTTTTTCTAATATGATGTTATACAAATATATATATATATATATACAATTTTTATCCATGTTAAGATTATCGATGAAATTTACTCCACCGTTTTAGAACTTATGTCGACACTAGTCACGTAAGAGTTAAAGATAAGACGAGCAGATTAGCTAATTGAACTGACCATGATCAACTACTGGAGATTGAGGAATTGCAAGATAGGGAGTTGGATGAAGCACAAGAGCATCGGCGCAAATGTGAAATTGAAGAAAGAAATGCTCTAAAAGCTTATCGCAAGGCTCAGAGGCGGTTGATGGAGGCTAATGCTAGATGTTCCTATCTTTATCATAAAAGGGAATTATTTTTAGCTAATCTTCACTCCCATGTCATGGAAGACTCAACCATGTTCTGGTCCAATATGCCCCTTCACCAAACTGGAGCTCATATAACTAACATGTCAGAAAATAATATGCACTTGGTCGTACCCATTTCACGTCATCAACTACAAAATGACTTTCATCTCCGAGGAGATCGACATCAGTATGATTCAAATGTCAGGTCTACTGATGATGATCTACGTGAAGATTGGAAAGAAAAAAAAAGGTATGGAGAAGCATAAAATACATGATGACGATGATGATGAATAGAAATAGGCAGTGTGTGCCAAATATTGCATATTATGTCGATATGTTCCAACTTTGAACTAGCATAAAACACATATGAACAATTAGATGAGCTAGCTTATTAGTTTTTGTACTTATCATCTTCCATTCCCATATGAGCTATGTTTCTTCAAACCGACCTAGACCTTCATACCTACAACAAACAAAATAAATCACATCAAATCGCATGAATGTCGTATCTGTGGTGGTTTTATAAAGCAAAAATGTGAAAAAGGAAACAAGAGTAACACACTCCAATTGGCAGAAAATAGCATGAAGAATGCATTAACTTGTTTAAGGTGATGGATTCGTTGTGGTGTATACACCGACACACCATCAATAGCAGAAGGAATACTCAGGGTGGCACAGAGACGATTGAATTCCATGTTTCAGGGTTGTTTTCTTGTCCATTTGAAGAGTTTCACAGCCTATCGTTTCTAAAATACACTCATATCATACAGTTTGAAACTCTAATCACTTGATATAAAACTCAACTAGAATATCATGCTAAAATGACAAATAAATAATATGTCAACAAAAGTTTACTATAAACTAGTCTAATCAAATGCATATGAGAAAGTCAATTCATTATTCATGTCGGAATATATATATATATAGGATACAAATCAAATACAAACCATGTATTTGTTGCACCGCTTACAAACCAATGTGCATATGTGAACGATGTGTGCATAATCTAAGATGCATATATGCATTATCCCATATGGATGTATGTCCATTATATGTATATTCTTGCACGTATGCATATGCACATTGTTCACATATGCACACCGTGGTTTGTAAGGTGTGCAACAAATGCAATGTTTGCATTTTACGGAGCCTCTATATATATATATATAGGGTCCCCTTCTTTTGTTAACCACATCAGGCAATTGTAATATGTGCATATATGCAATGCCCCGATGTGCATATATGCAATACATGAAAAAGTTAACAAAAGAAGGAGACCCTATATATATATATATGAATATGAATAAGTATCAGTCGTACCATGAGCACTTGATAAAAATTGAGAATCAAATGCAACCCCATCCACCTCCACCAGGAGTGAAAATCTGAAGAATTTCTCCTGCTTCCACCTCGATAGTGTTTTTACCTCCAAGATACACCTGCCGTTTATCTTTCCTTACAAGATAATTAACCCCACGGGCCCCATCTTTTCCTCCCTTGAGCCCCCTGGGTGCATGGACACGTCTCTCCGAAAGAACGCTCACAACCACCGGCCGCCTAAACTCTATCTCCCTAATCAACCCATCACCACCTTTATGAATTCCACCACCTCCACTCTTCTCTCTTAACCCAAACCTATGCAAAAGAACAGGATACCTCTGTTCAAAAATCTCCGGATCAGTCATGCGCGTATTAGTCATGTGGCACTGGACCCCACTCGTTCCATCCCATGTAGGACCGGCCCCACTTCCTCCACCAATTGTCTCGTAGTAACCAAAAGTATTGTCACCAAAAGTAAGATTATTCATACAGCCCTGTGAACAAGCACAAGCTTGAAACGCCATAAGTACAACATCTGTTATTCTCTGTGAAGTGAGAACGTTACCTCCCACAACAGCAGCTTTATCACTAGGAGAAAGAAACGATCCAGGGGGTATATAGATTTTAACTGGAGCCAAACAGCCTTGATTTAGCGGAATATCTACATCAACCAAACAACGAAGACAATAAATAACCGCAGCTTTTGTCACAGCTTCCGGAGAATTCCAGTTCCCATAAACTTCAGGACTAGTCCCTGAGAAATCAAAAAATGCTTCTCCTTTCTTGTAATCGATAGTGAGTTTCAAATGTATTAATGAACCATCATCCATGTAATCTTCTTCTTCAATCGTAAGAGAATCAGGAGATTCCGGAGAAACTTTGGCGGGGATTGACTTTAGCATTTCTCTTACTGCTTCTTCTGCGTTTTGCTGAACGTAGATCATGTAAGCCTGAACCATCTCCAACCCATAGTGCTGAATAAGCTCCTTAATAAGCACAATTCCTCTCTGATTTGCAGCTACTTGGGCATGAAGATCTGATAGATTGTCTTGAATTCTACGTGTTCCAGGTATCTTATGAGATGATTCGTCAGAAGATGGGAATCGAAGAAGCTTCGTGATTCCCTCTTCTTGAAAGATTCCTTTTTCGACTAGTTTGAATGCTTTTATAGCAGCTCCTTCCTCCCATATGGACTTTGAGAACGGGGGCATACTTCCTGGAGTGATTCCTCCTATCTCTGCATGATGCCCCCTACTAGCAACAAAAAAGACCAATTTGCCATTATCAAAAACGGGCGTAATAACAGTGATATCAGGCAAATGGCTGCCACCAGAACAAGGATGATTCGTGACCAATACATCTCCTTCGTTCAGATTTTGCCCCCAATATTTGAGCTGCCACTGCACCGTGCTAGACATAGCTCCCAAGTGAACGGGAACATGGGGGGCATTAGCCACTAGGCCCCCGTCAGGGTCAAATAAAGCACAAGAAAAGTCTAGCCTTTCTTTGATATTTGTTGATATGGAAGTTCTCTGTAATGTCCGACCCATCTGTTCAGCTATACCCATGAACCTATGGTTGAATATAGATAGTTGCACAACATCTGCAACCTTTTCCGACACTTTCACGTTGACTGAACTTGACTCGAGTTCAATTTTTATGTTCCCATATTTGGTAATTATAGCTTTGCAGTTAGGTTCAACTATCACAGTGCTGTTACCATTCATGATAACTGCAGGACCAGGAATAACATGACCATATCCCAAATCCTCAAGTTTGAAAAGAGGTGTATTATGCCATCCATTTCCAAAGTAGACCTTGTATTCCCGTTGAACTTTAGGGGTACCAGAGGAACTTTTTGTGGCTTTTGGTTTTAAAATATTTGTCACTCCAATACCACGAACTCTTACATCACATATCAAAATATTTCTGTTTTCAAGTTTGAATCCATATTCCTGCTCAAACAACTTAACAAATTCAGCAGCATAATCACTACTTCCTGATCCCTTCACCATTATAGCAGTATCAGTCCCTTCATACCTCAAATTTAAGTACGATTCAGTTGTGATACTACTTTCTCCAAATCCTTGATCTAGAAGTTTCTGCTTTATCTGCTTCAGTAACAGAGTTTCTCTACATGAAGCTTCTAGAACGGATTCAGGACCATAAGTTACAGAATAAGGCTCTTGTGCTTCTTCAATAACATCCGCCAATCCCATCCCGTATGCACTTAAAATCCCACAAAATCTATGCACTAAAACCTCGTTCATACCCAATGAACGAGCAATGGCACAAGCATGTTGTGGGCCTGCACCTCCGAAACAGGCAAGAGCGTGATTCTTGGTCTCGTGACCTTTCATTTCGGTCAGTTGCCGAATAGGACGACACATTGTCTCATTCGCAACATTCACAAACCCCTGTGCAATCTCCTCCACTGACATTTCGTTCGCTAATGGATCATGCATCTTTCTATAAGAATTAATTTCCTTTGCAAGTTTCCCGAATTCTTCTCTAGTTGTGTTGATATCCAAAGGTTGATCTTCGTTAGGACCAAATATTGACGGAAAATAATCAGGAATCACGTAGCCCAAAATAAGATTCGCATCCGTGACAGCCAACTCCCCTCCTTTTCGATAACATACTGGGCCCGGATGTGCACCCACGGATTCTGGCCCGACCCGGAAAGCTCCAAACTGAAACTTCAGCTTTGAACCTCCACCAGCCGCTACAGTGTTAATGTCGAGCTGAGGTGCTTGGATTATAGCACCAGCTATCTGCGTTTCAAGAACTTGTTCATAGCTTCCAGCATATCGGCTCACATCAGTAGACGTGCCACCCATGTCGAAACCAATTAAGGGTTTTTCGGTCTCTAATCCGAAAAGTGTCTGAGAGTAACCAACAACACCGCCAGCTGGACCCGACAACACTGCTTTGTGGCCTGAGAATCTACTTTCTGGTGCAAGACCACCATCTGATTGCATAAAAAGAACATTCACCTTTCCTAGATTATCATCAAATTTAGAAATGAACCCTGATAAGTACTCTTTGATAACCGGAGTCAAGTATGCATCCACACTGGCTGTGAGACCTCTAGGAACAGCTCGAACCATAGGAGTCAAAGAAGACGATAATGAAACATGTCTGAATCCCATGCTCACAGCCAAGTTTTCTACAGCAAGTTCGTGATGTGGATATGTATAAGAATGCATTAACACAACTGCTAAACACTTAATTCCTTTTTCCAATAGACCATTAAGTAAAGGTCTCAAAGTTGCTTCATCAACAGCCTTCACAATCCTAACCTGCTCACCTGAAACTCCCATAACTACATTCGACCCAGCTGATTCAGGTGTCTGAACAAGCTCAATTCTCTCGTCAACTTCTATAACCTCCTCATACAGATTAGAAGGCTTTAACACAGTAAGGTCAAAAATATTTGGGCGAGCCTGGTTCCCAATCTGTAGTAAATCCCTAAATCCTCGGGTCACACACAATGCAATTCTCTCCCCTTTTCGCTCTAAAAGTGCATTTGTAGCAACAGTAGTTCCCATTCTAATCCACTCAATCTTATCAGTTGGGACTTTTGAAGTTCTAGGGATCTTATTCCCAGTAAATTCTTCTAAAATTCTTCTGATTCCCTCAACAGGAGCATCTTCGTAGTTAGATGGATCAACGGACAACAACTTCATTACTTTGCCGTCGGATTGACCAGGAATTTCAGCATAGACGTCAGTGAACGTGCCTCCTCTGTCTATACAGAACCGAAGTTTCCCTTCATCCACACTGCCCATGGTTCCTATATCACAAATAATATAAATGGCCGTAAGAATCAACGCAACACAAACTTAACTTTGACATCATAGAGGAATATAGGACTACTAGAATCAATAAGAAATAGTTTACAAGAATCAAATTAAATAAGTTGGCCAAAATATCCATTTATGATATTTTTGTAATTTCTTGCTTAAATTATAACTACTAGTAAAATACTAAAATTACCACATAATATGTAACATTTATGTTTGCATGTGTATGTGTTCCAACAATAGGTAATTATATTTAAATATCAGCTGCAAGTTAGTATATGCAAAGCATGCAGCTTCAATATAAATATAAATAAAACAAGGTAGTATATTTTTAGTATGGAATAAATAAGGCGGAACGATTGATTTGCTTGGCATAACCTTTCTTTTTCTCATACTAACAGAAAGATTGGGTTGATTGCAAGCTAATAAGAAAAAAAACTGCAAAAATGAGGCAAATACCAAGCACTGAAGCTAGAAGCCTAAGGTGAAAGGTTATGCTTGAGAGAAGCAAATACTATAAATTAACAAAACTATTGAATCGACACGGTTCAAATCCCTATCTAAATCGCCTAAATTAAACATGTTTATTGCTTGAAGACCGCTGTGTGCTCACCCATTAAGCTATCAGTATTCTGCTTCACATCACTTGTCAGAATTTTTGCATTTTTCCGAACTATCAAGCACAAAGCGTTCGACATCACAGAACACATATTACAATGTTTCCTATTATGCTCTTAATGACATATTTCTAATAATGTGACAGAAGGTCAGATTTATGCTGAAACATGAGCATGAATTAACCTCGAGATGCCCACTCGTTACAGAATCCATATACAAGGCACCATGAACACTTGAATCAATTACCATAGCTTATTACAAAAGAGAGATGGGCCAAAAGGTGTAGACTTTAAGGCATATATTGCAGAGAACATATATTAAGAGGAGAGCAATTTATTCAGTTCTAGATAGATGGAAAATTGAACTAAATCCCCTCCTAGATAAAAATCTAACCCCCATTGACTTCTTGACAAACGTATACAACAACTGCTATCCAGCACAGTAGTATAACTCTCTAAATAAGTGTATATTCTGTCCTTCTTTTATACCAAATTGACACCACAAAGATCATCCAGTTGCACTGATAATCATCTGGTGCACACTCATACTAACGCCGAAAACATGCACTTTACCAACAAAACAACAACAAACCTGTTGGGTGGGCGAGAAAATTTGAGCAGCAGTGCCTTGAAATTACCAATCCCTTCAAATCAAACAAAGGAAAACAAAAACCATCCAATAAGAAACCAGAAATCATAAAATTATAACAAATTTCATTATGGCACAGTTCAATTCGAACTACACAAATTAATACAATATGAGATCAAAGATTAAAAAAAAACGCAAGGGACAGCAAACCGAAAAACTCCCAACAGAAGTAAAAGAAATAGCTTAGGGCACGAGTTGACGAAGAACACAGAGGGAGGGAAGTATTCGCAAACCTTGTTGGTCTTATTGAATCAGTAAGTATGGCGAAAACCCCCGTCAAAAGAAAAGCTGAAAACGATATTGTTGAAGAATGGCGATTTAGTAAAAAGGAAGTCCTACTATCCTAGTAGAGCGGGTCGACCCACCCACGGTGATCCACCGGCATGCATGATCCGCTCTATGGCCCGGTATTTACAACCGGAGAGCCCGAAACCCGAGTGCGGGCCAGATCGGGCTAAAAGTCCGCTACATGGCCGGGTTAAGCCTGGTAAACCCGGCCCAGGCCAAGGCCTGGAACGATTAAGAGTAACCGTTGGAGGTTTGAAAACACGGACCCGGATATAGCTCGAGAAAACTCTATTTTTTCTTAAAGTTACCAACGGCTATTTCTGTTACCGTTTTCTCTTATTCATTGTTTTTTGCTTCTCTGACAACTAAGATAGCCGTTATTTTGTTTTATTATGATTTGACCAATTCATCCTTCAAAACTAGCCGTTGTAGGGGTAATTTTAAGAAAGATATTTAGGTTAGTTGGTATAAATTCTCAATATCGCAAAAACTCTCAAGTTTCATGTTTTCACAAATTTTATAGTAAAAGTTTTATCATCTTATTATTTTTATACCAATTTTTCAGCACTATAATTTTAGTAGTATTTTTATAATTTTAACTTTAGTTTCCTTTTTAAAATAATCATATTAGTTTTAAAGATTTTGTAATTTTTGTATCATGTTTAAATTTTTTGTAATTTTGTATTTAAAGAAAACATGTCTTCACATAAAAGTGTGCTATGAACGTGGGTTTTTCTTCTCCAAATTACACTATTATTACCGGGCATAATCATAAAGCCCCGATTTGGGAAAATGTATTGATTGAGGGGGTTAAAAAATGTGAGGGTCTATTATCGATGTCAAAAAATTCCACGTTACGTGGGAAAATCTTTCTCCAATTCGATAAGGCACGAGACAAAAGTGGATCAAATGCAAATTGGTCCCAACATGTCCAATTGGATTTCCAATGAAGATGGTGATTTGGGAAGGCATATCACTTCGACTTTTGGATTTTGGATAGCGAATCAATCACGACATGGATACAATTACTCTCTGACCGAAATACAAACCGATAAGTCATATTACACCAAAACATGATGCACTTTAAATTTCTGACTTGGCTAAACAAGATATGTAAACCACTTTTCAAAATTTATGTCATCGTGTAGCTTTAACATGTGACATGTGGAATGCCAATAACCAAGCTACTATTTTTATTACGTTTATTTTAGTATCCGTAATTGATTAGTCGGTTGTTGAATGACAATTCAGTTCCAAGCCAAGTGGCATCCAGTTGTGAGAGAGAGAAAGTTTAAGCCGGAACAAGATTCAAATAAGAAAACATAGGAACACCTATATCATATGTGATTTTACACTATTTTACGTCAGAGAGTCAGGTGATCTAGGTTACGAGCCAAGTTGCGTACACACACTTGGGTTGATGATGTTCCGTAATAGCATGTGATTTGAGTGTAAAACCACATGTGGTATATGTGTTATTGTGTTTTCTTACTTTCATCTTGTTCTCGTTTGAACCTCTCTCTCTCTCTCTCTATTTATATATATATATAGGGGTTAAATCATGTAAGAACCAAACAAAGAAGAAGACCGCCACCACCAGATGGTATAATGGTGGAGAAAAGAAGCAACAACTTTTTCAGAGGTTGTGGAGTGAAAACGATGAGATTGAATTGATTCAAGGTACGATTAGTTCTAATTGTGGATGAAACCCGTGACATAATTATTGGTTTGAAAGCCCAGAAATGTCCTTCCACTTTTAATTTTAATACATCATAAATCATCAGGTTATTTCAAAATTGCCACTGTGTTTAGTATCCATAGATTAAAAGCTATAAACGGCTTAGATCGGTTTTCATAATTCACAATCTTTTTTTGGTTCTCATTTGATTACCCTACTATACATATATATAGAGGGAGGTTCAAGGAAAAACCTCAAATACATGGAAAACTAAGAAATACCCTCATAGTCGTTCATTTGGACGGTATGCACGTGTGCATGTTACAAATTACCTGCTACCAGAGTGAACTTTATTTTTCTTTTCAAAAAAATGGCTATAAGCCTATAAATGGAATTCAACTTGGTGATATATGCGATGGAATAACTAAATAGCATAAAAATGAAGGGAAAAGTCTGAAAAAAACCAACGAACTATCCAATTTTGAATGGTTAAGTTCTTAAACTATTTTTTTAAATGAAAAAACTCTTAAATTTTCTAAAACCGATTAAATACATCATTGTGACTTTTACAGGTTAATGTTATACAAATTTAGGAAAAGTCTAAAAAACCCCAACAAACTATTTGATTTTGAATGATTAAGTCCTTGGATTTTTTTAACAAAATAACTTTTAAACTATTTTTTTGAATGAAAAAACTCTTAAATTTTCTAAAACCGATTAAATACATCATTGTGACTTTTACAGGTTAATGTTATACAAATTTAGGAAAAGTCTAAAAAACCCCAACAAACTATTTGATTTTGAATGATTAAGTCCTTGGATTTTTTTAACAAAATAACTTTTAAACCTTTTTTCTATTTTTTTTACCAAATATGTTATTGGACTTTTTTTAACAAAAAAATTTCAATCTTTTTTGAAGAAACAAATTCATGAACTTATTTTTGAACAAATAAATCCAAAACTTTTTTTTGAACAAAAAATAAACTAATCTCTTACTGACAACAAATAAAATGAAAAAATTAAATAGAGAATAATTATACTATTTTCATTACTAATTCTATATCATTCAAGAGTTACGCATAAAACATTCATAGATACATAAAAAAACTATATCCATCCGCCCAACCTTTTACAAAATATACCAAGAAAACACTCATATTTTTCACATAATATACCAAAAAACGTCAATCTCTCTACAAATATACCAAAAAATGCCTAAAATATATGTTCATCCCACTAACAGAAATATACCAAAAGTTATGTCATTTGTATGTATGTGTTTCCTTCATTTGGTTGATGGTGTACATGAAAGTCATTCGGTTGATGACTCAAAGCATCACTTTGATATTGCAAACAACATAACTTTTATTATATTTATGTTAGTGGGATGAACATATCTTTTAGGCATTTGTTGGTATATTTGTAGAGAGATTGACATTTTTTTGGTATATTTAGTGAAAGGATGGACGTTTTTTGTATATTTTATGAAAGAATGAGTATAGTTTTGTACGTATCTACTTATGTTTTAGGCATAACTTTTGAATATCTCGGAATTAGTAATAGAAATGACATAAATTTTCTCTGTTTAATTGATTCATTTTACTCTGTTATTGGTGAGAGGAATTGTATATTTTTTGTTTAAAAAAAGTTTCAGATTTATTTTTTCAAAATTATTTTGTTTATTCAAAAAAATATTTATTTGTTCAAAAAAAGTTCAAGAATCTATTTGGTAAAAAAGTTTAGGAAAAAGTTTAAAGGTGTATTTATTACTTTTTAGGGTAAAAGTATTGTATTAACTGTTTTTACAGATCACCAATTTTATAAAGTTTAAGGGTTTTTTCATTTAAAAAAATAGTTTAAGGACTTAACCATTCAAAAATAGCACAAAATAGACATTTTTCTTTGCCATATTCTTCAAGTAAATCTATAGCATTTTAGGAATAAATCTTCAAAATAAAAACTAAATGAAGAAGGAAGCCAACCAATCACAGATGATCCACAAAACAGTAAGTATCAAAATAAAAAATCCCAATGAGTTAAAAGATGAAAGCACCATGTAGTCATAAGGCCATGAGTACCAGAACCCTCAAACCCTCTTGCCACCTCAGCGTCACATCAGTTTTTCTCCTTACCCTAAAGTGAAGTACCTATACCCTCAAACCCTCTTGTCACCTCATTTTTTAATTCTTTTATTTATACATTTAATTATTTAACAAAATAAAAATATTTATATATTTTTTAATAAATAAAAATAAGATAAATAATAAAATTAAAAATTCATATCATTCATTAAAAATAAAAATTACAAAATAAATTTAAAAATTACAAAATATTAAAAATCTACTTGTCGTCATTGTTGGGAACTTGGATACGCCAAATATGTTCGACCAAATCCGACCGAAGGTTATTATGAGTGTCCCGGTTTTTGACTTCTTGAACATTTGTCGTGCGTTGTTCCTCACTGATTTGGGTTTCGATATCATCCGTGAAAAATTCGTTTTCATCGCCACCACAAATAGCATGGTCTTCGTCTTCGAGTATCATATTGTGTAATATGACACAAGCGTACATAATGTTTCCCAATCTTGTCGGATGCCATCCGCGTGCCGGGTTATGAAGTATATGCCAACGTTGTTTAAACACGCCAACCGCCGCCTCCTCATCCTGAACCGCCGCCTAAACATATCCGGTATATAAACCGGGTTGTTGCCAAAGTAGTCCCGCATAAGCCGCTCGTTTGCAGCTACTCGACCTCTTTCTATGTTCGCGGCCCTCGGTTCTCTTCTTGACGATGAGGCGGTGCTACCATAAATTAATTGTGCAGTCTCTCGAACCAAGCCTACAAAAATTTCCCTTTGTAGATGCAAGTACTCGTCGGTGTCTACGGATGATGATGATGCGGTCGGTGAACCGGGTTGTGGCGAATCCATATTGTTTAAAATATAGAGAATGAGAGAGTTGTTTTGTGTGAAAAATAAAATGGGTTAAGATTATATATATAGTGTGATTAAATTGAAAAAAAAAATTAAAATTTTTTTTTAAAGTAACCGTTGCCAACGTTCATATTTGAATTTATTTAAAAAAAAATAAAAGATTTCGGGTATCAACGGGTTGGGGAACCCGGGGCTGGAACCCGCCCTAAGCCCGAGCCCCCCCCCCCCTTTACCCAAACCCGCTCGAACCCGTAGCCAGCCCGAGCCCGCCTCCGCTACGGATGGCCTAAGTATTTTGTAAAGCAACTGTAGCCATTTGCAAACAGTGCCTATTTCTATTCATCATCATGTATTTTGTACTTATCTATACCTTCTAATTTCCTTTTCTATCACAAAAGACTTGCTTCTATCAAAACCAACATTAACAACTATCTGATCTTTTCTTCTAGGTACACAAAATTTGGCGTGAATCCGTTAGATAGCGGTTCAACATGTTCAAAAAACTGTGTAAAGAAGCTTCTTCGCCCAGAATGGAACCATTTTTAACCAAACAAGCAGCATGCTCTCTAACGCATTGTTTATAGTCCTCAGAAGAAGCAACCTCTAAGACCTGCTCGATGGCAATACGCGCTTCTGTATGTTCGTTTTGCAACTTTTTATGCAGGGAGAGATTAAGCAGCCCGAATATAATGTCTGTCTGGCTCGAACTAGACATCCAAGCACTGATATTCAGAGTTTCGCTTTTGGGATACAGAACCTCCCAAATAGAGTGAAACCACCGCTCCATGAGCTCTTTCGCAAAATCAATTCTTCCATTCTCAAGGGCATAAGCTGCATACTGGTTCCAAATACACTGTACACCAGGTTTCCCAACCCAATTACTTAAAGCCTCTTCATATGCTGCATATGTTGCATCAGTTGAGTCACATTCCTTGGCCCGTATCGACAGAAGAACGAATTCCAAGCATAAAGGATACAACTGAGTATACTTGTTTAACAAGTTATTGCAACACTCAAAACCTTGAAGCACGGCTGTACATCTAATGTGATTAAGAGCAAAAAGTTGTGCTGCTTTTAGAGTCTTTTTGTTCTCAGCTGATTTGCTATCATCAATAGATGATGCTAAAGACTCGGTGGCCAGCTTCATCAGAGTCACTGCTTGCTGCTTTTCATCGGCCCTTAGCTGAACAGCATGCCATTCTATTGCTGAAAGTTCTTCTGACATTCCAACTGCTGTACTATGGTATCTGGCAACTTTTTATAAATGACCAAGTATATGCAACAAATCCATAAGATACATTTGTCAGAAATGGTTAGGCATGCATCAACATCAGAAAGAAATGGAGCATGTGGATCACTGGATCTTTTTATGGAGGGTAAGAGCACGTATGCTTTGTGGATAGCATCGTCCACTTGGCCAGAAGAGCATAAACAATTCATCATTTGCAAAAGGAGATCCAAGATGCACTCACTATCAAGCTCTGGATCCCTGTCGGGACTAGTAGCAGATGCATGATGACATAGTGCAAGAGAGTGCAGTATTATACCCATGCAATCGATCATCAAGTTTATCGCGACTATTGATGAACATCAGCCAAAGTTCGTAAGATGAATTGTTGTGATCAACCTGGATGCTCAAATCAATATGTTTCAGTGTTTCACACAAAAAAGAAAAGTAGAATAGACAAGTGAATTGAACTTGTAGAAAAGAAAACCACAAAAGAAACAGATGTATCATAGGTAAACAGCAAGGATATTTTCAATAATACGATAAACCAGAGGTTCGATTCACTTATGTGTGTAAAAGAAATAGGGTCTAAGCAAGGGGGTATTTTGGTTAATAAAGCAATATCACAATTAATAAGTTAGACCTTTGTGTCCACATATGTAGGGTGGGGACCAGGTTGTTATGTTTCCTGTTCGAGTAGAAAAAAGTATCATTCATTTTATTCTTAATTCTGTTTGGCGAGAGCCAGGAGAGCACAGCCTCTTGAAAGCTGGGCACATCAAATTGTATCAATTTCTGTGAAATCAATCATGTGGGTGCATCAAATTGTATCAGAGTACCATGGTGTTTCCTTTCCTGTCTTCTTCAGAGTCACTGCCACTGTCATCATCTGAGAAACTAATCACAAATGGTACCCGGCACTTCTCTGTACCTTCACGATTGTTCAGATGCACAGAAGTTCTTGCCACAGCAGAGAATGTAGGATTGTGAGTCGGAGCAGATTTCCCTATCAAATACGCGAGATGAAACATCAGATGTCACTTTCGCTTGCTTACATAGCTTTTGAAAGAGTCCACGCTTACTAATTACGCCTACATATTGAAAATTTACGAATGGAAGTATTGAAGGATGGTGTGAAATTGTGTTTCTATGCATAAACATGTGTTGATTCAATATATATATATATATATGGATGGCGGATTGGCGGCCATACATTACATGCACAATTGCACATATTACATAAACATATGGCAAGTTGGCCCAGAGCACAAGGATCTTCATAAATTGGAAATTACAACCAAAACATGGTAATTAAATTAATACATGTGCCAAGAAAGAGAATGGCACAACTGGCGACAAGGAAGCAGCATATATATTTCTTCCTTTGCTCCAGTCACCAACTATATTTGTTGTACAAGTTTTCATTATTGCTTACGCAGTCGTTTGGCTTTCCTAATGGGTGCTAGATAGGATTTTTTTTCTTGTCAAACGGATTGCCATCGCCTCCTCTTCTCTTCTAAATAGTATCACTGGAGCACCTCAATACGAGAAAGAATTATTCATTTCATCTGATCAGTCCAATCTCATGTTTCATTAATGTGTTTCTTGTGTCTAATACAAGTCCATTTGTCTTCATGTGCTACGTAAGTTCAATTACCATGATAAAGCATTTTTTTAGAATTTACTGCCTTATCATACTTGTAGGCTTTTTCTTTAACGAAAAGATACATATAACAACGCAGAATGTTGCTTGGTGGAATTTGTGGGGAAATTGGTTTAGAGGTCCAGGTATTATGTCACTGTGTTTCATCCTTCATCAGGTAAACAAGGGACTTTGTCTTTTATCCTTTTCAGTTTTCACCTCACATTAGGCTGTACATATCATGTATACGTATTCCCATTCAGTAAAGTAATAATGTAAAAGGATATAGCACTTGAGGCAGAAGATAAAACGGCCAATGTTAAAACAAAGTTTAATGGCTAGCCAAACCTACCCATCTCAACAACATTGTTATCCTTGTTCAATGGAGCCCCTGGAAGAGTGGTGCTATCGGGGAACCGAGAACCTGCAAACTCCTGGGAGAAACTCACTGTATCAGCATGAAAGCAGTTTAAATTATACCAATAATAGGCAGGAAACATGTAAGTTCCCCTTGCAACATGGTTTCCACTACAGAACAACTGAACCGCATATACATTAATTGTATTTACACATAAAGACCAATGCACCAAATGAATAACAAATAGAAATATGACGTCAAGAACCACGTAAATCAACCAACAACATACATGGTCATAAAATAACCCAACCAACATAGAGATGAGTGGATGCATCTCCCTACACGTAAACCAGAGGCAATCTTGTAATTTAACCGATGTAACTAATAGACTGCATGGTCTCTCAAATGCTCTTATGAGCTTCATAAAGCTACAAATTCTTTCAACAAATTTCCTGCTGCATTCACAACTTATTGAAGATACCATAAATGCATCCATGTTCATATACACCTCAATAAATTGCCAAATAAAACCACAAATTAAAGTAGTAAGACCAAAGTTCTTAAAATAAATAGTCCGAGAGAAATCAGGGTAAGTAATATTCTCATGATTAGACTAGATTGAGCTTCTTAAAAACCTCAGATAGTTGTTTTATATTTGAAATACAAATACAACAGGATTGGTAAAACAAAAACAAAGGGGTTCCGATTGAAGGGCTTATAACCACTAGTCCAAATAGAATAAAACATTAGATCATCAAGTCTAAGAAGCAACAACGTAATGGTGATGATGATGATGATAATAATCCACAGTGAATCGATATATTATGCGAAAGCCTCCTCAAACAAATACGAAGATAATATTACTACCTTTATGGCTTTATCCACACACACACAAAAAGGTAATATTACTATTCATGCGAATAAAACTAAACCGAAAACAGATTCAGTAAAAAAAATGAATACCAAAAACCTAAAGAAAGAAACCCCTACGAGGATTTAGCTAACGACATCTCACGTTAAATGAAAGCTGATCAGGTGAAAACATCTGTAACAACAAATTGAACACACATCCTACCAAAGAAATGATAAACTTCCAGAAACAATTAAAAAAATCAATGAAATACGCTAGGGTTTTATAGAATACCTCATTCTCCGAAGCAGCGAGCTCGCCTTCTTCTCTTGTTTTGGATGAATTCGCGAAAACCTTTGCATTTGTATCATGATTAGAGGTTGTCGGAGGAGAAGAAATCGTAGTTGCGTTCTCCACCATTTCCAATATCTCCCCCTCTCTCCCTCCTACGCTTCTCTGCGTAAAATCTTATCAGTAGAGACTTTTGAAGTTCTAGGGATCTTATTCCCAGTAAATTCTTCTAAAATCCTTCTGATTCCCTCAACAGGAGCATCTTCGTAGTTAGATGGATCAACAGATAATAATTTCATTACTTTGCCATCAGATTGACCAGGAATTTCAGCATAGACGTCGGCCTCCTCTGTCTATACAGAACCGAAGTTTCCCTTCATCCACACTGCCAATGTCCCCTATATCACAAATAATATAAATGGTTGTAAGAATCAACGCAACATAAACTTAATTTTGACATCATAGACGAATATAGGACTACTAGAATCAATAAGAAATAGTTAACAAGAATCAAATTAAATAAGTTGGCCAAAACATCCTTTTATGATATTTATAATTTCTTGTTTAAATTATAACTACTAGTAAAATTACCACATAATATAGGAACCCAACCCTTGCAGAGATCATATATTAAGAGGAAAACAATTTATTCAGTTCTAGATAGATGGAAAACTAGATTCCCTCCTAGATAAAAACCTAATCCCCACTGACATTTTGACAAACACATACAACAAATGTTGTCTAGCACATCAGTATATTTCCAGCCAACACTCTCTAAATAAGTTTATATTATCTCCTTCTTTTAAACCAAATTGACACCACATAGAGCATCCATTCTGCTGCTATTCTAATCATCTGGTGCACACTCGTACCAACGCCAAAAACACGCATTGAAATTACCAACAAAACAACAACAAACCTGTTGATGGGGGAGAAATTTTGAGCCGCAGTGCCTTGAAATTACCAACCCCTTCAATTCAAATCAAACAAAGGAAAACAAAAACAATTTAATAAGAAACCAGAAATCATAAAATCATAACAAATTTCATCATCACAGTTCAATTCGAACTACACAAATTGATAAATACAATGTGAGATCAAAGATAAAAAAAACGGAGAACACGGAGGGAGGGAAGTATTGGCAAGCCTTGTTGGTCTTATTGAATCAGTAAGTATGGCGAACCCCCCCGTCAAAAGAAAAGCTGAAAATGATAATTGAAGAATGGCGATTTATGGCGTGCAGAAGCAGAACAAGTTGGAGAGGAAGGGGGTGTTTGGGATTGCTTATTTAAAACAACTTATGGTTATTTTAAAAGTGCTTGTTAACTCATGTCATGTTCAAAAGGAGTTGTATATAAAAATATAATTTAGATAAATAAGTTATAAGCACTTTCAAACAAGTTAAGAATGGATTAACTTATCAAAAACAACTTGTTTGTGGTGTGGAAAAGTCCTAAGCATTTTTCTTTTTTCCAATCCAAACACTAAAAATAGCTTATTTGTGGTGAGAAAAAGCAATAAGCAAATAAATCAAAAAAATAAGCAATCCCAAACACCCCCGAAGTAGTAAATGGAAGTCGTACTAGAGCGGATCGACCCGCACATGGTGGTTCCACCGGCTTGATGTGGCCTGGTATTATCCAACGTCCACTAGAAAGCCCGAAACATGGGTTTGGGCTAAATGGGCTAACCCGGCCTGCACGGTCGGGTTATTTTTGGTTTTTATGTTTTAAACCCGGCCCGGTCTAAGGCCTGGAACAATTAGAGTCTGCCAAACTAGCCGTTGGAGGCTTAAAAACCTCGGATCCGGGTATGCCTAGCGAAACTCTGTTTTTTTAAGTTGCCAACGGCTATATTTGTTACCGTTTTCTCTTTTTTAAAGTTATTGTCTTCTGCTTATCTGACAGCTAAGATAACCGTTATTTTGTTTTATTATAATTTGACCATTTTATCCTTCAAAACTAGTCGTTGGAAGGGTAATTTTAGGAAAGATATTTAGGTGAGTTGTTATAAATACGTAGGTTATTTTTTTCATACCTCAAAGCTATCAACTCTCAAGATGTCTCTGGATTCTTGATTCTTGATTCTCAATATCTCATAATTTGCAATATTGTCGCAAAAAACCTCTCAAGTTTCATGTTTTCACAAGTTTTATAGTAAGTTTTATGATCTTATTATTTTCGTATCAATTATTCAACACTATAATTTTAGTAGTATTTTTATAATCTCTTAACTTTAGTTTCCTTTTTAAAATAATCATATCAATTTTAAATTTTTTGTAATTTTCTTATCATTTTTAAAATTCTTGTAATTTTGTATTTAAAAAAACATGTCTTCACATAAAAGTGCTATGAACGTCCACCATGTATTGCAACTGAAAATTACACTATTATCACCGGGCACAATCATAAATCCCCGATTTGGGAAAATGTTGATTATGTATTATTGATTGAGGGGGTTAAAAAAGATCCATGCAAGAGATGTGAGGGCCACCACCAGATGGTGAATATAATGGTGGAGAAAAGAAGCATCAACTTTTTCAAAGGCTGTGGAGTGAGAACGATGAAATTGAACTGATTCAAGGTACGATTAGTTCTGATTGTGGATAAAGCCCATGACATAATTATTGGTTTGAAACCCCAGAAATCTCCTCCCACTTTTAATTTTATTACATCATAAATCATCAAGTTGTAAGTTATTTCAAAATGTTTAGTATCCATAGATTAAAAGCAATAAACGACTTAGTTTTCATCTGAACGGTATGCACGTGTGAATGTTACAAATTACCTATATGCACAAGTGCATATCATCCAGATGAAGGGCTACCAGAGTGTTCCTCCGTTTATTTGAGGTTTTCCCCTGAATCTGACATTATATATATATATATATATATATGTGTGTGTGTGTTCAAATGAGAACAACAAACATATTGAAAAGGTGTGAAGTGATGCTTTATATGTGTATCATTGGTAAATCTGGAAAAGGAATCCGTTTAGAGATACGTTTTGCCTATTTTTCACATATGAAGAAACATATGTGAACCAATGTTTCATATTATCAATGACTCACAGAAAAACTATCATTTTATACCTTCTCAACCTTTTTAATGTTCTCACTTGATCCAGCATCCAACAAATCAACGTGTTGGATCTGTTTAACCCAAATCCAATGTATGTGAAGGGATTAGCGCCCCTATTGGATATTTGGACGGATCTGAGAATAGATTGAGAAATGGAGAGTGGTAAGGAGAAAAATCGATTAGAGAATCGCTAGCTTTATTTTTCTTTTCAAAAAAATGGCTACAAATGGAATTCAACTTGGTGATGGATGAACCAAATTGCATAAAAATGAATACATACATACAACTATGTTGTTCCTATATTAAAATACATACTTTAAAATAAAATTAATGGTCTATAATTCAAACAAAAATAGCACAAAATAGAAATATATTTTCTTTTAGGAATATATCTTGAAAATAAAAATAAAATGAAGAAGGAAGCCAACCAATCACTCACTCAGATAATCCACAAAACAGCAACTATCAAAATCAAAAATCCCAATGAGTTAAAAGATGAAAACACTATGGAGTCAAAAAGTATTTTGTAAAAAGCAACTGTAGCCATTTGCAAACAGTGCCTATTTCTATTCATCATCATGTATTTTGTACTTATCTATACCTTCTAATTTCCTTTTCTATCAAAACCAACATTAACAACTATTGGCCTTCAACTGGTCTTTTCTTCTAGGTACACAAAATTTGCTGCAAAATTTGGTTTATCTACAACCACCCACCCACCCTCCTATCTGATCTGATCTGATCTGCTCAATCAAACCTTTATACCCTTTTTTCTAGCCATTTCCATCACCCCCTTTACTTGATCAGTATTATTACCGTATAACCCAACATATGATTCCCACAGTTTCACGGAATATGGGTATACCGATAAGGCCCTTTTATGAAAACTCTCCAACATGGACGTAAAATCACCCAGTTTTTTCAACATACCAGCTGCCTCCACCCACACAGACTCCGGTGCAACTGGAACCGCCTGAAACAGAGAATCTATCAAAAGCCCACTTGCCCAGAAACAAACGCTGGCATTCACATGTGAATATATCTTGCAGATAGAAAGTGCTAGCCGATAGTTCCCTGGCCTCATCTCCATCAGAGCTTCAGCAAAATCTACAACATCTGTTACTCTTTCAGAAGCTCGAGGTGGTAACAGAGACGGCCCAAAACATGATTCAAGAACCAAGTTAACCAGAGAGAAATCGGATGAGACGGGAGTCAGAAGATCGTTAACGAGTTTTTGCATCTTTGGGTTCCTGATGCTTTTGAGGAAGCTTCTAGAGAGCGGTTCAGGAGGCGGCAAAGCGCGTGAATCCGTTAGATAGCGGTTCAACATGTTCAAAAAACTGTGTAAAGAAGCTTCTTCGCCCAGAATGGAACCATTTTTAACCAAACACGCAGCATGCTCTCTAACGCATTGTTTATAGTCCTCAGAAGAAGCAACCTCTAAGACCTGCTCGATGGCAATACGCGCTTCTGTATGTTCGTTTTGCAACTTTTTATGCAGGGAGAGATTAAGCAGCCCGAATATAATGTCTGTCTGGCTCGAACTAGACATCCAAGCACTGATATTCAGAGTTTCGCTTTTGGGATACAGAACCTCCCAAATAGAGTGAAACCACCGCTCCATGAGCTCTTTCGCAAAATCAATTCTTCCATTCTCAAGGGCATAAGCTGCATACTGGTTCCAAATACACTGTACACCAGGTTTTCCAACCCAATTACTTAAAGCCTCTTCATATGCTGCATATGTTGCATCAGTTGAGTCACATTCCTTGGCCCGTATCGACAGAAGAACGAATTCCAAGCATAAAGGATACAACTGAGTATACTTGTTTAACAAGTTATTGCAACACTCAAAACCTTGAAGCACGGCTGTACATCTAATGTGATTAAGAGCAAAAAGTTGTGCTGCTTTTAGAGTCTTTTTGTTCTCAGCTGATTTGCTATCATCAATAGATGATGCTAAAGACTCGGTGGCCAGCTTCATCAGAGTCACTGCTTGCTGCTTTTCATCAGCCCTTAGCTGAACAGCATGCCATTCTATTGCTGAAAGTTCTTTCTGACATTCCAACTGCTGTACTATGGTATCTGGCAACTTTTTATAAATGACCAAGTATATGCAACAAATCCATAAGATACATTTGTCAGAAATGGTTAGGCATGCATCAACATCAGAAAGAAATGGAGCATGTGGATCACTGGATCTTTTTATGGAGGGTAAGAGTCCGTATGCTTTGTGGATAGCATCGTCCACTTGGCCAGAAGAGCATAAACAATTCATCATTTGCAAAAGGAGATCCAAGATGCACTCACTATCAAGCTCTGGATCCCTGTCAGGACTAGTAGCAGATGCATGATGACATAGTGCAGAGAGTGCAGTATTATACCCATGCAATCGATCATCAAGTTTATCGCGACTATTGATGAACATCAGCCAAAGTTCGTAAGATGATTTGTTGTGATCAACCTGGATGCTCAAATCAATATGTTTCAGTGTTTCACACAAAAAAGAAAAGTAGAATAGACAAGTGAATTGAACTTGTAGAAAAGAAAACCACAAACGAAACAGATGTATCATAGATATGCAACAGTAAGGATATTTCCAATAGCACAACAATGCGATAAACCTGAGGTTCAATTCACTTATGTGTGTAAAAGAAATAGGGTCCAAGCTGAGGGGGTATTTTGGTTAATAAAGCAATATCGCAATTAATAAATTAGACCTCGTGTCCACATATATAGGGTGGGGACCAGGTTGTTATGTTTCCTGTTTGAGTGGTGAAGCAGCAGGGGGGAGAAAAAAGTATCATTCATTTTATTCTCAATTCTGTTTGGCAAGAGCCAGGAGAGCAGCCTCTTGAAAGCTGGGTACATCAAATTGTATCAATTTCTGTGTAATCAATCGTGTGGGTACATCAAAGTGTATCAGAGTACCAAGGGACCATTGGCCGGGCAATACCTGACTACCTGGTAACCGCACCTTCCTGGAGGTCAGGGGTTCAAGTCTCACCAAAAGGTGAAAAGTGTGTGCGAGTTTAAGTTACCATACATTTATATTTTATACTTGACAAAATACTGTATCAGGGTTAGAAAGAACTTGGAGATAACTAAAACCATCGCTTCGCTAGTAGAGGAACTGAAGGGTAGCATCGGCTCTGCTCAAAAGGACGTGAGATCGCTGAAGGAGAATATGCAAAAAGTCATGCAGAGATTGGATTGGATCCTCAAATTGCATGGATGCTGCCACGCACCTAGATACGCCGTTGAATGAACTGCCTATTGAAGACGAGGGGCCGTTCAAAGGGTGACGGTCCATGGATGGTTACTGTGTGAACCTGTCTATTTGTGACCAGCTGATTGCAATATTGACATGTCTATGCCCTTGTTATGACTGATTTATATCCTCAGTTGATCAGGTTGAATGATTTACCATTCAACCTTTCCATTTTATAATCCACATAAATACGAGCAAGCATAGATAATAGCAAAATTCATGGATAACACAAAGTACCATGCAGAGTCAGACTCCATTTAACATAGATAGGCGGAGCATGGGGTTTAATTTCCTAATAACATGATATTGAAAATGAGAGAAAGACAACCAGGTACATACCGCATGACGAAACAGGTCATCGTTTCCAATAGACTTCCGATTGCCATAGTAAATGTGCAAATAGACAATCCAGAGAAGTGCAGATGTAGGATGCTCTTCCAGGGCTCGAGCGATGACTATAAGAGCCTGCATATTTCCATTAATCAAGCATGTAACATACTAACATATAATATTATGCACAACATAACTAGATATGCATAAGAGGCACAGGCATCACAAATACCTCTCTACGTCCCTTCTGCTTGTTAACCTCTCTACTCAGAGTAAGAAGACCTATTTCAAGAGGCTGATTAGTGTCATCCATATGCTGATCTGGCAGACCCTATATAAACATAATTTATATAGAGATGTTAGAATATTTTAATTAATGTTGCAATCTCCAAAATATATAATTTGTTGGGATTGAATGTAACTTTTTTCAGATATTTTGAGTTTTGGTTCTCCATTTTGGAGAAATTTTAGAGAATCTGTTGGAGATGCTCTTACAATAGACCAAAATCTCAAAAAGATGAAGGAAAGAATATGAGAGCAATGAGGCATGGGGACTGACCTCTTTGACATTTTTACCATGAAAAAACGATGATTGCCTATTCCAAACCCCATGGATCTCAATGCGTGCTTCAGGGCCATGCAGACATGGCTCATCTGAGTGCAAATCCCCTAGAAATGAACTTGAAACAACCAAGGATGCACTAAAATACTTCTGCCACCGTTGTTCAACAGTTTGAGCTAGAAGATATTTATATGAATGTGAATCACCTTTCAAACTGTCCAAGCACACAAGATAAGTAGGTGGAGCCAAAGGAAGAGAACCAAGGCACTTAGAAATAATAGTTGCACCGTTTCTGATCTGCAATGATGATCCAAGGACACTATCTGCATAATAGATGATGTGATTATAAATACTCAAAACAGCAAATTCCTATTTTGGAAGAAAAAGGAGGCACGGAGTTCATACCATTGTTGTTGCAATCAACGCTTCTGGATGAATAATCTTTGAGATGTTGCCAGCGACAATCATCATCGTTGCATTTACCTCGTAGTTCAAACATGCAAAGAGGCCAAAAGGGGTTGATCGCTAAGTTGTTGGAGTAAGAACCAACTTCTGAGACATACATGTCCAATAATGAGTATTTATTTGCATCAGAAATTATATCAGTAGGTGTGGCCCCACAAACACCATCGACGACTTTCTTCTCATCATATATATCATTAGTGTGGATCTGCAGGTTTTTGGTATGTGACTGCATAGAATTCATCTCGGAGGTGAACTTTGCATAACCAAAAGCACTTCTCAGAATTGGCTCAGCCAAAGAACATCCATTATTAACAGAAATTTTCTCAGCAGGGAACTGGTCCTTGATGCCCATAGGATGCTTAGATATACTTTTCTCTGACCTCCCGGCATCTTTTTGTTGCATGAAAAATATAATGAATTAGAAACAATGACAGCAATAATAGAAGTGCCAGAATACTAAGGATTTGGTTTATTAACTTTTGGTTATTATTCTGGATGGGAGACGTTGAAGATTGTCCGTTCTTTTCAAATTTAATTATCATTTCTTTTTAAACTTGAAGTCATGAAGTTAAGCAGATATCAGTTATGATTTATATTTCTAAGGCATCCATTTTGCTGCTACCTCACTAAAATTATGAGAGCAAGAGGATACTACAAACATCCCAAAATATAATTGAACTTTGTGTCATATGAGTTGTTTATAAAGCATTGAAAGTGCAAATGTTATTTTGTTTGTTTGAAAAAGTTTGATAACATTTGACTGTACAAAAAGATACTAGAATAGAAACAATTGGAAGACGAATAACCAAAATTTCTTTGTCAACTTCAATTTTGAAAAGCACATCTGAATTCAGAAGTTAACTCATTTTTGGGACAAATGCAGAACCTTCATAAGAAGGTACCAGAATACCAGCTTCAAGCTCACTCCTACTAATAACATGTACCTTCAAAATCATTAAGTTGGTCCTTCTCTGTCTCAGGAGATGGTATATTTCCAACACCTTCCATTATTTCCCCATCCTCTCTTTCAACCGCAGCCTCCATGCTTTGACCCAATTCATTCTTCTTTGAAGTTTTAATTCCTAACCTTGCAAACAGTTGAGACCTCAATGTTGCTTCAAGAAGCAATGAGTCTTCAGTGGGGTCAAGGGTCATTGTATCACCGTTTATTTCTTTCGTCCCTTCACTACATATTCCTTCCCCTTGACTATCTAGACTGGAATCACCACCAGCTTTAAGCTCAAATGCAGATGTTTGTTCATCCTCACCTAAAGTATTATTCTCATGCAGTGAAGAGCTTACATCATTTGTTTTTTCTTCCTCCTGAGGAGGCTCTGATGCACTAGTACCAGGTTCACCGCATGATTCAGAAACCACCAAATTTTTTCCATCTTCACGTAGATCGTCAGTAGACCTGACATTTAAATCATACTGATGTCGATCTCGAAGATGAAAGTCATTTTGTAGTTGGTGACGTGAAATGGGTACCAAGTGCATATTATTTTCTGACATGTTAGTTATATGAGCTCCAGTTTGGTCAAGCGGCATATTGGACCAGAACATGGTTGAGTCTTCCATGACATGGGAGTGAAGATTAGCTGAAAATAATTCCCTTTTATGATAAAGATAGGAACATCTAGCATTAGCCTCCATCAACGCCCTCTGAGCCTTGCGATAAGCTTTTAGAGCATTTCTTTCTTCAATTTCACATTTGCGCCGATGCTCCTGTGCTTCATCCAGCTCCTTATCTTGCAATTCCTCAATCTCCAGTAGCGATTTAATATCCATCTCACCACTTTTTGACATGCTTGTGGCACCAAAATTATTCCAAAAGCTTGACTTGTTCAAAGATCCCTTGAATCGGTTGACAAGAAAGTAGTTGATCATGGTCAGTTTAACATCAATGATGATTCATCACCCTAACAACAATGCATGAAGGCTACTGGAATGCAATTTATGTAATCTCAACTTCAAAGAATGATCAACCATATAGAACTCAGATCAACATCCATCACCATGATAAACACAATTCTGCCTGACATTGTAAGGTAACTTCCACATTATAATATTCAAATAATTCTAATTAGCTAATCTGCTCATGTCTTTTCTTTAACTCTTACGTGACTAATGTTGACATAAGTTCTAAAACGTGTTTGATATGCTGGAGTAAATTTCATCAGGATGTTGATAATCTTAACATGGATAAAAATTGTATATAACATCATATATATTTGTATAACATCATACTAGAAAAAAGAGAGCAATGATAGCATGTAAATTTGAGTGCGGTTGAATGCCAGTGAATTCCAAATTAGAAAATCCTGGTTAGATGGATCCGACGGTGACATCCTCCAACATTTTCCAACATATAACTTCTGGTAAGTGGTTTTGGAGATTATTTACAAACTTCGTTTTTGTTTTTAGTAAGTCATTGATATCTGCCCTAGATAGATGCGTGTTTCTTGACTTCACAAGATATAGTTCTTAAATCAATGAGAATCCAAACTTCGTGGTAATTACCTTGTTAATTAACAGCATTGAATCTGGGTTACTTTTGAAGAATTATATAGTGATGCTAAGATAGTAATAATTAACAATTATGCCACTGAAGACAATCATGTGATTAAACACTTTGTATTGTTGGCTTGAAATGTTCAGATTTGATGAAAGAAACAAAAAATAAATAAATCATGGCAACGGTAAAGATTGGATACTAGGAAAATGATGCCAAAAATATGGCTGTTATATAGTTAGATGATACTTTGGGTCCTGATTTGGATAAAGAAAATGAACAAATATACAAGTAAACTAATAATCAAAGATAAAACCATACATTATTAGTTATAATTAATATGTTCATACTTTTTGATATTAGATTTGATCAACGGCACTTGGTGATCATTAGGACTTTCGCTACTAAGACGTTCATTTAGTATGGATCTCTATGTTTTCTTTTAGCATTCACTTGTTTTGTTCTCTTTGTTATGTTTGTCATATAGAAATGGTATTCTTTACGATCCAATCGCTGTGTCAATTTCAACATTTGAAACTTGTGAGACTTTTGACAAAAATAATTGTTTCTAACTGAGAAAACCTTCGATTATATAAGTTTTAGTGAAACTTTGTAACATTACATTTTTGTGTGAGCCAAAGTTCGTGGTTTGATATTTATTTATTTATTTATGACTCATAAGCACGGTGAACTTTCTCTAGTGTTGAGGCTGGATTTGCACGTTCCAGTTCGGCCACAAAACCCTAGATCTGTAGACACGATAACAAGTATAACAAATCAAGCACCGGGCGGGGATCACAAGCATGTCATTGTTGCGCCCATGGCATGACAACACCGTATCGACCCTGGTTTCTATTATGTTTTCTTCTGTGATTGCGTGATGTAGTGTCATACACACCTTCTGATCTTGGATACACTTAAAGAGTCATATTCAACCGTATTCTTTTAGATACGATATCGGCACCATATGTCTGGCGCACTTTGTGATTTCTACTTTGTAGACCACTCAATATAAATATACACAACCTATTGTAGCTTCAGTCTCATTTATCACTCTGAAATTCGCTTGTAATTTTTTTAAGAGAAATCTAAAATTACTATTTTAATTCATACAAGATGGATTTTTAATATGTTTCATATTTGATAATTTTGTAATCCAAATCCAAACCAGGTAATGGTTCACACTGTGTGTTTTTCTTCCGGTAGGTAATCTGCCATGTTCATGGATTTGAATGTAGAGTTGTTTGCTTAAGAGGAGATTTATTTGGAAGTTCATTTCAGTTTTGAGTTCCATTGAAATTTTGAATTCTAAATTTAATTTAGCATATCACACTTATAGTTTGGAGAAAGAAATTTGGCTTATGATTGAATTAATTAATTGTTGCTTAATTTGGAGAATTGCTATTGCTCTCTTCAGCTTGTTCAGTGTTTGTTGTGACCTCCCTTTCCAAAAACAAGAAAGGGGTCTTACATAAGTACATAACCACTATAGTACAAAGTTGCAAGTATTTGAACCATTGCAGTGCATAATTATGAGCCTGTGCACGCTTTCTGTGTGATATAGTCATAAGATAAGCAACTACTTGCAAAAGAGTGAACTTTGTTCAAATAAAGCATGAAAATGAAAGATTAAATGGCTTCTTGAGCATTTTTAAAGTTGATTCCAACTTCTCCGCTTTGTACAAATTACTCGTACCTGTATATGTGGAGAAGTTTTTGCCGTTAATGGTGCAGAAGACTCCGCCAGGTTTGTGATCCTGTTCTGCCGCCGACTATTCCTGACTATGTTGGTACCTACACAGCCAAAACTTGCCTTTTATTATGCATCCGGTGATGATGAATATAACTTTAGCATAAAATATTCATGGCTTTCTTTCCAACCTGATGGTAGATTTGTCGAAGGGATGTGATTTTTCACTTTATTAATCTGCTGCATTGCACTCGACTGCCCTGTTCCGGTTAGAATTTCTTTGTCACAATAGCTACCATCATATCTACCCTTCAGGCCATCACTTTCAATTGCAGAAATTCTGGCCGCTAATGTTGATTCTGTAGGAGGCCTATCATGTTGGCCAACAGAAATTACAGTGTTTGTAGGAGGCTCACTAACTTTGAGTCGCTTCTTTTCTGGCTCCTTTGGCTCAACAAGTATGCGTTCAGCTGAATCTCTGCTCCTAACAGTGGTACTCTTCAAAGTCACATTTGCACTATTCTTTAATGAATTTGAAGCTTCCTCCTTATCATGTTTGTCAGCTCGACTCTTCAACTCATTTTCACGAATTGCAATCAATTGCCTTAGGTCTTGGAGTTTACTGCTGTTAATATGGACGTTTTGGCCTACTTTGTTTTTGCTAGGGGCATTAGATTTTTTAAGTTGAGATTTTGGCCCAACAAATGTGCTTCCACCACTCTTGAACAAGGTTCCGTTAACTCTGTTCATTGATGAAACAAATGTGCGACTTGTAGAAAAGTTTTTGGGTATCCTGGTGTTAGTTTTGGCAGCTTGTTGCATCATTCGTGAGTTCCCCAATGAAGTGGACAATCTTCTGTTCTCTATGGCTCCTCTTGTTGTATCACTAGAGTCCATGGTGTTTCCTTTCCTGTCTTCTTCAGAGTCACTGCCACTGTCATCATCTGAGAAACTAATCACAAATGGTACCCGACACTTCTCTGTACCTTTACGATTGTTCAGATGCACAGAAGTTCTTGCCACAGCAGAGGATGTAGGATTGTGAGTCGGAGCAGATTTCCCTATCAAATATGCGAGATGAAACATCAGATGTCACTTTCGCTTGCTTACATAGCTTTTGAAAGAGTCCACACCTACTAATTACGCCTACATATTGAAAATTTACGAATGGAAGTATTGAAGGATGGTGTGAGATTGTGTTTCTATGCATAAACATGTGTTGATTCAATATATATATATATATGGATGGCGGCCATACATTACATGCACAATTGCACATATTACAGAAACATATGGCAAGTTGGCCCGGAGCACAAGGATCTTCATAAATTGGAAATTACAACCAAAATATGGAAATTAAATTAATACATGTGCCAAGAAAGAGAATGGCACAACTGGCGACAAGGAAGCAGCATATATATTTCTTCCTTTGCTCCAGTCACCAACTATATTTATTGTACAAGTTTTCATTATTGGTTACGCAGTCGTTTGGCTTTCCTAATGGGTGCTAGATAGGATTTTTTTTCTTGTCAAACGGATTGCCATTGCCTCCTCTTCTCTTCTAAATAGTATCACTGGAGCACCTCAATACGAGAAAGAATTATTCATTTTATCTAATCAGTCCAATCTCATGTTTCATTAATGTGTTTCTTGTGTCTAATACAAGTCCGCGTGTCTTCATGTGCTACGTAAGTTCAATTACCATGTTAAAGCGATTTTTTAGAATTTACTGCCTTATCATACTTGTAGGCTTTTTCTTTAACGGAAAGATACTTATAACAATGCAGAATGTTGGTGGAATTTGTGGGGAAATTGGTATAGAGGTCCAGGTATTATGTCACAGTGTTTCATCCTTTGTCTTTATCCTTTTCAGTTGGCTGTACATATCAAGTATACGTATTCCCATTCAGTAAAGTAATAATGTAAAAGGATATAGCACTTGAGGCAGAAGATAAAACGGCCAATGTTAAAACAAAGTTTAATGGCTAGTCAAACCTACCCATCTCAACAACATTGTTATCCTTGTTCAATGGAGCCCCTGGAAGAGTGGTGCTATCGGGGAACCGAGAACCTGCAAACTCCTGGGAGAAACTCACTGTATCAGCATGAAAGCAGTTTAAATTATACCAATAAGAGGCAGGAAACATGTAAGTTCCCCTTGCAACATGGTTTCCACTACAGATCAACTGAACCGCATATACATTAATTGTATTTACATATAAAGACCAATGCACCAAATGAATAACAAATAGAAATATGACGTCAAGAACCACGTAAATCAACCAACAACATACATGGTCATAAAATAACCCAACCAACATAGAGATGAGTGGATGCATCTCCCTACACGTAAACGAGAGGCAATCTTGTAATTTAACCGATGTAACTAGTAGACTGTATGGTCTCTCAAATTCTATTATGAGCTTCATAAAGCTACAAATTCTTTCAACAAATTTCCTGCTTACCATAAATGCATCCATGTTCATATACACCTCAATAAATTGCCAAATGAAACCAGAAATTAAAGTAGTAAGACCAAAGTTCTTAAAATAAATAGTCCGAGAGAAATCAGGGTAAGTAATATTCTCATGATTAGACTAGATTGAACTTCTTAAAAACCTCAGATAGTTGTTTTATATTTGAAATACAAATACAACAGGATTGGTAAAACAAAAACAAAAAGGTCACGATTGAAGGGCTTATAACCACTAGTCCAAATAGAATAAAACATTAGATCATCAAGTCTAAGAAGCAACAACGTAATGATGATGACAATAATCCACAGTGAATCGATACATTATGCGAAAGCCTCCTCAAACAAATACGAAGATAATATTACTACCTTTATCCACACACACAAAAAAAGGTAATATTACTACAATTGGGATAAAACATGGGTTCCGCACTGCTTTATTTAGTTCCGAGAAAACCCTACATGACTATTCATGCGAATAAAACTAAACCGGAAACGGATTCAGGAAAAAAAAAATGAAAACCAAAAACCTAAAGAAAGAAACCCCTACGAAGATTTAGCTAACGACATCTCACGTTAAATGAAAGCTGATCAGGTGAAAACATCTGTAACAACAGATTGAACACGCATCCTACCATAGAAATTATAAACTTCCGGAAACAATAAAAAAAATCAACGAAATAGGCTAGGGTTTTATAGAATACCTCATTCTCCGAAGCAGACAGCTCGCCTTCTTCTCTCGTTTTGGATGAATTCGCGAAAACCTTTGCATTTGTATCATGATTAGAGGTCGTCGGAGGAGAAGAAATCGTAGTTGCGTTCTCCACCATTTCCAATATCTCCCTCTATCTCTTTCCCTCCCTCCTCCTACGGTTCTGTGCGTAAAATCTCTGTGGATGGTGGTTAAAAAGAAATGTACTATGGAGGCTCCAACAAACAATTCCCGTTTCCCAAGAACCATAAATGTGAAAAGTCCAAAATGACCCTTTGTTTGATAGAAAGGTTTCAAAATAAATTTACCCCTGCAATAAACAAGTAATATTTTATTGTAATCATAATTAAAGATGAATATAATATTTTATCAAATACATATATATAAAATACTAAATATATTAAATAGTTCATCAGAAAGTATTTATTATTAAAATATTATTTAAATTTATTATCCCAATACATTTTTTAAAAAGAATTTATATAAAATAATGATAATTCAATTCTATTGGTGGAAATAAATAAAAAAATAATTTTTCTCTACATCTATCAAGTTTTAGAGAATTCTCTAAACTTGAAGCTTTCTCTATTTTATAGAACAATATAAAAAAGCCGTTGGAGCAATATAGAGAACAAAAAATGTAATTCTCTCTATTTTAGAGAAGCCGTTGGAGATGCTTTTATTAAATGTGAAGATTTAATAAGTTGTTTATAGGTATTAACATTAAAAAATAGATTTTCTGAAATAGGAAAATTTGATATTTAGGGGGAAAGAAAAAGAATGGCTTTGAGACATTCTCTAAAATAAATTGTTTTACATTTATGAAATATTTTATTATATTAATAGAGTTTAACAGTTATTTTTGTTTGGATATATTTATTGATTGGTTATAGAGTTTAAACATGGTGATAAAAAGTTGTTTGTAAGTAACTTTTTATTGATACGGTCTTCAAGAAATTCCCAAAAATGTAGATTTGGAAGATTTTTTTGTTCTAAAATATCTTTAAAAAACAACTTAGGAAATATTAAAATTTAATAAAGTTGTGTGTTCTTGTGTTTAATGGAGCCACCATTTTTTTATGTTTTTAGTATTATTTTTTTAGTTGTTGAGTTGAAGGTGTCCTAACATATTCTTTAAAATAGAGAAAGAAGAAGAAATTCTCTAAATACGAAGAATTCTCTAAAACTTAATAGTAAAAGAAGAAAATATATTTTGAACTCTCTCTCTCTCACACACACACAAGTTTGTTTAAAAGTTTGTTGGGGTATTAAATGTATTGGATAATTGGCATGACCAATATTGGAACTTATTCCTTAGTTGATTTACGGAGTTTAAACATGAAGATATAACAGTTATCTACGATAAATTCATAAAAATAGAGATAATGAAAAAAATGTTCCAACATATTGTTTAAATAGAGAAAACAATAGAGATAAGATAAAATCTCTAAATTTAGAGATTGTGAGTCGGAGCAGATAAGCAGCCTTTGTCGCCCAAGTATCATGCGACAAGTGGAGGTTGTCGACCAACTCTTAAGCGATAAGTGGGTTCATGCGATAAGAATTTTTGTCTACCAAGGAGTGAGCAACAAGTTGACTTCAAGATTTGACACTTCAAGCGACAAGAATTTCTGACAGTTGTTTTCAATGTTTTTCTATAGTGGAAATTTTTTCTTTCAGGGCGCTGCCCTTTGACCCCATCGCTAACCGGGTAGCGGAACCCTCGTGCTAAGTCGCAGTAGGGTGACAAATTTGTTTAAGGAGAACACAAGGCTTCACTTTAAGAAATTTGATTTTTTCTGATTTAAATTTTGCAGGTGTGCACAATTCTACTTCTAATCGAAGTTTTTGTTAACGATCATTTTATTTTTTTCAGGTAACGATTGATGCATTGAATTATATGGGCTGGAATGATATAGTGACAGAGCGAACAGATTGGAGATTAAAGACCTTGAAGAAAAAGGGAAGAAGATATAGGAGAACAATTGAGGATTTAGAATAGAAGAAACTATGATGCATCAATATTTGGAACAACTTAGAGATGAAAAAAAAGTAGAATATTCTTTCAAGTCTAAATATCTTCAAGTGTTTGAGAAGAAAAGAATCAGAGTTGTTGTTGAAGGAAGAGATTGATGCTTTGAAGAAAAACAATCAGGATCTCCAACAACAGATTTATGAGTTGAAGACAAAAGATGACATGAAGCTGACGGGTGTCGAGTCCGGAAAATAATAAGATTTATATAATTAGCCTATTACCTCTAAACACAATTGATTGTGATAGCGATAAGTAGGGTCGTCTCCTCAGGGACTCGGTGTTAACCGTAAGTCCAAGACGATGTCATATGCAGGTAATTTAAAACGGTAAATAAAAAGGGGGTTTTAGAGAGTTGGATTTTAAACTAAACATGAAAATAAAATAAGACAACTAGCGATAAATAAACGAGTTCTAGTGATGAGTAAAAATATTGATTCGACCGTGCATCATTGACTCGCGCTTAATTGGGATTTTCTCGATTTCATTCCAGAATAGTAGTTATAGATATTGATACGCACCAACACCCTGCTTATCCTTAAACTAGCTAGCATGAGAAGCTCTATACATAGCACCTAACCGGTTAATCAAGTTTAGATACGCACCTAAACTCGACTACCAATTGCATTAAAAACTGATAAGCACTATTCTTAGCCAACGATCGGACGCCGACTGTTTAGACTAAATTATACAAACCACAACATCAAACGATTAATATAACTATCAACCGAGATGTCACTCGTTACTTATCAAAGTTAGGAACAATTACGGATTCCTAACCTTGAATAACAAATCAAATTCAGATAAGAAAAAGTGAGGGCGTCTACTCAATTCAACAATACAAAATTGGTAAATCGAATTAAACAAGTTTGCATAAATGGAAGTCAAAAGATAATGATCATTTCACAAGTCTCAACACAATCAAAATCAACAAAGTTTACCTACTCATCACTAGAAATGGGAAATTAATTACTCATAACTAAAACCTAATACTTACAATCAATTTAATTGAAGAATTGATGAAGAACCTTAGATGGAAACTCCAAAATCGACCCCTAGAACTTGAAATTCGTTCCTTGTTGTGGAAAATGGCTCTTCCAAATCGTTCCCAATCGATTCCCACCTTGAACGACAGTTTACTGTCATTTTTATACCACCCACTCGAAGAAACCGCTCACAAAACTCGCAAAACTCGGACATGGGGTCGGTCGCGGCTTAGGGCGCAAGTAAACCCGCGGGAAAAGTCACGCGGGTACGAGAAGGGGCTGAAACAGTGTCTCCCGCGCATTGGGGAGCGGGTTTGGCCGCGGTAGAATTCGCGTCGTCGTCGTTCCTGCCTTCAATCAGTCCCAAACGACGCAATGAAAAATCAAAATTTTTCATATTTCTAATATTAAACAAAAGGATTCGCAAATAATTCCACTCGGCACCGTCGGATCACTAAGGCCGACTTTCGTCCCTGCTCGACGGGTGGGTCTTGCAGTCAAGCTCCCTCTTTTTGCAGAAACATTTGAATATCTATGCCTCATTTTCACGGCTTTTGAATTCGTATGCTCGTTTCTGGGTCATTTGCAAACTATGCTCAGCATCATATTTCTTCAGAAAGTATGCCCAGACTTGGAATCATTGTGAAATATATGCTCAGCTTCTCTTAAATCCATCCTTTGGGCACCTATCAAACATCAATCAACAACTAAAATAAACGGGAGTCTAATAGCTAATAAATCATGACGAAATGCGAGGTATTCGATATAAAAATAAGTTTAAATATGCATTTATCAAATACCCCCACACTTAGATCATTGACCGTCATCGGCAATGACTGAGTTAGTATGTAACGGTAAAATGCAAATAGACGATAGTACCAACATATATATCAATCCATGAACTTGAGATTCACAACATAACATCAACTAGTGAGCATACCCAATCAATTAGACCCAAGTTAATCCCAAGAACACTCTCACGAATGGTAAGGTTAAAACAAACACTCAAGTCACTCTGGGTATAAAGTGTATCGCTCAAAACGTCTTTATACTAACATGAACTTACCATAGGCTTGAGAAATCTCTCACTCTCCACTACTTAGATTAAAAGCATGTATATAAATCAAAAGGACTTTGGGGGCGTAACGTGTAATTCGGCTTTGGGTAAGGTTAGGATATGTATGGGAAAAAGTGGCTAAAAACCTCATGCCAAATGGAGAACCCGGTTACACTACCCTTGAATATCAAGCTACATATGGGATCTTTAGATAACTCTTTAAACACATTCCCATTAGATGACCGGGATTAAAGATGAGACACATATATTCATCCTCATCACCCTTCTTTATCGTCTTGCTTTATTCATATACTTGCGACATATATTTTTTTTCTCCATACATCTTTTTCTTCTTTTTCAAATCTCTATTTTTTCACTTTTTTTTCTTTTCTCCAACATATAATTTCCATTTTCTAGCTTACGAGATTGTTCAGGTATACTCCATTGGCAATTAGTCGGTGGGTAGTGTTTGGATAGGCTTAAAGTTTGGTTAAGAATGAATTAAGCTAAGGCACAAAGTTGGTTGCGATTGGAAAATTAGCACAAAAGGGTAGGCTTAGGCTAATTGGCTAAAACAACAATAAGCAAAATATGACCTTTATCATGTTTATTAGCATGCAAAAATCAGTATATTCTTAAGGAGAGATAAGTCAAATTCTAGAAGTACAAAGCTAGGCAAGACGTAATCACACAAGAATGAAAGTGGGACTGATGCTAAATATTCAGTCAAAAAGGCTCAAAATCTCACGGTGTGTAAGCTTTGTTCAAGAGATTAGCAAGGGTCAAAACTGACCCGCACACACCTACTAATCTACTTTATGTGTTATCATCAAGTTCATCCATGCTATACACGTGTTCAAACTCGTCATCATCAACAATTTAAGCTCATAAAACATGCTAACACATCGTCAAAGCGGACAAAGATCCACATATAAGCACAAATTTTGCAAAAAATTACCCCTAAAAAGTAAGCATATGCCTGAATCATCCCAAATCATGCAAATAACCCCCATCCCCACACTTAATTCCTACATTGTCCTCAATGTATTCAATATATATAGGACACTCTAGGCAGTAAAAGAAGTGGGGAACAGAAAACTCCCCTGATTTGGTGAGTGGCATTCCAATGTAAGAATCCGTGAAGATGGGTACGTTCGTTTGAGCTTCCAACCAGTCAGGAACCTGAGAACAAGAGATAGAGATAAGAGCGAAATTGGAGAATCTAACGAAAACAAGTAAATAACATAAAGCAATAAAAAACAAGAAATTTAAATCTGTGGGTTGCCTCCCACGCATCGCCTTTCTTTTAGGTCTTTGGCTAGACCCTTTCAAGCATGCTTGTCTAACTAGCCGGCATCCCAACCCGACCATGGAACTTTCACTTCCAACCCAAAGTTCACCCATCCTTGTGGCACCTCATCCATCTTCGTCGCACATCCCGCGCTCCAATACTCATATTTCAATAAATCTGGCAATGACTTCAAGCCAATCTCTGGTGCCTGTAAAAAGGTAGACAAAAGGTTTGCATTAGTATAAGACACTTGATGGTTAGGATCGTCATACCTTGGTATTCTCATTTCTAGCCATGGAACCTTCTTTAGAGTCTCGTCATTCAAACCGAGAGCTTTTGTGAGCTTCTCCAAACTCTCCACCTTCTCATTTCCGCTAGATTTTTCTTTCAACACAAAATCGTTAGTTAAAACAGAAACATTATTAGTCAAAGGTGTAGAAGCATTCACAAAACACAAAGAATGAACATCTCTCGGGTACCTCATGGTTTCATGAATATTAAACTTGATGACCTCACTACCAAATTCCATCGTGAGAGTACCGTCATAAACATCAATCTTAGTTCTAGAGGTTTTAAGGAATGGTCTTCCCAATAACATCATACTTGACTTGGAGGTATTATTCTCCTCCATGTCAATAACATAAAAAATCGTTGGGAAGATAAGTTCATTCACTTTAACAAGCACGTCCTCTAACACTCCCCTAGGATGGACTGTGGATCTGTCTGCTAAATGAATAACCACACCGATAGGTTTTAGGGCCCCTACATCTAAAGATGTATAAAGTAAGTAGGACATGACATTAATGGAAGCCCCTAAATCTAGCATCGCCTTATTAACTGTAAAGCCCGTATCCTGGTATGTAATTTATTAGTCTTAGCTATTTCTTTTAAGTTCAATTATTGTGGTTTCTGTAAACGGGGTTAGTCGAGTTGGGTCAAATCGTTAAATTGTCGATTTTTTTTTGGTTAGTGGTGAGAGAGTTGTAAGTGAAGGGGCTAATTGTGCCAAAGGCCCAAAGATCCCACATGGGTTCGGCCCATGCAGATCGGTCAAGACCCATGTTATTTTTTGTTTGGTGTGGTTGTCGTGAGAATAAGCAAAGGAAAACCAAACCACAAGAAAACCCTATTGTTCTCTCTTCATCTCCATTGTGCCGTGAACCACCCTCCTCTTCCCTTCTTTTCTGCTGCCGCCGACCACCCAAACAACAGCCACCGCCGCCATCGCAGGTTCGCCGAAGAGAGAGTCCAGCGAGAGAGGGAGGGATCGAGAAAGAAAGAGTCGCCGGAGTGGGCGCCGCTGCTGTGTCGTCATCGTCAAGGTAAGACTCGTTCCCTTTGTTCTTTCTTTCGCTGCCATCTACACGCCACAACCCTACCACCGCCGGCACAGTAATGGTTGCCGCCGGAAACCACCAGCGTGGTGGTCGTGAGGGCAGGTACGGTGTGGGGGTGAGGGTGTGTGGTCTAGTGGTTAGTCGGGTCATCTAATTGTCTCGTTATGCTTCGTAAAACACCGGTGGCCGCCGCCGCCACCCACCACTGCCGGAGGTGGCAGTGGGTGGTGCTGGAAATTGTCCAACTCGTGGAACCTTAACCCTAATCGAGGAATCTAAACTGATCGCTTAACCCGAACCGATTAAACTTTGAACCGTTCATAAATCGTCATTTTATGTGAATAATCGTTCAGCCACTGTTTTTACGACGGCTATAACTTTTCCGTCGTAACTCCGACGGAGCCGAAACTGGCGCCCACGGTTCAAGTTCGGGGTCGGGCACGTTTTCCGTGTTTTAGCGGAAAACTGGTTCGGTCTCTAGCTGGGCGAAAAAGTGGTCGCAAGTTCGGTGATTCGTCATTTCATGTGAAAACTTCTGGAATCTGCCTTGATCTTGCGAAACCCTTAACTTTTCACTCGTAACTCGTTTTGACGTGATTTTGGTGCCCAAGGTTCCCATTTTGAGTTGGGGAGGTTTTTCGTGTTTTGCCGAAAGTCTGATTAAGCCCGTAGCTAGGCTGTTTTGGACTGTTTGCACGGCTGGTCTGAAAACTGACAGCTTTGGTAGTCATTCGTATTTAATTCCTATTAAATTGTAGAAAAATCGTTAGGAGGCGTATAATATGTCCTTGAAACCCTATCTCAGAGTATCTTCTAACCATGAAATAATATTGGGAATTTTCTGGGTTTAAAGGGGTCGAAGCAGGTCCCGAACAGACCTGTTTGGCGAGAGCGGAAAATGGTTTTAGTGACGGTTTAAGCGTGTGTCGTGTCATAGGGTCCGGGTCTCGTATTGACACGTTTTAACATGCGTTTAGGTGCTGGGAAGTGACCGTAATTGTAAAGCTTGAATTGTATTGTTGAGCTAGGCGCGCATTCGAGGTGAGTTCTCTCACTATAACTAATGTCGGTTATTTTTACATTACGTTGTATATGTATGTGGTAGTTCTATTTGCTTTGATGCGGGGTTAAATAGTGGGGTGTCTAGTCGGATCTTTATTGTTGTGACTACGCGGGTGGCGTAGGAGTTCGGCGGGGCCGAGGGTCACATACGCGGGTGGCGTAGTAGTTCGGTGGGACCGAAGGTTGTATACGCGGGTGGCGTATGAACCCGGGGGTGCCGGGTTTCGTTTACACGATGGTCGTGGGGTCGGTGGGACCGACGTATGCCTATTAGGTGGGTTGGTGCGAGTATGCAGGTTTATGATTTGTTCGTAGACTTGAATGCTGTTTATGTGCAATTATCTGTTCATGGTGGTGTGGAAATAACTGTGTTACTTATGGTGTAGAATTCACTAAGCTTCGTGCTTACCCTTTCTCAATAGATTGTGGTTTCAGGTACGGGCGGCTCCAAGGCGTGACGAGTACACACTGGCGCGCGAGGAGAACTGGTTGCTTTATGGTTTTTAATAAGTAAACGTTTAATTCCGCTGGTCTTTATTATGAAGATATTAATTATGAGTTTGCAAACGAAACGTTGGGATCATTTAATGAGTTGTTATAAATGAAATGTTTATTTAAAAATTTAAATTTGCTTGTAATTTTTGGGACGTTACATTAACCGTCACATTCCCTACTATACACGGTATAGTAAACATGCCCGGATCAACACACTTGGGTGGGAGATCTTTTTGAAACACGACAGACACATTTTGAGTCGTGTCCACCTTTTCCATCCCTTTAGACTTCTTTTTATGCATGCATCATTCTTTCAAGAACTTAGCATATTTAGGAACTTGTTTAATTGCATCAAGAAGCGGAATGTTTACCTGCACCTTTCGAAAGGTGTCCATGACTTCTTTCTCTTCACTCTCTTTCCTCGACCTTTCAAAACGCCCGGGAAATGGAGGGCGTATGACATATTTCTCGGGCATCTTTGCTTCGGGTGACTTGACCTCCTCTCCACTTGGCTTGGGTATGTTTACCCTTAGCTTTTTCTCTTCTAGGGACTTATCTTTTCCACTTTCACCGCCTCGGACTTCCATATCACTTTGTAAAGTGATAGCATTGACTTGTGCCTTGGGGTTGGTTTCGGTCTGGGAGGGTAACCTTCCTTTGTTCACCAATTGGCTAACTTTCGCTTCTAAGTTTTGGATGCTAGTTCGAGTTTCTTGCTGGAACTTGAGTGCGTCTTTTTGGAACTTTTGCGTTTCCTGCTGAAATTGAAGAACATTAGTTGCCATAATCTTCACAATCTCGTCTAAAGGCATACCTGAGCTATTATGAACTTGATGTGGCACTTGATGTTGTTGTTGGGCACCCGGTTGAAATGATGCATTCAGTTGGCGTTGTGGTTGAAAACCGGGTGGTGCTTGGAATTGTTGGGGTTGTTGGAATGGACCTTGATCTTGCCTGGGGGCGTAGCTCAAGTTGGGATGACTCCGCCAACCGGGGTTATAAGTGTTAAAGAATGGATCAAACCTCCGGTTTTACGAGTATTGGAAATTGCTACCCCCTATGGCATTAGCCTGCTCAAATGGCTCTTGAAGTGTAGGGCATGCATCGGTCGGGTGTCCTACGGCTGAACAAATCCCGCATGCTTTGACTTGTTGTACATTTCCCATCGCGAGCTATTTAACAAGATTAGTAAGGTCAGTAATCTTGGTCTCTAAGGATTGGATATGTACCTCATTAGCTCCTCGAGTTAAATCATTTCGAGCTCCAAATTGCTTCGAATTCTCTGCCATGGTTGCGATTAAATCCTTTGCTTGTGTCGGGGTCTTGTTCACGATCGCTCCACCGCTCGCCACATCCATCATTTTCCTCTCCATTGGCAATAAACCTTCATAAAAATATTGTATAAGTAATTGATCAGATATGCCATGTTGAGGACAACTTACACATAACCTCTTGAAACGCTCCCAATAGTCGTAAAGTGTCTCGACATCCTTTTGCTTGATCCCACAAATCTCTCTCCGAAGCCCAGCAGCTTTGGATGCTGGAAAGAATTTATCTAAGAACACCATTGCCATCTGCGCCCAAGAGGTGATGGACCCTGGTGGAAGGTAGAATAGCCAATCCCTAGCCTCATCAACTAGGGAGAAAGAGAACGCCTTTAGCTTGATGCTCTCCTCGGTGGTACCATGCGGTTTCATACCCATACAAACCATATGGAGCTCCATGAGGTGCTTGTATGGGTCTTCACTATCTCGACCATGAAAACGAGGCAACAAATGAATTAGTCCGGTCTTTAAATCAGCACTTACCTCTTCAGTAGAATATGTGATGCATAAAGGTTGTTGTCTGACATCGAGGGCTGCCTATTGTCTCAGAGTGCGTTCGGGAACCGCCATCTCTTTTTCCTTTTTTGCTTTGTGGATCGACTTCTCTCCTTCGCTATCTGAATCAGTAGACAAATCGATGTCTTTCCAAAAATTAGGACCTGTTGATGTAGATGTCTCGCCTTGCTTCTTTCGAAGCTTGGCTAACTTTCTTATCTTCTTTGCAGTCCTTTCAATCTCTAGATCTATAGGCACTCGTGATCCTGCATGTAACGATCTTGGCATAAAACAGTTAAACCTGCCGAGTCCCCGGCAACGGCGCCAAAAATTTGACGGGTGTCGAGTCCGGCAAATAATAAGATTTATATAATTATCCTATTACCTCTAAACACAATTGATTGTGATAGCGATAAGTAGGGTCGTCTCCTCAGGGACTCGGTGTTAACCGTAAGTCCAAGACGATGTCATATGCAGGTAATTTAAAACGGTAAATAAAAAGGGGGTTTTGGAGAGTTGGATTTTAAACTAAACATGAAAATAAAATAAGACAACTAGCGATAAATAAACGAGTTCTAGTGATGAGTAAAAATATTGATTCGACCGTGCATCATTGACTCGCGCTTAATTGGGAGTTTCTCAATTTCATTCCAGAATAGTTATAGATATTGATATGCACCAACACCCTGCTTATCCTTAAACTAGCTAGCATGAGAAGCTCTATACATAGCACCTAACCGGTTAATCAAGTTTAGATACGCACCTAAACTCGACTACCAATCGCATTAAAAATTGATAAGCACTATTCTTAGCCAACGGTCGGACGCCGACCGTTTAGACTAAATTATACAAACCACAACATCAAACGATTAATATAATTATCAACCGAGATGTCACTCGTTACTTATCAAAGTTAGGAACAATTACGAATTCCTAACCTTGAATAACAAATCAAATCCAGATTAGAAAAAGTGAGGGCGCCTACTCAAATCAATAATCCAAAATTGGTAAATTGTAACAACCCGATAACAAAATATACATATAACATATAATCCATAACATGTTTACAACAAAGTACTTCATATTTCACATTTTGTCCCATCTAAAGTCTGGGCATAGAAAAATTCATTACAACTTGATCCACTCTAAGTTACATAGTAATAACAAAAATTATAAATACAAAAGCATCCATAGCATCATGATGATCATCTTCTCAAAAGCTAGCCAACAAGTATTCTATTTACTTGTTTTTACTGGAACCATCACCTGGAATACAAAATTTTAAAACAGAAAATTCGATACATGGAACGCGTTGTGAATCCTGCTTAATTCGGGAGGTAAATCTAGTCGGTAAGCCACTTCCCCAATTCTTTCGGTAATTGCAAACGGACCAATATACCTCGGACTGAGTTTACCTTGCTTCCCAAAACGTATGACTCCTTTCCAGGGCGATACTTTCAACATTACAAAATCCCCAACCTGAAACTCTAACGGTTTCCGACGTCGATCAGCATAGCTTTTCTGTCTGTCTTGAGCTGTTTTCAATCTATCCCGAATCTGAGTAATCTTATCCGCTGTTAACTGTACTATTTCTGGCCCCGCTAATTGTTTCTCCCCCACTTCATTCCAACACAGAGGCGTTCGGCATTTTCTACCATACAATACTTCAAACGGTGCCGCTTGAATGCTAGAATGATAACTGTTGTTGTAGGCGAATTCTATCAAAGGCAGATGTTTATCCCATGATCCCCCAAAATCAACTATACAAGCTCGGAGCATATCTTCTAAAGTCTGAATTGTTCTTTCACTCTGTCCGGCAGTCTGTGGATGATATGATGTACTCAATTTTATTTGCGTTCCCATCTCTTTTTGAAAGCTTCTCCAAAATCTAGAAGTAAATCGACTATCTCGATCGGAAATAATCGAGATTGGAACTCCATGTCGAGTTACTATTTCATTAATGTACAATTTAGCTAAACGTTCCAAGGAATCAGTTTCTTTTATCGGCAAGAAATGAGCAGACTTCGTCAATCTATCCACAATCACCCAAATAGAATCGAATCCCTTTGAAGTTCTAGGCAACTTGGTAATAAAATCAGTAGTGATCTGATCCCATTTCCACATTGGTATATCTAGTCGTTGTAACTGACCAAACGGTTTCTGATGCTCAATCTTTACTTTCTTGCAGGTAGTACAATCTTCCACATACTTAGCAACACTTCTCTTCATTCCCGGCCACCAATAGAATTGTTTCAAATCTCTATACATTTTATTTGTACCTGGATGAATAGAAAATCGAGATTGATGTGCTTCTTGTAGTACACGATCACGTAATCCACCCAAACGAGGCACCCAAATTCTGTTTCCCATACACCATAACCCACGGTCATCTTTCCCAAGCAATACTGATATTCCCACTAACCGTTCTGATTTCAAACTTTCTTCATGATAAGCATCTATCTGGCACTTCAGTAATTCGTCAAAGATATTTGGAAGGAGTTCAGCTCGTAGCGATATCGCCTTTATTGTTCCACTTCTTTCTTGACGACTTAAGGCATCTGCTACTACGTTCGCCTTTCCTGGGTGATAAAGGATTTCACAATCGTAATCATTTACCAATTCCAACCATCTTCTTTGCCTCATATTCAGTTCCTTCTGATCGAAAAGATGTTGGAGACTCTTATGGTCAGTGAAAATTTGGCATTTAGAACCATAAAGATAATGTCTCCAAATCTTCAATGCAAAGACAACCGCTGCAAGCTCCATATCGTGAGTAGGATATTGTCTTTCGTGATCCTTTAATTGACGAGAAGCATAGGCAATCACCTTTCCATGTTGCATAAGTACACATCCCAATCCCAGCTTAGAGGCATCACTATAGACCACAAAATCATCGGAACCTTCTGGCAATGCTAATATCGGCGCGCTGCAGAGTTTCTCCTTCAATATTTTGAATGCCTCATCTTGTTCTGCTTTCCATTCAAACTTTAAATTCTTCCGAGTTATCTTAGTCAATGGCGCCGCGATTCGAGAAAAGTCTTTTATAAATTTTCGATAGTATCCAGCTAGACCCAGAAAACTACGTACTTCGGTTGCCGTCTTCGGCGGTTCCCATCTTTCAATTGCTTCCACTTTCGCTGGATCGACTTGTATACCCTTCTCTGAAACTACATGACCCAAAAACTGAACTTCCCACAACCAGAATTCACATTTAGAGAGCTTAGCGTACAACTTTTCTTTCTTCAATAACTCCAAAATCAAACGAAGATGTTGCGCATGATCCTCTTTGGATCGGGAATAAATAAGTATATCATCGATAAATACAATGACAAATTTATCGAGATAAGGCTTACATACCCGATTCATTAGATCCATAAAAGCGGCTGGAGCGTTCGTCAATCCGAAAGGCATTACTAAAAATTCGTAGTGGCCGTATCTTGTGCGAAATGCAGTCTTTAAAACATCCTCTTCCTTAACCTTCAACTGATGGTAGCCAGATCTGAGATCAATCTTGGAGAAGTAACAAGCTCCAACTAATTGATCAAACAGGTCATCAATTCTTGGAAGTGGATACTTGTTCTTGATCGTGCGCTTGTTCAGCTCCCGATAATCGATACACATTCTCATTGAACCGTCTTTCTTCTTCACAAATAAAACTGGTGCACCCCACGGCGAAGAGCTAGGTCTGATGAAGCCCTTATCAGATAAATCTTGAAGCTGTGCCGTCATTTCTTTCATTTCTGGTGGTGCTAATCGATACGGCGCGCGAGCAATAGGAGCGGCTCCAGGGATTAAGTCAATACCAAATTCTACTTGTCTAACAGGAGGAAGACTATTCAAGTCTTCAGGGAAAACCTCAGGATATTCACTAACAATGGAAATATCTTCCAGCTTACTCTTTTCAGGCCTACTATCTATCACATAGGCTAAATAACTCGAGCAACCCTTGCTAACACATTTACGGGCTTTTATCATCGATATAAGATTGGATTGATGATTCTTACGATCACCATAAATCACTACTGCCCTCTTATCAGGTAAAACAACGTTGATTATTTTCTTATCACAAACTATGTTAGCACGATTCTCAGCTAACCAATCCATTCCTACAACCACATCAAATTCGACCAACTCTATTAGGAATAGTTGTATCGGTACTCCACACCCCTCTATGTTTATCATACAACAATCAAAAACCTCTTTAACTGCCACTTGTTTATCATTTGCAGTATCTACTAATAAGGCATGTTTTAACATTTTAGGCTCTAAATGCATGTGAGCAGCAAAGGAGGGAGACACAAAAGATCGGTTTGCACCAGAATCGAATAACACTTTAGCACGCGTGGAGTTTATGAAAAATGTACCTGTGACCACATCTGGAGTTTCCTCCGCCTCTTTAGCTGTCATTTGAAATGTACGACCTCTCGTTCTGGGCGGTTCTATTCTTGGAACCACTGGTCTAGTAATGGCTGGCTTCCCGGATGTACCCCCTTGTTGTATTCTACCTCGCGGACAATCAGATTGGAGGTGATCCGGAGAGTTGCACAAAAAGCAAAACCGTGTTACTCGACAATCTTTAACAACATGACCGGTTTTCCCACACTTAAAACAAACCCGCGACTCCACTTGACAATTTCCCTGATGGTAGCGATTACATCTCGGACATGGTCTTTCCGCTGGTCGGAACGACGGACGGTTATCAAACCTCAGGAATCTAGACTTCTTTGGATCTTGTGGTGGTCCTTCCCATTTCCTTTTCCCCAAGCTCTTATCACCGGCATCCCTTTTATTGTCTCGTTCGACATTTTCTGCAGCATCCACAGCAGCGGTAAACGTATCTGGCCTTGTTGCTGTCACCAGTCTTCGAACTTCTGAATTTAACCCATAGATAAATCTCTCCATTTTCATCTTTTCTGTAGCAACATAATATCCTGCAAAACGAGATTTTTCTAGAAATCTAGCAGTATAATCTCTGACTGACAAATTCCCTTGCTGTAGATTCATAAATTCTTCTTCCAGTTGTCTGACAGCAGCTTGTGGACAGAAGTGTGTTGTGAAAGCTAACACGAATTCCTCCCATGAAAAAGTAGTATATACATCCGCTCCTCTCGATTCTGTATGGGCCTCCCACCAATACAGAGCATCACCTTTTAGCATTGCTGCTCCATAAAGCACTTTGTCTTCTTCAGAACACTTACACGTCTTGAAGATGGCTTCTATTTCTTTTAGCCATCTCATTGCCTTGACCGGGTCCCGATCTCCTGAATAGGTAGGGGGCTTGCAACTAAGAAACATTTTATAGTCGCACCTTTTCATCACCGGTAAGATAGTAGAGGTAAGTGGTATTTCAACTTCGTGTTCCGGATTTGGTCTTTCAGTTTCATTGTGGCGATTATGTTCAAACATAGCTTGTATGTTATCTTGTAACCTCCCCATTTATGTCATCAAATCATCACGTGTAACAAACTCTGGGCCCTGTGGTTGTGTTCTTCCCCCAGTTCGGCCCCCAGTTCCCCTTTCGATTCTGCCTCTACCACTATCTCCTCCTCTTCCCCCTGCTCCGATTGGTGGATTATCTCTACTCGAATTCCTTCGTCCTCTCTGATTCCTTTGTCTAGTACCACTAGCCATTCTGTAGATTCAAACAAAGTTAATATACACATAAGCACATACCCCATATAACAAGGTATTCCAGTTCAAGCATGCACCTGTAAGATCAAAATTACACTGGCCTGGTGTAATTTGAAATTACCTTACATGATGTTCCTTCTACCTTTTATACTTAGCATCCCCAGGTTCTAACATATTAGGGACATCCTACTTCACATGCAGTATAAGTCTAGGTACAGATACTAATACCTAAATCCCTTAAACCTGGCTCTGATACCATTTGTAACAACCCGATAACAAAATATACATATAACATATAATCCATAACATGTTTACAACAAAGTACTTCATATTTCACATTTTGTCCCATCTAAAGTCTGAGCATAGAAAAATTCATTACAACTTGATCCACTCTAAGTTACATAGTAATAACAAAAATTATAAATACAAAAGCATCCATAGCATCATGATGATCATCTTCTCAAAAGCAAGCCAACAAGTATTCTATTTACTTGTTTTTACTGGAACCATCACCTGGAATACAAAATTTTAAAACAGAAAATGAGGGTTAGACCTAAGGGTCTAGTGAGTAAATCCCTGACATTTGTAAATCATTAAAAATTCATTTATATAAAACACTCTTTATATAAATACACATACATCACACATAAGTTAATACCAACTAAGATTTATGCATCATACCTATCTCATTCCACCTTATCCCTCCACCAATGGCCAATATCAATTGGTTGCGAGCCAATTTAACACACCGGTCCAAAGCCCGACCACGTATTATATTTTCATATAATACTCACGTAATTATAATATCTCAATATATTATAATCACCCACGTATGACATATTCATACCTTTTATCAAACATTCGTTATTCATATAATGCATTCCAGTAAAATATTTTTTTAAAGTAAAACTCACCTGATCTTTTTAGCAAAGGTCCTTCAAACTTTCCTCAAAACAGATTATCTTTTAACCCTGATCCTTAGTATCTGAAACAAATTAAAGTATACATACTCTTTAACACGTAAACAGGTAATTCACACTTTTCGCAACCCACTATTACGAAAACCTAACTTTTCGCAACCCACAGTTGCGAGTTCCTTACTTTTCGCAACCAACAGATACGAAAACTTCACTTCTCGCAAACCACAGTTGCGAGTTCCCTACTTTTCGTAACCAACAGATACGAAAACTTAATTATGCGTTTTAGCTACTTGCGAAAAGTGGACTTTTCGCAACCAAGGCTTGTGAATTCCTACTTTTCGCAAAAACACTGTTCATCGTCTTTTTCAGAAAAGTTCAGTTTAATTTCAGGAATCCATCTTTTTCCCAGATTTTGCACAGAAATGTTCTAAACTCCTTTTAACACCTTAATTGTAACTAAAATTCACCAATTCATCTAAAATTACCTAAACCCACCTCAAAGTCCAAATGAAACCTAATTCTCAAAAAAGGGAGTTAAATAAGAAGATTACCTCTTGGATTTACTGCACCAAACAAAAATCCCAGCTGAGTATCTTTAATCTTCTTCTTCTTCTTTTTCTACGGTTCTTCTTCTCTCTCTCTTTCTCTCTGCCGTGAACAATTTCACACACACACACACACACACACACACACACACACACACTATTTGGGTTTTGCTATTAAGTTCCAAATGAGATATTTCCTATACTTAAACTACTGAGTCGGTTTGTGGCTTAAAGAGATTGGGTAAAATACCAAACAAACCCTAAACTTGCTTCACTTGACAAAACACACCCCTAAGCTTCTATTATACAATAAAAAACTTATCCCTTAATTTCTTAACTTCATAAAACGCTACATAAAGACTTATAAAATTCCAATTTTAAATTAGATAAAATACCTGGTTATTACATAAATCGAATTAAACAAGTTTGCATAAATGGAAGTCAAAAGATAATGAGCATTTCACAAATCTCAACACAATCAAAATCAACAAAGTTTACCTACTCATCACTAGAAATGGGAAATTAATTACTCATAACTAAAACCTAATACTTACAATCACTTTAATTGAAGAATTGATGAAGAACCCTAGATGGAAACCCCAAAATCGACTCCTAGAACTTGAAATCCGTTCCTTGTTGTGGAAAATTACTCTTCCAAATCGTTCCCAATCGATTCCCCCCTTGAACGACAATTTCCCGTCGTTTTTATACCTCCCACTCGAAGAAACCGCTCACAAAACTCGCAAAACTCAGACATGGGGTCGGTCGCGGCTTGGGGCGCGAGTAAACCCGCGGGAGAAGTCGCGCGGGTACGAGAAGGGCTGAAACAGTGTCTCCCGCACATTGGGGCGCGGGTTTGGCCACGGGAGAAGTCGCGTCGTCGTCGTTCATGCCTTCAATCAGTCCCAAACGACGCACAAACCCAAACATTTGAATATCTATGCCTCATTTTCATGGCTTTTGAATTCGTATGCTCGTTTCTGGATCATTTGCAAACTATGTTCAGCGTCATATTCCTTCAGAAAGTATGCCCAGACTTGGAATCATTGTGAAATATATGCTCAACTTCTCTTAATTCCATCATTTGGGCACCATCAAACATCAATCAACAACTAAAATAAACGGGAGTCTAATAGCTAATAAATCATGACGAAATGCAAGGTATTCGATATAAAAATAAGTTTAAATATGCATTTATCAGAAGCAGTGTGATTTGACTCTAAATCAAATTTGATGATATCTTAAGAAAAGAAAAATGTTGACTTGACAAAGGCATTCTCGATTTTGAAAACGAAAGAAATACTTTTACAAATGAAATAAAAGTCTTTATACAAAAAAATTATGATTTTTCAAAGAAGACTTTTGAGGAAAAGAAAGTTATGGAGCTCAAATGTATAAAACTTTCAAACCAAGTTTCAGATTTTGAGAAAGTTTTATTTTTGAAAAACATAAATTTGAGAATGAGAGAATTTTTTTTGAAATTGAACGAAAATCTTTTGATATAAAGAATGTTGAGCTTTCTATGAAAATATCTTATTTGGAAAATATTTTGGAGAACGAAATAAGATTTTGTTGAAAAGAAAAACATTTTTGAGCAACAAAAGAAGGATTTTGCAAAGAAAAATGTTGGATTTTTAATGAAATATCTGATAAAAGGAAGAACTTGGAAAAGGATTTCGAGAATGAAAGACAAATCTTCGAGGCTGAGATTTTAAAGCTAACAAGGAAATTAATCTGAATTAGCAACTGAGGTTATGAAAGACCAGAAGAGCAAATCTAATTTACAAAAGCAAGTTGATTTGATTTTCAAATAAAGAAATGTTTTGTACGAAAAAGTTCAGAAACTAGAAGAAATAAGTTTTAAAGTTGAATTATCTGAACAATTTTGTTAGGGCAGGTTTTAATGTTGATTTAAAGTTCAAGGGTTGAATTGTATTTGATTAAATTAGAGCTTATTAGTGAACGGGCAGTGGGCTTGTTAACCACGGGCCCAATGTATTTAATGTTGATTAGCTTGGAAAAATAAGCTAATCATCCTTTTACTTTCCAAACAGTATTGTATTATTCTCTCTGAAAGTGAATGACAGGGATGACCAGTTGAAATCATTTGTTCTTATTGTTCATCTATTTCGATTTCATCATTGTTGCACGGATCTGGTAATAACAATTGGTATCAGAGCAGATGGACGGATTCGATTCAAAGCCTCTCTAGTGATTTCCGGTAAGATTTTGACTTTTCCCGTATGTGTTCATCTTGACTTTTTCGAATCTTGATTCTGGCTAAATTGTTCAATTCTGTTTATTGGGTTGTGTTAGCATTATACTTGTGAGTAATTCTGCAAATTTTCGCATTCCAGTTCGATCGTTTGAGTGATTAATTTAACAAATTAAGGTCAAAAGTTTTTGGTAGTGTTCTTGATAAAAGATTCGATTTTTAACCATCAAAAGTTGTTATTTTTGCATTGAAATCGATTGGATTAGTGTTATTTTTGTGTTTTGCATTGTTACTAATCTTCCAGGATCGATTTTGGGCAACCCTAATCGAAAAGTCGATCGATTTAAGCAAACAGCCGCAGAGTCCGGATAAACCCGCCGCGGTTTCCGGACAAGTTGATAGTGTCCGGACGTTTGTGTGAAATCCATCCGGACAACTCCAATTCCATCCGGACTCCTCATCTTTTCCGGGTAAGTCTTCCGGGTAAGTTCCAACTCTCCGGGTAAGTCATACTAAATCTAATCAATCCGGGTAAATTAGTTTCCGGAAACCCAAAGTTCCCGAACACCAATTTATCCGGACATCTCTGTATCCGGTAAGTATCTTGTCCGGACATCTCTGTATCTGGTAAGTGTAACGTCCCGAAAATTACAATGAATTTGAACTTTTTAAAATACCGTTTTATTTAAATAAACCATAAGTGTTTAAGCCAATTAAACGTTTATCAAAATCTCGTTAAGTTAAATAGCCAAATTCAAATAACACAACGGAAAATGTAATAATCTAAATATAGTGTCTCAAAGTAAAAGTAATGGAAGTCTCCACAACACGCCAGTGTGTACCGTCACGCCTTTGTGCCACTCGTACCTGAAACAGTAATTTACAGGAAAAGGGTAAGCACGAAGCTTAGTGAATTCAATCACATACGCAAAATAGCAATCATATTCACACCACCCCTATCAGCAGATAGACAATAACAACATTACATGCCAGTCCAAGAACATATCTTAAACAAGCAAACTCATGCAAGACACCCATGCACGTAACCATCGGTCTCCCCGAATTCATACAACACCTGTGCACGTATTCCTCGGTCTCCCCGAGTCCATACAACACCCGTGTACGTATTCCTCGGTCTCCCCGAGTCCTCGGTCTCCCCGAGTTTTATACAACACCCAAGGTCTCATACTAGACACTAACACAATAGAATATTACCCACAACCAATTAGTTAACACACACGAGCTACATCAATGCACATATAACCCCTATCCTACGCAGTGAGTGAACTCACCTCGAAAAGCAAAGCAGAACTCCACAAACAGCGATGAGAACCCGCCAACTCCAACTCACTTCTTTCCACCTAAAGAAGTGTTATCAAGTGTCAAAGTGAAGTCCTAACCCGAAATTACAACTACAAGTCTAAACGTGCAATTTCCAGCTTTTGGTCTAAAATTGCAGGTCTGTTCATGACCTATTTAGCCCCCCCCCCCTTAAACCCATCAAACCAGAAATATTATTCCATAATTAGAAAGTTCTATGTCTTAGGTTTCCAGGGACATATCGCACGCGTTCATACAAGGTCCCTACTATTTTATATGAATTTTTCAAAACAGACTATCCGAACAGCGAATTTCGGACCAGTCTGCACTAATTACCAATTTGGCCCTAGCTAGAAGCCTCGATAATTTTTCTGAAAAACATACGAAGCATACTAGACCCAATTTGGGAGATTTGGGCACTGGTTTCACCTCAATCTGAGTTTCCTAGATTTTTCTACGGATTTTACAAAACAGTGACAGGTTAGACGATTTCACATAAAATGATAACTTCGATTTCGGTTAAGGTTTACGCATTTAGAGTTAACGTTTAGGCATTTAGGTTAGGGTTTAGGTGAATAAGGCTGGACCAATCCAAGCACCACCCACTTCCACCTCCGGCAGTGGTGGTCGACGACGGCGGCAGCCACCACCTACGGTGGTGGTGGTGGTTCGGTAGAAGAAACCGGCGAGACCAACGGAATAAACCCGACCACCCTACTCAGCCACACGCAAACACACGTGTACCCTAACCGCTGTACCCCCGCCGTCACAACCACCGGACTGGTGGTGCACGGCGGCGCACCCGCCGGCGGCTATGGCTGCGGCGGCGGTGTGGTTTCATGGTGGTTGACAACGGCGTAAGAAAGAAAACAAGAAGGGGAGGGAAACCTTACCTCTTGAAGTCGATACAGCCACGATCACGACGAAACCCGGCTCTCTCTCCCTCTCTCGCTCTCTCACTGCTCTCCTCTCTCGCTCTCTCACTGCTCTCCTCTCTCGCCGGCAGAACCCAGCGGCGGCGGCGGCGGTGGTTTGTGGGTGGTCCGACGGTGGCAACAAGGGGAAGGGGAGGATGGTTCCGATGAAGGCAAGGAGGAGAAGGGAATTAGGGTTTTGGTTTCGTTTCCTCTATGTGTGTGTCGCAAGAAAGAAGAAAAAAAAACGAGAGGGAGGGGTCGGTTCCTATATGGGCCGATCCCATGCACACCAAAATCAAAAATGACACTTTTAGTCCTTGCCTTTTCAACTCCTTGCTACTTAACTTAAAGTTTTTACCATATTTAACAATTTGGTCTTCCCTAACAAAACCCGATAATACAAAATCATTTAACAGGGAAAGAAAATAATTTAAAATAATTAAATGAACGCATACCGGGACACGGGCTTTACAGTAAGCTTCTTATCCGGACACCCCTTTACCCGATAACTTTTGTTTAAATTACTTATCCGGTAACCAGTTTCTTCCGGTAACCCCTGTGTTATCCGGAAACTGTGCTATCCGGATTCTTTGCATTACCCGGACACTTTGTGATTTATTTGATCTGTTTAATCTGAACACTTCCTGATCATAATCTTATCTGGATTCCTATCCAATAAGCTCACTCTAAGATCAAATCACTCGTAGACCCTGCGTTAGGATTTCACTCTTAGTGCATTGCGTTAGGTTTACCCTTTGAATCAATCTACACGTCTGACGATCACTCCGTTGCAACCGAAGATGTCTACTTCTCGTTATGCTCTCGCAATTGGCACTGACACCAAGCCACCGTGTCTCTATCCGAACGAATACAGCCAATGACGAGATAGATTCATGATCTTCATAGAGTCCAAGGACAACTATGAGTACATCAAGAGAGCTCTGGATAATGGTCCAATTCCCAAGCCAATGAAGGACATAACTGCAACTTCAACTGCAGTAGCTCGACGTGAGGACAAGACTCTTGCTGAGATGACAGAATTTGAAAGAGGCATGATTGAAGGTGAAAAGCATGCAAAGAGATATCTGATTCAAGCTCTTCCTAATTCCATCTACACTGCCATAGATAGTTACAAAGAGACGGCTAAGGGCATGTGGGACCAAGTAGCCAGAATGATGTGTGGGAGCGTTGTAGGAAATCAGCTGAAGATAAATAGCGCGATAACCACGTTCGATGGGTTCAAGCAACGCAACGGTGAATCCCTCACCCAGACCTATGAACGGTTTTGCCTACTTCTCAATGAACTGAACAAGAACAAGATTGTTCGTTCTAATACTGAAAACGCGCTCAAGTTTCTCAACAATCTGCTACCTGAATGGAAGGTGTATGCATCTCATGTCAAGCACAACAATTTGATTGAGAATATCAGCATCAACGAACTGTATGAGACACTTTTTCAAGACGAAGATGAAGTGAATGAGCTCCTAGGCGAGAAAAAGACTGAACCAGTGCCATCTGCCGATCCTATTGCTCTCATTTCCTCCAAGCAAGGAAAATCATCGGGAAGTCACTCAAGACGTGCTCCAAAGCAAAGTTCTTCTGAGTCAGAAGCTGAAGATAAGGAAGACAACGGTTCTGATGATGAAAAGTTTTCAGAATTCAAAAAGGCCATAGCTTTGCTTACCAAATCCTTCGAACAACAAAGGTACTACAAGAAGCCCTCATCCAATAGTCAGCGCTACTCCACCTCCTCCAACAAGCGCCATGACTACAAAGATCGATACGAAGGAAAGAATAAGGTCAGTGAGCACGACAAGTCTGAGAAGAAGGGAAAGTCAGAGAAAGAAGAAGGGAAGAAGAGAGATGAACCCGTAAAGTGTTACAACTGCGGGAAACTTGGTCATTTTGCGAAGGATTGTCGCCAGCCAACAGTAAAGAACTCTCACTACTACGAGGCCAAGCTTGCATTGTCTCGTCAGAAGGAGGCTGGAGAAGCTATGTTTGCTGAAAACGACTACTGGTTGGAAAGATCTGATGATGAAGGCAATTTTGATGTTGCTGATGCCTTAATGGGATATCACTCCTCCGCCGAAGAAGAAACGACTCCTACAAGTCAGGTATGTGATTCTTGCCAACCCGAATTCTTGAATAAAATACAAGCATTTACTGATCAGGCAAATTCCTTCCAGGCCACCTCTAAACAACAAAAGCTTGAAATTAGGTCACTAAATGAAAAGCTTGATGTTCAAAAGAGAATAACAGAGAAATATAAGTCTAATTGTGCTAATTTAACTGATAGATGCAAAATTTTGTCATTAGCACCTAAAGACTTAAGAGCCAAATTATCTGATCTTCAGCGTCAGTTTGATCAGTGCATGAATGAGAAAGAAGAAATTGTTTATCAATGTTCTTCTCTTCAAATTCAGCACAAAGAGTTTGTTACTAAAATTCTTGACCTCGAAACCAAACTCCACAAAAGGGGTCAAACTGATCAAACCATTTTTTTGAACAAACCCAAAGAGTTCACGTACTTCAACAAAGAGTGGAGAATCGGATATGATAAGCCACACTACTTAAAAAGGGGAAGATATCAAGTCCCAACCCTGTATGATTTTGCTTGCTATGGGTTAGATAAAAAGAATCCAGAGTACGCAATTCAATGGACTGGTCCTCTTGAACTAGAAAAGGAGGAGGAAACCGAGGAACATAAACGCACACAAAAACGAGGAATTCAACTTCCATTCTGTTATGAACCTTTAAACTACTCATATCAAAAGGACAAAAAGTACCTTTCCAATGACTACTTCGACCCCTACAAGGTAGCTAGTCCCAAGGATTCCTCCAAAAAGGATGAGGACCTAGCACTTGCAACCAAGATTGAGACGGATGAGTTTAAACTCTATGTTCCCCCTCTCATCTTGGAAGCAAAGATTGTCGAGTTGGAGGAGTCGTTTGAGAAAGAAAGGTCTAATTTTCAAAACGAAAATAAAGTGCTAATCTCTGAGATTGAGAAACTCAAATCTGAGAAATCCGACGGTGTGTCAAGTGAGGAAAAGGAAAAATTTCAGTGGGAAATCAATACGCTCTCATCAAAACTGTCTGAAATGACAAGAGAAACGATGAAAGAGCATATGATAAATAGTCAACTCCGAGTGCAGCTTGACTTGCTCCAAACTGCGAAGCAATTTTCACCTGAACTTTCTTCTAACTCATCCGACACATCCTCATGTAAAGCCTTCATCGGAAATATCTTTTTGCAAGAAAATGAAGTTTCTCAAGATGAGTGTGTTAAAAGGAATTTAAATTCTGATTTTTCATACGCTTCCGCACCGAATTCCCCAAAGCACTCAACCGAAAGCACAAAGTGTTCCTCGCCTTCCTCACCTGATCCTAGTCCAGTACTTCCCAAGATAAATTTTTCAGAGTACATGAACTCCGAAGGTAACAGTGAAGAAGAGTTTGATTCGTTTCCCTTCGACAAACCTCTTCCAAGTCACACTGATTTTCTATCCCCCGTGGTTAATCATCCGGTTAATTCTTTAAAAGATAGTTGTTCTCAAACAAAGGCCCCAGCTGTGATCAAGATTTCTCAGTCAAAACCAACCTCAAAACCTGTTTCCAAAAGGCAATCACAGCCAAGGCAAGCGACCGGACCATTGATTGCCAACACTACTATTTCTCCAAGTCAACCTGATTTTTTTATCTCCAGTGGTTAATCGTCCGGTCAATTTTCTAAAGGGCGATTGTTCTCAATCCAAGACTCCGGCTGTGGTCAAGATTCTTAAAAATACCTCAGCTTCTCAAACACAATCACAGCCGAAGCAAAAGACCGAACGACCGACCACTAAGACCCCTGTTTCCTCAAAAGTCACTGATCATACTATCCCTGCTGTTTCAGATAAAAATGGTCGTGCTAATAAAGAAACACCAAAGTGGCTAAAGAGGGAATCTGTCAAGAAGGATGCGTCAAAGTCTTCCCCACTTGTTTTCAATTCTAGAATAGACAAAGACAATTATGCTTGGAATCATTGGAACCATTTTGATGTTTCTTTTCCCGTTAAAGTTAACTCTCTTAATCAATTGATTCAGTTATCGCATGATTGTTTATGTTGTTCTACTTGTGGATGGAATGATTTTGATGATATTCACAATAATGATTGGTATGCGCCTTACTTTGTTGGTAACCTATTTCATAAGCGCAGACCCTATAACAATAAGCAACAACACCATTTCAAAAGGGGTACCAATCAAAAGGTTAAACCACAGTGGGAGACTCACCCCATTCCTAAACGAGGTGCTCCTACTGGGGTTAAACCGGCACCCAGGTGGAAAGCAAATTCTGTTCCCCCTAAAGGTGCAAATTCGGCACCGAAGAGGAAACAAGAGCCAAAACCAGTTCCCTCTACCGGTGTAAATCCTACACTTAACGGGAAAGTTGGGACAAAGCAAGCTTCCCCAAATGGTGCCAAACCTAACCCTCCAGGACCCAAACAAATTTGGGTACCTAAACAACACTAATCTTGTTTTGCAGCACGGTCATGTGTGGTACTTAGACTCCGGATGCTCCAAGCACATGACCGGAAGGAGGGAGCTTCTCACGAACTACAAAGAAGAATACGGCGGACACATGAGATTTGGGAATAACGAGAAGTCGCCGATCGTGGGCTACGGCGACATCGTACAAGACAAGATAACAATCAAGAAGGTATCCCACGTCGCAGGATTAGGACACAATCTCTTCAGCATCGGTCAATTCTGCGACAAGGATCTCGAGGTCAGCTTTAAAGCCACAAGGTGTAGAATCCTCAACAACGACGGAGAAGAGCTACTGGTTGGGACTCTAAAGACCAATCTCTACACCATTGACCTCGCAGCACTCAAATCCGACAAACCTGTCTGCCTCTTGTCAAAAGCCGACTCTGATCAAGTTTGGCTCTGGCATAGACATCTTTCACACCTCAACTTCAGAAGTATCAATCAACTGGTGTTAGGCAGACACGTCAGAGGCGTGCCCCAACTTCCGTTCGTGAAGGATCGTCTCTGTGGGGCATGCGAAAAGGGAAAGATGAAGCGCGCATCACATCTGCCGAAGGCAACTCCAAGCAGGTCCCGGACCCTCGAACTCATTCATATGGATTTGTGTGGTCCAATGCGTGTTCCGAGCATCAATAAGCACAAATACGTGCTTGTGATGGTGGACGACTACTCACGCTACACTTGGGTGATGTTCTTACGCTCGAAGGACGAAACTCCGGAGCTCGTTATTGATCACCTGAAGACTGTCCAGAAGAACAAGCTTCAACACGTTCAGTCCATCAGAACTGACAACGGGACGGAGTTCAAGAATCAAAAGGTGGATGACTATCTGAGGTCAGTGGGCATCACACACACCTTCTCTGCCGCACGCACTCCTCAGCAAAACGGAGTGGTGGAAAGACGGAACCGTACTCTCGTTGAAGCTGCCCGCACAATGCTTTCCCAAGCAAATCTACCGCTATATCTCTGGGCTGAAGCGGTGTCTACGGCATGCTACATGCAAAACCGCTCTATCCTTCTCAAGCGGTTCAACAAGACGCCGTACGAGATCATGAATAATCACGTTCCAACCATCGGCTATTTTCACGCCTTCGGATTCTCGTGCTACATATTGAACGACAAGGATGATCTCGGCAAATTCAGCCCCAAGGCGGACGAAGGAGTTTTCATCGGCTACTCCATGACGGCTAAGGCGTATCGCGTTTACAACAAACTGACCAAATCCGTTGTTGAAAGCATAAACGTGACATTCGACGAAGCCGCAGATTTGGCTTCTGAACAACTCAGTTCAGAACCCGGTTTAACTGGAGTGCTAGCTTCCGGACCTTCGAGTTCGGGATCTGCACAAGCTACAGTAAATCCGAATCATGCATCTTCATCGAATGCTGACTCTTCTGATTTAGATTTACTGTTTCAATATTTCTATGATGACATACTTAACTCGTCTGCTCCTGTCTTAGCGCAACCGCGACTTGAAGCTGCTCGCAATGAGGATTCGGCCGCTCTATCCGGTCCGCCTCCTTCTACGAGTACGCCGTCAACATCTATAGAGACAACTCAACCGTCATCATCAGATACGCATGCACCTGGTACTGTAACCCCCTCGGAGGAACCCATACTCTCGGAGATCGCTCCTACTGATTCGTCATCTGCTACACCCGATGCTCAACCTCTGAACTCCTCGGAACCAGAAGTTGTTCAACTATCGACGAATCCTCCCCCACTTCCTCCAAGAAACACGACTGCTACTCTTGAACAAGTTCAATACCTTCCATCAGGTTCATACGTGGATCCGGACACATCTCACTCTACCCAGCAGCCGCTTCCGCACTCCACCAAATGGACGAAGGCCCATCCCCTACATCAGATCATCGGTGATCCCTCGACTCCTGTTCGTACACGAGTCGCTTCCGCCAACTTCTGTCTATTTTCCGGCTTCTTGAGCAAGATTGAGCCGACAAACGTACGCGAAGCGCTCAAAGATCCAGACTGGATCATAGCCATGCAAGAAGAGCTAAATCAATTCGAAGCTCTAAAGGTATGGCGACTGGTTCCACGTCCTAAGCACAAGACGGTAATCGGCACCAAATGGATCTTCAAAAATAAAAAGGACGAAGACGGCATTGTTGTTCGCAACAAGGCGCGTCTTGTGGCCAAAGGGTACCGACAACAAGAGGGGATCGACTATGATGAGACTTATGCTCCGGTCGCACGCATTGAGGCAATCCGTATGTTTCTCGCTTATTCAGCGCACAAGAACTTCACAGTCTTCCAAATGGATGTGAAGACAGCCTTCCTTTACGGCGACCTCCAAGAAGAAGTTTACGTGTCGCAACCCGACGAATTTGTGGATGACTCGAAGCCTGATCATGTCTACATCTTAGACAAGGCACTATACGGATTAAAGCAAGCTCCGCGAGCATGGTACAACACACTATCAAAGTTCTTGTTAGAAGCCGAGTTCACTCGAGGTACCATTGATTCTACACTGTTTATCAAGAACGAAAAGGGCCACATAATTCTAGTCCAGGTATATGTCGATGACATCATTTTCGGTTCTACTAGTCCTTTATATGCAAAGAACTTTGCCACTCTCATGGGAATTTTTTTTAAAATGAGTATGCTTTGTGAGATGAACTTTTTCCTTGGTCTTCAAGTTAAACAACTGTCGACAGGAATTTTCATAAACCAGTCCAAATACATTCGGGATATTCCTCGGAAATTCCAATTGGACCAGTCCTCACCAATGAAAACTCCCATGGCAACCAATACAAAGCTTGACGCCGATCCTAACGGAAAGGCTGTCAACGCCAAATTGTATCGGGGAATGATCGGTTCTTTAATGTACCTGACTGCCAGTAGACCGGACATCATGTTTTCGACATTTCTTTGCGCCCGTTATCAGTCAAACCCTAAAGAGTCTCATTACAATGCCGTTAAACGAATTTTTCGTTATTTACGTGGTACTGCTGATCTTGGCCTTTGGTACCCGAAAGAGACAGGTTTTGGCCTATCCGCTTACTCTGACGCGGATCACATGGGATGCATGTTGGACCGCAAGAGCACCTCGGGACACATTCAGTTCTTGGGAGATAGCCTGGTAAGTTGGGCTTCGAAGAAACAACAATGCGTTTCAACATCAACTGCTGAGGCGGAGTATGTAGCCGCCGCAAGCTGCTGCTCCCAAGTAATCTGGATGCGGACACAACTCAAAGACTACGGATTCACGTATGTCAAAGTCCCGATCTACTGTGACTCAAAGAGCGCAATTGCCATATCAAGCAACTCGGTCCAACACACCAAGACGAAGCACATCGACGTTCGGTATCATTTTATCAAGGATCACGTCGAAAGAGGTACAGTCGAACTCTACTTCGTAAATACTGAGCATCAGTTAGCAGACCTGTTTACCAAAGCCTTGGACGAAAAACGTTTCAAATTTTTTGTGTTCAAGCTAGGTATGCTAAATCTGAAGACTTAATCCGAATATGTGCCCGTTTCAAGTTCCATACATCTACGCGTAACTGTCTACTCCTCATGAGTATACACTTCCTCGCACCTGTATTCTACTTGTCTCGGTTACACAGTTAGATTTTAGTCTCTGTATTTATTAGGTAGATTTCGTTTATTTTACTTCCTTCTTCGTGCGTTTCTTTTATTTCATACTGTCGTCTGTTTTTCACTTCATTATCTTTGTGCTTTCACCATATGTTCTTGTGTTCAGGGGGAGCACTTTGCGGTATTAGGTAAGGTTCCTCTTACTTTGAGTGGGAGCGTCACACACAATTTTTTCTTAAATGTCAAAAGTTTTTGTGTGTGTGGGCACTCCTGCGTGTGTGTTTTAGTCATCATCGGAGGGGGAGCGGCACAAGTTTTTCTTTAAAAGTCTAAAGGTATTTTTTGTGTCGGAATCCTCCACTACACTCCACTGCACTATCCGAGGGGGAGCGATAAATCCCCATGCTCAGTTTGAGGGGGAGCGAGAGAAAGTTCTCTTCCAGTTCAAAATTCCTGAAAATCTTCACGGAACAGGACTATTCAGAGTTATCCGGACACCTCTAGTATCCGGACAACTCTCGCATCCGGACAACTCTCGCATCCGGACACCTATGGTATCCGGACATAATCCGGACCGGGTAGATATCCGGGTCGGCCACGTACCCGGACTCCACCCGGGTATATATATACGTATACGGCTTCACTCGTGCCTCTAATCGGGAAAATCGCGCAAAACCCCAAAACCCTACTGCTATCTCTCTCGCACTCGGACTCTCCCGTCTTTCACGATTCACCAGTGTTTTCGCCCTAATCTTCAGGTATGTTACTCGTTTCTCACTCTCGATCACATTTTGACTCTTTCTGCACATCTCACACCGCAAACCGACCTCTGATTGGGTCGATCCAACAGTGCCGAAACCCTTAAGGGTTTTTCTTCGGTTTCGCTCCACTAGATGCGATTCATGGGTTGTCAGTACTCCAATGAGCTGATATTCGCTTCTGGACAACCCTTACGCACCCTAAAACTTGATTGGGATCTCCTGTTTGCTAATATGAACGATTGAGTTTTCGTCCGGACACATTCGTCGTGTCCGTACACCTTCAACACCATGTTGATCCATCCGGAAACAACCATCACCCGGAAACCTAGTTGTCCGGAAACCTTAGGGTTTCTGGTAAGTTCAACTACCGGGTAGTCTGGTGTCCGGACTCTACTGTTATCCGGAAAAATCGTGTATCCGGGAACCTCTAACCGGGTTAATCAATCGTATCCGGACTCTCTTGTTATCCATAATCCTTCTCTTATCCGGACACTTTGTTGTCCGGACACTTTGTCATCCAGAAACCTTCTCTTATCCGGTTTCTTTGGTTCTATCACTCCTTTTATCCGGATACCCCTTTTGTGTCCATTTCAGTACCCGTTTTGTCACTGCCAGTCCTCGATCTGTCTCAGATTGAGCCAATCACAGCGAAGGTACGCGCCGACAATTGTTCATCCGTCTCAATTACTAACTGTGCTGTTATTTTACAGATTACATATGGCGGATCAACAACAACACCCTTCCGCACAACAAGGAGAAGAACAACCGCCTCCTCAAGAGCAAATACCTCAAGAGGAGGACATTATAGACGAAGAAGTCGATGCTGCCCTGGTTAACCCTGACCATGGCACTGAACTGGAGGCAAATAATCACCACCTGGACCCGACACTGTTCAGACCCCAACCACTTCATCGAGTGCTTCTGGATATTCTCATGAATCACCCTCTCCGTGAGGCCCTTACCAAAATAGCCGACGTCCCAGTACTGTACGTTCTCCAAGTATGGCACATCGCCCGAGTCATCACGGACCGTAACTCGCAGTCGATCATCGCTCAGATCGATAACTATCCTTTCACGCTCACACCGGACACACTCCGCCGACTTCTATCACTTCCGGAGGCCACCACCAACAATCATGAACGGTACGATCCTGCCGTAAATGATGACACACTTTGCGCTCAAATCCGCGCACTTGGCTACAACCATGACCTCAACCGGTCGTCCGCATTCAATCGCAAGTACCTGGCTCCGATATGGTACACCCTCTTTACGATCCTAAACCGCTGTCTTTCCTCGCGCTGGAGAGGCATTGATCAGTGCACCGGCGACTTCCTTCGCCTAGTTCATGCTGTGTGCTACAACCGCCACATCGACTTCGCAATGATCATCTGGAGGGAGCTCGTCACCGCTATTCGCCACATCGGAGGTTCCAAACAAAAGAAATTTCTTTCGTATCCGCGTTTCCTTTCGCTTGTGGTGCGTCAACACATGGACGCGAATCCTGCCATTCCTCGCCGCCTGAACCATCCGGTATGTCCCCATCACCATTTACAGTTCATGGTTATCCGTAATCCATCTGATACGGTAGCCATGCCCATCCCTGAACCACTGCTAGCCATCGCCGATCCCACTGCACCAGGGGTAGTAGCATACAGGGAAGCGTTAGGTAATCCCATGGTACAGCTAGAGCCAGAGGGACCTGCCCAGGGACTTAGACCCGAGAGACGTGAGGGTCTGAGAGTAAGAGGTGGGAGGGCCCGACAAGCAGGTGCTATCGGGCGGGGAACGTTAGTTCTGAGAGGAAGGGGAACGAGAGTAGGTGGTGCAGTGGAATCGCAACCCGGTTCCAGCTCAGCCCAAGCCGGTCCATCCTCTAGACCGATACTACATCACTCAACCGATCCATATATCACCGAACCCCCCTCTCCCAGTCCACATGTTGAAGACGTGGAATCTGACTACACGGACTCCGATACCGACCGAAACGTACGTCTGAGACAAATACCTCACGGTATCGGACCCAACCCTGATTTTACCGTTGGAATCCCACTTGACTCACCTCCACATACTGGAACCGAACCTATTAGGACATCTGAGGGAGAATAAGTAGAGGAGTTAGGACATGCGAGCCGGAGAGAACTGCGTTCAAAGTTGAACCAGGAAAGATTGAGCCGTAAAGATAACGAGGCTCCTGAGCGAATCGAATCGAGCGACAGCCGGGTAGCCACATCTGCTATCCTGTCTCATGAGTTGGGACAGGGTATTGAAGAAGCCTCCGTGCACCCAGCGGAGCAATTGCACGACCCCCTATCCACTCATCCGTCTCTCAAAAGACGGGTGTTTCATTCATACACGGGGATTTAGCACAACTTCCACTGGTCCCTCATTTGGAGGGTTCTGGTGTTGAAACAAGAGACCAGCCTCCCCCGGTCTCGCCTTCATTTCGTGCACAATCGAGTCTAGCGCCTCTTGATATTGAACTTTCTTCGGCTAGGACACTCGATGCTGAGCAACACCAAGTCGCGGCTCTAAGTGACCCGACCGGAACGTCTGTAGTGTCTCCGTCTGCCGGGACATGAGGATCGGACGGAAATCCTACCACAGCTATTATCACGCCAACTGTGAACGTAGGTGGCTCTACCCCCGCGGTAGATGTCTCAACAGGTAACCTAAGTGGTCCCGGAGTTAGTAACCCAGACTTTGTGTCACCAGGGTCCCTGGACAACACCCTTAAGGCTGTCCGCCAGGATATGGAGCAACATATGCAGCAACATGTAGCCACTGAACTTGCCAAAGCGATGCGCGCTATCAAAGGTAAAAGCCACCTCGTCGAAACTGAAACCGCCTCTGTACCTCCACCGATTCAACCGCAACCTATCTATTCGGTGGACACCCTAAAGATGATGCTCTTGGCCCAATTGCTCCAGGAATCCGACACAACCGCATCTGCCAAAGCAGACATGATCTCAGTTCTCCGATCACAGGTCACTGCTCCATCTTCATCTGTTATCTCTCGCCTTGACTCTATTGACTCGACCCTCAAGGACTTTAACAAAGCGCTCACCACGCTGTCTGAGAGGGTCCGCTCACTCGAAGACACATGTAAGAGTCAAGCCGGCGGTCTGAAACGTAAGCACGATGACCAGGATGATCCTGATCACCGTGAGGGGGAGAAGCGACAATGCCAAACCGAGACCGCCCAGATCCTGACTGCTGAAACTACAACCGTGTTTCATCAAGAACCCCCAACTGCGGCAGCTACAACAGAAGCACTAGAAGCCGAGTTGCCTCTAGCAGACATGGTTATAGACATGGAAATATCAGATGAAGAAGACCCTACGGTTGAAAAGCCCGAGGGTTCAACACAGGAACTGATTGATTTTGACTCATCAGACATACCGATTTTGGACATGATAGATCCAGATTGTGAAGCCAACCCAGAGACCGAAGATGCATGGTACAAAAAAGCCGCCAGTGCCGTAAATCTCCAGGTAAATTTGGTCTTCCCCACTGATGAGGACGACAACATTGATTATGATCAGTTCCTGCTCCAAAATTTGTATGGAACATCCCCCGTTCACTATGCTCAACCCGCCGGAACATCATCAACAAGACCCGAGTCTACTACTTCCGATCTTCCGACAACTGCTCCTCCCACGACAGCTTCTGATCTTCCTTCCCCTCCTCAACAGCAACACATCCGTTGGGAGAAGATCATGGTACTTATCCCTCACTTGGAGGAATCTTTGAAGAAGCTGTTCGTACACAAGCTTCGCCCGATCGAGCCGACCTTATGTCTGGGTATTTACAACCTTGACCCAGAATTTCAACGCCGATATATCAGCAAAATGCAGCGGTGTCTTCCAGTCAACCAGGTCAGAACCAAACTTCGAATCACAGAGGTAATCAGTATCTATTCAAGACGTATTATGAGGATCGTCTACCCAGTTTTCATTGTTCGACGTGAAGATGGGAACGAATGGAAATTTTCAGAAGCTGACTTCAAGAACCTCCGACCACTCGACTTTCTGGTTATTCTGAAAGACTTACCTACAAGAACCATCCGACCGCTAGAGATTACAAAGGCACTCGAAGCTGTTCGTCGATACCTGGTCTGCACCATCATGATGTCTTATCTAACGGACTTCCAAATAGCTATCGAGAACAAGGCGAAAAAGGTAAATCTGATCAAGCTGAATCTGAAAGCACCCGAGTTAAACATGTATCCCGAGAACGCTATGCTTCTGGAACCAGAATTCGGGATTGTTTACCTCAATGAGCAAAAGGAGAAGAAATTCATGCGTTTCAGTCAGGTAGACAGATTTTGTGACGGCACGCTTCTAAAGGTCAGAGATGCTCTTCGAAAGATTATTCAGCACGAGTCTGAAAATCCAAGGTATTCTTATGTTCCGAATCCGAATGAAGTAACTGCTCGGAATGCCTTGGAAATGATTGAAGATCGCATCGACTATCGTCGCGCCATCAGATTGTTTGAGGTACACTTCGCGCTCCGCAAAAGATATGTCTTCAACTGGAGAGATCTAGAGCGCCAACTCGAACTTCAAATCAAAGGGGGAGATTGTTAGGGCAGGTTTTAATGTTGATTTAAAGTTCAAGGGTTGAATTGTATTTGATTAAATTAGAGCTTATTAGTGAACGGGCCGTGGGCTTGTTAACCACGGGCCCAATGTATTTAATGTTGATTAGCTTGGAAAAACAAGCTAATCATCCTTTTACTTTCCAAACAGTATTGTATTATTCTCTCTGAAAGTGAATGACAGGGATGACCAGTTGAAATCATTTGTTCTTATTGTTCATCTATTTCGATTTCATCATTGTTGCACGGATCTGGTAATAACAAATTTAGTCCGGATACTATTGTTCAATCTCCTTTTGATGATTTAGCTGACTCTGAATGTTCTTTCAAAACAACTTCTAGTTCACTTCATACAAATGTTTCTTTGAAAAGTTCTGTCAAATCAAATAAATTTTCAAATTATCATATTCGTCCTTCTAGTCTTATCTATAATAACTCCATTGATCAGTCAAATATTCCTATTTTTAAGCCTATGAAGATGGTTTGGAGAAGAAAATCAACCACAAAGGAGGATGTTGGAAACAAACTTTATAAATCTCCCATGGTTGATGTAAAATCATCTATTAGCCGAAACAAGATTTGTTGTACAACTTGTGGTAAGGATGATTTTATTCCACAAAGGTTTGTAAACAATTGGTATGGTACTTACAGTATCCCCGATGCTCATTATAAATCAAAGGCTACTAACCAACGAGGATCCATCAAAGCATGGATACCAAAATCTTTATGATTTCTTTTTTGCAGATATGTCATGTGTGAGCTTACTTGGATTAATCAGTTCACATGTCTGACATTCAAAGGTTATGCCACATTTAAGGGGGAGTACCATAGAAGCCCGACGGTTCCACAAAAGAATGGAGGATGAGAGAATGGTTGATAGCTTATTACAAGATATTGTATATATAGACTCGTATGAGGAACCGAAGAGAATTGATATAAGGATCAAAGAGGAAACTGATGATATGTTCCAAACTCAAAATGATCAAGAGAAGATGTGGAGAAGGATTATGATATGATCCTGCAACTGGATGATGCAATGCTAGATATTCCTGAAGGTACAGTTACTGATCCAATTTCCGAAGCAGAAGTTAGACAATTTCAACAGTCTACACAATCTCAAGGCCAATCCAATACAATTAAGAAGTGGCAAAGAGTTAGAATTTTGGTTCCTTTCCAAGAAGATGCTAAAAGAAATATGTTTGTGAAAGATGTTCAACCCATAGATCTGGTCAGACTCTATACAATTGAAGAGATGCTTAAGCTGAAACAGATAGAGTACATTCATGTTATGAAGACGAAAGATCAAGATATCAATTGGGTGATATCGAAGAAAAGAATTGTAAGGATTGTCAAGATTGAGTCCAAAAAGCTTTTGAATGTGTGGTATCCGGAGTTTACGGTATACAGAATAGATGGACAACAATGGTTCTTTACAGAGGAAGATTTCAAGAACCTGAGCATAGATGACTTTGACAACCTGTATGACATTCTTGCCCGGAAATTGAATAATCCAATTGAGTAGGTTGCAGCATTTAAATCAGTGAAGAGGTTCATGAAAAACATCATCAAGTTTTCTTATCTTATAGATTTCCAGATGGGATTGGAAGCCAAACAACCAAGAATAAACATTATGAAGCCCAACCAGAGATTACCTGATATTGAAGGTATACCACTGTACAAAATTCTTGAGAATCAAGAGTTTGGGATTGTGTACATGAATGAATCAAAGAACAGAGGCTTATGAGGTTCATTGAAATAAACAAGTACAGTGATGGAGCTATAAAGATTTTGAAGCTTCAGTTGGAGAGCAAGTTAAAGCTGGATGACAAAGGCCATGTGAAGTTAGAGCCAAAAGACATACAGTTGATCATACGTGTTTTAGAAGCTATAGAGAAAAAATCTAAGTACGAGAATGCTCTGAGAAGATTTGAAGTTATCTTTGGGATCACGAAGAGATACATACTGCCAGCGCAACTCAATTAATCATTCCAACTTTTGATACAAAGGGGGAGAATGTTAGTGTCAAATATTGATTGTATCAAAGTTGAGGGTATTTTGTGTAAATAGCTTTTGTTCTTTACATTTGTCGCTAGAGTACTTGTGGCATAATATCTTTGTAAGATTCTCTCTGTAACCTTTCTACTCAATATCAATACAAGAGCTTGAATCCATTTCCTTTGAGTACTTTGTGATTGTATCTTGATTACTTATTTCTGGGATCACACATATGTTTGACATTTTCACATTTAATATCTAGTTTTAGAGTTTTTGTTACGTTAGAACTTTGGATAATGTATTTTTTGTATTTTTTAAATTATATAATATATTAGTTCCGTCGGGTCTACAATTGGAAAGTTTGTGTTCCGGACCTATTGGTACATAAATACCTTAATCATTAAAATCGAACACAAACTAAAAACTGTGGTTGGTAGATGATAAAAGATTGATAGCCCGCGACGCATGAAATAGATGGTTAAACGATATTGGCCAATTCGGTGAATACTTCAACGTGTTTGAGAAAAGGGATGTGATTGGCTATAAAGTTTGGTTCTTGATGATATCAAAACTGAAAATTAATAAACTTGGATTATCCCGTGAAAATCACAATGAATTTTGTTAGAGCATCTCCAACATCCCCAAAATTTCTTCTCAAAATCTCAAAAAAAAAAACATTCATCTCCAACAAATTTTCCATTTTGGAGAAATAATCATTGATTATAATATTAAAATATTCATTTATCTATTAAAATATTATTTTTCTCTCTAAATATTTGTTTTTTAAAGATTTGTATTGTTGCTCTCATTTAATAATCATTTTTTGGGTTATCTCCATATTTGGAGAAAAACTTTTTCTATCTCCTACTTTCTCCATTTTAGGGATAGTTTTGGGAAAACCGTTGGAGCAAAATTATAGCTTAAATCATCATATTCTTCATTTTCTCAAAAAAGAGGAAGCTGTTGAAGATGCTCTTAGTTTGTGGTCTACGACGTAATAATGGCAGGTGCTACCATCAACTTTACAAGAACCTATATTGGTTGCACTCGACTTCAAATTGGATTTGGGATTTTGTTTTGATGGTTAAATCAAATAGTTGATTCTACAATTACACACTTGAAATGGTATAGTATACGAAACCATACTTACAAATTTGAATATATAAATAATTAGAGTTATAATATATACATATAGAGGAGGGAGGTTCAGTAGAAAACCTCAAAAAAGCGGAAAACTGAAGAACACCTTGATGACCCTTCATCTGGATGGTATGCACTTCTGTATACATGTAAATTGTGTTGTTTTTTTGGTTTTTATGCACAAGTGCATTATGCACTTGTGCATATGAACATGTGCATGTTATAAATTACTTGTATGCACAAGTGTATACCGCCCAGATGAAGGGTCATCAGGGTGTCCTTCAGTTTTCCGTTTTTAAGGTTTTCCCCTGACCCTGACCCCGACCCTATACATATATATGTATATGTGTATGTGTGTGTGTGATATCATAACATATTTGGTGTCGAAAACAAATTTAAGTTATCATATGAAACATGTTGTAAAAGATAAATAATATGCTTGATTTTATTTTGTAAGTATGATAGCAGATTGTGCTGATCAATTTGTTGTAGTCTAGGAGAAGATTGATTTTGTATTTAAATAGTTGCTCAAAATAGATCAGTCCCTGATCTATAAATTGTATCATTTGTAATATCATGAAATACAAGAAATATAGGTATCTGTAGTCTAGGGTGTCTTTTCTTTTTGTTCGTCCTCCTTGTCTTTCTTTCTATATGGATTCCTCCTCCATTCCTCATTCCCAAACACTGCCCAATTCACGAAGCTTACTAAAACCAACTACCTAGTATGGCTTCGTCAACTCAAACCATATCTCAATGGCCAGAAACTTTGGGTTACATTGACGGCACCGTTCAAGAACCTTCTCCAACTAATAATCAGCCTTCCACCACATAACCAAATCCCTCTCATGAAAAGTGGTTTACAACCGACCAACAAATCGTTAGCATACTTACCCAATCTCTCTTTGAATTTGTTGCTCGTCTCACCATTGGCTTTGACACGTCCAAAGCCATATGGCACTATATCGCCAATCATTTTTCCCAAAATTCTCTTGCTAGTGCTACAAGCCTCAAGCTCCAGCTTTTTGACCTTAAAAAGGGCTCCCAAACCATTGATGAATATCTCCAACAAGCCAAAACCATTGCCGACTCTCTTGCCTCCATCAATCAACCAGTTTCTGATGTTGATTTAGTTGTTGCTACACTTCATGGCCTTGGTCCAGAATATCTTATGCTTCGAACTGCTTTAGCCCAAGCTTCTTCCCTACCAACTTTCACTGAACTTCGAGGGCATATAATTTCCTTTGATGCACAACAACCACGCGAACAGAATACTCCTCAAGCCACCGCTCTTTTTCACCATAATCAAAATGACTCATCTTCTTTCGATGCACAACAGTCGCGTCTTCCCACACCACGTCGTGACAGCCACCGTGGTGGCTGCAACCAGCATCGTGGTGGTCGATTTCAGTCACAAGGCGGATCACGACCTTCATTTCCTACTCCCCGTTTTTCTGTTGGAGCACGCAGTGATTGGTTTTCTTCCCAACCCACACCATGGTAACCACCAAATCCATGGTCTAACGGGATACTTGGTCCAGGCCCCCAATGGTGTTCTAATTGCCAAACAAATCAGCATACAATCACTCAATGTCCTCATCGTTTTCAAGGTCCGACAACTAACCCGCCTTTTGCCGGATCCCACTTCTTTGGTGATCCAAATTGGTATCCTGACACAGGAGCAACACATCATATGACCTCCATGCCTGTCCAAAATGCCCAACCATATGCTGGCCCACATAATGTTTACATGGGTAATGGTGATTCCATGTCGGTCACTCATTCTGGTACTCTTCCTCTTTCCTTAGGAGATTCACGTTTCTTACTTGAAAATGTCCTTTGTATTTTTTCCATTCGTAAGAATTTGTTATCTGTTGCTCAATTGGCAAAATATAATCTTGTCTATTTTTTGTTTGCCCCTCATTTTTACCAAATCCGTTGCTTACGAACCGATTCTCTATTATTTCAGGGCCCTTGTAAAGATGGGTTGTATCCTCTCAAACTATCCTCCCATGTTGCTTCTCCACAGGCTCTAGCTACCATCCACTCATCATTATGGCATAATCGGTTGGGACATCCCTCCCATTCCGTTCTCGCTTCCTTGAAGTCTACTTTAGCTTTACCTAGTTGTTGATCAAAACCCTTAGTGATTTGATAATGACTCTGAGAAACACTTAGTGAAAATTGTAAGTAGACAATATGTATTAGAGTTTCACTATCGCTGATAAGTACTAAGTTTGTTCAGTACCGCTGATAGAAAACTCACGCTCTTTAAACTACACATTCAGCGAACACTGTTCATCAGCAAGCCCTGAGCCAGTTCAGCCTTGCTGATGATCGCTGATAGTTTAAGTTGTTTACTTATGATCCCTGAAGACAAGTTTCACGTCAACCATGTTATACGTTGAAGTCAAAGATCAAGCCAAAGAACCAGTGACAAAGTTTACTAATGAACTGATGCGGATATCAGTGAAGCCAAGACTTGTCCACTCAACGTGAAGTTTCAAGTAGAAGACTTCAGCGAACGCTGAACTTTATCATTCGCTGATAAAGAATCATTCAGCGAACGCTGATCATGAAGCCTCCTCTACAAGCAACTTTTGTCTTATCACCTTGCACGCCTCCATACGATTTTGTCAGAACGGACATCCCTTTTGTCCAGAATCGTACAACCAACTCTGATTCTACACTATTCATCATGCGGCCACTAGGTTGTCTACTGAAGTCAAACCATACAACCAACCAGAGGCTGCCACGTGTAAAGTTGTATTGTCATGCATTAAATGCATGCAGTATATAAAGGAAACCCTACTTCATTTTTGAAGTGCTCGGCCATTCCTTATCTTTGTTGAATCTGTGTGTTAGAATATTTTCCTTAGTATTCTTATTTTCTCTCTATCTTATTTCTAGTGAAAGAAATCTTAGTGATTCTCATAGTTTGTTTAGATTAGGTTTATTCCTTAATCTTGTTCCGCAACAAACTGTAAATTGTTTGATACATATCAATAAACAATTTAGAAAAGTAAAAATCGTGTGTTTGTATTCAACCCCCTTCTACAAACTTGTATAACCCCTTTGGGACCAACAAGTGGTATCAGAGCAGTTTGTTTAATCTAATAAACAAGATCTTGCTTATACTAATCTCTTTTCTCTTCCTTGCTATTTTTCAAAATGGCTAACACCACAAACACAAATTATATCGATAATGGTTCTCTTGCAAAACCCCCTAGATTTTCCAAAGATAACTTCAATCTATGGAAAAATAGGATGATGCTCTTCTTGGAAGGTGTAGATCCTACTATACCTTACTACATCGAAAATGGTCCATATGTTCCTGTCATAATAGACCCTGAAGTTCCAGGCACTGCTACTAGAGCTGCCATTCCTGAAATAACCATTCCCAGGGCTGTTAACACTTGGACTGATGAAGACAAGAAGAAAGTGGCCATCGACACTAAGGCCAGATCCATCATCTCTATGGCTCTTCCTGATGAAGTCTACCACTCCGTCATGAGCCTGAAAACTTCTAAAGCCATGTGGGACACAATCTGTGTTCAATATGAAGGTACATCTGAAGTCCAGGACTCAAGAAAGATTAACCTGGTAAGACAGTATGAAAGCTTCATTTGTGGTAAGAATGAAACTCTTTCTGAAGTTCACCAACGTTTTAACTGTTTAATCATTGACTTAAAAACTGTTGGTAAGGAATATTCTAACTTTGAGATTCTGACAAAGTTTTTGGAATGTCTTCCTGAAAGCTGGGACAGTTATTCAATGTGTCTTAAGCTCTCAAAGGATCTGAAATCAATGACCCTTTCTACCTTATTTGGCACTATGCTCAATCATGAGCAGTCATGTCATCTTAAGAAGAATCTTGTAAAAGACTCGAAAAGCACACCTGTTGCTTTACTCTCTTCAGAGTTGGTGCCTACTCAGCGATCTACTGTCACTATCACTGAGTTGGAGTCTAACTCTGATGAATCATCAGAAGCTGATCCTTCAGAAATTGATGAGTCACTGGCCTTCCTGACTAATTCTTTCAGGAGATTCGCCATAAAGAGTAACTTCAGAAGAAATAAACCTCTTTCACTCACTGACAAGCCAAAATCTTCAACCCCTGTAGATAAGGCCACTGCTACATGCTTTAACTGTGAAAAGTAGGACACTTTGCTAGTGAATGCAGGTCTAAGAAAGTCTTCAAACCCTCATCTTCTTCCTACAAGATATCCTCTAACCCCAGGGCTAGAGATGACAAATACAAGAAGCTGAAAGAAAAATATGCAAAGCTGAAAAGCTTTAAGAAGAAAGGCAAAGGCATGATCGCTAAAGATCATGACTAGGCTCTTTCTGATGAAGAATCATCTGACTCTGAAGATGATGATGAGGCCAATCTCTGCCTAATGGAACAAATAGAAGAAGAGGAAGAACAAACTGAAATTCCCTCTACTTCTACCTCCACCTCTCAGGTATCAAACTCTCTCACTGATACTCAAACTTCAGCCCTTAGTAACATCGAAAGACGTCGGACCGTCGATCTTTTGACTATTGATTCATATGATGCCATGAATGGCAAGACCAAAGCTGAAAAACTAAATATTGATCTCGCTGAACAACTTAAGAATTGTCACTTAGAAATTCAAAAGCTTTCTAAAATAGAAGAAAATCTAAAAGATCAGGTCTGTATAAATCAAATCATTCATATCGAACGAGAAGATGTTGTCTCTGCATTAAAGGCTGAAAAGGCTACTGTTGAAGGATGGTGTAAATCCTCAGCAACGATCACTGAGATATTAGGTGCTCAGATTCCCCTGAGTGACAAACGTGGTCTTGGTTACAAAGCTGACGCTGAAGAACTAACCACTGATCGTTCCATGCTTAAGTTTGGAATGTTCGTGTCCTCTATCCCTGACACCTCCTCGTCTCAGCGTTCCTCTTCTAAAACTACCACTCTTGAGGAAAAACCTACCTTAAACTCTAAAGGTAAAGGTAAGGAAAACGTTTTTAATCAAAAACCTCAGAAGGGTACCTTTGTACCTAAGATGAACGTTTCTAAAACTTCAGTGAATCATCCCTCTACGTCTAAGAACAAGATCCCTGGATTTATTCAGCGATCTACTCCTAGACTAAGAGTGGATGTAATTGGTAAGAAATTCGAAGAACTGATTGTTCCTCCAATTTCCAGTGCCAAAGGTATACTTGGTGTTGGCCCTGCTCATTTAAAAATCTCGGCTAAGCATGCAAATTGTCCTAAAGCTACTTTTAGCTATAGGAAATGTTATCACTGTGGACTTACCGATCATATTGCTAGTAAGTGCCCCACAACCACCAAAGCTGAAAAGTTAGCTAATGTAACAACCCGGTTTCCCAAACATGCTTCAAATAACATACATTGCATAACTTTGTTACATTCATAATAAAAGATACATAATAAACCACAAACGGTCCCTTCGGTCTCGAAACTACAAAATACATTAAGCTTCCTAATCAACGCCCATCAAAAGCTCCTTACACTTAATCCTTTCCTTTGCCGATCCTTAACCTGGAAAACATATTTTTGAAAACAAAATGAGGGTTAGACCAAACGGGTCTAGTGAGTTAATCCCAGTCCTTTCCAAAATTATTATAAAACCTTTTATGTAAATCCTTTGTATCAAAATAGTTTAGATAGACCTTTGGTAATTCTTTCGTAAAATATAAACATACCACACGTATATAAATACCAAACAAGACTCGTGCATCGTGCTCCACTCATCCTCATCCTCGTTCCCATGGCCATATTAGTTGGTAGCAAGCCAACTAATAAATCAACGCCGTACAACAACTACGACACACAACGCCGTACAACATCTACGACCAACAACGCCGTACAACAACTACGACACACTTCAGCCGGCATAGTTCGGCGTGCTCTCGTGTAGTATAATACTTACATAAATATAACATCTCATTATTTTATATTTAAAAGCATATACTCAATCGTATCTCAATATACGATATACCACATCATCACACATATCCTTTTCATATATATATATATAAACACACACATATATATATATATATATATATATATATATATATATATATATATATATATATTTCACAAATTCTCAATCCACACATACTCATATATATATAAACACATATATATGTTCCCCAATTGAAAACGTTTAAAGTAAAACTCACCTCGATCGCTTATCCATAAACACTTCCAAGCTTTTCTCCAAAAGATTCAGTCTTTCAATCCAAATCCACAGAATCTGAAACAGATTAAATACAAATATCCCCTTACCATTTGAACACGTGAACTCTAGATAAATCTACCTAACTCTCGCCATCAAAACAACCAAACAGCTATAGTTTCCGGACAGCCCAAAGCCACCCGGACAACCCAACCTTTCCGGACAGCAAAAAGAATCCGGACAACACAATTTATCCGGACAACACAAGGATTCCGGACACCACAGACTAATCCGGACAACAAAGGAACCCGGATGCCATCCGGTCTCTAAATCATCCAAAAACTATCAATCAAATCGTCCGGACTCTATCAACAACTTACCCGGACACCACCCGAGAATCTACCCGGATACCTTCATATCATCCGGACACCTCTGACTGTTTATCCCATTTTCACCCAGAAATCGACTGAATCATTAACAGATGTGATTTTGACTATTCTACTCCGATAGGAACTATCTAAAAGTAATTACAAACATAAAATACAAAGAGACATACCTCAGATTCACTTCCAAGCATACCAATTGAAGCTTTACCCTACTTGACTTCTTTTCTCCTCCTTGCCTCCAAACACACACACACACTAAGCTGAAATATCTAAATTCCTGAGTTGTGACATATCTGAAGTCTAAAGAGATAATATCTAACCCTATTTACCTTTTAGCCCTTAAACTATTCAACAATGACCCAAACACCCTTAACTTATAAACTTATCCAAACTTTCCCTAAATAGAAACTTTAAAGTTAAATAAACTTAACGAAATTAGATTTTTAACTAACGGATTTACCCGGGGTATTACAGCTAAGGTGAAGATCAATGTCCCCAAGGCAAAGAAGACCAATCCTGGTGCAAATCAGGTTAAGGTGAAACCAACCACTGAGGTTAAGAAATTAACCAAAGTGAAGACTAGTCCTGAAACTGAATCTTCAAATGCTGCGAAGATTGCTGAACCTTCCACTTCCTCTACCACCACTGACAAATGTGGACCCATAGTAAAATGGGTGCCCAAGTCAAACTAATCTTCCTTTGTGTGCAGGTCCTGAAGGGTATCTGGTATCTCGATAGCGGATGCTCTAGACATATGACTGGCAAAAAGAAACTGCTCACTGAATATAAGGAAGAGAGAGGTCCCTCAGTGACCTTCGGTGGAAATGGAAAAGGCTATACCCGAGGGTTTGGTGTACTTTCTAATGGTACAACTACCTTCAGAAGAGTCGCATATGTTGAAGGACTGAAGCACAATCTTCTGAGCATCAGTCAACAATGTGACAAGGACTACAAGGTGTGTTTCACTATGGAATCCTGCTTTGTTACTGACAAAAAGAAGAAGATCGCTCTCAGCGGATACCGTTTAGAAAATGTTTATGTTATAAACATGGACTTAACAACCACTGATAATTCCTGTTTCTTCTCAAAAGCCTCATCTGATGTCAACTGGCTATGGCATAAGAGGCTCTATCATCTCAACTTCAAGACACTGAATACTCTTTCTTCAAAAGAGTTGGTCACTGGTCTACCTCAACATTCATACGCTAAGGAATCTCTATGTTCAGCATGTGAAAAAGGGAAACAAACCAAAGCAAGCTTCAAATCTAAGCAAGTTTCCTCAGTGTTATCTCCTCTTCAACTTCTCCATATGGATTTGTTTGGTCCTGTCAACAAACAATCCCTCGCTGGAAAGAAATATACATTGGTCATAGTTGATGAATTCTCTCGCTATACTTGGGTTATGTTTCTCCGTTCTAAGAGTGACACCCCTAAAGAACTCATCACTTTCGTCAGGAAAATGGAAGTCCTGAATAATATGACCGTTCGCTCAATAAGGAGTGATCATGGGACCGAATTCAAAAACAGTTCCCTTGATTCCTTCTTTGAAAGCAAGGGTATTTCTCACAACTTTTCTTCAGTGAGAACACCGCAACAAAATGGAGTCGCTGAAAGAAGAAATCGAACAATCATCGAAGCTGCGCGTTCAATGCTAAGCGGTTCTCATCTACCTACTCAGTTCTAGGCAGAAGCTGTCAACACTGCTTGTTTCACTCAAAACAGGTCGCTAATTGTCAAAAGATTCAAGAAGACAGCCTACGAACTTTTCCATGGGAGAAAGCCTTCAATTAACTTTCTTCACATATTTGGATGTCAGTGTTTCACACTGAACAACAGGGATGCCCTAGGAAAGTTTGATCCCAAGGCTGATGATGGAATATTTCTTAGATACTCTTCAGTCTCCAAAGCCTTCAGAGTCTTCAATCGAAGAAGACAAAATGTAGAAGAAACAATCCACGTCACTTTTGACGAATCCCGTTCAGCGAACTCAAGACCTTCTGCTGATACTGAAGAACTGAATCAATGGATGTTTTCTCATCTTGGTGATTCAGAAGCTGCTCCTATTCCTCAAGCTAATACTCCTACCGCTGATGATGATCCTATTATCATCCCAAGCATGCAGACAAGTGAAGCTGAATCTTCATGGGTTTTAGTTGTTCCTCTCAACACTATGTCTGCTTCTGAACCATCTACCTCAGATATCTCATCCACTTCTCAGCAATCAGTGAATGAAATGACATCTGAACCTCTACCTCTTCTACCTGAAATACCTGAAGTTGCTGAAGCCTCATCTTCAGCTCCTCCAGAAGTTCAAATTGAGTCAGCAAATCATGCTCCGGCTCAACGATGGACTATAAATCACCCCATTGATCAAATTCTTGGTGATCCAAACGCTGGTGTTCAGACTCGACGAAGTGCAGGGTGATATTTGTTTATTTGTTAACTTTATTTCTCTGATTGAGCCAAATAAAACAGATGATGCCCTCAGAGATCCAAACTGGGTCAGCGCTATGCAAGAAGAGCTGATAGAATTTGAAAGAAACAAAGTTTGGAAGCTCGTTCCAAGACCATCTGACAAGTCAGTGATAGGCACTAAATGGGTCTATCGAAATAAGTTGGATGAACATGGAACTGTAACCCGCAACAAGGCTCGTCTTGTTGCGCAGGGATACAGACAAGAGGAAGGCATAGACTACGACGAAACATTTGCCCCAGTGGCAAGAATCGAAGCTATTCATCTATTCTTAGCATACGCTGTTCACAAACACTTCAAAGTTTATCAAATAGATGTGAAATCAGCATTCCTCAATGGAAGGCTGAATGAAGAAGTCTACGTGGAACAACCTCCAGGATTCATTGATCCTAAGCATCCAGGTTATGTATATAAGCTGGATAAGGCACTCTATGGCTTAAAAGCAAGCTCCTCGTGCATGGTATGACACTCTCTCTACTTATCTCCATATTGAAAAATTTGAGCGTGGTAAAATCGATAAAACTCTATTTTTCAGGAAAGTAAAAGGTCATATTATTCTTGTTCAAATATATGTCGATGATATTATATTTGGTTCTACTAACTCTGACCTATGCACTCGTTTCGCTGAAAGAATGAAAGCTGAATATAAAATGAGTATGATGTGTGAACTAACATATTTCCTTGGTCTTCAAATCAAACAAAATGAAAAAGGTACTTTTATTCACCAAGGAAAGTATGTTAAAGATACGCTGAAAAAGTTTGATTTAACTCAAAGCTCAGCTATGAAAACCCCAATGGCACCGCCGCTGACACTAAACAAGGATCCTTCAGGAAACTTGTTAATGTCACAGCGTACCATGGGATGATCGGCCCTCTTTTGTATCTTACAGCTAGCCGTCCTGATATTATGTATGCAACTTGTTTGTGTGCACGATATCAAGCTGAACCTAAGGAATCTCATTTGATCGCTGTAAAGCGTATTTTTCGATACCTTAAGTGTACTCCTAACCTAGGTCTTTGGTATCCCAAAGACTCAGGGTTTGATCTAATCGCCTATTCAGATAGTGATTTTTCAGGATGCAAATTGGATAGGAAAAGCACCACAGGAGGCTGTCAGCTCCTGGGTGGAAAGCTGGTGAGTTGGACAAGTAAAAAGCAAAACTCAGTATCCACCTCAACCGCTGAAGCTGAGTACGTAGCCGCTGGTAGCTGTTGTTCTCAGGTCTTGTGGATGAGAAATCAACTACTTAACTATGACCTTCATCTCTCCAAAATTCCAATCTATTGTGACAGCACTAGTGCCATCGCCATAACAAACAATCCAGTGCTACACTCAAAGACCAAACACATCGAAATTAGGTATCATTTTATCAGAGATCATGTGATGAATGATGATATAGAACTTCATTTTATCCCAACTGATTTTCAGTTAGATGATCTGTTCACCAAACCTCTTGATGAGACAAGATTCAACTTTCTCATCAGCGAGCTTGGAATGTTGAACCTGGAAGAGTAAAATCTTCAGTGGTTCACATTTGATCAGTGACAAAATGAATTTGTATAACCCTATTGATCATCTAACCTCTGAACAAATTGATTCGCTGATATCAAGGTATGTTCTCTCTCTTAATCACTGACGTTTGCCTCAACATGCAAGATTTCAAAACAAATTACATCGCTGAATATCTCTTCCTTTCAGTGATATTTTGAAATTCTTAAACTCTCACTGATATTTCTATTCAGTGCTTCTCTATTTTTAAAATGTCCCTGAGTTTTTCAAAACCCTCAGAGACACCTTAAAATATGAAATGACGTTTATGACATCATCCTCTGGATAAACCATGGCACGCCTTTTTGTCTGACACGTTCGCCTGTTTAGTTTCCTTGTCCTATCAGATTCAAGGGGCGTGTCTGTGTCATCATGAAAAACTTTTCCCGCTCATAGTTTTTCTCTCTCTACTCTCACTATATAAACCCTTTGAGTTTATATTTTTACCTTTCACGCGAACTTACTCTCTAAAGCAAAAACTCACTGTTGCATTTGGACTATTTTCTCAAGAACCTGTTAATCTTCATCTTCTACATCACGACAGGTTAATATTTCTTTATTTTCCACCTAATAAACTTGTTTTTGATCTTATTATTGTTTTTAAAAGATCAAACATGAGAACTTTATCAAAATAAAATCATTTTCTTCATGGTTTTATACCCACAATCTGTTTACAGATTGTTTTTCGAGTTTATATTCAAAATCTCAAACTTGACATTTTCATACGTTTTTCCAGAATCCTTTCCATAAAAGGAAACTGGAAAACAAGAATTTTCACTATGTTTTGTACTTCCTTTCAAAACTAGAAAACCCTAGTTTCCATTTCTTTCTCTAAATGGAAACTGTAAAACCCTAAAAATTCTTATTTTGGAAACTCTTTCCACTTTAAGACACTATTCTTCATCTTCTTCATGTTTGTATATTATGAACAGAAATGGCAACCACTGACGCAAACAACACTCAGTCTCCTACTACCTCTGACAAGGCTGAGATTGTCAAAGCTCCCAATGTGAACTTCTCAATGGAACAAATCACATTCCATGGAAACAACCCCTACGCCCTATTCAACTTTCCCCAAAAGAAAATGACCACTCATCTGGATGACGCTGTCAACTTCCTCAAGAGCTGTCCCTGACGACAACACTGACAATCAAACCTCCAGCCCACAAGAACCTCTTTGCCCAATTCTAGTATATGCCAGAAGAGCTCAGGTTCCCTCCACCAAAAACCCTGAAAAGATGGTGGACGTCATCCTCTTTGACACTGAACATGGGGAAGCAAAGATTAACCCCAGGGCAATCAGGTCTGCTCTCAACCTCCCTGGAAGCTCAAAGGAAAGACGTTTCATTTCTGTACCTGACGTCAAAACTGAGGAAGGCAGAGCTGAAATCGTTGCCTTCTTTGATGCCATGAAGTATAAGTGAAACATTGGGAGAGATGACCTCCCTGAGAAGAAGCTCACAACCATCCGCAAGAGCAAGATGCCAAGCGAAATGAACTTCATCTTCGCACACCTCATCAGCTGTATGACAGCAAAGGTCGGGTCAACTAATCAGGCCTCAAAACCCCAGACTGCTATGGGGTATGCACTAATGAAAGGGCTCCATATCGACTGGGCCAAGATAATCTTCGAAGACATGGTGCTACGGGTCGAAGAAACAAAGAGGTCAGCGAATGTCCCCTATCCCCACTTCCTCAGTGCTCTCTTCAAGCAAGCACTTGGGGATAAGTACCCTAAGGTGGGAGACATGAGGTTGTCCCAGGTCGGCCCTAAGGTGCTGGACTTCAAACCACTCTCCAACGAGGTACGTCTTTCTACTATCTTACCTGTTCTCAGACCTCCTCCTTCTTCTACTTCTGCGGCTACCACATCGGCAGCGGTCGTCCCAACCGCTGGTACCAAGGCCGCAACAACCACTCCTTCTCGCAAGACAAAACAATCTGAAACCCCACTTGGCATCCATAAGACCAAGAAGATTTATAAGGAGCAACCCCCCAAGCCTTCCCAAGCTGAAGACTCAGCGTCTGTCTCTCTAAGAAGACGTTGGACGGTTTTGTGGAACGCTCCTCCACATCTGCTGAACCAACCCCTTCCATACCCACTTCAGTGCCTCAAGACGCTGAAGTTATCTTGGAACAGACCCCACCTCTCTCAGTACCTCCAAGTACTGCTGAGATTTTCTTCATCGGATCCAACGCTGAATCTGCCACCTAATCCCTCTTCTCAACCTTTGTTCCTCCCTCATCTTCTTTGGTCACTCCACCTCTATTTCCCCCTTCTCTACAACAAACGTCATTCATCTGAGTGACACAGCGGCTGATGATCTACAATGGATGATAGATCAAAATCAAGGACACACAAACTCTCAGCGTCAACCATCTCTGGAAGACGACTACGAGCATTTTACAGGTCACCGGCATTTCGATGACTTCACCAACCCACCCGCAGGTATACACAAAACTCCTAACACCTCTCTCTCCAAAAACCAAACTTCTGAGTTTTCCTTTGTTCATAAGTTTTTATCTTCTACAGGTCCTAATTTGGGCACCATCAACAACTCCCTCAAGGACTTGTCTACAAAGGTGGAATCTCTCACCACAACTCTCTCCTCCAACTCCTCAGCGGTTACAGACGCTGGGGACGCTCTAAAGAAACTCACCTCTGAGTCGAAAGATAAAGCCTCCGGCGCTGAATTAGAAAAGCTGGAAGGTAGTTTATCTAATGTTGCTACTGCTCTCGCTGACAACTCCACCTCCATCAACACCTTGAACACCACCGACGACAACCTCTCCAATAACTTCACCACCCTGTCCAGCGAAGTCACATCGCTGAAGACTGTGGTTGGAAATCTTCAGGGAGAGGTGTCTTCTTTAAAGACGGAGGTGAGCACCGCAACTAATCTCCTGCAGCAAATCATGGATTGCATGAACGCTCCAACGGTTCCTCCTTCTCACTTCACTCAGGTCGATCGGGAAACTCTACAAAAGATCACCCCTACTATATATGGCCTAGAAGACAGATTGGCAGCGGTTGAACGAAAATCAAGCTTCCCTGGCCACGAAGACAGGGAAACTGATACTGCTGCTGATGTTGCCGCTGATGCCTCCCTCATCCATCATGTGGAAGAGGGGGAGAAGAATCAAGAAGATCTTCCCCATGACTCTGAGGGGGAGAAATCTGCTGAAAAACCTCAGGGAGATTAAAACCCCGAGGAAACCGAATTCTCCCAACACGCCGATTCTGAGGGGGGAAATGTCGAAGAACATGCAGACTCTCCAGTGCATGTTGAGTCTAAAGAAGAAGCTGAAGAAGAAGAAGAAGACGATGAAGATCTTGATCTTCATGATGACGAACCCTCATCATCACCCAAAGATGATGATGATGATGATGATGATGTCGACTTCTCCTTCCAGCCTAAATCCAGAACGACCCCTGCTAAAAAAGGGGTAGTTATCAAAGAATCAGGGGAGGGGACCACCAAAATCAAACCTGCAGCGACTGAAGCCGACAAAGGCAAAAATAAAGGCATCGCTGCTGAAGAAAATCTGACTATCCTTCTTCGAAATCCAGTTTTTCAGTCCTCTCCCCTGCTTGAGGGTGAAGCTGAAGCTCCTCCTGCTACATCACCAATAATCCCAGCCCCGAGTGCTGATGAAATATTCCCGGTCCTGAATTTCGATGGGACCGATGACATTTTTGAAGAAGAAGAAGAGCTGCTCACGCAAGATAGAAGACCTTCCTTGGTCCCTCAAACGCCAAGTGAAGACGAAATGAAAAGGAGAGCAACTATGATTCAAAAGCTAGAGGATCAACGATTCGTTCCTACTCATCTCAACATCCTATCAAAAGATGAAATCGATGAATCCCTCAGAGCTGAGAAACTCTTCGCTGAACGAAAGAAGGCTGAAGAAAAAGATAAAAAATATGCCTTAGAACTTGCTCAGCGAACAGTTGAAGATCCAGCCATGAAAAAGTTTCCTGTTGCTGTCCAAAAAAAACTGATGAAGGACGCACAGAAGATCCACCAGGAAAAGACCAAAGTCAGCGGCACCACACTCGAATGGTGTAAGAAGATGTGCCACTACAGACATCATGCATCAAGGATAAAAGCTGTAAAGGTGAAAGGGAGATATGCTTTGAAAATTTCTATAAAGGTACCGATTGTTCATGTCCAAGTAGTCAGAGAGAACGGCCACTTCAGAACTGTCTACATGTCAACCCTAGAAACATTCGGCTTCCCTGAATGGTTGGAAATGAGAATCGCAATTCAGGGATCCCACTCTACTTTCAAAACCTATGTTGAACAAGCCATAAACAGGCTGATCGACTTGGTAACTTCAGCGGTTAATATTTCACCTCCACCAATTCAGAAGAAGCGAGCTGCTCCTAAGAAGAAGAAGAAGACTCCTTCCTCTCCAGGCCCGACAATAAGAAACGAGACAGGGATTGATTTCTCTCGTGAAGCAGTTCTTGGCCCCAACCCTGACCTCTCCGGACTCGACATATCTCTACCTCTCGCTGAAGATTTTGTCCCTGGTAAGGTTATCAGCAATCCTTATGGCATCTTCTTCTATGACTTCACTAGTCGTGAATGCTTTCAACGCATCTCTGAGTTATACAAAACTCCAATCGAACAACTCAGAGATTTACTCTACTAGTGTGAATACAGGCGCAGTCTTCTTGGATCACTCCTAAAACCCCACATCTACCGTGAAGCCAAGAAAAAAAGGGAACAGGGAGTCACTGTCCCTGATTGGATGATTCCAGAGACTGACACTCTTGATGAACTCGTCAAGAAAGAACCTGAGTAGCTGATAGGATCACTTTTTTTTAATTCTTCTATCTTTATCAGCTTGTAACTTTTCTGTACTTGTAATTATTATTTGTTGTACTTGTAATTATTATTTGTTGTACTTGTAATTTTTCCACTTCCCTTTGTAACTGATACGAAGTTTAATGAAAATTTTTAGTGAATGTACTTTACTCCATCAGTACTTAAAAAGATCCCCGAAAACAGTAAATGGGACAAATATTTTATGAGTCCTTTTTATCCTCATGTTTTCTTACTTAGCAATTTTCTTTTATTGCTATGTCATAATCAAATAGGGGGAGATTGTTGATCCAAACCCTCAGTGATTTGATAATGACTATGAGAAACACTTAGTGAAAATTGTAAGTAGACAATATGTATTAGAGTTTGACTATGGCTGATAAGTACTAAGTCTGTTCAGTACCGCTAATAGGAAACTCACGCTTTTTAAATTACACATTCAGCGAACACTGTTCATCAGCAAGCCCTGAGCCTGTTCAGCCTTGCTGATGATCGCTGATAGTTTAAGTTGTTTACTTATGATCCCTGAAGACAAGTTTCACGTCAACCATGTTCTACGCTGAAGTCAAAGATCAAGCCAAAGAACCAGCGACAAAGTCTACTAATGAACTGATGTGGATATCAGTGAAGCCAAGACATGTCCACTCAACGTGAAGTTTCAAGTAGAAGACTTCAGCGAACGCTGAACTTTATCATTCGCTGATAAAGAATCATTCAGTGAACGCTGATCATGAAGCCTCCTCTACAAGCAACTTTTGTCTTATCCCCTTGCACGCCTCCGTACGATTTTGTCAGAACGGACATCCCTTTTGTCCAGAATCGTACAACCAACTCTGATTCTACACTGTTCATCATGCGGCCACTAGGTTGTCTACTAAAGTCAAACCATGCAACCAACCAGAGGCTGCCATGTGTAAAGTTGTACTGTCATGCATTAAATGCATGCAGTATATGAAGGAAACCCTACTTCATTTTTGAAGTGCTCGGCCATTCCTTATCTTTGCTGAATCTATGTGTTAGAATATTTTCCTTAGTATTCTTATTTTCTCTCTATCTTATTTCTAGTGCAAGAAATCTTAGTGATTCTCATAGTTTGTTTAGATTAGGTTTATTACTTAATCTTGTTCCGCAACAAACTGTAAATTGTTTGATACATATATAAATAAACAATTTAGAAAAGTAAAAATCGTGTGTTTGTATTCAACACAAACTTGTATAACCCCTTTGGGACCAACACTAGTTGTTCTCGTTCTTTTTATAAGGACTAAGGAGTGTGCTTTGAGTAAATCTCAAAAGGATCTGTTTCTTTCGAATAATGTATTTCCTACTAGTTTATTTGAAATAATACATAGTGATGTGTGGATGTCCCCAATTTTATCTGTGACGGGTTACAAATACTATGTTGTCTTCACAGATGAATTTTCACATTTCACTTGGATATACCCTATGCGTCATAAAAACGAGGTCCTAACACATTTTCAAACCTTGGTATCTTTGATTCGAAATTTGTTTAGTGGGTCTCTTAAATTTCTTCAAAGTGACAATGGCACGGAATATGTGAATAATGCCTTCTGTCCTTTTTGTAAATCTCTGGGAATCCAACAACGCTTTTCTTGCCCTCACACACCCGAGCAGAATGGCCTTGCAGAGCGAAAACATCGCCATATCGCCAACATCACTCGATCCCTTCTCATAACTTCAAACACTCCTCTACATTTTTGGGCTGATGCCGTTCTCACCGTTGTTTACCTAATAAATATTCTCCCAACCCAGGTTCTAAATTGGTCCACTCCCTATTTTCGTCTCCATGGTACGCATCCATCTTACTCTAATCTATGTGTATTTGGTTGTTCATGTTACCCCTTCTTAGGTCCCTACAATTCCAATAAGTTATCGTCTAAGAGTCTTGAGTGTGTCTTTTTAGGTTATAGTCCTTCTCACAAAGGTTACAAATGTCTTCATCCATCTACTAATCGTCTTTATATATCTCGTCATGTCATCGTTAATGAAACTCATTTTCCTTTCAAAGAAGCAAAAGTTCCATCATCTAATGAGACTTTTTGAATTGATGTTGTTATCATCCCCCTCACATAACTCACCCCAGTACATTCCTCCAAACGAATCGCCATCAAATCCCTTCCCACCACCATTGACCTCCTTGTTTCTAGCCCCGCTACCGACCTTTCATTTCAGCCCCATTGAACCCACCAACAGCCCCTCCTCAGTTACCAACCCTCCACCAAACAGCCCCTCCTCAGTGCCCAACCCTCCAATAAACATCCCCTCCTCGGTGCCAATCCCTTCTGCCTTACCGGATATCCCAACATTGCTTCGTACCTACAAACGACATCAAGTTGTTCAACCTTCGTTCCTTGTACCTACTCATCCCCCACCTTCCTCTTCACCTCTTGAAGTTCCCCGGTCCTCAAATACTTTGCCTGCTAACCCAACCCCACCAATCCAGCTCCCTCATCCTCCGACTGTCCCACAAGATCCAATTATAAAACCTGCTACAATTCGTACTGTCATCACTCTAGCCGTGTCCCGTTGGTGGTATTTACGACAATTAGACGTCAAAAATGCCTTTTTGCATGGTTTCCTCAAGGAAGAAGTGTATATGGTCCAGCCTCCCGATTATATTGATAAGTCTAGACCTTCTCATGTTTGCAAATTGAACAAAGCCCTTTATGGTTTAAAACAAGCTCCCCGTGCTTGGTTCACACGTAGAGCAATTTTCTTCGTTCTGTTGGGTTTGTACAAAGTCTAGCTGATTCATCGCTTTTCATTTATCGTCAAGGCATGGATACAATTTATTTTCTACTATACGTCGATGACATTATCGTCACGGGTAGTAGTGATACTTTGTTGCATTCTTTTGTTAATGCTTTAGGAAAAAAGGTTTGACATTAAGGACCTCAGGCCATTACATTATTTCTTGGGGTTACAGGTTACTAAACAGTCTAATGGTTTGCATATCAATAAGTTAAAATATGCTAGTCATCTTCTTTCCAAACATGATTTGTTGCATAGTAAGCCTCTATCTACTCCAATGTCTACAAAGATTGATCTTCACTCCGTCCATGAACCTCTTCTTTCAGACCCTACTGTTTATCGTAAGTTAGTTGGGTCACTTCAATATCTTACGATAACTCGTCCCGATATTGCATTCGCGGTGAACTTAGTGTCCCAGTTTATGAACCAACCACGTGTATCCCATCTAATTGCTGTCAAGCGTATCCTTCGATATGTTAATGGGTCTTTGGGTCATGGATTGTTGTTCACACCTCAGAAATAGCTGGTTCGTCTTTCTGTTTACTCCGACGCCGATTGGGCAGGGTGTCCCGAGTCCCACAGATCTACCTCTGGTTACTTGATCTATCTAGGCACCAATCTCATTTCTTGGTGCTCCAAAAAGCAGCCTACTGTTGCACGTTCTAGTGTTGAATCAGAATATCGATCACTAGCTCATGCCAGTGCTGAAACCACCTAGTTGGGTCATTTGTTGTAGGAGCTTGGTGCTCGGGTTAGTTTTCCGGTCTTCCTTCATTGTGACAACTTGAGCACCATGTACATGGCTTCGAATCCAGTGTTCCATGCCCGTACAAAACACATTGAGCTTGATTATCATTTTGTACGAGAGAGTTGGTCAAGGTATGTTAGGGTATTATATTGTATTCAAGATTTATTGTAAAAGTCATGTAAATGAAAAGTCAAAATAGTCAAAGTCATGTAAAGTCAAACTAGCTTTAGGAGTTTAATGTCTTGTAATCTTGTAGGTATAAATAGGTTTGCTTAGTGTTTAAGCAAGTTGATTAGTAACAAGAGAGCTCATATGGTAATATCTTAGAGAGAGAATCTAGAGAGAGAAAGTTATCAATTCATATGTAATTATCTAGAATTCTCAAGATTAATGGATGACATATTGTTTACCTAATAGATCTGGTTTAACAATTGGTATCAGAGCATTGGGAGAAGGATTTGTGCACGAATTTGAAGGATTTCTTGAAGATTTTTAACATTTTTAGAAAGTTTACTGTGTAGATTTCGAATTCTACTGATTTGAGCTTATTTGGATTCGAATTTGATTAGGTTAGATTCGTTTTGGTGATTAGAATACATCTTGTTTAGGAATCTAAGCCTAATTCTCCACAGATTTGAAGAATTGAGCCAATTTGAGAAATTTTTGTTCGAAATATCTCAGAACTATGATTTGATCGAAAGTCATTAAATTTGGGGTTTTTAGAAGATCTGATCAACTACAAAGTTGTTCAGAATTGAATTTCGAGCAACACTGCAAAATTTCATTTCAAAATTCGAAGAATCGAGCAAGTTATGGCAAATTAAAGTTTTCTGGTTCGACTTTTCGCATGATCTGAAGTTTTCGCAAGTTCATATAAGTTTTTGCAAGATTCATAAAGGTTTTCGCAAAAAGTTTTCGCAAGGGTCTTTAAGTGAACTTCAAAGTTTTCGCAAGGGTCTTCAAGTGAACTTCAAAGTTTTCGCAAGGGTCGTCGAGTGAACTTCAAAGTTTTCGCAAGTGTCTGTTACGAAAACTTTTGTTTTCACAAGTGTTAGTTACGAAAACAATTTGTTTTCGCAATAGTTGGATACGAAAAGTTTTCTTTTCGCAAGTGTTGTGTACGAAAACTTTTGGTTTTCGCAAGAGTTTGATACGAAAACTTTTGTTTTCGCATAAGGAGGATACATAAACTTTTGTTTTCGCATAGAGTTGGCTGCGAAAAGTTCTTCTTTGGGCTGCGAAAAGTTCATATCCAATGTGAAAAGTTGGTTCCCCGTGCTAAGTCTTAGGAGGGGGACATAAAAGCTTGAAACGTTCAACTGTGAAGATCAAAGGGCTTAAAATTTTTGTTACTCATATTTTGTATATTTTGTTAATTTTCATATTATTCACTTGTGCACAAATTCAACTTATAAGCGAAGTTTCCTTTGACGATCACTCTATTAGGTAATATTTTTGGTATTTTACGTCTAATTTTGTTTGTGTTTCATTTTTCAGGATTAAATCAAGATGTCAAATGTGATAACTGATCCAGTGACAATTCAGTACGTCAATCTTTTTCTCGAATATAGAGATAAAAATCTGGCTCTCGAGCAACAACTTTCTGATAGGAAGAAGCTTCAAGGGAACATGAAAGCATTGGAAAATGAAAATGCCGATGTGAAGAAACAGATTTATGAGATATCATCCTCAAACGAAAAGTTTCTTTTGGAAGAATGTAATATTAAACTTTCAAAAAGAATTACTGATCTTGAATTTCATATTGCAGATCTTGAAGCAAAGAGAGACAACTCAACTCTTCACGATGAAATCAAGAAGCTTCAAGAGAAGGCAACATCTTTTGAAAGAGAAAATGTCGAGCTGAAAGAAATAATTTGTTTGGGAAGAAGATCTTTAGAATCTGACAGGAATGAAAATAAAAAATTTCTATTGTGAAACTAGAAATGTAAAACTTTCAAAACAAAACTCTGATTTTGAAAAAGTTTTATTTTTAGAAAAAGAAAAGCTTGCGAAAGAGAGATCTGAGTTTGATACTGAAAGAAAATCTTTTGAAACAAAAAGTGATGAGCTTTCACAAAAAATATCTGATTTGGAAAAAGAACTAGATATGGAAAGAAAAGAGTTTGAAAATATGAAAGTTGAAAACTTTTAAGCAAAAAGTGTGAAAGATATTTTTTCAGATGAAAGAAAGATTTTTCCAAAGTGAAATAAAGAAGCTGACAATGAAGTTATCTTGTTTATTAACAGATATTATAAAGAAGCAAAAGGTTAAATCTGGTCTTCAAAAGAAATATGATCTAATTTTTGAAGAGGGAAATGTTTTAATCAACAAAGTTAAAGAACTTGAAGACATCGTTTTTAAGGTTGAGGTTTCAAAACAAGTTAGTCCTGATACGATTGTTCAGACTCCACTTGTAGACTCAACTGATTTTGAATGTTCGTTTAAGACGAATTCAAGTTCAATCAATAAATACATTTTTTCAAAAGGATTTGACAGATCAAATGGTTTCTCAAAGGATCAGATTTATCCTTACAATCTCTTTTATAATCCTCTGTTTGATAATTCAGATAATAATTTGAATGTGCCTAAAGATAATACTTCTTCTAAGCCTAAAGATAATCAAGTTTTCAAGAAGGTAAAGATGGTTTGGAGAGTTAAAGGCACAACTCCCAAGAAAGATGTTCCAAAATCAACGGTTCCTACTTCAAATGCCAAGAAGAACAATGCATATCAAGGTAAATCTTTTGTCAAACCTGATTTAGTTTATTCTGTAAATCAATTAATCAGGTTAGCCCAAAAGAAAATTTGTTGCTCTTACTGTGGAACTAATGATTTTATTCATAAGGATTATACTCAATATTGGTATGGTACATACAAAATTTCTTCAAATAAAACTGCACCTAACAAACGAGGACCCAAGTTCCGATGGGTACCAAAATCTACTTAATCTGTTTTGCAGGCTCATCATGTGTAGTGCTGATTGTGCAACGTATACAACACACATGACTGGAAAACAGAAAAGAAGTTGTGCAGAATTTTGAAGAAGAGTATCTGTGCTTTTAAGGGGGAGTACAAGATTTTAGACTTCTGAGTAAATCAGCTCAGGACTCATACTTCAAAGTTTATGACTTCTAAACATTTCAGTTTAGGACTCGTACTTCAAAGATAATTAGACTTCTACGTAAATCAGCTCAGGACTCGTACTTCAAAGAGATTTTGACTTATGATCATATCAGATCAGGACTCGGTCTTCAATGACTATGACTTCTGAATTTATCTTCAATCCTAGTAATCCAGAACTCATTTTAATGGTTAAGGATATTTTGATTCAAGGCTTGTTATTTGTGCAGATTTTGTTAAGATAAAGATCTTTTGCACATGTTAAGGGGGAGCTTATATGATTTTAAATCATTGTATCATGATTTAAGGGGGAGCTCAAACGTTTCTGATTGTAAGTATCTTCTGATCTTAATCTCTGATTGTTTGAAAGAAGAACGACTTCCAAGCATGAAAAATGTTTTTCCTTAAATGTTCAAACCACTTCTCTATTCTCAAACATATTTTATGAATTTAGAAGTGTGATTTTAAATGTTTTCATGGAAATCTCGGATTACCGTAACATCATTTCTAACCGTGTGTTTCCAAAGATTAATACTTGTGTATTATCTTTTCTATATACTTTCAAGTATTCATACACACCAGTTCAGCTTCATATTGACTTTGTTATTACCATATCTCAAAACAAAACAATTTTTCGATGGTAATACTCCTGTTTGTATTTCAATTTTTGTTGAGTATCTTATATTCATTTCAGCATGAGAACTTAAACGTTTAATTCAAAGATTGTTTATATTTGTTCATATAAACAAAATATCAAATTCTTTGATACCCTAATCCTTACATGATTATCTTTCATATTTGATCCGATTGATACATTGTCAGATTCTCAAACAAGTCATTCGAATTCATTTCATTCATTCTTTATTCTTGTTTTGAGAAATCTTCAAAGTTCAAATGCTCAAATATTTCATGATATTATTGAGAAGCATACATTCTGATGACAATGTCATTCAAATGCTGAGATTTATTTGTTCAAACTAAACTGTTGAACCCCACAAAATTTTTAGGACAAAATTTCATGGAATCAGTGTGAGATTATTAAACTTCTATGGATTCACGTTAACCAGTGTTTCCTACCCAAGAAGCTATCCTTGAGTGATTGAGGGGTGAGGGGTCTACATCAAAGAGTGGGGGAGATAACTCATCCGGTTGAGTAATCTCATTGTGCTGAGTGGTAAAATGTAAATGAGAGCTTGGTTAGAAGTGAGCGGATTAAAAATAGAAAGAGGGTGTGCGAACAGAGTTAAAAGAATAAGAGAACTCTGCACCAACCATTTTCTGAGCCGGGAAGCCACATTACTGATTGGTTCACATTCTTTGGTGACCATCATTGAAATAGGCAGTTAGCCCATGCCAACTCTTGCATTTAACCCCACCAGCTACTCATTTCTTTCTCAACAAAGAAATGTTTCAATTTTTCTTGGGGACACAACATATAATCTATCTGATATTCACTCGGAAGATTTGGATATTGAAAAAGAAGGAAGTTTGCCCCACCTTCGCACTTCGATCATGCACATTGAGTCCGTGGAAAACTTGTTGATGTCTCAACAGTTTACACATTTTGAGCCTAATAATAAAGCATAAGTTGCTTCAATCATTTCTACACATGCACATACACACAAGGAATATGTTTTCTTGTCATAACGTTCATAGAAATTCCTTAGCGTTTTTCGATGATTGAATGGAAGCCCTGGAGGAGTGAACATCAAAAAGCTCCTTTCCAAAGAACATTTGTTGTACTAAGTGGCTCCGTGCTACTTACAAGCATTTTAACTGATTCATATGTTGTTTCAGGGTTACCACATTCATTCTATCTGAATTTGAAAAGATTCGGATAAATATATTTTGGAATTGACATATACATCATATCAAAAGGAGGAGAATGTTACTTGTGGTGAACAAAGACAATGCTGAAATTGAAAAAGAGTTTTGATGATCATGATGCTCACAATCATCAAAAAGGGGGAAAAAACAACATACTGAAGAAAATGGGGTATATCAATGATAGATAAAGGGGGAGAAATAGAATAAAGATTTGTCAAAGTCAAGAAGATGTTTCGAGATGATTCGAGAGAGTTCGATGTTCAAAGATTGTTGTTGTTCAAAGTTCAAAGTTCAAAGTTCAAAGAGATGAAGATACAAGGTTCAAGAAACTGTTTAAAGAGTTTGAGTTCAAAGCTTCAAAGACTAAAGCTTCAAAGATTTTAAAGATACAAAGATCTGAAATTTGTGTTCAAGACTTGAAGACGATTTGTTGAAGATTACAATTCAAGATGAGTGACTTTACAATGTGAAAGAAAAAGATTTTTCAAGTTTGTCTGAATTTTCTTCAAAGCTGAAAGTTTGGAGACGGTCAAAGCATCTAGTTCAACGTGAACTTGTGAAGATACAGATGTTTGAAGATTGTTAGAGCTTCAAAGTTTAAAGCGGTCAAAGTTAAAGTTTTGAAGATCAAGAGCTGAAGATTGCTGTTATTTTTTTTAAATCTTGAATCTAAAGGGGGAGAATGTTAGGGTATTATATTGTATTCAAGATTTATTGTAAAATTCAACCACAAGGGCCGTGGCGTACTGGTTAAGGCCCTGGGGGATGTGGCGGAATAACCCATTTGCCCAGGGTTCGAATCCAGGCGTACACAACTTGTGGCTACTGAGGTTTAATCTCAGGGCTGATGTCTTACAGTTATAATTTGCCAATGGACTAGTCTAGGCATAGCCTAGGACACCCTTTAAAAAAAAGATTTATTGTAAAAGTCATGTAAATGAAAAGTCAAGATAAAAGTCAAAATAGTCAAAGTCACGTAAAGTCAAACTAGCTTTAGGAGTTTAAGCAAGTTGATTAGTAACAAGAGAGCTCATATGGTAATATCTTAGAGAGAGAATCTGGAGAGAGAAAGTTATCAATTCATATGTAATTCTCTAGAATTATCAAGATCAATGGATGACATATTGTTTACCTAATAGATCTGGTTTCAACAAGGTAGCCATAGAGTATGCTTTCTTCCATCTCAAGATCAACCAGCAGATTTAGTGACTAAACCACCCCATAAATCACGCCATCGTTTCTTAAGCGACAAACTTGTCCATTGCAGCCGTCCAAGTTTGAGGGGGGTGTAAAAGAGAAAGAATCTGCTTGATTTAATTTTGTAATTATGATAGCAGATTGTGCTGATCAATTTGTTGTAGTCTAGGAGAAGATTGATTTTGTAATTAAATAGTTGCTCAAAATAGATCAGTCCCTAATCTATAAATTATATCATTTGTAATATTATGAAATACAAGAAATATAGTTTCTACACATGTAAACCTAATTAAGGAAATAAATTCATCTGCATATATATATATATATATATATATATATAATAGAGGTATGGAATAGGCTTAGGTATATACATTAATCATCCATGAAAACCAACTCCTCATCTCCATACAGTGTTATCTTATTTCTCTTACAAAACAATTGGCATTGCAACCAACCCTTAGCCGTTGTAAATGTGTTTTGCTACGATGATTAGGTTTGTTTGAGTGGATATTGATAGATGCAAGCCCAAGTGGTTTCGTTTGTATTGATAAAGCAAAGTATATCGATTGAAGGTGCTCAATGCCCGAAGTATAAGACACAAGACGCATACATATACGTAAGGTATAGAATAATGAACTATAGTCGTTTAGTACGATTATGTGTTATTTGCATGGTTTAGGGTCCGTTTACAAAACGCTTACCTGGATAAGTGTGCTTACCAAGTCACATTAGCTTACCGGATGAATATGGCAAGGACCAAAAATCTTACCCGGTAAGAGCGGAAACAAGGATCGAGAGTCTCACCCGGTAAGTGAGTGCGACGACTCTTACCACGGTAAGCGCTTAGCGGCTAAATTGTTGCATACGATGCCATTTTGGTGGACTAAAAGCTTACCCGGGAAGTAAGTGATAGATTTGAATTTACCGGTAAGCACTTACCCGGGTAAGTGATTAGGTAAACGGCCCATTAATCACAACAAATCTGATACACGCCAATCTAAAAACGCATCCTATAAAAACCAACTACATCTATATATAATTGAAAATATATGCACTAAAAATAAAAATATGGTAAGAAAAAAAATAAGAGAGAGAAAAATATCATATGACATTATCCTTAAGCATATGATAACAATTATGAAGGCATAGGAACATAAGCACATAATTAGAAATCGATTTAACATAATACCATAAAAAGTTTAATAGATCTAACCTGGAGCACTTGAGTTATACGCAACGAAGTTCATTGAAGCGAAAGCAATCATCATCGCGTGTAGATCGAAGTCTTCTAAAGCTCTATACGGTTTGCTTCAGAATGGGACTGAGCTGAATGCAATATCGTGTAGGCAATAGGACTTGATCTCCTTTATTTATAGGCCACTAGAGACTCATCTCATAAGAAGTCCTAGTTTATCTATAGATTTGAATTTTAAATAATAGAAGATATACACTTATCTTAATGTTAATCAGGTAATTAACTTAATGAATTATCCTACTCATATTAGGAGATATATATCCAAATATGTAACTGGATTATAACTTGATATAAGATTCTTTTGATAAGTATAAATATTTAAATCAGTTGTCCTTTAATATTTAATACAGATAATGTTAAAGTCCAATTTATTTCCAACACATTTAACCATCATCAACTATTATTAGTATATTTCGACACCTAAGGTTAGTTACTACAATATTACATGGCTATTCCTTTTTTACTCTGAGGTTGTTTGATTTCTCAATGCATAATATCGTATTTGTTAAAAACTTCATACAAGGCTAAAATTCAATTATGTAATTTCTTGGTTCACGACCTTTTGAGCATTATGCAACGGACAAAAAATACATCAAAACCCAGTTAGTCTAAATAAAAATCCCTAAATTAAACCTTATATATTCTATATCAAAATCTAAATCACAACCCTAACCAAATGGAAATAAAAAGAAACTCTCATGAAATATAAACACAAAACTTATATGAATAGCGACAAATGCGGATTGTGAAGTAAATACATCTTTGTCATCATTATCAATAGAAGCCGAGGTTTCAAGGCGACACGTAAAACTGAGAAGAAGTAAAAATTGGGAGGATTTTCTTATTGTCATCGGTGAAAAAAGATTTCGAAAAGGGAAGGTTTTTCTAGTCTGAACTATGAATATGAGAGTGCAGTGTAAAATCGATACTCAAAAAAAGGGAAGCGTGTCAAATAAAACTCACAAGGGGTTTCACTTGGTGTCGAGAAAATTGGCATTTTGATAAAATAATGTCAAATAAAACTCACAAGGGGTTTCATTTGGGGTCGAGAAAATTGGCATTTTGATAAATTAATGTCACACCCTCAACTTCATACATGGTGTGACATCTTAATTTTAACAACCATTGAATTATCATCAACGATAACGCCAAGCATTCATGGTGGAAATTCCTTTACATAAATAACTAAAACTAAAAAATGTCAAAAGACTTGGGGACGTTTTTTTTGCATAATGTAATTTGGTGGAATTGAAATCCATTCAAGGAATTAAACGCCCGCAAGAATAGGAATGGGCTTTCTTGAAAGAATTGGAATTTTGATGTTTGGTGATGGAGGTGGCGACTTTGATGACAACGGTAGTGGCTAGTTGGTCGTGTCGGTGGTGGGTGGTTGGGTAGGTGTAGGGGCGGAGTCAGGATTTCGAATCAGGGGACCATCGAACATAAATAATAAAAAATTAATATTAATATTAATATTATTAAAATGAAAAATTAAGGTGACCTAATTAAAATACTTCGTTTAGGTTTTGGGGAATCTGTTGAAGTAAAAAATCCTCCTACTACGAATTTTGAAGAAGCTGTTAGAGATGCTCTAAAATATAATATAAACGTTTATATTCGTTTTATTCATTACTCATCTGGTTGATCCATAACCTTGGTACATTGGATAAAAGAGCCTCCAAAAACATTATCATCCCTCTCTCCACCAACCTAGTAAATCTGAATGAGAGGTAGTGCCCACTCACAGAGATGGCCAAACCGGCCCAGGACGGCCGGAGGACCAGAACCGGGACCGGCAAAAGACCAGAAGGAACCGTGGTTTTGGAGCGGTTGGACTTTTGGGCGGATTGAGGGACCAGCCAGGGGCCGGTTAGGTAACCGGTTACAATATACCTTAACTGGGCCTAGCCCAAAATGTGAAGCCGGGGTCGGTTGCCAGCGACACTGCCGGGGTCCGGTTTTTGGCCATGTCTAGTGCCCAGGAATAGAATAGATGTAGACCTCACTTATATTCCATTAACGAGACCAAAAGATACCAAGAAGGAGATATCGTAACCCGTATATTGTTCAAATTCAAATTTAATTAGAAAATTACCTACAAAATATCAACAAAAAGAAAAGTAAAAAAGCACGACATGCCTCTTCCAGACGCAACAATTTGTCAAGGATAACGTTCACAATACCATTGTGAGATCACGACATTGAACGATCACATGGTTAAACTTGGTGTTTTGTGGTCTGATTTCACCACCCCATAAGTGTTCTTCTGACCTTATCAACAATATCCAGCTTAGATCTGTTACTGGTTGAAGGAATCCCTCTGGTTTCATCCAATCGGAACCTGTACACTTCCCACTCACGATCTGATGTCGAGTGTCTTCCCACCTCAGCCTGTGAAAAATCATCAAACTTAGCATAATAATTTCCTATAAACAACATGTGAAAGTAAAAGATTAAACTACTGACCGAAAAGATGCATATCCCAAGCGTCTTCAATGCAGAGGTGACATCGTAGAAAACACGTGGCCTTCCTTTCCCAGAAAGCTCGACAGGATTAGCAACCAACAGTTCTGTATCGGGCCCACGGTTCGTGATGATCACTCTCAATGGATGTAACATCTCTTCCTTTAGGCGCGAACATAAACTAACCTGGCTCTCATTATCTAGTATCTTTTTCCCATCTTCTTTCTGGATAAACAAGTCCAAACTCCTGTACCCTTTAACACTAGTAGAGATTCTTCCATATGCAATCTGATGAATAAATAAAACACAACGTTTATATATATATATATATATGTTGTTCATCAACAAAACAAAATTCAATTGATTAAAGCCAAGATGAGTATACCCGGATATTGAAGTCTTTGGAGATCTTTAAAATGTCATAGATTAGACCCTTTTGATCAAGGCACTGTATGTGAAGCAAGGTATGAGCTGGGCTCATTAAATTATCCACACTTATAACAGCCTTCTTAACATTTGACACATCTGCGCTGAGAGCTTGTGAGCGATTTTCTGTGGTGGAAAGCTCGCAGCTGAACAATTCATCAGCAATTAGTTCTGGTATGGAACAAAACCCTTGTTGGCTTTCGTACTCCGGCCCTGCTAGCTCAAGTTCACAGCTGATACAGCACTCTCCTAACACACCACTAAGGTGCTTGCATGTTTCTTCTCGTCTAATCTTTGTGTGTAGTAGGTCCCTACAGTAAACTCAATACCACAAAACATTACCAAATAGCTCACAAGATACAATAATTTACAACTCCAAAGGGTTGGTTCTGTTAGGATATGTGGAACCCCTTCGAGTTCTCTCTAAAAAAGACCCTATAAAGAAAGGGGAGGTTCCTATATATGTATATATATCATAAAAATGAGGCATGGGATCATGTGAGAAGTGCCATTTTTGGTGAGAAGTGTGAGAAGTATTTTTAAACCGTTGCTCACTTTTAATCAAATACCCTCCCATGAATTGTGGCTTAAAAGGGAATTGATCCGGTGCATCTTATCTCGGTGCACTCATCCTAATGTTCGTCCATTTCTCATCCAAAGGTTAATAACCACTTCTCACCAAATTTGACACTTCTCACTGGAACCCAACCCTCATAAATGATATGAAGAATTATGATTCAAGAATTTGTTCAATGCTGGACTGGAATCATCCTTAAACCTCAATTTAGTGTTTCAAGGAAATCATAAGCTCTTTGCAAACAAAGGAAAAAACCAATTCTAGCCACATGCTGGTTTTGATTCTTCAATATATTGTATTGAATACAAGAGAAAGAAAAGACTTACAAGTGATCGGTAATAAAGAAAAGGTCCAAGACCTTGCCATCTGGGGTTGTCATTACTTTTAATCGTTGAATTGTTAGCTCAAGCTCACAAAGGACTTCGGTAACATCTATGAAGTTGCAAATTCATATAAGAATATATGAAGGAAGATTCAAAAAAGTGAGAAGAGAAAATATATTAGAATTACCATGTAAGAAGGGATTGTTCATATGTGAATCCGTCGAAAAAAAATCCAAGAAAATCTATTTGGAAGATGCAACCGACATTACAAATTATAAATGATTTTTTTCAATAATTCACATGTGAAACTTCCCTTCTTCCCTTCTCACGATATTTAGCATTCTTATTTGAACCTACCACTTACCATGTACTAACCCTCTCCGATCCAGGGAGAAAACCTTGAGCAGATAGATCGAAGGTGGTTTAGAAGAATTAGGTAATTGATTGAGATAAAACGCAGGCAGACATGATGGACAACAAGATACAAGCCGCTTCTTTAAGCCATCCCAATCAACTATCAGCGAGCTTGGCCGTGGAACCACCCACAGCACGATGTAACACCATCTCCCATCGGTAGAAAAATCTAAAAATGGAAACATTCGCAATGACTACCACAAGAAAGTAGCCCCTATCTCTAAAGGGGCTTATGCACTCCAACGTATAGACATGAACTCCCCTCGTTACCATCCGTGCGGGTGCGACTCTCACCGCATACGGGGAAGGAGGGTGATAGGATAACCTTTTTAGAGGATGAGATTTGCCATCTCTTCCATGAATAAGAGAAAAAGAAAAAAGGCTCTATGAGCAATTATGTGTCACACAAATGGCATAACATTTATAAATATATGTATGGAGTCGGGTTCAAACGAGAACAATACCTATTTAAAAGAACACGAGAACGAACAAAATCATTAGTGATTTTACATTAACGAACGAAAAAAGGAGTTTGGCCGCTTTCAGGTCCACGTGGCTTTTTTGGGCGTTAATGTAAAATCACTAATAATTTTGTTCGTTCTCATGTTTTTTAAATATATATATATATATATATATATATATATATAGAAGGATAATAAATTGTAAACCTCTAAATGTGTGTAAACTTTGGATTTCATAGGTTTTATTGATGAAATTGTTTCATGAAATTGTGTATTTTGATTAAAGTGTTTCATATCATTCATTTCTTGATGAAATTGTTTCATATATTTGTGTTTTTTATGTAAAAACGACAGTTTCATCAAACTGAGAAAATATACGAAACAATTTCATAGGAATGAAAAAAAATATATGAAACTACATAAAAAAACCACAAATATATGAAACAATTTAGGGTTCATCAAGAAATGAATTATATGAACAATTTTATCAAAATAAACAATTTTATCAAAAATACCTATTAAATCCAAAGTTTAGACGAAACAAAGTTTACAAAATAGTGGCATATATATATATATATATATATATATATATATATATATATATATATATCAAGGGTTGGGTTCCTGTGACTATGTGAGGAGGGCTAAGTTTGGTGAGGAGTGTTTATCAACCGTTGGATAAGAAATCAACGATTAAGCCGTAATTCCATTTGATTAAAAGTGATCTAAAAGTACTCTTACATTTCTCGCCTATATATCAAATTAATCATTCATTTGGTGATGAAATCAATCTCAACAGCTGAATCGATCATAATACTATTAAGATTGGTTTCAATTGCATTAGAATTGATGCATAGATTAAAAAAAGGGGAGGGGGAAATCAAATAAAAATTCATGGATGGAGCTTGGCTGACCTCCACGGCTAACATAGAGTCCGAATTCGAGAACATTCCGAACTAGGTCACACCCGAGGCCGGCCTTGTCGGGGCAGTTCACCGTCACGACGGTTGCTTCGTCGGAATTCTTACATTCCTCGATCAAAACCACGTCTTCCCATGACATCCCCATTCTGTGTGTGTTTTTCGCCTACCGATTTGACTCCCCCGGCGACTAAATCTATCCGACCATAGCCGGAAACGGAGTATTGGTTTGAGGTGAGAATTCAGTTCATGTAGCGCAAATGGAGCAGAAGAAAAGAAACGGGGTGTATTAATTTATGTGATGTGCCGTAGGCTGGCTGGCTGAGTGGCTGGTGGCGGCGTCGCATGTGGGCCCATGCTGTGTAGTTTCCACGTCCGCGGTTGCACTAGCCGACAGAAAACACGTATCTAGCCATATTAACATATCCCCTAATAGAAATATTAGGCTCTCCATTATTTGATTTTTACATATTTAATAAAACAACGGCTCTCCATTATTTGATTTTTATATTTTTAATAATAGAAATATTATGGCTTAAAAATTGTAATAAAGTTTAATTATATAATAACTAGCATGATACCCGTTCCTGGATCGGTTATACAACACGATTTTAATCTAGATTCAGTTATTTAATATTACAATTTTAAAAGCTATGTTATTTTTGTTGTATTATAGTTATGTAACCGCTGCAATGTAGCGGAAAACTGTATGTAAAATCTTACATTTTCTTTTAATCGGAAAGAGTTCTATGTCACGAATTCCACTAACGGACCTCTAGTATCTACCTTATTAAGCTAAGTCATACTCCATCATACAAACTAGGGGTGAGCAAAACCCGATCCACCCGAGAAATCCGAACCGACCCGATCCGACGTTCACCCTAAAATGTCCAACCCAAGAAACCCGACCCCCGAGATCCGATCCCCGATTTCTTTTTCGGTTTTGTAGGATCGGGTTGGGTTCAGGGTCCAACCACCCGATCCGACCCGAATATCCAAAGTTTTAAAAAATAAAAATTATAATTATACCCATTTACTGATTTACATTTTACCCAACCCCGTTGATCTTTTCTAAACCTAATTTCGAACGATTCCCCTCCATCGCCGTCGACGATTCCCCTCCATCGAGCAATCGACGATTCTCCCCCATCGCGGCTGGTACGTCTTGTCGTCTTCCACAGTTTCGCCAGACCACCACCAGTCCACCAGACCACAACCAAGCACCACCAGTCCACCACCACGGTTTGTATTCTTCAATCTACAATTCTAATTGCTTTTTCTCAGCAAGTGTATTCTTCATAAATCATAAGTGTGTGTATATTACTATATTTTGTAACTTTGTATTATTTAATCTTCATAAATCATAAGTGTATGTGTATGTGTAAAGTGTAATTGTGTATTATCATATTATATATATTTCGGATATTTCAAATACCCACACTTGCTTCTGAGAAAGTGAGAAATCACCATGATTTTTGCTTCTGATTTGTTTGGATGACCAACCCGAAACCCCGACCGACCCGCCTCCGCCCCCGAGAGCCCCGTTATCCGATATCCGACTTGCTTCACGGTCGGTTTTCGGGTGGCCTCACCCCACCCCGATATCCGATCGGGTGGTGGGTTTTTGGCCCCGCCCCGCCCGACCGAATGCTCACCCCTAATACAAACATACATAGAAAAATGATGAGGTATCACACAACAACAATACTACAAGATGCTAGTGTACAATAGATAGCTAACACCAATGCATACTCTTCTCATAATTTAAAACATTATTAATATCAACTACCCTATGATATTTTAAAATTCAATATTTGTGGGATTTCATTGAAATTTGGAGATTTTAATTCTAGACTTTCCTTTAAATCAAATGCATGATTGGAATGTAATCATGTTTATTTTTGTCAATTTTTTGTTCATCCTGATGCTAGTAGTATACTAGTACAATATAATAGTTGAGTGTAAATTTTGAATACTTGTAAAAAAAAATACCCATTAGTGGTTAAATAGAAATTGGAATTGATGTACAGAAAAAACTGAAAAATAAAATCATTTATAGATATCAACATGTGTTGCATAGATTATATATCACTGAAATCAACAATTATTTTCTAATTATCCTTTTATGTAGATTCACGCACATCATAGTCTTATGAATAACAAATTATTCAAATCATCATACAATAAAAAAAATATGAAAACTTAAATTTATTTATATTTATAATCCAACTACTCAAGTTGAATCTAATGAATATCCAAAATCCAAACCAATTCATTTGCTTTGATGAATATTTTAAAGATGAAATCACAATCTGTATGACAAAACTTATTTTATAGTATTCCTAAATAAGCCACAAAAATCTTATAAGTAGGATCCAAAAGGCGGAAAGCAAATATACTAAGGTGTTGTTTGTTTTTTAAAAGATCTGAAGTCTAAAGTCTGATTTTACATCTAAAAAGTAAGAGGTGGTGCTGAAGTCTGAAATCTGAAATATTAAGACTGTTTGTTTTTATAAAATGATAAACATCTGAATCTGTTTAATTGACTAAAAATATTATGTTTTAAAGTTCAAACTTGAAAGAGACTACTATTTGATAACACACATATTCATACCCATCAACCATGCGTGCAATTGAGAAGGAGGTAGAAAGAACTGGACCTTAAAAAATAAATAAGAGAAATTAAGTGGATGGTGCGCCTCTAAAATTTCAGAGGACATTAAGAGATTTTCAGACCTTTTTCTAAATAAAAAACAAACAGTCTTAAATCTGGAAAACTCTTAATTTTCAGACTTAAGAGCTTTTAAGAGGTATTTTTTGAAAAACAAACAACCCCTAAATCTTATAAGTCTAGAAAAAGACACAACGACCATCTACTATAACAGAAAATCAAACCCAAAATTAAGCCACACAAATCAGAATTACACAAATGAATTATAAAGCCCTTCCCAACCAGCAGAGAGACCAACCAGAGATTGGATACCATCAATAACATAAAATCTAAAACAAAAGGTAAAATCAGGTCATTTTTGTATTCGCTTATTTGGTCACTCTTCTACCTAACTCTCTCTCCCTCTCTCTCTCTCTCTATATATATATATATAGGGGTGGGTTCAAATGAAAACTCAAATTCAATTGTAAACGTGAGGACAAACCACAACCGTTGATTAATAATCTGGTGAAGAGATCAATGGCAAAAAAAACACGGTGGCAATTTTGTAAATAAGTTGAAAACTCTGTCCATGGCTTAATGAATATTTAGCGCGCAGGGGTAAAATTGGAAAGATAAGAATCAGCGTCTATTTTTGTTGAATTTTTATTTTCTTTTTTAATTAAAAAACTTTTACCCCCTTAAATTTTAAAATAAATTATCTCAAAAATTACTAACATTTTAATCAAACAAATTACATCAAAAAAACGAGAATTTCGTGCTCTTCGATATGACATCCATCATGATATAGTTTTTTTTCGATTTAACCGTTTTTTACGTGAAATCGTGTATATGTGTTATATTCAGACTGAATATAACACATATACACGATTTCACGTTATAACACATATTCAGTCTGAATATAACACATATTCACTCTGAATATAACACATATTCAGTCTGAATATAACACATATTCAGACTGAATGTCGGCTAATTAAATAAATGTTTGAGATGCAGGTACTGTATGTTGTATCATGTAATAATCTTATATTTGTTTGATTTCTTGCACTTCTACTACTAAGGAATCTGATACGAATGAGACTGATGAAACAAGTTCATCATAGTTTCAGTATGGTTTTAAGTATGGTTTCATTGGATTCACCGGATTCATCGAAGTATGGTTTCATTGGATTCACCAGATTCATCGAATTATGGTTTCATTGGTTTCATCAGATTATGGTTTCATTGGTTGCATCGGATTATGGTTTCAGTATGGTTTCCATTGGTTTCATCGGATTATGGTTTCAGTATATGGTTTCCTTCGATTTACTGTAGACCCTATAATCCTACCTCCAAAAGGACGTATTATTGTTGGGAGAATTTTTGAATTTGTTCTTATGGATTTTGGTAATTTGAATACATGATTATGGATCTTGATCATGTTTCCTGAATTATCGCAATTTTATTGGATTTACCATATTTAAACTTCAAATGCAATGTACAATTATGCCCTTCGTACTGATTAATTTAATTTATTATATTAAAATATGTTTTAATTACCATAAATAACCCAAATACATCTTGACTTTTGATTGATGAAATCTATGGTTTCTAGATGGGTTGCAAAGTTTTGCAATATAAAGGTGGTTTGCAAATGAAACCACCTCTCTCTCTCTATATATATATATATGTGCAAAATAGATACCACATCAACTGATCCACCTTACACATCAAAAGGCAATAACAAAATTGCTGAGCTAGCACATATAAAGATTTTCCACAACAAAAATAATTACACAATTACTGAAAGTAAATCAAACATTCTTATAGCAAATCCATCATTTTATGAAGTCGACCCATCAATAAACTCCTCTTCATGCATAATTCACTATATATTCTCAGATGATTTATCTACTTTATTTTTATAGTTCATTCAACCACATACTTAGGAGAAATTTTACTAAACGTTTACCCGGTAAGTGGTTTTCAGGTCATTTTACCTTATCGGATAAACGTGTTAGGATTGAAAAATGTTACACGGTAAGTGATTGTTGCGTTATCGGATGAACGTGTTAGGATTGTGTAAGGGTTGCAATTCCCTTAATTCAAACCACACAAATAACTAAAGTAAACTCAAGGATGTTATATATTGCTAGTAATGTAAGAATTACAAGGATTCTTAATACATCAGCCTTTAGGGAAATGAAAGTGGACTCGTAATCCTTAGGGAAATATAAAAGTGTACTGTAAGAAATCTAACAGAAGGAATTTCAGAGAAGAAGAAGAAGAAGGTAGCAGGGAGGAGAAGCTAAGAGATAAATCATTCCATGCCTTTTTCCTCATTCACCAGGCGTCCCTTTAAAGGCTCAACCAAGGGAATATTTCTTGTTAGGGAATCTTTCCCTATTGCTCCTTCTTGTTCCCTGGTTGTATTTCTGTTTTGCTTCCTCCAATTGTATTACGCCACGTGTCGGTTTTAGAATATCCTTAATTGGCCTTACATTACTTCCCTCATTGAAAACAACCTTGTCCTCAAGGTTAAGTGAATGAAAAGTACTTTGTAATGGCAGCCAATCCTCCCACGTTGCATCTTCAATAGGTAAACCTTCCCATTGGACTAGGACTTGAGATACTTCTTGACCATTACGCAACAGAAAGCGATGCTGTAAAATTGTCTTTGGTAGCATAGGCGGTCCTTGTTCTGTGGTAGTTAGGGGTAACGGGAGGAATGTATCTTGGTGTGAACCGTGACATCGCTTAAGATGTGAAACATGAAATACAGGATGGATTTTTGCAGCAGGGGGTAATTGTAGCTTATAAGCCACCAATCCGATCCGTTCAGTTACCGGAAAAGGACCAAAATATCGTAAGCCCAATTTTTGGTTATGGCGTAAAGCGACCGAGTGTTGGCGATAAGGCTATAATTTGACCAGTACCATATCTCCGATGTTAAATTCCACGTTTCTTCTCTTCTTATCCGCATACTTTTTCATGCGTGCTTAGGCCCGGACCAGATTGGATCTAAGTTGAGTCAGCACCACATCCTGTTCTTGCAACACTTCTTGCAATGCTGGTGGATCCTTTGCAGAACATTCGTACTTAACCAAGACGGGAGGCTCACGACCATAAACCGCTTTGAAGGGTGTCATGCCTAAGCTGCTATGGAAAGATGTATTGTACCAATATTCGACCCAAGGAAGAAGCTTTGACCAAAAACGAGGTTGGTTGGCAGCAAAGCAACGAAGGTATTGTTCCAAACATTTGTTTAGTGCCTCTGATTGTCCGTCCGTTTGCGGGTGATAAGAAGAGCTCATAGCCAATGTTGTACCACTCAGTTTAAAAAGGTGCTGCCAAAATTTGCTTGTGAACACCTTGTCTCGATCAGACACAATTGACTTAGGAAACCCATGCAGTTTGACGACATAGGCCACAAAGGTTTCAGCAACTTTGAGACTCGAAAAATCGGATATGAGTGGGGCAAAGTGTCCATATTTGGACAGAAGGTCAACAACCACCAAGATGACCGAGTACCCATTAGAAGAAGGCAACCCAGTGATGAAATCCATCGCTACATCCTCCCATATTTGCAGCGGAATAGGTAAGGGTTGTAGCAAACCTGCAGGAAGAGAGTGATCTTGTTTGGCTTGCTGACAAATTAGACACTCTCTGATGAACTTTGTAATGTCCTTAGACATTGAAGGCCAATAAAATTGTGCAGTAATTCGAGCCTTGGTGCGTTTAACCCCCGAGTGACCACCAATTGGATATGAGTGATATTCGGACAGGATGTTGTGAATTAGTTCAGGCCGCATTGGCACGACTAGCCGGGATTTCCAAAATAACAAGTCATGCTTAAGCTGGTAATTCTTGTTCTCTTGAACCCCCAGATAACATTCATTTTTAAGCTTGCTAAGTGTTGGATCCGTTTCCATAGCCTGATGTATAAGTTGAACCAAGGACGATTGAGGTGCAGAAATAGCCAAGCAAAAGGATCTTGACAAGGCATCGGCTGCCACATTGTCTTTTCCAGGCTTGTACTCAAGGAAAAGGATATTGACAAGGCATCGGCTGCCACTTTTGTTGTTCCAGGGTTTGAATGGCTTGATCATTGAGTGAACGTAGGCTTTTCTGATCCGTACGTATAACAAAGGGGTGGCCCAGGAGATAGTGTCGAAATTCCGATATGGCTTCAGATATTGCAAACAATTCCCGTACATATGCATACTCTTTCTGCATTCTTGGACTTAATTTCTTTGAAAAGAATGCGATAGGGTGGTTTTCTTGACTGAGGACAGCACCGATACCAATCCCCGAAGCATCTGTTTCCAAAATAATTTTTTGGGAAAATCGGGTAACCTTAATACCGGAGCTCGGGTGATGGCCTGTTGCAATTCACGGAAGGCGGCAGCAGCTTTGTCGGTCCATGTAAAGGCATCCTTCTTTAGAAGAGACGTGAGAGGAAAAGCAATTGAAGCATATGCTTTTATAAACCGACGATAATACCCGGTGAGGCCGAGAAATCCCTGTAACTGCTTGATAGAAGATGGATAAGGCCAATCCAAAATAGCTTTGACTTTAGATTTATCCATCTCGACTCCCCTCCCCGACACAATGTGACCCAAATAATCAACCTGTGTTAAACCAAAGCTGCATTTTGACAACTTAGCAAACAATTTGTGTGTGCGCAATAATTCGAGTACCTCAGTCAAATGAGTGATGTGAGCTGGCCACGAGGGGTTGTACACAAGTATGTCGTCAAAGAAAACCAACACAGATTTACGCAATTGCTGCTTAAACACGTGATTCATCAAACTCTGAAAGAGGCAGGGGCGTTTGTAACACCGAACGGCATTACGAGCCATTCGTAAAGCCCTTGATGAGTACGAAAAGCAGTTTTGTGGCGATCGGTAGGAGTAACCAAAATTTGATGATAACCCGAGCGGAGGTCCAACTTGGAAAAATAGGCAGCTCCAAACAATTCATCCAGAAGCTCATCTACGGTGGGTATCGGGAAACTGTCTTTGATGGTTATCGCATTCAGGGCTCTATAATCAGTACATAATCGCCAAGACCCATCCTTCTTACGTACTAGCAAGACCGGAGACGAAAAAGGGCTTGTGCTTGGCTGAATAATTCCTTGGGAAAGCATCTCCTGAACCATTTTCTCTATTTGGGTCTTCTGACTATGGGGGTAACGGTACGGTCTGACTTTGATTGGATTGCTACCTTCCAACAACGGTATGGAATGATCATGAACCCGTGACGGGGGTAAGCCGGTGGGAGTACTAAAAATATCTTGGAAGTGCATTAGCAAGGAGTGTAGTTCCGGTGGTAATTCGGGCGGGGGAACAAACGCATCTTGTTGGGAACCAACCATTGTGTGAAATTCCAAGGCATATGATTCCACAATAGCCTGTGTGTTAGTCATTCGGCGAATATGGTGGAATTGAGCCGGTTGTGGTAAAGTAGGTGTAGTTCCATATAAGGTGACAAACGTATCCTTCAAGTAAAATTTGAAGGATAAGGCACTAAAATCGGCAATGTGCGGTCCTAAAGTTGCCAGCAGGATGCTCCCAAAACCAAATCAGCCCCTGTTATAGGTAACAAGTATACAGGTAGTTGCAAAGTGTGGCCTTGTACTTGGACCAGTAAATCTGGAATAAAACCAACAGCAGTAAGACTACTACTGTTGCCTACCGTAACCTGAAAATTCGGGGATGGTTCAATATGCAATTTCAAGCAGTTTGCCACTCGCGGTTGTAGGAAATTATCCGAGATACCACTATCGATTAGGATCTGAATTACCATTCCTTTAATGGAGCCCTGAAATCGAAGACCTATTCCGTGAGATCCCTTAAGGGCGTTAAAGAATAAGTGATGATCTGGTGGTGGTGAATCTATCGGTGGTGGACTTTCTTCTATTGGACTAGCATCCTTAAGAACTGAGTCATCATCATCTCCCAAAAGAAGAAGATATTGTCTATTAGGGCATTTGTGGTTAATAGAAAACTTGTCATCGCAAGTATAGCACAATCCTTTTTCTCGGCGCAGCTGAATCTCGGCCGGAGAAATTCGTTTTACATAGTGAGGTCGATTGTTTAAGGCAAGCGGTTTCTGTGGAGGTGTAGGAAGAAGAGCCGGTAAAGTGCGTAAAGGAGTAGGCTGGTAAGGGGTGGAAAACGTGGTTTTGGGCTGGGTTGAGGGAATATAAGGTTTTTGTTTGGGTTGATATTTTTCTTCAAACAGTTTGGCCAAAGAAACTGCTTTAGAAAGTGAAGATGGGCTTTGGGCCACAACATCTCGACGGATATCAGATTTAAGTCCACTAATAAAACAGTCCAACAGAGCATTAGAAGTGATACCTTCAATCTGGTTTGCAAGAGAGGTGAACTCGACGTAGAAATCGGTCACCGTTGTGGTTTGAGTCAGCTTGAAGAGATTTGCACGGGGTGAGTCGTAACGTGAGGGTCCGAATTCCAATTCAAGTGCACGTCGGAAATCAACCCACGGAGAAAAGGGTTTTGACCTGTTCATCATCTGAAACCATGGAATCCGTCTTTCTCCATATGAACAGCAGCGATCGTCAAACGTTGTGGGTCTGGTGTTGTGTAATAATCAAAGAATTGCTCTGCTTTGAAAATCCAATGCATCACCTCCGATCCATCGAATCGAGGAAAATCAAGTTTGACATTACGTACCTGAAAGGGTTGAACAATTGGAATTCGATCTTTGTCATTGATGACTGAAGAGGCTTGACCTAATTGTAGGGCACCCACTGTTGCTTCCAATCGGTCCATACGTTCCCCATATTTCGTACGGTGTTGAGTGTATTCAGAGTGACGTAGCTCCATCAATTCGATAATTCTTTTGAGATCGGTTTGCACATCTTTCATTCTCGTAGCTTCTGCCATGGAAGAAAGAGATGAAAACACCAAATGTAAGGGTTGCAATTCTCTTAATTCAAACCACACAAATAACTAAAGTAAACTCAAGGATGTTATATATTGCAGGTAATGTAAGAATTACAAGGATTCTTAATACATCAGCCTTTAGGGAAATGAAAGTGGACTCGTAATCCTTAGGGTGCGTTTGGTTTGTGGGAATGGATTGGATTCGGGAGGATTTGGAATCCCATCATGTGTTTGGTTTGTAGGATTTGGAATAGATTTGAATTCCATTCCATTATAAATCTTGTTTGGTTTGTAGGTTTAGGATTTGGATTTGGATTTTTTTTGTAATTATTTGTTTGTGTTATAAAGAATTTGTTTTTATTGGTAAATTACCTTTTTTATCGATTTTTCCAAAATTGTATATTTAATGACCAAATCTCTTCAAAATTACATATTTATATATTTAAACATCCACTTTATTGTTCTAAAACACATATCAATCACCAAACTAGTTCAACCAAAATACATATTAACCACCAAATTCTTCTTCCAAATTGTTCTAACACACATTAACCACCAAATTATTCTTCCAAATTGTTCAAAAACATATTAACCACCAAGTTATTCTTCCAAATTATTCTAAAACACATTAACTACCAAATTGTTCTTCCAAAACCGCAAATCTAATCACCAAGCTTTTTCATTCTTCCAAAACCCACTTCACGAAAGCTTCCTTATCGACTTCTTGCAAATCCCAAAACATGTTCACCCTTTCAGTGTCTCCTCTTATCATTGATATCACTTTAAACTTCTGCGATTGAGTGAACGACCGCATTTTTGAAATTTCTGAAGTGATCGATGAACGTTTCTTATCAAGTTCTTCTTCTCGTTCGATACCCTTGTTGAGCTTGTTCGCCATTTTCTCCAAACTTTCTCCGAGTTTGGTAACCGCATTACTGAATCCATCCACCATAGGATCTACTCGACGTTTTCTCTTCCTACCACGCCCACTTGAAGTTTTTCGGATTGCATATTTGCATTGACACCTTGAATATGGCTAGTTGCGGTCACGTCATCAAACTCTTCATACATGTGTTGTTCTTGATCTTCTCTATTCACCTATTCTTCTATCTCAACAAAGTCTCTTGCTCGATTTCCTTGAGCCCTATCTTTTCCAAATGCAATACAAAGATCCTCGTAAAAGGGAAAGACCTTGTTCTTCCATTTCCCCGCCCCTTTATGGACCTAATTCATAATAGAATAACATTAATATATATATATATATATATATATATATATATATATATATATATATATAATTATATATTACGCAAAATTTAGAAACAGAAAAATTTAGTGTGTACCTGAAGATACGACTCCCAAACTTGGTCTTCGGCAACCATACAATGTTTTTCGCCATCATATCCGAAGCCACTAGTGTATGAACCACTTAACATGTCATGCACAATGGTCCAGTCTTTCTTCATTATTTTTAACTTCGATTCAATGTGTGGTTTCCCTAAAATACCGGAGCTCGGCAATGATTCTTTTAACGCTTGTTTGAGATATGCTACATAACTCGATTTAAAGCCGATATTCTCGCTGATGAATGATTCATATTGAAAAATTCTTTGGGAGTGGTTGGTTGATGTCCATTGCGCCAATCATTTAAATGATATCTTTGACCCCTATACGGAGCTAAGAAACCCTCTCCATTTGTGTATCCGACATCAACCAGGTAATAACCTAATAATAAATTAAGTCAATAAACTTGTGAATTCCCAGATCTAGCACTCAAACACACTAATATCTAGAGAGAAAGTCATCCATGTATTAATCTTCAAAGTACAAATGACATGAACATAAAATGTTTCTCTAAAGCTCTCCTCTAGACTTACTATCAATTATTCACCTTAGATTTAAGCAAACTAAACTTATTTATACCACCTAATTACAAAGCTTTAAACACTAAAGCTAGTTTGACTTTTCACTTGACTTAGACTTTCTTTGACTTTTACAATGTTTGACATTATACAAGACTTTACAATAAATCTTGAATACAATAATGCTCTAACATTCTCCCCCTTTGGATTCAAGATTTTAAAAAAATTGCAGTAGTCTTCAACTCTTGATCTTCAAAACTTTAATTTTGACCACTTTGAACGTTGAAGCTTTGGCACTCTTCAAACATTTGAATCTTCACAAGTTCACGTTGAACTTTGATGCTTTGATAGTCTTTAAACTCTCATCTTTGAAGAATCTTCAGTCAGACACATAAAAGTCTTCGTCTTCCATATTGAAAAGTCAATCTTCTTCAAAACGATCTTCAACAAATTGTCTTCAATTCTTGAACGCGAATTTCAGATCTTTGCTGCTTTGAACTTTGCAACTTTAAACTTTGAAGCTTTGAAAAGTTTTGAAAGCTCTTTGACGTGAAATTGAATTAAACATTTCTCCCCCTTTTTCGATGATGGTGAGAATCATGATTATCGAAAACCATTTTCAATTTCAGTCTTGTCTCTAAATATCACTAACAATCTCCTCCTTAATGAAAAATCTTGCTCCCCCTCAAAATAAGAATTCTGGAGCAATTTGTTTTCTCCCCCTGAAAGTAGAGCTGTAAACGAACCGAACGTTCAGCGAACCGTTCGTGAACCGTTCGGCGGAAAGTTCGTTTATGTTCGTTTATTTAATAAATGAACGAACATGAACACGTTTTTTTTGTTCATTTAGTTAAATGATCGAACATGAACAATTGTCTCGTTCGTTCATTTATGTTCGTGAACGTTCGTTCATTTATGTTCGTTAATGTTCGTTCGTTTATGTTCGTTTATGTTCGTTTATGTTCGTTTATGCTTGTTTATATATATAAACATATTTATATAATATGAAACTAATGTGTAAAATCATCAAGTAAATTGATCTTTAGAATTTATTTTTTATACCTTTTAAGTTAACCCGGTTTTTAATTTTGTTAAGGTATTTTTTACGAACGAAATGATGAGTACGGTGGTTGTTTTTTGTTCATTTGGGTTCGTTCGTTTATGTTAATTTTCGTTCGTTCGTTTATATTCATTTAAAGTCGTCTGTTTAGGTTCGTTTATGTTCATTTAAGTTCGTTCGTTTATGTTCGTTTAAGTTCGTTCGTTTACGTTCGTTCGTTTAACTCTTAATAAACGAACATAAACGAACACGAACAAACAAAAATTCTTAACGAACGAACATGAACACAAAAAATCTCGTTCGTTTACCGTTCGTGTTCGTTCGTTTGTTCGGTTAAGTTAAACGAACGAACATGAGCAAGCCTTCGTTCGTGTTCGTTCGGTTCGTTTACAGCCCTACCTGAAAGTATGCATATTTTTCATTAAAAATATTCATTTCAAATACAGTGCATTGATGAAAACATTTATACAAGGAATTTAAAATTCATTGAACCACATTTTATAACTACTAACATTTGATCATTTGAAAACTTTACAAAAGAAATCCAACTTAATGAAATTTAATAGATTTTTCAATCAAATGAAATCAAATGCATGTGTTTGGATTCAAGTACAAGTCATCATTGTATATCAAGTTGAAAATTGTTCAGTTTCAACCCCTTTATGAAATCTATTTGGTGTGCTAGCATGCGAAATATGATTAGCTACAAGCATATGCAATTCTAAAACATATAAGAATACTTTGCTCTACTCACACTATTTGTCCAAAATCAGAATTTCACAAATTTACGGGTTTATCGCGACTTTGTATTTTCCCCAAGTTTCAAGAGATGTGTGCTCTTTGGCATCTTTTGATTTTGTGCTCATTGGCATCTTTTGATCAAAAAGTTTAATCTCCCAAACCAGAAAGGCCACAGGCACAAACTTTCAAACTAAATGATTTTTATTTGATTACTTGATGCATCACAATCACTTGGTTCTAAAACATAGTACTTCTCCCATATTTTCATTTCCATCCATCATTCTGACATTTAGGCTGTCTGAGCATTGTATTCTATATAAGTCTAGAATTCCATAATTTTGAGTATTCAGCATAATTTCATTCATGTTTTGCTGACCTTTCGATTTATTTCAGGAGTGAGAGTTGAAACAAATCTAACTCAGATAATACAACAAGTCTTGTAAAATCATCTTTTAGCACACATTTAATTCATTGAATGAAAATTGAAAATTTCATCACATTGAATTAAATTTGTAAAGATTCAAGTTTTCAAAGTAGTAGAAGCAAAATATAATCCAATGTTACCTTTCACCACGTTCCTTGAAACAGAAAGATGTAACAGTTAAGGATATCACTTGAGAAGTGTGAGTTCTAAACTGATTTGTTTAGAAGTCTTAGTCTTTGAAGTACGGGTCCTGAACTGATTTGTCCAGAAACCATAGTCGTTGATGGTACAAATATTCTTCAAAAAATACGCCGCTTCTCTTCTGTTTTTAGTCATGTGTGTGGTATGGATCTACAAATCAGTACAACACATGAAGAACCTACAAAACAGATTAAGCAGATTTTGGTACCCAATGGCACTTGGGTCCTAGTGGGTTAGGTGTAGATTTCTTTGAAGGAATACTGTAAGTACCGTACCAATAAGAAGTATAATCTTTATGCACAAAATCATTTGAACCACAGTAGGAACAACAAATTTTCTTATGTGCCAACCTAATTAGATGATTTACAGAATGAAAAGGATTAGGTTGAACAAAAGATTTACCTTTCGGCGCATTGTTCTTTTTGGCATTTGTTGTGGAGACAAATGATTTTGGCACATCTTTCTTTGGAACTGTTGTGCCTTTGACTCTCCATTCAATCTTCACCTTTTTGAAGACTGGAACTTCTTCAGGTTTGGAAGTATTAACTTTAGGCACATTTGTTTTGTTATCTGATTTATCAAGCAGAGGATTATAGAAGAGATTTGTTGAACGAATCTGATCTTTTGAGAAATCAGTTGATCTATTAAATTGTTTAGAAGAAATGTTTTTAAAACTTGAACTTGAAGCAGTTTTGAAAGAACATTCAGAATTAGTTGAATTTACAAGTGGAGTCTGAATGATCGAATTATGACTAGTCTGCTTTGAGACATCAAATTTAAAAATGACGTCTTCAAGTTCTTTAACTTTATTTGTCAAAACATTATTTTCTTTTATGAATTTTATGAGTTTATGAACACAGTTTCATACGACAGTTATGAGTTTATGAACAGAGTTTCATACGACAGTTATGAGTTTCCGAGATTCAAAAATTTCTAAGTGTCCTAACTTGCTCAAATCAACACCAATTGATTCGAAACTTTGTAGGATGATTCGCACAACTAATCTGAACACCTTTTGTTCAGGAAATAACACCAAGAACACTGTAGAAATGCCTCTTTCGATCTGCACAATAACTTTCCGAAAAACAATCACAAACCTGCTGAAATCCTTTGAAATATGTGTTATGATTCTGAATCCTTGCACGAATTGATCCAGATAATCAACTCGAACAGATCTGTACTCAAATCATGAACCAAAACACAATCAAAATGCAGAAATCGAGTGAACTTGTGAATTTCGAAAATATAAAAAAATGCCCAAATTCTTCAAGTTCTTCACAAATCTGATTGAAATTTCTGTATAGCTCTGATACCAAATGTGAATTCCGAGATTCAAAAATTTCTAAGTGTCCTAACTTGCTCAAATCAACACCAATTGATTCGAAACTTTGTAGGATGATTCGCACAACTAATCTGAACACCTTTTGTTCAGGAAATAACACCAAGAACACTGTAGAAATGCCTCTTTCGATCTGCACAACAACTTTCCGAAAAACAATCACAAACCTGCTGAAATCCTTTGAAATATGTGTTCTGATTCTGAATCCTTGCACGAATTGATCCAGATAATCAACTCGAACAGATCTGTACTCAAATCATGAACCAAAACACAATCAAAATGCAGAAATCGAGTGAACTTGTGAATTTCGAAAATATAAAAAAATGCCCAAATTCTTCAAGTTCTTCACAAATCTGATTGAAATTTCTGTATAGCTCTGATACCAAATGTGAATTCCCAGATCTAGCACTCAAACACACTAATATCTAGAGAGAAAGTCATCCATGTATTAATCTTCAAAGTACAAATGACATGAACATAAAATGTTTCTCTAAAGCTCTCCTCTAGACTTACTATCAATTATTCACCTTAGATTTAAGCAAACTAAACTTATTTATACCATCTAATTACAAAGCTTTAAACACTAAAGCTAGTTTGACTTTTCACTTGACTTAGACTTTCTTTGACTTTTACAATGTTTGACATTATACAAGACTTTACAATAAATCTTGAATACAATAATGCTCTAACAAAACTATCAAGACTTATACTTATTAATATATTGTAAACTATCAAAAGTTATACCCGGTCTTGGAACTTTTAATCCATGAGATTGAGGCCTAAGAAGAGCATCTCGAAGCACTCTACCATCAGCCGCCGACCCCTCCCATCCGGGTAACACATATATAAACTGCATATCTTGTGAGCACACCCCTAGCACGTTTGTCGCAATATCATTCTTTCTTGTTCTATATCTAGGCTTGTCTTCGAGTGGTACTAAGCACTTTATGTAGGTTCCATCTAAAGCTCCTAAACAATTCAAGAACCAAGAAAAAAATGATCACTATATTTTCATAAAAATTAGACTTATTCGCAACTAAGTAAATTTTAAAAGAAGTGGAAATACCTTAAACCATTTCCATCTTTGATCAGTGGAGTTACCGGGAACGGGTTCGGGTTTCTTAAGCAGTCGTGGATGTAACCTTATTACGGCATTGCAAACTCGAGCCACAACTCTACTAATTGTTTCTCCCGAACGATGAAAACGACATATCATAACCCGATTCTTAACATTGTGAGCAATAACATGAAAAAACATGGCAACTTGTTCTTCAATATGCATAAACCTAGTTGTTCTTAACCCTCCATATGTTTCAAGCATGTCACACAACTTTTTGAAACACGTTCGAGTCATCCTAATTTGCGATATAGACATAGTGTCACTCTCATAAACATACCTATGCAATATTGAGGATCGATTAACATTTGACGAAGAGTATCCAATTTGCGGTTTATCCCTTTGTCTTTTGACCATGAACATCCAAAGTGACACAACAAAGAATACGACAACACGAACAACCGTGTTAAACCATTCCAACGACTCTTGTCTCCTTTGCCTACGTAAACGTGTTGTTAAACTAATTCCATCCATTTCCTGTCCAATTACTCAAATTGTTATATATATATATATATAGCCTTAGGTTCAATAGAGAAGTCCAAATATTTAGAGAAATAGAGAAGTGATCTTGGCCATTTATTCGGTCAAGATCGGTTATAATTGGTCAAAAGTTGCGGCTTTGACCGGTCAAAAATTGCGGCTTTGACTGGTCAAAAGTTGCGGCTGTTCCAAAAATAGAAGGGCAATTTCGTAACTTTTACAAAAAAACACGGGCTGAGTTCATATATGAATCAGTGTGATTCACATATGAACTATACGTTCATATATGAACCTTTGTAATTCACATATGAACTCTTTATAACTAATTCATATATGAACCTTTGTGTTTCATATATAAAATTAATTAACTGTAGGTTCATATATGAATCAGTTGAACCAATTAATTGATTCATATATGAATCTTTGTGTTCATATATAAACCTTTGTGATTCATATATGAATTTTTTTAACTAATTCATATATGAACCTTTGTGTTCATATATGAATCTTTGTGATTCATATATGAAATTTTTTTAACTACTTCTCATATGAACAAATTAACTGATTCATATATGAATAACAAATGTTCATATATGAATCACAAAGGTTCATATATGAATCACAAAGGTTCATATATGAATCACAAAGGTTCATATATGAATCACAAAGGTTCATATATGAATTAGTTAAAAAGAATTTATATGTGAATTACAAAGGTTCATATATGAACGTATAGTTCATATGTGAATCACACAGATTCATATATGAACTCAGCCCGTGTATTTTTTACGAAACTACCCCTCTATCTTGTGCAGACCACGCGAGTAATTATCCGCTACTTCTCGGTCAAAGCCGCCGATCTTGACCGAATAAATGGCCAAGATCACTTCTCTATTTCTCTAAATATTTGGACTTCTCTATTGAACCCTTCCCTATATATATATATATATATATATATATATATATATATATATATATGGAACTGTTGGGAAGGAAGTGAGCACCAATAACAATTTTATTCTATGTACATACAGGATTCAGTTTCATTGCTGGATGAATACACGATAATCCTATTCTATGTGGATACATCAGGCATTGCAAACATGAAAGTACATTAAATCTGATTAGGTGCAACCACAAACCAAAAGTATGCTTTATGAGCCATAATAACAAATACTTTAATATCTTGTTATAATGGTAAGATCATACTATGCATCACATAAGTTACACCATATTCTAGATTAACCAACTAGATGATGGAAATGGTAAAGTGTAGGTTTCTAAATGAGTGCTGAAATGAATGAAATAAGCGCAGAAAGTTAAGATGATGGAGATATCATGAAATCAAATGTTGCAAAAAATAAAGAACGGAGAACTAAACAAGAAATATATGCAGAAAACTACAAATCGTATATAAATAATGCAAAACTTTGATAAGCTGCAGCAGCGGTGCTGTATCCAAACAGTCGCTGCCAACAGCAGCAGCACGGCTAAACAGCCCTTAGCCCCAAACAACAGTTGCAGTCCCAGCCTCACAACCCCTGTCCCCATTAAGCACATGCAGACCCAGCCGCACAGCCCTTGTCCCCATTAAGACTGCTTGTTTACATAATTGATTTACTTGTTTTGAGTTTTTATGTTAGTTTCTAAAGAGTAGTCGCATTCTTCATCTTTGATAATCCTTTCGTTTACGTAAGAGTCTCCCACTGCTGTGTTTTCTACTCTATGTATAATTCTAACTTTGGAAGAGATGATGCATTTTGTTTTTGTCATCGATTAAACCGGTTTTTATTGATCTGGGGCTTATATAGTTGTATGAAGTTTTGGTTTCCTGATATAAAAGGCTCAGATTCATGACTTTTTTTTTGGTTTTATGGCCATTGATTCTGATTGATTTTTTGGTGTTTGAAATATTTAGCATCAAAGTATATTTGACAGATCTATTATATATGTGTTATTCTGTCTAGTTATAAATCCTAGTTTCTATTAGCTTTTGGTACATAACTTCATTTATATATGGAGCTCTTTCAATTTGGGATCAAGGGGATGTATATCTAAAAAACATACAGAAAATAAAAAATAAAAGTTTCCCTGTTACTGTGATGGTTCAAACATCTCCATGAGTTAAGATGAGTTAGGAAGGTTATGGGGTTGCTATTTTTGATCTTATGAAATGATTACTCAAATTAGTGAGTCATCCGCTGAAGCTAAGAAAAGGGTTACACCCATGCTCAAAATAACCCTGATTTTTATGTTCAAAGCCACAATCTTTAGGTTGTTTTCTTATCAAGAAAATAAGCAGTGAGCAAATAGGTATAATGTGCAAATTTAATAATAATAGAAAATGGAAGTTGGCTTACCTTTGTTGTATGATCTCCATGACTAGAAGCAAGTAGGTATAATGTGCAAATTTAATTAGACTGATTGCATTATAAAGATGTGAACATTTGATTAGATATTTAATTTAAAAGGTTGAATTTCTTGATTTGAAGTAACATCCGAATGCTCTCATTGCTTTATAATTTCATTTGGGTTCATTGTAACCTACGCAATCACAAGCATTATGGATGCAGAGTTGTGGGCATTAGCAGTCTGAGTACTTGTAATTATCTCTTTTAGCAGAGGTTCTAAGTCTACATGTCTTGTTACAGTTTGGTTCTTATTTTCCTCCCTATCCTTCCAATTTTTCTTTAATTTTACTTCATGTAGGGTGATATTGTTCAATTATCATTTAAATGCAACACCAAGTATCATTATTTCATTATGCCTCACAGCCCCTGTCCCCATTAAGCACATGCAGACCCAGCCACACAGCCCCTGTCCCCATTAAGACTGCTTGTTTACATAATTGATTTACTTGTTTTGAGTTTTTATGTTAGTCTTTACCAAAAAAACCAAAATTTACTCTTGAAATCAAGTAAAAAACTTACATTAATCCATTAACTGTGCAACACCCACTAAAGGGAATTTCATACAAGTCAAGCAGATTAAGAATTCAACCTAAAAGCTTACATTGCTCCATTAATTGTTCAAAGCCCACTTAGGGGAATTTTATATGATTCAAGCAAATCAAAAATTTGACCTAAAACCTCACATTACTCCATTAAATGGTACAAAACCCACTTAAGGAAAGTCTAAATAAATGAAGCAGATGAACACCTACACTCAACCTCTTATATTGCCAACTAACTGGAATTTAATTTGATTATAAGCTTCGTACTTAGCAGCAATTAGCAATGGTGATATTTTGATTCGCTATTAATCTATTTCTACATGTATAAATATTCCGTTCTGTGGAGTCTGGAGCTCGGCGGAGATATGGAAATTGAAGCTCAGCAGAGATGGAGATTGGAAAGGAAGAAGCGATTAGGGCTTAGGAGCGACCGAGCGAATATGAAATCCCACAGGACTTGGATTTGAAATCCCAACTTTTCTCAAAGGATTTCCAAATCCACCGGGTGAGGGATTTTAAAAAAGTCAAAGGATTTTAAAAAAGTCAATACATTCCATTCCTTTAAACCAAACATGGGATTGGATTGGATTTGAAATCCAAATCCTTTCAATTCCAATCCATTCCCGTAAACTAAACGCGCCCTTAGGGAAATATAAAAGTGTACTGTAAGAAATCTAACAGAAGGAATTTCAGAGAAGAAGAAGAAGAAGGTAGCAGGGAGGAGAAGCTAAGAGATAAATCATTCCATGCCTTTTTCCTCATTCATGCCTTTTTCCTCATTCACCAGGCGTCCCTTTAAAGGCTCAACCAAGGGAATATTTCTTGTTAGGGAATCTTTCCCTATTGCTCCTTCTTGTTCCCTGGTTGTATTTCTGTTTTGCTTCCTCCAATTGTATTACGCCACGTGTCGGTTCTAGAATATCCTTAATTGGCCTTACAGATTGAAAATCTTCTCGGGTAAGAGTGATGACAAGGATTGAGTCTTACCCGGTAAGTGAGATTGACAACTCTTACCCGGTAAGCGCTTTCCGGATAAAAATGTTGCATACGATGCCGTTTGAATTGACTAAAATACTACCCAGTAAGTTAAGTGAAAGTATTGAATATACAACATCTTGTATGCTAGCATCCTTTTTACAGTTGTTTTTGGAGGTTTTATGCTAGCCCAACTCTGCATTCAAGTTTGCAAGGTTAAATATTAATCTTTTAGGACAAAATATGTAACAGTAATATAAAAACCACAATAGAGCCTTTATCACCTTTCACATTCAAGCCAATACCAGATTTCATAGCAACGGGTTTTTACCAGGACCATTCACTCTTGAGTTTCCAGCCCCAGATCGACCAGAAATAGTGGTTACAGATGGACAACTTATGCATGAAAAATGCAGTTTTATTAGCTTTATCGTCATGTAAAGTAAATGTCCATTATATTAGTATAAATGCATCTAACATTCTTCATACCCATTCCATGTTTAAACTTTAAAGATTTTTTGTATGATGAACCCATATACCCATGCATATATACTTGATTTCAAATTAAAGAGGTTTAACTGTTATGGTTCCAAGCATAATCGCTTTATCGTTATTTTGAATGAGGCAGTACCATTGCAACATGCAAAACATCACCTCCACATGGTATGGGAAAACTTAAGAACTTCTGGCCATAGCCCTAAACAAATTTAATAGCACCTACACTGGAATTGAATGTAAGACATGATACTTCATGAGGCAACCGACCCAAGTGATGAGAGCCTGAGACAACCTTTGATTCAACAGTTGTATGGCTTAGTTTTAGGCTTACCAATGAAGTGAGTGTGCATTAATGTGCACAAGTGTAAATGAGTATGGCAAGGTCCAAACCAACCCCCCTTGGAAGCAATCTGAGGGGAGTAAGAACTATGAAGGTATGTGCATTAAGGGTTTTAGCACAAAAAAGGTAAAGGGCGAGAAGAATGTTGCAGACACAACATCTGTCTAAAGAAACCTGTGCAGTCAGTATTGAGATCAGTGCCCTTAATCAAGTAAAAGGCATTTTAGTTTTGGCATCCTTGCAGGGTGTATACCAGTTGTAGGAAAACTATAGTAGCTTCTCTCCCTTCGATTTGATGAAATCTGTTGGGTATAAATATAATCAAACCTCTCCTTTTTAGTATCACTATCACCCCTGAAATATGACAAATTGAAGCATAACTGAGAGGAGTGGGTTCTAGTCCTAAGATTTAATCAAGGATTACATGTCATTCTTGAGCTTCACTGACTAGCCAGCTTTGGGCTATTACAAGTTTCTATTTACTTCCACTTTGAGCCTAATGTTTGCTTCATTTGGCTAGAAGATTTGAATAAATTCATTTCATTATTGGTTACTCCTCAAATTTTAAAAGAGGGTCGTTGTGGTTTAGTAGTGTTCATGATAATATTGAGCTACGAATTATGTGTATAATAATCAACAAAATATCATACATCTATGGACATGGACGAAATGAATATTGTATAATTTGCGCACTTATGTTGGTGTGAGTGCAAGAATGAGTGTTGTAAGATTGAGTGGCCTTTTTCGCAACTCGATTCCCTCATCCATAAGGACAATGGGAAATACGAATCCCTAGGACAATGGAAAATCTTTATACCTTTCCTTCGAGTGCCCATGCCATTAGACTATGTACTGGGCTCTCTAGAAGGTAAAGCAGGAAGAGAGTAGCTGACATCAACCATAAAGCCCACTCTATCCTGCTGCCCAGTAAGAGGGAAGTCTATAAATATGGTGTTCCTACAAAATATAGAACAAATACCAAAAGCCCTCAGAAGTGTTTGTGCGTGGGGATAAACAAACATGATGTCACTACATCTATATGATAGGGTAAAATCTTTTTAAATGGTAACAAAATCATTTCTAAGTGGTTGTGCTCAGGTGATAGATGTCAATAAATGTCAAGTTCTGGAAGGGCTATATGATCTCACATGTGAGAATGACGATTAATGTTACAACTATGATAAGTTTTATTGCATTCATACTTAAGTTTACTGAATATGATATATTAAGATATGTGTCGGAAATTGTTGCTTTCATGACACACTCTCATTTTATGGGTTATCCCACTTTTGCATAAATGTATTTATGCCTTTTGCCTCTTTGTGGATGTCTAATTGGTTAGAGTTGTTGTTTCGCAGATCTTCCAATCATCAAGAATGTATTGGAGATTGTTGATGTGTTAAACAACAAATGAAATGTAAAACTTCTGAAACAATATGATCTTGATGTGCCGTATGTTATCATTTCTTGTTGTTTTTTTATTGTTTGAATTTCTTGCTCCCATTTTTTCGCTCAATTTTGAACACCAAAACATTCTATCAATTTAAGGGATTGATTGTGGGCTGGGAACTTGGGGTGTTATGGTGGCGTCCTGGGATGAGGAATGAACATTTATTTTCACTCTGGACGTTTCTTACATATGCCAATATATTTGATGAATTTGGATTTGACTTTTTTTAATCACATAATATCTACAAGTCTATGTTCTCTTAACTTTTACCTTAACTTTTCAAATCAACTAATTTATCAGTGTTACTAATCTTTTTGTGGCAGAGGCAAGAGGAATTGATGCATAATTACCTTCAACATTCTTTCTGGACAGGAGCCAAGTAAACCATGCAACTTATATGGATTATATGCATTTAAATGTAAAAACCCGACACCGTTCAAGAAAAGGAAAAAAACAACAAAAGAAAAAGACATTGGAAGCACACAAAACCTCTAAGTGGTTTCGAAGATCACCACCACCATGGTAAGACTATATTTGCACGATGAGCTTTGAGTATGCAACACCAGTATGAAAGTTCAAGATGCTGATGTAAATATCTAACGGTTATCCCAACTTTAAACTATTCACTACATTAAGGAACATTTGCCACAGATCTTATTGGAAAAGAAAGTAGACAACAACATACCAAATAGGGTTCAATCAGGGCTCCAAGTTACACTGTTGATTGATGCAGTATAGTCATTGGTCAAAGATGCCTAGCACAATACACAAGTCCACAACATAGTTAAAAGAAAAGGAATAAGATTATAAAAAGGTATCAACAGTCAAGATGGTATACAATGCATGTTTAAAAATAGCCTCCATTAGTATGGAGATAAAAAAAATCTCATTTCAAACTTATCAAATCTAATTAAAGTTAGAATGCAAACATGTAAAAGACATTGAGCAAACCCCAAGAACCCAAACCTTGAAATTCTTATGAGCAAGCTTATCTCTGCTACCTAGTTCCCATATCAAAGCATGAGAAAGAATGAAAGATGGTGACAGAATATACGACTAACAGGAAGTCTTGAAAGGAGAAACTAACAAGAAAGCATAATTGAATTTATAGAGCGAATGTGAATTAACCAAGAAGCAGAATTTGATGTACTGGATGGAAGTCCATGCTCTTGACTGATGAACCCTAATTTAGGGTCATCGCTATAGCTTTAGCCTTTAGGTAAATCTCAGACGAGTATGAGCTTTGACCATGACTCTGGCCGTTGTAACCAAACAAAACACCAAAGAATGGAAGGAGGATATATTCGAAAGAGCAATTCATACACTTCTTAATAGCTAGATCGATATAAAATGCTCATCTCCTATTTTAAATCTCTTCATTACATGAATATTCACCCACATCGTTAATTAGAGACTTGTGTAGATGCAAATGGTAGGGGAAATTGTATAATTGTCCCAAATTAAACTCGGTCAGATGTTAGTATTATTGAGATAATTGATTTTATATGCTTTTAAAAACTCGCTTTGCTATCAATTTTAAGGACAGACTTGTTGCCCATGAAAAGTGCTCCTGGAGTAAAGGAATCTCTAGAGGAAAATTGAATGGTGTAACCTGTTAGAACTTAGGGTGCGTTTGGTACAGAGAATGGAATTGCAGAGAAATGATTCCAGAGAAATGATTGCAGAGAAAGAGAATTGGTCAGGAGAATAGGAATTGACTATCCTGTTTGGTAGCACAGAGAATTCAGCAGAGAAATGCAACAGAGAATCATTTCTCTTGTTTGGTTGCACAGAGATTTCAATAGAGAATTGTACCAACCTTGTCATTTACACCCATATTTTTATATTTACAAATCAATTATTTAAACCTGTCAGGATCGAATCTTAAGTCACGAGCAGTACTAACAGATATTCGATATGCACCAGCAGTACTAACCTTGACTTGCAGTAGTAATTCTGACAAGCAGTACTAACCTCACATAAGCAGTATTAATAATATTCCAGCAGTAGTAATATACCAGCAGTATTAACTTTGTTCAGCAGTATTAACTTTGTTCAGCAGTATTAACCATGTACCAGCAGTAGTAACTTGTCTAGCAGTACTAATCATGTTCTTGCAGCATTAATGACTCAGCAGTACTAACCTTGAACTAGCAGTAGTATCTTTGTTCTGGCAGCACTAACATTGAACTAGCAGTACTAACTTGATCTGGCAGCACTAACATTGAACTAGCAGTACTAACTTGATCTGGCAGCACTAACATTGAACTAGCAGTACTAACTTGTTCTGGCAGCACTAACATTGAACTGGCAGCACTAACATTGAACTGGCAGCACTAACATTGAACTGGCAGCACTAATGACTCATCATGTTTTCACGCCTATTATGGTAACTCATTAAATATCTTGTACGTAATGTTCTAGATTCAATCGAACGACGTCTACGATAACTACACATCATCCACCAACGAATCATAACATACATGGCATAAAATGCACCTATGGCAACTATTCTTTGTCTCAACGGTGATCTTGCCATCCAAACAGCAGATCGTCGACTGGATTGAAATGATGTTCCAAATCGAAGTTTATAAGTCACATAATTAGACAGAAAAAGAAGGCTGTAATTAGAAGATGATTAACCTGATGGGCGAAACACAAAGACAGAACCCTAGACAGGGCGAACGAGAGAGAGAGAGAGAGAGAAGACGAGACAGAGAGAGAGGAGACAGGGAAAGACGAGACAGAGTGAGAGAGGAGACGGGGATACCTAGACAGGGCGAACGGCGGTGGTGGGCGGCGGTGGTGGGCGGAACCCTAGACAGGGCGAACGAGAGAGAGAGAAGCGAACGCGAGAACAATTCTCCGTATTTTCCTATTCTCTCCATTTCTCTTCCTAAATCAGAGAAATCAAATACAAAGGGAGTCAATTCTCGGGAAATACCAACTCTCCGTGTTTTTATTTCCCTTACCTACCAAACAAGAGAATTCAAATCCATTTCCATTTCTCTCCTCTCATTTCTCTCTACCAAACAGCCCCTTAGATATAAGAATTGAAATTCGTAACACACAATATAGAATCAAATGGAAATACTGAATTTATTTATATGTATATATATCCGAAATTTACATATAAACGGAAATACATAATCAAAAGTTCAAGATAAAATTACTAACTCGACTTTCTTGATTCCGAAGTTGAAGAAGATCGTTATTTGGATTGAGGCCTGTAAAGCAGTGTCCTTAGACAGAAATTCGTCCCTCGTACCGTAGAGATTGGACGTCTATCTAGAGGATACAACAATCCATTCAAGAATTGAAATCTCGAACCCGACGAATCAAACTATGCTTCCATCTTGAAGAACAATGAAGAACAAGGAGAGAATATGAGAGAGTCTGATGTTTTTGTGTATTTCGCGTTTCAAGTAAAGAGACCCCAAGGCCCAAGGCCCATCTTTGACTTTAAATATGTCATTGGCACAACTTACTAGTTAGCCAATTTATTAAGAGGTAGGGAACTCTTAATATAAAGCTATCTAGATTTTCTCTCTTGGTCTATGTGGGACAAGCAAATCCCAACAATACCCCACATTTTCTATTCAAACTCTAATAATACCCCACATTTGAATAGAAAATAAGATATTCTAAAAGTATCTATTGTTCTTATTCAGGAAATAAACATGAAATGCATCAGAAAAGGTGTCTAGGTGACTTGAACCGTTCATAGTGAGTATTCATCGGACCTACTTTGTGGGTAGTGACGGTGGGTCTTAAACTAGCCACGTTTTGTAGTAAGTCAAGTCAATGAATATCACACAAATCATGTTTATGCATAGTTGACTCTTACCGTTGTGTTCATTTCGGTCGTGAACAATCCTTCTTCATGAGAATTTTAGAAGACGTAGCCATATCCGTCTTCAAAGATGCGACCCCACATCAATCTCATATAGGTAATACTGATCAAGAACATTCTGTAGTGTTCCACCAACAAGCTATCAGTATTATTAAGAATAAGAATTCAACCCTTAAATCATCAACGGAAAATACACTAAAATAAACATCATAGGAATAAGTGTACCTGTGTATACGGTCTTGAGTTTTCCTCAACTAGTTATCCTATTGAACCTAGACCATGGGATCTCCAATGTTGCTAGGTTAGGTTTCCGCCGAGTAGAACTCATTGAATTGGCTTTAAGCTCATTCCCCTCGATGTATAAGAGACTTATTCTCTATTAAGGCCTTTTGTCAAAGGATCTGCGATATTTTCCTTTGACTTTACATAATCGATGGAAATTATTCCATTCTTAAGCAAGTCTCGTATCATTTTGTGGCGACGCCTGATATGCCTCGATTTTCCGTTATAAATTTGATTCTTTGCTCTTGTAAGAGCAGCCATACTATCACAATGTATGCAAACGGCGGTAACAGGCTTAGGCCACAACGGAATTCCCTCTAGGAAGCTTTTAAGCCATTCTGCTTCTTCGGCAGCTTTATCTAGGGCTACGAATTCGGCTTCCATGGTGGACCGTGTATTCACGATTTGCTTTGAAGATTTCCAAGATATGGCTGCACCACCAAGTGTAAACACATAGCCACTTGTGGACTTACTTTCAGAATGATTGGAAATCCAGTTTGCATCACAATATCCTTCTAGTACGGGAGGATATTTGGTATAGTATAACCCATAGTTCATTGTATATTTGAGATATCGAAGCACTCTTATAAGTGCATACCAATGATCCTTACTTGGGTTATGTGAGTATCGACTAAGTCTACTCACGGTATATGCTAGATCCGGTCTTGTACATTTCATAATGTACATCAAACTTCCAAGCACTTGAGTGTATTCCAATTGAGATACACTCTCTCCTTGATTCTTCTTAAGTTGGCTTGAAGGATCAAAAGGAGTGACTACCGGTCTATCATCATAGTGACCAAATTTCCTAAGAACTTTCTCAACATAGTGAGATTGAGCCAGAATGTAACCGTTAGGATCTCTTTGGATCTTAATCCCAAGAATTACATCGGCTACTCCAAGATCCTTCATGTCAAACGAGGAGTGCAACATCTTCTTGGTTTGATTGATTACATCCAAGTTGGTCCCCATGATTAGCATATCATCTACATATAGACATATTATGACACATGCGTTCTTGCATTGTTTCACATATACGCATTTGTCACACTCATTAATTTGGAAACCATTTGTTAGAAGAGTGTTATCAAACTTCTCATGCCATTGCTTTGGGGCTTGTTTAAACCCATATAAAGACTTAACAAGTTTGCATACTTTGTTTTCTTGGCCTCTTACAACAAAACCTTCCAGTTGTTGCATATATATTTCTTCATCTAATTCACCATTTAAGAAAGCAATTTTCACATCCATTTGATGTATTTGTAGGTTGTGAATTGCTGCTATGGCCATCAATGTCCTAATGGGCGTGATTCGTGTTACCGGTGAATAGGTATCAAAGAAATCTTGACCTTCATTTTGGCGGTAACCTTTGGCAACTAATCGAGCTTTATATTTCTCTATAGTGCCATCAGGTCTTAGTTTCCGCTTGAAGATCCATTTATGGCCAATTACCTTGTGACCCGGTGGTAAATCTACCAATCTCCATGTGTTATTTTGAACAATGGAGTCTATCTCACCTTGAATAGCCTCTTTCCAATAAGGTGCCTCCGATGAGTCCATGAAGGCTTTATAGGATTGAGGTTCTTCATCGACAACGAATGTCATGAAGTCGGGTCCAAAGTCTTTAGCAATCTTTCCCCTTTTACTTCTTCTAGGCTCCAAGTTTTCTTCTTGAGCCTTCGATGTACCTTCTTCATTTGGTTTCTCAACACTATCAGTGTTCTCTACTTCACATACTCTCTTCCTTGGATTAGAGATTTCTTTCCCTTTATCCTTGTAAGGAAATATGTGTTCAAAGAATTCAGCCTCAATTGATTCCATAATTGTGTTGTTGTGGATATCTTCATTTTTTGACTTATAGATCAGAAATCTATAAGCAGCACTATTACTTGTCGGACCAAGATATACACAATCAATGGCCTTCGGTCCCAGTTTTTCCTTTTGGGTAAAGGTAATTGAACCTTTGCAAGGCAACCCCACACTTTCATCCTTTTGTAGGAAGGAAGTTTTCCTTTCCATAGTTCATAAGGTGATTTATCGCTCTTTTTATGAGAAATTCTATTAAGTATCATATTTGCAGTTAAGCATGTTTCACCCCACAAACTATGTGGTGCTCCCGAAGTAATCAACATTGAATTAATCATGTTTTTCATTGTTCTATTTTTCCTTTCGGCTACTCCATTTTGTTGTGGAGTATAGGGAGCCGTGGTTTGGTGAACTATGCCATGATGAGAACAAAATTCTGCAAAGTCCTTAGACTCATACTCTCCTCCTCTATCGGATCTCAGAATTTTTATTCTTTTATCAAGTTGATTTTCAACTTCAGCCTTGTATGTCTTAAACATATTCAAAGCTTCATCTTTGGTATGTATTAGGTATACATAACAATATTTACTGCAATCATCAATAAATGATACATAATAGTTCTTTCCTCCACGTGTGGGTGTGGCTTTATAATCACATAAATCGCTGTGGATTAGTCCAAGTATTTGATTAGACTTTTCAACAGATTTGTGTGGATGGCTTGAATATTTAGATTCAACACATACCTCACATTTTGTCTTGTTATCCATGGAACACTTGGGTAATAACCCAAGTTTTGTCATCCTTTGTAAGGATCGAAAGTTAACATGTCCTAGACGGGAATGCCATATGGAAGAGGAGTCAAGCATGTACATAGAAGCAGAGCTAGATCCTGCGGTTTTATTGCTATTTACAACATTTACATTATTTACATCATCATTGTTCATCACACTAAGTTTAAAGAGCCCCTCATTTAGGTAGCCCTTTCCAACATACATCCCACCCTTAGTAATCACAAATTTGTCCGATTCAAACACCATCTTGAATCCTTTGTTACTAAGTGTGGGTCTAGAAATCAAGTTCTTTGTAATAGCCGGTACATGCAAGACATTGGTGAGCACAAGTTCCTTCCCCGATGTAAGCTTGAGATTCACCTTTCCCTTCCCTTCAACTTTCGCGGTCGTGGCATTACCCATATACATGGGTTCTTCATCACCAACTTTTTGATAAGTGGCAAACATGTTCTTGGAGTTGCAAATATGTTTGGTGGCACCGGTATCAACCCACTAATCGGTCACGTTTGTAACCATAAAAGCCTCAATTACTCCAACGAATTGATTTGGAGCATTGACCACGTTGGCTTGATGGGGGTTTCCACCGGCACCTCCTCCTTCGGCGCCTCCTCCTTCGGCGCCTCCTCCTCCGGGACCACCATGGTCTCTTCTATGGCGGAAATCATTTGCTTGATGGCCCGACTTTCCGCATACCCAGCAACTCATCACACGCTTCTTGAAAGGCTTTCGTTGTACGGACATCGAGTTTGAAGTATTGAGGTTATACTTGAAACCAGTGGCCTTTCCCTTTCCTTTTTGGAATTTTGTCCTTGATGAGTTACCGATGACCATGTTTGCATTTGGTTCCAACGAGATAGCGTCCGCCTTCTCGTTCATCCGGTTGTCCTCCTCCACCCGCAATTTGAGTATCAATTGCTCAAAACTCATATCCTCGGACAAATGTTTAAGATAGAGTTTAATTTTTTTCCAGGATGGAGGTAACTTGTCAATAATTGAACCAATTACAAAATTAGAGTTGATGCCCATACCTTCGACTTCCAATTCATGGACCAAGATTTGCATTTCTTATACTTGTTTTACGACCGGTTTGGAATCCGTCATCTTAAAGTTCAGGAATTTGCCCACGATAAATCGTTTGGAACAAGCGACTTCCGTCTTGTACTTTGATTCCAACGACTCCCAAATTTCTCTTGCCGTAGAGAAGGATGAATATATGTCATAAAGACCATCATCCAATCCATTAAGAATAAAATTCCGACAATTATATTCGTTCGCGTTCCAAATATCCAAGGATCGTTGGAACATAGCCACTTCAATTTGGGATGGGACGTTTTCTCCCTCTCCAACCGGATGTGTCGGTGCTTGATCGGTAAGCACGTTAGACACTTTTAACGTCGTCAAGTAGAAGAGCATCTTTTGTTGCCATCTTCTAAAATCGGAACCCTTAAATTTTTCGGGTTTCTCCACATTCGATTTCAACAAGGAAGAGTTTTCCATCGTCAACGAAATTTCTGTCTAAGATTGTTAGAACTTAGATACACGAATTGAAATTCGTAACACACAATATAGAATCAAATGGAAATACTGAATTTATTTATATGTATATATATATCCGAAATTTACATATAAACGGAAATACATAATCAAAAGTTCAAGATAAAATTACTAACTCGACTTTCTTGATTACGAAGTTGAAGAAGACCGTTATTTGGATTGAGGCCTGCAAAGTAGTGTCCTTAGACAGAAATTCGTCCCTCGTACCGTAGAGATTGGACGTCTATCTAGAGGATACAACAATCCGTTCAAGAATTGAAATCTCGAACCCGACGAATCAAACTATGCTTCCATCTTGAAGAACAATGAAGAACAAGGAGAGAATATGAGAGAGTCTGATGTTTTTGTGTATTTCCAATCTGCCAAAAAATGAGAGAAATAGGGTATATATAGGTTTCTCAAACAACAGAATCGCAAACCACCAGAAACTGTCGAAACAGTGACACGCGCGGTTTTGTGCGCGACTTGTAAGCCGCGGGACAACCCGCGTGCAAAAAGTCGTGTAACGCACTGTTTACCCATCTCTTGTTCAAGTCAAGAGACCCAAGGCCCAAGGCCCATCTTTGACTTTAAATATGTCATTGGCACAACTTACTAGTTAGCCAATTTATTAAGAGGTGGGGAACTCTTAATATAAAGCTATCTAGATTTTCTCTCTTGGTCTATGTGGGACAAGCAAACATGTAAAAGACATTGAGCAAACCCCAAGAACCCAAACCTTGAAATTCTTATGAGCAAGCTTATCTCTGCTACCTAGTTTCCATATCAAAGCATGAGAAAGAATGAAAGATGGTGACAGAATATACGACTAACAGGAAGTCTTGAAAGGAGAAACCAACAATAAAGCATAAGAATTTATAGAGCGAATGTGAATTAACCAAGAAGCAGAATTTGATGTACTGGATGGAAATCCATGCTCTTGACTGATGAACCCTAATTTAGGGTCATCGCTATAGCTTTAGCCTTTAGGTAAATCATCAGACGAGTATGAGCTTTGACCATGACTCTGGCCGTTGTAACCAAACAAAACACCAAAGAATGGAAGGAGGATATATTTGAAAGAGCAATTCATACACTTCTTAATCATCCTTGCTCCTTTCAACACAATAGCTAGATCGATATAAAATGCTCATCTCCTATTTTAAATCTCTTCATTACATGAATATTCACCCACATCGTTAATTAGAGACTTGTGTAGATGCAAATGGTAGGGGAAATTGCATGTATAATTGTCCCAAATTAAACTCGGTCAGATGTTAGTATTATTGAGATAATTGATTTTATATGCTTTTAAAAACTCGTTTTGCTATCAACTTTAAGGACAGACTTGTTGCCCATGAAAAGTGCTCCTGGAGTAAAGGAATCTCTAGAGGAAAATTGAATGGTGTAACCAATGCCACCTATAATATATATATATTGATTAATGACAATTATTAATAATGAAATTATTGATTAAATAACCAATAATGCATGAAGGGTGTCTTACAAGGGCGAAATTGACTCAGATAGCCAAAGCCAAAAACCATCTTCACAAAATAGCCAAAAACTCTCCCGGTTTACAAAAATAGCCAAAGGGTCCGCACTCTGACCCGACCCGGTGAGTGCGGACCACAATGGGATCACTACGAGACAAAAAAAGACACTGAAATGGGTTGGTCCGCTCTCGATCCGACCCGACCCGGTGCGGACCGCACTTGGTTAACTGCTTCTGGGATACACGTGTCAACTTTTCATCCGACCGCTCCACCGCTACGCATCCGCAATTGCAAGTGCGGACCTGGTCCGCAATTGCGAGTGAGGACCATTTGGCTATTTTTGTACATCGGGAGAGTTTTTGGCTATTTTGTGAAGATGGTTTTTGGTTTTGGCTATTTGAGTCAATTTCCCCTTACATGGCCATAGATCCAGCGGAAACCATGACTTTGTTGTCCAAGATGATTCCCAGGAACTGCAAAAGATCTCGCCAGAAAACCTACTAAAGATAATTAAGCATTATAACTCTTGTACTAACTATAAAATACGGTTGATATACAAAAGACGGTTTTTCGACTTAGCGTCTTTTGTATATCAACCGTTGGATTAAGCTCAAGCTTACATCTGGTCCCTTTAAATTAATTATTTTACGGTTATGAGAACTCTAACCCACTCCTCCCCTTCCCACAATCCAGCCTTGTATTCAAAGTTCGGTGAAGTTAAAGATCAACCGAAATCAAGAAGAAGAAATTCTACCAATGCGGATTGCAAATGAACTTCTCAACCCTCAACTAAGTTATTCCTGTCGATTTCCCCTTGGACAAATCGGTAGGATCCTCAAAATTTTGGAAGAACCTCCTTTGTCTCTTTGCCAAGAAGATCTTCAAGAAATCATGCATTGATGGGACATTCTTTGAAGATCCAGAAAAATGATGTTTGGTTTTTACACCTTTTTCAGAAGTGGTCTACATCAAAGCATGCAGGTCAACTCTGTCCCATGATAAGACAATAAGGAAACTTTGTCTTTATCAAGGACAACCTGAATTTCAATCCCATCATGACAAGTGTCTCATGCATTTAATGAACATAGGAGTATTTAAAGTTGAAGACCTCTCCATGCAAAGTGATGCTTTTTGAAGATTTCTCCTAAGTGAAAAATCGGCAGACATCTTTTCTCTCTTAAGAACTTCATAGTTTTGTTCTCAGTGTTCAAGTTATGTTAAGTTTTCTGTACTTTGTGAAAGATTGTTAGCATAGATTTTATCTGTTTTTTTTTGCAACAATCTTAAAAGTTTCTATGTAACTTTTCATTTTATATCAATAAAGAATTAAATTAAGTGAATTTTTTTGTTTACTGTATTCAACCCCTCCCCCCTTCTACAATACTTGTTTTGGGTGCTATTTCATATCTTGGACTAACAAGCATACTCCTCCCACAATCATCTTCATCCTCCAACCCTGACCTCTATTTAACCCTTCTACGACCACCTCCCTGAATCTCTTCTTAACCAACAACCTCTCCCCCTGAAATATCTCCAGTCGTGTACCTGACGGTTGATACAAGGATTTCTAAGCAAAAGCTCCAGATTTCATGGGCTTGGTGCTTCAGTCAGAAGGACCATAGACGGTGTGATCTGTCTTAAAAAAATTAGGTTGTTTCTTATCTTCTAGTGCTACCTTTTCTCAGGAAAGTCATTCTTGATATATGCTCTGATATGTATGGCCTTTTTCTGCTTTTGTTTTATGGATTCAGACCATATGTTAGCAAGTTTATGCCTGATGACCCACGAAGGAGGCTTGCTCTTTTGAAGCCAAAGTTACCAAATGGTGAATCTCGAGCAGGGTTTCTTAGGTTTGATGTAAATTTGATTCGTTTTGATAATGCACATTTGAATACTCTCACAATTGATGGACATGGGATTAGAGAGACTCTTTTATATACTCTCTTCTCGAAGTTGCAAGCTTACAGAACCAGAGCACACATGCTACAGGCACTTCCTTTTATATCTGATGGATCCATATCGTTGGATGGTGCGATTATAAGAAGAAATTGTGTATTTGCTTTTGGAAGTCGGTAATAAATTAGATAGTGTCACAAACTTTTTAAGTTCTTGTGTAATTTGCTTTCATATTCTCACTTATCCGACAAACATAACATTGCATTGATAGGAATACTTTTATTTTTAACTCACCCACCTAGATAGATAATACCTTTACAAAAGGGCAAGGTTTTGAGCAATATTAATAACTATAGTGTCCTGTCTATCTGCTTTGTTTGGCCTACATAGCTTACTAAAATCATTAAAAAGGGGGGGTCATGATTGTGAAGCCTGTAAAATTATGTTTGTTATCTGCTTATAATGACATCTTGTTGTTAAAGTTTATGTTTCATTGATTTGATTTAGGGAAGAGATGGATATTAAATTTGAAGTAAGATCTTATCCAACGAAGAACTTAGTTGAAATTGAAATGCAGATGAAGAAGTTGAAGCAGAAAAAGGAAACAACAATGGAAGATCTGCAGAGGGAAGAAACAATCTTAGCACATATCAAGTACAATTTTGAAGTTAAAAGCAAGATTTATGCATGTTGGAGGTTAGTTGCAAGAAATGGAAATGTTCGTTTCAAATGAAGTCATCAATCATTCTTTAAAAGAAGGTAAACATGTTGATATCATAAAGCAACCCGCAAAACTACTCCTTTGAGTTGCATGATGTCATATATTGATGTGTTTGTACATGCTTCCCTCATTATTTGAACTCTTAAAACTTTAAGATTTTAAACTTTCCTTTTGTCAGTGATATCTTAAAACATACACATCTGCGACTACATCTTAATTAGCGACTTTATGAACTCGTTATATTTTTCACACCTTATGCAACCTTTTGTAGAAAGCTTATCCATGTGCCCCAAACATGGCCTTCACAATTCATTCAAATCCCCATATAGGTCTTTATTTATATATCTTGCCAATAATCAATATGCAGTTGTTGTATATCATATATATATATATATATATATATATATATATATATAGTAATAAGGTTCTAAAACCGAAGATTGTTATAGGTACCTTTTATATGGAGATGTATTGAAACTTTACACAACAGTATTTACAAAGCAAAGATATCTCTAATCTAACCTAAGCAAACATCTTCAAGAGATTTGAAGATGATGAACTAGGAAATACAAACCCTAATTCTAGAGAGAGAAAAGAAAGAAAACAATGTAAGCCAAAGAAAGAAAAATGAAATCGTTCAAAGTGAAATGAACTGAGTAAAGCCGTTTATATATGATCTTCCAATTTTACACTTCAACCCCTCCATCTTCCAATAATTGCTCCGCTAACCTTCTAAGTGAGCCGCAACCCTTTTCGCCTTCATCTATCATCTTCTGTCACAAACAATCCATGTGTACTACAAATGACAACAACAACCACAATAAGTTAAAAGATAACAAGATTGGTATATTGAAACTTACCTTTTAACACTCTCCCTCAATCTTGACGTCAGAACAAATCCAACATGTTTAACTTAGAGCAATGATAGTTATGCTTATTTACACCAAGTGATTTAGTAAAAATGTCAGGTAGGTTTTCAGATGAAGCAACTTTTACAGTTTTTAACATTCCAGCAGCAATTTTATGTCTCACTTGATGGAATCTATCTCTATGTGTTTAGTCCTTTCATGAAATACATGATTATTAGCATTCTGAATAGCCGACTTATTGTCATAATTTAAAATAACGGGTAGTAAATTTTCTATTTTTAAGTCTGAAAGAATGCTAAGAACTCAAATTATTTCACAAAGGGTAGCGGCCATAGCCCGGTATTCAGACTCTGCAGAGGAGCGAGAAACAGTGGTTTGTTTCTTATTTCTCCACGAAATCATGCAATTTCCCAAAAACAGACAGTAACCAGTGACAGAATGCCTTGTTGACAGGCATTTGCCCCAGTCAGCATCAACAAAGGCGTTTAGTTTGCAATCAGAAGAAGAAGCAGAAAAATTTACACCTTTACCTGGCGAAGCCTTCAAATATCTAAGGACTCTAAGAGCCAATTTTAAATGAGATTGACGAGGTGAATGCAAAAATTGACTCAAGCGGTGAACTGCAAAAACAATGTCTAGACGAGTTGCTAATAGGTAAATCAACCTACGAATTAATTTATGATACGTAGTAAAGTCTTTTAGAAGAGGATCTTTAGAAGCAGAACTAGCAGAATCAGTAACTATTAAGTTCATATCCATAGGAGTACTAATAGGCTTAGCTCCTAAATATCCAAAATCATTAAGCAACTCAAGACAATATTTTCCTTGAGACATACAAACTCCCTTTTCAGTTTTCAAAATTTATATTCCTAAGAAATTTTTTAATTCACCAAGATCTCTAATTTTAAAATTGGATTGTAAGTGATCTTTTACCCCCATTTATTTCAGAAGTACAATTTCCAGTTAAAACAATATCATGAACATAAACTAAAAGCACCAAGAAAACCGAACCTGAAACTTTAGTAAACAAGGAGTAATCACTTGAACTTTGACAGAATCCATGATCAATTAAGCATGAAGACAATTTAGCATACTACTGCCTAGGAGCTTGTTTTAGTCCATAAAGGGACTTAACTAGCTTGCAAACACGTTTATCATTGGCAGAAAAATAACCAGGATGTAAACTCATATACACTTCTTCAACTAAATCACCATAAAGAAAAGCATTATTAACATCAAGTTGGCATAAAGGCCAATGATTTTGAACAACTAAAGCAATGACACATATAACAGTTACCATTTTCACAACAAGAGAGAACGTTTCTTCATAATCTAAACCTTCTATTTGAGAATAACCTTTGGCAACAAGCTTGGCCTTATACCTCTCAATTTCACTAGAGGACTTGTATTTTATTATGTAAATCCAACGACAACCAATTGGTTTTCGTCCATCAGGTAAATCAGTTAAGATCAAGTTCCATTTCGATATAAGGCCTCCATCTAATCATTCATAGCTGTAATCCAATTTTTATCTTTACTAGCTTCAAAAAAGTTATTGGGTTTAACAGATTTATTTAACGTAGATACAAAGCAAAAGTTTTTAGAACTGAGGAAAGAATAGTTAACAACTTTTTCTAATCCGTATTTGACCTTTTCTTCTATAACATAGTCATCAAATCTACGAGGTAAATTTGAAACACGACTAGACTTTCTAACAGAAGAAGAAGAAGAAGAAGAAGAAGATGATGATGATGAAGAAGAAGAAGAAGTACTGGTCCAGAAGTATTACCCTCAGGAGGGGAACTCAAATGAACATCATGATGTTGAACATCTAAATGACGAACTCAGCAGCACGTTGACCACTGGCAACCATTTTAGTACTACGTGGATCCTCAAATCCGACAACTCTTCTTGGATTATTACCCACACTAGTACTACCAGAATCAGATCTGGCAGCTCTATCTGGGCTACCTAGATGTCACGGTTACTATTATTTTCAGAATTGATAGAATTTTCATCACTTTGAGTTTTCTCCCTATTTTCATCATCGGGTATTCCATAAGTGAAATCATTAGTTTGAATAAAAATAGAATCAAAGAAGTTTAAAGAACTTATGCCACTAGAGTCAAGATCGTGTTTGTTTGCACTCATTTTAAAAGGGAAAATAGTTTCATAAAACTTTACATCTCTAGAAATGATAATTTGTTTGGAATCCAAACTATATAAATTGGTGTCCTTTCTTTGAATTTGAATAACCAAGAAGAACACATTTTTAGACCGAGAAGAAAAATTATCTAAAATATTAGGCTTAACAGCAAAACAAAGACAACTAAAATTCCTAAGATGTGAAAGAACAGGTACAAACCCATAAATAAGCTCATAGGGACATTTTCCATTTAATACTGGAGATGGAGTTCTGTTAACAAGATAAGTAGCAGTAAGAATACACTCACTCCACACATTTAATGGAATTTCTCCCTGAAACATCAAGGCTCTAGCTACATTTAGGCCCTGTTTGTTTTGGGGGTTTCAGAGCTTAATGGGCTCTAAAGTCTAATTCGGTCAGTGAAACCCAATTACTGCTGTTTGTTTTTTTCTTAATTTCAGATCCGCTGAAGTCTGAGAAAGGTCTAATTCGTTAAGTGGTAGACCTACCTCTAAATCGCTTAGAGGTTTGTTGAATACGGTGCGCTTCTTCTTCAATTGACTCCTCCAGTAACGCTTCTTCCTTCAATCGATCAAAGCATCTTGTTCTTCCTTCAATCGATCAGTATTCCACCTCATCCCTCTCGTTCTTCCATACTCTCATCTGGTTTAACTTCAATTTGAATCAAGAATCCTACGGTTTGTGCAGATTAAATTACTATCGATTAATTTGGGGAAATGGGTTTTAATCTTTTTTCTATAAAGATTTTGATAGCTCCATCGAAAATAAAGAAAGTAATTTTAGGTTTTGTTCTTCAAGATTTGATCTAGGTGTTCCTCAAAACGCTAATTTGGAATTAGGGTTTGTCCAAAATTGGATCAAATAGTTTATCTTGCATTTTAAAAGCACGAGCAAATGATCTGATAATTGCATGTTATAATTCGAGCAGCGATTCATAATTTCGAGTTAAATTAGTAGTAGAATATGAAAATGAAGATACATATACAATTATTGTCCGTTTGTTCGATGTTGGTTCTCAGATCGGTCGTTATTCTATCAGAAAACCTTCTCGGAGTTGCTCCTCAAGGTGCAATTTCTACTCTGATGTTCGTGATTGGTGATTGAATGATTGTTACGTTATTATCAAATTTTCAGGTATGTTCTTTCTTTTGTTGAACAGATGAGGAATACTATAAGGGCTTATCTTCGCCAGGAACGATTAAATGCAAAGATGGATCTAAAACATTCACAACGACACAACCTAATGACGACTTTTGTGATTGTTCTGATGGCACCGACGAGCCAGGTCTACTAGCTATTCTTCGGTGGGAAATAAATTATATCACGAAATTCGCAACTTGAAAAAGATTTGTAATTGCTCATTATTCAAGTTTTATTTCTTGTTGTTCTTGATTTAGTAGTCACATGTTCAAGTTCTTGAATGCATATGATCATCATATTTCGCTTTTAGTTTAACTAGTTTTTTTCCTGTTCTTTTTTTTACTGTGAGAAGAAGATGCTTGATAGTTGATGATTATTGCTTACAGTTAGTGAGTGTTATGTTTTCTTTTCAATAGTTTATCAAATTTTGTGTTTTTGTGCCTATGTTTTTTTCTGTTTGTGTTCTGATGGATTGTTATTAATCTTTTAACAGCTCGTTAAATTCGTCTTTTTTATTGATTTATTTTCGATTCGTTATATCTTTATTGCAATTTCATCTTCTTGTGTCTTGAAAACTATGGTGTAAGAAAGTTAGGGGCTCATACAATTGGGCTCGGGAATGCGGGCTAGTTTTTTGAAAGAACGTCGATTTGAAGATATTAGCAAGCTTTTCATCGGTTCTAAATGTAGCAAAGATGACGATATATGTTTCTATAGGTGTTGGGTCATCGTCAAGAATGATACCATTTTGAGAGAAATGAAAGCTTTGTTATTTCTTCAAAACTATGCTTCCTTCAACTCTTTTATAGAAGGTAGGAGGTAAAAGAGGCAGCATACAAGAAACAACTCCTGTTATGAAACCATGTTTTGGGATCATGTTGTGTTTCTTCAATGGATATATCCATTTAAGATAGGTTTGTATCAAAGTGACTATATCCATATCTGAAATTGTATCAAATAAGAACAAATAGTCTAATTGATTCAGATTTCAGACTTCAGCACCACCTCTTAAAAATCAGAAGTAAAATCAGATTTCAGACTTCAGCACCTCTTAAAAAACAAACGCCACCTTAATAAATGTCTATGCTTGCGTTCTACAATCCCATTTTGTTGGGGTGTATAAACACAAGAAGTTTGATGAATAATTCATTTGGATTTAAAAACTCACCTGGATTGTTGTTAACAAACTCAGTTCCATTATCACTTCTGAAAAATTTCACATGTTTGCCAAATTGGGTGTGCAACAAATTGTGAAAAACAATGACATTATCACAAACTTCATATTTGTGTTTTAACAAATAGACCCAAACAGACCTAGTAAAATCATCAACAATAGTCAAAATATATTTATATCCTTCTTTACTAGCAACACGATAGGTCCCCACAAGTCAAGATGAATAAGATCTCCAACACGATAGGGTCCCCACTGAGCCATCAATTTTATCGTAGGTTTCTTTTAATTCTAGCCAAACCTCAGAAGCAACTTTAGAGAAGACTTGACTAGCAAATAATTCCTCAGAAATAGAACCAACGATCCAAGATAACACAACAGAATTACATATGTCCCACAGCTTACCTAGAACAGCATTATCAGTGGAACGAATAACAGAACCATCCACAAAACAAAGTTTATATTTGGTTTCTAAAACAAGCACCATAGCACAAGATCAAACCTTATAATTCTCAGTCCCACTTAATTTCACGTTCAAAATTTATACATCAGAGGTATCACTAGGATGGATATAGAGAGGGTCTCCAAAGTCCAGTCGGCAATCACGGATTGCTGTTATGGATCCTTGGAGGCTTCTCCATCAGCCATGATAGAAACTAAAGAGTACACACAAGGTAAAGCCCAAGTGAATATATGACAAGATTCCTTGCCACTCAGAGGTGGTAGGTCAAGCCAATCACTTAGACACCAAAAGAAGAACAGAGGAAGAGGGATAAGCACACAAAGGAAGGATGGAAGAACTTACCAAGGCGCCTGCAGAACACACAGATGAAACAGAGATAGGAATAACACTTATAGAGATTCGTTGGATGGAGTGCACAACGGAAACATGTGACAAGTCTCTGTTAGAACACAGAGACAGGAACGAACACCTGAACAAAACAAGGAAAAGAAAAGAATAGGTTGTCCACGCTTGAACAGACCAAAGGAACAAGATCTGAAACACAGTGCTAGGATAAAAAACCAAGCAAACCTTAAACCAGATCTAAGTAATAAGAACAGGGAAATTGAAGTATGATACGAGGACAAATCTATAGATGAGGTTCATACATACCAGATCTGTGTTTAAGTCACACAACTTCAGTAAAACAGAGCACACACAGACAGTGGTGTCTCAAACAGGCAAATCTACAGACTAAATAAGGTATGTGTTTAAGCCAAGAGAACCACATGTAAGTCTATATGTTAATTGCAAATAAAAAGACAACAAAAATAGATCCTCCTTACCAGATCTAAAGAGATCAGATATAGAGAACCGAAGGTTACAACCACAGAGGCTCTTTATTCCACTTGAACCAGATCTAAGACGAGAGGTCCAAAGTAAAACCAAGAAGAAGAGGAACACCTCAACATATTGCAAGAAGAAAAAACAGATTCGTTTTACTTGAACTAGGTCTATCAAGACAAGATTCAAACAAAACAAAGAATGTTTGATCTGGAAATAATACCAGAAAAGTAAAGGATACAACTCCGATTGAGCAGTCCAGATCTAGATAGATAAGCACCAAGAACAACCAGAGCAAAACAGAACTCAAACACATAAGGTTCAGATCTAAGAAGATAGGAACCAAACCATGCATGAGAAAATATTCAAAGCATAGATTCTCAGAATCGTAGGGTCCAAATCTAATAAGATAAGAACCATATGAATGAGATGAGAAATAAACAAGAAGAAAACAGAAAGAAGAAGATAAATCTCAGGTTCGAGACGATTCAGATCTAGTGAGATAAGAACTTATTCAAGAGAAATGAACTACAAAAATAAATCTCGAAACGTTTTCGGTCCATATCTAAAAAGATAATAACCAAAAACCACCAGAGAGCCAAAACAGGTAAACAACTCGATGAAGAAACTCACCGAGCAAAAACCTGAAACGACAAAGTTGCTCCAGATGAACAAAAGAAGGAACGAAGAAGAAGAGGCTTACCAGAGGTGATGGTGTTCGAATCAGAGATGATCGAGATCAGTGCTCTTATACCATATTGAAACTTTACACAACAATACTTACAAAGCAAAGATATCTCTAATCTAACCTAAGCAAACATCTTTAAGAGATTTGAAGATGATGAACTAGGAAATACAAACCCTAATTCTAGAGAGAGAAAAGAGAGAAAACAACGTAAGCCAAAGAAAGAAAAAGGAAATCGTACAAAGTGAAATGAACGGAGTAAAGTCGTTTATATATGATCTTCATATTTTACACTTCATCCCCTCCATCTTCCAATAATTGCTCCGCTAACCTTCTACTTCTCCAGAAAGTGAGGCACAACCCTTTTCGCCTTCATCTATCATCTTCTGTCACAAACAGTCCCTATGTATCTACAAATGACAACAACAACCACAATAAGTTAAAAGATGACAAGATTGGTATAATGAAACTTACCTTTTAACAAGATTATATGCTAAAGCAGGCCATATGCTTTCCCTACTTGAGGTATTCCACTTATAATCAGGAAAAGAAAAGCTATTTGCAAATATCTGGGTTTTTTCTCATTCGTCTCCATTTGGCTTTTTCCTTTTTTGAAAGTGTTAGGCATGAAAATTCAAACCATCTCCAACAAAATTTAAATTAGGTACATTTTTTGGCGAGCTGTTTTGTAGTTCTTGGGAATCATCTTGGGCAACAAAGTCATGGTTTCCGCTGGCTCTATGGCCCTGTAAGACAAACTTCACGTATTATTGGTTATTTGATCAACAATTTCATTATTAATAATTATCATTAATCAATATGTATATTGTAGGTGGCATTCCCTTCAATTTTCCTCTAGAGACTCCTATACTACAGCTGATGGGAGCGCTTTTCATGGGCAACAAGTTTGTCCTTAAAGTTGATAGCAAAGTGAGTTTTTAAAAGCATATAAAATCAACTATCTCAATAATACTAGCATCTAATCGAGTTTAATTTGGGACAATTATACATGCAATTTCCCCTACCATTTGCATCTATATAAGTCTCTATTCAATGATGTGGGCGGTTAGTTATAGAGATCAAGATTCATGTAATGAAGAGATTTAAAACAGGAGATGGGCATTTTCTATCGATCAAGAAGGGTATGAATTGCTCTTTCGAAAGCTAATACTCGTCTGATGATTTACCTAAAGCTACGGTAATGACCCTAAATTAGGGTTCATCAGTCAAGAGCATGGATTTTCATCCCGTACAACAAATTTTCATCCAGAGCTTTCTTGTTGGTTTCTCCTTTCAAGACATCCTCCTAGATATATTCTGTCACCATCTTTCATTTTTTTTCTCCTGCTTTGATATGGGAACTAGGTAGCAGAGATAAGCTTGCTCATAAGAATTTCAAGGTTTGGGATCTTGGGGTTTGCTCAATGTCTTTTACATGTTTGCATTCTAACTTTAATTAGATTTGATGGGTTTGAAATGAGAAACTATTTATCTCCATACTAATGGAGTGCTATTTTTAAACATGCATTGTATACCATCTTGACTGTTGATACCTTTTTATAATCTTATTCCTTTTCTTTTGACTCTGTTGTGCACTTGTGTATTGTGCTAGGCATCTTTGACCAATGACTATACTGCATCAATCAACAACAAGGTTCTAAATGGCGTGAGGTGAGGTGTGCCGACGAAACAAGCCTCAAGCGTTAGGAGCCATGGCGTTTAGCGTGACTTATGGCGTAAAATTTCTAATTTATATATAATATTATATATAAAGTCCTATGTTTTGTAGTGTTACTCATTGAACAATAGTAATAAACAAGTTAAATTAGGTTATATTAATAAAAACTTGCAAATAATTTATTGAGTCAATAGTAATTCTTTACCCCTCAATACCCTCAACCAAACACCACCTTAGTTTTATTCCTTTGTATTATACTAATTTATAGGGGTTTACCATGTAAAGCCACATGCCTAACACCCTCCCCAAAATTATTAAACCATTGACAAAATATGTAAAATCTTATTCTTTATAACTACTTTTCTTTCAATAATTCAAAAAAATATATGGTTAATCCTGTACAACCATCGTGAAATATGACATTTCCTTTTTAGAATCATGGGTTGTTGCAAACTATCTATATGGCAAAATCTCCTACGGTGTGATAAACGTGTACCATTAGCGGTTTGTAATCGGCTCATGCAAATGGTTACGTGTTGTACTACCTAGTATCATTTGCTATTCTAAACGAATTACAATAAATAAAATTATTAAAAAGGGAGAGTTTAATTACATTTTAATACATTGCTAAATGCACACCCATCCAATATTTTCCTCATCGCACATGAAGATGCAAATAGCATCGCACTATAAAAAATAGCCATGTTAAACGACGATTTTCACCACAAGCCTGGAACTGCCCTTGTCGCAACTTGCATTGCACATCTTAAAAAACACAATGTGCATATGTGCATAACAGTGTGCATATGTGAACAATATGCATGTACATATACATATGCATACATGCAAGAATATAAATATAATGGACATATATATTCATATGGGATAATGCATATATGCATATCAGATTATGCATATATGCACATTGATTTGTAAGGGTGCAACAAATACATGGTTGAAAAAAAACAAAAATGAGAGGGGTAGCTAAATTTACAAAAAAAAACTTTCTACAAGTTGCTGCAAGGACATTTGCAAAAGTGTTCATATTTTGGTAAAAATGAGGGAAGCTAGGAGGTGAAAACCCTCTCTTAGTTAGACTATATCTAATCATTTCCCTTCTAATTCACACTACAAGCCCAAAAACTGGATCGATGAAACACACAAACAAAATAAAAGAGTGAGCAAAAAGAAAAACAACTCGGGGTCGTTTACCAAACACTTACCCGGGTAAACGCTTACCAAATCACATTACCTACCGAATTAATATGGCAAGAACCAAAAATCTTACCCGGGGCGGGCGACGACTCTTACCAGTTACCATGATTAGCGCTTACCAAGTGAATTGTTGCATACGAAACGGATTTGGTAGACTAAGGGGTTGTTTACCAACAAATGCTGGTAAGCGCTGTCTGGAATAAGAGGTCTGACTAGAGTAAGCGTCTGTGTCTGGAATAAGTGCTATCTAGAAAACAATTGTTTACCAAATATTTTGGATTTGGTGCTGACCGACACAAAATGACTATTATAACCCTGTATATTATAAAGTATTAAAAGTAATGCAACTATTTACCAAATGTTATGTATGAATAATTGTTGAATGACAAAAACAAAATACAAAATTCATAATTCAAGCATGTTTAGATAGAAAAATAAATTAAATTTGAGCATAATAATTTGCGCACAAATCTTAATTTGAAACGTTAGACAACAATTGATTTGCAATCTGATCACGCAAATTAGTCATAAACTCATTGTCTTGAGAACTCCACTGCATTTCATCGACTTCTACTTCATTGCCCCCTTCAAGTTGTTCTTCAGAAGCAGTAAAAATGGTGTTCTCATCGTACTCCGTAAATAATTGGTCTTGGATATTGCATTTCCTTATAAAGTTATGAATCGCAAAACAAACGATCACCACATCTTTCTGTATTGGAAAAGGATAAGGAGCCATTTGGTTAGGATTGGAAATCTTGCTTTTAAGACACCATATGCACGCTCGATAACATTTCTAAGTTGTGCATGAGCATGATTAAACATTTCTTCTTTAGTTAATGCACGTCTACGTCGAAAATCGGCTAACCAGTACCTCGTATTGCGATACGGGGTCATAAATCCACGAGTGCAAGCATATGCGGCATCACAAAGATAATAATTATCTGCAATTACATCTATAACATAAGAAATATAGATTACAAATAACCTTTTAATGTTAAGAAAAATGATACTTACTTGATGAAGGAAACGGAAATCCCGAAGTTGGCCGAATATGTGAAGTGCTACATCATACATTGCAGATTGCTCCCACCCAAGTGTTTCCAACTTATCAATGCAAAGATCCATCTCATCCTCCCCCGGTTTGTTCAAGATCTCTTTAACATGTGTCACGACCTTCGCTAAATCGTTCTCATTTACCGAATGTTGTTTTCCTCTTTGTTTTTTCCTTTGAGGTTGAGGACGAATGGGAATGTCTTCTTCCGAAGGAAGTGGTTCTTCTGTTAAATCATAGTAGTCTTGTGTATCATAATCTTCAACAATTTCAGGACTCACACTAGAAGGGTTTGGAACGGTAGCAATCGATCCCCAAGTTCCAACACCGGTGGAAGCAACACCATCAAACAGTTGAATACAAAGTTCAGGATAGGGAAGAGGTGCAGTCCGCAATTTCTCAACAAATTTGTTTTGTTGTTTATAAAAATTTTATAAGTATATATTTATATAAGAATTAAGAATATCCAAAGTAGAAAAAGATAAAATATGACCTTCATTTCCATCTGCCATTGCTCTTCTGACAAATTAAACATGTTGGTCGATGCATCATAAACGTTACCCGTTTTGTTTCTTAACTTTGCCCATGCGCCATATTTTCCTTTGAGATAATCATAATGGTTTTTCATTTGTCGTTGTTCAACAATTAAATTATGATTCTTTTGTAGCATTTCTGCTACATTCTTCCAAGACCCGGCCTTAAGGCTACCCCCTTCTCGTCCATTTACGGAGATCTCATGTAGACAAGCTTCAATAAATGTTTTAACCACGTTTTCTTTTTTTCCAGTTAACTCTAGGCTTTTTCGATTGGGAAGATTCACCAATGTTTGCCATATCTAGAAAAAGTAAGCAACATATCATGGGTTAAGAACTTAAGCTTAATAGGCTACTAATGTTGTCTGCATGGATTCACTAATATGTATTCTAATGAACATTTTTAACTCATGTCTTATTGGTATATATGGTCTAATATCTAGTAAATAAAATCCAAAAAAAACACATAAACATGCCCCTAAAAACCCACCAACCGTGGTCACTTGTAAATTTGTAATCAAAACAACCACTTGCAAAAAGAAAGAAATATGAAAAAAACACTTTTGTTTTTCTTGCATCAAAAGCACAGACAACCACCAACAAAAAGAAAGATTGATGGAAAAAAAACTTTGTTTTCTTGCATCAAAGCACGCCAATCAAAGTAAAAATGCTCTCTTTGAGTGATTATAGGATCCATGAAAACACAATCTCCACATTTCATCTCTCTCTCTCTCTCTCTCTCTTCACTAGTTCACTCCACAAACAAACAAAAATAACACTCAAATAAAGCAGAAATAAAGAAACCTTTGTGTATTACAGTAAGCTTAAATAAAGCAGAAATAAAGAAAGAGAATGTATGTTATGATCCTAACATTCTGTCAAACACTTGGTGTGCAATTGAGTTCCTATTTCCAAATTTTGTATAAAAGAAGTAAAACCCATTTCTTCTCATAGTTACTACAAAACAGCACACATAGATTTATTCAATTGCTCAACTATTGTTCTGTATATGTATATATATACACACACTTACGTATACAAAAGCTTTGTTTTCCTTGTTTTTTTTCGATTCTTTCGATTCTTCTATAGAGATGGCTGAAGTAGAAGGTAGAGATGAGAAATTGACAAACCTGAGAATGAAGAAATTTGATGAGAAATCGAGATTGGGTCACCGTCTTCGACTTGCCGTTCCAGCAGATTAAAGAAATCACGAAGTAGATTGAAGAAATCACGAAGTAGATTGAAGAATTTAGGAAGCAGATAGAAGAAATCAGGAAGGAGGCGACTGAAATAGGGGATGCAACGAGGGGGAGAGGGAGAATAAAATGGGAAAAATATCTGGAGAGGATCCTCTGACCACGGTGAGATAGGATGTAGTTGCTGACCGAATTGAATCTGGAAAGAGGCTCGGTCAGACCTCTTTTTATAATAAGGGATTAGTAAACAATTAGGGGTAAAAACACGGTCAGACCTCTTTTTTCAATAAGTGGCAACAAGAGGTGGGTAAACATCCCCAAACATCTTACCCGATAACTAAGTCACAGTAATAAACTTAACTAAAAGCGTTTACCCGAGTAAGCGTTTGGTCAACATCCCCTAAATGCTTCCCCAGCAAGTGTTTACCCAATCTAGACAAAGATCGGGAAGCTTATCTAGGAAAAAACGATGACAAGAATCTCCCTTTGTAAGTAAGAGTAGAGGTGGCCAAAACCCGATAAACAAAAGTTTTACCAACAACTCTTTTCCGATAAAAGTACATCAGATAAACATATTGCATATGATCCCTCTTTAAGGAATTGTAAATCTTACCCAATAAGTTATAAAGTGTTAGACTACTACCGTTAACTTGGTAAGTGATAACCAGGCGGCACTGCTTACTGACCCCTTAATCTAATTTCAACAATCAACGCGAATAAATCAGACCAAGGACAACGAACAAATCTAATCTCCTCACCCACTGCAAAAAGGTGCATCGTGGTCAAAAAAGACGCATCAGCATAAAAATGAGAATTCAAGGCAATAATCTATGACAAGGAAACCTCATATACATGAATTCTTAAATAGATTCCAAGAATTCAAGGCAATAATCTATGAAGAAACGTCACAAGTATGACCACTTTGATATGTTTTGTTCTTAACATGAAATTGCAAAAACGAAACAATCCAGACAGATCAACAACGATTTGTCAATTAATTGAGATTTTAATTCGGACATAATAAAAGGCTAGAATCACAACTAAAGCAGCATATCGGATTCATGGTGCCTTTAAAGATCTGAAGTTTCAATTTACATAAAGCATACCATACCAAATCTAGATCATCAGAAATTCGTAGCTCAATGACCACAATTTCATGTAGAAAATCACTACCAAAACAAAAAGAAGACAGGAAGAGAAAACCTAGCATGATTCAACAGAACAGCAAGAACCGATTGTGGATCTCATCCGCCAAACCCGTACAGAGTCCTGCCTTATCTCTTCAGGGCGTAGACAACATCCATTGCAGTTACGGTCTTCCTCCTCACATGCTCGGTGTATGTAACCGCATCGCGAATCACATTCTCCAAAAATATCTTCAGTACACCTCTGGTTTCTTCATAGATCAAACCGCTGATCCTCTTTACTCCACCTCTCCTCGCCAGCCTTCTGATCGCCGGTTTCGTGATTCCTTGGATGTTATCACGTAGAACTTTCCGATGACGCTTTGCTCCTCCCTTTCCGAGCCCCTTTCCGCCCTTTCCACGGCCTGACATCGTTGCAAAAATCGCTTCTCGAACTGAAAACGTTTAGGTTTTTTGAATTTGTTTGATGGTTTGTGGGATTGTTGGGGTTTATAAAGGGGGGAGTTTTGGGGATTTTTAGCTTTGGGCGGGATAATGTAGAATAAATCGACGGCCGAGATTGTGATCCGTGTGCTAAACTTTCATTCTATTTAAGCCGTTGATGGAGGTATGATCAATGGTTAGGAATCACTTACGGAGATATCTGGATTGATGACATGGAATCGTAATGTGCAGTTTGCCATGTTCACCCCTAGTCATAAAACCAAAGTTATCAAAAATGGTCCATGTAGATTTTCTATTGTTCCATATTTCCATTGAATTTTTTTTGAATGATTAAATTCCACACTATTTTTTAGATGAATAAATTACTGAAATTTCTTAGAATAATTAACTCATTGAACTTTTATTTGAACAAATACTTCTTTTAACTTTAAAAATTGGTTATCTACATAATTGTTAGTCCAAAAAACTATATGTAATCGACAAAAAATAATTTAAAATTAAAAAAACGTAAATTAGTTTTATCATCCCTTAATTTTATGTTTGGTAAACTAGCTGATAAACAAATTATTTTTGGCAAAACTATCTTATAAATATGTAAAATGACCAAAAGAGTGATGGTTATGCTCATAGCTCATGTTATTATTTTGGTACAATAGAGTTTATTGTATTTCAGATGTATAATGATGATGAATAAATAGGTGTAATAGTTGAATATAAGTGGAAAATTGTTGAATTTGCATTAGTATCTGTAAATTAGTGATCCTGTTTATTAAAATTTCAATTTTTTTTTATTAAAGTAATTGTTTTATTCAGGTATTTACAAAACAATTATATTTTATTCAGAACTAAATCATACAATGTTAAAATGGTGTTGTCATTCAGATTGTCCATTCAAAACAGTTACTAAATAACCATATTTCATTCTGCACTATATCATACTGTAATACCCTCAAATTTGAAAAAATCAACTAAATTAAAATATTCAACATTATTTCAAGTAAGGATAAAATCTTTTTCTACAAATCATTTATTGAAATTCCTCTAATTAAATTATAGGTTAAACCTCAATAATTATCGACCCAAGTTATATAGAAAGACTAAATAACGGTCGATTGTTACTAAACCCATTACCAATTGTCATCTCCAAAAATGCGGAAGGATTCATCCAAGAGTTACACTCTTCTCGTGCACCTAACTAACATCAACATTTCACGATGTCGCTAGTACCACTCCCCAACAAGGACCTGATGCACATGCCGACAAAGAAAAAGGTTAGGCTAACGCCTAGTAAGTTCAAACAGTTTTCATCATAATTATAAAATAGTAAAACTGAAAGACTGCTTATGTAAAAACATGACTCATTATGAAACGCACTTATCGTAAAAGCAACATCTTTCCAAACCCACTATTTTCATGATGAAAAACTCTAAATCAAAATACTCATTTAATATGAATTCAAAACCCAACACTCGCTCCAAAACACAATGGGGTTAAATAACCAAATCCTGAAAACGAAGATAAAACTCTATAATCCAGATCATTCAAGAACATGTACGAAACTCAATAATATAAAACCACAAATAACGGATATCAATCCATACTCAAAGCGTGAAAACATGGATAATACTCAATACCCAAAATAACACATTTCGGTGACCAGGGAGATCCGTTTCCCTTGAACGTGACGGAACACAACGTTAAGCCACATATCTATGTTATCGAACTACACCTCATATCGTGACTTTATTGCATGCTTTAATAACCTATACCTCAAGTCGTGACTTTATTGCATGTTTTAATAAGCTACACGTCAAGTCCCTGGTTCCTTTAGTGCAACCACTCAATATGGGAGTCACCTCAAGGACACGATAGATTTAGGCTAAATCTAGATTTTCCCCATCATGAGCTCCTTTGAAGAAACTTGGATCTTCAAGCTTAATCTTCCAAAATCCAGGTCCACAAGTTTCCAACCATAAATAATCATCCCCAAACACTTAAAATCGTTTCCCCAAACACAATACATCAAAATCACCAATAATACCAAAACCCTAAGGTAACACCTCAAAGTTTCCATAAATTTGTACGATGAGCGTTTAAAATATCAGAACGGGTTATTTTAAATGTTATGTTATAATTATGGTTGAAGGGTTAAAAGTGTAATTGACCAAAGTTTTAAGTTTATTGTGGAATTATGAAACTTTGGGGTTGGTTTTGTCATTTGATGATAGTTTAATGTGTATAAGAAAGAGGAGTCGGTTCAGAATTAAGATAATCTCAATTTCCTTATTCGAAGTCGGTTTCTGGAGAAAGAAGAAAACTGAGTTCTAAGTTTGTTCCGGTAAGAGTTCGATCATGGTTTCAATTCAATCTCTTAAAAATCGATAATCAAGATAAGTTGATTTTGATTAGGTACTGGTTAGTTGGTGTGAAAGATTGGAGGAATCGATTGGGTTTGCAGACGCTCAGTTCGAACTCTCAATCAGGTGAGTTCATCTACTCTTTGTATTTTTCCAAGTTAAAATTGATATGTTGAGTGGAAATAAATTCATAGATATACCTTTGAAAGTATTACAAAAGAGTTATTGGGAATTTAGAATAAAATTGCATGTAATAAACTGGGTAGGATCGAAATCCTAAAGATGAGTTTTCAGGGAAGTTCCGGATACCGGATGATTTTTCGGATTGATTCCGGATACCGGATAATTCCGGATTCCGGATAGGTGTCTCGATGGTTTACCGGATACCGAATGTTTTTCTGGATTTTTTTACCGGATGGTTCCGGACTTGGAGTCCGGATACTTTTTTCGGATGTTACCGGATCTTGGATTTTTCGGATATTTCCAGATAGATGTTCCGGATTTGAATTCCGGATATGATTCCAGACTGTTTTCCAGACTTGGTTTCAGACTAAGTTACTGAACAAGTTTTTCTGCATATTCCTGCGTAATGTTGTACTATTCAAATGTTTTATGAATACGAAACATAATGTGATTTTAACAGTACTAATATAATTATAATTCGACTGAGATTATGATACGAGTATTTATGTGTATTGAGTGAATATGCACATATGTTAGGAAGTGTAATGGATCCATAGGCACTAGTATTATATGAACACGTGGAATAGGCGTGGACTAATCGTAATTCCCGTGGATTTGACAAACGTGGATTACGCGTGGACGAATCGTAATTCCCGTTGAATTGAAATGAGGAATAAACGTGGACTAATCGTAATTCCCGATTTCTATTGGAAGATAAGGGATAGGCATGGCTTAATTGTAATCCCCACTTCCACACCAAGAAATAGGCATGGCTTAATTGTAATTTCTTGGACGTGAGCAATGATCTAGAATTTGTGGTGATTTGTAGTGGCGCTCTAAAACATGAGACTATGATTTACTTAGTGTTTGTCATTCTCATAGAATCGGGTATAATTCCCGTCATCGAAAGATGTTATGTATACGGTAAGAAAGATTGCGATCAGGTTAATTTATATGTTTTGTTTACAATTCGGTTTTCAAAGCTTATAAAGTTTCAATTTGAAAACTGGATGTTCTCACTAGGCGTAAGGCTAATCTTTTCCAAATAAAATATTCTTATCAGGTGCTAGCTCGGGATGGGATAAGCAGGGATGAGTGTCGAGGAATACTTGAGTTATGCTTTTGTTATTGTGATGGAGAATTTAGTGTTATCAGAGATATTTTGGAGATGTTCTGAACAACCTTTATAATCTGATCGTGTACATTATGGATTAGATTAGTAGGTTGTTTATGATAGTTCTCTTGTAATTACGAACTTTATTATAACTTATCCAGCTATGAATGAAAGTTTTTGGGAGAGATTGTTATGAACCTTGTAATTTGAAGGTTTAAGTTTATTGTGGTTTTTAGGGTGTTTCAGCTTGGTATCAGAGCCGTAGTTTAACCGAACTAGGTATGATCGTAAGATACCTAGACTTAAGCTGAGATCAATAAGATATGATTTGAGAGATTGGGTAGAAATACTAAGACGGGATAGTCTTAGAGTCGACGGAAATACGTGAATTATGAACTGTGATGATGGCAACGAGAATTCTTATGTATAGTATGTTCATAATTTCAATTAGCTACTGTCATTATAAATATATTGTTACGTAAACGTACTTGTTTATGATTGTTACGGCGATTAACGAACGTTGAAGTACGTTTCCTTGTATTTGAGTTATATGATTCTTCCTTATGAGCATTCTTATGTGCTTCAGCAAAATACGATGGTTAATACACCAAATAGATCTTCTACTTCTTCGGAGGACCGTGTGGCAAATGAATCGGTGGTGAATCAACCTGAAAAGGGTGGAGTTAATACAAGTCCACCAATGCCACTTATCCTGAGGGAAGGAGAAAGTCAAACTCATCGACCTGGTGTTGGTAATTCCGACGATGACAAAATCTACTCTAGAGTCACGCCTGATGGAAAACATGATGAGAGTTATGAATGTTGCACTGGCTCAATAGCAAGAAATGTTTATGAAATTATTAGATGATAGGAATGTTGAATTTCAGGGACGATCTACGAGTGCTGAAAATGTAATTCCATCTACGAATCCGGTAAGGAATGCTAATGGGAGAATGAAGGGAGTTGATCCTAAAGATAAAGCTGAGAAAGCTCAAGTGGGAGAGAAAAGAAAGTGGGAGGATCGATCAGAATCTTCCCAGAAATTGAAACCTTTTACCAAAAATCCTTGTTTTGAATCCTGTCAAGAATTCAATTTGTATCAGAAATGTAGGAGCAAACATTGTGGCCTGTGTCGAGCATGTTTCAAGTGCGGAAAAGGTGGTCATCGAATTATAAATTGTCCCATTCAAGGATCAACCTGCTACGAATGTAAGAAACCTGGTCATTACCGAAGAGATTGCCCAAAGCTGAAGGATAGTGGGAAAGTGGGAATCAAGAGAAGAAACCCAATACCCCAAGACCAACGGACTAAGCATTTTACACGACGGCGGAAGAAGCTAAGGAATCGGTGGATGTAATTTCTGATGCATCCCTTGTTAATTCCATACATGCGTGTATGTTATTTAATAGGATGTCAACTTGTCTTTTGTATTGTAATCTTTTATTAAAAGTTAGCTATGCCATTCACTATTTTTGGAAGATGCCTTAGTAGTTGAAATAGCTAATAAAGGTCAATTCTTAGTTTGGGAAGGACTCGAGGGTTGTACAGTTACGGTAGAAGGGAAGGAATTTCCGATTAATTTGATTTTGATGGAAATAGGTGAGTTCGATATAATTGTTGGTATGGATTGGTTGGTGAGTAATCAGGCAGAGATTCTTTGTGCTAAGAAATTAATTAGAATCCCTATGTTCGAAAATGATGCTATACTCATCTAAGAAAAAAAGAGGAAATTGGATGTTCCGTTGATTTCGATAGCCAAAGTACGTAAATGTTTAATAAAAGGATGTCCATCCTATCTGGCATATGTATTGGGTACTAAGGTATAAAATAAGAACAGAACGGGAAGGAGATAGGAACTACCCTCCTATCATCTATTCCAAATGCTATAAGCCGGGAGGCAGCCGCCATGTCAGCTACCGTGAGGGCGATTGGAGGTGATTCAGTTCTTGGCGATGCTTTTGCACATAAAAGAGTTTCAAGTATAGCACGACAAAATCGTGCCACTCAGTTAGCTAGTTGAGCCCTTCAAATGGGAATTTCTAGTGATGTGTGTGTTCTCAACGATGAACCAGTAGCAAGTGGAAAATATTGTGGACAGCCAGATCCCACTATTTGTCTAAATCAAAAGGTTAATTATCAATGGCGGTTGTGATCCAACTGATCCTATACTAGTTTGTCTCCTGGGAACCGAGTCTTAGAAATAATTTTACTTCTGATCAAGGAATAGAGGCTGGACAAGTGGGGCTTCGGCTAACAACCAAAGGAGACCAATAGAATTTCATGTTGTTTCCAAGTTGGGGAGCGAGTAATGTTAAAGGTATCTTCGTGGAAAGATATAATAGGATTTGGAAAGCATGGAAAAGCTGAGTCCTTGTTTTCTTGGATCTTTCACGGTGATTAAGTGATAGGGTTATTTATTTAACCCTATTTTAGCTATATATTTCCAATTTTTGAGCCATTTTGTCATCCCATCGAGTCCGTTTAGCTAATTATAGTAACTTTTACGTAAAATAAACAATTTATGCCTTTGGGTATGAAGTTGGCCAAAAACATATAAAAATACATGAAAATCGTCCAAAAACACTTATTTCAAACTTTGTGTATTCCAGGTTGCGTGAAGACGGTCTTTTGGAGTTCTTAAGTCAAGAAGATTGCAGATAGCAACATTTTGTGGAACGAAACCGAAAGACTCCATTTTTTAGGGTCGGGCTTTGCGTTCGTGGATAATCTCAAGTTGGATCGACTTTTGTGGGATTTTTGGGCCGACTTTATCTTACCACTTTGGGCCGATTACATATGCATGTGAACAACACCTCGTTTTGGGCTTGGATCGATTTTTGTTGATGGGTTTCCCCAACCGGCCTTTGGTTTTTCGGCCCATGGATCTTTTGATCCATGGGTAGGATCCATGGTTGTTATCCTCTTCTCCAAGAATTGTTGTTGCTATATATACGCATGCTATGTAATGAACAAAGACACACCTGGATACTTGGATACTATGCATCATTAAACACCATTTGATAGATTAGCTTTGGTTAGTTAGCTAGCAAGTGAGCTTAGAGCCGGTTGCTAAACCGAGGCTCTTGCTCACGGTTCGAACCTCTTGCTCACGGTTCGAACCTCTCGGTTCAATCATAGAATAGTTGGGTTACGGTTGTTGAAGATTTCCGATTGCTACTCGGTTGTTACTCGTTTGTTCATCTACTAATATCATCTCGTTACTTTAATCTTGTTACTCATCTCTTTGCTTACGGTTTTTATTTTGCGACTTATAATCTCGTTACTAACCATCTTAATTGTTTTCATATACTCTTGTTACATCTCGATCATCATTTAGTTGCTCACGGTTTTGTTAGTTTACTCTTAATCTTGTTAATTTCGTTACTCACGGTATTCATAATCTCGTTGTCTTCCATTTCGTTTACTTGCCTTCGATTATAGTTTGTTAACTTGTTGCTAATCTCGCTTTATTTTAATACTTACGGTTTTTACTTACTTGTTACCATCGTTTTTCTCTTCCCTTAAACTCATAGTTTAGTTGGTTAATTTATGCTAATCTCGCTTTACAACTCAAGTTTATTTATTGTTCAATGCAAGTAGTTATAATAACCTCATCGTTAGTTGTTAAAGATGTTTTCCATTTCAAGTTTTACATTTGAAACAAGACTTTCCATTTAAATTCCAAACTGTCGTTAACTTCTCATTAGATAAACCCTTCGTTACTTGCATAACAAGTTACGTCTTTATTATTCATGCATTGTCCATCTCCATTATTTGCTTTCCAATTTTACTCATGCTTTATAATTAGAAACCGAACGATGATGGGCTAAGCGTCCTAGTCTGGGGTATAAAGTGAAGTTGGGACCTAGACTAATAATTAAATTGAAAGGTGTCGCGTACTGCATGATTGTCCGAAGTTATTTAAATCAATGTTATATTTTGTGGTGTATCACAATTGTTGATCCAAACCCTCAGTGATTTGATAATGACCCTTTCTTATATACTTAGTGAAAATTGTAAGTAAACAATATGTATCATAGTTTCACTATCGCTGATAAGTACTAAGATCTTACAGTACCGCTGATAGGAACTCTCGCTTTTTAGATTAAACATTCAGCGAACACTGTTCACCATAAATGCTCTGAGTCTGTTCATTCATTATGATGATCGCTGATAAGTTAGTTGTTTACTTATGATCCCTGAAGACAAGTTTCACGTCAACAAAGGTTCTACGTTGAAGTCGAAGATCAAGCTCAAGAACCAGCGACAAGTCTCCTAATGAACTGATGCGGATCAGCGAAGACTCAGATTTGTCCACTCAACGTGAAGTATCAAGTACAAGACTTCAGCTATCGCTGAAATTTATCATCTGCTGAATAGTAAATGATAATCGCTGAATCAACGAAAGTTGATCATGAAGTCCTCCGTACAAAGTACTTTTGTCTTAACCACCCTTGCACGCCTCCGTACGAAATGTTAGAAAAGAACCTCCGAATATCTGAAATCGTACAACCACTCTGATACTACACTGTTCATCCTTACGGCTACTAAGGTTGTCAACCAAGGTCAATGACATGCAACCAACCAGCTGATGACACGTGTAAAGTATATACTGACTTGCATTAAATGCATGCAGTATATAAAGAGATGAACTCACTTCATTTTGAAGTAACTTGCTAACTCTGGACAAGTTCATATCTCTTATCTCAAGATAGGTTATTATTAGTAATTTCCTTATCTTTCTTAGTGCAAGAAACCTTAGTGTTCCAACTTGTTTAGATTTAGGTTTATCCTTAATCTTGTCTCCACAACAAGCTGTAAATTGTTAATGATTTATCAATAAACAATTTAGAAAAGTAAAATCTGTGTGTTTGTATTCAACCCCCCCTTCTACAAACTTGTATAGGCCTTCGGGACCAACAAGTGGTATCAGAGCGGATTTGTTTAATCTCATAAACAAGATCTAATCTAAGATATTTCTCTTCCTTGCTATTATCTGAAAATGGCCTCCCACACAAACACAAATTATATAGACAATGGTTCTCTTGCAAAACCCCCTAGATTTTCCAGAGACAACTTCAACTTGTGGAAAAATAGGATGACACTCTTCTTAGAAGGTGTAGACCCTACTATACCTTACTATCTTGAGAACGGCCCACACATCCCTGTAACAATTGATCCTTTAGTTCCAGCCACTGCAAATAGACCTGCTATTCCAGAAAGGCTGATTCCTAAAGAAATCCATCAGTGGACCGACGAAGATAAGAAGAAAGTGGCTATAGATACAAAAGCCAGATCCATACTATCCATGGCCCTTCCTGACGAAGTCTACCATTCTGTCATGAACCTGAAATCATCAAAAGCCATGTGGGACACAATATGTGTTCAGTATGAAGGAACGTCTGAAGTCCAGGACTCAAGAAAGATCAACCTGGTAAGACAATACGAAAGCTTCATTTCTGGTAAGAATGAAACTCTCTATGAAGTTCACCAACGTTTTAATTGTTTAATTATAGATCTGAAAACTGTTGGTAAGGAATATTCTAACTTTGAAGTGCTGACAAAGTTTCTAGAATGTTTACCTGAAAGCTGGGACAATTATTCCATGTGTCTCAAGCTATCAAAGGATCTAAGATCAATGACCCTTGCTACCTTATATGGCACGTTGCTGAATCATGAGCAATCTAGCCATCTTAAGAAGAATCTTGTAAAAGATTCCAAAAGCACCCCTGTTGCTTTATTCTCAGAGGAACCTTCTACTCAGCGACCCTCTGTCACTATCACTGAGTTAGAGAGTAACTCTGAAAGGTCATCAGATTCTGATTCTTCAGATGATGATGAATCCTTGGCTCTCCTAACTAAAAAGTTCAGGAGATTCGCCAAGAAGAAAATGTTTAGAAAGAACAAAACTCTTTCCATAGCTGACAAGCCTAAATCATCAGCTTTTGTTGATAAGGCTACTGCTACTTGTTTCAACTGCGAAAAGACAGGTCATTTCGCTAACGAGTGCAGGTCAAAGAAAATCATGAGACCTTCAGCTTTTACAAAGAAATCATTTGTTCCAAGGAATAAAGATGACAAATACTCAAAGCTGAAGGAGAAGTATGCAAAGCTGAAAAGCTTTAAGAAGAAAGGAAAAGGCCTGATGGCTGACTATGATTGGGCTACTTCTGATGAAGAAGCATCATCATCTGATTCTGAAGATGATGAAGCAAATCAATGTCTCATGGCTAAGATTGAAGAAGAGGAAGAAAGTTCAGACATTCCCTCCACTTCAACATCTGCCATTCAGGTATCACCTTCTTTCTTTACCAATATTGCAAATATTGATGAAGCTGATAGTCTCCGTAAGATCGATCTCTTGACTAGAAGTTTATACGAAGCCATGAACGGCAAAACTGTGGTTGAAAACCAAAATCTTGATCTCGCTGAAAAGCTTAAAAACTGCCACCTTCAAATAGAAAAGCTTTCTAAAATTGAAAATGATTTTAAAGATCAAGTCTATTTAAATCAGCTAGTCAAAATCGAACGAGCAGAAGCTATCGCTGCATTAAAAGCTGAACAAGCTACTGTTGAAGGATGGTGTAATTCTTCAACAAAGATCACTAAGATAATTAAGGCTCAGATTCCTCTGAGTGATAAACGTGGTCTGGGTTATAAATATGATACTCCAAAACCAACCACTGAACGTTCAATGCTTAAATTTGGAACGTTCGTATCCTCAGTCGCTGACACTTCATCATCTCAGTACTCCTCGTCCATTACACCAACCCCTGAGGAAACTCCTACCTCCTCAAAAGGTAAGGAGAAAATGGTTTATTCAAAACCTACCTCTGTCTCTAAAGACAAAGGTAAAGGAATTGTTATTTATCAAAATCCTCAGAAGGGTACCTTAGTACCAAAGCTGAATGCTTCTAAAGCCTCAGTGACCTACCCCTCTGGATCTAGAAAGCTGATCTCTGGATCTATTCAGCGATCTACTCCTAGACTCAGAGTGGATATCCTTGGTAAGAAATCTGAAGAACTGAATGTTCGTTCCATTTCTAAAGCCAATAGTTTACTTGGTGCTGGCACTTCTAATTCTAAATTAAAAGCTCAGCATACAAGTGGTCCTAGAACTACTTTTAGTTATAGGAAATGTTATCACTGTGGACTTACCGATCATATTGCTAGTAAGTGCCCCACAGCCACCAAAGCTGAAAAGATAGCTAAGGTGAAGATTGCCCCCAAGGCAAAGAAGACCAACCCTGGTGCAAATCAGGTCAAGGTGACTCCTACCACTGAGGTTAAGAAATTAACCAAAGTGAAGAAAGACAAAGCTGAATCTTCAAATGCTGCGAAGACCGCTGAACCTTTCATTCCAACTACTTCCACTGACAAACGTGTATACATGGTTAAGTGGGTACCTAAGAAAAACTAATCTTCCTTTGTATTGCAGGTTAAGAAGGGTATCTGGTATCTCGATAGCGGATGCTCTAGACACATGACTGGAAAGAAAAGCCTGCTCGCTGAATACAAGGAAGAGAAAGGTCCCTCTGTGACTTTCGGTGGAAATGGAAAAGGACATACCCGAGGGTATGGTGTACTTTCAAATGGTACAACCTCCTTCAGAAGAGTCGCATATGCTGAAGCATAATCTTCTGAGCATCAGTCAGCTTTGCGACATGGATAACAAAGTGATTTTCACTAAGGAATCCTGCTTTGTCTCTGACAAAAAGGAGAAGATAGCTCTCAGCGGTTATCGTTTGGAAAATGTTTATGTAATAAACATGGACTCAACAACCACTGAGAACTCCTGTTTCTTCTCAAAGGCATCTTCTGATGTCAACTGGCTATGGCACAAGAGGCTCTCACATCTAAATTTCAAGACACTGAATACTCTTTCCTCCAAAGAGTTAGTCACTGGTCTACCTCAGCATTCATACGCCAAAGAGTCTTTATGTTCAGCGTGTGAAAAAGGGAAGCAGACCAAGGCAAGCTTCAAGTCAAAGCAAGTCTCCTCAGTGTCATCTCCTCTACAACTACTCCATATGGATTTGTTTGGCCCCGTTAACAAACAATCCATCGCTGGAAAGAAATATACGCTGGTCATAGTTGATGAATTCTCTCGTTACACATGGGTAATGTTTCTCCGTTCTAAGAGTGACACCCCTGAAGAACTCATCACCTTTGTTCGGAAGATGGAAACTCTGAACAATATGACTGTTCGCTCAATAAGGAGTGATCATGGAACTGAATTCAAAAACAGTTCTCTTGATTCCTTCCTTGAGAGTAAGGGTATTTCTCACAACTTTTCGTCAGTGAGAACACCGCAACAAAATGGAGTCGCTGAAAGAAGAAATAGAACAATTATTGAAGCTGCACGTTCAATGCTCAACGATTCTCACCTGCCTACTCAGTTTTGGGCACAAGCTGTCAACACTGATTGCTTTACGCAAAACAGGTCACTGATAGTTAAAAGATTCAAAAAGACAGCCTATGAACTCTTTCATGGGAGAAAGCCTTCAATCAGCTTTCTTCACATTTTTGGATGTCAGTGTTTCATACTGAACAACAGAGATGCCCTTGGAAAGTTTGATCCTAAGGCTGGTGATGGAATCTTTCTTGGATACTCCTCAGTCTCCAAAGCCTTCAGAGTCTTCAACCGTAGAAGACAAACTGTAGAAGAAACTATTCACGTCACGTTTGACGAATCCCGTTCAGCGAACTCTAAACCGAACGCTGATACAGAAGAACTGAATCAATGGATGTTTTCTCATCTTGGCGATTCAGAAGATATTCCCACTCCTCATGCTCATCCAGTAGAAGATGATAGTCCCACTATCATTCCAAATATGCAAAATAGTGAAGCTGAAACATCTTGGGTCTCAGCTGTGCCTATAAACACTATACCTGCAGTTGATCCAAATGTCTCAGAAATTCCGTCTATTTCTCAGCAATCAGTGAATGAAGTGACAAATGCAAACATTCCTCTCTTAGCTGATAATCCAGAAGTAACTGAAGCCTCATCTTCAGTTTCTCCAGTTCAGACTGAGTCAGCGACGTATGCTCCGGCTCAGCGATGGACTGTAAATCACCCAATCAATCAAATTCTTGGTGATCCTAATGCTGGTATTCAGACTCGTAGAAGTGCAGGTACTATTTGTTTATTTGTTAACTTTATTTCTCTAACTGAACCAAAGAAAATAGATGATGCCCTCAGAGATCCAAACTGGGTCAGCGCTATGCAAGAAGAGCTGACTGAATTCGAAAGAAACAAAGTTTGGAAACTCGTTTGTAGACCAACTGACAAAACGGTGATAGGCACTAAATGGGTCTATCGAAACAAGTTGGACGAACATGGTACTGTAACTCGCAACAAAGCTCGTCTTGTTGCTCAGGGATACAGACAAGAGGAAGGCATAGATTATGACGAAACTTTTGCTCCAGTAGCAAGACTCGAATCTATTCGTCTTTTCTTAGCATATGATGTACACAAAAACTTCACTGTACATCAGATGGATGTTAAGTCAGCGTTTCTGAATGGAAAGCTGAATGAAGAAGTGTATGTGGAACAACCTCCAGGATTCTCAGATCCTAAGCGTCCAGGTTATGTTTATAAACTGGACAAGGCACTTTATGGCTTAAAGCAAGCTCCTCGTGCATGGTATGATACTCTCTCTACTTATCTCCATATTGAACAATTTGAGAGAGGTAAGATTGACAAAACTCTATTTTTTAGAAAAGTGAAAGGTCATATCATTTTAGTTCAAATATATGTTGATGACATTATATTTGGTTCTACTAACCCTGAGCTTTGTACTCGTTTCGCTGATAGAATGAAAGATGAGTATAAAATGAGCATGATGGGTGAACTAACATATTTCCTTGGTCTTCAGATTAAGCAAACTGAAAAAGGAACTTTTATAAATCAGGGAAAATATGTTAAAGATATGCTGAAGAAATTCGACTTAACTGAAAGTTCAGCTATGAAAACCCCTATGGCACCACCGCTGACACTTGATAAAGACACAAAGGGTGTTCCTGTCAATGTCACGCTGTACCGTGGGATGATCGGCTCACTATTGTATCTTACAGCTAGCCGACCCGATATTATGTTTGCAACATGTCTGTGCGCACGATATCAAGCTGAACCTAAGATATCCCATATGAAAGCTGTAAAGCGAATCTTTCGATATCTTAAGGGTACAGCGAATCTAGGTCTTTGGTATCCCAAAGACTCAGGATTCGATCTAACCGCCTATTCAGACAGTGATTTTGCAGGTTGCAAAATGGATAGGAAAAGCACCACAGGAGGATGTCAGCTCCTGGGTGGAAAGCTGGTAAGTTGGACAAGTAAGAAGCAAAACTCAGTGTCCACTTCCACAGCTGAAGCTGAATATGTAGCCGCTGGAAGATGTTGTTCTCAAGTCTTGTGGATGAGAAATCAGCTACTAGACTATGATCTTCAGCTCTCCAAAATTCCAATCTATTGCGACAGCACTAGTGCCATCGCTATAGCAAACAATCCAGTGCTACACTCAAAGACAAAACACATAGAAATCAGATATCATTTTATCAGAGATCATGTGATGAATGGTGATATAGAACTTCATTTTATCCCAACTGATTATCAGTTAGCTGATTTGTTTACCAAACCTCTTGATGAGACAAGATTCAACTTTCTCATCAGCGAGCTTGGAATGCTGAACCTTGAAGGGTAAAATCTTCAGCGGTTCACATTTGATCCGTTTATACAAACTTGTATAGCCTTCGGGATAAAATCAACTTATATAATCCATTTCATCATCTTCTCTCTGAATAAACTTGGTAAAACTGATATCCAGGTATGTTTTCTCTCTCTGACAATCGCATGTAAATGCAAGATTTCAAAATAAATTGCATCGCTGAATATCTCTTCCTTAACAGCGATATTTTGAAAATTCTTTAAACCTTCACTGATATTTTCTATTCAGTGCTTCATGTTCTTCAAAAGAGTCCCTGAGCTTTTAAAACCTCAGAGACATCCTAAAAGAATGTGAAAGGACAGTTGTGACGTCATTGCAACGGATAACACTAGGCACGATTTCTTTCTGACACACGTTTGCACGTTTCGTTCAAACTTCCAATCAAATGCAAACACGTGTCCGTGTCATGATGAAAACCTTTTCCCGCTCAAGGTTTTCTCTCTCTAAAAACTCCATATATAAACAACTCTTGGTTTATATTTGTCTTTTACGCGAACTTTCTTCCTCCGCAAGAAAGAATTCTCTGTTGCATTTGTGCTCTCAAAAACCTCAAGAACTGTTCATCATCTTCTTCATCAAAACATCAAGGTTAATATGTTCTTATCTATTATCAAATGCGTATAACTTGTTTTCGATCTTCTCATTGTTTTAACAAGATCAAACAAAAGAACTTTGTAAAATAAAATCATTTCTTTCATGGTTTTATGAACACAACCATTTCATGGTTGTTCTTCAAGTTTTAAATCTAAATCTTAAACTTGTTCTTCATTCGTATCCAGTTTTCTTTTAGAAACTGGAATACAAGACTTTATGGGTTTTACATTTCATTTCAAAAATCATGAAAAACCCTAATCTTCATTAAGACATTTATGTCTGAATGAAATGGACAAAATTCGAACAATCTTAATGGAAATTCTTTCCATACTAAGACAATTCTTATTTGTTAACATCTTTGGTTGAACTGATAATACAGAGAAATGGCATCTTCAAAGATCAATGTCACCGCTGAGTCCATCTCCGCTGACTCTGAGGAAGTGGACATCATCAAAGCCCCTCAGGTTAAGTTCAAGCTGGATCAACTAGATTGGACCAAGGTCAACAACCTCTCTGCGCTTCTCAAGTTTCCTCCTCGAAAGCAAGTCACACATCTGGATGATGCTGTGAATTTCCTGAAACACTGCTGCATTTCAACAGCCCTGACCATCACACCTCCCGCAAGTCAGCTACTACTATCCCAGTTCTGGTACTCTGCCAGACACACTCAGCTACCCTCCGCCAAAGATGCATCCAAAACCATCGATTGCATACTCAGCGATACTGAGTATGGTACAATTAAGATAACCCCAGCTATCATACGAAAAGCCCTGAACTTTCCCAATGCCACCAAAGAAAAACCCTTCGTTCCATTCCCTGACCATAAGAAGCAAGCTGACAAAGATGCCATCATTGCTTTTCTCGACACAATGGGTTACATATGGGACATTGGAAGGGACAAGAAGCCCGAGAAGAAGCTGACGCTGATAAAGAAGTCCAAAATGCCCAGCGAGATGAATTTCATCTTCGCTCACCTGATCAGCTGCATGACAGCGAAGTCCGGCTCTTCTGATCAAGCCGCACAACCTACGCAAGCTATGGGATACGCACTGCTGAAAGGTCTAAACATTGACTGGGCCTCTATTATATATGATGACCTAGTACAACGCGTGGATTCTGCCGCTGACCGACCAACATGGGTTCCTTACCCAAGATTCATCAGCGCCATCTTCCAATATGGCCTGAAGGACAGCTATCCTCAAGAGGGTGACCTGAAACTTTCTCAGGTTGGCCCTAAGGTGCTCGATTTCAAACCTGTCGACAATGAGGTACGTCTCTCTACCCTTCTCTCTCTTCTTAACCCTAATTCTTCGATTTCTGTGGCTCCTTCAGCGACAATACCCATCGCTGATACCCCGGCCACACAATCCTCTCCTTCTAAGAAAAGGAAACACTCTCACACCTCACTTGATTCCAAAAGGATCAAGAAAACCAAAGAGCAACCCCAGCAATCCCATGCTGAAGACTCCTCAGCTCATTCTGAAGAGCTGAAGGAAAGTTCCGTGGTATGCTCTGCCACACCCATTCAAGCCATCCCTTCAATCCCAGCTTCAGCGTCTCCAAACGCTGAGGTTAGAAACTTGGAAACTACCCAACCTCCCTCAGTCTCTCAAAAGACTGATGAAGTGATTGTCAGCGATTCCAACGCTGAACTCATAACCCGAACCCCAATCTTATCCTTCGCTTCTCCCTCCACTCACTTGGACACTCCTCCAAATAACACTGGAGATGCCATCATTCCAGAAGCCACCACTGACGCTTCTCAACAAATGATGAAGAAAGGACCTGCAGAGATCACCATTCCTCACCGAACTTTTGAGGAAGATATGGAACATTATTCAGGAGTCCACAACTTTGACGATTTCATCAATCCTCCTGCAGGTACAAATCAACCCATATACACTGTAACTAAACCTGAAACTTCTGAGCTTTCCTTTGTTCACAAGTACTTATGTGTTACAGGTCCTAATTTGGGAGACATCAACGAGTCTCTGAAGTCCGTGGAAACTAAGCTGACTGATCTCACCACCACACTCTCCAACAACTCTACAGCTGTAACAAACGCTGGAGAGAATCTGACGAAGCTGACAACGGTGGTGGAAAAGAAAGCTTCCACAGACGACATCAAGATTGTTGATAAGACTCTCAGCGATTTCGCCAAAGTGCTCGCTGACATCTACACAGACTACATCTCACTCAAACAATCAGTTTCCTCCATGTCCGGCGAAGTAACAACGCTGAAGACATCGGTTGGAGCACTAGAAGGTGATATGTCTGCTGTGAAGACAAACGTTCAAACTCTGACGACTGACTTAGGCTCTGTAAAGACCGACATTGGTTCGATGAAAACAATGATTGAAGAGCTGCTCAACAAGGCAAGAACTCCTGCTCCTGAACCTGCCCCTGCCCCTGTATTGGAAACTTTCACAGCGGCGGATCGCAAAGAGCTGGAAAAGATCAATCCTGCTATATCTGCCCTTGAAGACAGATTAGCAACGATAGAAGGTTGTGTGAAAATCTCTGTCCCAGAAGACAGAGATAACACCAACGCCGCTGGAAGCTGTTGTTCTCAAGTCTTGTGGATGAGAAATCAGCTACTAGACTATGATCTTCAGCTCTCCAAAATTCCAATCTATTGCGACAGCACTAGTGCCATCGCTATAGCAAACAATCCAGTGCTACACTCAAAGACAAAACACATAGAAATCAGATATCATTTTATCAGAGATCATGTGATGAATGGTGATATAGAACTTCATTTTATCCCAACTGATTATCAGTTAGCTGATTTATTTACCAAACCTCTTGATGAGACAAGACTCAACTTTCTCATCAGCGAGCTTGGAATGCTGAACTTTGAAGGGTAAAATCTTCAGCGGTTCACATTTGATCAGCGATACGGTTATACAATCTTGTATAGCCTTCGGGATAAAATCAACTCATATAATCCATTTCATCATCTTCTCTCTGAATAAACTTGGTTAAACTGATATCCAGGTATGTTTTCTCTCTCTGACAATCGCATGTAAATGAAAGATTTCAAAATAAATTACATCGCTGAATATCTCTTCCTTAACAGCGATATTTTGAAAGTTCTTTAAACCTTCACTGATATTTTCTATTCAGTGCTTCATGTTTTTAAAAAAAGAGTCCCTGAGCTTTCAAAACCTCAGAGACATCCTATAAGAATGTGAAAGGACAGTTGTGACGTCATTGCAACGGATAACACTAGGCACGATTTCTTTCTGACACACGTTTGCACGTTTCGTTCAAACTTCCAATCAAATGCAAACACGTGTCCGTATCATGATGAAAACCTTTTCCCGCTCAAGGTTTTCTCTCTCTAAAACTCTCTATATAAACAAACTCTTGGTTTATATTTGTTTTTTACGCGATCAAATATTCCTCCGCAAGAAAGAATCCTCTGTTGCATTTGTGCTCTCAAAAACCTCAAGAACTGTTCATCATCTTCTTCATCAAAACATCAAGGTTAATATGTTCTTACCTATTATCAAATGCGTATAACTTGTTTTCGATCTTCTCATTGTTTTAACAAGATCAAACAAAAGAACTTTGTAAAATAAAATCATTTCTTTCATGGTTTTATGAACACAACCATTTCATGGTTGTTCTTCAAGTTTTAAATCTAAATCTTAAACTTGTTCTTCATTCGTATCCAGTTTTCTTTTAGAAACTGGAATACAAGACTTTATGGGTTTTACATTTCATTTCAAAAATCATGAAAAACCCTAATCTTCATTAAGACATTTATGTCTGAATGAAATGGACAAAATTCGAACAATCTTAATGGAAATTCTTTCCATACTAAGACAATTCTTATTTGTTAACATCTTTGGTTGAACTGATAATACAGTGAAATGGCATCTTCAAAGATCAATGTCACCACTGAATCCATCTCCGCTAACTCTGAGGAAGTGGACATCGTCAAAGCCCCTCAGGTAAAGTTCAAGCTGGATCAACTAGATTGGACTAAGGTGAACAACCTCTCCGCGCTTCTCGAGTTTCCTCCTCGAAAGCAAGTCACACATCTGGATGATGCTGTGAATTTCCTGAAAAACTGCTGCATTTCAACAGCACTGACCATCACACCTCCTGCAAATCAGTTACTACAATCCCAGTTCTGGTACTCTGCCAGACATACTCAGCTACCCTCCGCCAAAGATCCCTCCAAAACCATCGATTGCATACTCAGCGATACTGAGTATGGCACAATTAAGATAACCACCGCAATCATTCGAAAGGCCCTGAACTTTCCCAATGCCACCAAAGAAAAACCCTTCGTTCCATTCCCTGACCATAAGAAGCAAGCTGACAAAGATGCCATCATTGCTTTTCTCAACACAATGGGTTACATCTGGGACATTGGAAGGGACAAGAAGCCCGAGGAGAAGCTGACGCTGATAAAGAAATCCAAAATGCCCAGCGAGATGAATTTCATCTTCGCTCACCTGATCAGCTGCATGACAGCGAAGTCCGGATCTTCTGATCAAGCCGCACAACCTACGCAAGCTATGGGATACGCACTTGTGAAAGGTCTAAACATTGACTGGGCCTCTATTATATATGATGACCTAGTACAACGCGTTGATTCTGCCTCTGACCGACCAGCATGGGTTCCCTACCCCCGTTTCATCAGCGCCATCTTCCAATATGGCCTGAAGGACAGCTATCCTGAAGAGGGTGACCTGAAACTTTCTCAGGTTGGACCTAAGGTGCTCGATTTCAAACCTGTCGCCAACGAGGTACGTCTCTCTACTCTTCTCACTCTTCTAAATTCTCCGCTTTCTGTGGCTCCTTCAGCGACAATACCCATCGCTGATACCCCGGCCACACAATCCTCTCCTTCTAAGAAAAGGAAACCCTCTCACACCCAACTTGATTCCAAGAGGATCAAGAAAACCAAGGAGCAACCCCAGCAATCCCATGCTGAAGACTCCTCAGCTCATTCTGAAGAGCTGAAGGAAAGTTCCGTGGTACGCTCTGCCACACCCGTTCAAGCCATCCCTCCAATCCAGACTTCAGCGTCTCTAAGCGCTGAGGTTAGAAACTTGGAAACTACCCAACCTCCCTCAGTCTCTCAAAAGACTGATGAAGTGATTGTCAGCGATTCCAACGCTGAACTCAGTACCCGAATCCCAATCTTATCCTTCGCTCCTCCCTCCACTTCTTTGGACACTCTTCCAGCTAACACTGGAGATGCCATCATCCCAGAAGCTACCGCTGACGCTTCTCAACAAATGATGAAGACAGGACCTGCAGAGATCACCATTCCTCACCGAACTTTCCAAGAGGATATGGAACATTATTCAAAAGTCCGCAACTTTGACGATTTCGTCAATCCTCCTGCAGGTACAAATCAACCCATATACACTGTAACTAAACCTGAAACTTCTGAGCTTTCCTTTGTTCACAAGTACTTATGTGTTACAGGTCCTAATTTGGGAGACATCAACGAGTCTCTGAAGTCCGTGGAAACTAAGCTGACTGATCTCACCACCACACTCTCCAACAACTCTACAGCTGTAACAAACGCTGGAGAGAATTTGACAAAGCTGACAACGGTGGTGGAAAAGAAAGCTTCCACAGACGACATCAAGATTGTTGATAGGACTCTCAGCGATTTCGCCAAAGTGCTCGCTGACATCTACACAGACTACACCTCACTCAAACAATCAGTTTCCTCCATGTTCGGCGAAGTAACAACGCTGAAGACAACGGTTGGAGCACTAGAAGGTGATATGTCTGCTGTGAAAACAAACGTTCAAACTCTGACGACTGACTTAGGCTCTGTAAAGACCGACGTTGGTTCGATGAGAACAATGATCGAAGAGCTGCTTAACAAGGCAAGAACTCCAGCTCCTGCTCCTGCCCCTGCCCCTATTTTGGAATCTTTCACAGCGGAGGATCGCACAGAGCTGAAGAAAATCACGCTTGCTATTTCTGGCCTAGAAGACAGAATAGCAAAGCTTGAAGGTTGTGTGAAAATCTCTGGCCCAGAAGACAGAGTTAACACCAACGCTGAGTCTACCCATTCCTCCCCCAGTCATCATGAGAAAGAGGGGGAGAAGAGCGCCGAACATACCGCTGAGAAGAGCGCTGAAGATCTGAACAAGAGCGCTGAAGACCTTTCCCATGATGAATCTATCAGGGGAGAGAGGAATGAAGATCTGATCGCTGAAAAACCTCAGGGAGATGAAAACCCTAAGGGAACCAAGAAGCTCGCCTCTGTATCTGAGGGGGAGCAACTCGAAGAAGATGCTGAAGAATCCGAAGCAGAAGATGATGAAGCCGTCGACATCCCTGATGATGAACCATCTTCTTCTCCAAAGAATGATGATGATGATGACGAAGATGACGATGATTTCTTTATCGTCAAACCTGCCCCAAGGATCAAAGCTCTTAAGGGAATCTTAATAAATGAACCTTCAAGGGAGAAGACAAAGACAAAGCCCTCAGCCTCTGGCGCTGAGAAAGGCAAAGGCAAAGGCAAAGGCCTCGCTGAAAATGAAAATCTGGCGATCTTGCTTGAAAAGCCGGTTTGTCAGGTACACTAAACTTTACTTATATTCCTTCCCTGAACATCTCTACAAAATCAGTTCTCTACTCCACAAAACCTCTCTACACATCCACATTCTTTTTCTATCTTTTCTACCCAAGTTCTTCTACCCAGTTCTTATTTGTAAGATCGCTGCGTTTCAGCTAGTCCTCTCCCCTGTTTGAGGATATCGCTGAAGGCTCCACAACTGCGACTTCACCAATAATTCCAGCTGCCGCTGAAGAAATAATCCCAGTCTTGGATTTGATCTCTGAGACTGATGAACCTGAAGAACAAACTCTCTCACACAGAAACAGACCTTCCTTGGCTCCTCAAAAGCTAAGAGAAGAAGAACAGAAGAAAAGAGAAGAAATAATAAAGCGATTCGAGGATCAGCGAATCATTCTAAGGCGTGATCAACTGCCTTCAGTTCCTCCTAAGTTCAGAATTTCAAAAGCTGAATACAAGGAACACCTTAGAGCTGAACGCCTCATCGCTGATAGAAAGGAAGCTGAAGAAAAAGACAGAGAATACGCCATCAAGCTTACTCAAGAATCTGTCAAAGACCCCAAGCTGAAACGTGTTCCCATTCAAATCCAACGAAAGCTTTGGGAAGAAGCTCAGAAGATCGTGGAAAAGAAAACTGAAGTTTCTCAGACCACCCTGATCTGGTGTAAAGAGAAAATCCACTTCAGATATCGTCCAGCGAAGATCAACAAGGTATTCATCTCTGGAAGAACATCTATCGGAGTACCTATTGTTGACATCAAACTTTTCAGAGAAGATGGCCAATCTTAAACCTTTCGCGCTGACACTGTAAAAAGGTATGGTCTCTCTGAATGGCTGGAGATGAGGTTAGCTATCCAATCGTCACAATCAAAGTACAAGGATCATTTCGAAAAGCTGATAAACAGACAGATCGATTTGATATCTTCTTGTGTGGACATTCCTCCTCTTCCTGATCTAAAGCTGAAAAGAAAAAGGGGCTCTCCAAAGAAGAAACGTCAAGATTCAAACTCAGGTCCTGTCATACGAAATGAAACTGGAATTGGTTTCTCTCGCACTGAAGTGCTTGGTCCTGATCCTGATCTATCTGCCCTTGACATTTCTTTGCCACCATGTGAACTTTTCGTCCCTGGTAAAGTCATCAGTAATCCTTATGGAATATTCTTTCTTGACTACGACGGACGTAAATGCTTTCAACGGATTGCTGAGCTTCCAATCACTCCAATCGAACAACTCAGAGATCTTATCTACTGGTGTGACTTCAGAAAAGACATTCATGCACGACACCTAAAAACCTTGATTTTTGAAGAAGCACTGAACAAAAGAAAACAAGGCGTAACGGTTCCTGACTGGATGATCCCCACTGAAAAGACGACCCTTGATGAACTTCTCATTAAGGAAAAACCTTTTGAAAACTGATATAATCTCCTTTTTCTCTATTGTATCAGTTATCCTTCTGTACTTGTAAATTATTTCGCTTGTACTTGTAATCTTTCTGTTCTTCATTGTAACCTGATTCAATATTTTAAAGAAAGATTTCAGCGAACGTACTTTACTCCATCAGTACTGAAAAGATCCCAGAAAACAGTAAAAGGGACAAATATTTTATGAGTTCTTTTTATCCTTATGTTCTCATTAAATAGCAATTTTCTTTGTTGCTATGTCATAATCAAATAGGGGGAGATTGTTGATCCAAACCCTCAGTGATTTGATAATGACCCTTTCTTATATACTTAGTGAAAATTGTAAGTAAACAATATGTATCAGAGTTTCACTATCGCTGATAAGTACTAAGATCTTACAGTACCGCTGATAGGAACTCTCGCTTTTTGGATTAAACATTCAGCGAACACTGTTCACCATAAATGCTCTGAGTATGTTCAATCATTATGATGATCGCTGATAAGTTAGTTGTTTACTTATGATCCCTGAAGACAAGTTTCACGTCAACAAAGGTTCTACGCTGAAGTCGAAGATCAAGCTCAAGAACCAGCGACAAGTCTCCTAATGAACTGATGCGGATCAGCGAAGACTCAGATTTGTCCACTCAACGTGAAGTATCAAGTACAAGACTTCAGCTATCGCTGAAATTTATCATCTGCTGAATAGTAAATGATAATCGCTGAATCAACGAAAGCTGATCATGAAGTCCTCCGTACAAAGTACTTTTGTCTTAACCACCCTTGCACGCCTCCGTACGAAATGTCAGAAAAGAACCTCCGAATATCTGAAATCGTACAACCACTCTGATACTACACTGTTCATCCTTACGGCTACTAAGGTTGTCAACCAAGGTCAATGACATGCAACCAACCAGCTGATGACACGTGTAAAGTATATACTGACTTGCATTAAATGCATGCAGTATATAAAGAGATGAACTCACTTCATTTTGAAGTAACTTGCTAACTCTGGACAAGTTCATATCTCTTATCTCAAGATAGGTTATTATTAGTAATTTTCTTATCTTTCTTAGTGCAAGAAACCTTAGTGTTCCAACTTGTTTAGATTTAGGTTTATCCTTAATCTTGTCTCCGCAACAAGCTGTAAATTGTTAATGATTTATCAATAAACAATTTAGAAAAGTAAAATCTGTGTGTTTGTATTCAACCCCCCCCCCCCCCCCTTCTACAAACTTGTATAGGCCTTCGGGACCAACAATAATTGACCAATTGACACCCGGTTCGTTGTATCATGAAATAGTCGACGTTTGAGATAACTGAGGAATGCGGTCCCATCGCTATATTTAATTACTATTATCATCCCAACGGATCTTTATACCCTGTACTTCTTTTTATAACTGATTTCTGTCATTAGTTGTTAATCAAACCTCCAAAATATTGTTTTCGAATTCGCCATATGAAACTCGCTTTTACGAACTGGACTTTTAAAAGAGAAACTTTTCCACGCTTCCCTGTGGGTTTGATATCCGGTACTTTTGTACCATTATTACTTGTTTTGAGACGATAATAGACTAAGATGTATACTTGTGTCAAGGTTTATTTATTATCAGTTTTAAAGGATATAGTTTAATAAACAATACGTTTTTTGGCTATATGTATTTAAAAAGGGTACATCAATTCAGTCAACAAGTTTTTGGCGCCGTTGCCGGGGAAGCACGCTAGAAGTTTTTCTTTTGTTATAAGTAAAGTTTTTAAAAGCAAGTTTTTCTACCATCTTTTAGAAAACCAAAAATAAATAGTGTATGCCAAGGTTGTCTCACGGTGAATTATTCCAATTTGATCCGACATTGAACGAACGTTTAAACAGCGAAGAAGAATTCAAAGAGCTAATTCAATCTTAAATTCTCCAACGATGTCTAAACATTATTCTTCGTCCGACAATGAGGATGATGCCCCACCATTTGTCAATAATAATGAAAGACCTAATAATGAGGAAATCCCATAAAACCGGCCAATTAATAATATTGATGATGAGGAACAAAACATTTTCCGGTTAGCCAATATCAAAGATGGTGGTATTATGTCTTACGCCATTACTGTTTTAACCCAGTTACACTCAGGAATTTTAAAACCAACTTTGCAAACCCACCATTTTGAGTTGAAACCAATAATGTTTCATATGTTATAAACCAACAGTCAATACACTGGTATGGCAACAGAAGATCATCACTCTCATCTGCGGTCTTTCATGGAAATTACAGATTCTTTTAAAATTCCTGGAGTTGAAGATGATGCATTGAAATTAAAACTTTTTCCATATTCTTTAAGAGACAGTGCAAGATCTTGGTACAACTCCTTGAAGCCAGATTCTATAATTACATGGGGCCCAAATGGCTGAAAAATTTTTAAAAAAATATTTTCCACCCACGAGGAATGCTAAGTCCAGAAATGCAATTTGTACTTTTAGACAAATGGATGATGAAGCAGTTCCTGATGCATGGGATAGGTACAAGGAGCTTTTGAGAAAATGTCCTCATCATGGCATTTCGTACTGCATACAGTTAGAGACATTTTACAGTGGTTTAAATATTACTGCAAAACAAATGTTCGACGCTACTGCAAACGGAGCTTTCACATCTTGTACCTATAATGAAGGATATGACATCCTTGAAAGAATTTCAAACAACAATGGTCAGTGGGCTGATCCACGCACATTACCAGTTAGAAGGACATCAGGAGTGCAAGATCCCGATGCTTATGCATTAATATCTACACAGTTAAGTGACATGACATCTCTGATTAAAAACCTAAATGCTGTGACACTCAACCCTGTTGCACCACCTCCTACTGCCCAGTCTATACAATGCACATACTGTGGTGATGGCCATAATTTTGAACATTGTCCTGGAAACCTGAGCATATCAACTACGTTGGTCATAATAGTCATAACAATAATAATAACAACAACAAAGGAGGTCCCTTTTCTCAAAATTACAACCCTGAGTGGAGGAACCATCCTAACTTTTCATGGCATAGTCCATCTTTGAATCCACCACCACCAAAATTGCAAGGTCAAAACCAGCAATTTTAGCACATACCTCAGAGCAATCAGCACGCAAATTCTCAAAATAATCAACATGCTTTTCAAAAGCCAAACCATCATGCTGAATCATCTACTTCCTTGGAAGCAATGATGAAGGGATTTATGTCCCAAACTCAGGCATCCATTAAAAATCTGGAGACCCAAATGGGTCAAATGGCTTTAGAAATGAGGAAACGTCCTCCCGGCTCTTTGCTTAGTGATACTGAAACACCCCCAAGAATCGAAAAAGAGCATGTAAAAGCTGTAACTTTGAGGAGTGGTAAGGATTTACCAGAAAATTTACAAAAAGATTTTAAAAACCCAGACAAAGCAGAGCCAGAAAAGAAAAAAATAGTTTCAAACTCTGCTCAATCTAGTGGAAATATTGGAACAAACAACATCACTGTGCCCAATAGTTCCACTACCATTCCTATTTTCCCACTGTTAACCCCTGATGAACCCAAGAAAGATTCACAAACCAAAGAAAAGCATGTTGTAGATGTGTCACAAGCTGGTGATAGTCCCAAAGTCCCTAGTGATATTATGAAAGACAACACCTTACCTTCAAACCCAGCACTTACTCTTCAAAAGACTACACCTCCTACTACAGTTCCTCTTTACATTCCTTATCCTCAAAGAATGAGGAATGAGAAAGAGCAATTGCAATTCAAAAAAATTTTAGATGTTTTTAAACAGTTGCATATAAACATACCTTTGGTTGAAGCCATTGAACAAATGCCAACATACGCAAAGTTTTTAAAAGACATTTTGAGCAAGAAGAAAAAGTTGAATGAGTATGAGACTGTAGCTCTGACTGAAGGCTGTAGTGCTATGTTATCCAACAAAATCCCTCCAAAGATGAAAGATTCTGGAAGTTTTACAATCCCATGTTCCATAGGAGGAAAAGAAGTAGGACAAACTTTATGTGACTTAGGTGCCAGTGTAAACCTTATGCCTTTATCTGTTTTTAACACTTTAGGCATAGGTGAAGCTAGACCCACAACTGTTTCTCTCTTATTAGCAGATAAGTCCATAGCTTGGCCTAAAGGTAAGATTGAAGATGTCCTTGTCCAAGTTGATAAGTTTATATTCCCTGCAGATTTTATCATCTTAAACTTTGAAGCTGACAAAGACATACCTATTATCTTAGGAAGACCTTTCCTAGCTACAGGCAAAACTCTGTTAGATGTCCATAAAGGTGAGTTGACCATGAGAGTTCAAGACCAACAGGTAACTTTTAATGTGTTAGACTCCCTTAAATACCCTGAGGAAAGAGAATAATGTTCTACCTTAGGTTTGATTGAATCTTGGTGTCAAGACCAAAGTTTTGGGGAGGTCATGGGAATTGGAGAATCTGATAGTGAAGATGATATAGAAGAGTTTGATGACTTAGAAGACATACAGGTCACCTCTGCTATTGAAGTATTAGAAAAATAAGGATAGGAAAACCCTTATTCCTTCTTTAGAATGTGCCCCAGATTTGGAATTGAAGTAACTTCCCTCGCATTTGAAATATGTCTTTTTAGGAGAACCAGGGAAGTTACCAATCATTATTTCATCATCCTTAGAATCCGATCAAGAGGAAAAGTTGGTTAGTATGTTGAAACAACACACCAAAGCCATAGGATGGACCATAGCTGATTTGAAGGGCATAAGCCCTACCATTTGTCAACATAAATCATTTTGGAAAACAAAGATTTTACCTCTGTTGAGCCTCAAAGTAGACCCAATCCAATGATGAAAGAGGTTGTGAAAAAAGAGATTTTGAAATGGCTTGATGCTGGCATAATCTATCCTATTGCTAGTAGTACATGTGTTAGTCCTGTGCAATGTGTACCCAAGAAGGGTGGAGTAACTGTAATAACAAATGAGAAGAATGAACTTATACCCACTAGAGTAGTGTCAGGTTGGAGGATATGTATGGACTACAGGAAGCTTAATCAAGCAACCCAAAAAGACCACTTTCCATTACCCTTCATATACCAAATGTTAGACAGACTAGCAGGTAAGGAGTTTTATTGTTTCTTAGATGGTTACTCAGGTTATAATCAAATTTCCATTGCACCGGAAGACCAAGAGAAAACCACTTTTACTTGCCCTTATGGCACTTTTGCTTTTAGAAGAATGCCTTTTGGACTTTGTAATGCTCCTGCAACTTTCCAAAGATGTATGATGTCTATTTTTTCAGATATGCTTGAACAGTCCATGGAAGTCTTCATGGATGATTTTTCTGTTTATGGTACATCATAAGATCTGTGTTTAGAAAACCTTGAAAAAAGCTTGAAAAGATGTAAAGAAACATATTTGGTTTTAGACTGGGAAAAATGCCACTTTATGGTTAAAGAGGGCATTGTGTTAGGACATCTCATTTCCATTAGAGGTATTGAGGTTGATAAGTCAAAGTTGGAAGTAATTGCAAATTTGCCTGAACCAACCACTGTGAAAGGGATCAGAAGTTTTTTTAGGACATGCAGGATTTTACAGGAGGTTTATAAAAGATTTTTCCAAAATATCCAAACCTCTCTGTTCACTACTACGACATGACCATGCTTTCAACTTTGATGAAGATTGTAAAAAGCTTTTAAAATCTTAAAAGAAGCATTGGTCACCGCTCCTGTAATAGTGGCACCTGATTGGTCCTTACCTTTTGAAATCATGAGTGATGCTAGTGACCGGGCTGTAGGAGCCGTTCTAGGACAAAAGAAGAATAAAGTTTTTCACTCCATATATTATGCTAGTAAAACCCTCAATGAAGCTCAAATCAATTACACCACCACTGAAAAAGAATTATTAGCTGTGGTTTTTGCTTTTGAAAAATTTAGATCATACTTGATGGGGGCAAAAGTCACTGTACACACTGATCATGCTGCCATCAAGTATCTTATTTCCAAAAAAGATGCAAAACCTAGGCTGATCAGGTGGGTCTTGTTGTTGCAAGAATTTGATTTGGAGATTGTGGATAGGAATGGTATAAATAATCAAGTGGCTGATCACTTGTCAAAACTGGAAAAACAAGACACAAAGGAACACAATAGTGATATGTGTGAGGTTTTTCCAGATGAGAGAATCTTAGCTATACAACATGCTGCATTACCTTGGTTTGCAGATATTGTTAATTATCTAGCTTGTGGGATTATTCCCAAGGAACTTAACAAACATCAAAGAAAGAAACTTATCTGTGATTCTAGACAGTTCCTGTGGGATGATCTATATTTGTTTAAAGTTTGTGCAGATCAGGTGATACGAAGGTGCATCCCAAAGAAAGTGGGTAACATCTCTAATCTTCGTATTACTCACATGCATATGTTTAGTTGTCATGAGGCTTTGATTCGTCATAAATCTTTTGCAAATAAACTAGGTCAATCCCCAAAAGGATTTCATCATCGCATTTTACTTGCACACCCACACTTTCAACACACGATCACCAAATTGGGATGGGAGCTACTTTGTAGTATCCCTAGTCCTTACAATGTAGATTGGGTACGTGATTTCTATTCCGAACTTTCTGTCACTAATGGAATAGAGATCACTGTCCGACAAACCCCAGTTTGTTTTTCAGCTTCTCAAATCAATAAAGTTTTGGGATTGGTGCCACCCCCATACTCATATGAGTTTTGGAGGCTTTGTAATCATGCGACTGATGCTGACTTGGAGACAGTCCTTAAAAGGATTGCTCATGAAGGGTCAGACTGGGATTTTCAAGGAACCACACGTACTTTACGCACTCATTGTCTAAAACCAGAAGCAAATGTCTGGTTTTACTTTTTAAGACACACGTTGTTTCCTACCTCGTATGACACTAGCCTATGCATGGTTAGAGTTTTCATTCTGTACTGTATTATGGAGGGTCATAAATTTGATGTCGGCTGGCTCATCTCCAACAACATCCTTGGAGGTGCGGATAGGGCTAATGCAAGAATGCCACATCCCACCATAATACACTCTCTCATGAATCAAGCCAAGGTACCCATTTTATCCACTGATCACTTCTCGAAAGATAAGTTGGTCATGGATAAAATGAACGTCGATCGGTTGTTACGTAATAACACACACTTCCAACCGAAGAGTGAAAGTGACAGCCTAGCTTCCTTAGAGGCAACCCTTCGTTCCTTTAAAAAGGAAATTAGGGCGGCACTAAGAGAACAACAACGCTTTATCACCGCACAGATCACTAGCATTCCCGACGACCATTGGAGCACTTTGAAAAGATAGAGGAGAGAGGACAGAGAGGAGATAACTGCATGGCTAGTATACGAAAAAGCAAAGGATGATGCCATGCGGTTGATTTGGAGTAGAGAGCACCCAGAGATTTTGAAGACACTACCCCCGTTCCCCATGCAGTTATTGTGGCAGCCTGTTGGGCACCACCCTACTCACTCCGAGTAGAACAGGTTTCTTCTTATCACCCTTGTTATCTTTCAGCTTTATCTTTCATGTCTAGTATTAATTCTAATTTTAACAGTATGGGAATTCTTTTGTTGCTAATTGTGGAAGGTTTTGTCTCTATTATTTTCATACATTCATGCAATCCATGCAACGTACCACATGCAAGATTTGTTGTTCTTTTTATTTAGTTGTTCCATAGCCTCGAATAATTTCTTTGTTTTCGTAATTTCACTCTTTTCACACATCACTAGAACTAGTCGTCTAACTTTTTGCTCTCACCAATTTTTGTTGGAAAAAGATTTTTGCGCACACCATACACTGATACACAAATCTTACCAACAAATGGGTTCGATTCTTTCAATGTTCAATGAGGACATTGAACCCTTCAAAGTTTTGGGGAGGAGATATGGTTATTATCCATACCATATCATTTTGCACATATCTCCATGCATACCCACATACACATCCACACATTCAAAAATACACAAGACGTGAAAACACATACGCACTCAAAAAGAGCAAAGCTCTACAAATGTTTTCCATGCATACATGTCAAGTGTCAAAGACACTTAAAGGACTAATGTGTCCGAATGCAATTCCTCAAAATGAGAAGATGGCAAATATTGTCATATGTTGAAAGTGATACAAAGGCAATTGCCAAACCATTCAAGACATGTGCTAATTTTTTTTCCAATTAGACATTTAGTTGTTCGGCTAGCTTATGGTTGATGTGTTTTAAAGAATGAGTTGAGGAATATTGAATTATTAAGGGCTATTTTTTCTCAACTAAGCAAAAGTTAGTAACAGTTTCGTTGTGTTGGTACAAATGCATGTTTGTGGGATTCTTGAGAATTTAGTAAAAACTTCACTTTTCATATTGACACAACATTGTTTCGCTCAAAAATTGTGTTTTTAATAAAGTTGCTTGAGGACAAGCAACAGTTCGAATTTGCGGTTGTGATAGGGTTATTTATTTAACCCTATTTTAGCTATATAATTCCAATTTTTGAGCCATTTTGTCATCCCATCGAGTCAGTTTAGCTAATTATAGTAACTTTTACGTAAAATAAACAATTTATGCCTTTGGGTACAAAGTTGGCCAAAAACATATAAAAATACATGAAAATCGTCCAAAAACGCTTATTTCAAACTTTGTGTATTCCAGGTTGCGTGAAGAAGACCTTTTGGAGTTCTTAAGTCAAGAAGATTGCATATAGCAACATTTTGTGGAACGAAACCGAAAGACTCCATTTTTGAGGACCGGGCTTTGCGTTTGTGGATAATCTCAAGTTGGATCGACTTTTGTGGGATTTTTGGGCCGACTTTATCTTACCACTTTGGGCCGATTACATATGCATGTGAACAACACCTCGTTTTGGGCTTGGATCGATTTTTGTTGATGGGTTTCCCCAACCGGCCTTTGGTTATTCGGCCCATGGATCTCTTGATCCATGGGTAGGATCCATGGTTGTTATCCTCTTGCTATATATATGCATGCTATATAATGAACAAAGACACATCTGGATACTTGGATACTATGCATCATTAAACACCATTTGATAGATTAGCTTTGGTTAGTTAGCTAGCAAGTGAGCTTAGAGCCGGTTGCTAAACTGTGGCTCTTGCTCACGGTTCGAACCTCTCGGTTCAATCATAGAATAGTTGGGTTACGGTTGTTGAAGATTTCCGATTGCTACTCGGTTGTTACTCGTTTGTTCATCTACTAATCTCATCTCGTTACTTTAATCTTGTTACTCATCTCTTTGCTTACGGTTTTTATTTTGCGACTTATAATCTCGTTACTAACCATCTTAATTGTTTTCGTATACTCTTGTTACATCTCGATCATCATTTAACTGCTCACGGTTTTGTTAGTTTACTCTTAATCTTGTTAATTTCGTTACTCACGGTATTCATAATCTCGTTGTCTTCCATTTCGTTTACTTGCCTTCGGTTATAGTTTGTTAACTTGTTGCTAATCTCGCTTTATTTTAATACTTACGGTTTTTACTTACTTGTTACCATCGCTTTTCTCTTCCCTTAAACTCATAGTTTAGTTGGTTAATTTATGCTAATCTCGCTTTACAACTCAAGTTTATTTATTGTTCAATGCAAGTAGTTATAATCACCTCATCGTTAGTTGTTAAAGATGTTTTCCATTTCAAGTTTTACATTTGAAACAAGACTTTCCAGCTAAATTCCAAGTTGTCGTTAACTTCTCATTAGATAAACCCGTCGTTACTTGCATAACAAGTTACGTCTTTATTATTCATGCATTGTCCATCTCCATTATTTGCTTTCCAATTTTACTCATCCTTTATAATTAGAAACCGAACGATGATGGGCTAAGCGTCCTAGTTCGGGGTATAAAGTGAAGTTGGGACTGAGACTAATACTTAAATTGAAAGGTGTCGCGTACTGCATGATTGTCCGAAGTTATTTAAATCAATGTTATATTTTGTGGTGTATCACAATTGACCAATTGACACCCAGTTCGTTGTATCATGAAATAGTCGACGTTTGAGATAACTGAGGAATGCGGTCTCATCGCTATATTTAATTGCTATTATCATCCCAACGGATCTTTATACCTTGTACTTCTTTTTATAACAGATTTCTGTCATTAGTTGTTAATCAAACCTCCAAAATATTGTTTTCGAATTCGCCATTTGAGACTTGTTTTTATTTATTGGACTTTTAAAAGAACTTTTCCCAGCTTCCCTGTGGGATCGATACTCGGTACTTTGTACCATTTATTACTTGTTAAAGGCGATAATAGACTAAGATGTATACTTGCGTCATGGTTTATTTGTGATATTTTCAGGTACACACAAAGTAATCAATAACATATTTCATGTTGGTTATCTTCGAAAACGAAGAATAGATGTCCTTATTGTTTGTATAGTTTTGATTTCAAGGACGAAATCATTTTCAGGTTGGGGAGAATTGTAACACCTCGAAATTTCCATAATTTTGTACGAGGAGCGTTCAAAATATCAGAAGGGGTTATTTTAAATGTTATGTTATAATTATGGTTGAAGGGTTAAAAGTGTAATTGACCAAAGTTTTAAGCTTATTGTGGAATTATGAAACTTTGGGGTTGGTTTTGTCATTTGATGATAGTTTAATGTGTATAAGAAAGAGGAGTCGGTTCAGAATTGAGATAATCTCAATTTCCTTATTCGAAGTCGGTTTCAGGAGAAAGATGAAAACTGAGTTCTAAGTTTGTTCTGGTAAGAGTTCGATCATGGTTTCAATTCAATCTCTTAAGAATCGATAATCAAGATAAGTTGATTTTGATTAGGTACTGGTTAGTTGGTGTGAAAGATTGGAGGAATCGATTGGGTTTGCAGACGCTCAGTTCGAACTCTCAATCAGGTGAGTTCATCTACTCTTTGTATTTTTCCTAGTTAAAATTGATATGTTGAGTGGGAATAAATTCATGGATATACCTTTGAAAGTATTACAAAAGAGTTATTGGGAATTTGGAATAAAATTGTATGTAATAAAGTGGGTAGGATCGAAATCCGGAAGATGAGTTTTCAGGGAAGTTCCGGATACCGGATGATTTTCCGGATTGATTCCGCATACCGGATAATTCCGGATTCCGGATAGGTGTCCGGATGGTTTTTACCGGATACCAGATGTTTTTCCGGATTTTGTTACCGGATGTGATTCCCAGATGGTTCCGGACTTGGAGTTCGGATACTTTTTTCGGATGTTACCGGATTCTTGGATTTTCCAGATGTTTCCGGATAGATGTTCCGGATTTGAATTCCAGATATGATTCTGGACTGTTTTCCAGACTTGGTTTCGGACTAAGTTACTGGACAAGTTTTCCTGCATATTCCTGTGTAATGTTGTACTATTCAAATGTTTCATGAATACGAAACATAATGTGATTTTAACAGTACTAATATAATTATAACTCGACTGAGATTATGATACGAGTATTTATGTGTATTGAGTGAATATGCACATATGTTAGGAAGTGAAATGGATCCATAGGCACTGGTATTATATGAACACGTGGAGTAGGCGTGAACTAATAGTAATTTCCGTGGATTTGACAAACGTGGAATAGGCGTGGACTAATCGTAATTCCCATTTCGTACTTAGATGTGAAATCATGGGATAGGCGTGGACTAATCGTAATTCCCGATTTCTATTGGAAGATAAGTGAAACGCCCTAAAAACCACAATAAATTTAAACCTTAACTTATCATAATAATTTACAATATCCTTCCAAAAGTTTCATTCAAAAACGGAGAATTAGTGCCAAAGTCTAATTACAACTGACATATAATGAACAACCAACTAATCTAAATTATAACCAATAACATTAGATTATGCGGGTTGTCTATAATATCTCCAAAATCGATGTTCTACTAACTTCTCCAAACATAACTCCAAATGTATAACTCTGGGACTTCTCGGCACTCACCCCTGGTTATCCTTTCCCGAGCTAGTACCTGGTAAGAAAAATTAATTTGAAAGATTAGGCTTATGCCTAGTGAGAACATTCAGTTTTCAAATTAAAACTTTATAAGCTTTAAACCCAAATGTAAGCAAAGCATATCGACAAACCTGATTTACCATCATTCTTACCGTACACATAACATCTTTCGATGACGGGAATCATACCCGATTCCATGAGTATTACAATACTAAGTAAGTCATAATATCATGTTCAAGAGCCCACTACGAATATCCACGGATTCTAGATCATTGCTCATATCCAAGAAATTACAATTAGTCAATGTCTATTTCTTGGAGAGGAAGTAGAGATTACAATTAAACCATGCCTATCTCTTTCCTTCCAGTGGAAATCGGGAATTACGATTAGTCCACGCCTATCCCACGATTCCACATATCAGTACGAAATGGGAATTACGATTAGTCCACGCCTATTCCTCATTTCAGTCAAACGGGAATTACAATTAGTCAACGCCTATTCCATGTTGATTAAACACACGGGAATTACGATTAATCCACGCCTATTCCTCGTGTTCACATAATACTAGTGCCTATGGATCCATTACACATACTAGTATACGTGCATATTTACTCGAATGCACATAACATTTCATATCGTATTCTCAAAGCTAAGAATTCCAATTAATCTAACATACCCGTATTCTCAATTGTCCCCCCTTCGGCGACTTAGCACGGGGGTTCCACTACCCGGTTAGCAGATGGGGTCAAGGGGCAACGCCCTTGCGGCCCCTGTAACTTTTTAAGGAAAAACTTAACCAGATAACACATCCGGAAACTATATCTGGAAAATTCCTTATCCGGAACCCAGATCCGGAAATATCCAGAAAACTCATCAGAAAAGGTATTCCGGACTCAAAGTCCGGAACCACCCGGAATCCAATACCAAGTCCGGAACTGTCCGGAACCGGGATTCAATATTGAGACCGAAACTCAAATTGAAACCGAATCCTATTGAAACCGGATCCTAAACCGGATCTCACCGAAACCAGATCCAATACCGGATCTCACTAAATCCGGATCCAATACTGGATCTCACCAAATCCGAATCCAATACCGGATCTCACTAAATCCGGATCCTATAACGGATCTCACTAATTCTGGATCCAAAACCGGATCTCACCAATTCCGGATCTCACTAATTCCGGATCCAATACCGGATCTCCGATAACGGGACTTCGATCGGTACGTCAATTCTACTCTAAAAATTCACCTAAGTTCAGTTTCTTGGTCGATTTCATTCCGATACATGTTTATCCAGTCATTTAGATAGATTTCTATCAAATATCTCATTCAATTTCAAATAAAATCATTTAGAAAAAGATGAACTCACCTGATACGAATCCGAAATCGAATGGAAGCCAAAATCAGGAATCGAAATTTTATTCTAATTCACCAACGCTTGAACATAATCCTAAACGAAAACAAATCACTTACGTTTAACAATCTTTCAAGGAACTAGCTAGAGAAATCAATTGAATTCTCTTCTTACCAGAAGCAGACCTCAAGCCCTTTCTTCTCTGCTTGTTTAGAACCGACCTTCAAGAAGCAATTTGAGATAAAAATCTCAATTGTTTGCCGACTACCCATTTAAATATCAATCAACTAATAAGAAATGACCAAACCAACCCCTAACTTTCCAAAATGATAAAACTAACCCCCAGGTTTCATATTATATCATTAGTCCAAAACTTTGATTAATTACTCTTTTGGCCCTTCACATTAGATATAATATAATGGAAATTCGAGGTGTTACAATAAGGGATAAGCATGGCTTAATTGTAATGCCCACTTCCACACCAAGAAATAGGCATGGCTTAATTGTAATTTCTTGGACGTGAGCAATGATCTAGAATCTGTGGTGATTCGTAGTGGCGCTCTGGAACATGAGACTATGACTTACTTAGTGTTTGTCATTCTCATGGAATCGGGTATAATTCTCGTCATCTAAAGATGTTATGTGTATGGTGATAGGCGGGTTCACACCCCTCTAAATCTAACCGCAAGTGTACGGGTCGAAATCAAGTAATAGTATAAAAGTACGAGTATCGAACACAGGGAACTAGGAACTAAGTATCACAATGACTATAAGATCTATTAACTGAACGGTCGCAATTTTGAGTTGTTGATATTAAACTAATTAATTGCAAGTAATTAAATCGAACACGAGACATCAAATAACTTAAGGACTTCGGATAGAGAAAATAGTTGAGGGTTGAAAATCCTAAGGTTTTCACGTACAAACACTTGACTTAAAACAATTACCAGTTATTCCCTTAATGAATACCCAATCTCTAAAATCACCGTTGTTCTCTCTCGAACAACAACGGGTTTTATTTTGAAAGCATAAGTTTTATCTCTCGATCTCAACCTATGGAACTCAAAACACATTAAACTCAAGATTGTAATGGGACTAAGGCTTACTTGGTATATCTATATCCAATTTCTCACCTTAGGCATGCAATTCTAGTTCTAGTTATCAATTAATTCTCTCGAACTTAATTGCTAACAAACAAATCAGATGTAAATTGGCCAAACTCACAAAAGCATTAAAATCCAAATCACATGCTTCATTAAATAGAAAAAACTGATAAAAGTATCAAATCACATGTCCATAAGCTTAAACCAAATTCAATCCAACCCCCAACATCTAAAGATTAGTTCACGTTGGTGGTGGATAAAAACATAAGAAAAGGAAGAGAGATTGTGTGTGTAAACATGATGATCGTGAACGTAATGAATAAACTGATCAAATCCCTTCTCTCGGCTCTAATCCACTTCGCGTGATGAATGTCTCCTCTATCGTGGCTCCAAAATACGTGAAAGTGCTCTGAAAAGCGCACCCAAGCTGCTTGCCGTAGCACGTGTCGTGATCCTGACCTAAATCCGCAAAACACCAACATATAGAAAACGAACAGTGGGTTGCGCGACCTGGCCCGCGGATTTAGGCCGCGCAACAAGTCGCGCGTGGTACTGAAGGCTTCGGGTCAGGTTCGGGTCCTGGTTTGGGTGCGGGTCCCGGGCTTGGATCTTGGGCTTCCGTTGGGCTTCATTTTGGCTCTCTTTTGGACTCTTTTCTGTTTCTTTTCTCGATGATTACTGTCTTTTAGATTACCTGCACATATCTCTCGATAAACCATAAAATTCCGCCTTTTTGCTAGAACACAAGCCAATCTCATTGGTTTGAGGACCGAAAATAACGCCAAAAGTGGCGTTATCGACAACCCCAAACCGAGCGTTGCTTGTCCTCAAGCAAAATAGCGATAAAATAGAATAAAAGCATATATCGGAGAAATAATAACTGCACAACTCCCAATTGGTACCACGTAATGCACTGGTGATTTCCCATACCCGTGAATGCATATCTCACCCTCGCCTCGCCTCATCCTTATTTTGTTTGATCTATGGCCTTCCATTGTGAGTTGAACACGTGACTGCTCCGATTCCATTAAGGTCGTACTAGGTCCACACATACTAGGTAAAACATTTCGCCTCGACCCTACCTCACGGGATATTCTCATTTCACTCGAACCTAGGTTGTCGCACATGTTGTCATGTATAAGGAAGTTATGTACAATGATACTCAAGAATTACATGACAACTCTAATGAAAGACGCACAAATGTCCAAAAACTTCGATCTCAGAAAGGAATCAAGTAGCAAGACATGGAATATTGGTAAGCGTGGTCGTATACCCTAATCATACTTTTCAGAAGATCATCAAGGTCTTTACAAGGGTTGTAACGGGGCTCGGGTTATGGCTCGGAAATGAAGGGTAAACAGATCAAGGATCCTCGGTGTGTCAACCATTAGCAGTCCTGGACTTCTTGACTTCACTTTCTATCACTTGGCCCTCTTTGTCACTACTTGTTGGTTCCTGTTTTGCTTAACAATGATGATTCTATCTAATAGTTCAAATAAGATATAATGCGGAAGCGTTTTTAACGAACTAAAAGATATAATAGGGTAGAAGAACACACAATATCAAATACGTGAAGTGTAAAATAACACAAGTTCTAACTCAATAACCCACTGTATATTGATATAAATAGAACACCAATAACACCGATGATATAACAAGAATCTTGTTCTAATGGTGTGTGTGTGTGTGTGTTGTGCAAAGCTTAATAGAAGAACTCAACATGAGTCTTCTATTTATACTACTTCTAAAGGGGACAAGTTCTAGACAACAAGGACTGAAGGTACTAAAACACTATCTAGTACTGTTGTTAGTACAACGTTAATTAAATGCGCCGACTTCTGCTAAGACTGAGACCCATCAGAGTTTGACACGTGGAGTTGTCAGGTCATGCCTTGTACGAATGATCTTCAGAATCTTTGTACAGCAGAAAACGTGAGAAGCACGATTGTCCTTGTATAGATCTTTAGTCTTTATACCACAGAGGCTCTGTCAAGTATGACAGAGGCTCTGTGGCCTTGTCCGCTGAGAAGAGTCTTATGGCGATTCTTCACTTCGGTCTTCTCGGTGACTCGACAGAGCCTCTGTCGAAGACTTCTATACTTAGCCTATTTTTCAATACTTTTATAAACATAAAGATTGGAGCTAACAATCTCCCCCTAAGTATTGAAAAATAAAAAATTAAAAAGTGCAAGGTTTTCTAGGCTAAGTACATGACAAGAGGTGAAACAATGTACCTCAAAAGATTTTACTTTTCTTTCATACAAAAATATGCCAGAGGCACTTACACTTGTTTATATTATGAAAGGAAAGGTTTGCAGAGGTTGGTAGAGGATATCAGACGTTGGCGTCTTTGAAGTCGTTGAAACTTTTGTTGTCGAATTCTAATTCTTTAAGCTCATGATAGAATCTGATGCAGAGGGTTCTGAAGTTGATTGTTGAGTCGATGACCTCTATCAGTCTATTTTCAAGAGCTTGATTCATGAGCTCTGTTCCTCTGTGCTCCATGAGGATAGCTCTAAGCTCTGTCAAAGTACTTGTTGCATACTTTTGACAGTCCATCTCTACGAATAGTCTTGACTTCCCAGCAGGATCTTGATAGACTAACCCAACTCTTGGAGATGTAATGATCGAGTTTGGTATTGCAGAGGATGGGCAGTCATCTTCTGGTGGTTTTAGACTTAGGTTTCTTACCCCAAGATCTCGTCCTAATTGGAAGTCGACAGGGCTGTATAGCAGAAGTTTCTCAGGCATGGCTTTCCTTATTACCCTGTATGCCCTTCGATTTGCATCCGTTGTGTAGTTCTCTTTCGTCCAGTTGAGAAGGTCGGGTAGGTCGTAGGGATTTAGATTTCTCAGATCAGCATCTGAGAATTGGTTCATGATTATGTCCTCCTTTTTGACCTTATATATGTTGTAGGAAACCTTAGGTGCGGTTCTAGTTTGAGAAAACTTACAGTCTATGACCTTGTCGATTTTGGAGATTGAGAAGACTTGGTGTTTTGGCTTGGGTGTTGTTCTTGTGAAGATATTTTCGAGGTCAGCACGAAAGTCTGGATCTTGAATGGATGGTGGCAGAAGATCTCTGGCAGTTCTGTTGTACAGATATCTGTACACCACCTCTTCCATCTGTCGTGGAGGTGCACCGGGTGGAGGCATGGGCCTGCGCAGAGCATCCATTTGTTTCTTAATTTGGGCCACTCGATCCTCTGGGAGTTTTGCCTTTGGATCCAGAACAGGTATATTTAACAGAGGGGTAGCACCGAAAGCCCAGTCTTCTTCTTCTGGCTTTGGTGTCATATAGGCGTCGAAGGAGCTTTTCATCAATTTCTCTGCCGGTTGATGCTTTGGCTTCTTCTTCTTAGGTTCCTCTGTCATTATCCCCTTGCCTTTGTCTTTTGCCTTCGGCTGTAGATCTTCTTGTAGAGATGGGGTTGCCTCTGTGGGTTTTGTCTTTTGGGGTTCTGAGGGCTTTGAAGGAGGTACTTCTGAAGTTTTGGGGGTTGCCTCTGATGGTTTTTTCACTTGTGTTTCTGAGGACTTGGTTGGTGAGATTGGTTTGTTCAGAGGTTTGGTTGGTGAGGCTTCTGCGGATTTGCTCAGATATTTTCTATGTTTGCGAGCAATTGACTTGGTTCTGGTTTTAGGTGTGGGTGATGGAGATTTTGTCTTCCCGGCTTCTGGTGTTGGAGATGGAAGTTTGGGTTTTTCAGGTGTTGTTAGTGTTGGTGAAGTTGGTTTGTCTTCTGTTGGTTTAGGAGTAGGGGTTGGTTGGTCTTCTTCGGAGGATGTCAAGATTTGAAATTGTTCACGGGTTGGCACATCTTCTCCGAATACAGAGGTTATTTCCACAGAGGTGGGTGTTGCCTCTGTGGACTTCTGTTGTTGATCTTGATTGGTTTCAGGTACTTGGGTTGTAACTGGGGTTTCTTCAGGGGTTATTTCCACAGAGGTGGTTGTTGCCTCTGTGCTCTGTTGTTGATTTCTTCCTTGGGTTTGAGTTGGGGGAACTTGGTTTAGGGGTTCTATGGATACCGGTGGAGCTGGTAGACCTCTGCTTGCAACTTTCTCCCTGTGTTTCTCCCCCTCAGAATGATTTGATGAATCATCAGAGTTATCATCAGAGTCATCCTGACCCTTATCTTTCGTACCCTCTGCCCTACATGAAGCTTCTAGCTTTTTGGGCGGTACGGCACCTGCAGCTATCATCTTTGCGCATAAGTCATCACATAGGCCAAAAAGATTTGCGAGCTCTGCCTCTGTGTTGAAGCGCATTTTGCCGACGCTCTTCTGAAAATCTTTAACGTAGTTGTGATTTGCGATTGTAAAGGCTTTGATGAAGTCTGTCATCTGATCGAGAATCCCCTGTCCGAGCTCTGTAAGCTGTGCTCTTGTCACATAGTCGGAGGGCTTTATGGCTTGAGTTTCTCGGGTTGTATGCTCTTGGACTTGCTCTAAGGCTTTCTTTAGGTCTTCTGGTGTAAGGCCCTTTGAGGTAGAGGATTGTTCTTTCAGCTTTTCCAGTAAGTCTTTGACAGAGCTTTGGAAGGCAGAGGTTGTGGCTTTTTCATATTCAGAAGCGGTGGCGGCAGCAGAGGTTGATGCAGTTTCTTTCATTTGAGCATAGGCCTGTTTTACCTCTGTGGATAGGTTATCCACTTTGGTGGTCAGTTCAGAAATGGCCTTCCTTGTTGATTCTGCAAGAGCACCAAGAGAGCTTTTCAACCCTCCCAACGTAGTGGTCATAGAAGTGACAAGGGTTTGGAACTTATCCCTTGCGACATGTGAGCCTGGTGTAACCTCTGGGGGAACACATTCTTCCCCAAAGTGAGTCCCTGTTCCTTGGACACCTTCTTTCGCCCTTGTTTGTACGTTGGGGGCGGAAGGATTTCCTTCTGATCCTTGAGTAGAGGTTTTTGAGGCCTCATTCTCTACAGAAGTTCTGATAAGGACATTGTCTTGATCCACTCCAGAGGTGGGTACAAGAGTATCCTTATGTTGACTCGGAGACTTGTCTAGAGTCTCTCCGTCTTTGTGCACTCTAAGCTCCTCTGAAGAGCTTTTGGGACCTATTTGTGTGTGCGTGTCAGAGGAAACGAATTCCTCTGTAGGGATGTCTGTTGTGATCTGGGGCAATTGATCACTTACTAAGGGTAAGTCCTTTTGAGAGGACTCCCCTGGAATGGTTTCCCTGGTAATTAGTGGTACAGAGGTAGAAAGAATTTCCTCTGCCCGGTCAGTTTGGGTTGGGGTCGAGTCGTGCTGCTCTTTTTCAATAAAATCTTCTGCCACTAGACTGGCGATGTTAGACATGTGGGTTGCACTGGGAGTTGGTTGGGGATGTGTGCCTCTTCTAGCTACGACATCTTTTTGGGCATCACCCTTTGTCATACACCCTAGCCTAATTGTTTCTCTTGTGGTCTCTATCACATCAAAATTTTCCTTATCCTCTGGACTTTTTCTAAGTACATCATAGCTTGGATGAGTAGAGTGGAGAAAGGGGTTCTGGATCACTTCTGGGGTCTTTCCCTGAACACCTGCAGGGGTTCTGTCATCTTTATCCAGATCATAGTCATCTTCTGTGATTCTGAAGTCTGGATTTTCACTCGGCCAATTGGAGAGGGCTTCACATTCCCACCCTGAGGTATCTAAGGTATTTGCCATTTCGGGGTTCTCAAGAAAAGATGCGAAGTCACCCTGATCTTCTGCATAGTTGATAGGTGAAGGGGATTGCAGAGTTTGTTCAGGGGTTTCTTCGACCATTTCTGCTTCCTCTGCGATGGATTACATAGGAGTGTGAGGCTTCTTGGTTTTCTTCTTGCTTTTCTTTCTTTTCGGTTTGGGAGCACCCTTCTCAGAAGACTTGTGTTTTCTCTTCTTTTTGTCTTTAGGAGGAGGGGGAGGAGCAGAGGATCCAACTTCTGTTGCATGATGAGGGGACTGTTGGGTTTGGGCAGCACTGGTGGAGGTACCCTCTGTCGTTTTCTTTTTGTGGGCTTTCTTCCTTTTCTTGGCAGAGGATTTGCTCTTTGAAGCAAGGGAGAGAATTGTGTTTCTCAGAGTATGAAACTTCTCTTGTACTTGTTCATGCTTAGCCAAGGCCGCTGCCCATTCTTCTTCCGACATCCTATCTACAACCCTAGATCCTAAGGGGACTCCTAGACGCGGGGGTGTCACAGGACTCGGTTCTGGAGTCCTATGGTCGCGTATGTATTCTAACTTAAGGGTCTCATCAGTTGCATATCCCAGAAGTGCGGTTGGCAGAGGTCTGCAGAAGTCGTATCTATCTTCGTGCTCTGTTGGAGAGTTCTTTGTCATAGGATACATTATGGCCGTTGGTCCCTCCATTGGCCATTTTTGTAGAAGGAACAGAGGCTCTAGAAGGACACCCAGAATTCGTTGATATTGTAGAGGAGGTAAAGCTTCGGTCGATCGTCCTTTGGCCTTCTGGGTGGAGATTCTACGGTCAATGGTGTTAACCATTTCTTGCATCATGAGGGTGTCGTAGTCCAGAGGTAGATCGTAGTACACCCCGTACATAATTGCCAAGATTTGGTGAGAAGATTGGTCTGGACTACTCACTTTCCCAGTTAGACACCTGTTGAGAATGGAGAAGAGAGTATTCCATAGAGGGGGAAGTCGATTTCTTCTGAAATCATTTCTTTTCCTTAGGGTTGTGTTGTATCCCAACATTTCAACAAATCTGCAGAGCTCGGTGTCTGTGGGTTCCTCTGTGTATCCCTTTATCCCTAGAAGACCTCTTGTAGGTAGACTGAACTCAAGTGAGAACATGGTTCTGTTGAACTTGAGTTCAAGGTGCTCGGATTTGTCTGGTTTTGAGATGTAGCCCTTTATCTGTCTATCTTCTGGGTCAAATCTGCTGCTTTGCCAGAATTGAGGGATTTTATGGACAGTTTTGGTTAATAGGGGGTAAAGGTAATGATTTTCCAGAATGTGAAGAAGGATGACATATGCTTCCCCAAATGCGGTTTTGGAGGGAACCATGTATTGGTTATTGGGTTTTAAGGGAAGAATACGTTCAAAGTGTTCATGTGCGATGAAGTTTTGAAGGTGGGTTGTCGGAGCAAAATCTGCTGACTCACCGGAGTTGTTTTGTTCTAGGTTTCTTACTATTTCAAGATTCTGGGAGTGCTCAGAATGAGATGGGGAGTTAACCGGAGCGTTGGAAGTAGAAGCCATTTGAGATTTCTTGAAGAATAAAGTAGAATGGGGAAGTTGCAGGTATTTGCACAGTTCACCGGAGAAGATGAGGGAGATAAATTCGTAAAAGGTTTAAGAAAGAATGGGAACGGGGTTATATAGTGAGGGTAGAAACGGATAGAATTCCATGGTAAAAGTGAATTCAATAAACATTTGGGGTCCGCACTCGAGTTTTATAGCTAGGGAAACGTTTCAGAAGGATCGTGTGGCACACACGTGCAATGAAAATCTGCCACGTCAGATGTGTCAGAGCACGATTAGACGTTGTGTGCGGCCCATTAATGCTAGGCGCGTGGGCAATCCTTCTGTTTGGGGTCTGTCACTCGCAGTAAATGTCTTGCATTTACAGAATTGCCACAAAGAGTCAAGTGTCAGAATCGACAGAGGCTCTGTAGTGGAGTGAGCTCTGTGATCTGAAACTTGTCTTTTTGTCTCCTCTTAGCTTGCACCTTTTCCAAAAAATGTTTGAAAATTCATTGGAGAGGATCGATAGAGTCTTTAGCACAAAATTTTCATCCACAGAGGCTTTGGGGCTCTGTCAAAGCCAGCAGAGGCTCTATGAGTGAAAATTTCTAATAACTAAAGATTCATAAAAGTTTTTGATCATCCAAGTTTTTCACTGTCTTAAGCACTGTTTTTAGGACATATTTGAAAGTTGGTGTCCGGAAAAACTGTTTTGGAAAAAAGGTTTTGTGCGAGACATTCTCCTTTTGACTAATCTTTGCTCGGTCAACATAAGTTCTTTGATGGATAAAACTTTGTGACTAGAAACCTTCTTTCAGTATCTCAGTGCTTGTACTTGTACAAAAGAATATTTGAAAGACATTGAAGTTGATCAATAGAGTTTCCGTATGAAATTTGCAGTCATAGAGATTCTGACTTACAGAGGCTCTATGGCCTTAAATTTCTAATATCGGAGAGCTCAAAAATCTTTTTGATCATTAAATGTTTGGATTGTCTTAAGCAGAGTTTCTAGGACATATATGGAAATTTGTGTCCTAGAGAAACTGTTTTCAAAGATGGTTTGTACGAGATACTCACCTTTTGGTTCTCCTTTGCTCGGCAAAAACCTTTACTTCTGTGGATTTGGCTGACCACTACTCTTCTTTGGCTCCCCCTTGAATTAGCAACTTATGTAGTCTAATTCAAGGTCTCCTTCTGCTCCCCCTTGACCTATGTTTGGATCAAAATAGATAAGCAATGCATAGAGCATAGGTCAAACTCACCAGAGGTTCTGTGGACATTGTCAGAAGATCTGAGTGATCCCACAGAAGCTCTGTCGGGTATAGAACTTTTGGTGATTCAAGAATTTACATGCAGAAGTATTCAAATATATATACATATTTACAGAGGATCAGATCTTACTTACAGAGGATTCAACTCATGTTAATCATTCCCAACTTACCCACCAGGAAAAGAAATCTTTTCTCATCTAGCGCCTTGGTGAATAAGTCTGCAAGTTGATATTCAGTGGACACAAAGTGCATTTCGATTCTGCCATGTTCAACATGATGCTTCAGAAAGTGGTAACGGATATCGATATGCTTTGTTTTTTAGTGCTGAACTGGATTGGCAGAGATGGCTATGGCACTTTTTGAATCACAGAGGATGGGTATCTTGTATATGGTGAAGCCATAGTCCTTTAGCTGAGTTTTCATCCACAGAACTTGGGAGCAACAGCTAGCAGCAACAACATATTCAACTTCTGATGTAGATGTAGACACACAATTCTGCTTCTTCGAAGTCCAGCTGACTAGTTTACCACCCAGGAATTGACAACTCCCAGAGGTGCTTTTTCGATCAAGCTTGCATCCTCCATAATCTGAATCTGTGTATGCCTTAAGACCAAAGCCAGAGTTCTTCAGATACCAGAGCCCAAGATTTTTGGTTCCTTTAAGGTATCTGAGGATCCTCTTTACAGCAATATAGTGGGATTCCTTTGGGTTAGCTTGATATCCTGCACAGAGGCATGTGGCATACATTATATCAGGCCTACTTGCGGTTTAGTATAACAGAGACCCAATCATGCCTCTGTAGAGCTTGCACTCTACAGATTTGCCATTTGGATCTGAGAATAACTTATTTCCAGTGGCCATTGGGGTCTTCATTACAGAGGCATCAGAGAGACTGAATTTTGAAAGTTTGTCAGAGAATTATTTAGCTTGATTTATAAAAATTCCCTCTGATGATTGTTTTACTTGGAGTCCGAGGAAGAAGTTTAATTCTCCCATCACACTCATTTCAAACTCACTCTGCATGAGTTTTTCAAAATCTTTGCACTGTTGTGCATTGTAGACCCGAAAATAATGTCATCCACATAAATATGTACAAGCAGAATCTCATCACCTTTTCTTTTATAAAACAAAGTAGTATCGGTTGTACCTCTGTCGAAATCATTATTGAGAAGGAAGGTTGAAAGCCGTTCGTACCATGCTCTTGGAGCCTGTTTCAGTCCATACAGAGCTTTGTCAAGATAATAGACATATTTTGGGTACTTGGAACTTTCAAACCCTGGTGGCTGCTGGACGTATAATTCTTCTTGGATTTCACCATTCAGAAAAGCAGATTTTACATCCATTTGAAAAACTTTGAAACCTCTGTGGGCTGCGAAGGCTAAGAAGATTCTTATTGCTTCGAGCCGTGCGACAGGGGCAAAAGTTTCATCGTAATCAATGCCTTCTTCTTGGCGATATCCCTTGGCCACCAATCTCGCTTTGTTTCTAATGACCACCCCATCCTCGTCCTTCTTGTTTCTGAAGACCCATTTTGTCCCTATTGCTTGTTTTCCTCGTGGCAGAGGTACTAGGGTCCACACCTTGTTTCTCTCAAACTGTAGAAGCTCTTATTGCATAGCATCTACCCAGTTTGGATCATCTAGGGCTTCAGAGATTCTTTTTGGCTCGATCACACTGATGAAATTTGTAAAGAAACAAAAATTAGCAGTGGCTGATCTTGTCTTGACCTTTTCAGAAGGGTCGCCGATTATAAGGCTTGGAGGATGGCTTTTCGTCCACTGTGTTGTTCTTGGAAGATGGTCATTTGAGTCATCAAGATGAACCTCTGTGGTTGCACACTGCGGTTCTGGTGAAACCTCTGTTGTAGATGGTACTTCTGTGCTTGTGCTTGGTTCTTCAGCTTGTGGAAGGATTGGAATGAGAGTTGGAATTTGTTCCTTTGAGGAAGTAGAGACTGAGTCTTCGTTTTCCTCTGGTATTGATTCCTCTGTAGTTGCTGGAGTTGGTATTTCAGGAGCCTCTGTTGTTGAGTCCTTGGTCGTATCATCTTCTGTTCGCTCCCCCTCAGCGTGTGCATCTGTATGATTCACAGAAAAGGAGGAAGTGTTTAATGGACTAGTTAGAGATATACCTGACTCAGTCTGGTTGTTAGAAGATGTTTCTCCAGAGGCTCTGACGGCTCCAACAGAGGGATCAATATCATCATGGAACATCTCTTCAAATAGAAGATTTAAGTCTTCTGCTCTTGTCTTTGGGTTTCCAGAGGATTCCTTCTTTAGACCGAGTTCTGAACTGATTTGTTTAGAAGTCTTTTGAAAGGAATCGTCAAAAGACACATTGATGCTTTCTACAATGGTTCGTGACCGCAGAAGATAAACTCTGTAGGCCTTAGAGGTGGGAGAGTATCCAATGAACTTTCCTTCATCTGCTTTCACCTCAAACTTTCCTCTTGCTTCTCTATCATTTAAGACAAAGCACTTGCATCCAAATACATGAAAGAACTTGATGTTTGGTCGCCTTTTGTTGATCAAATGATACGGTGTCTTGATGTGCCTCTTTACAATGGTTGATCGATTTTGGGTGTAGCAAGCGGTTGATACTGCTTCTGCCCAAAAAGACATTGGTAATCCAGATGCTGTCCGCATAGTTCTTGCAACCTCCACAAGCGTGCGGTTCTTTCGTTCAACCACGCCATTCTGTTGTGGGGTGCGTGCAGCAGAGAAGTTATGTGATATGCCTTCTTCTGTAAGATAGGCTTCAATGACAGAGTTTTTGAATTATGTGCCATTGTCGCTTCTTAGTTTCTGAATCCTGCACTCATACAGAACTTGGATTCTTTTCATTAAATTTATCAGAATGTTTGGAACATCTGATTTCTTTATGACAAATTCAACCCATGTAAATCTTGAATATTCATCGATCAAAACAAGTATATATTTCTTGCCACCTAGGCTCTGTGTAGCTATTGGACCGCAGAGGTCAACATGAAGCATGTACAGAGGCCTAGGGCAAGATACATCAGTCTTGACTTTATGGGAAGCTCTTTTGAGTTTTCCCATTTCGCAAGCAGAGGACAAATGATCTTTATTAAATTTAACATTTGGCAGACCTTTGACTAAATCAAGTTTAACAAGCTTATCTAGAGTATGAAAGTTTAGGTGGCAGAACCTGTTATGCCATAACCAGGCTTCTTCGCTTTTACTGGCAACAAGGCAGAGCTTGTTTTCCTTGTTCTTGGCACAGAAGTTCATGAGGTAAAGATCGCCTCTTCGTTCGGCTCGCAGAAGTTCGACTCCTGTGTCCTCACCTTGTAGAGAGCAGAAGGTTCTTTTGAACATTACGTCGATACCCGTATCGCAGAGTTGGCTAACACTGAGAAGATTGTGCTTAAGGCCATCCACATATGCAACTTTGCATACGGTTATGTTTTCCTTATTGATGACTCCGTAGCCTTTTATATACCCCTTCTTGTTGTCACCAAAGGTCACAGATCCTCCATCGAGTTTATCTTTGTAGGAGGATAGTAGACCTCTGTCGCCAGTCATGTGCCGCGAGCATCCGGAGTCAAGATACCAGATTGGCACATACTGCTCTTGCAAGACAATCAGAGAGTTTTAGGTACCCATATCCAAATGGGTCCAGCTTTGTTAGGGGTCTTCAAGTTTGCCTTAGCATTCTTGGGTTTGGTTTTAGCTTCTTTTGAAGAACCATTTTGTTTCTTCTTACCCTTGAATTTAGTATTCTTTTTGGGTGCAGAGAGGAAACAGTGTGGACTTGAGAAGTGTTGGCTTAATTGTTTCATGAGATCAAAGCAATGACAATAATGAATGTGCGAAGAGATTTGCTTGAACTTTTCATTGAAAACATTAAATGGGGGCACAGAGGCATTACATTCTATCCTAACATTTGACTTCCTATTACAAGAAGACCTATGTAGGCTAGATTGTTGTTTGCAAAATCCTTTGTTGAGAGTAGCCTTCTGTGGACCCCTTCTGTGGTGAACTTCTGCAGGTTTCACTGTCACAGAAGAAAAAGATTTGTTATTTTCATCCCATTTACCCTTCTGTTGCCATGTTAGTTTTATTCAATAGGCCTTAAGGGTTTTGAAGTCTTTGAACTTGTTGGATTTTGAGAGGACGTTTTCTTTTGTTGTTTGATTTTCTCAAGCTCAAGAGAGGTTTTGGCTTGTATACACATGTCCAAAAAATCTGGACAGATAGGAACTCTTGTGATTTTCTCCTTGGGAGGAATAGTTCTGTTAAGAACTCCAGAGGGTAGTTTAAAATCCTCTGAGTCACAAGGTACTATCTCTGACTTAGAGTCAGTCTCAGATTCATCAGAGGATGAATCGTCCTCCTATACAGAGGTTGAGTCACTTAGTTCTCTTTCGACAGAGGCTGGATTTTCAGAGCATGTGCCATACTCGCTTTCATCCTTTTCGTTGAGATTATTTTCCAAGTTAACAGAAGTATCTATTAAGGTTTCATCAGAGAGATTTTGATCGATAGAGGGTGTACAGAAGTTTTCGTAAAAGTTATTTTTACCGATTTCCATCAACTCTTTTTCAGAGATATCTTTAAGTTTTTCTTCTGAAACGTTAGGCTTGAACTCAGGTGCCTCTGCCGATAATTTCTTTTCAGAGATTATCATGCAGACAAAGGCAACCTGTGTTTGAGTCTTGGGGTCACCAAACTTGAAGATACCTATCTGATCTTGAGTTTTCAGATATTTCTTAGGTTTGGATTCTCTTTTGACAGAGATTGAAGGTGACAAATCTGTGTTTTCAAACCACACATTTATCATCTTCAGAGGTTTCCTCTGGTGAGGTTCCCCAGAGACTTTTTGCCTTTTGCTCATAGAGAGTAAGTTTGGAAATCCAGGTTTTCTTGTACTTCCAATATGAAATAGAGAGGGCAGAGATTTGTTTCTTTTGTTTCCGGTGTATGGATCTATATCACAGAAGCCAATTCCCCGTCTCCCTATTTGTGTATTAATTTTCTCGTACACCTTCTGTGCATCTTGATATTTCTTAATTAAAAGATCTCTTCTGAGTAAATCTTGACAGAGGACTTCTCTTTCCTTTTGAAAATAATGTTTAAGAGCTAGGATATTCATTCTGTCGCTCTCAACGTCCATAAGTTCTTTAGATTTTGCTTTTAAGGATGAGTTAAGTTCAGAAATCTTTTCTTTCAAAGGATTTAGGTGTTTGTTCCAGTTTTTTTCAATTTCTTTCTTTTCTTGAAAGATTTTAGTTTTTTCTTGAGTGAGAAGTCTAGCTTCTCTCTCAAAGAAGGTAAGCTTCTTCTGAACACTTTCGCAAGTCTTTTTAAGTTCTGTGTATTCAATGTTCAGTTTAAGTAAATCAGCTTCTGCTTGATTAGAGTAAGAGTCAGAAGTGGATACCTCACTATCGGAGTCGGAGCTGACATCCGTCATGCCACAGAACAGGACGTTCTTCTTTTCTCCTTCGTCAGAGGATGTATCTGACTGCCAGTTTTCTTTATTCACCATAAGTGACTTCTGAGCATAATATTCTGCTTTCTTTTTGCAGAAAGCAGAATCCCTCTGAGGGCGGTTTGATTTGCTCCTGCATTCATTGGCATAGTGGCCTGGCTTACCACAATTGTAACATCCTTGGTTCTGTGGAGCGTTGCCAGCTTTGTCGTCTGACCTATGTCGGTCACCACCTCCGTCATTCCTGTCATTCGACCTCTGTTGGTCGACACCTCTGTCGTTCTTGTCATTTGACCCTTCTCTTCCATAGCGTTCATTACCGGACTTCTTCTGATATCCTCTGCTGAATTCCCTTGTTAAAAGAGCTAACGATTTAGCTATAGAGGCCATAGTTGCCTCCTCTTCTTCCACCACCTCCTCCTCTTCACTATCAACGATCAAGATCTTCTTCTTCTTCTCCTTCTTTTCTTCCGCAACTTTCTCCTTCTTCGGCTTCTCTTTAGCTTCTGTAGCCTTACCAACCAGCGCAAGAGGTTCACTGATTTGAGCTTTTGCTTGTGCAATCCGAGGCTCTTGGGCTGCCAACGTTCCATAGAGATCTGACAGAGTCCAGAAGTTTAAGTCCTGATTTGTTTGCAGAGACATAGACAACTGGAGCCATTCTTCATTGAGACTCTTTAGGAACATGACATTGTTTTCCTCATAAGTTCTGTGGATTCCGAACTTCTTGCACTTGTTGATTAGAGAGTTGAACCGATCATATGTTGACTGTAGAGATTCTGTCGGCAGAGCTTTGAATGCGTAGTACTCGTTGATGCATTTGGGCTCTGCGGTTCTTCTGAGTTTTGGCCCCACCCTCCAGTTGTTTTTCCAGTTCCTTCCACAGATCGTATGCAGATTCACACGCATCTAGGGATTGGAAGAGGTCATTTGGGATGACCATAATCAGAAGTCTCTTAGTCTTCTGAGCAATTTCATATTTTGCCCAATCAGGGTCTGACCAGTTGTCCTTAGTCTTTGGTTTCTCGTGCTCAGGGATTTCTGGAGTGTCGTCTGTGGCAGGTACACGGGGTACTGTGATCATTGGTACGAAAGGAGGGTTGTTGATATAGTAGACGAGTTCTTTGTCAGTACCCTCGAAGAAGTGAATCATTCGTATCTTCCACTGAGGGTACTCATCTCTGAGTAGTGTGGGTGGCTTGGTTAAAGAACCAGCGGTGAAGAAGTTGTTTGTGTTTGTCATTTTGAAAGAGGTTGAAAAATCCAGAAAATAGGGTATGAACAGTAAACTTTCAGAAGATGAAGTGTATGTTTCGAATGGTGTTTATAAACTTAGAAACTTTGAACAATGCACTAAAATGGAGATTTAACCTAAGTAACAGACTGTAAGTTTACCAAAGTCGAACAGGTCGAGAATGGCAGAAAAACATAGGCTGTTTTAAAATAAGTGAAGAACAGGTTAAAATTACTCCAGGTTTCTACCAAAAATCATTGCAAGAGAGGATCACTTGATATAGAAAATCAAGGATGCCTCTGATACGAATTGTTGGTTCCTGTTTTGCTTAACAATGATGATTCTATCTAATAGTTCAAACAAGATATAATGCGGAAGCGTTTTTAACGAACTAAAAGATATAATAAGGTAGAAGAACACACAATATCAAATACGTGAAGTGTAAATAACACAAGTTCTAACTCAATAACCCACTGTATATTGATATAAATAGAACACCAAGAACACCGATGATATAACAATAATTCTGTTCTAATGGTGTGTGTGTTGTGCAAAGCTTAATAGAAGAACTCAACATGAGTCTTCTATTTATACTACTTCTAAAGGGGACAAGTTCTAGACAACAAGGACTGAAGATACTAAAACACTATTCTGGTACTGTTGTTAGTACAACGTTAATTAAATGCGCCGACTTCTGCTAAGGCTGAGACCCATCAGAGTTTGACACTTGGAGTTGTCAGGTCACGCCTTGTACGAATGATCTTCATAATCTTCGTACAGCAGAAAACATGAGAAGCACGATTGTCCTTGTATATATCTTTAGTCTTTATACCACAGAGGCTCTGTGGCCTTGTCCGCTGAGAAGAGTCTTCTGGCGATTCTTCACTTCGGTCTTCTCGGTGACTCGACAAAGCCTCTGTCGAAGACTTCTATACTTTGCCTATTTTTCAATACTTTTATAAACATAAAGATTGGATCTAACACTACTGGAGTCGCTTTGACTCTCTTATTTTCTGTAACATCCCAAATTTTGTAAAATATAATGTTTAGATTTATCAAATAAATTGTGTATATTTATTTGATAAGTTGTGATTGGGTATTTGGTAGATTAATTTTAGAGTTTAACCCTGAGTAAGTTTTATTATTTGTTTGGTAAAATAATAAGTTAAGGGTAAACTTTAATTTTAATTTATAAGTGAAGGGGTAAAACTTGCCAAATGGTGGAAGTTTGAGGGTTGTTTAGGTAAATGGTGAACACATCACCGTTCCATTTTGATGAAAGGAGATGAGGTGTCCTCTCCTTAGTTCATTTAAGTAGTTTGTGTGCCAGTGTGTGTGTTTTCGGTTCACAACAAGAGAAAGAGAGAGAGGAACGAAAAGAAGGAAAGGAAGCAAGAACAAGAAGAAAATAAACTGAAATTACTAGCTGAAAGAGTTAAGCATAATCTGTGGAAAATAACCCAAGGTAATCTTCTTATTTAAATTCTTCATCCTTGGGTTATAGTTAAAGTTTTGCTATGGAGTTTTAGAAAGTGGGTCTTGATGATGTTAGAAGATTATGTTAATCTGAGTTGAAAATCTTGTTATGCTATAGTCTTTAACATATCTACAACTTGTAGAAACATGTATAGTTTGAAAGTATGAAATTATGAATTTTGTGTTCATAAGCTTTTATGAGGTTAAAATGGGTTTTGATGATTTATAGATGTTATGATAGATCTGGGTGGATAGATATGTTCTATAAGTAGTGTTAAACATATCTGCATGTTTATAGAAACAAACATGGTCTAAAACTGATAATTTCTGGGTTTTTACGTTTTCAGTTAGTTGAGACATGTATGAATTTAGTGGGTTGCGACATGTATGAATTTAGTGGGTTGCGACATGTATGAACATAGTTGGTTGCGACTTCGTGCCATGTCTCAACAGTTGGTTGCGACTTCGTGACCATGTCTCAACAGTTGGTTGCGACTTCGTGACCATGTCTCAACAGTTGGTTGTGACTTCGTGCCATGTCTCAACAGTGGTTGCGACATGAGGAGATATCGCAATAGGGGGTTGCGATAAGAGACGAGAATTTTTAGATATTAAGGATTTCTAGTCGTTAGAGAATCTTGTGCAGTGGATTAATACTAGTATATTATATATATGGTATTTCAGATCTTTGTGGAGTTAATGACGGAATCAAAGAAAGAGTGTCGCATCTAATAACAGGTGAGTTCATTCTTACCTTACCTGTTTTTATAATGTTTTAAATTGTGGTAAGGTTTATTTTATAAATGAACTGTTTTGGGTGGATTTTTGGAAGAAAGATTTTATAAAGTAAAATCTATTATCTTAAATTGATGGTTGTGTTTAAAATCATTAATGATATTGGAAAATGACTTACGACAAGAATATGTACGAGTTGTAATTATTGTGTTTGTTGGACAACTGAATTACAACAATATTTATATTAAAGACCGTAAGTGATAATATGGATGGTTAGACTTTTATTATAAGAAATTGACATATTAAATGTGATTTGCTTATAATAAATGATATGAAGAAATTATAAAGGAGAATTGAGAAATCTAAATGATATAAATAAACTCGCTTAAACGATTGTTATGAGGAATTTATGAGATATAAATATAATTCGCTTATACACTTACTATGAGGAAGTTATATTGAATAAATACATGTATGAGTACAATTAGGTGATATGGATCCATAGGCACTAGAGGTTATGTACACGTAGAATAGATGATGGACTTTCATTATTCTGATGTGTGTGGAATTGGAATATGAGCAACGATTGACTTAATGTCAGATTCGTAGTCATGGAATTGGAATATGAGCAACGATTGACTTAATGTCAGATTCGTAGTCATGGAATTGGAATATGAGCAACGATTGACTTAATGTCAGATTCGTAGTCATGTAATCAGGTTTAAACTAATATTGATGAATGGTTCGGTATGCGGTAAGAAAAAGAGTAAACCAGGTTTGTTATGCCTTGTTTACAATGTTTTATAAATGTTATTTTGAAACTGAATGTTCTCACTAGGCATTAGCCTAATCGTTCCAAATAATGTTTTCTTACCAGGTACTAGCTCGGGAAAGTAAAAAGGAATGTGTGACGAGCGTTGTTGATTAGTGGAGAAGTTTTAGATATTGAGGTTTTGATAGTTTGCTAGATAACCTAGTAAATCTAATTATAGTGATATGATTAGATTGATAGGTTATTTGAAGAATACTATTTGTGTATTGACGATCCTCATAAATAATTCTCCACTTATGTATAAAGTTTTAGAAAGTTGATGTTAAATCTTGTTAGAACTTAAGGTTTAAATTAGCCCCGTTTTTAGGGTGTTACATTTTCTGCTGTAAATACTATCTAACTAACTATATTTATTTAAAAAAAAATTGTGTGGGGCATCAATGGCCCTCTTTATTAGCTCTTGGGTCAGAATGACCCAATTTATTTTCCTGACTGGCCTGTACTATTTCTTTTCTGCTCTATCTTCTACTGTTCATTATTGCTTCTGATTGACACACTTTCGGATAAGGGTTGGTTAAGGCTTTTGGCTAGGGTTTAATGGTGGGTATGAAATGAACAAGTGGTGAGTGTTTGGCTGCAAACTGGGTTATGGAAACACACATAAGGGGTCAAAAGGAACGATAGATAACAAATGGGTTAAAAATACACACAATGCCTGGAATCATCTCTCAAGGTCCACACGATATGGTCTACTTTACCCTTACCCAATATCCTGATGGTCGTCTTTTCTACTCAATGCAATATTATAGCGAGATCGCTATATAATCACGACAAGGAATTCGAAAAAGTGTATACGAATTTCGTGTATGAATCCCTCGAAATGAAAAACGTCTTTTAGGCTCAAATCTCACTATTGGGTGGTCTCCACTAATGTCCCTAGTCATGTATTTTCCCGGTCCTTCCCTAATGGTCACGTTACTATCACAAGATTTTTCCCACAATGGTTGGTCTCAATCATTCAAAATATATTTTTTAGCTAATATGATCTAAACATTCAGAAGTGCGGGGAATCTACGTGCATAAACATGGGCCCAATTGGGCAACCCCAAACCTTACCCACACATTGTCCCCAATGTGTAAGTGTCGGTGTAGGCGATACAAAGATGTGATACGTATCATTGTGCAGTTATAGCAGTTATCAAACAGGAAAGACAAAGTCTTAATCACGAAACATCAAAGAGCCAGTCTAACGCTTTTAAAAAAAATATGGCCACCCCAAACCTAGGTCATGGCCTAGGTTTGTCAACTAACGCCAACCCCAAACCTCGGTGAAACCGAGGTTTGCACAGGATTAAAAGTGAGTGTGTAGATGTTGAACGGTGAGGCACCCCAAACCTAAGTGAAACTTAGGTTTGTTGCATCTCGTTTAACTAAAAGGAAACAAAACATCATACACCACTCGTTAACACACGGAGTTAGAACATACCTGTTTGCCCGGACGGAGGAGATTCTCTTGCAATACTGAGGAGAATGGTTGGGAAACATCGGAGAAGCTGAAGAGGGAATACAGAAACAACAGCAAAGAAAGGAAAAGGAAGCAAAGAACGAAACGACTCAAATCAGGAAAAAGGAACACACTGCACGAGAACAGGGAGCCGCGCGGTTTGGGCCGCGGCCTGAAACCGCGTGGAAAACCGCGTAACTCTCTGTTTCGCAAAACCATTCAGGGACACCCGCGACTTAGCACGCGGTATGAAGTCGCGGGGTATCCCGCGTATGCCTCTGTTCCAATTTTTTTTATAAATAAAATCACTTAAAAACCTAAATTAAAAAAAGAATGCAAACCTCGGTGGGTTGCCTCCCACCTAGCGCCTTGGTTTCGGTCGTGGCTCGACCTTCCTTCTGATTACTCCTTCGGCTCTCCTTGATTACCGGGTTCCTCTTCACTTCTACCTCTCTCGCTCTCGAACATCTTGAACACTGTCTTTTCACCACCAACCCTTAAGGTCATCTCGCCTTCTTCCATGTCGATCAGCGCTTTGCTCGTGGCTAGGAAGGGTCTTCCCAATATTAGCGGGACCTCTATATCTTCATCGATGTCTAGCACCACGAAGTCCACCGGAAAATAGAACTTGTCAACTTTAATGAGCACATCCTCTATTACTCCATATGGATACACTATTGATCGGTCTGCGAGTCGGAGTGTCATGTACGTTGGCTTTACTTCCCCCAAGCCAAGTTTCCTGAAAATAGATAAAGGCATTAGATTAATACTTGATCCTAAATCGCATAACACCTTATCAAAACAAAGATTCCCAATTTGAATAGGGATCGAAAAACTCCCTGGATCCTTAAGCTTCGGGGGAAGCTTGTTCTGAATGATCGCACTGCACTCTTCAGTAAGTGCAATGGTAGACTGGTGTTCGATTGCCCTCTTCTTGGTTAAGATCTCTTTCATGAACTTGAGATATGTTGGCATTTGGACTAGCGCTCCTGCGAAGGGGATGTTGATGTGTAGCTTCTTGAAGATGTCAAGGAATTTCTTGAACTGTTCCTCATCTTTATGTGCCTTCACCCGATTCGGAAATGGCAGCGGTGGTACAAACGGTTTGACTACCGGCTTCGATGAAGGTGTCACCTCTTTTTCCTTCGGCTTCTCCCGATCAATCATATCACTAGAACGCTCATCCTTCAGCCCAACATTCGCCTCCTTGATTATCTCTTTGCCACTTCTAAGATGAATGACATTACATTCTTCTCTTGGTTTCCTTTCAGTCTGACTCGGAAACGTTCCTGGGGCTCGGTTTTGTAAGACTTCAGAAATTTGCCCCACTTGTCTTTCAAGGATCTTGATGGATGCGGTGTTCTGATCAGTTGCAGCTTTCACTGTACTCACCGTGCTTGCCAAACCTTCAACCGTGCTATCCATCTTTGTCATAAACTTCATCATCATATCTTCTAGCCCCGGTTTCTTCTCTACAGATGGTCCTTCATCGAATTTCCTTTGGTTGAAACCTGAAGGACGGTAAACATTGTTAGCATTAGAAGAATTAGAAAAGTTGGGATGATTACCTTGTTGTTGTTGGCCGGGTTGACTCCATGAAAAGTTAGGGTGTTTTTTCCACCCTTCATTATATGTGTTCGAGAAAGGGTCGTTCCTCGGCTGGTTGTTCCGATTTTGTAAAAACTGAACTTGCTCGGGTTCTTGCGAAATAGGGAACACGTCCGGACTACCTCCCTTCAAGTGGTTGGTGATAGCGGCTAGCTGAGCTTTTATTACCTTCAGTTCATCCGATTCTTGAACACTCGCTACCGGTCTGATAGAAGATCGTGGAGTGGCATAGCTATGTTCGGCTAGATTCTCGATCAAATCGACTGCTTCTTCATAAGTCTTATTCATGAGAGCTCCACCCGCTGCAACAGTGATGTCATTCTTGAACTGCGGGTGAAGGCCTCCAAAGAACGTTTGGGTAATCACCCAGCCGTGTAACCCATGATGTGGACACTTTTTCAACATGTCCTTATAGTGTTCCCAAGCTTCATATAGAGTGTCTTGGTCCCATTGCGCGGAGTGAGTAATGTCGGCCATCAGTTGAGCGGTTCTTCCCGGTGGGAAGAATTTCTGGAGAAACGCAGCTTTCAGGCCTGCTCATGTAGTGATCTGATCCGATGGTAGGCCCTCTATCCAAATTTCAGCTCTACCCTTTAGGGAAAAACTAAATAGCCTCAGCTTGATCGCGTTCTCCTCCATTCCATTGATCTTGAACGTATTGCAAATCCGTTCAAATGCGCGAAGATGTGCATGGGGATCTTCGGTTGGTGCTCCCCCAAACTGATTCTGTTGTACCATCACGATGGTACTCGGTTTGATCTCGAAATAATTTGCCGCAGTGGTGGGTGTTGGACTCCTATGCGTGCGGCTGCCACGTTCGGGTCGACAAACGACCGCATATGACGTCTCTCGGGAGGAGCTTCATCGCCCATCTTCAATTGCCTTTTGACTTTTGATTCTTTGAGTAATTGACGGGCGGTTCTTTCGATTTCCGGATCGAGCAGTTCGATTCCTTCCCCTCGGGTTTTCCTTGGCATAAACCAATTAGTACCTGAAACGGAAAGTAAACAAAATTAGCAATCCAAAAACTGAAAGTGATGAAAAAAAAATTCAATGTAATAGCGCTTATAGCTGGTAGTGCTATCAGTTGCAACTAGTTCCCCGGAAACGGCGCCAAAAACTTGATAGGCGGGTTCACACCCCCTAAATCTAACCGCAAGTGTACGGGTCGAAATCAAGTAATAGTACAAAAGTACGAGTATCGAACACAGGGAACTAGAAACTAAGTATCACAATGACTATAAGATCTATTAACTGAACGGTCGCAATTTTGAGTTGTTGATATTAAACTAATTAATCGCAAGTAATTAAATCGAACACGAGACAACAAATAACTTAAGGACTTCGGATAGAGAAAACAGTTGAGGGTTGGAAATCCTAAGGTTTTCACGTACAAACACTTGACTTAAAACAATTACTAGTTATTCCCTTAATGAATACCCAATCTCTAAAATCACCGTTGTTCTCTCTCGAACAACAACGGGTTTTATTTTGAAAGCATAAGTTTTATCTCTCGATCTCAACCTATGGAACTCAAAACACATTAAACTCAAGATTGTAATGGGACTAAGGCTTACATGGTATATCTCTATCCAATTTCTCACCTTAGGCATGCAATTCTAGTTCTAGTTACCAATTAATTCTCTCGAACTTAATTGCTAACAAACAAATCAGATGTAAATTGGCCAAACTCACAAAAGCATTAAAATCCAAATCACATGCTTCATTAAATAGGAAAAACTGATAAAAGTATCAAATCACATGTCCATAAGCTTAAACCAAATTCAATTCAACCCCCAACATCTAAAGATTAGTTCATGTTGGTGGTGGATAAAAACATAAGAAAAGGAAGAGAGATTGTGCGTGTAAACATGATGATCGTGAACGTAATGAATAAACTGATCAACTCCCTTCTCTCGGCTCTAATCCGCTTCGCGTGATGAATGTCTCCTCTATCGTGGCTCCAAAATACGTGAAAGTGCTCTGAAAATCGTCCCCAAGCTGCCTGCCGTCGCACGTGTCGTGATCCTGACCTAAATCCGCAAAACACCAACATATAGAAAACGAACAGTGGGTTGCGCGACCTGGCCCACGGATTCAGGCCGCGCAACAAGTCGCGCGTGGTTCTGAAGGCTTCGAGTCAGGTTCGGGTCCTGGTTTGGGTGCGGGTCTCAGGCTTGGATCTTGGGCTTCCGTTGGGCTTCGTTTTGGCTCTCTTTTGGACTCTTTTCTGCTTCTTTTCTCGATGATTACTGTCTTTTAGATTACCTGCACATATCACTCGATAAACCATAAAATTCCGCCTTTTTGCTAGAACACAAGCCAATCTCATTGGTTTGAGGACCGAAAATAACGCCAAAAAGTGATGTTATCATATGGTAAGAAAGATTGCGATAAGGTTAATTTATATGTTTTGTTTACAATTCGGTTTTCAAAGCTTATAAAGTTTTAATTTGAAAACTGGATGTTCACACTAGGCGTAAGCCTAATCTTTTCCAAATTAAATTTTCTTATCAGGTACTAGCTCGGGATGGGATAAGCAGGGATGAGTGTCGAGGAATACCTGAGTTATGCTTTTGTTATTGTAATGGAGAATTTAGTGTTATCGGAGATATTTTGGAGATGTTCTGAACAACCTTTATAATCTGATCGTGTACATTATGGATTAGATTAGTAGGTTGTTTATGATAGTTCGCTTGTAATTACGAACTTTGTTATAACTTCTCCATCTATGAATGAAAGTTTTTGGGAGAGATTGTTATGAACCTTGTAATTTGAAGGTTTAAATTTATTGTGGTTTTTAGGGTGTTTCACCTAATTTCTTAGATGAAGAAAAGAGGAGCTTACCTCAACCACCACCTGAATCCACCAAGCAAACACTTCTAGGGTTACCAATATGAACTTCATTCTCCATTTCTTTAAAATGAAGGGAAGGGTTTAGATGAGAGGGTTAGGTAAAACCCTAGAAAGTGTAGAAATCTCACCAAATGGAAGTGATATGAAACTTTAACCTTTATCCATAAATACTTTCTAAGAGATGAGGGAAAGCTTCGAGTCAAAAGATTTATGACTTCAAGGGCTCCAAAAACGATTTAGGGCGTTAGGATTCGGTTTGGGAGAGTTTAGATAGAGATGGTTGAAGTGGAAATGAGGAAAAGGGAAGAAAATCCGACTTTTAAACTCTCAGACACCGTGGGCGATTGTGTCAAGCGACTGTGACATGGTCACTATCGCGAGGCACTCTCGCTGGTCTTGTACCGAGAGCTCCCAGCTCCCCGCGATTGTGCCAAGCGACTGTGACTAGTGATAACTCTATTTTTAGAGTTATTGTTTCCTTTTATTTTTATTTCCTTTTATCAAATTTTAGCCATTTTGCTTCTAAAATCACCCATTATGGGTCATATTCCAAAAAAATGAGCAAAAAGAGTAAACCACAGTTTTTATAAACCATTTGGTATATTTTTTGCTGCACTTTCACGTAATTTCTGCAGTGACTTGCGGAGTGCCCACTCCGGATCCCACTGGCGAGCCAAGGAAAAGACAAAGGAAATTCAAATCTTAGCATGGAAGTAAATCCTGGAGAATAGAAGGGTCTATGGTAGAGGCATGGGAGGAAAAGCAACAAGCATGTTCCCTTAAAGATGACAATTTGATTTGTTTATTGAAACCAATGGTACTTAAAGTTGACTTTTTGGAAAAGGTGAAGAGACCTTGGGGTAATAGGCTACAAGCTTGTGGAGAAAAGCTTTACTCATGGGAGCTGAATTTTGTGTCTTCCACTTTAATCTTTTAGCCTCTAGATAATTACCCATTTTTGTTGGTTCAACTTTTCCTCTAAGTATATAAAGAGGTGTTGAGTTTCATTTAAGACACAATTCCATTTTCCATCTACCACATTTAGTGCAAGTTAGTTGTAGTTTTTAGCTCTAGAATTTACTGCAGTAGCTCTTAATTTTCTGCACTTAATTTCCTAGTGTAATCGTTAGTTTGAAGTATTTTGTAGTAGTGCTGTACTCACAGTGCCACTGCGGGTTTTAATCGAAGTCACTTTCAGTTTATTTATGTGCAAATTCTCATCTCTTGTTTTCTTTGTTGCGATAATTATGAGCTAAACATCCCTTGGGATGTAGGAAGGAGAAGTACCTGGATTTTATGAAAAATGCTTGAGTAATCTTCATACTTGGAATATTTATTGTTTTGGTCATTCACTCTCGATTATTGCCTAATGATGCGAACAAGCCGATCACTTGTGAGGATCTAAAGTCTAGTTCTTAACTCGGAAATTAGTAGAATGCAGTGACACGAGCTTGGATGATGCTAGGGAATTCGAAAGAATTCTTATGACACTTGTGAAAGTGAGGTCTGCACAGTGCGCTAATCTCAACCCACTGGAGTAGTAGGCAAGCTAGTTTGTGTACTTGAAAACACTTAGAGTATTTGTCTCTACACATTCCATCGAGGCCTGAAAAGGTCCATTTTGAGATTACCATTGACAAAACAGAAAAGACTAAGAGTATGGGATTTTTATTAGGGGGTGTGAATATTTGTGTAACCGGGCTTCTCTAACGGGATTATCCACTTTGCACACGTATAGTGATCACTTTTCTGGATCAAGTATTTAATATAAAATCTAGGGAAAATCTAACCTACATTCCTTCTTTAAAATCTTAAGTAACTCGTTAAAATAGCATTTCACCAAACAAACCAACTATTACTTGCTGTGACGATCATAGTGGCCAATGTACACTTGCGCTTCCCACTGTGGATAGTTTGCATCCCACTGCGATTAAATCACATATTTCGTACGTATCAACTAGTGCTACAATCACGAGGCACTCTCACTGAACATGTACCGAGGGGTCTCGACTCCCCGCGACTATGGTGCGGCGATAGTGACGTTGTCACTATCGTGTGTCATTATCGCCCAAGCCGCCCCGAGGTCCTGTTTTTGCGTTGCTTAACCCGAGTTGCTCCCGATCTGATGAACTCATAGATAAAGGTGTTTTCTATTCAGTAATTGTTGAATAAGGCTTTTCCAAGGGTCATGAGGGAAGCCTTTTTCACTTAATAAAATTCCAGGCGTTACACATGCTCACTAGCATTCAAGATAGGAGCCTCAACTCCTTACTTGATAACCCAAGATGTCTAACCCTCATGCATAAGAGTTAGAGCATCAAAACCACGAAACCTACGGTCCCAGAGTCCAACCCATAAAGGTTCATCTCCGCAATACCGAGACTACAACAATGCCTACTCGGGCATTTTCCCCAAAGTGAGAACATCAAAACTCCTCGATATTCAAATATGTTTGACTCGTATGGATCCAATGCATTACAGTCTAAAATTCACGACTCTCATTGAATGACACACTCACTCAAAACATGTTTTCTCAAATAAAATGCAATAAATGCAACTCATGCCCAAAGCTCCACAGTAAGCCATTAAAAGCGGACAAAACCCACAAGACTCATTTGAGTCAATTTTAAGTCAAAAGACCCCACACTTATATGACTACTCAATAACAAATCAATCAATGTCAAAATATGCATTTACTCAAAGTTTATGCAAACTCATGCTCAAAATATGATTTAATCAAAGTCGCCCGTTATAGGGATTACTCGCCTCTAAACGAGGACCAATACTACAAAAAGATGCCATGGATGTATTAACATCAAATAACCCTCATAAACACCTCAATTCATCAAAACCATATCTATCATAATCTATTTTATAAAATGTCCCAAAATCTCAAATCCAAACATTTTTAATGTTTTGTAAAATCAAATATGTAAAAATGCATTATTTTCACAAAACAAACCACATTTTAAATATCTCAAAGAAATCACTTTAAGACTCTAAAATAGATATTTTTGGTATATACAAAATTTTCACAAAACAACTTGAATTCATATTGTTAGATTTAGGCTAAATCTAGATTTTACCCCAATCTTGAGTTTCCTTGAAGAAAACTTGAATCTTCAAGCAATTCTTCCAAACCCTAGATTCACAAGTTTCCAAACATAAACATACATATCAAAGTACATAGACTCATTCTCCAAACACCTTCCACCAAAAATCTCCATTTTGACCAAAACCCTAATGTTAACCAAATTTTTCCCCAAATCATCCAAACCGAAAACTTGAGAAATAAAACACTAGGAAGTCATAAATAGAACACTTATAACTTGAATAAAGTTTCAGAAAAGAGACAGATGGACTCACCGCTTAGATTTTGAGCAAAACCTAGAAAACCATAAAAATCTCTAGGATTGAAGATGAAAATTTGTACTTGTATCATAAGATGAAATAACTAGCTTTTGATGGATAAGGAACACTTTAACATCCATGAAAAGCCCCAAAATAAGCTAGGGTTTGATTTGGGTGAAGGAAACCCGATTTGGGAGAGATGGAATAAGTTTATAAGTGACAAATGAGAAAAAGGCTTGAAAACCCGAATTTAACACAGTTTGGCACCCCTAGGCGACATTGGCTGGTGACATTGCCATGGGAATGTTGCAGGGCATTGTCGCCAGAAGTGTACAGAGGGTGCTCCCTTCTATGCGACTTTGCCAGGTGACTATGCCACTGTCATAATCGTACGACATTGTCGTCGGGTCTGTACCGAGTCCCAAACTTTGACTTTTCTCATACGGAACACTCATGATTCTTTTAGGAACTAAAAACAATGCATTCCTAACTCAATGCCACAACTTAGAAACCACAAAAACGTACGAGATGGCTTTTACGTACCAAAAATTACGGGTGTTACACATACAAAGCCTCTTAAGTAGTATGACCACTTAACCATTCAGTAACTACCAAACAACCCCTGAGTACTTTAGTTTTGTTATTATTTAACTTTTATTCTTATCAACAGATTAATTATTGGAGATTTATGAGCATTAGTTTAACGATGTAAATGTTATTTGAGTTTTGTTAATAATTATTTTATTCTTCCACATTGTAAGATTTATTGTTCCCGAAGGCCTATACAAGTTTGTAGAAGGGGGGGGGGGTTGAATACAAACACACAGATTTTACTTTTCTAAATTGTTTATTGATAAATCATTAACAATTTACAGCTTGTTGCGGAGACAACATTAAGGATAAACCTAAATCTAAACAAGTTGGAACACTAAGGTTTCTTGCACTAAGAAAGATAAGGAAATTACTAATAATAACCTATCTTGAGATAAGAGATATGAACTTGTCCAGAGTTAGCAAGTTACTTCAAATGAAGTGAGTTCATCTCTTTATATACTGCATGCATTTAATGCAAGTCAGTATATACTTTACACGTGTCATCAGCTGGTTGGTTGCATGTCATTGACCTTGGTTGACAACCTTAGTAGCCGTAAGGATGAACAGTGTAGTAGCAGAGTGGTTGTACGATTTCAGATATTCGGAGGTTCTTTTCTGACATTTCGTACGGAGGCGTGCAAGGGTGGTTAAGACAAAAGTACTTTGTACGGAGGACTTCATGATCAGCTTTCGTTGATTCAGCGATTATCATTTACTATTCAGCAGATGATAAAGTTCAGCGATAGCTGAAGTCTTGTACTTGATACTTCACGTTGAGTGGACAAATCTGAGTCTTCGCTGATCCGCATCAGTTCATTAGGAGACTTGTCGCTGGTTCTTGAGCTTGATCTTCGACTTCAGCGTAGAACCTTTGTTGACATGAAACTTGTCTTCAGGGATCATAAGTAAACAACTAACTTATCAGCGATCATCATAATGACTGAACAGACTCAGCGCATTAATGATGAACAGTGTTCGCTGAATGTTTAATTTAAAAGAGCGAGAGTTCCTATCAGCGGTACTGTAAGATCTTAGTACTTATCAGCGATAGTGAAACTCTGATACATATTGTTTACTTACAATTTTCACTAAGTATATAAGAGAGGGTCATTATCAAATCACTGAGGGTTTGGATCAACAATCTCCCCCTATTTGATTATGACATAGCAACAGAGAAAATTGCTATTTAATGAAAACATAAGGATAAAAAGAACTCATAAAATATTTGTCCCTTTTACTGTTTTATGGGATCTTTTCAGTACTGATGGAGTAAAGTACGTTCGCTGAAATCTTTCTTTAAAATGTTGAATCAGGTTACAATGAAGAACAGAAAGATTAGAAGTACAAGCGAAATAATTTAAAGTACAGAAGGATAACTGATACAATAGAGAAAAAGGAGATTATATCAGCTTTCAAAAGGTTCTTCCTTAATGAGAAGTTCATCAAGGGTCGTCTTTTCAGTGGGGATCATCCAGTCAGGAACCGTTACGCCTTGTTTTCTTTTGTTCAGCGCTTCTTTAAAGATCAAGGGTTTTAGGTGTCGTGCCTGAATGTCTTTTCTGAAGTCACACCAGTAGATGAGATCTCTGAGCTATTCGATTGGAGTGATTGGAAGCTCAGCGATCCGTTGAAAACATTTACGTCCGTCGTAGTCGAGAAAGAATATTCCATAAGGATTACTGATGACTTTACCAGGGACGAAAAGTTCACATGGTGGCAAAGAAATGTTAAGGGCAGATAGATCAGGGTCAGGACCAAGCACTTCAGCGCGAGAGAAACCAATTCCAGTTTCATTTCGTATGACAGGACCTGAGTTTGAATCTTGACGTTTCTTCTTTGGAGAGCCCCTTTTTCTTTTCAGCTTTAGATCAGGAAGAGGAGGAATGTCCACACAAGAAGATATCAAATCGATCTGTCTGTTTATCAGCTTTTCAAAATGATCCTTGTACTTAGATTGTGACGATTGGATAGCTAACCTCATCTCCAGCCATTCAGAGAGACCATACCTTTTTACAGTGTCAGCGCGAAAGGTTTCAGTTTGGCCATCTTCTCTGAAAAGTTTGATGTCAACAATAGGTACTCCGACAGAGGTTCTTCCAGAGATGAATACCTTGTTGATCTTCGCTGGACGATATCTGAAGTGAATTTTCTCTTTACACCAGATCAGGGTGGTCTGAGAAACTTCAGTTTTCTTTTCCACGATCTTCTGGGCTTCTTCCCAAAGCTTTCGTTGGACTTGAATGGGAACACGTTTCAGCTTGGGGTCTTTGACAGATTCTTGAGTAAGCTTGATGGCGTATTCTCTGTCTTTTTCTTCAGCTTCCTTTCTTTCAGCGATGAGGCGTTCAGCTCTGAGGTGTTCCTTGTATTCAGCTTTTGAAATTCTGAACTTTGGAGGAACTGAAGGCAGTTGATCACGCCTTAGAATGATTCGCTGATCCTCGAATCGCTTTATCATTTCTTCTCTTCTCTTTTGATCCTCTTCACTCAGCTTTTGAGGAGCTGAGGAAGGTCTGTTTCTGTGCGAGAGAGGTTGTTCTTCTGGTTCATCAGTCTCAGAGATCAAATCCAAGACTGGGATTATTTCTTCAGCGGCAGCTGGAATTATTGGTGAAGTCGCAGTTGTGGAGCCTTCAACGATATCCTTAAACAGGGGAGAGGACTGACAAACCGGCTTTTCAAGCAAGATCGTCAGATTGTCATCTTCAGCGACGCTTTTGCCTTTGCCTTTCTCAGCTCCAGAGGCTGAGGGCTTTGTCTTTGTCCGCTCCCCTGAAGGTTCATTTATCGAGATTCCCTTAAGAGCTTTGATCCTTGGGGCAGGTTTGACGATAAAGAAATCATCGTCATCTTCGTCATCATCATCATCATTCTTTGGAGAAGAAGATGGTTCATCATCAGGGATGTCGACGGCTTCATCATCATCTGCTTCGGATTCTTCAGCATCTTCTTCGAGTTGCTCCCCCTCAGATACAGAGGCGAGCTTCTCGGTTCCCTCAGGGTTTTCATCTCCCTGAGGTCCAGCGGCTGCTTCCGCTTCAATAGTCTTCTCTCCCTCTTCAGCGAAGGTGAGGTCTTCGTTCTTCTCTCCCCTGATAGATTCATCATGGGAAAGGTCTTCAGCGCTCTTGTTCAGATCTTCAGCGCTTTTGTTTAGATCTTCATCGCTCTTCTCACCGGAATGTTCAGCGCTCTTCTCCCCCTCTTTCTCATGATTGGGGGAGGAATGAGTAGACTCAGCGTTGTGTTATCTCTGTCTTCTGGGATAGAGATTTTCACACAACCTTCTATCGCTGCTAATCTGTCTTCAAGGCCAGATATAGCAGGATTGATCTTTTCCAGCTCTTTGCGATCCGCCGCTGTGAAAGTTTCCAATACAGGGGCAGGGGCAGGTTCAGGAGCAGGAGTTCTTGCCTTGTTGAGCAGCTCTTCAATCATTGTTTTCATCGAACCAATGTCGGTCTTTACAGAGCCTAAGTCAGTCGTCAGAGTTTGAACGTTTGTCTTCACAGCAGACATATCACCTTCTAGTGCTCCAACCGATGTCTTCAGCGTTGTTACTTCGCCGTACATGGAGGAAACTGATTGTTTGAGTGAGATGTAGTCTGTGTAGATGTCAGCGAGCACTTTGGCGAAATCGCTGAGAGTCTTATCAACAATCTTGATGTCGTCTGTGGAAGCTTTCTTTTCCACCACCGTTGTCAGCTTCGTCAGATTCTCTCCAGCGTTTGTTACAGCTGTAGAGTTGTTGGAGAGTGTGGTGGTGAGATCAGTCAGCTTAGTTTCCACGGACTTCAGAGACTCGTTGATGTCTCCCAAATTAGGACCTGTAACACATAAGTACTTGTGAACAAAGGAAAGCTCAGAAGTTTCAGGTTTAGTTACAGTGTATATGGGTTGATTTGTACCTGCAGGAGGATTGATGAAATCGTCAAAGTTGCGGACTCCTGAATAATGTTCCATATCTTCCTCAAAAGTTCGGTGAGGAATGGTGATCTCTGCAGGTCCTTTCTTCATCATTTGTTGAGAAGCGTCAGTGGTGGCTTCTGGAATGATGGCATCTCCAGTGTTATTTGGAGGAGTGTCCAAGTGAGTGGAGGGAGAAGCGAAGGATAAGATTGGGGTTCGGGTTATGAGTTCAGCGTTGGAATCGCTGACAATCACTTCATCAGTCTTTTGAGAGACTGAGGGAGGTTGGGTAGTTTCCAAGTTTCTAACCTCAGCGTTTGGAGACGCTGAAGCTGGGATTGAAGGGATGGCTTGAATGGGTGTGGCAGAGCATACCACGGAACTTTCCTTCAGCTCTTCAGAATGAGCTGAGGAGTCTTCAGCATGGGATTGCTGGGGTTGCTCCTTGGTTTTCTTGATCCTTTTGGAATCAAGTGAGGTGTGAGAGTGTTTCCTTTTCTTAGAAGGAGAGGATTGTGTGGCCGGGGTATCAGCGATGGGTATTGTCGCTGAAGGAGCCACAGAAATCGAAGAATTAGGGTTAAGAAGAGAGAGAAGGGTAGAGAGACGTACCTCATTGTCGACAGGTTTGAAATCGAGCACCTTAGGGCCAACCTGAGAAAGTTTCAGGTCACCCTCTTGAGGATAGCTGTCCTTCAGGCCATATTGGAAGATGGCGCTGATGAATCTTGGGTAAGGAACCCATGTTGGTCGGTCAGCGGCAGAATCCACGCGTTGTACTAGGTCATCATATATAATAGAGGCCCAGTCAATGTTTAGACCTTTCAGCAGTGCGTATCCCATAGCTTGCGTAGGTTGTGCGGCTTGATCAGAAGAGCCGGACTTCGCTGTCATGCAGCTGATCAGGTGAGCGAAGATGAAATTCATCTCGCTGGGCATTTTGGACTTCTTTATCAGCGTCAGCTTCTTCTCGGGCTTCTTGTCCCTTCCAATGTCCCAGATGTAACCCATTGTGTCGAGAAAAGCAATGATGGCATCTTTGTCAGCTTGCTTCTTATGGTCAGGGAATGGAACGAAGGGTTTTTCTTTGGTGGCATTGGGAAAGTTCAGGGCTTTTCGTATGATAGCTGGGGTTATCTTAATTGTACCATACTCAGTATCGCTGAGTATGCAATCGATGGTTTTGGATGCATCTTTGGCGGAGGGTAGCTGAGTGTGTCTGGCAGAGTACCAGAACTGGGATAGTATTAGCTGACTTGAGGGAGGTGTGATGGTCAGGGCTGTTGAAATGCAGCAGTGTTTCAGGAAATTCACAGCATCATCCAGATTGACTTGCTTTCGAGGAGGAAACTCGAGAAGCGCAGAGAGGTTGTTGACCTTGGTCCAATCTAGTTGATCCAGCTTGAACTTAACCTGAGGGGCTTTGATGATGTCCACTTCCTCAGAGTCAGCGGAGATGGACTCAGCGGTGACATTGATCTTTGAAGATGCCATTTCTCTGTATTATCAGTTCAACCAAAGATGTTAACAAATAAGAATTGTCTTAGTATGGAAAGAATTTCCATTAAGATTGTTCGAATTTTGTCCATTTCATTCAGACATAAATGTCTTAATGAAGATTAGGGTTTTTCATGATTTTTGAAATGAAATGTAAAACCCATAAAGTCTTGTATTCCAGTTTCTAAAAGAAAACTGGATACGAATGAAGAACAAGTTTAAGATTTAGATTTAAAACTTGAAGAACAACCATGAAATGGTTGTGTTCATAAAACCATGAAAGAAATGATTTTATTTTACAAAGTTCTTTTGTTTGATCTTGTTAAAACAATGAGAAGATCGAAAACAAGTTATACGCATTTGATAATAGATAAGAACATATTAACCTTGATGTTTTGATGAAGAAGATGATGAACAGTTCTTGAGGTTTTTGAGAGCACAAATGCAACAGAGGATTCTTTCTTGCGGAGGAAGATTTGATCGCGTAAAAAACAAATATAAACCAAGAGTTTGTTTATATAGAGAGTTTTAGAGAGAGAAAACCTTGAGCGGGAAAAGGTTTTCATCATGACACGGACACGTGTTTGCATTTGATTGGAAGTTTGAACGAAACGTGCAAACGTGTGTCAGAAAGAAATCGTGCCTAGTGTTATCCGTTGCAATGACGTCACAACTGTCCTTTCACATTCTTATAGGATGTCTCTGAGGTTTTGAAAGCTCAGGGACTCTTTTTTAAAAAACATGAAGCACTGAATAGAAAATATCAGTGAAGGTTTAAAGAACTTTCAAAATATCGCTGTTAAGGAAGAGATATTCAGCGATGTAATTTATTTTGAAATCTTTCATTTACATGCGATTGTCAGAGAGAGAAAACATACCTGGATATCAGTTTAACCAAGTTTATTCAGAGAGAAGATGATGAAATGGATTATATGAGTTGATTTTATCCCGAAGGCTATACAAGATTGTATAACCGTATCGCTGATCAAATGTGAACCGCTGAAGATTTTACCCTTCAAAGTTCAGCATTCCAAGCTCGCTGATGAGAAAGTTGAATCTTGTCTCATCAAGAGGTTTGGTAAATAAATCAGCTAACTGATAATCAGTTGGGATAAAATGAAGTTCTATATCACCATTCATCACATGATCTCTGATAAAATGATATCTGATTTCTATGTGTTTTGTCTTTGAGTGTAGCACTGGATTGTTTGCTATAGCGATGGCACTAGTGCTGTCGCAATAGATTGGAGTTTTGGAGAGCTGAAGATCATAGTCTAGTAGCTGATTTCTCATCCACAAGACTTGAGAACAACAGCTTCCAGCGGCTACATATTCAGCTTCAGCTGTGGAAGTGGACACTGAGTTATGCTTCTTACTTGTCCAACTTACCAGCTTTCCACCCAGGAGATGACATCCTCCTGTGGTGCTTTTCCTATCCATTTTGAAACCTGCAAAATCACTGTCTGAATAGGCGGTTAGATCGAATCCTGAGTCTTTGGGATACCAAAGACCTAGATTCGCTGTACCCTTAAGATATCGAAAGATTCGCTTTACAGCTTTCATATGGGATATCTTAGGTTCAGCTTGATATCGTGCGCACAGACATGTTGCAAACATAATATCGGGTCGGCTAGCTGTAAGATACAATAGTGAGCCGATCATCCCACGATACAGCGTGACATTGACAGGAACACCCTTTGTGTCCTTATCAAGTGTCAGTGGTGGTGCCATAGGGGTTTTCATAGCTGAACTTTCAGTTAAGTCGAATTTCTTCAGCATATCTTTAACATATTTTCCCTGATTTATAAAAGTTCCTTTTTCAGTTTGCTTAATCTGAAGACCAAGGAAATATGTTAGTTCACCCATCATGCTCATTTTATACTCATCTTTCATTCTATCAGCGAAACGAGTACAAAGCTCAGGATTAGTAGAACCAAATATAATGTCATCAACATATATTTGAACTAAAATGATATGACCTTTCACTTTTCTAAAAAATAGAGTCTTGTCAATCTTACCTCTCTCAAATTTTTCAATATGGAGATAAGTAGAGAGAGTATCATACCATGCACTAGGAGCTTGCTTTAAGCCATAAAGTGCCTTGTCCAGTTTATAAACGTAACCTGGGCGCTTAGGATCTGAGAATCCTGGAGGTTGTTCCACATAAACTTCTTCATTCAGCTTTCCATTTAGAAACGCTGATTTGACATCCATCTGATGTACAGTGAAGTTTTTGTGTACAGCATATGCTAAGAAAAGACGAATAGATTCAAGTCTTGCTACTGGAGCAAAAGTTTCGTCATAATCTATGCCTTCCTCTTTCCTGTATCCCTGAGCAACAAGACGAGCTTTATTGCGAGTTACAGTACCATGTTCGTCCAACTTGTTTCGATAGACCCATTTAGTGCCTATCACCGTTTTGTCAGTTGGTCTACGAACGAGTTTCCAAACTTTGTTTCTTTCAAATTCAGTCAGCTCTTCTTGCATAGCGCTGACCCAGTTTGGATCTCTGAGGGCATCATCTATTTTCTTTGGTTCAGTTAGAGAAATAAAGTTAACAAATAAACAAATATTACCTGCACTTCTACGAGTCTGAATACCAGCGTTGGGATCACCAAGAATTTGATCGATTGGGTGATTTACAGTCCATCGCTGAGCCGGAGCATACGTCGCTGACTCAGTCTGAACTGGAGAAACTGAAGATGAGGCTTCAGCTACTTCTGGATTATCAGCTAAGAGAGGAATGTTTGCATTTGTCACTTCATTCACTGATTGTTGAGAAATAGATGGAATGTCTGAGACATTTGGATCAACTGCAGGTATAGTGTTTATAGGAACAGCTGAGACCCATGATGTTTCAGCTTCACTGTTCTGCATGTTTGGAATGATAGTGGGACTATCATCTTCTACTGGATGAGCATGAGGAGTGGGAATATCTTCTGAATCACCAAGATGAGAAAACATCCATTGATTCAGTTCTTCTGTATCAGCGTTCGGTTTAGAGTTCGCTGAACGGGATTCGTCAAACGTGACGTGAATGGTTTCTTCTACAGTTTGTCTTCTACGGTTGAAGACTCTGAAGGCTTTGGAGACTGAGGAGTATCCAAGAAAGATTCCATCATCAGCCTTAGGATCAAACTTTCCAAGGGCATCTCTGTTGTTCAGTATGAAACACTGACATCCAAAGATGTGAAGAAAGCTGATTGAAGGCTTTCTCCCATGAAAAAGTTCATAGGCTGTCTTTTTGAATCTTTTAACTATCAGCGACCTGTTTTGCGTAAAACAAGCAGTATTGACAGCTTCTGCCCAAAACTGAGTAGGCGGGTGAGAATCGTTGAGCATTGAACGTGCAGCTTCAATAATTGTTCTATTTCTTCTTTCAGCGACTCCATTTTGTTGCGGTGTTCTCACTGACGAAAAGTTGTGAGAAATACCTTTACTCTCAAGGAAGGAATCAAGAGAACTGTTTTTGAATTCAGTTCCATGATCACTCCTTATTGAGCGAACAGTCATATTGTTCAGAGTTTCCATCTTCCGAACAAAGGTGATGAGTTCTTCAGGGGTGTCACTCTTAGAACGGAGAAACATTACCCATGTGTAACGAGAGAATTCATCAACTATGACCAGCGTATATTTCTTTCCAGCGATGGATTATTTGTTAACAGGTCCAAACAAATCCATATGGAGTAGTTGTAGAGGAGATGACACTGAGGAGACTTGCTTTGACTTGAAGCTTGCCTTGGTCTGCTTCCCTTTTTCACACGCTGAACATAAAGACTCTTTGGCGTATGAATGCTGAGGTAGACCAGTGACTAACTCTTTGGAGGAAAGAGTATTCAGTGTCTTGAAATTTAGATGTGAGAGCCTCTTGTGCCATAGCCAGTTGACATCAGAAGATGCCTTTGAGAAGAAACAGGAGTTCTCAGTGGTTGTTGAGTCCATGTTTATTACATAAACATTTTCCAAACGATAACCGCTGAGAGCTATCTTCTCCTTTTTGTCAGAGACAAAGCAGGATTCCTTAGTAAAAATTACTTTGTTATCCATGTCGCAAAGCTGACTGATGCTCAGAAGATTATGCTTCAGCCCTTCAACATATGCGACTCTTCTGAAGGAGGTTGTACCATTTGAAAGTACACCATACCCTCGGGTATGTCCTTTTCCATTTCCACCGAAAGTCACAGAGGGACCTTTCTCTTCCTTGTATTCAGCGAGCAGGCTTTTCTTACCAGTCATGTGTCTAGAGCATCCGCTATCGAGATACCAGATACCCTTCTTAACCTGCAATACAAAGGAAGATTAGTTTTTCTTAGGTACCCACTTAACCATGTATACACGTTTGTCAGTGGAAGTAGTTGGAATTGAAGGTTCAGCAATCTTCGCAGCATTTGAAGATTCAGCTTTGTCTTTCTTCACTTTGGTTAATTTCTTAACCTCAGTGGTAGAATTCACCTTGACCTGATTTGCACCAGGGTTGGTCTTCTTTGCCTTGGGGGCAATCTTCACCTTAGCTATCTTTTCAGCTTTGGTGGCTGTGGGGCACTTACTAGCAATATGATCGGTAAGTCCACAGTGATAACATTTCCTATAACTAAAAGTAGTTCTAGGACCACTTGTATGCTGAGCTTTTAATTTTGAATTAGAAGTGCCAGCACCAAGTAAACTATTGGCTTTAGAAATGGGACGAACATTCAGTTCTTCAGATTTCTTACCAAGGACATCCACTCTGAGTCTAGGAGTAGATCGCTGAATAGATCCAGAGATTAGCTTTCTAGATCCAGAGGGGTAGGTCACTGAGGCTTTAGAAGCATTCAGCTTTGGTACTAATGTACCCTTCTGAGGATTTTGATAAATAACAATTCCTTTACCTTTGTCTTTAGAGACAGAGGTAGGTTTTGAATAAACCATTTTCTCCTTACCTTTTGAGGAGGTAGGAGTTTCCTCAGGGATTGGTGTAATGGACGAGGAGCACTGAGATGATGAAGTGTCAGCGACTGAGGATACGAACGTTCCAAATTTAAGCGTTGAACGTTCAGTGGTTGGTTTTGGAGTATCATATTTATAACCCAGACCACGTTTATCACTCAGAGGAATCTGAGCCTTAATTATCTCAGTGATCTTTGTTGAAGAATTACACCATCCTTCAACAGTAGCTTTTTCAGCCTCTAATGCAGCGATAGCTTCTGCTCGTTCGATTTTGACTAGCTGATTTAAATATACTTGATCGTTAAAATCTTCTTCAATTTTAGAAAGCTTTTCTATTTGAAGGTGGCAGTTTTTAAGCTTTTCAGCGAGATCAAGATTTTGGTTTTCAACCACAGTTTTGCCGTTCATGGCTTCGTATAAACTTCTAGTCAAGAGATCGATCTTACGGAGACTATCAGCTTCATCAATATTTGCAATATTGGTAAAGAAAGAAGGTGATACCTGAATGGTAGATGTTGAAGTGGAGGGAATGTTTGAACTTTCTTCCTCTTCTTCAATCTTAGCCATGAGACATTGATTTGCTTCATCATCTTCAGAATCAGATGATGATGCTTCTTCATCAGAAGCAGCCCAATCATAGTCAGCCATCAGGCCTTTTCCTTTATTCTTAAAGCTTTTCAGCTTTGCATACTTCTCCTTCAGCTTTGAGTATTTGTCATCTTTATTCCTTGGAACAAAGGATTTCTTTGTAAAAGCTGAAGGTCTCATGATTTTCTTTGACCTGCACTCATTAGCGAAATGACCTGTCTTTTCGCAATTGAAACAAGTAGCAGTAGCCTTATCAACGAAAGCTGATGTTTTAGGCTTGTCAGCTATGGAAAGAGTTTTGTTCTTTCTAAACATTTTCTTCTTGGCGAATCTCCTGAACTTTTTAGTTAGGAGAGCCAAGGATTCATCATCATCTGAAGAATCAGAATCTGATGACCTTTCAGAGTTACTCTCTAACTCAGTGATAGTGACCGAGGGTCGCTGAGTAGAAGGTTCCTCTGAGAATAAAGCAACAGTGGTGCTTTTGGAATCTTTTACAAGATTCTTCTTAAGATGGCTAGATTGCTCATGATTCAGCAACGTGCCATATAAGGTAGCAAGGGTCATTGATCTTAGATCCTTTGATAGCTTGAGACACATGGAATAATTGTCCCAGCTTTCAGGTAAACATTCTAGAAACTTTGTCAGCACTTCAAAGTTAGAATATTCCTTACCAACAGTTTTCAGATCTATAATTAAACAATTAAAACGTTGGTGAACTTCAGAGAGAGTTTCATTCTTACCAGAAATGAAGCTTTCGTATTGTCTTACCAGGTTGATCTTTCTTGAGTCCTGGACTTCAGACGTTCCTTCATACTGAACACATATTGTGTCCCACATGGCTTTTGATGATTTCTGGTTCATGACGGAATGGTAGACTTCGTCAGGAAGGGCCATGGATAGTATGGATCTGGCTTTTGTATCTATAGCCACTTTCTTCTTATCTTCGTCAGTCCATTGATGGATTTCATTAGGTACCAGCCTTTCTGGAATAGCAGGTCTATTCTCAGTGCCTGGAACTGCAGCATCAAATCTTACGGGGATGAATGGACCATTCTCAAGATAGTAAGGCATAGTAGGGTCTACACCTTCTAAGAAGAGTGTCATCCTATTTTTCCATAAGTTGAAGTTATCTCTGGAAAATCTAGGGTGTTTTGCAAGAGAACCATTGTCTATATAATTTGTGTTTGTGTTGGTGGCCATTTTCAGATAATAGCAAGGAAGAGAAATATCTTAGATTAGATCTTGTTTATGAGATTAAACAAATCCGCTCTGATACCACTTGTTGGTCCCGAAGGCCTATACAAGTTTGTAGAAGGGGGGGTTGAATACAAACACACAGATTTTACTTTTCTAAATTGTTTATTGATAAATCATTAACAATTTACAGCTTGTTGCGGAGACAAGATTAAGGATAAACCTAAATCTAAACAAGTTGGAACACTAAGGTTTCTTGCACTAAGAAAGATAAGGAAATTACTAATAATAACCTATCTTGAGATAAGAGATATGAACTTGTCCAGAGTTAGCAAGTTACTTCAAAATGAAGTGAGTTCATCTCTTTATATACTGCATGCATTTAATGCAAGTCAGTATATACTTTACACGTGTCATCAGCTGGTTGGTTGCATGTCATTGACCTTGGTTGACAACCTTAGTAGCCGTAAGGATGAACAGTGTAGTATCAGAGTGGTTGTACGATTTCAGATATTCGGAGGTTCTTTTCTGACATTTCGTACCGAGGCGTGCAAGGGTGGTTAAGACAAAAGTACTTTGTACGGAGGACTTCATGATCAGCTTTCGTTGATTCAGCGATTATCATTTACTATTCAGCAGATGATAAATTTCAGCGATAGCTGAAGTCTTGTACTTGATACTTCACGTTGAGTGGACAAATCTGAGTCTTCGCTGATCCGCATCAGTTCATTAGGAGACTTGTCGCTGGTTCTTGAGCTTGATCTTCGACTTCAGCGTAGAACCTTTGTTGACGTGAAACTTGTCTTCAGGGATCATAAGTAAACAACTAACTTATCAGCGATCATCATAATGACTGAACAGACTCAGCGCATTAATGATGAACAGTGTTCGCTGAATGTTTAATTTAAAAGAGCGAGAGTTCCTATCAGCGGTACTGTAAGATCTTAGTACTTATCAGCGATAGTGAAACTCTGATACATATTGTTTACTTACAATTTTCACTAAGTATATAAGAGAGGGTCATTATCAAATCACTGAGGGTTTGGATCAACAGAATTTAGTAATAGAAAAATTAGTAAGTAATATAATTGACAAAAAATATTGGGCGACATTTAACTCCTCGCACATGGTCTCCAAAATGTCAGGATTGACCCTGTTTAAACTAATGTTAAAGTATGTTAACATTTTCATGGGGGCTTAGGTTAACATAAAGACATTAACGTATGCAATGATGTTAGTTTAGTGAACCTCCGGTTACCCCTACAACTTTGCAATCAAAGTTTGTTTCTTATTAACCAAAATGCCATCGTGTCGAGATGATATTAATAGTCGAAAATATTTAATTCTAGATGTAATAACGTCGTATTAAAACTATGAAAATATAAAAAACGATCATTCACAAAATTATTCAATCCATGAATCATACACAAGCAAAATTAAACTTAGAACCTAAAATTGAAATTTGTCTAAACGACTCTTGAAGTCAACGACCAATTAGGATCATAATATTTGAGTTGGCTTGACCCCAATTTGATTTCGAGCATTATTGTCCTAGTCATGACAAGAGGTCAACGCACCATGAAAATGAAATTGAGACAACCAATCGTAAATTTTTGAAACAATAACACTTACGAGAAAGTTTTTTTTTTAAGTTTCCCATTTATTAACCTCTTAACTCTTATGGTTAAGATGTCGGCCCAATAAGAGTATTTAACTTCTTCCAGTAATAAGAGGTTCTAACCTCTTACTGTCCTCTTACTTGATAAGTGACACCTTATTTTCTCTTATCCTCCCTCTCTGCGTGATACATCGCCTATCAATCACTCCTAAACAGAGTCTCTTCTCTCGATCCATTCGAAATTCAAGCCTCTCTCGATCGATCCTAAATCTTGATTCTCTAAATCAATCTCAAATATCATCTCTCTCTCGTTCGATCCCATATATCTTATCTCTCAATCAATCTCAGTTGATCCCATTTATCATTTTTGTCATCCGATGCAATATGACTATCGATATTGACTCTGGTTTCTTGTTCCTTGTTTTAGTTGATTGCTGCTAAAAAATGGTGATAATAATGTATAACATCCGATTCAATCTCAGTTGATCCCATATATCATTTATGCAAAGCTTTATCATACATTCTGCTCTTAGTTGTTGTTAACAGCTTTGGAACCAAAAGATTTGGAATTCTGCACATGAACAATTTCCCTACAACAGAACTGCACAACTGCAGATCCTTCTCTGGACTGCACTCTGATTAAGCACAGAGGCTCTGCATAGCTTATGCATTTATCACATAGCCATCTAAACTTCTGCAAAAACATTTTGACTTGTGGACAACTTTCTGTACATCCGTAGAGGCCTTCTACATATAGCATTCTGCACTTTTGACAGCATCTCAACTTCTGCTTCTTGACCAATCTCTCTGCATAATCAATATGCCATTATGTAATATGCATGTTTTTGATATTTTGACAGCACTAGAGTTCAGCTCTGCAGAGCATAACTGGACAACTAAGAATAGCTCTGCACAAGCCTCTGTATTCTGGGGAAATTGACCTAAATAACCATATGCAACACACATCTTCAACTTTTGACCTCTCCAGTATTTTTTTTTACAAAAATAGCCGGAATCCCGCAAGCCTGACACCGCAAGCTTGCGGTGTCAGCTTTTTCTGACACAGTAAAAATATATTATTTTTTTACGTTTGCGCTTGCGCTTGCGGGGCGCAAAACTTGCGGGGCGCAAAACTTGCGGGGCGCAAACTTGCGGGGCGCAAAACTTGCGGTTTTCTTGATTTTTTTATTTTCGTCCTCGTGGTTTACGGTCTTCGTTCATAACTACAAATTGAAGTTTTTCCTATGGTCTCTTAGTTAGTAATATACAAAAGTAACAGTAAATTAAAAATCATAGGGATAAAAACTCATTTTTTACCACGGGGACAAAAATAGAAATTATTAACAACTAGAGGGGTGAAAATTGTAATTTACTCGTTTATATATATTGCAAGCCACATATCAATTTCCTACTCTATTTTCATCCATTTGCTTAGAAAAAACATAGACAAAACATATGGATTTTGAAAAACCAAAAGTTAGATTGCATGTTTGTGTTGGTGGAACGTGGAAGAAGGTAAATGGAGTTTGGGAGTATGGTCCGACCGACTTACCGCAACGCGGGGTATTGTTGGATCGGGATATTACATACTTACGATTGGTCACTTATGTGATGAAGAAGTTTAATTTAAAAGAATCTCTCGGTGTTGTATTATCTTACAAAGACTCTACACGTAGTCCCTATCTTGAAATGTGGGATGACGACGACGTCCAAGCGTTTATGTGTTTTGCTGCTGAAAAGTCAAAAACACAACCGACCACGCTTTATGTGGTTGATTCCGCAACTATTTGTGTAAACTCATCAGTCGGGGGTCCAAGTACGTATCAGGAGTGTCAACCCAATGTTGAAAGCGCCGAACATTATACACCCCACTGGCTTCCTACGTGTCAGCCTACTTATCCGCAATATTTTGAACATACCTATGGCCTTAGTGATATTAACCTATGTTATTTTCCCGATTCGAAACTACCTATTGCCCCTAGAGAAAAAGAAAAAGACGAGGAAGACTTTGAAGAAGAACCTGATGAAGACGAATCAGATGAAGAAGAACCTGATGAAGACGAATCGGATGAAGAAGAAAATGACGACGAGTCGAAGGGCCCGTACGGGCAAATAAATGATTTTTGGGGTATGCCTGCTCCACCCCCATCTGAATATCCTAGTTTCACACTACAAGAAACAACTTATTATCAACGTAGTGAGCGTGTTAAAAATAGTCAGATTTTCGAAAACAGAAAAGCTCTAAAGCTAACCCTTAGATTGAAATTTGTGGAAGAGGGGTTTGAGTTTAAAATCACTCGGTCAGCACCAGATAGGTTTGAGGCAAAATGTGTCCATGAAATTTGTAAATGGCGTATCAGGGCTACCGTTGTTCCAAATACTTTGTTGTTTCAAGTTAGGGTACTGGAAGACATACACACATGTTCTAAAACCCAACTACATCCTAATCATCGGCAGGCAAACAAACACGTCTTGGGTCATTTACTAAGTCCAACTTTCGATGATAATAGTCGAGTATATCGAGCGAAAGATATCATACATGATATCAAGTCGCAATACGGAGTTGATATATCCTACATGCAAGGTTATCGAGCAAAGTGGCATGCAGTGGAAATGAGGAGGGGGAGTGCGGAGGAATCCTTTACTAGACTCCCGGCATATTGCCATCATTTGAAGTTGGTGAATCCGGGCACCGTGACGAAGATCAAGACGGATGATTCACAACGATTTCAGATGGTATTTGTTGCCCTTGGTTGTGCGGTAAGATTATTTATATATCTAACATTGTCAATAACAAACATTTTCATTTAAATAACCTAAGTCTTTCCTATGCAGATTCGGACATTCATTAGAAACTTGCGTCCGTTGATTGTAATAGATGGTGCTCATTTGAAGGGTAAATACTTGGGTACCATGTTCTTAGCTGTGGGCATGGATGCAAATAATCAAATCGTGCCAATTGCTTACGGAGTGGGCAAATCGGAAAGTGGGGAGGCATGGACTTGGTTCTTGGCGACGTTAAAAGAATGTATTGGAGAAATTGAAGGCTTGGCAATCATATCCGATAGGGCTGCTTCCATAAATCAAGCCATTACTACGGTTTTCCCTAGGGCCAATCACGGTCTTTGTTGTCGTCATGTTTTGATGAACGTACACGAGAAGGATAGTCGAATCAAAGGTAGAGATGGGGTTTTTTGGGATGTATGCAAAGCATACAAGGTGTCAGACTTCGAAAGGCATATGTCTCGTCTCCGTATGGCGTTACCTGACGCAGGTAAATACCTTGACACCATTCCTTACCACAAATGGTCTAGGGCGCATTTTCCAGGAATGCGTTACAATGTCATGACTTCCAACAGTGCTGAATCTGTTAACAACTTGTCTCGGTGGGCTAGGAAGCTACCAATAGTGGGACTTATTGATTTTTTTAGGGATATGCAACAAAGATGGTATTATGAACGTCGTGAACAAGCAGGTAAATAAAATTAACATGTGAATTAATGTGTTGTAGTACCATATGTGTTAATTACTAATCCTTTTAACTTTTTTCTAGCAAAACTTGAACATCCACTTACACCGTGGGCACAACACAAAATTCATAAAAAGACTACCAAGAGTGCAACTTGGACCGTACACCCTATTAGCATGACAATGTTTGAAGTACGCGAGCTTGTCAACAAAGCCATAGTTGATGTGCAAGCGGGAACTTGTTCTTGTAGAAAATGGCAACTTGCTGGATTACCGTGCGGTCATGTGATTGCTGTTGCCAGACTCTCGAAGATGACAGATGTTAGTCAGTTTGCTTCTCCTTATTATACGACGGCTTTTTATCGAGCAACGTATACAGAGCTAGTAATTCCTACTCCACCATCTACGGAGTGGGTGGCGCCCGATGAAAATGTCACTGTTTTGCCACCTTTAATGCTTAAAAAAGGAGTGGGTCGACCTAGTAACCATGATCGCATTCCTTCAACTGGAGAGGTCAAAAAACAAAAGAAATGTAGTCGTTGCAAACAAGCTGGGCATACTCGATTGACTTGTCCAGCGTGTGACACCCCAAAATAGGGTCAACAAAAACTTCCATAAAACGGGAGAGTGATATATAATGCCATTGCACGAGCTCACAAAAGAGGGGGATTACACATGCCGGTTTACAAACAAAGTGTAATATCTACAACTAAATGACAACCGACTACTCTAATCTCTACTATGGAAATAAGATTACAAAATGTGTCATCATTAGACTAACTTTGATCTTCTATCTTTGGCATCTCAAATGTATTCCCACGCTCACATAACCCCAACTATGCCTTCTTAGGAATGGCACCACTAGAACCTGTGACACACACATCAGACACGCAACAAGTGTTAGGCATGGAATGCCTAGTGAGTCAAACATATAATAAAACATGCAGTTAGGTCATACAAGAAATATTAACTTGGTCATTCACAAATCGAACTCTATGGGAAGACCCCAAACATCAACTCAAGTTACATCATCTTTGAAGATACACCTTAGCGTTCACCTCCAAGGTAACGCTTCAAGGCCCGGCACATCGGGACTACCAATATGGTATAAATCCCGAAAGCGTGGATCGATACACAAACCTCCAAGGTAAGTGCCCAAGATTATATCTTCCTAATGCCTACTTAGAGACTCCTCCAATTTGTGAATACCAACAAACAACTACTCCAAGCAGTTCATAAATCCAAACATTAACTTCATCAAAAGACAGTCCAACTATCTCTTTGAGCACATGATTTCTACATACAAGAAATTCTCCAATTATCCACATACATATAAGTGATATCATGAGTTCATCATTTAGCATGGCAACACATACTAAATTAGCAGATTAAGTCACTTCTATTATAGTCATGATTTCTTCATTAAGACATAGCTTAATCCATTAAGCTCCAAACCCTAATATTTAGGTTTAACCAATTTCAAATGATCACCATCATAAAAGATACAATTCCAAGTAGAATAAAATGCTACATCACCTTTATCTTACCATTGAGCCCCTTAAATTTCCTCTTTAGAGAAATAAGAGCTTATTGGCTCAAAGCATACTTCAAGGCAAACTTGTTAGAAATAAATGAAATGATAGAGTAAATTATGTAACAAGTATACCTTTAAATCAAAATTACTCACCTTAAAGCTCCAAATATGGAAACCCTAGAAATGGAAACCCTTGATCTTGACCCCTTCTAGCTAGTAGTACTTGAAGTTGAGATTGATCACCTAATACCCACCATAAATGTTCATAAACACTCTCCAACAACTAACAATTAATGGAAGGGAGTAGTAATAACGAAACCCTACCTTTTTGGAAGAAGAAGTCGACTGCCAAAGTGTTCTAATTTCATCAAATGAACTAGAAATCCGTAACTCTCATTTTATACCAAAACAGGTCGGTGCGATTGTGACATGGCGATAGTGACACTGTCACTATCGTCGGGGCACTCTCGCTCAACACTCCAAAAGTCTCGGTACACAACGAGCGATTGTGACCATGCGATAGTGACACTGTCACTATCGCCCAAGGCATACTCGCCTGAAACCCAAATGCCTGAAAGTTCAATCTTGCGGTACAAACCCGACGATTGTGACACCCGCGATAGTGACACGGGCACTCTCGCCGGTCACTATCGCCCAGAGGGCACCAAGCCTCATTTGATCCCCTTTTCAGCCCTTGAAATAGATTCTAACGAGGTACTATCTATGCTATATCAATAAAATACTTGAACATGCAAAACAATCACATAAACCACTCATAACGAAAATCGGGGTGTTACACAGCGCCTTTTGCAGTTGAAGTGGGGAGTTCATGAGGATCACGTAGCTCAGGAGCGTCTCGTAGCGGATGAGGTAAATCTCGTCCTCCACAAACGAATGATTCAACAAATGTTAGATATGCAACTGTTGACCTTAATCTTCCATAAATAAATTTGTGATTTCAGTATCTTTGTAAGTTATAAATGCTATTTAATTTAAAATTATGTTTTCTAATTATGCATGTAATAGATAAATGTTCTGAACATAATAAAAAGTAACATGGAAAAAAACATGATATCATTAATAACGTAGGAAATACAAGATGACATAGAAGACATTGTCTGTTAGACATGTTAGGTTAAGCCCTACGGATATAATGCTTTGCATTTGTCCACAAAAGTTTGTTTATCCGTAATCTCCAAATCAGTACATTCTATAAGTTTCTCTATTTTTTGACGCCGAGTGTTCTCCCCCACAATTTCTTTTTTGAGGTCTTTGATTTTTTGTTCCTTTGCACGGATTTGATCTTTGCTGAATGACAGGCATCCTAGGAAATCATCGCGTTTGTTCTTCAACGTTTTGATCTCTGCTTCGTGTTCTTCGACTGATTCCTTTATTCGTGGTGGCATCGTTTGAGAAGAAGTTGGGTTTGAAGAGGAGGCCGCCATCGTTTAAAAGAAGTTGATATCTATAGCTTAAAGATGAATAATTGTAAGATGTGAAATAGAAGTCGAATTGAGAGGCTTATAAATACCCAAAATAGGAATCCCGCAGGTCCGTACTAGGAATCCCGCAAGGATGAACGATTTTCAGTGACGTGACAATACGATGTGACCTACTAGGAATCCCGCAGGTCCGTACTAGGAATCCCGCAAGGATGTACGATTTTCAGTGACGTGACAATACGATGTGACCTACTAGGAATCCCGCAGGTCCGTACTAGGAATCCCGCAAGGATGTATTAACTATAAATACAGATATGAATGTAATATGTTACAAACCAATTTTTCTTCAAATGACATATGGGATTAGTATTTAATTTTATATACCACATAATTTTATATACCACATAATTTTCATAGCAAGTACTACCGAGTTGTATGGTTAGTATTTAATTTTATATACCACATAATTTCATAGCATAGTTCTAATTTTGGTCCGTACTTCTTCCACATAATTTTATATACCAAATATGTAATTTACTCTAAACAAAAGGATAATAGATATAATAATCTACTACACTCGTAGCATGTAGAAAGTAGATGCCATCTGACGTCGAAAGGACATTGCTGCTGTGACACTATCTGGCTCGCAAGAAATCTTCCCACCGTCCGTCAATTGGCTAATAAACAAACATACCAAAGGACCACAATCTCCAAGGATGGGTCCCTGGCGAGGTACGTCTGGTGCATAGTGCCAACTGAAACCCAAACTAGAGTCTCGAAGGTGCATGTCGCCTATCAATTCAAAAAACCCGGGGAGCACCTTCTTAAAGTGAGTCAATATGGGATTCAAATGGTCTTTGTATAGATCGGGTCCCATGGTATCATAAATGGTCATCACCATGGTCCCGGGGTCAAGATCCCCGAGCACCCAATGCATATCTTTTAAATTTATTGGGATTAGTACCTGTAAATTAATCACCATATGTGTAATTAAGTTATTGGATAAAATATTCATCTTATACGAAATATGTTCAAGTCAAATACTAACCCGCGAGACATCGGACCATAAAGGATACCCAGGAGTACTCCCATCGGCATATTGCTTCATACCTTGATAACCCTGCTCCTTGAACGTGTTGGCCAAGTACTCTATGAAAAATACGGGAACCAAGGACCAATTAGCATTGGATGACCTCCCAGATACCAGGTGATTAATCCACATGGTCATATGCTGTTACACGATAAGAAAAATATTAATAACAATAAACATGTAAGTTGTGCTCTAATTAATAACCAATAAGAAAATCAATGTTGAACTAACCTCAGCGGTATACCATCCATTGGCAACATCTCCCAAAAGTATCCCCCACCATTCTCGCGATGTAGGCAACTGCCTCCATGGCTAGAGATAAAAGTTCATCTCCACTTTGGATGCATATACTTGTTCTACTGTGGCAAGATCCGTCATCTGATGGCACAACAATTTTTGTAAAGGCGTCACTGAATCGCTTCCATAATCAGATGGTTTGACTTTCCTATACGGAGACCTCGTTACCTGCGAGGGTATTATGATCCGCTTCATTTTTCTGTGTGCAATGGGTGTGGAGACAGATGTCATTGGTTGTGGCATGGGAATAGAGGATGGTGCCAACGACATGGATATAGGGGTCAGTGGCAATGACACGGGGATAGAGGTCGGTGGCAATGACACGGGGATAGAGGTCGGTGGCAATGACACGGAGAATGGGGCCAGTGGCGATGAATGCGTCGGTATTCCTGACATCTCTGGCCTAGCCTCAGAAGAAGACGAAACTTGTTTTTAAAACAAAATACACATTCAAATAAATGTTAACATCTTGAATACGTTATGGTTGTATTTTTTTTACCTTAGACAAAAGAACTTCGCAAGTCTTCTCTAGTTTAGATATCTTCAACTCATACAAATCAAGTTTTTTTCGCATCTCATGAACTTCGGTGCGTAATTGGGAGACCTGTTGATCCAAGGGTAGCTCGCCATCGGGATTAGTAATGGAATCCCAACCATGGCTCGGACTATAAGCTCGTAATGGGGACGGTGGCCTATGCGGCGACGACGGTGGTGGTGACAGTGGCCTTTGAGGCGGTGACGGTCGTGGTGACCCTGGATCCTGCCCTCCATCCTGTACGCCCCCAGCCAAAAAACGTTGGCTATCTATCCACCAGTCCATGGTCTGCTCCTCAGGCGTAGGTGTAAGCTCCGGTAGTGGCCGATGGGTAGGCTAATAGTAAATAGTAACAAACAATTTTTTAGTTTAATAATAAGAACGAAACTGTGATTAAATCACAAAATATAACCTACTTACATCTGCGTACTTGAGTCCTATCGGGAAGACCTCATATATCCAAATCTGTGACAACGATTTTTTATTTATTTATCAATAACCTTAAAAAAAATTACAATAAAGATAGAATTTCAACAAGTTTTGATACCTTAAAGGCATAAAGAAATCCAGTGAGGGTGTATCTTGATATCTTTTCTCCATTCTCCTCACGCTTCCGCACAGCCCTATTCATCTGGGTGTGTGTAGCAGTCCAAATATCTGAACCCCATGGATATCGGTTCCATAAGTCTAAATCCTCTACAAGACATAGGTGTTTTGAGCTAATGATGGCTTCGGGTTGACGGCCTAGAAAACAAACCTCCACCATCAACAATAAGCACAACCGAACTGCATCATCATCCGTCACGGAAGAAAAATCCGTCAACCTGTTAGATGTATCGTAGACGACTGCTTCAATGTGCTTTATACGAAGACCCTCTTTCTGAGCTAGATAATTAAGACGATAATTAGGAAAATTATGTCCCTTAACATTGATTACGATTATTTTAGTGACAATAATTTAAAAATAAGTGTAACTCGTATAATTGGATCGTTAATAGGGTCAATAAGATTATTATATCATTTAATTGAATTAATATTTTATGGACAAATATTTAAAATTAGACAAATATTACAAATTAGACAAAATATTACAATTACAAATGAGATTTAACGAAGACAAATATTACAAATTAGACAAAATATCACAAATGAGATTTAACGAAAATAAAGCAAATATACATTTTCTATGTAAATGTCAATATGGTATATTTTCCCAACTAAACATATACTACATTTCCTAACACAGAAAACACAAAAATACAAAATTACAAAATTACAAATGTACAATTAAAGAGTTCTTAAAAACAAATAACATACATTTGCATTTAAATTTCTTGAATAAACATTTCTTCAATGAAAATATGTAAATCTTACGATATCCCTTCGAGAATCCGTCATTTATGAAGATTTGTTTTCCCTCCTTAGAAAGAAGCTCCTAATCCATCATCCTCACTGCACCAAGAAATAAAATTGTTAAACATCCCTACCATTAAACAACCGCAAACAAACAGCCCTACCACACAATTTCAAATGCAAAAATTGATTCAAAATAAATTAAGGACTCTGTAAATTAAAAGTTCAAGTTTGAGGACTGTGTGACCTTTTTTGCCGGAGTAGTTCTTCAAGAAGGTGGTCGGAGGAGGTGGTCGGGGTAGAAGAGGTGGAAGAGAGAGAGAGGTGGCAGAGGTGGCTTGCGTTGGCCGGAGTAGTCACGATGGGAAGAGGTGGCTTGCGGTGTCCCTTCTCCTTGCGGTGGCCGGAGTAGTTGCGGTGGCTTGCGGTGGCCGGAGTGAGAGGTGGGAAGGTGCAGCCGGTGAGAGAAAGAGAGGTGGAAAAGGTGGAGAGGTGGCTTGCGGTGGCCGGAGTAGTTGCGGTGGCTTGCGGTGCCGGAGTGAGAGGTGGGAGGTGAAGCCGGTGAGAGAGAGAGAGAGAGAGAGGTGGAAGAAGAGGGTAAAAAACTAGGGTTTTGCGTTTTGCGTTTAGGGTAAAAAATCGTGAGATATTCTAATTTTAATTGTTATGGTCCAATGATGTTATGACACGTGTCATTTCCTTTTCCCAATAAATTTTGCGTTTTGCGTTTTGCGTTTTGCGTTTTGCGTCTCCCGAGGCTTGCGGTTTAATAAGATGACGACACGTGTCCTTTTCCACATCCCAATACACCACTTGCGGTTTTATCAAATAGCTTGCGGTTTTCTCAAATGGCTTGCGGTCTTCCTTACACGTGTCACTTTTTGGCTAAACCTCAACACTTGCGGTATAGGAGATAGTGACACGTGGCTTGCGGCGGCTTGTGGTGGCTTGCGGTTTTGTCATTTTTTTTAATTTTTTTTTTTGCGTTTTGTCAGAAAAAGCTGACACCGCAAGTCTTGCGGTGTCAGGCTTGCAGGATTCTGGTTATTTTTGTAAAAAGTGAAGTTAGGTGGTTAAAAGTTGAAGATGGGATGATGAAATGGTTATTTTGGTCAATTTCCTCTGTATTATGCTCATTTCCTCTGTGGTTAGCCTCTGCAATCATCTCTTCGTGGCCTAAATGATCTTCTGAACCTTCTTGCACAGACAATTATAGAGCAAGTGCCAAAACTTGATCATCAGATTCTCTGTAGTTGGCTGTTTGGATCTGCAGGGATGCACAGAAGCACACTTCTGCAACCACATGTTTAATTCAACTCCTACATCAAAAATAATTTACAACGATTAAAACTACTCTACCCGTCAATTTTTAATATTTTGACAAACGCAATAATCGACTTACCTAGAACAATAAATAGGGGAAATTGCATCAAAATGGAACCAACTTTCACATGATTCCTATTTTGAGGAACCGACTTTCAAAATCGTCATTTAGGGTCTGAATCAAACTTTTTGTTTAGTTAAGGGTCTGGTTAACCTGTTGTGCAGGTAACCGGTAATTTAATATGATGTGGCAAATAAGAATTTAAAAAAATATTAGGTGGATATTATTTTGCCATATCATCATCATTATTAAAAAAAAATTAAAAGATTAACAAGTCAAATTAGAAACCAACAATCCCTATTGCTCAATGTTGCTTGATGTTGTTCCTCACAATTGTTTCTCATTGTTGTTCCTTGCCCCTGAAATCAACATCATGGCAGCATGGCTCTCACCTTCTTCCACCTTATGCTTTGTTGAGTTTGCTTGAAAATGGAGATATTTGCGGTGGGTGATTCTATTTTCAAGCCTTTCATATGAAAGATTGGGGGAAGGACATAAAAGAAGTGGGCTTTTTTTCTTTTCTTTTCTTGTTATCTAATTTGGTAGTCAATCTTGAATATGATTTTTAATAGTAACATTATTCTTATGGTATTTTGGTTTTATAAGTAATTTTTTGCTTATTTTGGGTTACTATATTCATGCATATAAAGTGTTTGATAAAATGTCTCAAAAAAAATTGAGTTTTTTGTAATAATATAATTGCATATTACGAGTTATTTCTTTGTAACGATGTCTTGTTAGAGCATCCCCAATGGTGGGTTCTTAAACCTACCAGGCTACCACGTGGACAATAACATTTTTAAAAGGGGCATTGTGTGTGAATGGGTTTTTGCCACATGGAGGAAGCGGTTCCTCTTCAAGGACCGCTTTATCTATCTCCAAAAGTGGGTCTCAGTTGATTAAATAATTTAAATATATAAATAATTAGTTGGGAAACAATTAATTTTATAAAATAATTTAATAATTTACTTAATTATTTTTAAATACTTTTTTCTAATAATTATGAATTTTATTACTATAATTGATTATCACTTTTAATTATTATTTTAACTTTTAATCATAAAAAAGTAATCTTAATTATTATAATTTTTGTTATATAAACTATGGATCGGTCTATGATTGGTGACGGTATTATTGTAATTTATAATTACCATTAGTTTTTAATTATTGTGTTTTAATTATAATAAGTAATGTTAATTATTTTAGTTTTTATTATATAAATCATGAACCGATCCATGATTGGGAGTGAAAGGTTTATAAAATGAGTAGGAAAAAGAAAGCTGATGTGGCAGAGAGAGAAAACTGATTTGGTAAGGGGATGAACCTCTAAAGAGGTTCACCATTGGGGATGCTCTTATCTACTTTGTTCTAATCTTTATGATTTAAATGTTATAAACTTTTATTTTGGTTTGATGTGAAATTTTAGTTGACAAAAATCTTTAAAATTGATATGGATTAGTTGGATGTAAATTGAAAAAACGAGATGTGGAAAAAAAGGAATTTTATTGCATTAATTTTTTTATTGAGTTAAATTTAGTTAGTTTAGGTTATCTTTTAATTATTTTTTATTTTAATTTTAGTTTTCAAATAAAAAATTATGCGTCATTTCATCATTTCAAAATTAAATATATAATCATAATAATGACATGGAATCTTAGTTGTTAAAATATTTGTATGATGTCATTATTAGCAGGTCAACAAGTTAACCAAACCCTTAAATAAACTAAGGGACTGTTTGTTTTTCTAAAAAAAAACTCTTAATACCTCTGAAGTCTGAATCGTTCAAACGTTTTTACGTTTAGACCGTTTGATTTTTTTCAGACTTCAGAGACTCTTAAGTCTGAAATACGTCTGAAAGTAGAAGATGTAACCTAATGTCTTATAACCTCTTAAAGCACCACCTCTTATTAATCAGAAGTGAAATAAGACTTCAGACCTCTTAGAAAACAAACGTCACCTAAATGTTTGACTGAGACCCCTAAATGACGATTTTGAAAGTTGATTCTCCAAAATAAACTAAATGTTGATACTTTAACATTAGATTTTTTTTGGGTCAAATTATTGTTTTTAAACATTTTATATGAATTCATGAGCATAATATGTCTTAATCCTTCTAGACCTTTTCAAATAGTTTTGTCCCCATATATATAACTAAACACGTCACGTGGTAACACATATTAAAACTTTTTAAACAAATATTTTTTTTAAGTGATTCGTATTATAACAACTGTTGGGGTTAGGTACCGTTCGTAAGAAGCGTAGGAAATACGTTGAACGGATGTCCACATAAGTTATCATGTTTTAATATACGCTAAAGATATAGAAACCACCAACCGTAAAAATGTTTAAACAATAACACGTTTGCCTTTCGAGGAAGTTGTTGCAGGAAGGACAATAAGGCAGTAGGGGACACAAACGCAACCACGTGCTATGTCGAGGTCACATAGCCACCCAATTCAAACCTCATGCACACAACCGTTGTCGAGGAATGATGAGATATTCAAAGAGGATGTGATATGAAGATTGGCAATCTCTCGACTTCCTCGTCAACCAATTCAACTATGGATCAAAACTAAGTTCACAGTAATTAAACTTACTTAATCAATCATTTTGCTAAAAAAAAATTATAAATGCAATAATTGACTCACAGAAAACGACAAATAAGACAACTTGACTTTATTTTTCGTCAAATTATTTAAAAAAGATTAAATAAAGAACACACTATATGTCTTAATCCTTCTAGACCTTTTCAAATAGTCTTCCTATTAACATATCACATCATGACACATATCAAATATTTTTAGATATAATTATATTACAACAAGTATTGTGAAGGTTTAGTTTCGATATAAAATCAAAATTCCGTAGAAAGCGTAGGAAATATTTTGTTAATGTATGTTGACATTCCATGTTAAGATATGTTAATGTATGCTAATTTATTTTAACATATCCTAACTTATCTTAAATACTAAAATCTATTACTCCCTGTAGGGGTGTATGCGGGTTGGGTTAGGTGGTTTTTGACTATTTTACAACTCAATTCAATTATGGCGGTTTGAAAATTTTCAATCCAACCCAACCCAATCCATTCAAAAGTATAACCCAACCCTTGCGGGTTGTGACGGGTTGGACGGGTTGAGCGGTTTTGTAGTATACATAAAGTTCACGATTGAAATACGACAAATTAAACTAAAAATATACCCAACAAAGTTATAAGTTATTACAAGCATCTAAATAGATATTAAAATTCTAAAGTCACAAACTTCAAAAGCGTAAATTGTAGCATCCAATTCAAAGGCGTAAGTTGTTCGTCCTTAACCACAAACCTAGTCACGACTTTTTGGCATCTCTCTTTATTAAACGACACTGAAAGCTAAGCAATTTTTGTTTATTATCGCACACACTATCAAAATACTTCTTACATTGGTTTCTTAAGTGATTCCACAAAAACTTGTACCAATTCTTTTACTATCTAACAAGTATGATCCTAAGATGCAATATTTGTTCAATGGTAAGTATTTTGGGTTCTTATTATAAAGTAATTTGGGCCTCATGAATTATACTAGTTAACAATTATTAACTTTTTTTAATTTGGGCTCAACGTGCAAGTATCATGTATATATATATATAATATTTTTTTATTAAAATAAAAAATATTTGCGGCGGGTTGGCGGTTTGGGTTGGGTTGAGTTTTCCTAACCCAATTTCAACCCTTATAATTAGCGGTTTGGCAGTTCGGCGGTTCGACGGGTTGAGTTTAATTGGGTTGTTAGCGGGTTGAGTTAGTCGGGTTTCGCGGGTTGACGGTTTTTTGTACACCCCTAAGTCTTCTTGACCTCTGTCCTAAAATAAGTGTTCATTTTTGAATAATAAGTGATTACATCTCCAATCTACCCTCTATTATTTTACAAGGTGAAAAAAATTAATTACTTTATCTATTATTAGGGGTAAGATTGTTTTAGTTCATTTCAAATTTAATAGTTACATTTTTTTAAAATTATATATATATATATATTATGAACACTTATATTCAATAGCATTTTTTATAGCATTCCTACCATTCTTAGCAATTTTTATTCTCTTACGTGATCCTAATTCGACGTTCTATAAATAAATAATTTTAATTATCATATATTCATATTTTGTTTTTGCTTTAATAAATTTGGACATAAAAAATTCAAATAAGATGGTCAATTTAGTAATCTGTTCTTTGAAAAAACCATTCTTTTCAAAACTTAAGAAGGGGTTTATTACTTTTAATATTTCCTTGAAAGGAACTTAAATATTAAATATTACGATCGATAAGGTTCGAGATCCACGGCTCCGTTCCTTATGGGATTTTATAAGAATTTTGTCACTAACCGGTCATTGTTTTGAAAAATATTATTGATTTAAGCATATCCGTGTTAACAGGAATAGTTTCCTTTTATAAAAAGTTTCTATTGCATCTGAAGAAGCAACATTCGGACATCGGAAACCTTCACATGATGTGTTTGTCGCTTCCATAGAAGCATTTCTCACGTTCAAAATTGTCATTTTGTTATGGTCTTTGGTATTAAAAAAAAAAACTTCACTAATATAGGCTCGCAACTGATCCTAAGTGTTGATGTTTTGGCTCCAAATTCGATCATTAGTCATTTTGTGCATCTCGAGCTCGTAATTAAGCCACTCGATCTAATCAGTGAGAGCCACGAGACCTTATTTAATACATAGACGAAAACTTAGGTAAGGATTTTTTTAGATAGTGTAATCATACGGAATATGTTTCAAATGAGTCCACAAAAGAAGTGTGCAACTCACTTAAAATTTGTGCACAACTCAAACCAAACTTATTTAACAACATAAATGCGAATCAATGTTTGAAAGACATATAACAACTTGCTTAAATTGTGTGTCTTACTCCCAACCCAACTTATCTAACATCAAACTAGCCTAACATATATGTATATTTTTGGTTATATCATAAAGTGTACACACGGATACATATACGTATAGAGAGATATGGAAGTTTTGTTAAAACCCCAAAATTAATTAGGAATCAGGGAACCGCCCACAACGTGTTAGTTGTCCTCTTCGAAATGAATATTAATCATGAATAACATATTTATGATGAATATGCCACATGTTACGATGTGGATGATTCCCGGATTCCTAATCAATTTTAAAAAATTCAAATTCAAATCATGTAAATGTTACAAACCTACAAACCAATCTTAGTCGTTCATCTAACATAATACATATTTGGTTTGCATGGTTTGTAGCATTTTATTTTTATATGTTTGTACTTGAAACTATCTTTCTCTATATTCGTTGAGGGGTTTACATTCAAAGATAAGTGTTATTTAGTTTTCCAAAGAAAACGTAACACTTATGTATTTTTAAAACTATGTCATTTATATTGTATATGTACATTTTGGAACAGGATGAATTTTCTTGTTATTGTTAAGGTTGCGTTTGGTACATCGGACTGGACAAGACAAACAGAACATGGATTACTGTTCCACGTTTGGCAAGACTTTTATGTGGAACAGACAAGAACAGAGTGAAACATGCCTGTTCCACCCTCACCTCATGGAACAAGATTGAACAGACTTATGTTTTACCAATATAATCTCAAAATAAAATCCAATTCTCTTATAAAACATCAAATACACGTTTTATTTTATATTTTATTCATTTATTAAATTTTAATTATTGTATTTTATCTAATGTTATGTCCAGTTCCGTCTACCAAACGTTGAACAACTATTATGTCATGTCTCGTCTTGTTCTATCCTGTTTGCGTAAGGCACCCTATAGGAATTGACAAATGGTTTTGGATTATTGCACCCGCCATCAACCATCGTAGTCATAAATCGATTTTCTGTCACGGCTAAATTATTTTTTTCCAAATATAAAATATAATTGTTATTTTTTATGAGCATCCAAATATATAAATAATTATATATATTTTTTGGTTACCCAAAAGATGGCATTTAACATAACTAAATATTTTATTTGATCTTATTTAGATAGGGTTGCCAAGTCAAACTTTGACCAAGATTGGCCCTCTATTTATAACACTCTATCCAAGAACTCAATATGAATCGTAAAAAGATGGATGAAGACGATAACGCCCGACCCGAATCCATTCCACACGAACTCGTATCCGAAATCCTCACTCGACTTCCAGTCAAATCCTTGACCCGATTTCGCTCCGTCTCTACCCGATGGAATTCCACCATCACCAGTCCCTCTTTCGCCAAGTCCCACTTCTCACGCGCTGCCGCAGCCGGCGGTGCTTCCGTTATCCTCAGCCTCACCTTCATTAACAGGTTCAATTCCCAACGTTCCATCTTCTCCGTCACAATTCCTCCCAACCAAACCCGATCCGCACCAAACCCGACCCACATCCTCACCATCCCCGGGTTCGCCCACCCGTTTGTCTCGCAGTCGCTCAATGGTCTTATCTGCTTCAATCTAGGAGCTATGTGTGTTTGCAATCCTTCTACTCGTAGTTTCCTTAAGCTTCCGTGGACGCAAACGGAGACTCCACCGCCGTCTCCGGCGGCCGCACATCACCGGACAAACGCGTTCGGGTTTGATCCGGTTTCCAATGAACACAAGGTGCTCGACACTTGGATTACATGCCACGGGAACGAGATGATCATGGAGCACAGAGTATTCACCGTCGGATGCCGTTCCAACAAGTGGCGGAGAATCGCCGGCGGCCCGCCGTACTTTCCTTTCAATGAGCGTGTCTGTATAAACGGCCAGATCTACTTTAGGGCTTTTCCGAGTATGATAGCTTCGGAAAAAACCGTTATGGTGGCTTTTGATGTCAATAGCGAAGAATTCCGATTCATTCAGATGCGTGATGATACGATTTCCAACTCGGAAGACGCTGTTCTGATGGAATACGATGGGAATTTGGCCATAGTTGACTATCAAGGTCTTGGAAACGGTGAAGATAACGTGATGCTGATGTGGATATTGATGGATGAGGAAGATGAGAAATTGGAGAAGAAGTGTGTGGAGATTCCGGCAATGTGCAGTGAGATAAACGATCGTCGGAGGTTTAAATTTGCCGGGACTACATTTTCCGGCGAGATGATATTTGCAGAGAGAAGATTAGGGAAGCCATTTTATGTGGTGTTGTATGATATGAAGAAGAATGAAGGCAGGAAGGTGGAGATTTGTGGACTAACGGATTTTGAGTCAACTTACAATAATGTCCTAATGAACGTTACCAGTGTTAACGAACATGCAGAAAGCATTATTTCTGTGTAACTTAGTGGTCGTATTGTTGGTTTTTTTTTATTAAGGGTGCGTTTGGTTCGTCGGATTCCGACGGAATTGGAATGGTCAATTCCGTTGACTAAATTCCATTGCCATGTTTGGTTACCCATGGAATGGAATTGAATTCCAAACATTCCATCAAATAATGATTTCACCATTCCTTCACAGAATTGAAAGAATTGAAATCCATTCCTAACCAAAAAAATTAAATGACAAAAACACCCTCATCAAGACTGCCTTTCACTAGATTGTTTCCTCCTTCGAGACTGTTTTCAACTTCGATTGTAACAAGCCTTTTCCCCATTATCAATTTATTTCCTATGTTTATCTTCTTCGTTGCTTCTTTCCTTTGGTTTCTATTGTTGATGTGGTTTACGATTTTGGGTATACAGTGGATCTTGGGCATCGATTTTGGGTTACGATTTTGAAAAATACAGTGGATCTTGGGCATCGATTTTGGGTATACAATGGGTTATCGATTTTGGGTATACAGTGGGTTATCGATTTTGGGTTATGATTTTGAGTATACAGTGGATCTTGGGTATCGATTTTGGGTATACAGTAGGTTACGATTTTGGGTATACAGTGGGTTATGATTTTGGGTATCGATTTCGTTTCTCTTGTTTGTCTCCTTCGTTGTTTACTGGGTTTTTTTTTTCCTTTCCTCTGGTTTGTCTTCTACATTGCTATTTAGTGGATTAGGATTAGGGAATTGTCCGATCGTAAGCCGTGGGTTTATCAGTCGATGGGTTCTTCGTTCCCAGATATGAGTTATATGGGTTGATGATTTATTCAGTTCGTTCTTCTTGAGGGGTTCTTCCTTCATTCTAACCAGATCCCAGATTGACGAGTCTTCAATTTTGTTCTCCTTTTGCATTTTTTGTTTGTATTTCTTCTTATTATTTTAACTTTTAATCATAAAAAAGTAATCTTAATTATTATAATTTTTGTTATATAAACTATGGATCGGTCTATGATTGGTGACGGTATTATTGTAAATTATAATTACCATTTGTTTTTAATTATTGTGTTTTAATTATAATAAGTAATGTTAATTGTTTTAGTTTTTATTATATAAATCATGAACCGGTTCATGATTGGGAGTGAAAGGTTTATAAAATGAGTAGGAAAAAGAAAGCTGATGTGGCAGAGAGAGAAAGCTGATTTGGCAAGGGGATGAACCTCTAAAGAGGTTCACCATTGGGGATGGTCTTATCTACTTTGTTCTAATCTTTATGATTTAAATGTTATAAACTTTTATTTTGGTTTGATGTGAAATTTTAGTTGACAAAAATCTTTAAAATTGATATGGATTAGTTGGATGTAAATTGAAAAAACGAGATGTGGAAAAAAAGGAATTTTATTGCATTAATTTTTTTATTGAGTTAAATTTAGTTAGTTTAGGTTATCTTTTAATTATTTTTATTTTAATTTTAGTTTTCAAATAAAAAATTATGCGTCATTTCATCATTTCAAAATTAAATATATAATCATAATAATGACATGGAATCTTAGTTGTTAAAATATTTGTATGATGTCATTATTAGCAGGTCAACAAGTTAACCAAACCCTTAAATAAACTAAGGGACTGTTTGTTTTTCTAAAAAAAAACTCTTAATACCTCTGAAGTCTGAATCGTTCAAACGTTTTTACGTTTAGACCGTTTGATTTTTTTCAGACTTCAGAGACTCTTAAGTCTGAAATACGTCTGAAAGTAGAAGATGTAACCTAATGTCTTATAACCTCTTAAAGCACCACCTCTTATTAATCAGAAGTGAAATAAGACTTCAGACCTCTTAGAAAACAAACGTCACCTAAATGTTTGACTGAGACCCCTAAATGACGATTTTGAAAGTTGATTCTCCAAAATAAACTAAATGTTGATACTTTAACATTAGATTTTTTTTGGGTCAAATTATTGTTTTTAAACATTTTATATGAATTCATGAGCATAATATGTCTTAATCCTTCTAGACCTTTTCAAATAGTTTTGTCCCCATATATATAACTAAACACGTCACGTGGTAACACATATTAAAACTTTTTAAACAAATATTTTTTTAAGTGATTCGTATTATAACAACTGTCGGGGTTAGGTACCGTTCGTAAGAAGCGTAGGAAATACGTTGAACGGATGTCCACATAAGTTATCATGTTTTAATATACGCTAAAGATATAGAAACCACCAACCGTAAAAATGTTTAAACAATAACACGTTTGCCTTTCGAGGAAGTTGTTGCAGGAAGGACAATAAGGCAGTAGGGGACACAAACGCAACCACGTGCTATGTCGAGGTCACATAGCCACCCAATTCAAACCTCATGCACACAACCGTTGTCGAGGAATGATGAGATATTCAAAGAGGATGTGATATGAAGATTGGCAATCTCTCGACTTCCTCGTCAACCAATTCAACTATGGATCAAAACTAAGTTCACAGTAATTAAACTTACTTAATCAATCATTTTGCTAAAAAAAAATTTATAAATGCAATAATTGACTCACAGAAAACGACAAATAAGACAACTTGACTTTATTTTTCGTCAAATTATTTAAAAAAGATTAAATAAAGAACACACTATATGTCTTAATCCTTCTAGACCTTTTCAAATAGTCTTCCTATTAACATATCACATCATGACACATATCAAATATTTTTAGATATAATTATATTACAACAAGTATTGTGAAGGTTTAGTTTCGATATAAAATCAAAATTCCGTAGAAAGCGTAGGAAATATTTTGTTAATGTATGTTGACATTCCATGTTAAGATATGTTAATGTATGCTAATTTATTTTAACATATCCTAACTTATCTTAAATACTAAAATCTATTACTCCCTGTAGGGGTGTATGCGGGTTGGGTTAGGTGGTTTTTGACTATTTTACAACTCAATCCAATTATGGCGGTTTAAAAATTTTCAATCCAACCCAACCCAATCCATTCAAAAGTATAACCCAACCCTTGCGGGTTGTGACGGGTTGGACGGGTTGAGCGGTTTTGTAGTATACATAAAGTTCACGATTGAAATACGACAAATTAAACTAAAAATATACCCAACAAAGTTATAAGTTATTACAAGCATCTAAATAGATATTAAAATTCTTAAGTCACAAACTTCAAAAGCGTAAATTGTAGCATCCAATTCAAAGGCGTAAGTTGTTCGTCCTTAACCACAAACCTAGTCACGACTTTTTGGCATCTCTCTTTATTAAACGACACTGAAAGCTAAGCAATTTTTGTTTCTTATCGCACACACTATCAAAATACTTCTTACATTGGTTTCTTAAGCGATTCCACAAAAACTTGTACCATCTCTTTTACTATCTAACAAGTATGATCCTAAGATGCAATATTTGTTCAATGGTAAGTATTTTGGGTTCTTATTATAAAGTAATTTGGGCCTCATGAATTATACTAGTTAACAATTATTAACTTTTTTTAATTTGGACTCAACGTGCAAGTATCATGTATATATATATAATATTTTTTTATTAAAATAAAAAATATTTGCGGCGGGTTGGCGGTTTGGGTTGGGTTGAGTTTTCCTAACCCAATTTCAACCCTTATAATTAGCGGTTTGACAGTTCGGCGGTTCGACGGGTTGAGTTTAATTGGGTTGTTAGCGGGTTGAGTTAGTCGGGTTTCGCGGGTTGACGGTTTTTTGTACACCCCTAAGTCTTCTTGACCTCTGTCCTAAAATAAGTGTTCATTTTTGAATAATAAGTGATTACATCTCCAATCTACCCTCTATTATTTTACAAGGTGAAAAAAATTAATTACTTTATCTATTATTAGGGGTAAGATTGTTTTAGTTCATTTCAAATTTAATAGTTACATTTTTTTAAAATTATATATATATATATATTATGAACACTTATATTCAATAGCATTTTTTATAGCATTCCTACCATTCTTAGCAATTTTTATTCTCTTACGTGATCCTAATTCGACGTTCTATAAATAAATAATTTTAATTATCATATATTCATATTTTGTTTTTGCTTTAATAAATTCGGACATAAAAAATTCAAATAAGATGGTCAATTTAGTAATCTGTTCTTTGAAAAAACCATTCTTTTCAAAACTTAAGAAGGGGTTTATTACTTTTAATATTTCCTTGAAAGGAACTTAAATATTAAATATTACGATTGATAAGGTTCGAGATCCACGGCTCCGTTCCTTATGGGATTTTATAAGAATTTTGTCACTAACCGGTCATTGTTTTGAAAAATATTATTGATTTAAGCATATCCGTGTTAACAGGAATAGTTTCCTTTTATAAAAAGTTTCTATTGCATCTGAAGAAGCAACATTCGGACATCGGAAACCTTCACATGATGTGTTTGTCGCTTCCATAGAAGCATTTCTCACGTTCAAAATTGTCATTTTGTTATGGTCTTTGGTATTAAAAAAAAAACTTCACTAATATAGGCTCGCAACTGATCCTAAGTGTTGATGTTTTGGCTCCAAATTCGATCATTAGTCATTTTGTGCATCTCGAGCTCGTAATTAAGCCACTCGATCTAATCAGTGAGAGCCACGAGACCTTATTTAATACATAGACGAAAACTTAGGTAAGGATTTTTTTAGATAGTGTAATCATACGGAATATGTTTCAAATGAGTCCACAAAAGAAGTGTGCAACTCACTTAAAATGTGTGCACAACTCAAACCAAACTTATTTAACAACATAAATGCGAATCAATGTTTGAAAGACATATAACAACTTGCTTAAATTGTGTGTCTTACTCCCAACCCAACTTATCTAACATCAAACTAGCCTAACATATATGTATATTTTTGGTTATATCATAAAGTGTACACACGGATACATATACGTATAGAGAGATATGGAAGTTTTGTTAAAACCCCAAAATTAATTAGGAATCAGGGAACCGCCCACAACGTGTTAGTTGTCCTCTTCGAAATGAATATTAATCATGAATAACATATTTATGATGAATATGCCACATGTTACGATGTGGATGATTCCCAGATTCCTAATCAATTTTAAAAAATTCAAATTCAAATCATGTAAATGTTACAAACCTACAAACCAATCTTAGTCGTTCATCTAACATAATACATATTTGGTTTGCATGGTTTGTAGCATTTTATTTTTATATGTTTGTACTTGAAACTATCTTTCTCTATATTCGTTGAGGGGTTTACATTCAAAGATAAGTGTTATTTAGTTTTCCAAAGAAAACGTAACACTTATGTATTTTTAAAACTATGTCATTTATATTGTATATGTACATTTTGGAACAGGATGAATTTTCTTGTTATTGTTAAGGTTGCGTTTGGTACATCGGACTGGACAAGACAAACATGGATTACTGTTCCACGTTTGGCAAGACTTTTATGTGGAACAGACAAGAACAGAGTGAAACATGTCTGTTCCACCCCCACCTCATGGAACAAGATTGAACAGACTTATGTTTTACCAATATAATCTCAAAATAAAATCCAATTCTCTTATAAAACATCAAATACACGTTTTATTTTATATTTTATTCATTTATTAAATTTTAATTATTGTATTTTATCTAATGTTATGTCCAGTTACGTCTACCAAACGTTGAACAACTATTATGTCATGTCTCGTCTTGTTCTATCCTGTTTGCGTAAGGCACCCTATAGGAATTGACAAATGGTTTTGGATTATTGCACCCGCCATCAACCATCGTAGTCATAAATCGATTTTCTGTCACGGCTAAATTATTTTTTTCCAAATATAAAATATAATTGTTATTTTTTATGAGCATCCAAATATATAAATAATTATATATATTTTTTGGTTACCCAAAAGATGGCATTTAACATAACTAAATATTTTATTTGATCTTATTTAGATAGGGTTGCCAAGTCAAACTTTGACCAAGATTGGCCCTCTATTTATAACACTCTATCCAAGAACTCAATATGAATCGTAAAAAGATGGATGAAGACGATAACGCCCGACCCGAATTCATTCCACACGAACTCGTATCCGAAATCCTCACTCGACTTCCAGTCAAATCCTTGACCCGATTTCGCTCCGTCTCTACCCGATGGAATTCCACCATCACCAGTCCCTCTTTCGCCAAGTCCCACTTCTCACGCGCTGCCGCAGCCGGCGGTGCTTCCGTTATCCTCAGCCTCACCTTCATTAACAGGTTCAATTCCCAACGTTCCATCTTCTCCGTCACAATTCCTCCCAACCAAACCCGATCCGCACCAAACCCGACCCACATCCTCACCATCCCCGGGTTCGCCCACCCGTTTGTCTCGCAGTCGCTCAATGGTCTTATCTGCTTCAATCTAGGAGCTATGTGTGTTTGCAATCCTTCTACTCGTAGTTTCCTTAAGCTTCCGTGGACGCAAACGGAGACTCCACCGCCGTCTCCGGCGGCCGCACATCACCGGACAAACGCGTTCGGGTTTGATCCGGTTTCCAATGAACACAAGGTGCTCGACACTTGGATTACATGCCACGGGAACGAGATGATCATGGAGCACAGAGTATTCACCGTCGGATGCCGTTCCAACAAGTGGCGGAGAATCGCCGGCGGCCCGCCGTACTTTCCTTTCAATGAGCGTGTCTGTATAAACGGCCAGATCTACTTTAGGGCTTTTCCGAGTATGATAGCTTCGGAAAAAACCGTTATGGTGGCTTTTGATGTCAATAGCGAAGAATTCCGATTCATTCAGATGCGTGATGATACGATTTCCAACTCGGAAGACGCTGTTCTGATGGAATACGATGGGAATTTGGCCATAGTTGACTATCAAGGTCTTGGAAACGGTGAAGATAACGTGATGCTGATGTGGATATTGATGGATGAGGAAGATGAGAAATGGGAGAAGAAGTGTGTGGAGATTCTGGCAATGTGCAGTGAGATAAACGATCGTCGGAGGTTTAAATTTGTCGGGACTACATTTTCCGGCGAGATGATATTTGCAGAGAGAAGATTAGGGAAGCCATTTTATGTGGTGTTGTATGATATGAAGAAGAATGAAGGCAGGAAGGTGGAGATTTGTGGACTAACGGATTTTGAGTCAACTTACAATAATGTCCTAATGAACGTTACCAGTGTTAACGAACATGCAGAAAGCATTATTTCTGTGTAACTTAGTGGTCGTATTGTTGGTTTTTTTTATTAAGGGTGCGTTTGGTTCGTCGGATTCCGACGGAATTGGAATGGTCAATTTCGTTGACTAAATTCCATTGCCATGTTTGGTTACCCATGGAATGGAATTGAATTCCAAACATTCCATCAAATAATGATTTCACCATTCCTTCACAGAATTGAAAGAATTGAAATCCATTCCTAACCAAAAAAATTAAATGACAAAAACACCCTCATCAAGACTGCCTTTCACTAGATTGTTTCCTCCTTCGAGACTGTTTTCAACTTCGATTGTAACAAGCCTTTTCCCCATTATCAATTTATTTCCTATGTTTATCTTCTTCGTTGCTTCTTTCCTTTGGTTTCTATTGTTGATGTGGTTTACGATTTTGGGTATACAGTGGATCTTGGGCATCGATTTTGGGTTACGATTTTGAAAAATACAGTGGATCTTGGGCATCGATTTTGGGTATACAATGGGTTATCGATTTTGGGTATACAGTGGGTTATCGATTTTGGGTTATGATTTTGAGTATACAGTGGATCTTGGGTATCGATTTTGGGTATACAGTAGGTTACGATTTTGGGTATACAGTGGGTTATGATTTTGGGTATCGATTTCGTTTCTCTTGTTTGTCTCCTTCGTTGTTTACTGGGTTTTTTTTCCTTTCCTCTGGTTTGTCTTCTACATTGCTATTTAGTGGATTAGGATTAGGAAATTGTCCGATCGTAAGCCGTGGGTTTATCAGTCGATGGGTTCTTCGTTCCCAGATATGAGTTATATGGGTTATGATTTATTCAGTTCGTTCTTCTTGAGGGGTTCTTCCTTCATTCTAACCAGATCCCAGATTGACGAGTCTTCAATTTTATTCTCCTTTTGCATTTTTTGTTTGTATTTCTTCTTATTATTTTAACTTTTAATCATAAAAAAGTAATCTTAATTATTATAATTTTTGTTATATAAACTATGGATCGGTCTATGATTGGTGACGGTATTATTGTAAATTATAATTACCATTAGTTTTTAATTATTGTGTTTTAATTATAATAAGTAATGTTAATTGTTTTAGTTTTTATTATATAAATCATGAACCGGTCCATGATTGGGAGTGAAAGGTTTATAAAATGAGTAGGAAAAAGAAAGCTGATGTGGCAGAGAGAGAAAGCTGATTTGGCAAGGGGATGAACTCTAAAGAGGTTCACCATTGGGGATGGTCTTATCTACTTTGTTCTAATATTTATGATTTAAATGTTATAAACTTTTATTTTGGTTTGATGTGAAATTTTAGTTGACAAAAATCTTTAAAATTGATATGGATTAGTTGGATGTAAATTGAAAAAACGAGATGTGGAAAAAAAGGAATTTTATTGCATTAATTTTTTTATTGAGTTAAATTTAGTTAGTTTAGGTTATCTTTTAATTATTTTTATTTTAATTTTAGTTTTCAAATAAAAAATTATGCGTCATTTCATCATTTCATCATTTCAAAATTAAATATATAATCATAATAATGACATGGAATCTTAGTGGGTAAAATATTTGTATGATGTCATTATTAGCAGGTCAACAAGTTAACCAAACCCTTAAATAAACTAAGGGACTGTTTGTTTTTCTAAAAAAAAACTCTTAATACCTCTGAAGTCTGAATCGTTCAAACGTTTTTACGTTTAGACCGTTTGATTTTTTTCAGACTTCAGAGACTCTTAAGTCTGAAATACGTCTTTAAGTAGAAGATGTAACCTAATGTCTTATAACCTCTTAAAGCACCACCTCTTATTAATCAGAAGTGAAATAAGACTTCAGATCTCTTAGAAAACAAACGCCACCTAAATGTTTGACTGAGACCCCTAAATGACGATTTTGAAAGTTGATTCTCCAAAATAAACTAAATGTTGATACTTTAACATTAGATTTTTTTTGGGTCAAATTATTGTTTTTAAACATTTTATATGAATTCATGAGCATAATATGTCTTAATCCTTCTAGACCTTTTCAAATAGTTTTGTCCCCATATATATAACTAAACACGTCACGTGGTAACACATATTAAAACTTTTTAAACAAATATTTTTTTTAAGTGATTCGTATTATAACAACTGTCGGGGTTAGGTACCGTTCGTAAGAAGCGTAGGAAATACGTTGAACGGATGTCCACATAAGTTATCATGTTTTAATATACGCTAAAGATATAGAAACCACCAACCGTAAAAATGTTTAAACAATAACACGTTTGCCTTTCGAGGAAGTTGTTGCAGGAAGGACAATAAGGCAGTAGGGGACACAAACGCAACCACGTGCTATGTCGAGGTCACATAGCCACCCAATTCAAACCTCATGCACACAACCGTTGTCGAGGAATGATGAGATATTCAAAGAGGATGTGATATGAAGATTGGCAATCTCTCGACTTCCTCGTCAACCAATTCAACTATGGATCAAAACTAAGTTCACAGTAATTAAACTTACTTAATCAATCATTTTGCTAAAAAAAAATTTATAAATGCAATAATTGACTCACAGAAAACGACAAATAAGACAACTTGACTTTATTTTTCGTCAAATTATTTAAAAAAGATTAAATAAAGAACACACTATATGTCTTAATCCTTCTAGACCTTTTCAAATAGTCTTCCTATTAACATATCACATCATGACACATATCAAATATTTTTAGATATAATTATATTACAACAAGTATTGTGAAGGTTTAGTTTCGATATAAAATCAAAATTCCGTAGAAAGCGTAGGAAATATTTTGTTAATGTATGTTGACATTCCATGTTAAGATATGTTAATGTATGCTAATTTATTTTAACATATCCTAACTTATCTTAAATACTAAAATCTATTACTCCCTGTAGGGGTGTATGCGGGTTGGGTTAGGTGGTTTTTGACTATTTTACAACCCAATCCAATTATGGCGGTTTAAAAATTTTCAATCCAACCCAACCCAATCCATTCAAAAGTATAACCCAACCCTTGCGGGTTGTGACGGGTTGGACGGGTTGAGCGGTTTTGTAGTATACATAAAGTTCACGATTGAAATACGACAAATTAAACTAAAAATATACCCAACAAAGTTATAAGTTATTACAAGCATCTAAATAGATATTAAAATTCTAAAGTCACAAACTTCAAAAGCGTAAATTGTAGCATCCAATTCAAAGGCGTAAGTTGTTCGTCCTTAACCACAAACCTAGTCACGACTTTTTGGCATCTCTCTTTATTAAACGACACTGAAAGCTAAGCAATTTTTGTTTATTATCGCACACACTATCAAAATACTTCTTACATTGGTTTCTTAAGTGATTCCACAAAAACTTGTACCAATTCTTTTACTATCTAACAAGTATGATCCTAAGATGCAATATTTGTTCAATGGTAAGTATTTTGGGTTCTTATTATAAAGTAATTTGGGCCTCATGAATTATACTAGTTAACAATTATTAACTTTTTTTAATTTGGGCTCAACGTGCAAGTATCATGTATATATATATATAATATTTTTTTATTAAAATAAAAAATATTTGCGGCGGGTTGGCGGTTTGGGTTGGGTTGAGTTTTCCTAACCCAATTTCAACCCTTATAATTAGCGGTTTGGCAGTTCGGCGGTTCGACGGGTTGAGTTTAATTGGGTTGTTAGCGGGTTGAGTTAGTCGGGTTTCGCGGGTTGACGGTTTTTTGTACACCCCTAAGTCTTCTTGACCTCTGTCCTAAAATAAGTGTTCATTTTTGAATAATAAGTGATTACATCTCCAATCTACCCTCTATTATTTTACAAGGTGAAAAAAATTAATTACTTTATCTATTATTAGGGGTAAGATTGTTTTAGTTCATTTCAAATTTAATAGTTACATTTTTTTAAAATTATATATATATATATATATTATGAACACTTATATTCAATAGCATTTTTTATAGCATTCCTACCATTCTTAGCAATTTTTATTCTCTTACGTGATCCTAATTCGACGTTCTATAAATAAATAATTTTAATTATCATATATTCATATTTTGTTTTTGCTTTAATAAATTTGGACATAAAAAATTCAAATAAGATGGTCAATTTAGTAATCTGTTCTTTGAAAAAACCATTCTTTTCAAAACTTAAGAAGGGGTTTATTACTTTTAATATTTCCTTGAAAGGAACTTAAATATTAAATATTACGATCGATAAGGTTCGAGATCCACGGCTCCGTTCCTTATGGGATTTTATAAGAATTTTGTCACTAACCGGTCATTGTTTTGAAAAATATTATTGATTTAAGCATATCCGTGTTAACAGGAATAGTTTCCTTTTATAAAAAGTTTCTATTGCATCTGAAGAAGCAACATTCGGACATCGGAAACCTTCACATGATGTGTTTGTCGCTTCCATAGAAGCATTTCTCACGTTCAAAATTGTCATTTTGTTATGGTCTTTGGTATTAAAAAAAAAAACTTCACTAATATAGGCTCGCAACTGATCCTAAGTGTTGATGTTTTGGCTCCAAATTCGATCATTAGTCATTTTGTGCATCTCGAGCTCGTAATTAAGCCACTCGATCTAATCAGTGAGAGCCACGAGACCTTATTTAATACATAGACGAAAACTTAGGTAAGGATTTTTTTAGATAGTGTAATCATACGGAATATGTTTCAAATGAGTCCACAAAAGAAGTGTGCAACTCACTTAAAATGTGTGCACAACTCAAACCAAACTTATTTAACAACATAAATGCGAATCAATGTTTGAAAGACATATAACAACTTGCTTAAATTGTGTGTCTTACTCCCAACCCAACTTATCTAACATCAAACTAGCCTAACATATATGTATATTTTTGGTTATATCATAAAGTGTACACACGGATACATATACGTATAGAGAGATATGGAAGTTTTGTTAAAACCCCAAAATTAATTAGGAATCAGGGAACCGCCCACAACGTGTTAGTTGTCCTCTTCGAAATGAATATTAATCATGAATAACATATTTATGATGAATATGCCACATGTTACGATGTGGATGATTCCCGGATTCCTAATCAATTTTAAAAAATTCAAATTCAAATCATGTAAATGTTACAAACCTACAAACCAATCTTAGTCGTTCATCTAACATAATACATATTTGGTTTGCATGGTTTGTAGCATTTTATTTTTATATGTTTGTACTTGAAACTATCTTTCTCTATATTCGTTGAGGGGTTTACATTCAAAGATAAGTGTTATTTAGTTTTCCAAAGAAAACGTAACACTTATGTATTTTTAAAACTATGTCATTTATATTGTATATGTACATTTTGGAACAGGATGAATTTTCTTGTTATTGTTAAGGTTGCGTTTGGTACATCGGACTGGACAAGACAAACATGGATTACTGTTCCACGTTTGGCAAGACTTTTATGTGGAACAGACAAGAACAGAGTGAAACATGTCTGTTCCACCCCCACCTCATGGAACAAGATTGAACAGACTTATGTTTTACCAATATAATCTCAAAATAAAATCCAATTCTCTTATAAAACATCAAATACACGTTTTATTTTATATTTTATTCATTTATTAAATTTTAATTATTGTATTTTATCTAATGTTATGTCCAGTTACGTCTACCAAACGTTGAACAACTATTATGTCATGTCTCGTCTTGTTCTATCCTGTTTGCGTAAGGCACCCTATAGGAATTGACAAATGGTTTTGGATTATTGCACCCGCCATCAACCATCGTAGTCATAAATCGATTTTCTGTCACGGCTAAATTATTTTTTTCCAAATATAAAATATAATTGTTATTTTTTATGAGCATCCAAATATATAAATAATTATACATATTTTTTGGTTACCCAAAAGATGGCATTTAACATAACTAAATATTTTATTTGATCTTATTTTGATAGGGTTGCCAAGTCAAACTTTGACCAAGATTGGCCCTCTATTTATAACAATCTATCCAAGAACTCAATATGAATCGTAAAAAGATGGATGAAGACGATAACGCCCGACCCGAATCCATTCCACACGAACTCGTATCCGAAATCCTCACTCGACTTCCAGTCAAATCCTTGACCCGATTTCGCTCCGTCTCTACCCGATGGAATTCCACCATCACCAGTCCCTCTTTCGCCAAGTCCCACTTCTCACGCGCTGCCGCAGCCGGCGGTGCTTCCGTTATCCTCAGCCTCACCTTCATTAACAGGTTCAATTCCCAACGTTCCATCTTCTCCGTCACAATTCCTCCCAACCAAACCCGATCCGCACCAAACCCGACCCACATCCTCACCATCCCCGGGTTCGCCCACCCGTTTGTCTCGCAGTCGCTCAATGGTCTTATCTGCTTCAATCTAGGAGCTATGTGTGTTTGCAATCCTTCTACTCGTAGTTTCCTTAAGCTTCCGTGGACGCAAACAGAGACTCCACCGCCGTCTCCGGCGGCCGCACATCACCGGACAAACGCGTTCGGGTTTGATCCGGTTTCCAATGAACACAAGGTGCTCGACACTTGGATTACATGCCACGGGAACGAGATGATCATGGAGCACAGAGTATTCACCGTCGGATGCCGTTCCAACAAGTGGCGGAGAATCGCCGGCGGCCCGCCGTACTTTCCTTTCAATGAGCGTGTCTGTATAAACGGCCAGATCTACTTTAGGGCTTTTCCGAGTATGATAGCTTCGGAAAAAACCGTTATGGTGGCTTTTGATGTCAATAGCGAAGAATTCCGATTCATTCAGATGCGTGATGATACGATTTCCAACTCGGAAGACGCTGTTCTGATGGAATACGATGGGAATTTGGCCATAGTTGACTATCAAGGTCTTGGAAACGGTGAAGATAACGTGATGCTGATGTGGATATTGATGGATGAGGAAGATGAGAAATGGGAGAAGAAGTGTGTGGAGATTCCGGCAATGTGCAGTGAGATAAACGATCGTCGGAGGTTTAAATTTGCCGGGACTACATTTTCCGGCGAGATGATATTTGCAGAGAGAAGATTAGGGAAGCCATTTTATGTGGTGTTGTATGATATGAAGAAGAATGAAGGCAGGAAGGTGGAGATTTGTGGACTAACGGATTTTGAGTCAACTTACAATAATGTCCTAATGAACGTTACCAGTGTTAACGAACATACAGAAAGCATTATTTCTGTGTAACTTAGTGGTCGTATTGTTGGTTTTTTTTTTATTAAGGGTGCGTTTGGTTCGTCGGATTCCGACGGAATTGGAATGGTCAATTCCGTTGACTAAATTCCATTGCCATGTTTGGTTACCCATGGAATGGAATTGAATTCCAAACATTCCATCAAATAATGATTTCACCATTCCTTCACAGAATTGAAATCCATTCCTAACCAAAAAAATTAAATGACAAAAACACCCTCATCAAGACTGCCTTTCACTAGATTGTTTCCTCCTTCGAGACTGTTTTCAACTTCGATTGTAACAAGCCTTTTCCCCATTATCGATTTATTTCCTATGTTTATCTTCTTCGTTGCTTCTTTCCTTTGGTTTCTATTGTTGATGTGGGTTACGATTTTGGGTATACAGTGTGGATCTTGGGCATCGATTTTGGGTTACGATTTTGAAAAATACAGTGGATCTTGGGCATCGATTTTGGGTATACAATGGGTTATCGATTTTGGGTATACAGTGGGTTATCGATTTTGGGTTATGATTTTGAGTATACAGTGGATCTTGGGTATCGATTTTGGGTATACAGTAGGTTACGATTTTGGGTATACAGTGGGTTATGATTTTGGGTATCGATTTCGTTTCTCTTGTTTGTCTCCTTCGTTGTTTACTGGTTTTTTTTTTCCTTTCCTCTGGTTTGTCTTCTACATTGCTATTTAGTGGATTAGGATTAGGAAATTGTCCGATCGTAAGCCGTGGGTTTATCAGTGGTGGGTTTATCAGTCGATGGGTTCTTCGTTCCCAGATATGAGTTATATGGGTTGATGATTTATTCAGTTCGTTCTTCTTGAGGGGTTCTTCCTTCATTCTAACCAGATCCCAGATTGACGAGTCTTCAATTTATGTTCTTGATATGTGTTGATGAACAAGATGAAGTGGTCGGTGGTGAAAATCCCGTAGTCGAATGAACAAGATGAAGTGGTCCCATATTTGATTTTACATATGCGGTCCTTGTTATTTAAAAAATGTTTAAAATGTTATAAGAAAAATAAAATTAAAATAAAATTAAAGAAAAGGTATTTTTGTCATTTTTCATAGTTCCATTCTGATTCCATTACAAACCAAACAGACAAATTTCAATATTACATTCCATTTCCTGTCAACCAAACAGTTGGTCAAACCTGATAACATTATATTCCAATTCCTTTCAGATTCCAATTCCTTTGACATATTCCATTCCTGCATAAATCATTTTGCGAACCAAATGCACCATAAGTTTTCTATGGATCCATAAAGTTGTTTGTATTAGGTGGATACAGAAATCTTTTCAAATGGTGACACCATTTTACTATAACAAACAAATATAAAGACATTTCTCACAAAATCAATGTTGGTTTGGTGGTTAGTGCTTTTCAAACTTGAGGTTTTAAGTTCGAGTCCTATCATTGTGATTTTTTTAGAAACATAATAAACATGAAATTAAAAACTAAAAACTACAAAAAAAAAACCAACAAGACTCGAAACCAGGTCTGCAATGGAATAAAGGCATTTCAAACCAACTCTACCAAGAAAAACTTATGTTTTTACTGTAGTTTCAAAATATATACGGTGACACAAAACAAATTTATACGGTTGCACCCTTCACGAACCTAAATTTTTTTACCCTTCGTCGCAAAAATAATACGGTGGCACGTGCCACCGTAACCACAACACTAGGTCTGTCCATGGTTTGTATGGATTAATTTGTCTTTATAGATTGGAAAGATCTTTGTTTTTGACGTTTTTTCCATAGATGTAAGAGCATGTTTTTTTAATAGAGGGCAAGTTTGGTAAAAACTTGCTTTCGTATAAAAGCTCCCCTAGAAGCTTACCAAATAAATCACTTTCTATATCATTAAGTCATTACCAAACAATCGTGTATAGTTTACCGAATAAGTTGTGAGTTTTATTAAGTTCATTTTCAATCTTGTACCTTATTACACTTAACACCAACTTAATCTCGATTCTCTGAAGCAGCAAACTCTCAATTCAATTTAACTTCCTCCCTCATGGTCCCTTTTCAGTCTCTTATCCCTAGGAGGTCTTCCTCCACTAGCAGGTTTTTTCGGAAAACTCTATTTATTCTGGTGTGGATGGCAGGCATGCCTATATTTCTTGGTTTTAATAGGACTCCTTACAAGCGTTGTTTCTATCTACTATTATCTAAAAATAATCAAGTTATTAATGACTGGACGAAACCAAGAAATAACCCCTCACGTGTGAAATTATAGAAGATCCCCCTTAAGATCAAACAATTCAAACTTGAAAAGGATCTTTCTGATTCTCGAAGAATGAAGGGCAGAGTTTGGTTTTTTTGGGTGATAGTGGAAAAGTTGACAGATAAGTCACCCTTACTGCTACAGGATTTGCTATGACCTTTTACTATCGTCCGACCGTTACTGATGCTTTTGCTTCTGTTCAATACGGCTGGGAAAAATCCATGTCAATCCATTTCTTCTATAAGAGAATTGGATCTCGACCCAGACCTAAGAAATGAAATTAGATGCCAATTTCATTCCAGTAGTACCCGTTGCTTCTTTTGTTGGGTTGGTTGGAGGGCTTTAATCAGACTTGACCGAGTAGATCATGTTGGGATCTTCACCATGAATGATCCTCCGGGCGAAGCATCTCATGGCACACCATTGATCAATAAGACAGGAGAAATAGAATATACAGGGATAACCCCCATTCCTAACTTGATTCTGTCGAGTAAATACAATCAAGCGCAATCAGATTTTGATGCAACGAAAAATAAAAGATACAAAATCAATATCGCTAAAAGAAAATGGGTATAAAAACTTATTAGATACCGCGGTCAATGGTGTACGCTTTCAAATGGGTCCTATCTGAACGTTGACAAAAGACATTGTCTTGAGTCAACTTGTTGATAGAATGACTTTTGTTTTCTTTAAAGGTCAACCTTTATCTCATTGATATCCTTTCGGTCATCAATGTTGGGTTATTTTAGCTGGAATTGTTGTTAGCAATGACTGTCTTGTTATTCTTATATGAAGCATTGACTCCAGCTATATAAAAGCAATAAACCGGTAAGGGCACAGACTTCTTAGTGCTGCTTTCTGCAGTTTCAAGTTAGCTACATATCGTGTTCCTCCCCGAGAAGCACTCTTTTTTTCTTTGTTCTTTTTGGCGCTCCCCCTTCCAAAGGGGGGAGCACAAAAGAACGATCGTTCGTGCTCCTCCCCGAGAAGCACTCTCTTGTAAGGCAGTAGTTATTGAGTTTCTTTCGAGACTAGCTTGCTACCCCCCAAACCCCCCTAAGGGGGGCTTGCTTATCTTTAATTGCCAATATCCCTGCTCCACACCCCCAACCCCCCTCAAGGGGGGAGTATCGCCAGGAAGAAGTTCTTACCCGTGGATTGAACTTCTTCCTGGCTTGCAACGTGTTTTGTATTTGCGTATGTGATCATAAAAACTGTAGCTTAAAGGTTCTTGCGTTAGAAACAAGAACCCGACGAGGAATAGCATTCACCGAGTACATAGGGTTAGGTAGTCTTGAAGTTAAGAAAAGGTAGTGACTAACAATCACCTATTTTCTTATCCTGACTCGGTAGCCCACAACGAAACTCGACGGCTACAGACAAGAAGGCTATGATTGAGATATCGGGAGGGGAAGAATGAAAAGACTACACCCTATCTGGTCTCGCTTCCTTGGGAGTAGTGACCCAAGGAAGTATGCCAAACGAACGACGCTGGCTCCATACCCTCAATATAAACGATTTAGAAAAGTGAAAGAAAATCCAATCTTTTTCTATCTGGCTTATACAGAGGGGAGGTGAAGCAGAGTGAGTGCAGACCCTCGTGCTTATAGCTGAATGGATTTGTGTTACGGTTGGGGTATAACGATGTTATGACAGGAGCCTCTTAAAGGTGGTTTAAGAGCTCTTAAACCTAGTTTTAACAGTTCTCAAATGGGTCCTATCTGAACGTTGACAAAAGACATTGTCTTGAGTCAACTTGTTGATAGAATGACTTTTGTTTCATTTAAAGGTCAACCCTTATCTCATTGATCTCCCGGTCATCAATGTAGGGTTGTTTTAGCTGCAACTGTTGTTAGCAATGACTGTCTTGTTATTCTTACATGAAGCATTGACTCCAACTATATAAAAACAATAAACCGGTAAGGGCACATGCTTCTTAGTGCTGCTTCCTGCAGTTTCAAGTTAGCTACATATCGTGCTCCTCCCCTAGAAGCACTCTTTTTTTCTTTGTTCTTTTTGGCGCCCCCCTTCCCAAAGGGGGGAACGATCGTTCGTGCTTCTCTACATCTCGGAATTTAATAATGGTTTGGCCTTTTTCTAATCAACAAACATTAGGTACGACTTTTTATTGCATGACGTACAAGGGATTATATTCCAGTGTTGAAGGTGCATTATCTATTTGTACTGTACAACTCAACAATGCATAGCAAACAAAAAGAATCGATATATAAGTTTGGGTTAATACATTGTGAAAGAAGCTAAATATGTTTATGCTCCCACGGTGGTTTGAGGCAGCTTTTGTTTCTTCTTGGAAACCTTCTTCTCGACCACGGCTCCACCTTCGGATTCTGACACGATTTCAATCCTAGCGAAAATGGGGTTTGGCGGAGCCATGACCTGACCGCCTTTTAGCCCACCCCATTTCGTATCGTTCTGCATTTTCAAACAACATTAAATCGAAGCAAAAGTTTCAATCTTTTGTGTGCAGTTTTCAGGTTCTTTTATAAAGTAAACATAAAGACAAGAGAGCAAGAATACCCAGGTAGCAGCATTGAACTGTTCTTCGGTGTACCCAAGTTGTTGATAAATTCTGAGACATAATTTCGGTGCAACAGGCGACAATGCAATCGCGATAATCCTCATTGCTTCTAATACAACCACGAGGTCCTGCTTTGCAACAACAAATGAGAATAATACATAAATGCAGAGACTAGTTTTTAACTTCAAAATCAAAGAGAGTTACGAGACCTTTGCAGCAGAATCAAAAGAAGTGCCTCCTTTTTTAAAAAGAGACCACGGTGCGTGTTCATCAATGTATAGATTGCCAGCATTGCCGATCTCAAGCACAGTCTCACAAGCTGACGATAACAAGAGACCTTCATACAGAACCTTTGACTTTTCAACCTACACGAAGAATTGCAACAATCATTACAACTGCAACATTTCCTTGGAAGTTTCAAGCTAACATTACAAAGAATCTTACCAGCTTTTCTACAGTGTCCTTGAAGGCATTTCCTTCAGCTGCAATACTCGAATCAGTAACCAAAGTTGATTGGCAGTTTTTTTTCAAAAGTCCAAGGGTACGATTAAGGAGATTGCCTACATGAGATTGGCTAATAATCAAACTCACGCACAATATTTCAGTTTTAAGAGCAAAAAAGACGTTGAATGTACCAATGGTGTTGGCGAGATGTGCATTGACAATATTGATGAAACGCTCCTCAGAGTAATCCCCATCGTTTCCAAATTCAACCTCTCTGAGGAAAAAATACCTGACAGCATCAGGCCCAAATCTGTGCACTAACTCATTTGGTTCAAGAGTATTCCCAAGTGACTTTCCCATCTTCATACCGTCCTAAAATTTTACAAATAAAAAAAAGCATTGCTGCATGAAATGAAAGTATGTATACGGGCATAAGTGTTCATTCCACGTTCTAGAACCCAATAAGTGTCCACAATAGAAACAAGCACAGTTTTAGAAATGTATAATTATTACACTTTTAATCAACTGAATGACAATTTTACTCTTGATAGAAAAGCACACGAGTTTAGAAATGTATCATTGCACTAATGAACTCTCTATCTAATCAACTCTTGAATATTCGTGCATCATGATGAAGGGTAGAATTAGAAATTTTGTAAATTATAACTACCAACTTATGAAAGGAGACACCTATTTTGGGGCAAACTTTACTAGAAATGTGGACATTTAATTTGGGATGGAGGGAGTAGTAAAGTAGATACCTTTGTCAGGAATCCATGACCAAATACGGTCTTGGGAAGGCTCAGTCCAGCTGACATTAACATAGCTGGCCAATAAACTGCATGAAAACGCAATATATCCTGCAGAAAATGATAAAGAGCAAACATTATGTAGTAGATTTCATATCATGCACATGATAAATTATGCACAAACAAGATCATGATTCCATTATGTATTATAACATTTTTGTAAATCAAACAAGACATGACCAAATATTGACTCGGAAAGAGCATATAAATAAGAAATGTTGAATGAGAGCCTGAAGTAAGTTTCACATGGTGTAAAACCTAAGAAAAGTAACATTAATTTGTTACAATCTAAAACTTTGAACCAACTACAATTAGATTGACTGAATTCAGTTTGACTGAGAGTGAGCAAAAGCATCTTGTCAATTGAAACTGTGATTAGGAAATTTATTTCCAGAATCTAGTTGTTTCCATTTCTATGAAGCCAAAAAAGTTGGATTGAGAATATGAAACTATGAGCCCGTCATACCTTGCCAATCAAGTGCAGCGAAGCAGGCCAACCCGAGGAAATTGCAGTTTGTAAACTAGGTTGCTCCTGGTCCTCTGACAACGCTGATATATAACTGCATAATGGATACAAATGAGAGAGAAAGAAGCTTTGCCAATCATGCTTAACAAATAACACAAGAAAAAGAGTTCTTCACCCGAGCCATGAAAATTGTAATGTTTGACTTGGCATGTGGTTTAAGAAAATTGTTTAATCATGTGTCTAATATCTAGATACCTTTTAGTAGAGACCAAATAGAGCAATCTTGTGGACCAAAACCCATACCATTAATTCATTTCTAATGATGATTATGGCCAAATAGGTTCAAAATGAACACTTGCCAAGAAAATTGTTGCAGTTTTCTTGAAAAGGAGAAAGTAAAAGAAGATTCCCACTTTGAAAGGCGTATGAGAGAGTAAATGCATAACAAAAAAGGAAACTTTACCCGAGCAATGCATCAAACCATACATATATGGTTTGCTTTGGGTCGTTAGGAACTCTAATGCCCCAATCCACTGATGCTCGGGAAATAGAGAAATCTCTGAGCCCAGATTTCATCCAATTTTGAACCTAAACAAGTTTATGCATCAGAAATGCATAATATACATAAAGACACAAGTCCAGAGTCATTAAGGAATATATTAAATAGCTTATGGTTAAGAGCAGAGGATTACAACAATCATAGTATGTGAACGAGAGGTTCTTCAAACAAACTGCTGACTGAAATCAAGGAAAAAAAAGGTTTTCTTCTGGACCACTTTCACAAAGAAATATACATTTCTTTTCATTCAGTGTTAATAGCCTTGGTCTAAATTATAACATTTCATAAGGCGACAATGACACAAGTCAATAAACTCATATCTCACCTCATTTAAACGATACACTGGCTGTACAAAATCTGGATTATGCTCTAAAATCTCTTCTAACTTTTTCTGATACTTTGACAAGGCAAAGAAGTAATTGTCTTCTTTCCTTGAGACACATGGCTTCAGGTGCATTGGACAACAATTGTTTTCGAGCAATTCTTTCTCATCCTGTAGGTGTTTCAAAGGTAAGGATGCCATAATTTATCAATGTATCAAGTATCTACTCCCTTCGTTCCAAAATAAGTGTCCACATTTCTAATTTTAGTTTGTCCCAAAATAAGTGATCACTTTGAAAAGTAAGTGCAACTTTCCAATTCCACCCTTAATTATGGATGGAGAAAATCATTACCCTCTTTATTATTAAGGGTAAGTTGTCATTTAGTTAATTAAAAATGTAATAATTACACATCTTTAAACTGTATGCCTTTTTCATCGCAGAGATTTATTTTGGGACAGAGGAAGTATTGTTTGTCGGTCTTACGAAGGAGAGACTGTATCGAATAAAGACTAGTATCCACGAGCTCAAGGTATTTACCTTGTACTCCTCACAATTGACACAGTACAGTCCTTCATAATCAGCTTGATAAATATCGCCATTGGCAAGAACCTTTGCATAAAACTCTTCCACAATAGCTTCATGCTTAGGATCAGTCGTGCGGATGAACTTATCATAAGATATATCTAACTGAAATTCAATGCAAGAAAGCAAAGCACAAGATTATGAATGAAAATCCAAGAATAGATTAGGGAACAAAGAAGAGATTTATTTGTAACAAGATTTACATCTTTCCACAGTTCCTTATAAGATTGCGAAATTGCATCACAGTGGTCTTTTGGAATGGAGCCACCTGCAGCGGCAGCAGTAGCTATTTTCTCTCCATGCTCATCAGTCCCGGTGATGAATATTACCTTCTTTCCATTAAGCCTCTAACATTAGAAACAAACATCAGATAAGTCACTGCCAATTTCAAAACAATCCAGGATTTAATCAGATAGAATTTGAAGGACTTAGCAGGTCCATTGATCAGGGTTTGACAAAAGAACTTTCTACGTTTCCAAAAGTTGCCGATACAAATCAATAATAGACTCCGAATTAGCAAGAATATCCACATTTTGACTTTAGAAATCAATTTGCAAAGGTCTAAAATTTATAATCAGTTAGCATACAAATAACCATAAGTATTTCTATGTACTATGTGCAGCCCGTGTTAGATTTTAGGGTTCCAAAGAGTTTTGAAATTGGCATAATACATGAACATGTAATTAAGACGGAATCAAAGTGAATTAAGAACAAATTGTGATTAGGAAGGCATATATTAACAATAATTGTAACATGAACATGTGATTAAATTACAGAATCAACCAAGTATACGCAATATTGAAGAAGTAGGTATAAAATGGCAGACCTGAAATCGAGCAATAGCATCGGCGGCAATGGTGGAGTATGCGCTGCCCATGTGAGGAGGAGCATTGACGTAATAAAGAGGAGTCGTGAGAACAAAGAGGTGGTCGTCTTTTGTCGTCACGGCTGCTGAGTTCAAGGCGGAAGAAGTAAAAGTATTACTGCAAGTGCAGTATAAGGAAGCTCCTGATCTTTTGGAAGAAGAAGAAGAAGAAGAGAACCATTTTGAATGGAGATGGATTTGGGATTTGTTGATGGAATTGGGAAAGGAGGATGAGAAGAGGAAAGTGGTGAGACTGTTTCTTTGAAATTGAAGGGAGTGTTGCAGCCTTGCCGCCATATCCTCTCCCCTGAAAGAACTGAACGGTGGCTCTGGGTTTTGGGGATAGGGCGGGGTTTAGCTACGAGTGAATGAATAGCACAAATAATGAAAAATAGGATTTAACCAATTTTAACCGTTATCTCCAATCAAACTATATTATCTTTTTTAATCCATGTACGTAAATAAATAGAAGGTTATGAAGTATAAGGCGAACGATTGTGTAAGAAGTTGAGGTTAATGTAAGAATCGTGAGAAGTGGAGCTGAACCGTTGATCATTTTTAGTCCAATGACCTCCCATGAATTGCGGCTTAGAAGAGAATTGATCTGGTTCATCTTATCTAGGTGATGTGCATCAATTTCTCATCCAACGATTGATAACCACTTCTCACGTTAACCTAAACTTCTCGTCGAAACCCAACCCTTGAGTATAAATTATCAAAGTAGAGAAACTGGAAACGGAGAAGAAAAGAATCTCTCGTTGAAATCTTGAAAACTAATCTGATCTAATTTACAAGACTTATCCATTATTTATTCCTTATCTAAATTCCTTATCTAATTAAACAAGTGAATGTACCAATTTGCCCTTTCCTTTATTATGTTGCGTCTAATACTCCCCCTCAAGATGAGCCTGCAAAGACATCTTTCAGAGCCATCTTGGACATTAAAGACACAAGCTTGTACTGTGGCAATGGCTTGGTAAACATATCGGCTAATTGGTGATGAGTACGGATTGGAAGTAACTTAATAGTTTTATCAATGACCTTATCACGTACAAAATGACAATCCATCTCTACGTGTTTAGTTCGTTCATGGAACGCAGGATTGGAAGCCAACTGTATAGCTGATGTATTGTTGCAAAACTTCAAGGCAGGACTGCCATGTGAAACATGCAGATCACGCAGAAGATATTGTAACCAAACAAGTTCGCATGTAGTGGATGCCATGGCCCGATACTCCGCTTTTGTTGATGATCGAGCTACTACTGACTGCTTCTTGGAACACCACGATATCAAAGAATCTCCAAGAAATATGCAATAGCTTGTGATTGATCGCCTTGTATCCGGACAAGTGGCCCAATCCGAGTCAGAATACGGTTTGAGTTGTATGTTAGAGTTCCAACTACCATTAGAAAATGCCCTTATATGAAACGTCCAAAAACCAGGACAAATTTAAACCTTACTTTTACAAGGTTCACAACAACTATTTCCCAAAACTTCATACATAAATGGAGAAGTCATAACAAGGTTTGTATATACATCCAACTTTTATAAACAACCTACTAATCTAATCCATAACATGCACAATTAGATTATAAAGGTTGTCTACAAAATCTCCAAAACATCAATACTTCCATTAACTTCTCCATTATGTCATCAAAAGCATAACTCAGGAACCTCTCGACGCTCATCCCAACTTATCCTTTCCCGAGCTAGAACCTGGTAAGAAAATTTAATTTGAAACGATTAGGCTTACACCTAGTGAGAACATCCAATTTCAAATTAAAACTCTATAAGCTTTGGAAACCAATGTAAACAAAGCGTATAAACAAACCTAGTTTGCCATCATTCTTACCGTACATATAAACATCTTGCGATGACGGGATCATACCCGATTCCATGAATATGACAAACACCAAGTCAGTCATAGTATCATGTTCGAGAGCCCACTACGAACCACCACGGATTCTAGATCATTGATCATATCCAAGAAATTACAATTAGTCCATGCCTATTTCTTGGAGTGGAAGTAGAGATTACAATTAAGCCATGCCTATCTCTTAACTTCCAACAGAAATCGGGAATTACGATTAGTCCACGCCTATCCCACGATTTCTCATCTTAATACGAAATGGGAATTACGATTAGTCCACGCCTATTCCTCATTACAATTCAACGGGAATTACGATTAGTCCACGCTTATTCCACGATTTCTCATCTTAATACGAAATGGGAATTACGATTAGTCTATGCCAATTCCTCATTTCAATTCAACGGGAATTACGATTAGTCCACGCCTATTCCACGTTTATAACACACGGGAATTACGATTAGTCCACGCCTATTCCACGTTTATCTAACACACGGGAATTACGATTAGTCCACGCCTATTCCATGTGTTCACATAATACTAGTGCCTATGGATCCATTACACTTACTAGCATACGTGCATATTTACTCGAATGCACAAAACATTTCATATCATATTCTCAATTATCCCCCCTTCGGCGACTTAGCACGAGGGTTTCTCTACCCGGTTAGCGAATGGGGTCAAGGGGCAACGCCCTTGCGGTAGAATTTTTTTAGAAAAGCTTAACCAGATAACACATCCGGAAATCAATCCGAAAACCATATCCGGAAAGTCCCTTATCCGGAACCCAAATCCGGAACTATCCTGAAAACTCATAAATATCCGGAATATCAGAAGTATTCGGACATCAAAAGTGACCGGACATCAGAGGTTTCCGGACACCACAACTATCCGGACATCATAACTTACCGGACACTAAACCTATCCGGATGTTACCGGAAATACATACAATCCGATGACATTCGGAAACCAAAGTTATCCGGATACCATCCGGTAACTAGTTATTCGGAAACTCAGATACTTACCGGATGTTTTCACTACCGGACACCACTGAAATGGAATTACCGGACACTATCAAAATCGCCCGGTAACTTCGACATGTACCCCAGATTCCAACCCAGATCGATATCTGTTCCACCTAGCTTATTTTGCAACTATCCCTTCATTTCCAATCCTCATAACAATACCAATTTATTGCTTAATTTGAAAGCAAACATCGATTTAAAAGGGAAGGATGAACTCAACTGATAACTCGATTTTGGACAAAATCCAGCTTCAATCCTATTTCAGCAGAAACTTGATTCAATTTACAACTCTGTATATGGAATCACAACACCAAAACAAAGGTTTTCAATCAGATTTTACCTAAAGCAACTGCGGTCTCGAGTCTTCTCCTTTCTTTCCTGGTAGAGCAACCGACTTCAATTTGAGAAGTGATATATTTATCAATTCTTAGCCGACCTCCAGTTTTATACAAGACCATCTATTCCAAAATGACCAATTCAACCCCAAAGTTTCAAGTTCCACAAACCACTTAAACTTTGGGTCAAATACCATTTCAACCCTTCCGTTTAAAATAATACTTCCATTATTATAAACATTCTTTCCAAAATAAAAGTACACAAATTATGGAAAATTTTGAGATGTTACATTATATCCATAGAAGATTTTGCTGATAAGAAAACTCCCTGACCAGGACTTAATTTCAGATACCGTAAAAGAGAATGGGTTGCTCGCATGTGTGGCAGTCTCGGTGAGCTCATAAATTGACTCAACTTCTGGACTGGGAATGTAATGTCTGGCCGTGTGATTGTTAAGTAAATTAAATGACCAATTAATCTTCGATACTGTGATGGATCGGAAATCAACTCTCCTTCTTCATTTGATAACCGAATGGTCGGATCCATTGGGCATTTCCTTGGTTTAGCTCCCAATAATTCCGAATCTTCAAGTAGCTTAAGTGTATATTGTCGTTGCGAAATAAAAATTCCAGCTTTAGATTGAGCAATCTCTAATCCCAAGAAATACCTTAATAAGCCCAAGTCTTTAAGTTTGAATTGATGGCTGATTCTCGCTTTCACATAGTTGATTTCATCCATAGAAGCTCCCGTAAGTACGATGTCATCAACGTACACCAACAACGCAATATAGTTATTGCCAGAACCTCTAAAGAAGAGAGAGTAATATGCTTTTGACTGGCTAAACCCTTCTTGAGTCATAAAGCTGGCAAATTTTGCATACCATTGTCGTGATGCCTGCTTTAGACCATATAAAGATTTATGTGGTTTACAAACAGGATTAGCAATTGATGAAAACTCTCCCTTAACATCATATCCCAAGGGAACATCCATGTATATTTCTTCATTCAGGTCTCCATTAAGAAAGGTATTATTTACTTCTAATTGGAACAAAGGCCAAGACCGTTGAGCAGCTAATGTGAGTAGAACTTTGACGGTTACCATTTTGGAAACAAGAGAGTATGTGTCTAAGAAATCGACCCCTTCTTGCTGTGTAAACCCTTTAGCAACCAGCCTTGCCTTGTAACGCTCCACTGTGCCACCTGCTTTGTGTTTTACTTTGTACACCCATTTACACCCTACAGTATGTTTTCCTTAAGGCAAGGACAATATGCTCCAAGTCCCATTGTCATCCAATGCTTTTAATTCTGACTTCATAGCTTCTTTCCATTCATCATGTTTTACGGCCTCATGATAAAACTTAGGTTCATATTGAGAAGATATATCCATAACGTAAGCTTTGTATGAATCTGAGAGTTTGTCATAGGACAAAAATTTAGACAGAGAGTATGGTTTATTTGACGAGACAACTGAGTTCACCAAATCACAGTGACAATCTCTTAAATAAGAGGGCTTAGCATGATTTCTGGTTGACCTTCTTTGTACAGGTATCTCTTGTGGTTGACTAGGAGTATCGTCAGATTCACTTGATGTTTCTGGTGGAAATAACACAAAATTATCAACCAGACTATTTGTGAAGTCAGTATATCTTTCTAGGGGCTCGTCAACAAAAACAGTCTTGGGTATCACACTTAGCGGAAAGGGATCTTTTATTTCAGGTTGGACAGATTGGTGGAATGGAAAAACTCCTTCATGAAATACAACGTCTCTTGAAGTAAAAATCTGGTGCGTCTCTAAGTCATAGAGCTTATATGCTTTCATCCCAACAAGATATCCAATGAAGACACAAGCTCTGGCACGAGGGTCAAACTTTGTTTTGTGGGAGACGTTAGTAGAGGCAAAAGACAAACACCCAAACACTCGGAATGAAGCATAATCTGGTGTTTGTCGAAATAATCTTTGATATGGTGATTGGCCATCAAGGATTTTAGCCGGAGTTTTGTTGATTAGATAAGTTGTTGTGGTAATGCATTCAGACCATAATTTGATAGGAACCTTAGATTGAAAGAATAATGCTCTAGCAACGTTCAATAGATGTTGATGTTTCCTTTCAACGACAGAGTTCTGTTGGGGTCTTTCAACTCAAGAGTGTTGATGTAGAATTCCTTTTTCACTGAAGAATGTTGTAAAGTCTAACTCCTTAGCATTATCAGACCAAAACACCTTGATTTTGGTTTCAAATTGGGTAAGTACCATCTCATAAAATTTAGGTATCACTGTTTAAACTTCAGATTTGTTCTTAAGCAAATAAACCCAGGTAAAGCGTGTACTATCATCTACGATGGTCACAAAATACCGAAAACAATATGAAAGGGGCCCCAGATGTCACAATGAATGAGATCGAAAGGATTACTTGTCTTATTATTGTTTGAAACAAAAGGTAACTTCCTTTGCTTAGCCAAAGGGCAAACGATACATGGTCTATTTGAAGCATTAAAAGAGTTTCTAATTGTCAATTGAGACTTGATAGCATTGATCTTCTTGTGAAAAGGATGACAAAACCGCTGATGCTAGATCTCTAATGATACTGCATTTATGATGATTGTTGGACTGGGTTCTTCAACGTTAAGAATATAGAGTCTTCCAACATTTTTACCCCTGCCAATTGGGTATTTCCTGAATAAAAACATGTTTAAGAAGAAACTCAACTTTAATCATTTTGTCGGTTGTCAAGGCACTAATAGAAAGAAGGTTGAAATTAAATTCTGGGATGTACAAGACATCTTTTAGTGTCAAATATTTTGTCACATGTACGTCGCCAATCAAATGTGTTGTAATTTGATTTCGATTAGGTAGAAGTACCTTGACATTGTTAATATTTCAAATATTAACGAACATGTTCCTGTCATTGCATATATGTTGCGTAGCTCCTGAATCCAAAACCCAAACCTGAGAATTTTGATGTTTTGGAAGGAAAAACACGAAACAACATGTACCTGTCTGGTCATCATTCGAAGTGGTTGCAATATTAGCCGAAGCAATATGTCCAGAAAGAGTGGCTATGAGTTTCTGGCACTGTTCTGAAGAAAGATTACGTAAGATTCCAGTAAGGTCTTCTGTTGGAGGATTGTGACCGTTGTCAGATGCCACATTATTGACCCTCTGTATCGTCTTAAATTCAGGAGGGAAACCATGTATTTTGTCACATTTCTCAATGGTGTGACCTGGTCTCTTGCAGTGTGTGCATAATGGGCGTTCCCTTCTTATACCTCTCGCATATTGAGTTCCCTGGGTTTTTGATAAACCCAAATTGACAGAGAATGCAATCGGTAATTGACCACTTGTTCCATTCCCTATGCTTCGTTGATGTTCCTTTTGAATCACAAGTGAGAATACACGATTGGATCTATTAGAAGGATTTGCCCTTGAATTTGGGAGAAAGATTCATGAAGTCCCATTAAAAAGCTTAACATGTATTCTCTTTGGAAGTAATTGTTTACTTCTTTTAGTCCACCACAATCACATTTGTTACAGGTACAATGAGGCTTATAATTGGATATTTCTTCCCATAATGATTTCAGTTTTGTGAAGTAGATGCTCATGGAATCTTGCCCTTGAACGAGATTCATTAGTTCACGATGGAGTTGAAAGATTCTTGGACCATTGGTATCCAAGAAATCACCATATCATTAGTTTGAGTCCAGAAATTAAACCTATTTGGAACTGAAATGTTATTGTGTTCGGTTCTAAGCTGAGTTTTGGTTTAGGTGAGTTCATCTGTTTGTTTTTGCTTAATAAAATCTAGCTGTGAATTGAAATAGTTTATTAAGCATATTGTTACCTTTGAGAAATGGATACAAATCGATTCTTAAATTCTGGGCAGAAAACGTTTTGAAACAGGTTAAAATTTGATGAAATCCGAAAGATGAATAATCCGGATTGTTCTGGAGTCCGAATGACTTTCCGGATTGATTCCCGGATACCAGATAATTCCGGATTCCGGATAGTTTTCTGGATGTATTTACCGGATACCGGATGGTTTTTCCGGATTGGTTACCGGATGTTATTCCCGGATGGTTCCGGACTTGGAGTCCGGATACATTTTCCGGATATTACTGGATTCCTCGGATTTCCGGATGTTTTCGGATATGTGTTCCAGATTTGGTTTTCGGATATGATTCTGGACTATTTTCTGGACTGGGTTCCGGATTAATTTACTGGACAAGTTTTCATGTATATTTCCGTGTAAGGTTGTACTGTTCAAAGAATTTATAAATATGAAACATATTCTGATTTTAACAGTACGAACATAATTATAACTCGACTGCGAGTATGATACAAGTTGTTATGTATTTTGAGTTGATACGCACATACGTTAGGAAGTGTAATGGATCCATAGGCACTAGCATTATGTAAAAACGTGGAATAGGCGTGACACTAATTGTAATTCCCATTGATTTGAAATAAGGAATAGGTCGGGCTTAATGGTAATTCCTATTTCGTATTGTGACGTGAAATCGTGGAATAGGCGTGACGCTAATCGTAATTTCCGATTTCTATTGGGAGATAAGGGATAGGCATGGCTTAATTGTAATCCCTACTTCCACACCAAGAAATAGGCATGTCTTAATTGTAATTTCTTGGACATGAGCTGAAATCTAGAATCTGTGGCGATTCGTAGTGGCGCTCTGGAACATGAGATTATGACTTACTTAGTGTTTGTCATACTCATGGAATCGGGTATAATTCCCGTCATCGAAAGATGTTATGTGTACGGTAAGAAAGATCGTGATCAGGTTAATTTATATGCTTTGGTTACAACTTGGCTTTCAAAGCTTATAAAGTTTTAATTTGAAAATTTGATGTTCTCACTAGGCGCAAGCCTAATCTTTTCAAATTAAATTTTCTTACCAGGTACTAGCTCGGGAATGGATGAGCAGGGATGAGTGTCGAGGTGTACCAGAGTTATGCTTTTGGAGTTTTGATGGAGAGTTTAGTGATATCGGAAATATTTTGAAGATTTTATGAACAACCTTTATAATCTGATTTGGTGTTTATAGATCAGATTAGCTGGTTGTTTATAGCATATCAATTGTAATTATGAAACCTATCTCTAAATCTCCAATGTAAATGAAAGTTTGGAAGTTGTAGTGGTAAAACTCTGATAAATATCAGGTTTAAATTTATTGTGAATTTTAGGGTGTTTCAGTTTGGTATCAGAGTTTAAGTGAACTAGGTATGATCATGAGATACCTAGACTTAAGCTGAGATGATTAAGTTATGATTTGTGAGATTGGATAGATATATTAAGACGGGATAGTCTTAGAGTCGACGGAAATACGTGAATTAAGAACTGTGGTGATGGTAACGAGGATTCTTATGTGTAGTATGTTCATAGTTTCAATTAGCTACTGTTATTATGAATATATTGTTACGTAAGCATACTTGTTTCTAATTGTTATGGCGATTAATGAATGTTAAAATACGTTTCTTGTGTTTGGGTGGGTATAGCCATTTCTTATGGTATTCTTATGTGTTGTAGTAGATTATGATGGTGAATACGCCAAACAGATCTTCCACTTCTTCAGAAGACAGGGCGGCAAATGAATGGGTGGAGAATCAACCCGAAAGGGGTGGAACTAGGGTGAGTCCACCAATGCCATCCATTCTGGGAGAAGAAGGAAGTCAAACACATAGAACGAATGCTGGTACTTCCAACCCGGTGACGACGGAATCCACTATGGAATCCCGTATGATGGAGAACATGATGCGAGTCATGAATAATGCACTAACTCAACAACAGAAGATGTTTATAAAAATGTTTAATGACAGAAATACCGAGTCACAAAGACCGGGGTTGGGTACTATTACTGAAAATCCTCCTGTTAATCCGGTGCAGAATGTAAATAGGAGAATGGAGAAGGTTTGTTTCTATAAGACCTTTTTGAGCTGTAAGCCACCAGAATTTGTTGGTTCTGATAATCCAATTGCATGTATGAATTGGATTAGAGAGATGGAATAGACATTCAAAGCTTGTGAGTGTGACGAAGAATCAAAGGTCAGATTCGGGTCCCAGAAGTTACACGGAAATGCTTTGACCTGGTGGAATATCGTAACATCAACGGTGACGGCTCCAGTTTTGGCAGCAATGACATCGGAGTCGTTCAAAAGGAAAATATTAGAAGAATACTGCAACGAGAATGAAATGGACCGGATCGAAGAAGAGTTTCGAACGCTTAAGAAGGGTACTTCTTCAGTAAGGGAGTACATTCACATATTCCTAGAGAAGCTGAACTTAGTGGGGCATGTGGCCCCAACTGAAAAAGAAAAGATAAAGGCATATTTGAAAGGCTTACCGACGGACATGATGTCAAGAGTCCAAAATTCTAAAGATTTGACACTGAGAGAAACGATAGAGGCCAAAATAATAGAGGAAGTCTATGCCAGAGATAAAGAAGAGAAGACCCAAGTGGGGGAGAAAAGAAAATGGGAAGGTCGATCAGAATCTTCTCAGAAATCCAAGTTGTTTGTCAGGAATCCTCGCTTTGAGCCTCGACGAGAACCGAATTGGTGCCAGAAATGCAGAATCAAACATTTTGGTCTATGTCGAGTGGCTCTACCGGAATGTTACAAATGTGGTAAAAGTGGTCACACTATGGGGAATTGTCCTATCCAAGGGCCAACCTGTTTTGAATGTAAGCAGCCTGGTCATTACCGAAGGGATTGCCCAAAGTTAAAGAGGAGCGGGAATCAAGAGAAGAAACCTAATACTCCAAAGTCAACGGGTAGAGAATTTCATATGACGGCGGAAGAAGCAAAGGAATCGAAGGATGTGGTTTCTGGTACATTTCTTGTTAACTCTATTCATGCACGAGTATTATTTGATTGTGGTGCCAGCCTGTCCTTTATATTGCAAACGTTTTACCAAAAGTTAGCTATGTCTGTCACTACCTTGGAAGATGCCTTAGTAGTTGAAATAGCTAACGGGGGACAAGCCTTAGTTCATGAGAAATTTGAAGGCTGCACCCTTATGGTAGAGGAAAGGAATTCTTGATTAATTTGATTCTGATGGAAATTGGTGGGTGTGATATAGTCGTTGGTATGGACTGGTTGATGAACAATCAGGCATAAATTCTTTGTGTCAAGAAATTAGTTCGAATCCCTATACCCAAAAATAATGTTGTATTCATTTGTGGGGAAAAGAGAAAAGGGGATGTCCCATTGACTTCTATAGCCAAAGCGCGTAATTGTCTAACAAGGATGTTCATCCTATCTAGCATATGTTCTGGATGCTAAAACAGAAAACAAGCGAGTGGAAGATATAAAGGTAGTACGTGAATTTCCAGACGTGTTTCCCGATGATCTTCCAGGCTTACCACCAGAACGACAGGTAGAATTTAGAATTGACCTTGTTCTAGGAGCGACACCGATAACACGTGCACCGTACCGTTTAGCACCGGTCGAAATGAAGGAAATGATGTCACAACTACAAGAACTGCTTGAAAAGGGTTTTGTTAGGCCAAGTTCATCACCCTGGGGAGCTCCGGTGTTATTTGTCAAGAAGAAGGATGACACTATGAGAATGTGCATTGATTATAGGGAATTGAATAAGGTGACCATTAAGAATAAGTATCCACTCCCAAGGATTGACGACTTATTCGATCAACTTCAAGGCGCGAGATGCTTCTCAAAGATTGATTTGAGGTCGGGCTATCACCAAGTAAGGGTGATAGATGAAGATATTCCAAAGACGGCGTTTAGAACAAGGTATGTGCATTATGAATTCCTCGTGATGCCTTTTGGGTTAACGAATGTTGTTGCCGTGTTCATGGATTTAATGAACAGGGTATGTCGACCATTTTTAGACAAATCCGTCATCGTGTTCATTGATGACATATTTGTTTATTCAAAGAATGAAAACGATCACGAATGTCACATTCGTGAAGTCTTAGATGTTCTGAGAAAAGAGAAATTGTACACCAAATTATCAAAAGTGTGAATTTTGGTTAAAGGAGGTACAATTTCTCGGTCATGTGATTACTTCTGAAGGAGTCAAAGTGGATCCGGCTAAAATAGAAGCAATAATGATTTGGGAGACACCGAAGAACGCATCAGAGATACGGAGTTTCTTGGGTTTGGTAGGCTATTACCGGAGATTTATAAAAGATTTCTCTAAGATCGCCTCTGCCTTGACAATTCTGACACGGAAGAATGTAAAGTTTGTATGGACTGAAAAGCAAGAATCAACCTTTAGGACTTTACAAAAGAAAGTATGTGAAGCGCATGTCCTTGCATTACCGGAAGGGACAAAAGACTTAATGGTATACAGTGATGCGTCAAAGATGAGTTTAGGGTGTGTATTGATGCAATGTGGCAAAGTGATTGCTTATGCATCAAGACAACTAAAGGAGCATAAAAAGAATTACCCTACCCATGACTTGGAACTGGCAGCAGTCGTGTTTGCTTTGAAGTTGTGGCGGCATTACTTATATGGAACGAAGTGCACTCTTTTCACGGATCATAAGAGTTTGAAGCATGTCTTTGATCAGAAAGAGCTGAACAAGACGCAACGGCATTGGTTAGAACTAATTAAGGATTATGATTGTGAATTGCATTACCATCCAGGTAAAGCAAATGTGGTGGCCGATGCCTTAAGTAGAAAAGAATACAATGGATGTTTGAAAGCAACTAACGCCAAGATCGATGTAATGTCGAGTCTGATTGAAAGAATCAAAGTGGCACAAACGGAAGCGTTATTATAAGAAAATCTTAAAGATGAAATAATGGTTAAGCAACGTCTTTAATTGACCGAAGATAGTCGCAGGGTCAAATTATTTCAAGGTCGTATTTGGGTGCCAAAGATTGGGGGAAACCGATAGTTAATTCTTGAAGACGCCCACAAGTCCAAATATTCTATACATCCTGGGAGTACTAAGATGTATAGAGATTTGAAACTACACTATTGGTGGCCAGCTATGAATGTGTAGAAAAATGTGTGGCATGTTCGTTGGTAAAGGTTGAACATCAACGACCTTATGGGAGTCTACAATCTTTAGAGATTCTGGAAATGGGATAAGATTACCATGGACTTTGTGACTAATTTACCAAAGACGTTGAAAGGTAACGATACTATTTGGGTAATCGTAGATCGTTTAACTAAAAGTGCTCACTTCTTAGCGATGAAAGAAGCTTCACCAATAGATAAGCTAGCTAAGATATATATTGATAAAGTGGTGTCAAGATATGGTATACCTATGTCTATAGTTTCTGACCGTGACAGCCGATTTACTTCAAGATTTTGGCAGTCACAACAAGAAGAATTGGGTACAAGAGTGGATTTGAGCACTGCATATCATCCACAAACAGATGGGCAAAGTGAAAGAACCATTCAGACTTTGGAAGACATGCTCAGGTCTTGTGTAATTGATTTTGGAGGTAATTGGGATACGCATTTACCCATAGTGGAGTTTGCGTACAACAACAGTTATCATTCCAGTATTGGAAGGGCACCTTTCGAAGCCTTATATGGACGGAAATGTAGAACTCCAGTGTGTTGGTTGGAAGCTGGAGAAAAGCAATTTGTTGGTCCTTAAATTGTGCAACAAACGACCGATAAAGTGAAAGAAATTCGGAAACACGTGAAGGCGGCTCAAGATCGACAAAAGAGTTACGCCGATCCGAAAAGAAGACCGAAAGAATTCCAAGTTGGGGAGCGAGTGATACTAAAGGTATCTCCGTGGAAAGGTATTATAAGATTTGGAAAACGTGGAAAGCTGAGTCCTCGTTTTCTTGGGCCTTTCACTATAACCAAGAGAGTGGGACTTCAAGCATATCAGTTATATCTTCCACCCGAGTTGGAAGGAATTCATAACACTTTTCATGTCTGTTATCTTCGGAAATGCCTAGCCGAAGAAGAAAATGTTATACCACTTTCAGAAATAAAAGTGGATGAGAAGAGTCGTTGCGTGGAGGAACCTGAAGCAATTTTGGAAAGGACGACTAAGAAGCTACGACATAAGGAAGTAGTCATGATTAAAGTACAATGTCAGCATCATAGAGGTGCTAATGTGACGTGGGAAGCGGAAGAGGATATGAAGAATAGATATCCTCACTTGTTTGTATAGTTTCGATTTCGAGGACAAAATCATGTTCAAGTTGGGGAGATTTGTAACACCTCAATTTCCACGTATATTTTGACTATTATGGAAAAAGTTTAATAATCAAATTGTAATTAAAGGATGAGGGACTAGAAGTGTAATTAGCTGTTTCGTTTGGGCTAATTTGAAAAATGGAATTGGAAGTATACATATTGGGAAAGGATTGAATTTGAGTCTTATCTCAAATTGTTTCCTGAAGTAGGTTTCCAGAAGACGAGAGAGGAAGATAAATAGAAGTCTGATTTTGATTTGGAAAGAATTCGATTGATTCTTTGAAAATTTCTCTTATAATTCTTAGCATTCTTAAACTCGAAGTTGGAAATTGAATCACTCGTTTATTGACTAGGATTTGGAACTGAAGTGTTATTGTGTTCGGTTCTAAGCTGAGTTTTGGTTCAGGTGAGTTCATCTGCTTGTTTTTGCTTAATAAAATCTATTTGTGAATTGAAATAGTTTATTAAGTTTATTGTTACCTTTGAGAAATGGATACAAATCGATTCTGAAATTCTGGGCAGAAAACGTTTTGAAACAGGTTAAAATTTGATGAAATCCGGAAGATGAATAATCCGGATTATTCCGGAGTCCGGATGACTTTCCGGATTGATTCCCGGATACCGGATAATTCTGGATTCTTGATAGTTTTCCGGATGGATTTACCAGATATCAGATGGTTTTTTCGGATTGGTTACCGGATGTTATTCCCGGATGGTTCCGGACTTGGAGTCTAGATACTTTTTTCGGATATTATCGGATTCCTCGGATTTCCAGATATTTCCGGATAGGTGTTCCAGATATGATTCCGGGCTGTTTTCTGGACTGGGTTCCGGATTAATTTACTGGACAAGTTTTCATGTATATTTCCGTTTAAGGTTGTACTGTTCAAAGAATTTATGAATATGAAACATATTCTGATTTTAACAGTACGAACATAATGTAAAAACGTGTTGTTATGTATTTTGAGTTGATACGCACATACGTTAGGAAGTGTAATGGATCCATAGGCACTAGCATTATGTAAAAACGTGGAATAGGCGTGTCACTAATCGTAATTCCCGTTGATTTGAAATAAGGAATATGTCGGGCTTAATGGTAATTCCTATTTCGTATTGTGACGTGAAATCGTGGAATAGGCGTGGCGCTAATCGTAATTCCTGATTTCTATTGGGAGATAAGGGATAGGCATGGCTTAATTGTAATCCCTACTTCCACACCAAGAAATAGGTATGGCTTAATTGTAATTTCTTGGACATGAGCTGAAATCTAGAATCCGTGGCGATTCGTAGTGGCGCTCTGGAACATGAGATTATGACTTACTTAGTGTTTGTCATACTCATGGAATCGGGTATAATTCCCGTCATCGAAAGATGTTATGTGTACGGTAAGAAAGATCGTGATCAGGTTAAATTATATGCTTTGGTTACAACTTGGCTTTCAAAGCTTATAAAGTTTTAATTTGAAAATTTGATGTTCTCACTAGGCGTAAGCCTAATTTTTTCAAATTAAATTTTCTTACCAGGTACTAGCTCAGGAAGGGATGAGCAAGGATGAGTGACGAGGTGTACCAGAGTTATGCTTTTGGAGTTTTGATGGAGAGTTTAGTGATATCGGAAATATTTTGAAGATATTATGAACATCCTTTATAATCTGGTTTGGTGTTTATAGATTAGATTAGCTGGTTTTTTATAGCATATCAATTGTAATTATGAAACCTGTCTCTAAATCTCCATTGTAAATGAAAGTTTGGAAGTTGTAGTGGTAAAACTCTGATAAATATCAGGTTTAAATTTATTGTGAATTTTAGGGTGTTTCATTATGTAAAAGTTAAAATTACACTTGAATATACTTTTATAAGTAATCATTCTCTTCAAATATTCTCTTTTTCTCATCATAAATTGTTAATGTTATTGTTAATCTAGTGATAATCATTGCTAAATTTATAACTCATCAAGTTACAATATGTCAAATCTTACAAAGATTGAGTTTTTGCGGCCATTGACGTGAACGGAATGAATTACATGTCATGGATTATAGATGTTAAAATGCATTTTGGCATTTGAGACACTATAAAGGAAACCAATAAATGATCGTCACAAGACAAAGCAAAAGACAACGTTTTCTTTAGAGACATGTTGACGATATGTTGAAATTTGAATATCTCAATACTAGTGTTTTAAGAATGGTTATGCCACAAAAACGATACTAGCAAGTGATTTCTAAGGTCCTTAACTTCTAGAAATCCAAAATCACAACAACCCCAACAACAAATGTGGATAACAATGATCTACACAATATTCTCTATGAAGATAAACAACCCACAATAATAACATGATATGTTATTATCTACGAATATAACAAATTCACAACATAAATAATACCAGAATTTAACATGGTTTCACTATCGGTGTGATAGTGTACATCCACCAAAAAGAGAGAGAATTTTTTTATTACCATCAAGGAGATTACAAAGTGTTTGTACACGGATCTTTAGATACATGATTAACTATCAAGTCTTCAAGAACACTCTCTTAACCTCATATATACTATTTATGTCGAAAGGATATACCCGAGACTGTATTATGGTGTTGTAACTAGAGGAAGCTCAAAACATTGATATCAATAATGTTCGACCGTTATGAGGTATTTATAGCAAGGAAGAGCAAGGAGCAACACTTGAAGAGTGGAGTAGGCACCAAGGCTCGTGGAGTAGTGAGCAAGGCTTATGGAGTAGGGACCAAGCTTCGTGGATTTTTTCCTGTTTGTCTTTGAGTGCAACATAAACACAGTTAATCTATAATACTTTATAATGCATTTAACCCCCAAATTCTTAAAAACAATATCTAAAGCTAGATGTACCATCATTTAAAGCATAATTACTTAAATTTAAGAGTGAGAATTTTTTCTATACTACTTTAAAGCCACGTAATCATTACCTTTTATCTATACTCTTTATTGTTCTCAACTCTTAAAACAACCCTATAAGCATGATGTACAACTACTTAATACATGTTTACTTAATTTTAAGAATACCTTTTTCAAAACCGGTAGAATTATGTTTTCAACCCATGCAACACTTTTATCAAGACGACTCTTCCCCTTCCCCTTCCTCTCAAACATGGCTCCTCCAACGCACGCCTGCCTTTAAAGATGACTATGGCCATTCAGGCTCATGTAACAACTTTATCTCAAGGTTTAACGTTTACCTGCTGATTTTCTCATGGTTCGATTTTTCACGTTTTTTGTGAGGTTTTTGTTGGGTTTGCTTTGTGGTTCGATGCTTGCTTATAATCGATTTCTTCTAATCGATGCTACATGCTGATTTTCATGTTTTTTTCATTTTTTTGGCTTTGTTCGTCTATTAGGGTTCTTCTAATCGATTTCTTCTAATCGATTTTGGGTTCTTCTAATCGATTTATACATCGAAACCCCAAATCGATAAATGCTACCTGCTGATTTTGGGTTCGATGTTCTACCAATCGATTTATACATTGAAACTCAAAATCGATTTTATGATTTCTGATCGATTGCTTTCGATGTTCGTTGTTTGAAACCCAAAATCGATTTTGGGTTCTATTACGGTTCTTCTAATCAAAATGTTAACTTTCAAAGATTCAATTTTTGTACTTTGTTGTTTGATTTTATGTTGTTCGATATTTTGCTCTTTGATGTTTTCGATTTTTTACAAATAATTTTAGATTTGAAGAAAAAGCTCAAACAAGTCCATGGCCGTGTGAGTGTTTTCCCATTTCTCTTGATTACTTGTGATTGTTGTAAATGGACATTTATATGGGAAATCCTTTTTTCCAAGAACTTTCATATTTCCGTTTGAGCAATTGAAGTTTCACGGTTTCATCTTGTAAAGCCCGTGTCCCGGTACGGATTATACTTTTGCTCAATTTGATTATGTTTAAAATGAGTCTCGTTAGCGGAACTCATCGAAAGGTAGCAGCGTTAGCTTATCGTTAAGATTTTAGGATTTAGGAGTTTTAATGTCATTAGCTTAACTGCAGGGACCATTATGTAATTCTTATATTTGTGTATTGGGATGGTCGGCCCATGTGCAGGCCTTTCTCTCCTTCTCGCTTTTTGCAACGTCAACCAAAAACCTAAACCCTATTAACCCTTCCCATTGTGCCGTCAACCATCTCCCCCTCCCCCGTTTTTGTGTGTCGGCGACGAGCAAGAGAGACAGAAGTAGAGAGAGCGAGAAGTGGAGAGAGTGGAGAGAGGTGTCGCCGGAGATCTTTTTTTGTCGGTCGTCGCTGCAAAGCACCACCGGCGCCGCCGTCGGTTCTGTTAGGAGAGGACGAGAGAGAGATAGAAATCGAGAAGAGAAAGAGAGAACGAGGGAGATCGAGAGAAGAGTCGAGAGGAGGAGTCGAGAGGAGGAGGTTCGCCGGAGCCGCCTGGTGTTCGCCGGAAGCCTGCTGTTCGTCGGGAAGTCGAGGAGGGCGGGGTGCGCCGTCGAGTGTGTCTCGTAAGGTATGTGATTTGCTTTCCCTTTTCGTTGTCTCATTCTTCTTCCTTTTGTCGCCGGCGAGAAACGCCACCGCCGGCCGCCGCGCGCCGCCACTGTGGTGGCTGGGCGTCGGGTAGAGGTGGTGGTGTGCGCTAGGTATGGGTGCATACGGTCACCGATCGAGAGAATGGTGATTTCGCGGGGTTGCGGTTCGTTTTTTTGTTTCGTCGAAAACCGCCGCCGGCCGCCACCGGCGACCACCACTGCCGGAGGGCAGTGGGTGGTGCGTGGCCTTGTCTTATTAATAATCATTGTTGAACCCATTAAGCCGTGACTTAATCGCTTAAGCCATATCGATCGAACCGTTGTTTTTAGAGTCGTCATTTCTTGTGAATAATTGTTCAGCCACTGTTTTTGCGACGGCCATAACTTTTCTGCCGTAACTCCGATTGAGCCGAAACTGGCGCCCACGGTTCAAGCTCGGGGTCGGGCACGTTTTCCGTGTTTTAGCGGAAAACTGGTTCGGCCTCTAGCTAGGTGGAAAAGTGGTCGTAAGTTCAGTGATTCGTCATTTCATGTGAAAAATTCTGGAATCTGCCATTGTCTTGGGAAAACCATAACCTTTTGCTCGTAACTCGTATCTGGGTGAGACCAGCGCCAAAAGTTCCCTTTTTGAGTCTATAAACTTTTCTGTGTTTTGTGCGAAGCCCAGTTCGGGACGTAGCATTGGTCAAAATGTCATTTTATACTGAAAGGTGCTGATTTTCGCTGTTCGGGGAACTGTTTTTGTAAAATCCATAATAAATGGTAGAAAAATCGTTAGGAGGCGTATAATATGTCCTTGGAACCCTAACTCATAGTACTTTCTGACCATGTAATAATATTGAGGATTTACTGGGTTTAAGGAGGTCGAAACAGGTCCCGAACAGACCTGCTTGGCGAGACCGGGAAGTAGTTTTAGTGACGGTTTAAGCGAGTGCCGTGTCGTAGGGTCCGGGTCTCGTATTGATACGTTTTAACGTGCGTTTAGGTGCTGGGAAGTGACCGTAATTGGGAAGCTTGAATTGGTATTGTTGAGCTAGGCGCGCATTCGAGGTGAGTTCTCTCACTATAACTAATGTCGGTTATTTTTACATTACGTTGTGTATGTATGTGGTAGTTCTATTTGCTTTTGATGCGGGGTTAAATAGTGGGGTGTCTAGTCGGACCTTATTGTTGTGACTACGCGGGTGGCGTAGGAGTTCGGCGGGGCCGAGGGTCACATACGCGGGTGGCGTAGTAATTCGGTGGGACCGAAGGTTGTATACGCGGGTGGCGTATGAACCCGGGGGTGCCGGGTTGCGTTTGCACGATATCTAATAACGGTTGTTTTATCATTGCTGTAGTACGTGTGTGGTAGCCTTATGTGATTGTGTTGTGGAACTAGATAGTGGGGTGTCTAGTTGATACTATGTTGTCATGTTAACTCGGTGGGACCGAGGATCCGGCGGGGCCGGAGATTTTATACGCGGGTGGCGTAGAGACTCGGTGGGACCGGGGATTCGGCGGGGCCGGAGATGTTATCATGTGGTCGGTGGGACCGACTTGTGTCTTTTAGGTGGGTGGGTGTGGATATACATGTTTATGATTTGTTCGTAGACTTGTATGCTGGTTATGTGCAATTATCTGTTTATGGTGGTGTGGAAATAACTGTGTTACTTATGGTGTTGAATTCACTAAGCTTCGTGCTTACCCTTTCCCAATAGATTGTGGTTTCAGGTACGGGCGGCTCCAAGGCGTGACGAGTACACACTGGCGCGCGAGGAGAGCTGGTTGCTTTATGGTTTTTAATAATTAAACGTTTAATTCCGCTGGTCTTTATTATGAAGATATTAATTATGAGTTTGCAAACGAAACGTTGGGATCATTTAATGAGTTGTTATAAATGAAATGTTTATTTAAAAATTTAAATTTGCTTGTAATTTTTGGGACGTTACAACTTGGTATCAGAGCACAACTTGAGTGAATCAAACGCACCTCGATGTGTTTGGTCTCAAGTTGCGGCTGGGAAATTTTCAAATTATTTTACCTTTTTGAAAAAAAAAAGAAAAAAAAAGGGAAAAACCCGTTCGAGGAACGGTGATCGAAGGCGCAGTGTGTACAGTCAGCCGGAGCCCAAGGGGGAAAGGTACAGTACTTAGTGTATTATTGCTTTCTAGATCATAGAATATGCATGCTAGATTGCCTGTTGTGGACACTATGTTGTATGTGGTACTACTTGCTATTCGGAATCCATGCTAATTATGATAGGTTACTAAGTGGATTCCCTCTAGGTTGTATGCAGTAAGAGATTTATAGACTTAGGATATTAGATTTAGTTCTATTGCGCAGCTCTTGTTTGAGTCCAACCGTTCTAGGATAGAGTCTTGTATCCGAACGTCTATTTATTTCGCACTGCATATAATCAGGTATTTGCGAGGCCACTCGTTATGATTAGTAGGGATTCGGTAGTAGCAAGGGTAGTGGGAGGAGATGAAATTCCTAGAGAGCTAGGAAGGGTGTTTATGTATGAGTATGTATGTTAAATTGCTTGGTGCTTATTACACTGTGTGCATGTTTGTTGCTTGCTAATAGGAGTTTATGCTAGCCTTGATAGGTTGTTAAGTGAATGCACTATGAGTTGTATGCGGTAGGAACCAAATAGCCTTAGAATGTTGGATTTAGTTCTATTGCGCAGCTCTTGTTTGAGTCCAACCGTTGTAGGATGGAATCTTATATTCGAATGTCTATCTGGTTTTCCACTGTATGCGACTGTGCATTCGCGAGGCGACTCGTCAGGACTAGTGGGAACTTCGTCTTGGCGAGGGTAGTGGAATTGGGTGAAACTCCTAGGGAACTAGGAAGAGTGTGTACGCATGCCGGTGCGGGCATATGCGTTTAGTTTCGACGAGGAACTACTTGGACCCCTTGGGATGGGACTCGGAACGGGCGATGATAGGTAGGGATGGTAGTAGTAGAGCTCCTACTACCGGAAGCACAGGATCAATGCTCGAGTCGGGGAAAGTCACGAGGAATCCGAGGAGTTGAGCGTGAGTGTTGTTAGTGTGAGTTATTATGTGCTATTAACGCGTTGTGTTATCTACCCAGAATGGCCATCATTAGGAGAAACAACCATATTAAATCTATTAGTACAGGTGTGTACTTGATTTGCTTAGATGAAATGATCGTTGAGGGTAGTGGCGAAGGATCTAATCCAGTAGTCGTTAGAATAGAAGGACGATTCTAGTATTAGTCACTTGGAGTGACGATAAGGATGATGTTTGTTTCGGGCCAAGATGGATGATTGTGCTAGAATCATAGGCTTATAGAGCCGACTTTGATTTGAGGAAAAATCGCAGGGATTATTTGGCGTAATTTCCCAACTTGCCTAAGAGGTTTAAATGTCCGGATGACGTTAGTGGATCGGAGAGATTTGGAGGAGTAGGAGTCGAGGCGTAGAATGCCGAATGAGTCATGCACAAAGTTTGATTTTGAAATAGATTGCATTAACAAATTCTTGTGTTTCAAATCATTTTTATGGATGGTGTTTTGAAATTTTGGGAAGTGTTTAGCACACGCACAAGATTTTGAAATATGGTTTTGAAAATGTATGAAATCGTTTTATTACGGGGGTGCAAACTTTGTTAGAATTTGTCTCATTTCTTTATTTTTCCAACGGTTCTTACGGGTAAGATGATATCCGTGTTTTGTGGTGTTTAAAATGTTGGGCAAGTGGCTACGGCTTGTGACTTTAACATTGGAACTCCCCCACATATGTTAGAGTTGAGGCGGAAAGTTACATTCCATGATGTCTGTATAAAGCTATTTGAGTGAGTTGGTTAAGATAAGTTCTGTTTTACGGCATGTTGAGTCGTGTGGGTTTAATTTCTCGTGGTGCATATCTTATTTGTTTATGTGACCATTTGGGGAAATCTTGGAAATCAATTTAAAGAACCCCACCTTTCGAGATTTTATGAGGTTTTAGTCGATATTTTCAAATGGTGGAAACGGATTGGTTTTTATCTTAAGTTTGAAACTTGCACGAGACAGTTGTGTTTTAACAAAAATATATTTGTAAACCGTTTTATCGTTTGTATGACTAGCCGACGTGCGTAAGATTTGTTAGTGAACCTTGTGCCACGACATTTTATGTTGAAAAAGAGGAATTTTGGGGTCAAACGTCGTGGGACTGATTTTGAAACTATGTGCACGCTTTTGTCGCACCCGGTGTAAGGTCGAGCGGTTACTTTAAATACCTGTCATGAGTCAATTCATACTAGAACCGTGACGGTTCATTTTCAAAGAAATTATTTATTTCGCTTACGTTTTGTGAGTAAATTAAGCTGCAATGAGATGATTTTCAACATGATTTTCATATGTGGGACGAGCGTGTCCATTTTTGCGTAATTACCGACCTGGTAATAGTAGTTTTATTGCTTACGGTCTTTTTGAAATGAAAAATCTTGACGTTGAGAATATTTTGTAAATGATTTTGTAAACCATTTGGGAAGTGCGTTTATAAGTGTTATGTGTTATTTTGAGAATTTTAAGGGTGTGAGTCCTTTTGGAAAACGCTTTTGTTTAACTCGTGTCGAGTTTGGGACTAATGTTATTTAAGAGTATTGCTTGCTTAAACTTTATTTAAACGCGTTTTTGACCGACTTATGGGTCTAGCAAGCGTGGAGCATTTTGCTCGGTTTTGACTTGGAGTTAGTCATGGGCTAATTGCCCGGTTTTAATGACTTGAGGTGGAGTCTTGTTGATGAATTGTTTTGTCGCACCGTTTGGCATTCATTGCACGTCGAGTATTTACACGTTTGGGTGAGGGAGACAATCCGAGATAGGCACTTGTGGGTAGGCTGTTTTGCTTTGGATCCTTAGGCACGTTAGTCAGTCGCTGGTAGTGGTCGGTTGGGTATCTCGGGGTGAGGCCCCGGTGTTCAGGTGTTATAGCCTAGGCTTTCTAGTAGGTGCTAGGAGGATATAGTTGTGGGCACTTACCTGGGAGGTAATTCCGATGTGAGGGGCCCTGAGGCGTTACCTGAGAGGTAGGCGTCAGGGTGTATCCTCGGTTCAGATAAATTAGCTTTGTAGAGCGAGTGTGGGGGATACGTCGACGGTGGGAGGTTGGGTATTCCACGCGTGTTGGTAATGTAGGCCGGGTAGTATCGGTTAAGGGAATGACCTACGTGTGTGTTAGTTGACTTGATTGTGGGGGATATCTATTAGTGTTAGTGTCTAGGATAATACCACGCTTATGTGTTATTGTAATCGGTTGGACCGATGTTCGGCGGGTGGCCGATGTTTGTTATTGTAATCGGTTGGACCGATGTTCGGCGGGTGGCCGATGTTTGTTATTGTAATCGGTTGGACCGATGTTCGGCAGGGGGTCGATGTTTTGTTAATATAATTTATTGAAAATCTTTGGAGTCTATTAGAATTCGTAGAAGTTAATCGTCAATTAATGATAGGAGGGATCGTAATCGAGTATCCTGTAGGGTATACTGGTGAGCAGCTTTAGAATGGTTAGAGCTTGAAGGTGGATTGAGTTTGGGATATCATCAAATGCGAGAGAATTATTAGAAGCTGTTTGCGGACGTAGACTTCGGGGACGAAGTCTAATCCAAGTGGGGGAGAGTTGTAAAGCCCGTGTCCCGGTACGGATTATACTTTTGCTCAATTTGATTATGTTTAAAATGAGTCTCGTTAGCGGAACTCATCGAAAGGTAGCAGCGTTAGCTTATCGTTAAGATTTTAGGATTTAGGAGTTTTAATGTCATTAGCTTAACTGCAGGGACCATTGTGTAATTCTTATATTTGTGTATTGGGATGGTCGGCCCATGTGCAGGCCTTTCTCTCCTTCTCGCTTTTTGCAACGTCAACCAAAAACCTAAACCCTATTAACCCTTCCCATTGTGCCGTCAACCATCTCCCCCTCCCCCGTTTTTGTGTGTCGGCGACGAGCAAGAGAGACAGAAGTAGAGAGAGCGAGAAGTGGAGAGAGTGGAGAGAGGTGTCGCCGGAGTTCTTTTTTTGCCGGCCGTCGCTGCAAAGCACCACCGGCGCCGCCGTCGGTTCTGTTAGGAGAGGACGAGAGAGAGATAGAAATCGAGAAGAGAAAGAGAGAACGAGGGAGATCGAGAGAAGAGTCGAGAGGAGGAGTCGAGAGGAGGAGGTTCGCCGGAGCCGCCTGGTGTTCGCCGGAAGCCTGCTGTTCGTCGGGAAGTCGAGGAGGGCGGGGTGCGTCGTCGAGTGTGTCTCGTAAGGTATGTGATTTGCTTTCCCTTTTCGTTGTCTCATTCTTCTTCCTTTTGTCGCCGGCGAGAAACGCCACCGCCGGCCGCCGCGCGCCGCCACTATGGTGGCTGGGCGTCGGGTAAAGGTGGTGGTGTGCGCTAGGTATGGGTGCATACGGTCACCGATCGAGAGAATGGTGATTTCGCGGGGTTGCGGTTCGTTTTTTTGTTTCGTCGAAAACCGCCACCGGCGACCACCACTGCCGGAGGACAGTGGGTGGTGTGTGGCCTTGTCTTATTAATAATCATTGTTGAACCCATTAAGCCGTGACTTAATCGCTTAAGCCATATCGATCGAACCGTTGTTTTTAGAGTCGTCATTTCTTGTGAATAATTGTTCAGCCACTGTTTTTGCGACGGCCATAACTTTTCTGTCGTAACTCCGATTGAGCCGAAACTGGTGCCCACGGTTCAATCTCGGGGTCGGGCACGTTTTCCGTGTTTTAGCGGAAAACTGGTTCGGCCTCTAGCTAGGTGGAAAAGTGGTCGTAAGTTCAGTGATTCGTCATTTCATGTGAAAAATTCTGGAATCTGCCATTGTCTTGGGAAAACCATAACTTTTTGCTCGTAACTCGTATCTGGGTGAGACCAGCGCCAAAAGTTCCCTTTTGAGTCTATAAACTTTTCTGTTTTTTGTGCGAAGCCCAGTTCGGGACGTAGCATTGGTCAAAATGTCATTTTATACTGAAAGGTGCTGATTTTCACTGTTCGGGGAACTGTTTTTGTAAAATCCATAATAAATGGTAGAAAAATCGTTAGGAGGCGTATAATATGTCCTTGGAACCCTAACTCATAGTACTTTCTGACCATGTAATAATATTGAGGATTTACTGGGTTTAAGGAGGTCGAAACAGGTCCCGAACAGACCTGCTTGGCGAGACCGGGAAGTAGTTTTAGTGACGGTTTAAGCGAGTGTCGTGTCGTAGGGTCCGGGTCTCGTATTGATACGTTTTAACGTGCGTTTAGGTGCTGGGAAGTGACCGTAATTGGGAAGCTTGAATTGGTATTGTTGAGCTAGGCGCGCATTCGAGGTGAGTTCTCTCACTATAACTAATGTCGGTTATTTTTACATTACGTTGTGTATGTATGTGGTAGTTCTATTTGCTTTTGATGCGGGGTTAAATAGTGGGGTGTCTAGTCGGACCTTATTGTTGTGACTACGCGGGTGGCGTAGGAGTTCGGCGGGGCCGAGGGTCACATACGCGGGTGGCGTAGTAATTCGGTGGGACCGAAGGTTGTATACGCGGGTGGCGTATGAACCCGGGGGTGCCGGGTTGCGTTTGCACGATATCTAATAACGGTTGTTTTATCATTGCTGTAGTACGTGTGTGGTAGCCTTATGTGATTGTGTTGTGGAACTAGATAGTGGGGTGTCTAGTTGATACTATGTTGTCATGTTAACTCGGTGGGACCGAGGATCCGGCGGGGCCGGAGATTTTATACGCGGGTGGCGTAGAGACTCGGTGGGACCGGGGATTCGGCGGGGCCGGAGATGTTATCATGTGGTCGGTGGGACCGACTTGTGCCTTTTAGGTGGGTGGGTGTGGATATACATGTTTATGATTTGTTCGTAGACTTGTATGCTGGTTATGTGCAATTATCTGTTTATGGTGGTGTGGAAATAACTGTGTTACTTATGGTGTTGAATTCACTAAGCTTCGTGCTTACCCTTTCCCAATAGATTGTGGTTTCAGGTACGGGCGGCTCCAAGGCGTGACGAGTACACACTGGCGCGCGAGGAGAGCTGGTTGCTTTATGGTTTTTAATAATTAAACGTTTAATTCCGCTGGTCTTTATTATGAAGATATTAATTATGAGTTTGCAAACGAAACGTTGGGATCATTTAATGAGTTGTTATAAATGAAATGTTTATTTAAAAATTTAAATTTGCTTGTAATTTTTGGGACGTTACACATCTTCTTGGTATTCTAACAGGCGATTCATCTCCAGGACGACAATTCCCGCTCCAAATTGTTGAAAAGGAGGATCTGCACATTCAAATTTTAAACCCAATAACAATCATTCTCTTTTCAAATAATTCTTTTTCAATTTCAAACTTGGCATTTCCATCTATAGATTATGGTCAAGATAATATGATCTCATCTTATATTTGCTTCAGATTTGTTCAAATGGGTTATATTTTGGGACCTAAATGATGTTTTTGGTTCTTCATTTTTTTGTTATTTGCTTTGCTTATCACGTGTTTGTTGAAAGTCCTCAATGAACAAACTCAAATGTGATGATTGCAGAAACACGGATTAAGTATTAGTAGCGATGAATACCTAGCTTGCATGTGCAGAAACAAACCAGACTGCATCTCTCGCTGTCAATTCTCTGATTTATTTCCTGGAATCTGCCATCAAATATTTGAAACAATATGCATGGAGAAAGTTTCTTCTCAGGTTTGCCACAATGTTTGCTTTTTGGTTATGTATTTACTATTCATCGATGGCGTTTACCTGAAGAAAGTGATTTATATTTACTATTCATTTTTTGTGTCATTATGTCCCTACATTTTTGTAATTATTGATCTTTTGACTTGAGCTAGGATTTTGAATTAAACAGTGGATTTATACATATGAATTTTGATTGGTATAATTAAACCTGGTAGCCAAAGTTTTGTCTTTTTTATGGAGTTGTATTAAAGACAACTCCATAACCATGGCATTGGCAACCAAAGTTTCCATGGTAGTCATTAACTATGCTTGATCTGAAAAGAAGCATTGGTGGCTCATCAACAAACCAGGATTTCCTTCACATGTTTATCCAGAATTTCCATGTCTTTGCTTGATCTGAATTCTCTTGAAGATTGAACTTTAGAATACGATGAAAACTGATGGGATATGTCTCTATTTTACTTTATTGCTGAAAATGTCTTGCTTTCATTCCGAATAAATACACTGTACATTTTCCAAACACACACATATATACATTGGCTTTTTGAGTTATGATTACGATTTACTTAGATATAAACAAAGGTAGTTTAATGTAACACCCCGGATTTCGTTTTATGTAGTTTTGTACTTATAATTACATGTTAAAGTATTATTTTGTTATAGCAAGAATTTCATCTCGTTAGAATCTAGTTAAGGGCCGAAAAGTAGATCAAATGAGGCTTGGTGCCCTTTGGGCGATAGTGACCGGCGAGAGTGCCCATGTCACTATCGCGGTTGTCACAATCGCCGGGTTTGTACCGCAAGTTTGATCTTTCAGACATTTGGAATTCAGGCGATTATGCCTTGGGCGATAGTGACAGTGTCACTATCGCATGGTCACAATCGCTCAAGCTGTACCGAGAGCTTGGGGGTGTTGGGCGATAGTGCCCCGGCGATAGTGACAGTGTCACTATCGCCATGTCACAATCGCTGCCGACCTATTTAGGTATAAAAAGAAGAGTTTCGGGATTTTATCTTATCTTTTGAAAAACTGAAGTTTGAGCAGTCGAATTCTCTGAGTAGAAAGGTATGGTTTTGATACTTTTCCTCTTTTTCAGATAGTGATTAATTGATTAGAGTGTTTATAAACACTTATGCTAAATCATAGGTGATCAACATCATTATATTACAAGGTTCCTACTCTTCCTTCAAGAATCAGCTTCACCCACTTCATTTAGGGTTTTTGTGGTTTGCTGCAGATTTCCTAAGGTGAGTAAACTGAACTTAAGAGCTTAATTGATACATGAATCACAATATTGTTTGAATTCTTTTAACAACTTCATCTTAAAGTGATATTTGGGTCAATAAGCTCTTGTCTCTTTAAAAAGGGATTCCAAGGAGCTTAAAGAGTGAAGTAAAGGTTATGTGACATTTATTTACTTGGAATTGTATAAATTATGATACTATTCAACTGAAATTGGTTATACTTAAATATTAGGGCTTGGAGCTTAATGAATTAAGCTGAGTCTTAATGACAGAAATGGATGCTACATAATGGAAATAATTGCATATGGAATTGGAATATGTACTATGCTACAATAAACTCATAACGTTACTTGGGTGTATGTGTGTAGTTGATACTTTAATGTGTATAGAAATCATATGCTAAATGAAATAGTTGGACTGTTTTATTGAAGTAAATGTATGGCTTTATGAACTGCTTGGAGTAGTTGTTTGTTGGTATTCACAAATTGGAGGAATCTCTAAGTAGGCATTGGGAAGGTATAGTCTTGGGCACTTACCTTGAGGGTTTGTGTATCGATCCACGCCTTCGGGATTTATACCATATAGGTAGTCCCGATGTGCCGGGCCTTGGGGCGTTACCTTGGAGGTAGACGCTAAGGTATATCTTCAAAGATGATGTAACTCGGATTGATGTTTGGGTTTCCCATGGAGTCCGATTTGTGAATGACCATGTTGATAATATTGTATATGAAATAAATTGTATGCTTTGCTATATGTTTACTCACTAGGCTTTTCAAGCCTAACACTTGTACTTGTTTAAAATGTGTCACAGGTTATAGTGGTGCCATTCCTAAGAAGGCATAGAGGAAGACTTGTGAGCATGGGGGGGTACTTGGAGATGCTATTATTAGAAGATTAAATTTACCCAATTATGACAATTTTTGTAATCTTATTTCTATAGTAGAGATTTGATTAGTTAGTTGTCATAGATGTACATATAACTCTTTGTTGGTAAACAGGTATTATGTATTCCCACTTTTGTGAGCTCGTGCTTTGGCATTGTATATTTATATCACTCTTCCGTTTTATGGAAGTTTTTGTTGACCCTGTTTTTAGGGTGTCACAAGTTGGTATCAGAGCTCTAGTTTAAGTGAACTAGGTGTTAATTATAGTATGCCTAGACTTAAGCTGAGATAGTGTCAATGACAAACCTTTATACGGGGTAGATATCTTAGGATGGGAGAGTGTTAGGAAGTTGTGGAATTTCATTTATTAAGACTTATGATGACGGTAACGAGAATGCTTGTGTATGACATGTTCATAATTTCACCTAGCTAATGCTATTATGAATGCGTTGTTACGTAAGTATACTTTAATACTATTATTATGATGATTAGTGAATGTATGAGTACACAACTTTAGTCTATTCCTTACCAAAATTCTCGCATGTTTGACAGACTGAGATGGTGAATACGCGCGGTCAACTCCAATCAACACTGGACGGTCAAGCTGCAACTGAATCTACTGCCGATCGACTGGCTAACGAAGAAGCGGCTGGAAGTCCTCCGAGACCACCCCTCATAGGTGGTGGACCGGAACTTGTATCGAGAATCCACGCAGGCACCTCCAATCCTGTAGTGGAGGATAATACTCTTGAAAACCGACTGAAGGATAGTATGCTTCAAGCTATGACTTCTGCCATGGATCAACAGAAAGAGCTGTTCATGAAATTATTAGAGGACCGGGATCAAAGTCATCGACGCATTGAGACAGTGGGGGATAATGCAGGGAATGGGTCGGGCGGTCTAAAGGATAGAATAACTACACGAGAGCCAGCAAATGTGCGTGATGGGAGAAGAGAAAGGGGGTGTTCGTATAAGACCTTCCTTGGTTGTAAACCACCGGAATTCGCCGGAACTACCGACCCAGTTCAATGTATGTATTGGATCAGAGAGATGGAAATGGCGTTCGAGGCTAGTGAATGCGAAGATTCCCAACGAGTTAAATTTGCTTCTCATCTTCTTAGAGGTGAGGCTCTTACTTGGTGGAATCTCACCCGTTCGTCTCTCACGCCAGAATTGTTGACTCAACTTTCGTGGCCTTTGTTTAAAAAGAAGATTCTCGACAAGTATTGTAGTGAAAGGGCCCTAGACAAGATTGAAGAAGAGTTCCGGGGATTGAAGAAAGGGAAAATGTCAATGAACGACTATTCGAAAAAGTTTCTTGAGAAGTTAAGTTTGGTAGAACATCTGGCTCCCGATGAGAAAATGAAAATAAAAGCGTATCAACGGGGATTGCCCGCCGAGATGAAGACAGCCGTGAGGAATGCCAAGGTGACAACCGTACAAGAAGCAATTGAGGAATCGTTGTTGGTGGAAGACGATTTAACTCAAGGAAAGTTGGAAAGTGGTCAAGCAAGTGAGAAAAGGAAATGGGAAGGACCGTCGGGACCCATTCGACAACAAAGGCAGGTTACCGGAAATCGGGGCGGGGATAACCGTCGAGACGCAAGGTGGTGTAGTAAATGCCGGAAACACCACGTTGGTTCTTGTAGTACCCAATCATACTCGAACCCGCAAGGGTGTTACAAGTGTGGAAAGAGTGGACATTTTGGAAGGGATTGCCCCACGAAGGGACTGATTTGTTTTGAATGTCGCGAAGCAGGTCACATAAAAAGGGATTGCCCAAAGTTAAAGTCAAGTGGAAGTGGGGGACCCAAGACGGAGCCACCGAAAGTAAAGGGAAGAGCTTTTCAGATGACAACCGAGGAGGCAAAGACTTCGACAGACGTAGTGTCAGGTACGTTTCTTCTAAACTCCGTACCTACGCGTGTATTATTCGATTCGGGTGCAAGTTTTTCTTTTATGTCGATACCTTTTTGTCAAAAGTTATCTATGCCCACTAAATGTTTAGACGAAGCCCTAGTGGTAGAAATAGCCAATGGTGGTCAGGTTTTAGTTCGAGATATTTTGCGGGGTTGCAAAATTGAAATTGAAGGGAGGAAATTCTTAATTGGTTTAATGCCGATAGAGATTGGAGGATTTGACGTGGTGATTGGAATGGATTGGTTATCCGCAAACCGAGCTGAAATCTTATGTGCCAAGAAATTAATTCGCCTACCTTCTCCGGACGGGAGTCACGTGATTGTCTATGGGGAACGAAGGAAGGGGGAGATACCAATTATTACAATGTTGAAGGCCCGGAAATGTTTAATCAAAGGGTGTGCGTCGTTTATTGCTTATGTTATCAATGCCAAGTTAGAGAAAAAGAAGATGGAAGATGTAAGAGTGGTGCGCGAGTTTCCAGACGTATTTCCGGAAGAATTACCGGGTTTACCACCAGAGCGCCAGGTGGAATTTAAGATAGACTTGGTGCCGGGGGCAGCTCCCATAGCTAGAGCTCCTTATCGATTGGCTCCGTCCGAGATGCAAGAAATGATGGCACAACTTCAAGAACTTTTGGAGAAGGGGTTCGTAAGGCCGAGTTCATCTCCTTGGGGAGCGCCGGTTTTATTTGTAAAGAAGAAGGACGGCACTATGCGCATGTGCATAGACTACCGGGAGTTGAATAAAGTAACGGTGAAGAACAAATATCCACTTCCTAGAATCGATGATTTATTCGACCAACTTCACGGGGCGGGATGTTTTTCAAAGATCGATTTACGTTCTGGTTATCATCAAGTGAAGGTTAAGGAAGGCGACGTTCCAAAGACAGCGTTCCGAACGCGGTATGGCCATTATGAATTTTTGGTAATGCCGTTCGGGCTGACAAATGCACCAGCAGTATTTATGGATTTGATAAATCGGGTGTGCCGACCTTTTCTTGACAAAACAGTGATTGTTTTCATAGATGATATTTTGGTATACTCTAAGAATGAAGTAGAACATGAATTGCATCTACGAGAGGTGTTAGAAGTGTTGAGAAAAGAAAAACTGTACGCAAAATTCTCTAAGTGCGACTTTTGGTTGAAAGAGGTCCAATTTTTGGGTCATGTAATTGCTCGGGATGGGGTGAAGGTGGATCCATCCAAAGTTGAGGCGATGATGAATTGGGAACCGCCCAAGAGTCCAGGAGAAATCCGAAGTTTCTTAGGATTGGCAGGTTACTACCGGAGGTTCATCCAAGATTTTTCCAAGATTGCATCCTCATTGACGGCATTAACGCGGAAAAATGTGAACTTTGTTTGGACCGATGTGCAAGAGAAGGCATTTCGCACCCTCCAAAAGAAATTGTGTGAAGCGCCAATTCTCTCCTTACCCGAGGGACCGGAAGACTTCGTGGTTTATAGCGATGCATCTAAGATGGGCTTAGGGTGTGTGTTAATGCAACGGGGAAAGGTAATTGCTTACGCCTCGAGACAACTTAAGGTGCATGAAAAGAACTACCCTACGCATGATTTGGAATTAGCCGCGGTCGTTTTTGCATTGAAGTTATGGCGTCATTATTTATACGGCACGAAATGCATATTGTACACGGATCACAAGAGCTTGAAACATGTGTTCGACCAAAAAGAGCTGAATATGAGACAACGAAGATGGTTGGAGTTACTCAAAGACTACGACTGTGAATTACTTTACCACCCGGGTAAAGCGAATGTGGTCGCCGATGCCTTGAGTCGAAAGGAGTATAGCGGAAGCTTACGCGCCAACCTCTCAAGAATTGACATAGTGTCGAGTTTAGTAGAGCAAATTAGAATAGCACAATCCGAAGCACTAAAAGAAGAAAACCTCAAGGAAGAGGTAATGGTGAAACAAAGGCAACTGTTAATCGAAGATAGCCGTGGAGTTAAGCTGTTCAACGGGCGTGTGTGGGTACCTAAGATCGGTGGGAATAGGGAACTACTCATGGATGAGGTTCATAAATCCAAATACTCCATTCATCCCGGGAGTACTAAAATGTATCAGGATTTGAAGCAGCATTATTGGTGGCCAGTCATGAAGTTAGATGTGGCACGGTATGTGGGTCAATGCACGACTTGTTCGCAAGTAAAGGCTCAACATCAATTACCTTACGGTGAGTTAAAACCTTTGGAAATCCCCGAGTGGAAATGGGAGAAAATCACAATGGATTTTGTAACTAAATTACCAAAGACTATGAAGGGTCACGACACCATTTGGGTGATAGTAGACCGGTTGACGAAGAGTGCACACTTCTTAGCTATGCGGGAGACTTTACCAATGGACAGGTTGGCAAAGCTTTACATTGATGAGGTAGTTTCACGACATGGAGTGCCCGTATCTATAGTATCTGATCGGGATAGCCGGTTCACATCAAGATTTTGGCAAGCGTTACAAGAAGAACTTGGTATGAGGGTAAATTTGAGCACGGCATATCACCCACAAACTGATGGTCAAAGCGAGAGGACCATTCAGACATTGGAGGATATGTTGAGGGCGTGCGTAATAGACTTTGGAGGCAGTTGGGATACTCACCTACCATTGGTAGAGTTCGCTTACAACAATAGTTATCACTCGAGTTTGAAGGCAGCACCATTCGAAGCCTTGTATGGAAGAAAGTGTAGAACTCCCGCGTGTTGGTTAGAAGCGGGAGAAAAGCAATTTACCGGACCAGAAATTGTACAAGAAACAGCTGATAAGGTTAAGGTGATTAGAGAACGATTGAAAGCAGCCCAAGATCGACAAAAGAGCTATGCCGATAAGAGACGGAAACCGATAGAGTTTCAAGTAGGAGAAAGAGTGATGTTGAAAGTGTCCCCTTGGAAAGGACTAATTCGTTTTGGAAAGCGCGGGAAGTTAAGTCCCCGTTTTCTCGGACCATTTACTATTCTAGAGCGTGTGGGTTTACAAGCCTACAAGTTAGATTTACCTCCGGAAATGGATGGAATACATCCAACATTCCATGTGTGTTATCTACGGAAATGCTTGGCGGAAGGAGAAAGTGTGATACCATTGTCAGAAATCCGGGTAGATGACAACCGATGTACCGAGGAACCCGAAGCTATTTTGGACAGAGTGGTTACGAAACTTCGACACAAGGAGGTAGCAAAGGTTAAAGTACAATGGAAACATCATAGGGGTGCCAATGTGACTTGGGAACCAGAGGAGGACATGAAGCGCCGGTATCCGCATCTGTTCGTACAACCTTAAATTTCGAGGACGAAATTTTATTCAAGTTGGGGAGAATTGTAACACCCCGGATTTCGTTTTGTGTAGTTTTGTACTTATAATTACATGTTAAAGTATTATTTTGTTATAGCAAGAATTTCATCTCGTTAGAATCTAGTTAAGGGCCGAAAAGTAGATCAAATGAGGCTTGGTGCCCTTTGGGCGATAGTGACCGGCGAGAGTGCCCATGTCACTATCGCGGTTGTCACAATCGTCGGGTTTGTACCGCAAGTTTGATCTTTCAGACATTTGGAATTCAGGCGATTATGCCTTGGGCGATAGTGACAGTGTCACTATCGCATGGTCACAATCGCTCAAGCTGTACCGAGAGTTTGGGGGTGTTGGGCGATAGTGCCCCGGCGATAGTGACAGTGTCACTATCGCCATGTCACAATCGCTGCCGACCTATTTAGGTATAAAAAGAAGAGTTTCGGGATTTTATCTTATCTTTTGAAAAACTGAAGTTTGAGCAGTCGAATTCTCTGAGTAGAAAGGTAAGGTTTTGATACTTTTCCTCTTTTTCAGATAGTGATTAATTGATTAGAGTGTTTATAAACACTTATGCTAAATCATAGGTGATCAACATCATTATATTACAAGGTTCCTACTCTTCCTTCAAGAATCAGCTTCACCCACTTCATTTAGGGTTTTTGTGGTTTGCTGCAGATTTCCTAAGGTGAGTAAACTGAACTTAAGAGCTTAATTGATACATGAATCACAATATTGTTTGAATTCTTTTAACAACTTCATCTTAAAGTGATATTTGGGTCAATAAGCTCTTGTCTCTTTAAAAAGGGATTCCAAGGAGCTTAAAGAGTGAAGTAAAGGTTATGTGACATTTATTTACTTGGAATTGTATAAATTATGATACTATTCAACTGAAATTGGTTATACTTAAATATTAGGGCTTGGAGCTTAATGAATTAAGCTGAGTCTTAATGACAGAAATGGATGCTACATAATGGAAATAATTGCATATGGAATTGGAATATGTACTATGCTACAATAAACTCATAACGTTACTTGGGTGTATGTGTGTAGTTGATACTTTAATGTGTATAGAAATCATATGCTAAATGAAATAGTTGGACTGTTTTATTGAAGTAAATGTATGGCTTTATGAACTGCTTGGAGTAGTTGTTTGTTGGTATTCACAAATTGGAGGAATCTCTAAGTAGGCATTGGGAAGGTATAGTCTTGGGCACTTACCTTGAGGGTTTGTGTATCGATCCACGCCTTCGGGATTTATACCATATAGGTAGTCCCGATGTGCCGGGCCTTGGGGCGTTACCTTGGAGGTAGACGCTAAGGTATATCTTCAAAGATGATGTAACTCGGATTGATGTTTGGGTTTCCCATGGAGTCCGATTTGTGAATGACCATGTTGATAATATTGTATATGAAATAAATTGTATGCTTTGCTATATGTTTACTCACTAGGCTTTTCAAGCCTAACACTTGTACTTGTTTAAAATGTGTCACAGGTTATAGTGGTGCCATTCCTAAGAAGGCATAGAGGAAGACTTGTGAGCATGGGGGGGTACTTGGAGATGCTATTATTAGAAGATTAAATTTACCCAATTATGACAATTTTTGTAATCTTATTTCTATAGTAGAGATTTGATTAGTTAGTTGTCATAGATGTACATATAACTCTTTGTTGGTAAACAGGTATTATGTATTCCCACTTTTGTGAGCTCGTGCTTTGGCATTGTATATTTATATCACTCTTCCGTTTTATGGAAGTTTTTGTTGACCCTGTTTTTAGGGTGTCACATTTAAATCCTACAATTCGTGAAACGACATCTTAAACTATGTTATCTTAATACTTTACAACTTCCAATAATTAGATCACTGGATCATTGCAATGTTAGTTTAATGAAATGGTGACCTGATTTAGAAACCCAATATTAGTTTTATGATTGTAGGAAGTGTATTGTTGCAAGCTTATCTTTATATGATTCATGTGGTAATTATAAATAGTCAATAAAATGTTGTTGTTGTTTGGGTATATGTGATGATATATGTTAATAAGCTACAACCCAATTTACAAGGGAGTATTCAACAAGAGTTGCAGTAGCAAGTGTTGATTGTCTGGATGAAAATAGCAAAAGGGGCGTTTCAAGCAAATTCTTGACCACAATTTTAAACAAAGAAAATAACACTTTATGGCTATGCTAACTTGTACTTTATGGAATAAAATTTGTGTACCAAGGTATAATAAAGTGTACATAGAAGTTTGCATAGACCTATGTTGTGAAAGAAATGGAAAGGCATTAAAAGATGAGATGCGAGGAAAAAAGATAATAAATCTGGATAGGTTTTTGGTTACGTTTTGTTAGAAGTTGTAAAGTGAAATTTGTCTTTTATTTTTGGATAAATTTATATTATCTATGATGAAAATTTGAGTTTCTGTACAGAATTACGGACCCATGTTTAATAAAAACCTGTAGCTATATATATGTTGGCGGTTATGCTTTTGAAACATGTTTAGCATACAAGTCTTGATACTACAATGCAAAAAGTTCTAAATTAAACATGTCCTTTGTCTTCTACTCATACCCATCTCCGTTCTCTTTCACATCTTTGAAGAAAGAAGAGGTGATCCATAGAAAATTTTACATTCAGCTGGGTTTAGAAAAATAAATGGATTAATGGCTGAGGTAGCTTTTGTGAAGTGATGGTTTTCATCATTTGACTTTATCTAAAGTATCATTGGTGAAACATTCAAAAACCATGACAAATTTAAACCTTAAAATTTATCAAAGTTAACCATAATTTCCTTCCAACTTTTATACACAAATGGAGAATTAGCCAAAAGAGTTCATATATACAATTTGAACTTATCTAAACAACCTGCTAATCTAATCCTAAACCTTTAGATCAGATTATACTAGTTGTTTAGACCATTCACCAAAACATCCTCGTATGCTAACTTCTCCATTTCATTATCAAAAGTTGAATATCTGATATCACTCGTCACTCTTCCCGTTATCACTTCCCCGAGCTCGTACCTGGTAAGAAAATTTAATTTGAAAAAATTAGACTTATGCCTTGTGAGAACATCCATTTTCAAATTAAAACTTTATAAGCTTTGAAAACCATATGTAAGCATAGCGTATAAACAAACCTGGTTTGCCACCATTCTTACCGTACACATACATATCTTGCGATGACGGGAACATACCCGATTCCATGAATATGACTAACACTCAGTAAGTCATATCATCACGTTCGAAAGCCTACTACGAATCATCACAGATTCGAGATCATTGCTCATGTCCAAGAAATTACAATTTACTTTATGCCTATTTCTTGGAGTGGAAGTAGAGATTACAATTTACTTTATGCCCATCTCTTACCTTCCCATGGAAATCAAGAATTACGATTAACTCACGCTTATTCCTAGATTTCTCATCACAATACGAAATGAGAATTACAATGCTTATTCCTCATTTCCACGTCAACGGGAATTATAATTTACTTTATGTCTATTCCACGTTTCACGTCACACTATGAAATAGGAGTTACAATTTACTTTATGCCTATTCATCATTTCACGTCAACGGGAATTACAATTTACTTTATGCATATTCCACGTTTCACATCACCATACGAAATGAGAATTACAATTTACTTTATGCCTATTCCTCATTTCAGGTCAACGGGAATTACAATTTACTTTATGCCTATTCCACGTTTCAATTAATGCCAGTGCATATGGATTCATTACACTTACTAGCATACGTGCGTATTAACTCAATCACATACCATCTCATCTCGTACTCTAAACTGAGTTATAAAGATGTTGGTACTTCTAAATTGATTAATATCCCTTTATTTTCATACTGGAATACACCTAATCATAAAACTTCATTCAGTAAGTTATCCGGAACTCCTATCCGGTAATCTAATCCGGAACTCAAAGAATCCGGTAATATCCGGAAATAGTATCCGGACTCTCAAGTCCGGAACCAACCGACATCAAATCCGGTATGCTATCCGGAACGTACCTGGAATCCGGTACCAATCCGGTACAATCCGGAACTCACTCGGAATCCGGTATCAATCCGGTACTCTCACGGAATCCGCAACATTCCGGAAAACTCCACTTCCGGACTATTCGAACTGCACATCGATTTTTGGTCTTAAAACTCAATTCAATCCAATTCTCAATCGTTTTCATACCAATACATAATTACCAAAACATATAGACAGTTTATAATCAATTATTTCATTCGATTCAACTGCAAATATTAGAAGAGATGAACTCACCTGGGTCAAGAACTCGAATACAGACTGCAGTTCCAATTGGTCCACCTTCACTCTTTTCTTGCTACTGAATTGATATCCTAATTACAATAGCACATAATCATCAATTTGAAAAGGATTCATCAAACAACTCATGAAATCCTAACCAATTGGACTCAGCTTACCTCTTTCTTCTCTGTTTGCTGAAACCGACTTCAAGAAAACCCAATTGAGATACTTTCTCAATTTTAGCCGACTCAGACTTTTTATACCAACACAACTTTCAAACAATGACCAATTCAACCCTAAAGTTTACATTTTATAATTAGTCCAAAACTTTGGTCAATTTCATCTTTCGACCCCTTTACCTCAAAACACAACATAATGGAAATTTTGAGGTGTTACAATTGGGCTTGTGATGGTTTTGGAATTTTTGTTAGTGCGTGATCTTTTTGAACTACACATGTGTTTTAGTTTATGTTTTTGGCTCTAAACTGTATTATATCGTTCCAAATTGGTGAACACCAATAATTCGTACCCCACATCTTTTGTACGGGTACCCAACTTGAGGTAATATTCGAAGATGGTTTGAAAGACATTATTGAGAACCTTCACAAAAATGTTATCCTATAAGCGTTTGCGGGAATCTTTTTTTGGCATAACAAGGTTTTAGAAAACACTACTAAGGGGCCGTTTACCAAACACTTGCCCAGGTAAGCGCTTACCGATAAAATTCAAGACTATCAGTTACTTACCGGGTAAGATTTTAGTTCACCAACAAAAACTTTCCCATTCTTTAGTCAATCAACCATTATAAAATTTAAAGTTTATAATGATCATAAACTTCATAATCTCGATTTACAAAAAGGTTTGGCATTTCTCCGCATTGCGCGGTAGCCAACTAGTATATTCATATTACAACATAGTGATCCAAGAATTATGTGGGAAGACCTTAATGATAGGTTTGATCACCAAAAGGATGTTTTACTTCCGGTTGCCAATGATGAATGTAGAACTTTGAGGTTTCAAGATTTTTAAAAAGTGAATGACTATGACTTTGCATTTTTCAGAATATGTTCACAAATTAAGTTTTGTGGATAAAGTGTTACTGATGCAGATATCTTGGAGAAAACCTACTCCACTTTTCACGCATCAAATATCACTCTACAACAACAATATTGACTACAAAAATTCAAACAATGTTCTGAACTTAACTCATGTTTATTTTTTGCAGAACAAAATAATGAGTTTTTGATGAAAACCCATGATGAAAAAACATCAATCTCGTTTAACAGGTTTATTAGCATTTCCTGAAACAAATGTTAATAAATAATGACGACCCTAGAAAAAAAATCGTGGACAAGGAGGAGGATGTGGTCGTGGACAAGGCCGTGGTCATTTTGGTCAAAACCAGTTTTATGGTCGACACTACAACTTTGGTCAAGGCCACCCTCATAGTCGTGGTCTTGTTATAACCGTGGTAATGGGCAAAGAGCAAATAATCATCATGCTTTATAAGACTATAAGGCCCAACCACAGAATAAGCTCAAAATGACAAAACATGATGCTGATCATTTTCATAATCCTAAAGGTTCATGTTACATATATGGTAGCACAAAATATTGGTCAAGGACATGTCGCATACCTTCACATCTTTGTCACCTCTATAAAGAATATTTCAAAGGAAATGAGAAGGAAGTAAACCTTATGGACAACTTGGAGTTGTCTAACACCGATCTAAATATTTTTGATTTTCTTAACGATGTCGATGTATGAATGTTGATGGTAATTTTATTTTAATAACTATGTATTCCCTTTTTATTTTATTTTATAAAATCATAATATGTTTCTTTACTTATATAAAAAAAAATACAAAAGTTGTATCATATAGCATGTTTCCTTAAATATATCAATCTTTTAAAAATATGTTATCAAATAAGAGCTAGAACAAAGCATGTTTTGTAATATGTTATGATGCAATTTGCTGATCAGAAAACATTTAATCTTTAACGTGTAGATTGTATTAAAATACAATTTACTTTGTTCTGATTTTTTTTTGGGGTGTGCTATTTGCACCAAAAAAGTCAACATGATTACATGGTTTTCCTAAATTGTTATTTTTTTGATTTAAATATATATACATAGTTTTCATAAACTATTATTTTTTTGATTTAAATATATATATATACATATATATATTATATTTATATATATATATATATATTATTATATATAAATATATTAGAAATATAGAAATATAGAAATATATATATTATATATAAATATATTAGAAATATAGAAATATATATATATATATATATTATTTTAAATTTTATATATAAAAAATATATAAATCCAAAAAAATTCAAGATTGAGCTCATTTTAAACGTATCGAAGAGACGATTATAATGGTGTAACTTGTTAAAATTAAAACGTATTTTTTTAACGTATTATAGTTAATAAATGATTATATGTATTAAATGTAAAATTAAAATTATGAAAGTTAAGGGTATAAAGTATATTTATTAAAAATGTAAATATAAATTAAAAATCTTAATTTGATGGAATCTTGGTCGTACGAAAATCTACAAAATCTCATATTTTGGATATGTCACCAACATTATTGCATACTTTCAAATGCTCCATCATGATACTTCTTCTCTATTTCATACTTGCCATCATTTCAAGATTACTATCTATAAAACAACATTTACCCCATTGATAAATGCATCTCTTATCGAAACGAGAGGCCCATGTTCCAGACCTCTACTATGCATTATTTATTCCTTCAAAAAAAAAAGATTACTATCTATAAGACACTGTCATCATCAAGGTTGCTATCTATAAGACACTGCCATCATCAACGTTGCTATCTATAATTCTATATATCTCCATCATCATACTTTCAACATTGCTATCTATATATCTCAGGTAAGATCCGATCACATATATAATTTATATTTGCTTGTTTTATATTTGCATTCTCCAAAAATAGCTCCTAGCACAAGATCCAAATATGTCTTACTTCCTAATAGCTAGCTGATAAACATCACTTTCATGTCACTATGCAGGTTGTAATATTTTAATTTATCGGTTTAAAACATTTAAAAATGGCAAATTGGGGTGAAGAATTTTTTCAATGGTATCCTAATTCAAATAATGAGGTATTTCATCCACTACTTTATATATATATATACATATATATATATATATATATATATATATATATATATTATGTTATCTCGTTTCATATTTTTATGTGTTTGTGTAGGATGATAATGTTAATTCAAACAAATCAACTGAAGCTTGTGAAATCCCTCAACCATCTGCATTTTCTACTGATATGGTATCTTTATGTTTTATTTTATCTTGTTAAATTATCTGGTAAAGTTAGTAGTTTGTAACAAAAAAAAAGTCAATTTCAGGTGTTTAATTCTCGTGAAGATCTAATTGGTTGGGTACGCAATATGGGATATTCACTTGGTTTCGTTATTGTTATTAAAAGAAGCAACGATTATAAAGTAGAATTTCATTGTGATTGTAGTGGTAAGTATTCAAATGTCTACTTTACATTTGTGATTGAAAGAAGTGCAATGTATTTTGATCTCATACTTATTATTTTATGTATATTTTAATTTAGATAATTGAAATACGATATTAGAGTTTCCAAGAAGGTTTGAAAAATACATCCTTTTTTAAAGAATTAGAAAAAAAACATTGCATTTTTATGCAATTTGTCATAACTAATTGTATTCATCCTAGCTTCCTTTGTACAGAGTCTATAAGTAAACAGTTTGCCGATTTGTTCAACATTGTGGCTGTAGTTTAGTGGTAAGAATTCCACGTTGTGGCCGTGGAGACCTGGGCTCGAATCCCAGCAGCCACACAATTTAATTTTTGTTTTGAAGATTAAATTTCCAAGAGGTTGAAAATGCGTATTTAACCCATTTTTCGAACTCAATCAGTACTTCAGTAGTTCATCTATTTTTTGACCCCTTCGGTTTTCACAGCACAACTCATTGGCATCCAAGGTATGCGATTTCTTCCTATTTCTGTGCAAATTTGTATGTATGTCATGATTATTTTGTTTTTTGTTTCCAATATTTGATTTTCTCAAGATCTGTAGTAAATAGACAAGTATTTGGCTTAGGGATCGAAACCTAGTTGTTAGTTGTTGTTATTAGCAGACCAGTTTCTCTTATGTGATCTTGAAAATCCATCAGATTGCAGTTGATTTCGTTATTCCCTGAATTTAGTCTCTAGATCCAGAATTTTTGAAACCTTCTATTTTCCATTAGTCCGATTTAGCGTTTTTTCCGGATGATTGATTGATTTGAAAGAAGATGGAGGCATGGAACATAGTATTAGACTCGTAAGATAATTGTTAGGGTTCATTTTTTCTTAGATGATCTCAAAAGTTGACTTCGTCATCGTTTGCACTTGATTTCTAGATCCAAATTGAGTTATTTGATTTTCTGGATATAACAGTGTGTGTTTGTGTTTAATTATTAACACAAATAATTGAAAACGATAAGTTAGCAAATTCTGAGCATTTTTATGCAACTATAGAGAAGGGATTTCATGACAGATTAGAGAATCAACCAAACCTCCTGCTCCAACTTTTCATCAATTATCTTCAAAAAGCGTTACATTTCACAATTGAATTTGTTGTACCATCTATATTCTTGATCCAAAGTTTTGAAACTTTTTCTTGTCTCGGAGTGTGTGTTTCTTATGATTGATTCGAATTCGATCCCAAATTCAAAAAACTTGGGTGATGGTTATTTTATATTAATTTGCAAATTTTGATTTTTTTATGACGATGGAAAAGGAATTTTCATGAACATTTTAGAGAATTAGTACTGTAATGTAATCACTGTTTTTGATCCACATTTTCTTCTGTGACCTTCGAAGAACCTTAATATTGCAGTTGATTTTATTGTCGCCTCACTTGGTTCTAGACCCAAGTTTTGGCTACTTTTCTTGTCTCTCTGTGTCTGTTTGTGATGATTGATTTGAAAACCAACAAGGTATAGCTTTGTGTTTCAAATCCAAAAGTGATGGGTGATAGTCATTTTGTAAACTTTGATCTTTGTCATTACGGGTAAGGAGAAGGAATATTGATGAACAAGTAGTGTAGAGAGCTAATTACCAGCAAGAGCCTTTATCTAAAATTTCAAGTTTCCTGTGTTCTATTCAAAACCATTTGGTTTCGCAGTTGAAATTCGTTATCATCTCCTCTTGGTTTCTAGATCTAAAAGTTTGAATGTTTATCTTGTCTTTGAGTGTTTCTGTTGGTTGATTAGGGACATAACAGAGAAGGGTACACAAAATCGTGTAACATAACTTTAGAAACACCACGTTGAAGAGTATACAGAATAAATAGTGAGTCCCTGATTGAATTAATCTGGTCACCTAGGAACAAGGTCAATGATGCCTCAGACAGTGTTCAATTTTTGTTTCTATCTTGCCTCTCCTTCACCCTTACCCTTTCTGTAACTCCTATCTCATTCGGTTAAGGTCATTACTTAAGTTGGTTTGTGATCAGCTGCACTCGAAAATCTTTCAGGAACTAAACTTTAGGTTTTTAGGAAAAGTTCGACTTAAAAGGTCAATAAATCTTCTTTCTTTAATTATGAATTTAAAAAACAATGTATTGAGTTGGTGATATATTAGAGCAGAATATAGATCCCTATATATGTTAAGCTTATTTTTTTTGAAGTATATAATATTTATATACGGCAAATGCAACAAATAAACTCACACACCCTCCTCACCTTTGGTGAGGTTTGAACCCTTGACCTCCTAGGAAGAAAGAGGCTCACATACCGCTAGGCCAAAGGCCCTTTGGTTATATGTTAAGCTTATATTATAAAGGCTCATTGATTTTTCTGCATAGGACACCACATGTCAATTATGTCTATAGAGACACTTAGAAACATCTAACAAGTCGAAACAGGAAAAAAGAGTTGGTGAAATAGAGATTTAGCTAAAGGGGCTGTTTGTTTTTAAAAAAAATACCTCTTAAAACCTCTTAAGTCTGAAAGTTAAGAGGTTTTCAGATTTACAACTGTTTGTTTTATTTTTAGAAAAAGGTCTGAAAACCTCTTAATGTCCTCTGAAATTTTAGAGGTGTACCATCCACTTAATTCCTCTTATTTTTTTAAGGGTTCAGTTCCTTCTACTATGCTGTTAATATCGGATATCGGTGCGATATCGGTCAAGGTCCGATATTCGATATCTCGGATATATCGGTCCAAGAATATCGGTTCATATAATATTTCTTAGAATTATAATATATATGCATCCATAAATATATGATATGCATTAATTAAAAACATAGTTCAACATCAAACTTAATAAGTAAATAAGACAAAGAAGAACTGAGAAGCAGGAGTCAATCTGTGTGGGCTCACTGTTAATAAGTAACTAAGACACAAAGAAAGTATCAAAGTAATTAAGTCTAAAATAACTTAATAAGTAAATAAGACACAAAGAACTGAAGAATAACTAAGAAACTAATAAGTAATTAAGTCGACCAACAGAAGAAGAAAGCTCACTGTGGCTGGAAGAAACAAAGAAGAAAGCAGCAGCTGGAAGTTTGATCAACAGAACAAAAAGCCTCTAAAACCGGTAAAATCGGCCGATATTTTGACCTAAATATCGGCGATATATCGCTCAATATCGCCGATATATCGCTGACCGATATTCTACCCGATATTTACCCTTATGACCGATTTCCGATATATCGCCGATATCTCGCCGAGATATCGCGATTTTAACAGCATATACCTCCTCCTCAATTGCATGCATGGTTGACGGGTATGAATGTGTGTTATCAAATAGTGGTCTCTTTCAAGTTGGAATTTTAAAACATAATATATTTAGTCAATTAAACAGATTCAGATGTTTATCATTTTATAAAAACAAACAGTCTTAATATTTCAGATTTCAGACTTCAGCACCACCTCTTACTTTTTAGATGTAAAATCAGTCTTCAGACCTCTTAAAAAACAAACAGCACCATATAGGGATGTTTGTTTACTTCTTAATAGTTCCATTAAGAGGTAACCTCTAAATCGCTAGGAGGTAAATATTGTTTGATAAAAAAGAGTCTGCCTCTTAATGGTTCTAAAACCCTCTGAATGATTTGTATCTTGGGCCTCCTTTAACCATTCAATGCCCTGATTTCATTCTGAACAATTACCAAACAAGAGTCTCTTAATGATTCTGACCACGTAATCATTCTGCACCAAACCATTCAGCAACTGCCCAACCGCTATAGGCCCATAGCTAGTATTTGCTTCAAACTCAAGGCAAGCAAATTTTGAGTCGAGTGGTGGCTCAGCAGCCTCATCTTGCCTAGAAATCACCCACATGTCAGAGGCCAACAGCAAATCTTTGGCTGAAGTTAGGGATCGCTATGGTGCTGTTTGTTTTTCTAGAATTTTCTCTGAATTCCTCTTAAATCTGACTCGGTAAGACATTTCCAAATTAAGAGTGTTTGATTGTTTTTGAAAATAAGAGCTGAAAAGCTCTTACCGTCCTCTGATTTCTTAAGTGATAACATAAACACTTATAACCTCTTAAATCATATACACGGTCGCCTCCATTTACCTCTCGACCTGTCGATTTGAACTCTCAAATTGATCTCTCAAGCTCTATTTCACAAATCGATCTCAGATGGCATCCAAAAGCCAAATCGATCTACCTCTCAAGGTATGTCGATTTCAAACCGGGTCTATAGATCTCTGCATCTCCAGATTTCATACCTGTTTCTATGTTGGTCTATCCATCTCAGCATCTCCAGATTCCAACTTCAATGATATTGTTTCACTATCCTTTGTTTTGATGGTGGTTGAACACACCCAACACCTCCATGAAATGGTCAGTTAGCCCAAACACAAGATGAGAAAATCAGTGAGATATATTCGATGTTTGATGAATCCAAGAAAAAATCAAGAAAACCCAATTGAGAATCAAGAAAGTTGGTTCAGAATATAAGGAGAAAAGTGATGGATTGCGAGTTGGGAGATGAGTATCATATGAATGTGATGTGGTGAAGTTTTTTTAGAGATTGATAATCTTTTAAAAGTGATGGATGTCGGCAGCGGTGGGTAAGCGGTGGTATGGTGGGTTTAGATGAACAACAATTGAAAAACCAAAGAGAAATCATATCAAAGGGGGAATAGTGTGGGTTATTGGGATAGAGTTAGGTGGGTGTGGGTTTTAAAAAAAAAGTGGGTGTGGGTTTGGGTTACTGTATTTTGAGTTATTAGATCAAATATGTTGATATAGATTTAGATTTCATATGTTTGTGAATTTATAAAAATAAACAGTTTTATTGTTTCAGATACAGATTTCAGACTTTAGTCGTTAGAAAAACAAACAATATTATTGATTCAGATTTCAGACTTCAGCACCATCTCTTATTAATCAGAAGTAAAATAAGATTTCAGACTTCAGACCTCTTAAAAAACAAACGCCACTGAATTGTCGAATAGGGGTGGGGTGGAGGGCCTAGAATGTGGCTTATGTTTTGACCCACTATCGTGCATGAATGTTGTCTCTAACGAATGGGTAGTGTTGCAGATGATGAGTGATGGAGATCTGGGATTCATGGCTAACTTCCTGGGCATATTCATATTTGCCCTCGTCATAGCATACCACTACGTGTTGGCTGATCCCAAGTACGAAGCCAACTAAAGATGAAGACCTTTTGCTATGTATGTAGTTGGACCCTTAAAAATGTGAGAGATGATCGTAAATCCTTGTATGGACCATGTGAAGGGTCAGTTTTGACATTGGGAGCCTTGATTTTTGGCTTGGTACTCATTTGTGCTTGGATTTAAGCAAAGATGTTATTCGACTACTTGTTACAAAAAACATATTGTGGTTTACGAGAATGAACTATTTTGAGCAAAAAACGGCAAGTTTTATTGCATTTGACTATAAAACCCAAAGTCAAAACAGGAAGCATTTCATTATTAATGATGGGCATAGTCCTTGGTTGGTTAGCAAACAAACGGATGATGGGCATAGGTGAAGATTGGTAAAAAAATACTAGTTCTGATAAAAGCATTTTGTTTAAAGTTGAAGTCCCAGATTGAACATGTAAGCATCAAAAAAATGTTTCATAGGGACTGTTTGGTTGGTTTTCTATCAAGTTACAGTGGTTTATGTGGATTTATATATCTGTATAAATTGAAAATACTTGACCAAGTGCGTTTTTTAACTGAGAGTAACAAGTTTGCATAAAATTAATAAACCACTTCTGATATCATTAAGCCACTACCAAACAGTCAAGTCAACTGTATAAGACCTCATTCCAAAAACCAAATAGGTGCGTAAAACAAACAAACCAACCATTTTCATTTCAGAAGAAGCAAACAGACAATAAGGTAAAAATTTGAAAACCAATATAAAAAAAGACAATATTGGGGGTTGGTTTTAGATGAATTCTTGGGATTTCCTGACACATCGCCCCACTTTCTTCCTGAAATCGTCTCTTCTATCTCTCCATTCTTTCTGCAATCAATCACAAAACAAAACAATCTCTAACATCTTAATAAAAAAGATTCAATTCGATTCGATTCAATTGTTGTTAAGCATTGTGAAAGAAGATATTAGTGATATTATTATTTTACCGCAGCTTCAACATTTGCAGGAGATTCATCATTTGGGCTTGAAAGCATTGATATAATGCTCAACACTATGCTCTCCACCTACAACCAATTCCCAAATATCACATCAATCCCACCACCATCATTCAATCATCTTTCACTATTCTTCTTCTACTTATAATAATAATAATAATAATAAAATCAATCAATATCCATACCGTATGAACAGGTGTCCAACGCTCACTTGCAAGCTCGTATCCGTTAGGATCATCACCAGGGGGATGAAGAATTGAAATACAAACCTTCCCATCAGGGTAAACTGTTGTAAGAAGAAAATCACATTATATAGTTTTTAGATAGACGGTGATAAAGAGACTCGATTATAATTGTTGAAAAAGGCAATGATCTGAGAATAAGTGCACAAGCAGAGCATACTAACCATTCGGATGCCAAACCTCTGATGTAAACCTAACCGTTGGAGGGCTGTTTGGATAATTTTGTGGGAAGGTCATTATAGCATTAAAGAAACCCCCCTCACTGAAACAACATGAAGAAGCGAAAACCACTCAATTCCATACATAATCCACAAATTGAACATAACATAACATAACATGTTCAGTTGATTATAATAAATGGCTCAAATTTCTATAATTGATCAACAAAGTAAAGTCCTTATATAGTGACTGCCTTTGAGATTTCTCAAAGGCCATAAACCCCAATGAACCAATTAGATCCAAAAACTCCAAGAACAAGGAATTTGTCACCAATGGACCACAATCCACAAATTAAAGTTCCCAATAAAACTTTTCATTCCTAAAAGGCCATAGAAAACATATCACTATCATATGTATTCAGCAGTCCTACAATCGATCAAGAAAATTTCAAACTAATCATCCAAAATAATGCATTATAATTGGTTTTATAACACAATTTGACTACTTAAAACCCTCGAGAAACCCAATTAAATCAATAAACAGAAGAAGAATATACGAAGAAACTATAACCACAACAATTGGTAAACCTTATCACTCCCAATTTCATATAATAAAGTTCCTAAACTACAAATTAAAGATACAGATTCAATATTTGAACAATAGAATAACTCACTATAATGTATCGGGCGGCCCGATAACGGTGACACTCCATTCAAATAGATTGCTTTCATCAACAAGGCCCGCAGAGAATCCATCAACAGGGTGTTTACAGAGATCTGCAAAATAACACACGGATCATGAAGGGATGAAAGAAAGAATCATAAAACAAGTTGAGGTAAATCGAAATTAGAACCCTAGAATTAGAAGAAAGGGGCCAGACCTTTAAGCTGTTTCTGGAGAAGAAGAGTTGCTTGAGATGTAGAGGCCATGGATGTTTGTAGAGAGAGAAACAGGAGGGCGATTGGAGAAGAAGATTATTAAGTGTGAGAGTTGTGTAGAAAGCAAGCGTTAAGATGCATATAAAGGATGAGAGGAATAGAGAGAGAGAGAGAGAAGAACCAAAGTTGTCTTCTGATTCCAAACTCCTTTATCTCTATCTCTTCCCTTAATATATGTGTTATATATAGGGTCAAATTGGGGAACCTTCAAATAAAATTAATTAAATATAAAGTTTACTTTCGGTCCCTACGTTTTTCATTTTTATCGGATGTCGTCCCTAAATTTCATTTTCTTGGATTTGGTCAATGACTTTTGTCAATTCCCATTTGTTCCAGAGATGGATCTATAAAAATTTTCAACCGAAATAAATATATGGATATTTTGCACAAAATTAACTTTCGTCTTAATAGTTAGTTCCTTGCTTTTCAGATATGACATGTTCAAGTCTTTTACTGTAAGTTTTTTTAGAAACATAATAATTTTGATGAATCCATTCCAAGATGTAAAAGAAAAACTCTACATAGAGACAAAAAGAATTATGATCTCCTTGTTCCATAAATATGAAATTAAAAACTAAAAACTAAGAAAAAACCCCTAATAGGACTCGAACTTGCAAACCAACTCTACCAAGAGAAATTTGTATCTTCATTGCAATTTCAAAATATATATGGTGTAGACCTTTCCTGAGAAGGATGTAAAAACCAAACTACCTTTTTCTGAACTGCAAAGAATGTCCCCATCAATGCAAGATATCAAAAATATTCTTTTCAGCAAAAGGACAAGTGCATGATTGTCGATGGGGTTCCCACCGATTTGTCATAGACAAAATCGGTGGGAGCAACATTCCACCGATTTGGAGTATAGACCGGCAGAGCTTATCTGGCCGATGGTGCATAGAGATGGATCGACAGATCCTATCTTGGCCGATGGTGTCGAGTGAGGAATCGACATAAGCAACTTAGGTGTTAGTTGAGAAGTTCATATTCAATCCGCATTGATAGATATACTTGTTCTTCGTTTTTCGGTTAATCTTCGACTTCACCGAACTTTTAAATACATGACTAAGCTGTTATAAAGAACCTAAAATATTCTAAGTATGAGATGTTATAAAAATAAAAGATCGGGAGGTCATCTTCAAATCTTAGGTGACGCAACAGAAAAACAACGGAGGAGTGGATAATTCAGATATGATGTATCAATATAGCATATGTCATGAATAAGTAGTACTCATCTAAATAGAGGTACATAAGGATCGGGCGTTAACTACCTCTAAAAAGACCGATCCCTTTTAACAAAAAAATAGATTGGGCCAAAAAAGGTCAGTCAGGCTTTAACCGATCATTGGCAAAAAAAAATAAAAATAGGACCAAATTCGAACTGACGGTTCTAACTGGTATTTTTGGGTTTATAAAAAAAATAGAAAGTAGACATATAAACTAATGAAGTGGACAATTATTTTGAAAATTGCCTAGAATTTTCATTTAATTGTAAGCTAATTAAAGTGTAAGATATTAAAACTAGTTAAATTATGACATTATAAACTAATTATTTCTTTTGATGTATTCGTTTTATACTTTTTTTCTTCTTGAACATTATTTGCATCTTCAGTTTTATTTTATTTTTATCTTTGTAGTTTCAAATATTTTTCATCCCTTTTAACCTTTCTAAGTGATTAAATGAAACAATATTTAGATCTAAAACATCTAATATTTAGTCAAGTTATTACTAAAAAACTGAGATCTGTCTTTTTTTTTATAATTTTTATGCATTAAATTCACTATTGATGACTGTAACACCCGGAAATTTCGGTAAGACAAATTAATTTTGGAGTCATCATTAGTCTATAATTTAGCTTTAATCATCTAAAGGAATGTTTGTCAATTGTAGATGTATGCATCGAGGGATTTCCGTGTCGAAAGTTGATGATTTAGGGACTCATTGGACCCTGGGCGATTATGTCCGACGATTATTGTAACACATCGAAATTTCCATAATTATTGCACGTTTATTTTGGAGGAACGTTTAAAATATTGGAAGGTGTTATTTTAAACGATATGTTATGATTTAATGTCGAAGGGTCAAAAGTGTAATTGGCCAAAGTTTTTAAGCTAATTTGTGAAATTATGAAACCTTGGGTTAGTTTTGTCATTTGTTGATAGTTTGATGTATATAAGTTGAGAGTCGGTTGAAATTGAGATTATCTCAATTTCAATTTCTGGAAGTCGGTTTCTGCGAGAAAGAAGAGAGAGTCTGAATCCTAGGTTTCATACGGTAAGAAATTCGATTATCTCTTCCAATTTCAATTGCTTAAGATTGATAGTTATAAGTCAAAATTTGGCTTTTGATTAGGTTATTGAATCGTTGGAGAAGCAGTTTGAATTTGGAGTTACTGGGTTGAATCAATTGCTCAGACTTGAAATTGAGTTTTGTTTTAAGGCGAGTTCATCTTCTTCTCTAATTACTATGAATACGTTGAAATCATTAGTTGGAATTGATGTCATACTCCGAATTATGTTTATAAGTATCAATAAATGTATGGTTAAATCGACTGAAGAACTGGGAAATACGATTTGGTACAAATCAGCTTGGTTTATCGAACAGTCCGGAAGTGATGTTTTCCGGATGATTCCCGGAATTAAGTTTTTTAGAAGGGTATCCGAGGACATTGCCCCGACTAATCCCGACAAGGTGAGGCAATTGCCCCAGCTGCTAAAGCGTGCAACCCTGAGTTTATCCCCAGTGGCCACAAGTTGGAAGCGCCTGGATTCGAACTTGGGGTAGATGGGTTACTAGCCACATCCCCCATAAGCCTTAACCAGTACGCCACAAGCCTTGTGGTTTTCCCGGAATTAAGTTCCGGATTGCTTTCTCGGATAACAACTCCCGGATTGAGTTTACCGGATTGAGTTTATCGGATTGAGTTTACTGGATAACAACTCCCAGATTGAGTTTATCGGATACAACTCCCGAAATTTGTTTACCGGATACAACTCCCGAATTGAGTTTACCAGATACGTTTTCCGGATGGTTCCCAGATCCATATTTTCCGGGTAATTCCTAATAGTACCGTTTTTCCATATGAAATCGTGGGTTTGTTATTTTCTAATGGATTTTATTTTAAGGTTCAAATAAGGCTTTAAGTTTAAGAGAAAATTTAATGAAAATCTTATAGAGGAAGATTTCTCATTTAATGTTACGTTAAATCTCATTGTTGGTTTAAATACATTAACGATATAAGAGAATGATATTTAAACATGTGTATGTACGTATGCTAGTAAGTGTAATGGATCCATAGGCACTGGCATTATTTGATAAACGTGGAATAGGCATGGCTTAATTGTAATTCCTGTTGACTTGAAATGAGGAATAGGCATGGCTTAATTGTAATTCCCATTTCGTATTGTGATGTGAAAACGTGGAATAGACATGGCTTAATTGTAATTCCCGTTGACTTGAAATGAGGAATAGGCATGGCTTAATTGTAATTCTCATTTCGTATTGTGACGTGAAAACGTGGAATAGGCATGGCTTAACTGTAATTCACGTTGACTTGAAATGAGGAATATGCATGGCTTAATTGTAATTTCCATTTCATATTGTGACGTGAAATCGTAGAATAGGCAAGGTAAATTGCTATTTCCGTTTTCTAGTGGAATATAAGGGATAGGCATGACTTAATTATAATCTCTACTTCCTTGCCAAGAAATAAACATGGCTTAATTGTAATTTCTTAGACATGAGCTGAAATCTAGAATCCTTAGTGAGTCGTAATGGCGCTCTTAAACATGATACTATGACTTACTTTGTGTTCGTCATAATCATGGAATCGGGTATGATTCCCGTCATCGAAAGATGTTATGTGTACGTTATGAAAGTTTGAGAAAAGGTTATTTTATATGCTTTGTTTACAAATTTGGTTTTCGAAACTTATAAATATTTTGATTTTAAACTGGATGTTTTCACTAGGCGCAAGCCTAATGTTTCCAAATTAAATTTTCTTACCAGGTGCTAGCACGAGAAGGGATATGAAGAGATGAGCGGAGAGTGACTTTTGAGTCATAGCTTTTGAAGGTTTAATGGATTAGATTAGTTGGTTGTTTATGATAGTCTACTTGTAATTATGAACCTTGTCACTAATCCTCCATTTGTAAATGAAAGTTTTGGAAGATGTTGTAGTAAACTCTGATAAATTTAAGGTTTAAATTTATTGTAAATTTTAGGGTGTTTCAGTTATGCTAAAGGGGCATAATCGCACGTCCAACTCGCTGAGGCTAGAAGCCTCTCGTACACTTAGGGCAAGAATGTCCAGCGATTGTGACAAGGTCACTCTCGCAGGGGCACTATCGCGGGGTTGGGTAGGCTTGCGGTACACATACAACGAATGTGTCGGCGATAATAACAATTGTCAGTATCGCTCGACAATCTCGCGGTCGAGCACTGAGAGTATAAATTGAGCAGTTTCGATTTTTAGACCATTATTTCTTTGTGCAGTCTTGGTTAGGGCGATTTTGCATCTAATTTTTGGTAAGTCTTCTTTCCCTATCATCTCTCCTCATTTATTACTTGTCATTAGTTCCTCAAGAATATTTAATGCTTATCTAGGGTTAGCATTAAGTGAAGGAGGATCTTTAGTAGCTCAAGCTTATTTTGAGAAGTTTGCGAGATTCTAGGTTTTGGTTATTTGATATTAAATGTGGAGGTTTTATATATGAGTATCATGAACTCATAAATGTATTAATGATGATACTACAAGCTGCTTCTACTTAAAAATGCTTTTGGATGATCTTTAGTAAATCTAGGTTAAAACTAAGGTTTTGACTTATTAAGCTTATTTTACTTAAAGTATGTATGGAGAATGATATTATGCCTATTATAAATACATAATGTTGGGTGATTGAGTTTTTGGAAGTTGAAAAGGATCATGGTCAAGTAGTAGCCTTTTTGAGATAAATGGTCAAGCGACCCTTCTTCATCTATCATGGTTTTGGAAGCTAAAGCTAGAATCCTTTCATTTCATCTCCTTCACCAAAGTTTTCTAGGGTTTCATCCAGTCCCTTTTCTCCTTTTTGAGGATTTGGAGTTTGTGGTTCTTTTTGGTAACTTTAGAGGCGTTTTGGTTGGTGGATCCAAGTTGTAGGTAAGGTAATCTTCTATTTTCTTCACCTATGGAAGTTAGGGTTTGATATAAGTTGAGATATTGATGTAAAATGTTTGGGGAATGATTTTACCTAGTCGAATATGATTATTGATGGTTGAAACTCTTGGATCTAGGTTTTTTGAAGATTTGGCTTGAGGATTCAAGTTTCTTCAAATGAGCTCAAATTGGCGAAAATCTAGATTTAGCCTAAATCTAGCAAGGTGAGTTCAAGTTGCTTTGTGAAAACGTTGTACATGCCAAAATGTCCATTTTCAAGTGTTTGTGTGTTTTACATGAAAATTATTTATGGTTGAGTCATTTATTGGGTTTTTACAATTTTAAGTATTTAATCTTGAAAACATTATAAAACACCCACATTGGGATTTTTGAGTAAATGAATGAATGTATCTCAAGAAAAAGTGTTAAATGGATTTTTGGGTACAAATTAGGGGGGGGGGGGGTCTTTGGTAAAGAATGCACCTTAGTGTCGTTGGAAGCATGCATGATTGTTATTATGGGTCATTGGGATATATATATGGTTGTGAATTGTATGGAAAATGATTTAATCAAATAAATGATGGGATTTTGGATTTTATCATATCTTGGAGGTATGTGTTTGCATTTATGACACCGAAATGATTTTATTGTGTTAGTGGCATTTATTGTTGGTCAATTATATTGTTGAGCCCTTGGCTCGTATTTGACTTCAAGTGAGTCTTGGGGACTTTGGTCCAAGGTGAATTACTCTATGTCGAGTTTTGAGATTATATGCATTTGAGTCATATCTATTATTTAATTACATGTGTTAAAGATGTCGGACATTCTTTTCCGGGTCATGTAATTGTTTGACTATATTTGCATTGGATGCATAACATATGAGTCGGTCTTGTTTATGATGTTGCAAGAGTATTGCGGGGTTGGACTCCGGGACCCATGTTTATGACCTTACACTTTTCAAGTATGCAGTAGGGGGGTTGAGTCCGGAGGTGCTACCTTGGAGGTAGGCACTAGGACCTTTGCCGCTTTTGTGGGGATGCCTTGGAGGTAGTCCTAAGCGTGTCGGGCCTTGTGGTGGAATTCGTGAGAATAGATACTAAGGTCAACCGTCTCTTGAGGTGAAACTTGTTGAGAAGTCGTAGGAACCATTGAACGTCTAGTCGCGAGGTGTTATACGATTAACGTTGTACGGGTGGTATACTTATGTGTTCCCTCCACCCTCAATGGATATGGGTCTCCCCCGTTGTTGTCAATATTATAGTGAGTCTTGTGATATGCATGTTTTAATTACCATAAGCCTTGTGCGAGTAATTACAAGTATTGACTTTAATATTGGAACCCCTCCTCGTATATTAAGGTTTGCTTGAATGACTACTCACATGCTTGGGTATTTGGGCTTTATTTATAATTACGTTTTGCATGGGTTGTCAAGTTGGTCACATGCTTCGGGAATGTATTATACGTATTTGGATTGTTTTCCATGTTCTTATGGGTGTCGTATTATTTATTCACCTTGTTGGGGCATTTCAAATGATAGAGTTTTATTCACGTCCACCTTATTTGGAAACCTAATATTTATTCATGCTCAAGTGTGTTTTGGATCTAAACCCATTATTGAAGAATGTTTCATTTTGGAGTTTTCGGCGTAGGTTTTGTGTGCGTTTGAAAATGGGTTGTTCACATAATTAATTATAATCCTTTTTGGAAATCATGATTTTGAGTGTACTCATTTGGTTTAACGAACTATTTTAATCATGATAAAAACTCTTGAACTCACTAGGCGTTAGCCTAACTTTTTTATTTGTCGACATGTGCAACAGGTTCCAATTGGGTATTATTTCTAGTGACACTGGGAAGAGTTGAGAGCTAGATACGAGTTCAAGAAGTAAGTGGCTTGGTGAATTTTTTCTGCGTTTTAGGGATAGCAACCTTGTAATGAGTTGAGTAGCACCCGACCTTTATATCTTGGTGTAAGACTTAGGGTTTTGAATTATTGAAGTTGTTACGATTTTATTATCGAGGTATTTCTAAGAGTGGTTTGTATACGGAATTTTGTCCTTGTTTGTTGTTAAATCAAAGTTTTTGTTTAGTTGCGCTTTCCAAATTTGAGGGTGTAACAAGTTGGTATCAGAGCATAAGTTTGAGAGATTTAGGTGTTGATTTTGAATACCTAGACTCAAGCTAGCGTTCTTTTAAGAGAATGAGAGTGAAATTGCACCATTAGGCACTTTAAGATAAGATATTTTGGGGTTGATGGAGTCACTAGAAACGGAAATCACGTCTAGATTGCTCTATGTTGTTCATCTTCGGCAACAAGATGATACGCCATTCCCAAAGTGGGTGTTGGTTTCATCGCCAAAATTTGTGTCCTTATGATTGAAAAATTGTTGTCTAATCCCATCAGGAACTCATACAGTCTCTCTTTTTCTTTGGATTCGTTCAACTTTTTTCCAATGCCACAAGTGCAGTTTCCACAGGTGCAACGGGGCATCGGTGAGACCGACTGAATCTCATCCCATAGACCCCGTAGTTTGGTGTAATAAGCGGATACCGAGGCTCCGTCTTGTTGTGCAACCGTAAGCGATTGCTTCAGTTCGTACGCTCGAGGAGCGCTTTCCTTTCTGAATCTTTCTTTCAGATCCACCCAAATTTCTGCAGCGGTGTTCGCATATTTGACACTTGTTCTGATTTCCTTTTCCATTGCTGTGGTGAGCCATCCCTTTATCATGGCGTCACAACGCATCCACATCATGTGGTTCGATGACTTCTCTTCAAGCGCCATGATCGTGCCATCGATGAATCCGATCTTGTTTTTGGCAAACAGGAAGTTCATTTCTTGAGACCAATCTCCATAGTTGTTGTCGGTCAAGACGTCATTCACATGCATTTGTCTTGGATAGTCGGAGGCATGGATATAGTATGGAGAGTTGGAATCAAGAACGCCATCTGGTTTTGGGTTGCTCGGTTCCTCTCCGATCATGGTGCCGCCGTAAGTGGGTTTTTGAACTTGGATCTAGAAGACCCGCTCTGATACCATAACAAATTTGTGGGGCTGAAAGCTTAATTCAAAACATACAACAGGGGGTATAAATACAAAAGGATCAACAAACCTACCTAAAATAGAAGAAAAGAGAAAAGGAAAATTACAACAACCAAGGAGCAATCAAGGAGAGAAAATAAGGGATGATAGGCAAATGATACGGTTTCCTTTACCATCATATGAACACAACATGTTTTCGTGAGACCCGTGAGACAACGTTTTTATATATATACATGTGAGACAAGACTATTTTCGTGAGACCCGTGAGATAGTTTTATATATATATATATATACATGTGAGACCATACTATTTTCGTGAGACCCGTGAGACTACAAAAATAACACTAAACCTTCACACCAAAAGACTGTGAAGGTAAACCTTCAGTGTTTTTGCTGTGAAGATTCGTTGTTTGTCATACATTCACAATGAATCATTGTGAAGTTTTAGTGTTATTTTGTGGCCTCACGAATTTCATGAAAACAGGTTAGTCTCACGTGTACGTAACCGTATAAATGTATATCTATGTATATATATGCTCAAATCAAGGTCAAAGCAAATATTTTGATTTTATTCCATTTTTCTTTTCAAAAGACATGCCAATTTAATCGATTATACTTCCACATCTTTCTCTCCTCCACAAATTTAAAGGGTGGACAAAACTATATGCAGCAATATTTTTTATATATATTTTTCAACTATCCAAAATAATTTCTTAATAATAAATATTTTTCTGAAGACATTTAGAAACAAATTTCTAGAATACATTTGTTTGCCTATTGATAAATCACACTTAAATTCGAGATCACTTAAACTTACGTTTTTAACATTACACCATGTGATCTCTACAAAATATTCGACACTAAATGTTGTGTTTTTCAATATCGATTCTAGAGTTTCTTGTCAAGCTCACATAAATAATTTAGAAGATATACACATTTGAATATCCCATCTGCCCAAATATCGATTGGTCAAGGCTTTGGGGGATGTAGTGGAATATTCCATCTGTCCAAGGTTCGAATCCATGCGTACACAATTTAATCAGGACTGATGTCTTACAGTCATAATTTGCCAAGAGATTAGTCTAGGCATAGCCTAGAACACCCTTAAAAAACGTTAGTATGAAGAGGTCATTTAATCAATAATCAAAACACGAGTTATAAAATGTAAATATTCAGTTAAATTGAAAACGATACTTGCACCAACACAATATCTTAATCAGTTTCTTTGTAGTAATCAGTTTCAACCTTTTGGAGGGTTTCAAATTAGCCTCCCTATATATATATATATATTTTATATACATATACACATTCATAGTATATACTATATACATACATAGATATGCATACATACAAATAGACGATGTGGTAAAAAAAGTTTAATGTGAAAAGCGTAAGTAGAGATCTAGACCCTTGATCACTTTTAATATCATCACCACCCATAAATTTCTCACAGGAATTTCAATTAGGATTGTTCCAAGGGTCCGGATCCCTTTTTACGCTTCTCACCGGAACCCAACCCCATACCAAGAATACACACTAAATGTATACACACATATTCATACTATATACATACAAGCAATACACTGTACCGATAAATACAAATATTCATAGCACTATATTCATACAAACAAACAAGGGTGATGGCATGTTGGCAAGGGCTTGGGGGATGTGGTGGAATATCCCATCCATCCCGGGTTCGAGTCCAGGCGTCAGCATTATGTGGTCAGGCTTAGTCTCAGACGGCCGCTTTGTTTGTTTGTTTCCAAATTGCCAAGGATGTAGTCTAGGCAAAGCCTAGATGAACCTTATCCAAAAAAAATATTCATACAAACAATACACTATATTATATACATGAGATATGTTATTTTCATTCTTTAAAGACTATTTTACTAGAGTCTTCCGCAATCTCAGTATCTTTTTTCCAATCACCGATGGTCTCAATTTTACTTTTTTAGTAATTCATCGAAAATCACCGAAAATTATACGTTGATGATTTTCATCGCTAATAGTCTGTTGTATAGTAGTGAAGATAAGTCTTCACCAGTTGAACACAACCTAATGAGTAATGACACTATAACATGTTTTAACATACATATACTATTAATAAACAAGAAGAATAATCTTTTCTTTTAACACTCACCCTTCTTTCTTAGGTATAACTTTTCTAGTTATAACAGAAAAAGTACAGCTGGTTGGATCCAGCCTATTCTTGAAATAAACAACTCGCACACACTCCCTTTCCAAAAAAGATCAAGACACCAAGCACTACACTTAGATTTATTAGATTTGTTGCTAAAATATCGGTATGTCGGCAGTTACAGAAGTTTATAACCCACCAAACAAATGGGTTGAACTTTGGGTCAGGTTGGGTTGAGATTTTCAACCCAACCTTACCTGTTACCTAATTAGGTTGATAGTAGGTTGACCTATTTATGATTTTTTTCTTAACCCAACATGTTAAATAAATGGGTTGAACTTGGGTTGACCCATTTAACTTTAATACTTTAAATAAAATAAAAAAGATTACACTACTTAATTTCATGACAAATACACAACCACAAAGGGCGTGAAGTCGTGAACAAACAAGTCGTGAATTCATGGTCTCGTGGAAGAGTAGTCGAATCGACCGTCGCGGAAGTCTGGAAGGGCGTCATCGACTAGCCGTGGAAGCCTGGAACTTTGGAAGGGTGTAGGCGCCGGAAATGGAACTAGCCAACTAGGGTCTTTAGTTTTGACGACGTTAGGAAAATTGGAAATTATGACTCATATCAGATTTAGCCATTTAGGAAGCATATTTATATTTTCTATTAATTTTTTAATCATTAAAAAATATTAAATTATGTAGTAGTATAAATGGGTTGAAAATAGGTTGCGAATGATTGAAATCAGGTTGGAAATGAGTTGAAATCAGATAGGAAACATGTCAGAAAAATTCAACCCAATCCAACCCATTTACATAAATGGGTTAGGCCGGTTAACCCATTTAACTTAAATGGGTAGAAAATCTCAACCCAACCTGCTAATTTTGGGTTGGGTTTAAATTAGGTTGGCGGCTTAGGTCACTTTTTGCCACCCCTACTTAATAATAGAGAAAGTAATCAAGTTCTTCATCTCAATTTTCATTATTAAAGGTAGAATTGGAAAGTAAACACTTACTTTTGAAAATGGACACTTTGGTTGCGTGTGGTACACGACAACGTTTGACATGACATGGGACAGAACAAAAACTCATTGTTCCACATTTGAGACGACATGACACAAGGATGGGTGGGAGTGGATGGGACAAAAAAGGTTTTTTTTTGTTCCACCAAAATAGGTGAAACAAGATGGGACAAGAATAGAACAAAATTGAAAAGTTATCAATAGCTACCGTCATTTGATATAACACTAACCGTCCATTGCCACCACTGCCACCATAAATCCATAATCACCACCTCCACCACCATCGGTTACAACCACCACCTCTACCTCCATATCCACCATCGCCACCATCATCCACCATCTCTACGACCTCATAACCACCACCACCACCTCTACCTCCACCACCACCGTCCAGACGTCCACCGTCTCCATGTCATCCACAACCAAACCACCGTTAGTCACCGGCCACCACCACCACCACCATCCGCTACCACTACCACCGTCCATCACCACATCGGCCACCATCTCCATGTGACCAAGTCCTCCACCACCACCGTTAGTCACCGCCTCTACCTTCACCACCACCACCACCACCGTCGATCGCCTCCTCCTCCGCCACAAGCACCACCTCCACTTCCACCACGGCACCACCATATAAAATCATTAAACACATTTTTGTAGGGGTGGCAACAGTGACCCAACCCAACCCAACCCGAACCCAACCCAATAGTAGCAGTTTGGGTTGAGATTTCCAACCCATTTAAGTTAAATGGGTCAACCCGCCTAACCCAATTAATAAATGGGTTAGGTTGGGTTGAAATTTTCGACATGTTTCCAACCTGATTTTAACCCATTTACAACTTGTTTTTAACCCATTTACAACATGCTTTCAACCCATTTACAATCTGTTTGTAACCCATTTATGACTTGTTTTTTTATTTGTTATCATTATTTAATTATAATTAATAATTAAAAAGTTAATAAAAAAACTAAATATGATTCCACTAAAGTCTAAACAGAACTCCTTCGGTCCTTATTCCATCGATCAAACTTTTAAAGTATAAACTCTCTAAACTCTGGCCGACACTTCCTTCTAGTTCCAGCCAAGAGATCGACGCCAACCCTAGAAACTTATTTGTTTGATTTTATGGTTGTGTTATTGAAACTTTGGACAATTTATTTCACTTTATGGTTTTGTTTTATTGAAACTTTGAACAATTTACTTGGTTTTGTGGTTGTGACTTGTGTATTTGTAATGGAATTATGTTTTAGTCCTTTTTTATTTTATTTAAAGTTTTAAAATTAAATGGGTCAACCCAGATTCAACTCATTTATTAAACAGGTTGGGTTGAAAAAATCATAAACAGGTCAACCCGCTGCTACCAACCTATTTAAGTACTAGGTTGGGTTGGATTGAAAATCTCAACCCATTTACTTAAACATGGTGGGTTGGGTTGAGGTTTTCAACCCAATTAATAAATGGGTTGAACCCGAACCCAATCCAACCTATTTACAACCCTAAATTTTAGGGTTACCAAGCCAAGTCTTAATCATGCTAAGCCCAGACTGACAACTTGTCCGGTCCTTTCAGTTACCAAAACAAACTAAAATAGAAATATGGATACTTAGTGGGTGTTTGGGATTGCTTATTTAAATGACTTATCTACTTATTTCATTTTGTCACCACAGGATAAGTTATTTCTAGTGTTTGGATTGAGAAAAAAAAACTGCTTACGACTTTTTTGTCACTGCAGATAAGTTGTTTTTAAGAAGTTAGTCCATACTGACTTATCAACTTATTTGAAACAACTTATGACTTTTTTGGTTATTTTACATGTATAAGCAATCCCAAACACCCCCTAAATAACAACTTATTAGCTATTACGTTTTGTTACCACAATAAGCTAATCCAAACACTCTTTATAAAACTCTTTTTTGTCACCACATAAGTTGATAGGCACTTTAAAAAAGAGAGCATAAGTTGTCAATCCCAGACACCCCCTTATTATATCATAGATGGATTTCTCATACCCCTTCATTTTCTTGAATTCTTATTCCTATCAAATGGCTAATAATAACTAATCCGTCTTCTTTCTTCAAAGTAGAAATAACGAATGCTTTAAATGGCATGACTTATGGAGCCACTAACATTTATTTTTTAAAGCGTGACTTATAGCGACAAATTTGTATATCATATATACTAGCTTGCCAAGAACATCTTCTCCACTTTGTACATTTACTCCTGAAAAACAGAAATGGAGTCTTCTTGATGACCTAATCATTAAAATGTGAGCAATAACAAATAGATCACCATTAAATCAAGCTAAAAGAACAAATAAAGATCTTCAAGAGATCAACTACCAATCTTCCCCCTAAGCTTAAACTTTCCACTAATCACATGATCCATGATTAAATCCCGAACAAATAAACCCAAATATCTACCGGTTTCCCTTAAAATAAAATGAGGTTTCAGTTGACAATTTGCTAGTCGACAATTATGAGAATAGTCAACTTGGAAAAAAAACTATATATTCGCATCGGGGTTCTATCATTAACGGCCTTGCGATGATTTAATGCTTGTCTAAAGTCTCTAGACTTGTAATTCAGATGTGCAAAGGACATGAGCATATCTTCATCAGCTATAACATGCAACACTGATCTTTAGCTACTTAGCCTAAAGGCACAAAAGTAATGCAAGCCCAAAAAACCACCGATAAAACATCCAAAACTAAATTCACAAAAAAGGAAGAAAAAAAATCGCTTTACCTTTCTCGCTCACCACGTGTTCAAAATTTGTCGAGAAGAGCCCATCATTTTGATTTTTTTAACCACCCAATCTTACTAATCCTCTTACAGCTTGCTGCAGAAGTGTTCACATTGTCAAAAATTTGGTATCCAAGAAAATTATCTAAAGGGGTCTAAAATCTTGAAAGATTATAAGCATAAAGAGAGCTATACCAAATTGTGATCCACTATGAACAAAATATAAGACCAAAATCAATATCTCAAGAGCAAGAACTTCCAAATACCATAATCTGGAACATACTTACAAAGCTTTTATGTCTTTTCTCTATACCATATTACCACATGCTCAAACAAACCGTCAAAATCCTACAAACCGTACAAACCAATCTCAACCATCCATGCAGATTATCAAATCAATGTCAACAATATGGATTAAACCAGTTCGAAATTTCCTCTCAACCTTATCTGCAAGTGATTAGATAACCGCCTAAAAATTTCAAAATACACAAAAATAACACTATCTTGAATTCAGAGAACACATAATTAGAAGAAGAAAAGGTTGTCAGCGTGAATGTTTCCATGTTCCTTTGGGATAGATCCAGTTAAAACAATTTGCAATGCAAAATTTAAACCTGTGACAACTTTAACATAAGCATGTAACACATGTATACAGAAAGGATAGGCAAGAAAAAAAACAAGAAATCTATTATCCATGAATCGAAAGAACAAGGGGCTGTTTGGTTGGTCTTTCATTAAGTCCTGTGTGGATATGGATGTTTGTCTGGATTTATCCGTCTGTATAGATTATGATATCTTGCCGTTTGTTTGTTGTGCTGAACAAACGGTCTTAATGTCAGAAATGACTATTTTGCCCTTCTGTTTGTTTCTTGTTTTATTGATCTCTTGACACCATTGCAACCAAAACCTTTAATTAAAGCTGTCTCTTGACACCATTGCAACAAAAACCTTCGATCTCCAAAAATCAGAATCTAAACACAAATTGATAAAAAAAAATTCAAGAACATCAAACGCAAAATCCCTAAAATCAAACCCAAAATCTAATCCTTGAATCAAATCCTTAAAAATAAAACCCAAAATTTGATCAGTTATGGCAGAGGTGAAGAATGAGAATCCAATCCTTGAATCAAATCCTTGAACCTTCGATCTGCAACAAGGAGGAGGGGCACAACAACAAATGGTTCAAGGAACAGGGAACAGAGTTAGGTCTTCATCTCCAACACAACCTATACCTCTCCAACAGGAACAAATCGTTGTTGTGATAGGGAGGATGGCGGTGACAGCAGCAAGCAACAGGAAGGATGGCATGGCGGTGATAGGGAGGAGTAGGGAGGAAGGGGCATGGCGGTGACGGGGGTTAGGTCTCGATCGAAAACACATGCTTTTGAAGAAAGGATTGTTGTTCCGTGATGGCGATGTAAGTAGTCACCGTGGAAGCAGCTACGACATGATGGAGGTGTTGATTGATTCGCCGGCAGAGAGATTGAGGGAGGGAGCCGTGGTGCAGATGAGAGATCAAGGGAGGGAACCGTGGTGCAGATTGAGGGAGGGAACCGTGGGTTTTTCTTCTCTGTGAAGTGTGAAGTGAGGGGAAGGGGAAGGGTATTTTAGGGAGAGATGTGACTGAATGGATACAACAAATATATGAAAGCTTAGCGAATAAGTTATGGACTAAATCAATAAGCTGCTAACAAACACTCATGGATGGCTTAGCGAATAAGCCATTTATTAAGCCAATTAAACATGGCCTAAGAGCAGTTGGCAAGCAACAGCAAGAAAAAAACATCAAGTAAAAGCACCACATATAGAAAAAAGCATAAAGTAATAGCAAAAAGAACATAAATGGATTCAGTGAGATAAAGAACATAAAATTATACCAGCGAGGAAGCAGTGGCAAAAAAGCATATGGCGAGTAAAAGCGGTAGATTTTCGGGAGGAGTGTTTTTTAGGAGTGCAGAGAGTATTATCCACGTGCAAACCTGGATGCCAAATATTGACATCAGAATTACATTTGCGAAAGGTTCATCTTTACTTCAGATAAGCATTATCATTCTAATGAAAATTCAAAAACCTAGATGCCAAAGTATTCACAAATTAAGCATTACTTTTCCAATGAAAAAACGAAAACCCAGCAACGAAATGAAGTTTATTTGTAAAATGAAAAACCTAACCCGTTTATAACTCCAAATAGGGTTCAACCACTTTTGCTTACCTCGTCCACCTCCACCATCAAGCCATGGCATGCCACGAGGGTCAACATGGCGTTGGACAGAAGCCTTGTGTCAAGGCACGCCTTTTAGAACAATGAAAATAACACATGGTCCACAACTTCTTGATTGTCAAAGCATATGCATAATAGTTAGAAAGATCTAAAAAACAAAAGATATTTAATTTCTATTAAAGAAGATAAATGTTCCATCACCTACACGGGGTCGGGTTCAGGTGAGAAGTTGAGGTTAACGTGAGAAGTGGTTATCAACACCGTTGGATGAGAAATGGAAGCACATTAAAATGAGATGCACCGAGATAAGATGCACCGAAATACACCAGATCAATTCTCTTCTAAGGCGCAATTCATGGGAGGGCATTTGATTAAAAGTGATCAACGGTTCAGATCCACTTCTCACGCTTCTCATGTTAACCTCAACTTCTCACACGATCCTTCGCCTACCTACACGTGGGTTCAAACTTTCTACTGATATTTTGATGTTCACAAATAGTAAAAATTTATAAAAAAAAAACTACCATGCTAATGAACTTCATGAATAAGCCCAGGAAGTACCTCAATTGTCTTTCCAATTGAGCCTGTCACTATGTCCCCAAGTCTCATTCATGTTACACTTACCATGTTTTCACAAACTACCACAATCAAATGAACCAACAATGGCAATATAGTACACTAAAGGGCCGTTTACCAAATGCTTACCTGGCCTTACCGGTAAAATTCAACACTATCACTTGCTTACCGGATAAGATTTTAGTCCACCAAAACGGTATTGTATGCAACAGTTTTTCCGGTAAGCGCTAACCGTGGCAAGAGTCTTTGCCATCACTTACCAAGTAAGACTCTCGGTCCTTGCCTTAGCTCTTACCAGGTAAGATTCTTGGTCCTTGACGTATTCATCCATATAAGGTAATGTGACTTGATAAGTGAGTAAGCGCTTGGTAAACGGCCCCTAAGTCACTCTGCAGCTCAACAAACTTCTTTATAGTTCACATATTGGTATCAAAAACCAGAAAATCACGGAAGCAGTTATGGGAAAACACAGCCAAACCAAAGCATAACCAAATGTCACCTCTACTCCAAACTAGGTTTTTATAGGGGTGTACGCGGGTTGGGTTTGGGCGGTTTGAGACATTTAAACAACCCAACCCAATCACGGCGTTTTGAAAAAAAAAATCCCAAGCCAACCCAACCCACAATCCATCAATCTTTTAGATAAGTATGTGTCTTCGATTTTTGGTGACTAAAGAGTATTGTTCATGGCTCAATTTAATTCTATACATATAACACTTAGATAATATTCAATTATTGATATACAAGTACATACAGAGACAAACAAATTGTGCTTGCAGAAGATGAAACTATGTTCATACACCAACACTCATGTTTGTTGACTTCACCCGGCCAAGAGATATATATTTATTTAATAAACATGAATTATAGTTCTTCAACTATAAGGGGAAGAAAAAATAATATGCACACAACACAAGTGATGAAAATAGGTACCCATTTCAACAAGGACGTCTTCCACTTGAACACGATCTTCGAGATTATCTCCAGGCATCAGAGTGCGCACCCAACCTTGAAGCAGAGAAGCATTCAAATTTGTCCTACACATGAAAATTTCCATCATCTAAAATTATTTGAAAGTGAAGGCAGGTACCATGAATCAGAAAATCAGAATAAAAAGTAAGATATCTTGGCATGACTCTGGTCAGCATTGATCATGGCTAGAGCTATTGATCCACCAAAATGTTCAGTAAATACATTCAAGATTTCTTTCAGATGAGATAGTTCAAGACACTTGGTTAAAAACTACAAATAAAAACCATAGAAGTAATAACACACCTGTAAGCAGTCCACAAATTTGCCCTGTATCGACCAAAATTGTGAACTAGATCTGATTCTTTTGGTTCTCTTTACCAACTCCATCCACTGAATTTGAAATGGCAGGTGAGAATAGAGCAGGTGATACCAATGGTTATTCTGGTTCAGAATTTGAGGCTAATACGGGACTAGTTGTAGCACTTAAGTTGAGCCCACTTCCGGATAAAGAACTGGCCAACTTATTCATTGAGCACTGACCAAAAGAAAAAGCAAGCACTGAGAACCAAGGCTCCTTATCTTGCACGGATTTTTAAGACAAATCTTTATGCAGCTTTTCTAGTTTCTGCAAACACACTGTTTCTGCAACTCAAATTCAAAACTAGACGATAGATGAAGCTTTCATTGGTTCTTCTCTTGCACCATTAAGGGTGTGTTTGGCATGCGAACAAGATTGGACTAGATAGGACTTAACAGACAAGAGTTAGGCAGGTGGCTGAAAGAATTGTGGAAGGTTTTAGGATTTTAATTCGACATGGGCAATTTAGCAATTTACCAAGCTTGTCCCATCTCTCTGATTTTTGTTCCACCTATTTTGGTGGGACAGAAAAAAAAATGCATTTTTATCCCACTTAGTCCTGTCCATTTACAATCTGATTGTTGCATCAAATGTGGGATGACCAGTTTTTGTTTTGTCATGCTGTTCAGCGTACCAAACACGAAGGTTAACAAACCAAGTACATGATCAAGAACGAACCGTCACAAAAGTTAATAACAATATATTAATAAATATTATCTCCCTCCTAAACATCCAATTTCAATGACTCTTACTGGTGGGAAAGATGAAAATATTGTTTCTCTCTCTTAAATATTGGGTTTTAGAGATTTCTCCAAATTTAGTCTTCTTTTCTCAATTTTAGCATACATTGTAGCATACGTGTTGGACAAAAAAAAATCTCTAAAACCACCAAAATGCCTATTTTAGCATAATTGTTGAAGATGCTCTTAATAAATAAATAAAAAGTCTTTGCACGGATGCACACAATCAAAGTCAAAGTGTATGTATATACTTGGAACCCAAAAAGCATGCCATTTAACAACTAAAATTTACCTAATTCCTTATCATGATAAACAAAAAGTGTCGACCGGTTTACACGATTTACAACATAAAATGAAGCCCTTTTCATTACTAATCAACTCCACAACTCAATAAATATATCTAAATTGATCACGTCTACATAATTCAACTACATCAAACAAAATCCAGTTGCAGCTTACCTATTCGAGCAAGGCGATGGAGATTCGACGGCAAGAGGCGATGGTGAGCGACGGCAAGAGGAGCGGAGAGAGGCAAGATGACGGGAAAAGTAGGGATCAAGTTTTTTGTATGGGATTTAAATTTTTATTACAATTTTCTAAGCCTGTTTCATTTCTTAAGCAAAATTGTAAAAAAAAAAACATTTTACCATTTAGAAACGCTTAGTTAACTGTTGCTAAAGCCCTTGGTGTGATTTTATTTATTTTCAAAAAGAATTTAGCCTTCAAACACACTTAGTAAAAGCTTCTCTAAACCCCTGGTTCAACTTTTAGAGACATTATTTAGCAAAGCGTCTCTGAAACATTTAGACACACTTTTAATAGCGTATAATCTGACTAAAAATTATTCTCTAAAAGTGACCCTATCTTTAGTAACGCTTTTCACTTCTGTCATCTAATTCCTTCTTTAAAGGTATCTCTAGTAGCACTTCCAAATCCCTCCCTCAAGGTTCGTTTTCTAAATCCATTTTTCTTGTAGTGGAAGCTAACAACAAGTTGTTGCAAGATTTGAAATGAAGTGAAGAACTAGAAACAAATGATATGTAAGATGCAAGTTTCAATGATATTATAAAAAAAAACATCAATATTCTTTTGTAATTATCATTGTGACAATATGTGGAACCCCATCGGATTACTCTTCAATAGACAAACATATATCGAAGAGAATATGTCCAACTCTAGTCGATGTGGGACTCTAACAATCATCACCCATTAAATTAAAGTTTGTGTCAAGTCGAGATATTTGGGACGAAGGCAAACACGAACCTCATGTTCTTCAGGGCCTTCAGGATGCTTGGGCACCATAATCTCGAGCATTGTCCCTCCCTCGTCACCATAAGCTTCTAATTTAGCATCATCTGGGATTCGTGTAGGGAGTGGGATTTCCCTAACGAATTCCCCAGGAGGGCAATGCTCAGATGCTGGATCAGCCAACGTAAATGTCCTGTTTTGTCTTTTCGTAGTTGGCATACAACCAGTGCTCACACAGTAAATCTTGACGATCCCATGTGAGGGTGTGTTCCTCCAAGTAACTTTCACTTTCTTTAAGTCAGCACAGGGTAAGCTCACCACAATCAAGAACCCTTCTTCATCCTCGTAGATGGTCTTGGCACCTGTTACGGGCCCACAAGCACTCCTCATAACCCCGGAAAACTCACTCAACCAATATGGCTTCACGTAATGGAGATCAAGAACCCCATTTGAACTTTCATCATCATTGCTGTGAGGCGAGGAGTTTTTTCTTCGTTTATTGTTGCAAATGGCCAAAAGATCCATCTCATCACCATCTACATGATCTGTTAACTGAGTTGAAAGATTCAAACCAGAACCATTTAGCAATCTTTTTGGTTGAGGATGATGATTACCGTTAGCTAAATTGTTCTTCATGATCGGGAGACGCTCAATCTCAAAATCTGTACTTTGAAGATTCCTCCAAGAACCAAAATCACTAGCATCATGAGGAATAGAGAACTTCAAGTCTCTTCCCGTGAGTTCCATCCACTTTTTCCTTTCTTCATCATCTAATCCCACAAACTGAGGGGCTCGAACGATTTCGATCCCATGAACACACTGGGGATTTGATAGGCCACGGTATTGTTTCCTCTGCATTCTGTGAGATCGAACAAATCCCTTATCAGCACTGAACGGAAATGGTCTTTCACCTTGCCGGCAATGCCCATTCATATAACTCTGTAGCTGCATCTTCCCCAACGCATTCTCGGGTCTCTCCTTAAAAGCCCACATATACATATTCTCCATATCATGTTGAACCAAGAAAACATCCAATTTCAAATCCGATTTATCGTACTCATTCTTGTTCTTCGATTTCTCATTCAAAGCTGGTTTGAAGTAGAATTTGAAGAAAAACCAAGCACCCCACACACTATCAAGCCTTTTAGCACACTTCTTTCCAATCTTCTTGATATTTATATTCGTTTCGGCCTCGTAATGCTGAGGACCTAAACCAACATCTAACACATCACAAGCATCATTCCACAACAGCAGTGGAGGGCTGGGCTCAGCCGAGAATGGAAGGTTGATATCAGGCGGCAGGGTTAGTTCCATTGCAGTATTCAGCTCTCTCTCCAGCTCATCATGTGCAGATAAACTGAAATCCATGGATAAAATCGTCAAATGGTTTGTGTCCATAGATAAGGTAGTCAGCCGAGCTCCACCCATTCTTTCTTTCGCAGGTATTACAGTAGTAGTTTGTCACTTCTTCAGTCAGGTGGAATCGTTTGTCCCACCACAATCAACACTCAGCAGCATGAAACATATACAATCATCATACTGAATAAAAACCAAACCAATGATAGTTTTTCCCTTTTATTATACAAAGATTTCCCTATATCAATTCACATCATATCCAATATGAATACTACCACCACAGAAACTAAAACTGAAGCACCTCAGACACATTAATTTGGCAAAACAAAACTCACAGATTCATGAATACCGACTAATTCAGGTATGAAGTAAATTAATGTATACATCTAATCAGTTACATGTAAAGATACGATCAACGAAACACTAGCACCATAAAAATTAAATATACCGAGCAGAGATTAGGATAGGATTGACCGGTACCTGTGAAGGCGCATTCGATCGGAAGAAAGAAGATTTCGAAATTCGGATATGAACCCTAGAGAGAGAGAGAGAGAGAGAGAGAGAGTCGTTAAGGAAGAAGGGTGGCGTGCGGGTTTGGTGATGTTGAAAAGAAGGGGCGGGGCCTACAGCAGTTGAGAGTTGAAACTGTGTGTTGAATAGATGCCGTTACCATTCCGATACTCCACCGTCCATGCCCAAATGGTTGTTTACCTTTTTGTTTTTTTTTTCCAGCGCCGCATTGTTTGGGGGAAAAAATTAGTAGTTATAGTATTACATGTTTAGATTTACCATAAGTTGTTTTTTTTTGTTTTGATAAGTTACTTGAAATATATTTTAGAGTAAATTATATTTTTGATCCCTACAGTTTAAAAATTACACTTTAGCCACTACAGTTTGCATTTCGGTCCGGATTTGGTCCCTCGTCGTTAAGTCCGTTAAAAAATCTCGTTAGATGAGGGGTATTTTCGTCTTTTTCACTTTTACTCTATTTTTCTTTAATAAATAAACCACAGGGACCAAATGTGTTATATATTATATTATATATACATATACATATATATTAATAGTGATGCAAAGCCATTAACAACATTCGTCGGCCCTCCCCATCGCCGATGTACATCTCCGACACCCCCCTCCGACAATCCCCATGTACATCTCCAACACCCTCCTTCCCTTCCAAACCTGAAACACACGCACACACACACTGCACATACAGTGACCCCTTGTCTTCCTCTCCAGTTTTTGGGTCACGATGGTGATGGTTCAGAGAACGGAGAGGTTAGAAAAACGTTATAGCCTTCCTCCATGTGGTTTGTGTGCACATCGTTTGGTCCTTGTATTTGATGTCCTTGTGTTTGAAGTTTGAGGGAACCTTGAAGGGAAAGAAAAAAAGCACAAAAATGATTTTTTTGGGGTTTTAAGATGATATTGGCATTCAACAGAAGCATCAAAGGGGGTGGGGGAGACTGCATCAAATGAGGGTGTCGGAGAAGATCGTCAGAGATGCGAGAGTGGCATCGTTCCTGTGTATATACATGTATACACACACATATACATATATATAGTGTGTGTGTATAAATGTGTCTGAGTGAATCTACCGAGAGAGAGAGAGAGATGTGTGTGTGTGCCAGAGAAGACCGCCGAAGGAGGGCTGATGTGTCTGTGATATGTGTGTGAGTGAATCTACAGAGAGAGATCAATCGATGTGTGTTTGTGTGTGTGTGTGCCGGAGAAGAAGGCCGGAGGAAGAGGGGGGAGTCGGGGTCTGAATGTCTGACCGTCGGAGATGGCATATCAGTCGCCGGAGATGGCGTCTGATGATGTCGTGGGTTTATGTATGTATATATGGATATAATAAAGAAATTCGAGTAAATTACAATTTGTTCCTTTTAGTTTAAATTAGAGTAAATTACAATTTGGTCCCTCTGATTTTAACAAAAGTGTACAACTCATCCTTCTAAAGAAAAATGACGAAAATACCCCTTAATTTAACTGAGTTTTTCAACGGAGATAACGACGAGGGACCAAATCCGGACCAAATAGCAAACTGCAGTGGCTAAAGTGTAATTTTTAAATTGTAGGGACCAAATATGTTATAAACACTAAACCACAGGGACCTTACTCTATATTTTAACCTGTTTTTTTATATATTTTAATTATGTCTTATTAATATTAAGAGTAAACTACACTTTTGGTCCCTATGGTTTGGTGTTTATAACACATTTGGTCCCTACAGTTTAAAAATTACACTTTAGCCCCTACTGTTTGCCATTTGGTCCGGATTTGGTCCCTCTGACAGACGTCCGTCCAATGTCAGACGTTAGAGGCAACCATGTGAGTTGCACATGAGGGTAAATCCGTCTTTTTACCTCACAGGGACCAAATCTGAACGTTTACCTCAAAGAAATCCATGAGAATGAAATCCATTATTCATATGAAACCCAACAGCAATAGTAGTCAAATTTTAGAACCCGTTAGATCGAAACCCATGAAAATGAAAACGCAATTTCATATAATCAAAACAGAAATCCATGAGAATGAAATCCATTATTCATATGAAACCCAACAGCAATAGTAGTCAAATTTTAGAACCCGTGAGATCGAAACCCATGAAAATGAAATCGCAATTTCATATAATCAAAACAAGCAGCTACACATCCTTGATTTCTGATAAAATTGTGCAACAAAGGGAAGAAAAAAGACAGGGGACGGCTGGAATCAAGTTGTGCAACGAAGGGGGAGATGCAGTGATGGTCGTCGGAGATGAGGAGCAGCAACCGAGACGATGGGGACGACGAGCAGCAAAGGGGACGACGAGTAGATAAACGAGCAGATACACATCTTGATTTTAGATAAAATCGGGCAACACAAGGAACGAAGAGTGGCGGAGAAGAGCTGCGTCGTCGGAGGAGAAGCTGTGTCGCCGGAGAGTGGCTGGAAAGTGAGAGGCGATGGGGAAGGGTAGGGTTTTAGTCCGTTCATTTTTTAAGGGTAAAAGAGTCACACTTTCATCTTAATGGGGACAACACCTCTAAACCCACTGTGCGAATAAGCCCAAGGCTGTCCGATTAAGTCGCAAGTAAACCCTCAAAAATGTCTGCGCGAATAAGCCAAATTTTACATTAAGCTGATTAAGTCACAAGTAAACACACTGTAACATCCCACATTCTATATAAGACAAACGTAGCATTAAAATATAACCTTCTCATAACTGGGTCCCAAAATTTTCGTTACATCATACATAAACTAAAGTTGGCGGAAACAACCTATACACAACTGAGAATACTTATTACTACAAGTGGCATCAGCACTGTCTCTAGCTGCGTCTGTACTCTACCCTGCTCTTGCTCACTTACCTGAGTCTTCTACTGTTAGCTTACCTGAAAAGGGTTTTTGTTTTGAAAAGCGAGGGTTAGACCATGAGGTCTAGTGAGTTCCCTCCATAAACAGTGTACGTCAACATTATAAATCATTTTTATAAAACAATTCACATTCTTCACATAAGCGTCAAGCATGGTACTGCACTGTGTTAAGGATCACATCGTTAACCGCGATCAGGGCCCCAGCAGACTCCCCTTTCGCCTCTTCTGGAGCCTACGCAGACTCCCCTTCCCGGAGCCTACGCAGACTCCCCTCTACTCGAAATAGGAGGAAACGAATTCCAGCCTACCAGTCTGTCATACATATCCAAGGGGTCATCAGAACCCGAGGATCTATCTCTGATCCCACAGTGCAGACCGACTCCACATAGCATACACATAGTTCGTCATAAACATAAAACATGAACTCCGTATAACGTTTTACAATCCATATCATATTGCTGGAAAATCTTTTCAGTAGAACAATTCTTTTCATGGGAAAACATTCGTAACAGCTTGTAAATAAATCATGCTCATAAACATACTCTGATCAGTAGAGTACTAACTTTCGTTTACGTAAAAGTCAGGTAAAATAACAGAGTATATGCATAAAATCACTTTCCTTGGAAAACACGTACGAGCACGTATTTTAGTTAGAAAAACTCACCTGGCGCGCGTTAATATCTTCTCGTATCAAACTTCTTACTTACTCCCCCGACGTCTAGATGGAACACCTAAGATGTGGGAAACGTAACTCATAAATCTAGCAATTAATAATTTAACTTTTCTCTCCATCTTAAGTCCCAATTCTTTTTATTTACTTAAATCCACTTTACCTTAAATTTACTTATTATACCAATCCATAAACAAATCCATATAAGATCCCTAATTAATTCCTTAATGGAGTCCATATTTAAAAACATAAGAATTCCATAACTCTTCTTAACCCACGGCTTAAAACGGAAGAAAGCCCCAAGAGAAATAAATGCACATGGCCCAAGAGGGCATTTAATGCACACGACCCACTACAAGAAATCTATTCCTTCACACACCGAGACTATGAATATGGAACGCTACCGGGGCTAGATTTACAAGAATACCAGGACTACACATTTATATTAATGCTGGGAATTCGAATTATTAGGATACCGAAACTCATAAACCACATACCGGGATTAGAACGTGAACTATCGGGAGTCCAACACACACCGGGATTCCACGAATACTCAGTCCCGCTACCAAACCTTCGGAACTGAATTTTGGTAGCCAAGTTACGCAATTCACCCAACTTACGCAAATTCGGGTTTTCCGTTCGGTCTCGATTACATCGTTAAATCTCAATTCCATTTACTACTCGAACTCGTTTACATGTAAAGGGTTCAAGGGTTTTTAATAAAAGGTAGCCATCTTAATTTCTTTTTTCTTAACCATAACTTACCCGATTAACCCATCTAGTAGCATCAATTTCTCTTACGAGCTGGACCCCAAAATTATTTCTCAAAACCTCAAATCATCTTAAACTCAAACAATAGAAAACAAGGAAGAAGGATTCAAATCAATACCTGAGTTTGATTGCTATAATTTCTTCTTCTCTTTCTCCCAATTTGCAAGAAATAGCCATCTCCGCCGCCGTCGCCGGCGACAACCACCGCCGACCACCACCGGCAGCCAACAGCCGGCTTCCAAATCCGTCCATTTCGCTGCTACTCTCTCTCGTCGTCTCTCCCTCTCTCTTTCGCAGCTCTCTCTCACCCTTGCTGTCTCTTTCCCGTCGCCTCTCTCTCCCGCTGTTTCTCTCCAAGCAGTCACACACACAGCTCTCTCTCTTGCAACTCTCTACAAGCAACCACACACACAACTCTCTCTCTCTCTCAACTTTCTACAAGCAACCACACATACAGCTCTCACAATTGATTTCCCTGCTACACTTCTCGATATGAAGCACACACTCACAGAACCCTAATTGATTTCCTAACTCTACTCCAAAATGCGGCGCACAGTAAACAAAATGAGGGAATTGATTTCCCATTTCTCACTTTTAACCTCAATGTTTTCGTAATAATCCAATTTACCCCTTTAACTTTCATTTAAAACAAAATATACACTTTGGGGTTATTACAATCTCTACTCCTTAAAAGAATTCCGTCCCGGAATTCACTCCAACATAATCGGCGAAATTAATCATCAAAGCTTAAATCCCAACTCTCGGAATAAATCTTTCTAATAACAACACGATACCAACATACTTTCACGCCTGAACGGCGCAACTCTAAATAAATTCACAATCTTTGCTTATAACAGGAAAATCCAATCAGTTTATATTTCATCTTCCAAACAAATCGAATAACTCAGGGGCCTTACGAACCTCAGGTTCCAAGATTCATTCGCTTAAATACAATGACCACAAAAATCAGACAGATAAACATAATGCCATCCCAGCTTTCTTACTTAAATTTACCTTATATAATTCCTTAACGATCAGTGTGCTAATCTCAATAACACTTCTCCAAGAATTCTTAATTATCTTGTCTGATTCCTGACCACATTAACAAATTCCGAACTCAACTGCCTTTCTCAGCTAGTGCAAAATAATCACTGATCATCACCGCATAAAACAATACAATTTCTTCTCTTGATCCCAAGCATGACCGACTCATTCCAATTTTAATTATCAACTTATTTCAAAAGATAAACTCCAATTGAGACTCCGTTCATTTCTTTCTCCTAACCATAAATTATCATATTTAATAACTTAATATCAATATCTCGATATTTTGGTAATCGCAAGATTCTTTAGTCTAAACTGATTTCCTTAATTAACAACTCCCACCGAGTAACCCAACAATTCACAATTTGCAATAAAATTTGAAAATTACTTATTCCATCATACTATCATCAACTTCTCATTTTAACATATCGATCCTCACTTATCAATTCTTAGTAAGACTCTTGGTAGGATCATAACATCTCATGTAACAACAATAAGTGTTATTACCTAACCAATCCACAAAATTTTGGTCAACCAATCAAAAACTTATACATCTATCATGACATCATACTACAACGTCAACTTACACTCTACGTGCTCTACGTGCTCCACAATCTGGTTAACAAACCGAACGCCTCATCCGAAACCCCCGAAAGGTTTCTATCTGATGCTCCCTCTCTCTCTAACATCACATCACTACGACACTAGCTGGCACATTAAGCTTGACAATTACTGTCACTACACAACCGTACACTCTTTGCCCATAACATCACACTGTCGACCAGATCTCTCATTACCATTGTTGGGTCACCAAGGATTTGAAATTGACTCACCAATGTTTTCCCTAAAACTCCTATTTAGAATATTTTAGTTTGGTTCTTTGAATGACTTGTACAAAATATCAAATGTTCGGTGAAGTCGAAGATCAACCGAAACCAAGCTTGAAGACTCTCTACTTGTGGAAAATAGAAGACTCTCGGCAACATACAAACAAGTCATCACCACCGAATTGCCTGAACAGTTTCGGTGGCCATGTTCTCCACCGACAATTTCGGTGGGCTCCTTCACCACCGAAATGTTATCACAATTTCGGTGGTCGCTCTCTCTCTACCGAAGATCCCTTTGTTTCAGTGGAAACTCCTTCGGTGCTAAAGTCTTGAAGGAAAGATCATTTATTATGGGACAGAATCCTCTAGCAGATAAAAGTGACAGTTTGTCTCTTTATCCATTATCAGTTAAAGTCCTTTTCCTCTGCATGAGCTCTACTGTCTGCACCTAGTAAAAAGTGACAAGGACTTCTCAACTCTCCAGAAGTCAACATCCTCAGCAAGTTGGAAGATGACAAGTGTCCCAAGCATTTAATGCTTGTGCACTCCTTGCCACTATAAAAGGGAGAAGACATCCTCATGCAATCTCACGCTTTTCTGGATTTCTCTCAGTGCAAGATCTTCATATTACTTGATAACCTTATAGCCTTGTTCTTAGTGTTCTCTGCTGTATTGTTTAGTTTACTTTGTGAAAGATTGTTAGAATAGTTTATCTGTTCTTTTCCGCAACAGTCTTTAAGTTTTCTATGTGTAATTCTTGTTGAAAGATTTTCAATATAAAGAATTAAAATTGTGAAAATTTTGAGTATTGTATTCAACCCCCCTTCTACAATACTTGGTTAGCCATCTGGGACTAACAAGTGGTATCAGAGCAGAAAGTTTAATTCCATAAACTTGATCTGCGATGGCTGCCTCTTCTTCTTCTACTGTTGAAAACTCCTTTCAAAATAACTTTTCTGAAAATGGGTCCATCTCAAAACCTCCTAAGTTTAATGCTAACAACTTCTCTTTGTGGAAAAGCCGCATGATGCTGTTCATGGAAGGAGTGGATACTAGATATCCAACCATTCTCAAAGAGGGACCCATTATCCCCAGAGTTTGGGCTCGCTATGAAACGCAGAGGCCTGGTAAAGAGACTGTTGAAAAGGAAATCTCTAGTGATTCTGATGAGGAAAAATCCAGTGCTACTGGTCGTTATATTCTCAAAAACCCTAAAAAGTATACTGATGAGGAAAAACGTTTGGTCACTCTTGACTCCAAAGTAAGAGCTATTATTGCACTCTCTCTTCCTGATGAGGTCTACCACTCTTTGGTGAACTTTGAAACTGCTAAAGAGATGTGGACCACACTGTGTGTTCTGTACGAAGGTACAGAGGAAGTAAAGAAATGTAAGAAGATTGGTCTTATTAGAAAGTATGAACTCTTTGCTTTTGAAAAAGGAGAATCTCTTCCTAGCTACTATAATCACTTCAACTCTCTTTTAAATGATCTAAAGTTATTGGGCAGAGTCTATGATAATGAGGAAGTCTTGTGCAAGTTCATGGATTGTCTCCCAGAATTTTGGGAAAATATATGTACTTGCATCAAAACTACCAAGGACCTTGAGTTCATGCCCTTAACTGTTCTGTATGGTACTCTCTTCAATTTTGAGCAAACCAAGCTTCAAAGGAAATATTTCATCAAAGAAATAAAGAGCTCTTCCATAGCTCTTATCAGTGAAAATTCCAAGAAATCTCAAAACCTCCCTAGAATCACCTATCCTTCATCTGACTCTGATAATGACAACCAGTCTAATTCTACCCACCAAACGGAGGCATATCTAAGTGATGCTGATGATGAAGGTGAGGATATTATGGTTGAACAATTGTCAGATGAAATGGCAATGATGGCTGGTTCTAAAAATAAATTTCGTCCTTTCAACAAATCCAGAAGTTTTAGAAAAACCTCATCTTTTAAGACTTCTTCTGATAAGTCTAATGAGGAGTGTTTTAATTGTGGCAAGAAAGGACATTTTGCATCTGAGTGTAGGAGCAAGCTTATCTCCAAGTCTAGAAACCCATCTTCTGAGAGTCTCTCCTCAAAAAGGGAAAAATCCAAAAATATGCCTTTCAAATCAACCTTTCCCAAAAAGGAGTCCCATTCCTCTTTCTTAAATCATCAGGAGTGTGCTGAGAAATATAAAGCCAAGTACAAGAAAGAGAAGGAAAGGAGTGAAGGTCTGGAAAGAAAAGGGAAGGGTCTTATGGCAGAAACTCACGATTGGGATGATGAAGATACCTCCGAAAGCGACTCTCAAAATAGGTGTTTCATGGCTATCTCTGAAGAAATGGAAGTTTCTGAAAAGGCTACCTCTCCAATGGCTCTTGTGTCGACTGAGTGCTCGACAGCTTATTGTGACGACCCGCCAAGCATGAGACAGATTTCCCGAAGGTTCACCGGAATCCGGAACCTTCTACACTACTCAAGAAGCATGGAGGAACCTATGGAAGATTTTCTAGAAGACTCTCCATGGAAGGAGGTAGAAGCCTCTTGTATATAGCATCTTTCTTGATAGATCTAGAATGATCCATGTACATATCTAGATAGTTGTTCTCTAGAATGTTCTCTAGAGTAGTATAAATAGGCAGTGGCCTCATTTGGCACAACACACCTCAAAACATTCTTCTAAGCTCTCTTGTAAGTTCTCTTAAGCAATATAAGTTTCATTTGCATTCCAACAATCTCTTGTATTCTCTTTACTTGCCTTGATCGTTGGTTGTTTCGGGAGTTTGGCTGACTTAGTTCGAGAACTAAGGCCGCACGCGATCTTGTAGAGACAAGTCCGTGACATTTGGTATCAGAGCAGGTCGATTGAAGGCATGGCAAAGGAGTCCGATAAGAACGTTGGTTCATCCGTGGTTGACGAGAACCGTGGCCGAGAAGAGTCTCGCAAAGAAGGAGCTAACAAGAATCGAGGCAAGTCCAAAGATTTACTCTCTAGCTTGGAAATGAGGATGACGGGTGTAGAGACATCCGTGGCCGAGATAAAGGCACAAGTTGAGGAGGTAAACCAACATGTGGAAGGTTTGGACTCCGACTTTGCCGATATGCGGGATGATTTCAAGAGCGCCCTCAATGTCTTGGGTGGCGACTTGAGACGCGAGCTTCATGACTTAAGAGGTATGTTCATGAGCGAGCTAACTAAGCTTCGAGGTGAAGTGGAAGAAGAGATCTCCACGATTCACCAAAGCTTGGAGGAGATCCACGCCGACTTAAGTTTGGCTAAACGGGCCATGGCTAGTGGAGGTGGCAACACTAGCAACCATGCTCCAAAGGTTGAGATTCCGAAACCATCACCGTTTGTAGGAAAGCGGGAAGCTAGGGCGGTTGATGATTTTCTATGGGAAATGGAGCAATACATGGATGGGGTCAACATCGTGGAGGATGCGATGAAGATCAAGACGGCCACGAGGTACTTGAAAGATACCGCGGCATTATGGTGGCGACGTTGATATGGAGATATCGAAAAAGGTACGTGTAACATTTCTACTTGGGGTGATTTCATTCGTGAATTCAAGAAGCAATTCTATCCGGAGAATGCCGAGGACGAAGCGAAGAGTCGTCTTCGTAAGCTCAAGCAAATGGGAACGATCCGGGAGTATGTGAAGGACTTCACCAATCTTATCTTGGAGATTCCGGATCTTTCCGACAAAGACTCTCTCTTCTACTTTCTTGATGGCTTGCAAGCATGGGCCAAGACGGAGTTGAGGCGACGTGGGGTACAAGATCTTGCAACGGCTATCGCCGAGGCAGAGGCCTTGATCGATTTTAGCAAAAAGGAACCGTCGAAGCCAAAGGATCGGAAGGGTAACCATGAGAAAGGTGGGGGAGAGAAGCAGACCCAAGCAAGAAATGATGATGCACGGAAGCCACCAACCGGGAAGAACAAAGACTTGAGGACGACCAACAAGAACAATGGATGTTTTCTTTGTGATGGACCACACCGAGCCCGAGATTGCCCAAGCAAAGCTAAGCTTCATGCCATAACTCGAGATGAGGGTTGCTCTCAAGACGGGGATGAATGCATGGGGTCGATGCGAATCTTGAACGCAATCAAAGGAAAAACCGAGGTGACCAAGATAGCCAACAAGGGGTTGCAATTTGTTGAAGCTATCATCAATGGAAATAAGGTACGTGCTCTTGTCGATACGGGTGCTACTCATAACTTCATGTCCATTGAGGAAGCCGCAAGGCTAGGGATTAAAGCGGCAAAAGGGAGTGGCACTATCAAAGCGGTGAACTCTACGGCCAAACCAATCGATGGTGTGGCCAAAGATGTGCGAGAAAAGATTGGTGAGTGGGAAGGAGTGATCGATTTCTCGGTGGTTCCCATGGACGACTTCAAAGTGGTACTTGGGTTAGACTTCCTCGATAAGGTACGTGATTTCCCTATGCCATTCGCTAATTCGTTATGTATCCTAGATGGGGGAAAGACTTGTATGGTGGGTACGGAACGTGGGCCTAAGAGTAGTGCCAAGTCCCTATCAGCCATGCAATTCAAGAAGGGATACAACAAGAACGAACCTTGCTACTTGACGGTTACAAGGCAAGGGGATGATGGTGGGAAAAGCACGGAGAAGATACCGGAAGAGATCGAGAAGGTTCTTGTTGAGTACAAGGACGTGATGCCCAAAGAGTTACCAAAGAGACTTCCACCTAGGAGGGAGGTGGACCATGCGATAGAGTTGGAACCGGGATCGAATCCACCCTCCAAAGCCCCATACCGAATGCCTCCACCGGAGTTGGAAGAGTTGCGGAGGCAACTCAAGGAGCTACTTGATGCGGGATACATCCGACCCTCTAAATCTCCCTATGGTGCACCGGTACTATTTGAAAGGAAGAAGGACGGGTCCTTAAGAATGTGCATAGACTACCGGGCGCTAAACAAGGTAACTATCAAAAACAAATACCCAATTCCTCTTATTGCGGATGTGTTTGACCAATTGGGGAAGGCGAGATACTTCACCAAGTTGGATTTGAGATCGGGATACTACCAAGTACGGATAGCTGAGGGAGACGAAGCAAAAACGACATGTGTCACGAGGTATGGCTCTTACGAGTTCTTAGTCATGCCATTCGGATTGACCAATGCTCCCGCTACATTTTGTACTTTGATGAACAAGCTCTTTCACCCCTTTCTTGACAAGTTTGTGGTAGTATACTTAGACGATATAGTCGTCTATAGTCATACCTTGGAAGAGCATGTGTCTCATTTAAAACAGGTGTTCCAAGTGTTACGAGACAACGAACTCTATGTGAAATTGGAGAAGTGCTCGTTTGCTCAAGAGGAGGTAGAATTCTTGGGACACAAGATCAGAGACGGTGGCCTAATGATGGATGGAGCAAAGGTCAAAGCTATCCGGGATTGGGAGACGCCAACCAAGGTTACGGAAGTGAGGTCCTTCCTTGGCTTGGTGAACTACTATCGGCTTTTTATCAAGGGATATTCGGCCAAGGCGGCACCCTTGACGGACTTATTGAAAAAGACGAAGGCTTGGGAGTGGGATGAGCGGTGCCAAGCAGCCTTTGACGAGTTAAAGGATGCGGTGACCGAGGAACCGGTGTTGAGACTACCGGATGTGACCAAGCTGTTCGAGTTACATACGGATGCTTCAGATTTCGCCATTGGAGGAGTTCTAATGCAAGAGGGACATCCGATAGCGTTCGAGAGCCGAAAGTTGAATGATACCGAAAGGAGGTACACGGTGCAAGAGAAGGAAATGACGGCGGTTATACATTGCTTGAGGACATGGAGACATTATCTCTTGGGGTCGAAGTTCGTGATCAAGACGGATAATGTGGCGACAAGTTACTTCCAAACCCAAAAGAAGTTAAGTCCTAAGCAAGCACGGTGGCAAGACTTCCTAGCTGAGTTCGACTACCACTTGGAGTATAAGTCGGGGAAGGCTAACGTGGTAGCGGACGCATTGAGTCGCAAGGCGGAATTTGCGGCAATCACTCAGCCCCAATTCTTTCTTCAAGACCGAATCAAAGAGGGATTGGAGCATGATCCTATGGCCAAGAACCTTGTGGCATTGGCTCGGGACGGAAAGACAAGGAGATTTTGGCTCAAAGGAGATCTTTTATTCACCAAGGGAGATCGGTTGTACGTGCCTAAGTGGGGCGACCTTAGGCGGACTATCTTGAAGGAGTGTCACGATTCGAAGTGGGCCGGTCATCCAGGAATCAAGAGGACACTAGCACTGGTGGAAGGTACGTTCTATTGGCCAAGGATGGGGGACGATGTAGAGACATTCGTTCGGACGTGCCTAGTATGCCAACAAGACAAGATAGAGCAACGACAACCGGGAGGATTATTAGAGCCATTACCCACACCCAAGGGACCATGGGAGAGTGTTTCCATGGACTTCATCACTTGCTTGCCAAAGACGGAAGATTATGGAAGCATAATCGTGGTGGTCGATCGATTCTCAAAGTACGGAACTTTCATAGCCGCGCCACCCGATTGTACCGCGGAAGAGACGGCAAAGCTCTTCTTCAAGAATGTGGTGAAGTATTGGGGTGTGCCACATACGATCGTGAGCGATCGAGACCCACGGTTTACGGGAAGATTTTGGACAGAGATATTTAAGATCATGGGGACAGATTTGAACTTCTCTACAAGCTTCTATCCCCAAACCGATGGGCAAACGGAAAGAGTGAACGCGTTGGTGGAACTCTACCTTCGACACTACGTGAGTGCCAACCAAAGCAATTGGGCGAAACTTCTTGATGTTGCATAATTCTCGTACAACATGCAAAGAAGCGAGGCTACAAGGAAGAGTCCCTTCGAGTTGGTTACGGGGCGGCAACCACTAACCCCGAATGCCTTAGCCGCGTCTTACGATGGGAATAGTCCGGCCGCGTACAAGACCATGAAGGAATGGCATGAGCAAGCAGATATGGCGCGGGATTCATTAGATAAAGCGGCAAGGAAGATGAAGAAATGGGCGGACGAGAAGAGGAGACACGTCGAGTTCAACGTTGGGGACCAAGTGATGGTGAAAATCCTACCTCAACAATTCAAATCATTGAGGAAAGTGCACAAAGGGTTGATACGAAGGTACGAAGGCCCCTTCCCGGTGATTGGACGTGTTGGGAAGGTATCATACCGACTTCAACTACCGCCCAAGTTGAAGATTCATCCGGTTTTCCATGTAAGTCTTCTCAAGCCTTATCACAAGGATATGGAAGACCCGAAACGGGGAGTGTCCAAAAGGGCACCGACTGCGGTTGTGACTTCTTTTGATCGGGAGGTTGAGGAGATTCTTTCGGATCGAAAGGTGTCGAGACGAGGAGTGCCGAGCTACACGGAGTACTTGGTCAAGTGGCGAAACATGCCCGATAGCGAAGCAAGTTGGGAAGCTCAAGACACATTGTGGCAATTCGCGGACAAGATCAAGAAGTATCATGAAGATGGCACGACGAGGACGTCGTGAGCTTAGGTGGGGGAGAATGTGACGACCCGCCAAGCATGAGACAGATTTCCCGAAGGCTCACCGGAATCCGGAACCTTCTACACTACTCAAGAAGCATGGAGGAACCTATGGAAGCTTTTCTAGAAGACTCTCCATGGAAGGAGGTAGAAGCCTCTTGTATATAGCATCTTTCTTGATAGATCTAGAATGATCCATGTACATATCTAGATAGTTGTTCTCTAGAATGTTCTCTAGAGTAGTATAAATAGGTAGTGGCCTCATTTGGCACAACACACCTCAAAACATTCTTCTAAGCTCTCTTGTAAGTTCTCTTAAGCAATATAAGTTTCATTTGCATTCCAACAATCTCTTGTGTTCTCTTTACTTGCCTTGATCGTTGGTTGTTTCGGGAGTTTGGCTGACTTAGTTCGAGAACTAAGGCCGCACGCGATCTTGTAGAGACAAGTCCGTGACATTATGCTCAGGTACATCCTTTTAATAATATGTCAGATAAAGAAAAGATTGATGCCTATGAATCCTTAACTCAAGATTTTTATTCTGTTAAAGACAGCAAGAATAGAAAATCTGCTCAAGTGAAAGAGCTCAAATCTGAACTTGAAATTTGCATGTCTAAGCTTAAAAGGTTTGAGGAAATAAAAAATGAGCTTGAGGACTTGAAAACAATAAATCATGTGATCTCTAAAGAAAAGAACTCCCTTTTTAAGAAACTTAAAAGAGAGCAATAGGTTGTGAGAAAATGGACTGATTCTTCAAAAAATCTTGAACAACTCTTTCAAAGTCAAGTAAGTGGAAATAGTAAAATCGGTCTAGGATTTGGCAAAGTTTATTCTGAAACTTCTTCCCATGCACGTCTTCCCTCTTCAAGTGTGTGGGATGATGCCTCTGATTCAAGTTCCTGTGATTCCATATCCTTAAACTCTTTAGATCTGTGTGAAGCTCTAAAATATGGAATGTTCATTAAAGCAAAAGAGGCATCCTCAAATCAACCTTCTGAAAACCATGACTCAGATGAAGTTTCAAAACTCTCCCTTGATCTCTCAAAAAGTTTAAACATTGTTGAAGCATCATCCTCTAACTCCTCGCAAGTCATTCTGTTGAAAAGATCAAAGCCCACCGATGTCAACACCGATGATCCTCCCATTCCTCTCCATGAAGTGTTAAGATATATTCACATTGATGAGTATACTGAACCTAATCCCTCAAAGATTCCCAAAAGAGAACCTCAAGTTCACACAAAGGGTTTATCAGCTTCTGACAAAGGGAAATCAGTGGCTGTTTCTGTGGCCGATTTCCACCCCAAAAGTTTCTCTCCAAAAAATTCTCATGGTAACTCTTCCTTTCTTCAAATTCCAAGATCAGTACTTTTGAAAAGGTCAAACCCCACAGAATCCTCCAATTCTCCAACTAACAACTCTGTCAAAGGAATTCTTGGGTCCAAACCTCCTGCTTTGTTCTCTCATAACAAAGTTTTAAAAACCAATGCTAAAAGCCAAAATAAGAAAAGTGTTCAAAATGTTAAAAAGGTCTTTATCTATAGAAAATGCTATAACTGTGGAGACACTTTTCACATGGCTAAGGACTGTCCCAAGGAAAGAATCGAAAGAACCAAACCTAAGGACCCCTCGTCTTCTTCTAATCCTAAAGGACCCATTACAAAATGGGTACCAAAGAACTAATCTGTGTGCATGCAGGTTTCTGAGCGCCATCAAATATGGTATCTGGACAATGGGTGCTCACGCCACATGACGGGAAACAAATCTCTTCTCATCAACTATGTGTCTGAAAAGGGTCCATCTGTCACTTTTGGTGATAACTCTAAAGGCTACACCAAAGGCTATGGAACTCTCACAAATGGATCAGTCACTTTCAATAAAGTGGCATTTGTTGAAGGCCTCATGCATAATCTTCTCAGTATTAGTCAACTGTGTGATCTTGGATATAAAGTTATCTTTGAACTTTGTATCTGTACAGTTGTGGACAAGAACTTCAATATGATGTTATCTGGAAAAAGGATGGAAAATGTCTATGTCATTGACATGGGACTAAGTAACAACTCATCCAATGTCTGCTTTGTGTCAGATGACTCATCCAAAAGAAACTGGTTGTGGCATAAACGTCTTTCTCATCTAAACTTCAAAACTCTCCACAAATTTTCAAATAAGGAGTTGGTGTCTGGCATGCCAAAGCTGAATTTTGTCAAAGAAAAGCTGTGTGATGCTTGTGAGAAAGGGAAACTCACCAAAACCTCCTTCAAGACCAAGCAATGCTCCTCCATCACTCTTCCTCTCCAGATGCTGCACATGGACCTATGTGGACCAGTCAGCACTCCTAGTCTAGGAGGAAAAAGGTACATTCTTGTAATTGTTGATGAATTTACCAGATATACTTGGGTGTCTTTTCTCAGGTATAAAAGTGATGCTACTGAAGAAATCATCAACTTTGTTAAGAAAAATGAAGTTCTGAATGGCCAACTTGTTCGGTCAGTAAGAAGTGATAATGGCACTGAATTCAGAAACAGTGCTCTTGAAGACTTCTTTACTGAGAAAGGAATTTCTCAGAACTTTTCTGCAGTTCGAACCCCACAACAAAATGGAGTGGTGGAAAGGAAAAATAGAACTCTGTGTGAAGCTGCCAGGTCCATGCTAAGTGAATCAAATCTACCTACATATTTTTGGGCTGAAGCCATTAACACTGCCTGCTTTACCCAAAATAGGTCTGTGATCTCTAAAAGGCATGATAAAACCCCATATGAAGTTTTCCATGGCAGAAAACCGAATATTGGCTTTCTTCATGTATTCGGCTGTGTGTGTTTTATTCTGAATGATCGTGAAAATCTTGGGAAGTTTGATCCCAAAGCTGATGAGGGAATATTTGTTGGATACTCTCTATCATCCAAAGCTTATCGTGTGTTTAACCTCAGAATAAAATGCATTGATGAGTCTATCCACGTCAAATTTGATGATCTTAGATCCTCATCTTTGTCAAATGATGATGATGAATTGCACAGATGGATCTCGTCATGCATCGGTGCTGCTCCTTTGTCTAACCCTACCAATACTCACCTCACTCCCTCCATTCCATCTCCTTCAAGTATCCAAAATGGGTCACCACCCTCTCCTCACACCGTAATTGACCAGCCCACCGACACCATTCCTCACACCGAAACATTTACTCCCACCGAAAATCAGCCTTCATCGACCACCGAAAATCCTACCTACCACCGAACCTCTGATCCCACTACTTCAACTCATCTCACTCAAAATACTCCATCACCTCTACCCCCTGCCTCAAAATGGACTAAGGATCACCCTATTGACCAAATCATTGGTGATCAGCACGCAGGTGTCCAGACACGTAGAGGAGTTGGAAATATTTGTCTCTATGTGAATTTTCTCTCTCTTATTGAACCCAAAAAGATTGATGAAGCTCTAGCAGATCCCTGTTGGATCACTGCCATGCAAGAAGAGCTTTCTCAATTTGAGAGAAACAAAGTTTGGAGATTGGTTCCCAGACCCCGAAAGAAGACAATCATTGGAACCAAATGGATCTTCAGGAATAAAATGGATGAAGATGGTACTGTTATCAGAAACAAGGCCAGACTAGTAGCTCAAGGATACAGACAGGAAGAGGGCATTGACTATGATGAAACATTTGCCCCTGTTGCAAGACTTGAAGCTATAAGGATCTTTCTGGCCCATGCTGCCTACCGAAATTTTAGGGTCTTTCAAATGGATGTTAAAAGCGCCTTCCTCAATGGGGAACTTGCAGAGGAAGTCTATGTGAAACAACCTCCTGGCTTTGAAGACCCAGCTCATCCAGACTATGTGTACAGACTTGACAAAGCACTATATGGTCTCAAGCAAGCTCCTCGTGCTTGGTATGACACTCTTGCCAACTTCCTTCTAAAACATGGCTACTCCAGAGGTAAAATAGACAACACTCTTTTTCATCAAGGAAACTTCAGGTAATCTCATTCTTGTCCAAATCTATGTTGATGACATCATCTTTGGTGCCACTGATGAATCACTTTGTGATGAGTTTGCTTCTCTCATGATGAGTGAATATGAGATGAGCATGATGGGAGAGCTTACATTCTTTTTGGGCCTTCAGGTCAAACAAACTTCAGAAGGAATCTTTATAAATCAAAGTAAATATACTCGTGACCTTCTGAAGAAATTCAACTTTTTAGATAGCTCTCCTATGAAAACTCCCATGGCACCACCGTTGAAACTAAATGCTGATACTAAAGGTGTATCTGTGGATGTTACCCTTTATCGAGGAATGATTGGTTCTCTTCTCTACTTAACTGCTAGCAGACCGGACATTATGTTTGCTACTTGTCTTTGTGCCCGTTATCAGGCAAATCCTAAAGTATCACACTTAAAGGCTGTAAAACGGATTTTTCGGTATCTCAAGGGTACCTTACACTTGGGTCTTTGGTATCCCAAAGACTCAGGTTTTGAACTAATTGGGTATTCAGATTCAGATTTTGCAGGTTCCCAGATTGATAGAAAGAGCACTACAGGAAGCTGCCAACTTCTTGGTGGTAAATTGGTAAGTTGGTCCAGCAAGAAACAAAACTCTGTGTCAACCTCTACTGCTGAGGCTGAATATGTAGCTGCTGGCAGCTGTTGTGCTCAGATCCTATGGATGAGAAACCAACTCAGGGACTACAATCAATTCTTTTCTAAAATCCCAATTCTGTGTGATAATTCCAGTGCAATAGCTATTGCAAACAACCCTGTTCTTCACTCCAGATCTAAACACATTGATATCAGGTATCATTTCATCAGGGACCACATTTCCAAAGGTGACATTGAAATGTACTTCATTCCCACCGATTTGCAGCTTGCTGATTTATTCACTAAACCCCTTGATGAAACCAGGTTCAACTTTCTCATAAGTGAACTTGGGATGTGCACTCTACAAGAATAACATGTGTTTATGCTCCACCGATCTCACATCGGTAGACACTTCCTTATCCACTTCTAACTCTCCACCGATCTCTCATCGGTGGACAAATCTCTGTGCCTCTCAACCAATTTCATTCTCTTTTCATCCACCGAAATCTGATTCGGTGGCATCTCTCTCTTCTCTAACACTTCTACCGACTACCCTTTCGGTGGAATCTTTCTAAACTTCCACCGAAATCTGTTCTCGGTGGAATCCTTCAATCCTTCACCGAAATCTCAAATCGGTAGAACCCTTCAAATCCTCGGTGGAATCCTCACACCGACTCTCCATTCGTGATGAGATATGGTATCACCGAATTCCCCGAATCTCCACCGATCCACCACCGAATCTACACCGATCCACACACTTATCTTACACGATTCCCAATGTCTCCTTGTGACCATTCAACCCTAAAACCTGTCAGTGATGGGAGACCTTTCACCTTTCACCTTCCCTCTCGTCGTATTTATCCCATCTCCCAATAAACTTCATCATTCTTTTATCCACTCTCACCTCTATATATTCGAATGAGCCTTAAACTCTTTTCCCTCACTCTTCTCTTCTCAAAACCTGAAATCCTTTTCCCCTCTCATCTCTCTCTCTCGAAAAACCTCTCATTCTCCATTACCATGGCATCCTCCAGATATGTTGTTCCCACACGATTTGAAGATCTTAAGTTTAATCCATGTAATCACGTTGCCCGCTTCGACCCAGATCCGGCTCATCCAGAGTTCTCCACTATCGCAAAGTTCCTCACTCGCTCTCCTCTTCTTCATGCCTTTACTTGCAACCCCAAGATGAGTAAAATGCTCATTGGAAAATTTTGGTTAACCTGTGTATACGATCCTTCCAACGAAGCCATTCACGCCTCCATTCTTTCCGACGACGCCGGTGATCACGACCTTACGTTTGGGGTCGATGATGTTCGTCTCGCTCTCAAGATTGACGCCTTTCCAGACTACGAAGAAATGTATTTGGACACCGTACATGAAGACGTTCTTCTTGCCACCGGATACGTGCTCGACGACTCCTCCAAAAGCTCCAAAGGCCCCGGTACTCTTCTCCGCAGCAAAATGGGAGGCATTTGGAACTTCTTCTTTGCCCACGTTATCCATTGCCTCTCTCGCAAAACCAGTGGGCATGATAATTCACCATCATACATCAACAATCTCGCACATGCCCTCATCTTCCAAAGAAAAGTCGACTTCGCCCAATACTTCTTCTCGGAGCTTGTCGAGGTTATCAAGACTCCCAAGAAATGTTACTTTGCATATCCACGATTCATCTCCATGATCATACAGCACAAACTCTCTAAGGCCTTGGAGTCAGATCGCAAATCCCCTTCACCGCGATTCTCTTATGACTGGTCTTCTCCGTGTGTAGGCACCAAAACTCTCAACGTTAAGCCGCTCGCCACCGATCGCCCCTTACGACCAGGTATGATCTCTTTTGCTCTCTCTCCCGAACTTCATTGGGGTGATGCGGAAATTCCCGGGTTTCATCACCTGGAAATTCCCGAGGTCACTCCAACTGTCGTGGCCCCTACTCCCCGTTCCCGAGTTACGTCGGGTGGCACTCTAAAGAAACGACAAAAGGCCACCGACACCTCCGCACCTGCTTCTCGAGCTACGCCACCGAGAGTTCCCTCGGAGACTTCCCCGGCTCAAACCCCTTCTCATAAGCGGAGGCACTCATCTTCCCCTTCGGGATCTCTTCCAAAGATGTATCGGAAACCATCGGCCCAACCGACTAATCCAACTGTCGATTCTCGAAAATCGCCAGTTGTTGAACTTCATCCCTCCGGGCCAAGGGTATCCGTTACAAACCCCACCGACTCCTCTGTTGACTCTCAAAAGGCCTCAGTTGTACATTTGGAGAAACCTCAACATACCTCCCCACTCGATGTTTTGGGTGGTGGAGATGACCTCGAGGTCTCTCCTCTCGAGGGTTCTGATTTTTCACTTCACAGCCTTTCACCCGATCAGTTTATGATCGATGAGATTGCACAACCCAATCAGGGTTCCCCCCCACAGATTCCACCCCCACATGATTTCTTTGCATTTCTTTTAGCGGACACTGGTTCTCCCAGAACCATCCCGTCCCCCGAAGAACATCCCACCGAGTCTCCCTCGACGAGGTACCAATCTCCACACCGATCTCCTTCGCCGAACCCTCCACCCCGGACCCTCTACACCGACGAGCTTTCACCCTACTTACGAAATCCCCTCCCCGAAGCAGATCCCCTACGCATGCGCTCTTCGTTTCCCGAAATCGGTGGTCAGACCTCATCCCACTTAGACCGACCTTCTGTTTTTCTTCAATCCACCATTTCTTTAATCTCCCAGGCCAACTCTAGAATTTCAACTCTTGAGACAAAGTTGCCTCAATTGCTCTTCAATGCAATCACCGATGCCCTTGCACCGATAAATGCCTCTCTTACTACCTTGTCTTCTAAGGTGGAATCCCTCACAAAGGCCTCCAGCACCGAAAAGTCTGAATGGGAAATGGATATGGGTGACTTCTCTTTGGTTCCCAACACCATCTCTGGTAGCTTGGCCTTCCTCCACTCCAAGTTTGACAAGGTGTTCTCTGAGATGGGTTTTAAGCTTCCGGCTGTTCCTGAGGGGGAGAAAACCTCAGCTCCACCGAAATTTCCATCCATAAAGAGATCTTCCAGTAACACGCCTCCACCGAAAACCTCTCCATCATCACCGAACCACCTTCACCGAAAGCCTCATCACCGAAATCATCTTCACCGAAAGCCTCATCACCGAAATCCTCTTCTATTTCACCAACACATACAGGTACCACCGAAGCATTAGACCTTGATGCATCAACTGAGGGGGAGCAATCCAGCAAAGCTCCCAAAGACAAAGGCAAGAAAGCTTTTTCGGCCGAAGATTTGGCTAAAGAAGAAAAGAAGAAAAAGGAGTTGGCAAAGTATGGGGCTCGACCTAAAGGTGCTGAATCTCTTAAACTCAAGCCTGCTTCTCATATAATCACCACCGAACTCGGTCTCTCCCCTCAAGAAATTGAGGAAGCAAAAATCGCTCAAATCAACTTAGATAAATTCAGAGATCTCTCCCTTAAAGCTGCTGAAGAAGAAGCTGCAAAAGAAAATTCCACCGATGCCATTCAAACCCAAAAATCGGTGCTGAGTGCCCTAGAACAAGAAAAGAATGATGAAATTAGCTGGTACAAAAAGACCATGCACCACCGAAACAACAAGTCACCAATTTCAACTATAAAGATTGCCACCTCCAAAGCAAACCCGGAAGACATCAGGCTGATCATTAACAGAGAAGATGGTTCGATAAAGAGTGTGAAAGAAAGTCATCTCCAACTCTTCGGTCTCTCGGAATGGTATGAAATCTCTCAACACCTGGTCAGGAGTCCAAATCCAAAGAAAGACATCTTTGTCAAATACATTGATGGACTGATGGGAAAGATGAAAGAAATCAAAAGAAAGCACAACATCACTCTTTCCACCGATGAGAGAGCCAAACTTCAATATTTGAAAGAGAAAATCATCCTTCCTAAAGTTAAAAATCCTCCTGACTCGGTCTTCAAGGAAATGGCAAGAAAAGGTCAAATCCCAAATGTGAACAATCTAAACCTCACAATACCAACTTCGGTCCCCTATCCTACCACAACCTTGAGCCTCTCACCAATACCAGGATTGTTCTTCAACGATGGTCTCGGTCGTCGGTGCTTCTTCAGATTTGCCCAGATACCCATCGCCGATACTATCTTTCTGGAAGGCATCCACAACCTCTTTCCTAACATCCCCGAAGCTCAACCTTTCTATCGAAACCTAATGGAAGAAATCAAGCGCCGACAATCCTCAAAGAAGTAGGTTCTCTCTTGTGGTGCTTATAAAAGTTAGTTTCTCATTTTGTAAATTGTACGAGAACTAATCGTAATACAAGTATCTCTCTATTTGAATTTTATTTCGGTACATACTTTACTTTCCTTTACTTGTAAATACTATACATAGTATACACTCATACAAAAGAAACAGATCAAAAAGAACAAAAAGAATGGTCTATGTGAAAAGAACCCAAAAAGAGTAAAAAGGGTCAAAATGCCTTTACTTTTCAAATACTCTTAAATATTCTAAGAAAGGAGCTCAAATTCAAATAGGGGGAGATTGTTGGGTCACCAAGGATTTGAAATTGACTCACCGATGTTTTCCCTAAAACTCCTATTTAGAATATTTTAGTTTGGTTCTTTGAATGACTTGTACAAAATATCAAATGTTCGGTGAAGTCGAAGATCAACCGAAACCAAGCTTGAAGACTCTCTACTTGTGGAAAATAGAAGACTCTCGGCTACATACAAACAAGTCATCACCACCGAATTTCCTGAACAATTTCGGTGGCCATGTTCTCCACCGACAATTTCGGTGGGCTCCTTCACCACCGAAATGTTATCACAATTTCGGTGGTCGCTCTCTCTCTACCGAAGATCCCTTTGTTTCGGTGGAAACTCCTTCGGTGCTAAAGTCTTGAAGGAAATATCATTTATTATGGGACATAATCCTCTAGCAGATAAAAGTGACAGTTTGTCTCTTTATCCATTATCAGTTAAAGTCCTTTTCCTCTGCATGAGCTCTACTGTCTGCACCTAGTAAAAAGTGACAAGGACTTCTCAACTCTCCACAAGTCAACATCCTCAGCAAGTTGGAAGATGACAAGTGTCCCAAGCATTTAATGCTTGTGCACTCCTTGCCACTATAAAAGGGCGAAGAAATCCTCATGCAATCTCACGCTTTTCTGGATTTCTCTCAGTGCAAGATCTTCATATTGCTTGATAACCTTATAGCCTTGTTCTTAGTGTTCTCTGTTGTATTGTTTAGATTACTTTGTGAAAGATTGTTAGAATAGTTTATCTGTTCTTTTCCGCAACAGTCTTTAAGTTTTCTATGTGTAATTCTTGTTGAAAGATTTTCAATATAAAGAATTAAAATTGTGAAAATTTTGAGTATTGTATTCAACCCCCCCCCCCCCCCCTTCTACAATACTTGGTTAGCCATCTGGGACTAACAACCATTCCCACAATTCAAACTTGCTTTCATATCCTCTCGTATGCACAATCGAGTCTATCTCGCTACTTAGTCCTTTCTCTATCTGTCGAACTATACTCACGAGTTCCCAATTAACTCAAACATAGCCGTTCTAGCTGGCTCCTTGCGATCCAAGCCCTTTTATAGACACGACACATTTTCTTACTGACTGATATATTCTACACTCACTCCGTTTGTGCTACACACCTTATCCTTCTATGGACCCTCCACACCTCGTAAATAGAACGCTTATCCAACAACAACGGTCTCTTACTAACTTAGCACCTCCACAAGATGTTCTATCAACTTTCGCTCTTCTGGTTCAAGCCTTCGGCCTTAACCATCTTGCACGGTTGCCGACTTCAGCATCAAAAGTCAACCTGTTGATACCTTCTTAACCTATTCTTAAACACGGGTTCCTTACGAAACCTAATCCTTCCATCATATCATAGTCAACATCATAATCCGTCTTCCTCATTTCAAAACCTACTCATGTAACATCAAAATTACAAGATCACCTTAAGACTCTTATTCAACATCGAGGATGTCTCATTTCTGCCTCAGCACACTACTCATAACGAGTTGCTAGTACCACACCTTGAAGGATTCAAATCCCTCCTCCGGACACCACCGTCCCCTGCCAACCGTACTTCCAGTTACCGAACAAGGGTGCAAACCCTCATACAACCGATACAATAATCCACTTCTAACTTTACCATTGTCCACCTTTCCTTTTGAACACAAATACTAAAGCTACAACATTCTTTCCCGATTTTCCCTACACTTTTCCACTCTTGAAGTTCTTCCTTAGCTTAACATGTAATATCTTATGACCTAGTGAGTTCATAGCCTTCATGCATGACAATGCAGTAGATAAATCATTTCGTACATTTTAAACAAACAATACTTGAAAACAACGTGGGTACACATGGCCCCATCATTCTTATAACTTCAATGCCTTGCACAACGATTCGAGAATCGTTTGCATGCATCTTTCCGTGAACCTTAATCTTACTCAATCTGGACGATGTTAATACGACAATAATACGTTGAATGGAAATCCTTTCATATGTCACAATTCTGAAAGAAATTACTGACACCAAGTAAACCAGTCGGTTCTCATCCCTTTTATATGACCTCAACGGGTTAAAACTCATTTTGATTGTAAAAGTTTTGCTGGCAAACGTTTTCTCGACCTTTTTGTGACAGTTTAACTTATCACGACAAGTGTGAAATATTTTGCGAATCGTTAGGTTCAAAATTTCATTGTGTAATGTGAATGAGGTCACCTTTTCTTTAAACATACGCTTGCACATTTCGACTCATTTTCGATTAAAATTTATATTTACACATTTAATTTAAATCGTGAAAATTTCATGTTACATATACGAACGCCATGCATGAAACTCTACTTGCAATTGAAGGCTACTCACTCTAACAAGGTCAACCGTTTTACTCATGCAACTCACCCTTGACATTATACCTTCGACCAATGGTCGCTCTCTCGGTCATGCAATAAATTGTTGTACATGCGTTCCACATCTCACTTACTCAACCACTTCATATTATTTTCGCTTTGATCACTAACTCACTTTTACTTCTACATGCATTCATTTCACTATAAGTATCTTATTTCATTTACCCTGTCATTGAAAAGCTCGACTACGAAGTCAGGGCTCCATTGACACTTTCAAGATTTCGCCATTGTCCTTCCTTACCATCCTGACTGATCTAACCCAAGATTTCTAGAACTGGGACTCCCTCGAAATAGGAGCCCTACCCGACCCCAAACATTCATCCTTTCTGAATCCACGAAGGGTTATCTCTAGACGACTCATAACAGTCTATACAACATTACTTCTCTACGGTGCATACCTTCATTACGTCATAAGTGACTTCTCATGAAACTTCTCCATCAAAGGGTCTTATTCTACCGCTCAAGGATTTTGCTGACATTCTAAAGTACTGGAACACTACATAAACACTAGGTAGGTTAATAAGGCAGGTTAAGCACATACATGTACCTGTAAGTTTGCAATTACACTGGCCAGGTGGAATCTCAAACTTACCTTACATGACAGTCCTCAGTACCTTATTAGTCCTATCTCTATAATAGTGTCCTCCTAACGCATTTCCGGTATCTACAATAGTGCCCTCCTAACGCATTTCCTGATTCTCAGTTGTGATTTCTACTCCCAAGTTTAAGTTTAGGCCCGTCCGGTCACCTAAATCCCTTAAACTAAGGCTCTGATACCATTTGTAACATCCCACATTCTATATAAGACAAACGTAGCATTAAAATATAACCTTCTCATAACTGGGTCCCAAAATTTTCGTTACATCATACATAAACTAAGGTTGGCGGAAACAACCTATACACAACTGAGAATAACTATTACTACAAGTGGCACCGGCACTGTCTCTAGCTGCGTCTGTACTCTACCCTGCTCTTGCTCACTTACCTGAGTCTTCTACTGTTAGCTTACCTGAAAAGGGTTTTTGTTTTGAAAAGCGAGGGTTAGACCATGAGGTCTAGTGAGTTCCCTCCATAAACAGTGTACGTCAACATTATAAATCATTTTTATAAAACAATTCACATTCTTCACATAAGCGTCAAGCATGGTACTGCACTGTGTTAAGGATCACATCGTTAACCGCGATCAAGGCCCCAGCAGACTCCCCTTTCGCCTCTTCTGGAGCCTACGCAGACTCCCCTTCCCGGAGCCTACGCAGACTCCCCTCTACTCGAAATAGGAGGAAACGAATTCCAGCCTACCAGTCTGTCATACATATCCAAGGGGTCATCAGAACCCGAGGATCTATCTCTGATCCCACAGTGCAGACCGACTCCACATAGCATACACATAGTTCGTCATAAACATAAAACATGAACTCCGTATAACGTTTTACAATCCATATCATATTGCTGGAAAATCTTTTCAGTAGAACAATTCTTTTCATGGGAAAACATTCGTAACAGCTTGTAAATAAATCATGCTCATAAACATACTCTGATCAGTAGAGTACTAACTTTCGTTTACGTAAAAGTCAGGTAAAATAACAGAGTATATGCATAAAATCACTTTCCTTGGAAAACACGTAAGAGCACGTATTTTAGTTAGAAAAACTCACCTGGCACGCGTTAATATCTTCTCGTATCAAACTTCTTACTTACTCCCCCGACGTCTAGATGGAACACCTAAGATGTGGGAAACGTAACTCATAAATCTAGCAATTAATAATTTAACTTTTCTCTCCATCTTAAGTCTCAATTCTTTTTATTTACTTAAATCCACTTTACCTTAAATTTACTTATTATACCAATCCATAAACAAATCCATATAAGATCCCTAATTAATTCCTTAATGGAGTCCATATTTAAAAACATAAGAATTCCATAACTCTTCTTAACCCACGGCTTAAAACGGAAGAAAGCCCCAAGAGAAATAAATGCACATGGCCCAAGAGGGCATTTAATGCACACGACCACTACAAGAAATCTATTCCTTCACACACCGAGACTATGAATATGGAACGCTACCGGGGCTAGATTTACAAGAATACCGGGACTACACATTTATATTAATACCGGGAATTCGAATTATTAGGATACCGAAACTCATAAACCACATACCGGGATTAGAACGTGAACTATCGGGAGTCCAACACACACCGGGATTCCACGAATACTCAGTCCCGCTACCAAACCTTCGGAACTGAATTTTGGTAGCCAAGTTACGCAATTCACCCAACTTACGCAAATTCGGGTTTTCCGTTCGGTCTCGATTACATCGTTAAATCTCAATTCCATTTACTACTCGAACTCGTTTACATGTAAAGGGTTCAAGGGTTTTTAATAAAAGGTAGCCATCTTAATTTCTTTTTCTTAACCATAACTTACCCGATTAACCCATCTAGTAGCATCAATTTCTCTTACGAGCTGGACCCCAAAATTATTTCTCAAAACCTCAAATCATCTTAAACTCAAACAATAGAAAACAAGGAAGAAGGATTCAAATCAATACCTGAGTTTGATTGCTATAATTTCTTCTTCTCTTTCTCCCAATTTGCAAGAAATAGCCATCTTCGCCGCCGTCGCCGGCGACAACCACCGCCGACCACCACCGCCGGCGACCACCACCGGCAGCCGACAACAGGCTTCCAAATCCGTCCATTTCGCTGCTACTCTCTCTCGTCGTCTCTCCCTCTCTCTTTCGCAGCTCTCTCTCACCCTTGCTGTCTCTTTCCCGTCGCCTCCCTCTCCCGCTGTTTCTCTCCAAGCAGCCACACACACAGCTCTCTCTCTTGCAACTCTCTACAAGCAACCACACACACAACTCTCTCTCTCGCAACTTTCTACAAGCAACCACACATACAGCTCTCACAATTGATTTCCCTGCTACACTTCTCGATATGAAGCACACACTCACAGAACCCTAATTGATTTCCTAACTCTACTCCAAAATGCGGCGCACAGTAAACAAAATGAGGGAATTGATTTCCCATTTCTCACTTTTAACCTCAATGTTTTCGTAATAATCCAATTTACCCCTTTAACTTTCATTTAAAACAAAATATACACTTTGGGGTTATTACACACACCCTAACACATGTTACATTGGCAATACATAGACGTTCCGTGTAATCATATATGATATGGGACTCCAGCAACCAATGCAATATATAGCATGGGTTCGTATCTTGTTTGCTTATCGACAATACTTTTTTTATACTTACGGGTGATCATTTTCTATGATACAAACAGCTATCCGGTAGCGGAGTTCCAGACGAGGATAGAAAATGTTCGATGAACTCGGTGAACCCAAAGTACATCTTGAGGAACTATCTGTGCCAGAGCGCCATAGACATGGCTGAACAAGGCGACTTTGAAGAGGTGCGAAGATTGCTCAAAGTCATGGAACGACCATATGATGAGCAACCTGGTATGGAAAAGTACGCTCGGTTGCCGCCTGCCTGGGCTTACCGTCCAGGTGTGCGTATGCTCTCTTGCTCATCGTGAGATTTTTACAAAGCGTATGCGAGAGTGTATATATAACTTATATATAACATATATAGTACCTTAGACTTGGTAATATGTTGTATATCTAATCTATGTTTGTTGTTGATTGCATCTATTTTAGAGGGGTGCTAGAATACAATTATATACGTTATGTCAAAGTTAAATGTTATTTATATCGTTAGTTTAAAACTAGATATTATGAGAGGTTATTGCCGAAATGTAGTTTATGAGAATTATTTTACAAATTATCAAAGGCTTAAAATGTATTTCGACAATATATCGTGATATTATGCATGGATCACATATATTATGGTGGATTCTTCATAAACAATCATTTTTTAATTTAAATATATATATACATATATATGTGTGTGTTTGTGTGTTTATATATATATATATATATATGTATATATATATGTGTGTGTGTGTGTATTAAGTGTGTTTAAGTGGGTTTAGGGTTTAGGAGGGAGTGAGTTGGGGAAGAAGAAGATAGGAGAGAGAAAGAGAGTAGGGGTGGGGTGGGGTGGGTTTTAGACTTTTAGTAAACGTTCAGATTTGGTGCCTGTGAGGTAAAAAGACGGATTTACCCTCATGTGCAACTCACATGGTTGCCTCTAACGTCTGACATTGGACGGACGTCTGTTAAAGGGACCAAATCCGGACCAAATGGCAAACAGTAGGGGCTAAAGTGTAATTTTTAAACTGTAGGGACCAAATGTGTTATAAACACCAAACCACAGGGACCAAAAGTGTAGTTTACTCTAATATTAATTATTATTTATTAACTATTGGTATTAACTTTTTATTATTAGAGTTATTGTTAATATATAAATTATTTTTATATATTTTTTAATATTAATTAATATATTTTAATTATCAATGACTATTATCTTTTTAATTATTATTTGCTTATTTTTTCATATTATATGTAACGGTTATTTCAAATCATAAATTAATATATATTTTTTCTAAAACTTGTATAACAAATTCAAAATTTATAGTATATCTAATAATAAACTTTAAATTCTTTTAATTAACATATTATATTACTTATTTTTTATTTACTATATTGGTTATATTAATTAACATATTATATTGCTATAATTTTGTTTTAATTATACCATTAAATATTGTAATTGATAATTTTTTTAAAGATGTTCTTTTTTGCTATTTTACATGTTTATAACCTAGTTTTTGTCAAACATGACTTTTTTATCAGCTAACTTATTAACTATTAGCTAGTTTATCAGTCATCAGCTAGTTTATCAGCTAGTTTGCAAACATAGCCTTAATAGTTTTATTAAGAGGCAATTTTTGATGCTAAAAGGTAAATCTTGTTTGGTAAAAAAGTGTTTCTTAATGGTTGTAAAACTCTCTAAATAATTTTGTATCTTGGGTCCTCCTTAATCATTTAGCGACCTGATTTCATTCCGAACAGTTATCAACCATATTTCATTTTGTAATATATCATAAGATCCTCTTAATCATTCTGACCATTTAATCATTATACATCAAACCATTCAGTAACTACCAAACAGCCTAGGGAAGGCAAGGAAAAAGGGTTAAATTATGTGTTATGTATTTTTGGTATTAATTTGCTTTAAACCGAGGGGTCATGACTTCCATACAGCCATTTTGACTTACTAACTTAATGATTAAGTCATAAAAGAACTTTTGTATTGTTGGACGATTAAGTCATACAAGAACACTATATTTAACAATAGACCTTGTTTGTTTTTTCAATTTCAGCTCTTAATAATCACTTGTCATTTATTCGGTCAGACATTTTTAAATTCAGACCGTTTGTTTTTTTTTTAACTTTTCGGACCCATTTATATATCACTTAAAATCATCTTATTCCGACATGAGATAATAAGCTCATGAGCTTGGTCTTACTTCACTGTCGAGAAATGAAAGAAGACTTCCATAAATTGACCCTTACCTTCCATCAAAGAAAGAAAAAAATAGGATCGATCAGACTCCGATAGGTAAATGATCAACTTACCACCAAGAACAAGTGGTAGCTTAACCACCTAGTTCTCTCTTATTCAAAGCAACAAGAGATGGGAATGAAGATTGTAACGTCCCAAAAATTACAAGGAAATTTAAATTTTCTAAAACATATATTCCATTATAAAACAACCACAATTTAATAAACCGTAACTCAATTAAAGTTAATGCCGTCAACTCAAACAGTCAAAATAAGTTATGCAGCGGAAATATTATAAATAAATCTAAAAGTTTAAAAGTGTAAATTCCAACAATTCTCGGCGCCCGCGCTTTGTGTGTGTACCGTCAAGCCCGACTGCCGCTCGCACCTGAAATCACAACATATTGGGAAAGGGTAAGCTAAACGCTTAGTGAATCCTATCACACACGCAGGTAGCAACCCCACGTATATCGCCCCTACTCGCCAGTAGGCAACATCACCATCACCACGGATATAAATCCACATAACAATTAGCGTATAAATACGAACCTCGGTCCCACCGAGCACACCAAAAATATATCGATACAAGCTCAGTCCCACCGAGTAAAGACATTGATACAAGCTCAGTCCCACCGAGCCCTCGGTCCCACCGAGTAAAGATAATACAATTGTACTAGCTCAGTCCCACCGAGCCCCCCAGTCCCACTGAGGTTTACACAAGCATACATAATTCACATACACATTCAATAGATCACAACTAGATATCACATCCCAACTAATTCACGTAACCACGTAATAACACGTAGCACAAAATAACGATATGCATGAAATTCCTAACTATGCGGTGAGAGAACTCACCTCAAAGTAACGCAAGCCTTCGTGATCAGCAACACCAACCGGCTAACTTCCCCCACCTCTTTCCACCTAGATACGCGCTAACAAACGTCAAAGGGAAGTCCTAATCCAAACCACGATTACTAGCGTACAAAACTAAACGTTCCAGCTTTTTATCTAAAACACAGGTCTGTTCGGGACCTGTTTTACCCCCTTTAAACTGATAATTCCAGAAACCAAATTCCATAATCACAAAGTCCCATGTCTTAGGGTTCCAGGGACATATCGCACGCGTCCTAACGATACTCCTAGCATTCTATATGAATTTTACGAAAACACTTCATAGAACAGCTAAAAACAAAACCTGTCAGTATAAAATGGCAATTTGACACTAGCTATGGTCCGAAATAATTTTTCCGTAAAACATATGAAACTTACTAGACTCAGAATGGGAGATTTTGGCACTGGTTTCACCCCAATCCGAGGTTTCTAGAATAAGTTATGGCTTTTACAAAACAGTGGCAGAAACTATATATTTCACATGAAATGATAACTATTGAATTTTAAACCATTGAGTCATGTCTTAATCCAAACAGACCCGGAAGGCCTAAAAACTTACTGGAACAGGGCTATACTAAGCTGGACAACAAACGTGCACCACCCACTGCCACCTCCGGCGGCGGTAGTGGTTGGCGGCGGCGACGAGGGTTACGGTAACACCCTCCGGCAAGACCTCCCAACGTCACCCACTCCCGACTCCTCCGCAACTTCACACCCGCACACACCCATACGCACCCCCTGCCGCCACCACAGCGGCGTGCAACGGCGGCCCCACCGCCGGCAGCCGTGGCTGCGGCGGTGGTGGTGGCGGTTTGCGGCGGTTTACAATGGTTAGACGACGAAACGACAACGAAAAAACAACGGAAAGGAATACCTCAACGCGACCTTCTCTTCCTGGCGGCGATCGCCCTCGGCGGCGACCCTCCTCACTCTCCGGCGAACTCTCTCTCTCTCCCTCTCTTCGGCAGCGCTCGGTTTCTCTCTCTCTCTCTCTCTTTCTCGCCGGCGTTCTCTCTCTCTCCCTCTCTCGGCGGCGACAGAAAATAACAAGGGAAGGGGATGGGGAGAATGGCTTGGGGTTGTGGTGGTGTTACTGTGAAACCGAAGGGGAAGGGGGATGGGGCGTCCCTTGGGCTGACCCCTTTCCAAACTTTGGGTATAAGTCCCTAATAGCCCCTCAACTTATCCCTTTCCTTGCAAGAACCCAAGAGTTGTCACAATTAACATTTTGGTCCGATTCGACTAAACCCCGCTAAATAAAATATTAACAATAAATAGAATAATTAATAAATAAAAAAATATGTACCGGGACACGGGCTTTACAACTCTCCCCCACTTGGATTAGACTTCGTCCTCGAAGTCTCTGCCTACGAATAGCTCCGGATAGTTCTCCCTCATCTCAACCTCAGGTTCCTAAGTCCACTTGAAATCCCTTCTAAAACTTCTCGAACACTTTTCTAACTAACGTACTCCTTCTAGGACACTGGGATTATGATCGGCAGAACACCCCAACAAATGGAATCATTCCTAGCCAAGCGACTTCGGTTGTCCCCCAACCTTAGATATTCTATACCTCCCGATTCAAATCTCAAGCTCTAACATTCTAAAGTTGCTTACCAATATACCCACTGGATACTCGGATCCGATCATTCCTACTATTAACTGTCGATTAACTCCTATGAGTTCTACTAGACTCCCAAAATTTACCCTACACGAATCGTCAAACCAGTAATTTTTAAAATCACTCACGAAGGTCACTCCACCATAACCATTCACCACAAGCAAACATCTCAGGATTACTACTACCATCCACATAATTTCCTTAAAATCGGGTACAATTCCCCAATTACACTAAGGCGTTTGGCCTCAAGCCCAAAAGTCGACACCTAAATATACTAGTTACCTAAAAAATTCTACGCATTTATCCTCTTTATTACAAAGGCATCATTCCCTAACCTATACTATTCGGCCTACAGTACCAACACGCGTGGAATACCCAACCTTCCACCGTCGACATATCTTCCACACTCGCTCTACGAAGCCTAGTTACACCGTAACAAGATACACCTTAACGCCTACCTCCCAGGTACGTCTCAAGTCTCGGCACATCGGAACTACCTCTCAGGTAAGTGCCCAAGACTGTGTCCTCTTAGTGCCTACTGGAAAGTCGAGGTCATAACACATGAATACCGGAATCCCACCCCGAGATACCCAACCGACCATTAAGACCGAGCAATTGACCCATGACTATCACAGACAAAATTCGGAGTTTCCCCCGAAACTACCTCGCGTTTGGCATTTTCCTCCAAAACTGCCACCTCCTGAGCACTACCTATCGACTCAAGAAGAGGTGCAACCACTGTTAACCGTTGACACAAGCCCCGCAGTGGCTCACCATCCAGATGTCGACTAAGTGCGTCCGTAACAACATCCGCTTTACCGGGGTGGTAAAGTATCTCACCATCATAATCCTTGACCACGTCAAGCCACCTCCTCTGACGCATGTTGAGGTTTTGCCGGTCATCAAGTACTGGAGGCTTTTATGGTTAGTGTATACACTTGACGCCATACAAATAGTGCCTCCAAATCTTGAGAGAAAACACCACCAGATCTTACATACCCTCGAGCAAAGTCAACATCGGAGCCTCGCATAACGCCTGTGTAGCTCCTCAAAGCCCTCTGCTGCTCTTCACCCCAACTAAAAGCCGCAGATTTCTTTGTCAATCGGGTCATCGGTAAAGCAATCTTGGAGAAATCCTGAATGGATCTCCTGAAGTACCCTGCTAACCCAAGAAAACTCCGTACTTCAGTGAGAGTCTTCGGCACTTCCCACCGCATCACAGCCGTAATCTTGGCCGGATCCACCATAATACCATTCTGGTTCACGACATGCCCTCGAAAGTGAACCTCTCGTAACCAGAACTCACACTTGGAGAGCTTAGCATACAGCTTCTCCCGCCTCAAAACTTCCAAAACTTCTCGCAAATGCATCTCATGCTCTTCCTTCGACTTCGATTACACAAGAATATCGTCGATGAACACGATCACCGATCGATCCAACATCGGGCTACACACCCTGTTCATAAGGTACATGAACGCTGCTGGTGCATTGGTGAGCCCGAAAGGCATCACCACAAACTTGTAATGGCCATAACGTGTACGATAGGCCGTCTTCCCCGTATCCTCACTCCTCACCCACATCTGATGATACCCCTATCTCAAATCAATCTTAGAGGACCACGAGGCTCCCTAAAGTTGATCGAACAAGTCATCGGTCCTTGGCAGGGGATAACGGTTCTTCCCCGTAAGCTTATTCAATTCACGGTAGTCTATACACATCCGTTGGGACCCGTCCTTCTTCTGTACAAACAGAATCGGGGCTCCCCACGGTGAACAACTCGACTCGATGAACTCTTTCTCGAGTAGTTCCTGCAACTGAGTGTACAACTCCCTCATTTCCGGTGGAGCCAGGCGGTACGGTGCCCTAGCCACCGGAGCAGCACCCGGAATCAAATCAATGCGGAACTCTACCTGTCGCTCGGAAGGTATCCCCGGTAACTCATCGGGAAATACTTCAGTAAACTCCCGTATAACTGGCACATCCACAGCAGTCTTCTTCTCTTCGTCGACACGCGTGTCGATCACATATGCCAAAAATCCCGAGCACTGTGCTGCTAGTACCTCCGAGCCCTCGCAGCCGAACATATCGCTGAGGTCCGCCTGGGCGAGTCGCCCTGAACTAGCAGTTCTCCCCCGCTTGGGTTCGAACTCGTACTGGTTTTCGATGACAAACGATCTCCGCGTCGAAAGCATCCATCCAATCCATACCCACAATTATGCACAACTCTCGCATAGCGATCGGAATTAAATCAATAGGGAATCTCACACTAGAGATTTCCAAAGTGCACCCCCGGTACACGTCAGTAACCGTCAAGGTCCTGTCATTAGCAACCTCAACCCCAAGCGGACAGCCTACCATCCTACAACTCGGCCCAACACGCTCACTAACAGGGTGTGACACGAAAGGATGAGTAGCCCCGCTATCAAACATCACCACAGCAGGCACCGAGTTAACTAAGAACGTACCTGTCACCACTCTATGCGTAGCTTGTGCCTCCTCCACTCTCAGTTGATGAACTCTACCTCAGGCCGCCTCCATCACCGCAGCAAGTGAAGCATACTGCGCAGTACTCACGAACTCCCGAATCTCGGTACGTAACATATCCTTGTACCGCGTCATCTTCATGTCCTCTGAAGCAGCATACTGAGGACAGAATAGTGCCATCTCCTTCACCGTCTTTGTAGTCTGAGTGAGCTCCCAGAACTCTTTAGCTATCCTCTCCATCTCCACTGGAGGCACATACCCCGCACCAAAACGTACAACGAACTCCTCCCAAGTCAAAGTAGCATACATCAACTCTAGCTAACTACGCTCACGCTCAACTCCTCGGATTCTCCGTGACCTTCCCCGACTCGAGCACGGATCCTGTGCTTCAGATAGTAGGAGCTCTGCTACTACCCTTCACACCTATCCTTACTCGTTTCGAGTCCTGTCCCGTGACGTTCAAGTAGTTGGTTACCACAAACAAACACATATGTCCATTCTAGTAAATGCTAACACTTTTCCTAGTTCCCTAGGAATAAACATAATACCCCACTACCCTTGCTAGGGCGGAACCCCCACTAACCCTGACGAGTCGCCTCGTAAACGCACAGTCGTATACAGTGGAAACCAGATAGACATTCGAATATAAGATTCTATCCTACAACGGTTGGACTCAAACAAGAGCTGCGCAATAGAACTAAATCCAACATTCTAAGGCTATTCGGTTCCTACCGCATACAACCTATAGTGCATTCGCTTAACAACCTATCAAAGTTAGCATAAGTTCCTAATAGCAAGTAACAACCATACAATACAGTGTATTAAGCACCAAGCAATCTAGCATACGTACTCATATGTAAACGCTATTCCCAGCTCACTAGGAATTTCATCTCATCCCACTACTCTTGCTATAACGGAATCCCTGTTAGCCATAACGAGTTGCCTCGCGAATACCCAGTCGCACGCAGCGTGAATCAAATAGACATTCGAATACAAGATTCTATCCTAGAACGGTTGGACTCAAACAAGAGCTGCGCAATAGAACTAAATCAAATATTCTAAGGCTATATGATTCATACTGCATGCAACCTATAGGGCCTTCACTCTTGACAACCTACTATAACTAGCATTGATTCCTACTAGCAAGCAGTCATCGTACAGTACAGTGTAAACAACCTCGGCAATCTAGCATGCATACCCTATGCCTAGAAAGCAATAAATACACTAAGTGCTGTACCTTCCCAATTGGCGTCGGCTGACTGTACACACTGCGCCCACGATCACCGTTTCCCAAACGGGCTTTCTCCGTTCATTTATTTTCAAAGATTTTAATAAGAGAGTTTAAAAAAACTTCATAGCCGCAACTTGAGACCAAACATACCGAGATGTGTTTGATTCACTCAAGCTGTGCTCTGATACCAAGTTGTAACGTCCCAAAAATTACAAGGAAATTTAAATTTTCTAAAACATATATTCCATTATAAAACAACCACAATTTAATAAACCGTAACTAAATTAAAGTTAATGCCGTCAACTCAAACAGTCAAAAGAAGTTATGCAGCGGAAATATTATAAATAAATCTAAAAGTTTAAAAGTGTAAATTCCAACAATTCTCGGCGCCCGCGCTTTGTGTGTGTACCGTCAAGCCCGATTGCCGCTCGCACCTGAAATCACAACATATTGGGAAAGGGTAAGCTAAACGCTTAGTGAATCCTATCACACACGCAGGTAGCAACCCCACGTATATCGCTCCTACTCGCCAGTAGGCAACATCACCATCACCACGGATATAAATCCACATAACAATTAGCGTATAAATACGAACCTCGGTCCCACCGAGCACACCAAAAATATATCGATACAAGCTCAGTCCCACCGAGCCCTCGGTCCCACCGAGTAAAGATAATACAATTGTACTAGCTCAGTCCCACCGAGCCCTCGGTCCCACCGAGCCCCCCAGTCCCACTGAGGTGTACACAAGCATACATAATTCACATACACATTCAACAGATCACAACTAGATATCACATCCCAACTAATTCACGTAACCACGTAATAACACGTAATAACACGTAGCACAAAATAACGATATGCATGAAATTCCTAACTACGCGGTGAGAGAACTCACCTCAAAGTAACGCAAGCCTTCGTGATCAGCAACACCAACCGGCTAACTTCCCCCACCTCTTTCCACCTAGATACGCGCTAACAAACGTCAAAGGGAAGTCCTAATCCAAACCACGATTACTAGCGTACAAAACTAAACGTTCCAGCTTTTTATCTAAAACACAGGTCTGTTCGGGACCTGTTTTACCCCCTTTAAACTGATAATTCCAGAAACCAAATTCCATAATCACAAAGTCCCATGTCTTAGGGTTCCAGGGACATATCGCACGCGTCCTAACGATACTCCTAGCATTCTATATGAATTTTACGAAAACACTTCGCAGAACAGCTAAAAACAGAACCTGTCAGTATAAAATGGCAATTTGACACTAGCTATGGTCCGAAATGATTTTTCCGTAAAACATATGAAACTTACTAGACTCAGAATGGGAGATTTTGGCACTGGTTTCACCCCAATCCGAGGTTTCTAGAATAAGTTATGGCTTTTACAAAACAGTGGCAGAAACTATATATTTCACATGAAATGATAACTATTGAATTTTAAACCATTGAGTCATGTCTTAATCCAAACAGACCCGGAAGGCCTAAAAACTTACTGGAACAGGGCTATACTAAGCTGGACAACAAACGTGCACCACCCACTGCCACCTCCGGCGGCGGTGGTGGTTGGCGGCGGCGACGAGGGTTACGGTAACACCCTCCGGCGAGACCTCCCAACGTCACCCACTCCCGACTCCTCCGCAACTTCACACCCGCACACACCCACACAGCCATATGCACCCCCTGCCGCCACCACAGCGGCGTGCAGCGGCGGCCCCACCGCCGACAGCCGTGGCTGCGGCGGTGGTGGTGGCGGTTTGCGGCGGTTTACAATGGTTAGACGACGAAACGACAACGAAAAAACAACGGAAAGGAATACCTCAACGCGACCTTCTCTTCCTGGCGGCGATCGCCCTCGGCGGCGACCCTCCTCACTCTCCGGCGAACTCTCTCTCTCTCCCTCTCTCCGGCAGCGCTCGGTTTCTCTCTCTCTCTCTCTCTTTCTCGCTGGCGTTCTCTCTCTCTCCCTCTCTCGGCGGCGACAGAAATAACAAGGGAAGGGGATGGGGAGAATGGCTTGGGGTTGTGGTGGTGTTACTGTGAAACCGAAGGGGAAGGGGGATGGGGCGTCCCTTGGGCTGACCCCTTTCCAAACTTTGGGTATAAGTCCCTAATAGCCCCTCAACTTATCCCTTTCCTTGCAAGAACCCAAGAGTTGTCACAATTAACATTTTGGTCCGATTCGACTAAACCCCGCTAAATAAAATATTAACAATAAATAGAATAATTAATAAATAAAAAAATATGTACCGGGACACGGGCTTTACAAAGATGATGTTCAACTTTTTTTAAAGTCATTGTCCAACTTTTTTGTGTTGAACATGAGAACTTCTTTTAAAAGTAATAATGGAATAAAATTAACCATCTATATATATATATATTAAAGGAAAACCAAGAAGAAGTGATGTGGCACTCTCTTGGTGCGTTTGGTACGCAGACTGGATGAGACGGGACGGGACAAAAAAATAGTCCCATGTTTGGTATGCCAAGGGATAAAAATCAGATAGGACAACATGGGACAAAAACAAGTTTTCATGGGACAAAACTTAAGATTTTTTGTTCCACCAAAATAGGTAGAACTACATGGGACTAAAACATAAGATTACTAAAATACCCCTTTTTTCCAACGTAACCTAGATTAAAATTATCTCCTCCAGTCCAGTCCCGTCCCATCTAGTCCAGTCCTGTCCAGTTCCGTCCCGTCCCGTCCCATCCAGTCTGCGTACCAAACACTACCTAAAGGCTAGAAACTCTTTTATCTTTTTTTTTCCTTTTTTCAATTTTTTAAAATACTAATAAGATAAAGACTTTTATGTCCTCATATGTAAATGATATTTTCATTAAAGGTATGAGGTGTTTTTGTACTTTTACATGCACATTGAAATTTATGTTAGTTAACTATTCATTTTCTCTCCTTTATGTTACTTAACTATTCATTTTCCCTTCTTTATGTTAATTAATTAGTCATTTTCTCTTATTTATTTTACCTTGTGGTTCTTCATTTTTTAGTTGATTACTTAATGGTTTCGTTTGTTATCAACAACTTTTCTCTCATTATCTAAGATATGGACTTATGTTTATTGCTAAATTATATGGTGTTATGTGTACTTTATATGTTTTTTGTTGTTTTTTTTGGTAGAAAGTGTCACAAACAAAAGAAAAAACAAATGATATATTGTTTAAATAAGTCGTGAAGATCGTTGAATATCAAGAACATGAAAGTTTCATGGACAATATACATTTATATTATTAAATGTAAGTCATTCAGTCTACAACAATTTCAATCTCAATCTCCATCTTAATTGATTTTTGTTTGCTTTGTAATCATCATTTATTATTACCCTAATTCTCATTTCTAAATTTTTTCCTGCAAGAGTCATCACAATGCTAATAGAACATTTGGATATTGTTTATTTTGATATGACGTTACTCAAACTACATTTTTAGTTTCGATTTTTAAGTTGTTTAGTAAAAAAATGTTGCATTTGAGAATTAAGGTTTTAAGAAAGTATAAACAGTGGTTAATCGATTGATACTCTTCAGATTTTGTCTTTACACCTTCAATTATTTTTAATCATGATTAAAAATAGATTAACTGATTTTAAGGAATTTAGTTCCTTGCTTTATACAACTTCACAATGCCAACGATGAAGTTATGCAACACTCTAATGAGATGAATACTATTTTCATCAATGTATAGAGAATAGGGTTGTAAATGATGTGATGAATGAAGATGTTAAGTTTTCTATGCTCAAGAAAAATGTAAATATATAATATGTCCGATAGTTATTTGTAACCATGTCCAAGTGACATATGTATCAATGAAAAACTTAGCTATGGTTTCATAATTTATTGAATTATTGAAAAAATAAAAAGAAAACTATGGCGTCAAACTTATGTCATTTTTGTATTAATTTATTTTGATTAATTGTATGTTATATAATAGATATTTACACTATGATTGTTATCAATAATTTTCATTACACATCTAATATACTTTATAACCCTATTAATTATAACCCTATTAATTAAAAGGCTCAGAACAATCTTTATATACTAAATTGAAAATAATAATGTTCATCTACACTCAATTTCATCGTCAAAGATACTGTATATGGCCTTTCAACATAGCCTAAATTTATAAAAATAATCAATTAAACTAACTTATACATTTTTTTCAACATGAATTTCGCCAATCGCGCAACGCGCGATACGAAACACTAGTTTACATTATACTTTAATTTCATTACCTTTTCCATTTCCATTTTCATTCCTTAAAACGAATTAAATGTCCATGAGATATTCAAATAATCTCTCATCGTGTCTTCAATTTTATTTAGATTCAGACATTTACCGTTTATAAAAACAAACAGTCTTATTATTCAGATTTCAAAACTTCAACACCATCCCTTATTTATCATAAATGAAATCAGACTTAAGACTTCAGCACCTCTTCAAAACCAAACACCACCTATACGATTAAACGAGTAGGCCATCTAAACTGTTAAGTTCATCCTACTGAAGTAAGAGCATATCCAACAGCTTCCCCGTTTTGAAGTAAATGGAGAATATGAGGATTTTAGATTGGATTTTTGCTCCAACAGCTTCAACAAAACTATCTCCAATATGAAGAAAGTAGAAGAGAATGAGTTTTTCTCTGAATATGTAGATAACCCCGAAAATGATTACTACATAAAAGGACGAATATAAATCTTTGAAAAAAATTATTTAAAAAGAGAAATAATATTTTAATAGATGAATGAAATGTTTTAATATTATAATTAATATTTTTCCTCCAAAATAAGAAATCTGTTGGAGAAGAATTTAATTTTTTCTTAAATTTTGATTTTTAGTTTTTTTTAGGAAGAAATTTAGAAAATCTAAGTAAACTAAATCCCCGTCGGTAAAATTAGGAAAACATTTTTTGCAAAACATTTTTTAAAAAGTAAACTACATTTCTAGTCCCTATAATTTGTTAACAATTTCTGTTTTAATCCCTATGATTTTAGAATTACAATTCTTGTCCCTATGGTTTGCAAGGGAAAAAGACTATCATAAGTCCATAACCCTACATTTAACATAGTTTTCATAACTTACTAGTGAAAATAGCAACAAATTGTAAACCCATATTGTTTGCAAGATAAAAAGACTACCACTACCTATGATAATGTTTAATATTTTAGATATACCATTTAATAATTACTTTTCTAAATTTATTTCCATACTGTTTTATTCATTTTATTGTTTTCAATTAATAGTTAGGGAAATTAATTAAAATACCCTAAGTCAAACCAAGTGTTACCAAAATGCCCTAAATCTCTCCCAGTTTGTAAAAATACCTTTTTTCCGCGATGGGAGCCCGCGATCGCGGGCCAGGGACCATTTCTGACACTTTTTTAAACTTGCAGGGACCATTTTTGAAAAATGGAATCCCGCGATGGGATACTTTTTGTGACTTTTCAATTTCAAGGGACCATTTTTGAAAATTTGAACCGCGATCGCGTAGAATCCCACTGTACACCCCCGCTTTCTTTCAATTTTATGAATTTAAAATAAAATGTTACACTTTCAACCCCTATATTTATTTACTAAATTTACTTTATACCTTTTACTTTCATTATTTTAATTTTACATTTAACACATATAATCGTTTATTAACTAAAATACGTTAAAAAAATACGTTTTAATTTTAACAAATTACACCATTATAATCGTCTCTTCGATACGTTCGAAATGAGCCCAATCTTGAATTTTTTTGGATTTATATATTTTAATATATATCATATACAGTTATACACTACATCAAAAAAATATTTTTTATATTTAAAATTCATACCCTTATAGTTAATTATTTAATTTATGGTACATCTCTTATTTTTTTTTTCAATTTTGTTTTACACTCCTATCGCATTAACATAATAATCATATATTAACTAATTCATTAAATCGTTTTAAATTATTATTATTTGAATGTGTTTATAGATATCGTGAATGGTAATAGGAGAAAGTTTCACGAGAAAAATATGAAATGGGGTTTTGACAAGTTGGTATCACTGGACTCATTTAAGAATTGTGAAAATGGGTATTTGACGAATGATGATTCATGTGTGTTTGGAGCTGAAGTATTTACAGTTACAGAGTATGCACAAAATGATCGATGTATTTCCAGCGTAACTTAGATTAAAATTATCTCCTTCAGTTCAGTCCCGTCCCGTCCCATCTAGTTCAGTCCCGTCCAGTTTCGTCCCGTCCCATCTAGTATGCGTACCAAACGCTACCTAAGAGTATCGTAAATTAAATAATTAACTATAAAGGTATAAATTGTAAATATTAAAAATATTTTGATGTAGTGTATAACTGTATATTATATATATTAAAATATATAAATAAAAAAAAATTCAAGATTGGACTCATTTCGAACGTATCGAAGAGACGATTATAATGGTGTAACTTGTTAAAATTAAAACGTATTTTTTTAACGTATTTTTGTTGATAAACGATTATATGTGTTAAATGTAAAATTAAATTATGAAAGTAAAAGGTATAAAGTAAAGTTAGTAAATAAGTATAGGGGTTGAAAGTGTAAATTTCAATTCGAAATTGTGATTTTGATTTGGAATGTTACACTTTCAACCTCTGTACTTATTTACTAAATTTACTTTATACCTTTTACTTTCATTATTTTAATTTTACATTTAACACATATAATCGTTTATTAACTAAAATACGTTAAAAAATACGTTTTAATTTTAACAAATTACACCATTATAATCGTCTCTTCGATACGTTCGAAATGAGCCCAATCTTGAATTTTTTTGGATTTATATATTTTAATATATATCATATACACTACATAAAAAATATTTTATATTTAAAATTCATACCCTTATAGTTAATTATTTAATTTATGGTACTCTTAGGTAGCGTTTGGTACGCATACTAGATGGGACGGGACGGAACTGGACGAGACTGAACTGGATGGGACGGGATGGGACGGGACGGGACTAAACTGAAGGAGATAATTTTAATCTAAGTTACGTTGGAAATACATCGATTCTTTTGTGCATACCCTGTAACTGCAAATACTTCAGCTCCAAACACACATGAATCATCATTCGTCAAATACCCATTTTCACAATTCTTAAATGAGTCCAGTGATACCAACTTGTCAAAACCCCATTTCATATTCTTCTCGTGAAACCTTCTCCTATTGTCATTCACGATATTTATAAACACATTCAAATAATAATAATTTAAAACGATTTAATGAATTAGTTAATATATGATTGTTATGTTAATGCAATAGGAGTTTAAAACAAAATTGAAAAAAAAATAAAAGATGTATCATAAATTAAATAATTAACTATAAGGGTATGAATTTTAAATATAAAAAATATTTTTTTTATGTAGTGTATAACTGTATATGATATATTTTAAAATATATAAATCCAAAAAATTCAAGATTGGGCTCATTTCGAACGTATCGAAGAGACGATTATAATTGTGTAATTTGTTAAAATTAAAACGTATTTTTTTAACGTATTTTAGTTAATAAACGATTATATGTGTTAAATGTAAAATTAAAATAATGAAAGTAAAAGGTATAAAGTAAATTTAGTAAATAAGTATAGGGGTTAAAAGTGTAACATTTTATTTTAAATTCATAAAATTGAAAGAAAGCCGGGTGAACAGTGGGATTCTACGCAATCGCGGTTCAAATTTTCAAAAATGGTCCCTGGAATTTTTCAAAAATAGTCCTTTGAAATTGAAAAGTCACAAAAAGTATCCCATCGCGGGATGAGCCCGCGATCGCGGGATTCCATTTTTCAAAAATGGTCCCTGCAAGTTTAAAAAAGTGTCAGAAATGGTCCCTGGCCCCCGATCGCGGGCTCCCATCGCGGAAAAAAGGGTATTTTTGCAAAGTGGGAGAGATTTGTGGTATTTTGGTAACACTTGGTCAAACTTAGGGTATTTTAATTAATTTCCCTAATAGTTGTACCATATTTTTTCTAAAAATGGAAGGCTACAGAAATCATAAACAAATAAACAATACATGACAGAAAAACAATTTAAGAAATGAAAAAAAAAATAAAATGAATTGAAAATACATAGAAATTGATAATTCGATCTCAAAGGAAAAACTAAATTAATAAAATTGTAAAATAAATTAAAATTTGAATCTTGAATGGAAACAAGATAGCATTAAAACAGATAAGAATAGATAAATGACCCTTTCATTCTTATATGAAAGCAGCACAAAAGGGCACCATTCAGATTGCAAAACATACCATACTTATAGGAATTACCGAAAACTACTTGGTTGTATTTGGGAGTCGTGTACTTACTATATAACGAGCTGAATAGTCTTCAACGGATTATTTACTCAACCATATAAGAGTGTTTCTTTACGGCTTAATCGTTAAAGTCATTAAGCCAAAATGGCTTAAGCCATGACCCCTCACTTGTTCTCACTAAGCCGCCTCAAACAAATAAATACCAGATACCCTGTAAATAATCCAAGCCTCTCTCTTTGCCTCCCTCAAACCTACCGATCTCCCGTTCATCAGACAGACAAATACTTATCCCATTGAGCTTAATGGAGAAAAAAGTAAACAGTCTTTTATGTTCTTGCTATTTGGCCCCACTTCATGAGATTAGACTTGTGCATTTTTCTTGGGCCTAGGAACTTTAAGGTGATGTTTGGTTTAGACCCGAGAATGGAAATGTGAATGAAAATGAAAATGAATTTTCACTTCCTCCGGTGGAATCTAAATTTGAACTTATGAGTGAATGAACCCATTATATTATACAAAACCAAACAGTTTCTTTTATTATCATTCCCACTGATTATTGCCTCTAACGAAACACCCCTTAAGTTCAAATGATATGTCCTCCTTCAATCATAAACAAATTAAATTTGTTTGGAACATTTCGAAAAAGCAGACAGCTTAAATACAATGAACTTGTACCTTGTTAATATTTAGCAAGTAGCCACATCGTGTATTCTCTCCCCAGATAACAGCCATGTATTTGTTGGCAGCATAATAAGAATACTCTATTATGGTGCTAGACTGCCTTCAAAAAGACCATTCAAATTTGGCCCTGAAACTAGTGCAAGATCACCATACTCAAAAACTTGAGATAGAGAAATAAATCTTTAACAATGTGAAAAATAGAAGATGGATACCATAGCAGCCACATTTTTAATGAGAGAAAAATATGAAACAACATATAAAGATAGCTCTTTGTGGACTTTAAAGAAAGATCAAACCAGCCATGCTCAACAAGGTGCATCAACATTGAAGTGGGCAAAATAGTAAATTATGAATCATTGTTGCAATACCATAGAAGCATTCACTTCCCATGTGATTAATTCAAGATAATCCTGCACCTTCTCATCTCCTAGAAAATGATATGAAATGTGAACCTCAAACAAAAAACTTAAGCTCTACTACCCAAAATTTAAAATATTAAGTGAAAAGTTTGGGGATGCATTAACAACATGTACCTTCTACTGGCATAGTTGTAACCACATTTGTTATGAGATACAACTCTAAAAAAAAGTCATACACTATTATTCCTACCAATAGTCAAGAGCCTAAAAGAATTTCTGCACCTTATTCCCAAAATCCAGCCAAATTTGAATGCACAACCATCACTTAATCAACTTCTTCAATCTTGGGACCGCCAGCCGGAGGGGGGCCAGCGTTAGCGCCAGCTGCCTCTGGGCCGCCACCCGCCTGATACATCTTGGCAATAATGGGGTTGCAAATACCCTCCAATTCCTTCATTTTATCGTCAAATTCATCCACTTCTGCTAACTGATTTGCATCCAGCCAATTGATTGTTTGATCAATGGCATCCTCTATCTTCTTCTTGTCACTTGCAGGAATCTTGGATGAAACCTTCTCATCGTTTATGGTGTTCCTCATGTTATAGGAATAGTTTTCCAAAGCGTTCTTCGCTTCAACCTTCTTTTTGTGTTCCTCGTCCTCTGCCTTGTACTTTTCAGCTTCTTGCACCATTTTCTCAATCTCTTCTTTAGACAATCTTCCTTTATCGTTTGTGATTGTGATCTTGTTCTTCTTCCCACCTACCTTATCTTCAGCACAAACGTTTAGGATACCGTTTGCATCAATGTCAAAGCAAACATTGATCTGAGGGACACCTCTTGGTGCAGGAGGGATACCCGAAAGCTCAAATTTTCCCAACAAGTTATTATCTCGTGTTCTTGTTCTTTCCCCTTCGTAAACTTGAATCAAAACACCAGGTTGATTATCTGAGTAGGTTGAAAACACCTGTTCTTTCTTGGTTGGAATTGTGGTGTTTCTTGGAATCAACACAGTCATAACTCCACCAGCAGTCTCCAAACCAAGCGAAAGAGGAGTGACATCCAAAAGCAAGAGATCTTGCACCTTTTCGTTACCCTCACCACTCAAGATTGCTGCTTGAACTGCAGCACCGTACGCAACTGCTTCATCTGGATTAATGCTCTTACAAAGCTCCTTCCCACTGAAGAAATCTTGCAATAGTTGTTGTACTTTTGGGATTCTTGTAGATCCACCAACAAGAACGATTTCATGGACACTGCGTTTATCCATTTTAGCATCTCTCAAGCATTTCTCAACAGGTTCCATACATTTCCTGAAGAGATCCATGTTAAGCTCCTCAAACCGGGCACGTGTAATGGTGGAGTAAAAATCTACACCTTCGTATAAAGAATCAATCTCAATGGTGGTTTGAGCGGTGGATGAAAGTGTCCTTTTTGCCCTTTCACAAGCAGTCCTCAACCTTCTTAAAGCTCTAGGATTTCCAGTTATGTCCTTCTTATGCTTCCTCTTGAACTCCTGAACAAAATGGTTCACCATTCTGTTATCAAAATCCTCACCTCCAAGATGTGTATCACCCGCAGTCGATTTCACTTCAAAAATTCCCTCTTCAATTGTTAGAAGGGAAACATCAAAAGTACCACCACCAAGATCGAAAATAAGCACATTCTTTTCACCAACGCTGCTAGCTTTCTTGTCCAATCCATAAGCAATGGCAGCAGCAGTAGGCTCGTTAATAATTCGCATCACGTTTAAACCAGCAATCGCTCCAGCATCTTTGGTGGCTTGGCGTTGGGAGTCGTTGAAGTAAGCAGGAACAGTAATAACTGCGTTTTTTATAGATGAACCAACGAAAGCTTCAGAGATTTCGTGCATTTTGATAAGCACCATGGAAGAGATCTCCTCAGCTGCAAATTGCTTGTTTTCCCCTTTGTAATCGACCCCGATCATTGGCTTGTCCCCAGGCCCTGGTGTGACCTTAAATGGCCACAATTTCATGTCGTCTTGCACAGATGCATCATTGAATCTCCTACCAATCAATCTTTTCGCATCTGTTTTTTGTCACCAAAACAATTATATGAGAGATAAATTTAGCACTAACATGGATTTGAAATTTCTCTAGGGGGCTGTTTGTTTTTTCTAAATAACCTTTTAATACCTCTGAAGTCTGAATCGGTCAGACTGTTTTTTTTTTCAGATTTCAGAAAGTCTGAAATTCGTAGAAATGGTAACCTAATGTCTTATAACCTCTTATAGCCACTATCAGTTCATCACTCCATGATGATACTCTTCTTGTGTGGGGTTGGAAAACCAATTATGTGATTATGAAATGTAATTAAAATTAAAAAAAAAATACTACAACAATTTTTACTATTTTGTAATTTATAAAATTAAAATTTTTGTTGATTCAGATTCAGACTTCAGACCTACAAAAACAAACAATCTTATTGATTTAGATTTCAGACTTCAACACCACCTCTTATTAATTGAATAAGATTTCAGACCTCTTAAATAACAAACAGTCGCCTAGATATATTTAATTTAAGATCCCCAATTTCTGAAGAACGTTCAAGTTGCCTTGGATTCATTGATGATTTTATGAAGCTAAAATATCAACAAGCTATGGAATTCTGGAGCCAACACGAGATTGATCGGATCGATTAACGAAGAAGTACATATTTGAAACAAAAAAATTAAGGCGTTGTTAATTACTTACCGAAGACGGTGTTCATAGGGTTCATGGCGACCTGGTTCTTAGCAGCATCACCAATGAGACGCTCGCTATCAGTAAAAGCAACATAAGACGGCGTCGTTCTATTACCCTGATCATTCGCGATGATCTCAACACGGTCGTGTTGCCATACCCCAACGCACGAGTACGTGGTTCCGAGATCAATTCCGATCGCCGGGCCTTCACCTTTTCCGGCCATTCTAACACGCTAATCACAGAACGAATTTGGATCGGAAAATTTGAATTTTTTTGAGAGAGGAAATAAATGCAGAAGGCAGATTGCGAGAGGTTCGTCGGCTGAGAATGCATGATGATGGCCGATGGGAGCTTATTTATAGGTTTTGGTATTGGGCGTAGAACTTTCTCGAATGTCCTAAAAGTTGATGAAAACCGTTAAACGGAATAATGGGATCCGAGTCCTTTGTTTGTATATTTGACCATCACAAAGTTACTCCAATGGTCCTCAAAGTTTTTATTATTTTGTTTAAAAATCCTAAACTTCAAAAATTCATGAATTTGGCAGTAGCAAATTAACATACTTGGGCTTTTAGACATTATTCTTAATGGTTATCGGTTCGAGTTCTAGGTTACTACAAGTTTTCCTAGTTGTTTTTTAGAACTACAGAGATTAGTCGAGGTGCGTACAAGTTGATCCGAACAACCACAGTTAACTAAAAAAAATTGTTTAATCGATTTTGTATAAAAGAAATTGGGGTGCTAACACTTGTGGAAAATGTAGATGATGTTAAGATTGTGTATCAAAAGATCTTCTACTCTTCTAGTAGTCAGGAAAGAAACTAGGAATTTAAAAGTGTGTTTAAGGTAATTAACTAATTATGTAATTACATAAAATATTAATATTATGCAAAAAGCATGATGATATTAGTTTTAATCGTAAAAGACACATATTTTACTTGATAGATAATTATAGGTGGTAAATAAACGGATTATGATAAGACTGATAACTGGTTGTTAATTGACATTTGTAATACATACTGAAACTGAACTGGTTGTTAATTAACAATTTTTGTCTATTCTATGTGTAATTAGTATATTAAATTATAGGATTAAAATATATAGGTTTTTAATCACATAATATAAGTAGTTGCAACTTGTACTTAGGACGACTATAATATAACCTGGAGTAAACTACGATTTTCGTTCCTGTGGTTTGATGTTTATAACGGTTTTCGTCCCTATAGTTTAAAAACTGCTTTTTTCATCCTTGTGGTTTCCAATTGCTTCTATTTTCGTCCTTACATCTAACCCTGTTAAGTTTAGCCGTTAAAAACTCTTTGGGAAATCACATATTTAGTCCTTGTGATATGTAAAATTTTCTTTATTGTAATTTATAACTATATATAACTATATATATATATATATATATATATATATATATATATATATATATGCATAGGGGTGGGTTCAAATGAAAACTCAAATTCAATTGTAAACGTGAGGACAAACCACAGCCGTTGATTAATAATCTGGTGAAGAGATCAATGGCAAAAAAACACGGTGGCAATTTTGTAAATAAGTTGAAAACTCTGTCCATGACTTAGTGAATATTTAGTGCGCAGGGGTAAAATTGGAATGATTAGAATCAACGCCTATTTTTGTTGAATTTTTATTTCCCTTTTTAATTAAATTTTTTTTACCCCCTTAAATTTTAAAATAAATTATCTCAAAAATTACTAACATTTTAATCAAACAAATTACATCAAAAAAACGAGAATTTCGTGCTCTTCGATATGACATCCATCATGATATAGTTTTTTTTCGATTTAACCGTTTTTTACGTGAAATCGTGTATATGTGTTATATTCAGTCTGAATATAACACATATTCAGACTGAATATAACACATATTCAGTCTGAATATAACACATATTCAGTCTGAATATAACACATATTCAGTCTGAATATAACACATATTCAGACTGAATATAACACATATTCAGACTGAATATAACACATATTCAGTCTGAATATAACACATATTCATCACTCACGTCTTCTTTTGTTCACATCTATTGCTGCATTCTTTCACATTGCATATACATGCCACGCATGCATACTAAGGCCATTCTCCCTTAACCATCCGTGTTGTTCATCGAATATTGTTGCTGTTATTATCCATCTTTGGTTTTCTTGGTGACATACATATCAATACATCGCATGAATTTTTTTGATTTGGTTATTGTTCAACTACCGCTAGCCTCATATTTTTCAGCTACATCTCGGTTTGAAGAACTTGATCATCACGTAATATCATATACCACATATTAGGTTTTACCACACAATTATTGGTCGTGTTTATCACATGGTTTTATGTGTTATATTCAGTCTGAATATGTGTTATATTCAGACTGAATAATTCCATATATTCAGACTGAATATAACACATATACACGATTTCACGTAAAAAACGGTTAAATCGAAAAAAAAACTATATCATGATGGATGTCATATCGAAGAGCACGAAATTCTCGTTTTTTTGATGTAATTTGTTTGATTAAAATGTTAGTAATTTTTGAGATAATTTATTTTAAAATTTAAGAGGGTAAAAGTTTTTTAATTAAAAAAGAAAATAAAAATTCAAGGCGCTGATTCTAATTTGACGAAAATACCCCTAAAGCTGAATTTTAGGAATGACTTAAATATGGTTGCGATCAATTGACGAGATTTGTCCTCATGTTTACAATTGAATTTGAGTTTTCATTTGAACTTTCCTCTATATGCATATATAATATATATATATATATATATATACATACATATATAACATATATATAATATATAAATATATATCAATAATTTAAATATCAAGCAAAATTGAATATTTAACAAAAGATAAAGTTTAAATGAAAATATGAAATTATGAGAGTAAAGTGCATTTAATAAAAACAATTGGTTGTATAAAATACAACTAATTTTTTTTCTCGAATCATATTAAACTTATTTATATGATAATTTAAAATAATTAAAAATCTTAAGTAAATCAATGAATAAAAAAATATTAATTTTAAGATATTTCAATATAAAACTTAGAAAAACAAATATCAATAATTTTAGTTTAATAGTTACAATTATTATATTAGTAAGCTATGATTAACAATAAATGATATCTTTTTTTAAGTTAAATAAAAATAAAAATTAAAGTATGACTAATATAATAAATGAAATTATTAAATTAAAATTATTGATAAGATCTTTTTTTCTAAAGTTTTAATGAAATCTCTTAAAATTAATAGTTTTTTATTTCTTGATCTACTTGGGATTTTTATTTTATTTCAAATGATTATATAAAAAAGTTTAACTAATACAATTCGAGAAAAAATGTTTTTATACCAACTATTTGTTATTTTTATTAAATACACTTTATTTCCACTATTCCATATTTTCATTTAAACTTTTTTTTATTTATTAATCAAATTTATTTAATATTTAAATTAAAACACACACACACAAATATATATATATATATATATATATGTGTGTGTGTGTGTATGTTATATGTATATATATGTAGAAAAAATGTAATAGAGAAAGAAAAGGTAAAAAGAATACAATATATAAATGTCAAACCCGTTGGCTCCAGAACGGGGGGCGGCTCCAGAGGCACTGCCGCAGGCGCCAACACTGACCCCTTCTTCTATCTTATCTACTGCCTTGCTCCTCGGCTCTTGCTCTAGCCGCTTGATGTAATAGCTTGCTTCTCATTTATAGTTTACTAATGTCTAAATGAAATTTAAGGATAAATATTTATAGATGGGTGTGTATGTTTTCATTTAAACTTTATCTATTGTTAATTAATAAAAAAAATTATATTTAAATTATATTTAAATTATATATATATTTGTTATATATGCATTATAAAATATAATAAAGAAAATGGAAGCAATTTAAAATTTTACATACCACAAGGACTAAATATGTAATTTCCCAAAGAGTTTTTAACGACTAAACTAACAGAGTTAGATGCAAGGACAAAAATAGAGGTAATTGGAAACCACAAGGATAAAAAAGCAGTTTTTAAACCACAGGGACAAAAAGTGTTATAAACATCAAACCACAGGGATGAAAAATCGTAGTTTACTCTATAACCTGTTTTGAATATAATCAATCTATTACATATGTCTTTTGATATAGAGTAAATTACACTTTTGGTCCCTGTGGTTGCCACCTACTATCAAGAGTGGTCCCTATTTCAAACTAATTACAATTCTAGTCATTGTGGTTGCCATTCCTTTTCAATGTTGGTCCCTCAAACTAACTTTTGTTGAATTAATCTGTTAACTCAAGGATATTTTTGTCTTTTTAATATTTTTTTCGTTTTCAAAGAAAAATAAAACTCACCCACGTCACCATTCCCTTCGACCCCTCTCACCACCTGTAGTTCCGATAGACTCCCCCACCCCCTGATTAAATCTGGTTCGAGAAACCTCCATTGAAGACTTCAACCAGATCTAAGAACACCTCCACCTTGAACCCCTGTTGCAGCCGACAAAACAGACCATCTCCATAAAAATAGAAACTCCATCGAACTCCACCAATGGTTCTGCTTCATCTAATGGATCTACTTCCACGCACCCACCATCGTCCCCGAATTCCACTTTCTTCAGCCATCTGGGTTCAATTATATGGTCCATCTTCTGCAGACGTATGCTTTTTGTTTATGGTTTTGATTTGGAATACCATAAAAATACAAAACCCATATCAGAAGCAATCGATAGCGGTGGCGTTCCATGGTTTAACAAGTGTTTTTCTAGTAATTTAAAATTGCAAATTATTGCAACTACCTTCCTTATGAACAATGTTTCAAATGGTTTCAGAATTAAATTATTACGCAGTTGACTCTTACAAGTAAAAAGGAAACTTCATCTCATGTAGAAATTACGCAACCATTGATATGAATTGAGGCTCCAATTTTTCAGGACTTCGAAGAGACAGGTCAAATTCATACAAATGCTTCAAAATTTTCAGAAACAAAAGGAGATGATAGAGAGAAGGAAGAGAAGAGAGGATTTACTTTCTCAGGTCGGAGAAACAAAAATTTCCGCCACGACTTTGGTGGCTTCGGAGAAAATCGAATCAGCGTCAACGCCATCGAGGCAAACGTTAGTGAAGATCCGGACACAAGGCATCTTCTTCGATTTTTAATTATGGTTTTGTGCTTAATTTCTGTTTTATAGCAAGGTTTCATATATTGATGTTATCCATTCGTTTCAAGCTCATCCCAACAGTGACAAGCTTGAGGTTAGGGTTATTCTCCTGGTGCTCGACGGCAGAGAAACAGAAGAGATAAGAAGGCGAGAAAAGAGATAAGAGAGAGATCGGTAGTCGTGGTGAAGGAGATCGCCGGAGATTGCCGGAGAAATGGGGTTGGAGGCATAATCGACATTTGCTTGGATGGGTGTTGGATTTTAGGGTTGCTCCGACAATATGTTTGTATATTGTTTATAAATATATATATGATATATTAAAAATTAAAGGAATTAGTAAAAAGACCAAAACACCCTTAGAGTTAACAGATTTATTTAACAAAAGTTAGTTTGAGGGACCAACAATGAAAAGGAATGACAACCACATTGACTAGAATTGTAATTAGTTTGAAATAGGGACCACTCTTGATACTAGATGGCAACCACAGGGACCAAAAGTGTAATTTACTCTTTGATATATATATATATATATATATATATATATATATATACATACATATATATATATACACATATATATATAGAGAGAGAGGTGGTTTCATTTGCAAACCACTATTAATTTGCAAACTATGAAACCTACCTTATCACCATAGATTAGAATAATCAATGGCTTAGATTAGATTGATTTAAATATGGTAATTACGAAATTAAGAAAATAATTTTAATTAACCGTAAACAAACAAAGGGTAAATAGGTAATTTAACATCTAAATTAAAAATGGAAATTAAGTAAAAATAAATTAGAAATCTGTCGCGTGCGAGATTACAGGAACGAAATAATGAAACAACCCAAAAGATATCACCGATTATCCTGCAAAAGTACACCACGATCGACGATTACGGTTTTGTTGCAAAAGCGTTGATGATGAAACTGTTAGTATGTAATGAAACTGTTGTTGTTTGAAAACCTTTGATGATGAAACTGTTGGTAATGAAAATGTTAGTATGTAATGAAGCCTGTTGTGGATTGAAAACAATTATCGATGTATCATAACCCATATGTTAGTAATGAAACTGTTAGTATATAAAATGATGAAACTGTTAGTATATTAGTATTGAAAACAATTTTATATTAGTAATGAAACTGTTAGTGATGAAACTGTTAGTAATGAAAAGAGTTGATGTATAAAAAATGTTAGTATGTAATGAAACTGTTGTTGATAGAAGCACATTTGATGATGAAACTGTTATTAATAAAAATGCTAGTAATGAACGAAGATGAAAAGGATATGAAACGAAGATAACACGACGATGACCCAACGATGAACGAAGATGACCCGACGATGAACGAAGATGAAACGACGATGAACGAAGATGACCCGACGATGAACATAGATGAAACGACGATGACCCGACAATGAACGGTGATGAAGAGATGAAACGAAGATGACCCAACGATGAACGGAGATGAAACGGCGACAACCCAGTGATGAACGGAGATGACTCGACGATGAGTGAAGATGAAACCGATGAAGACGAATCTTTGTTCATCTTATTGAATTCTTCTAATCTACATATTTGATTGATTTCAAAAGTCGAGAGACTATTTATTTAATCATTTTTTGTAGGGTAGATGTTTTATGGGTTTCTAAAATATTCATAACTAACCACTAAAACATTGATTGATACTTACAATTTGACAACAAACTCAAGATTAACCATGGTGGATCCGAGCAACAAAGAAGATATGATTAAACAAAGAGAAGAAAAAACAGGATGAATTAATTACCATAAAGGAATGGCCGAAATATTTGTTAAAAAATGATTATCATAATTATTTAGTTATTAGTTGAAACATATCCTAAAATAAATCAACATGATAATTACCAACTATAAAATCTTTTGATACAAAATGACAGTTAAACCCTTTTAATTAAAAACAATAATAAATTACTAGAAATCATGTGATTGGTTTAACTGGGTTTGCAAAGTTTTCAATATAAGAGTGGTTTTCAAATGATCCATCCCCTATATATATATATATATATATATATATATATATATATATATATATATATAGAGAGAGAGAGAGAGAGAGAGAGAGGTTCAGGGAAAAACCTCAAATAAATGGAAAACTAAAAAACACTTTATCAACCGTTAGATTAGATGATCTAATAGATGTGATTAGACGGACGGTTACAACAATATTAATTAATTTAAAAAACCTCAACCTCCCTATTTTTTATTCGAAAAAATACGAAAAATAAACAAAATTCGAACGAAATAAATTACACCAAATAAACGATCATATTTTTCTCGTTAATTTGACATCCATATTGGTATACTTTTTCCTCCGTATTTTCGTGGTTTTCCGGTTTTTCAGTTATTTAGGGTTTTCCCTTGAACCTGACCATATATATATATATATATATAGAGAGAGAGAGCTTCAAATGTAAACTTTTTTTCGTGTAAACCGTGTAAACTCTCGATTTCATAGGTTTTTTTTATGAAAGTTTTTTATGGAATTGTTTATTTTGATGAAATTGTTTCATATCATTCATTTCTTAACGGTTTTCGTCCCTGTAGTTTAAAAACTGCTTTTTTCATCCTTGTGGTTTCCAATTGTTTCTATTTTCGTCCTTACATCTAACCCTGTTAAAGTTTAACCGTTAAAAACTCTTTGGGAAATTACATATTTAGTCCTTGTGATATGTAAAATTTTAAATTTCTCCCATTTTCTTTATTATATTTTATAACTATATATATGCATATATAACATATATATATACATAAATAATATAATATATAAATATATATATTAATAATTTAAAGGGAAATTAATTAAAATGCCAAAAGTTTGACCAACACTTACCAAAATGCCACAAAAATTTCGCGGTTTACCAAAATGCCCTAATGGCCCGCGATGGAGCCCGCGATCGCGGGATAGGGCTGACGTGGCACGAGCTTTGGCCAAAAGTGTCCCGCGGAGCCCCCCAACTTTGGCCGCGGTGCACATTTGGCCCCTGCCCGCGATGGCCCGCGATAGACCAAAATTTTACAGTTTTGGTCCCTGAAAATTTATACTTTTGGTCCCTGAAAATAGACGAATCTTGCATGTTTTTACTGTTTTTTCCACAATTATTGTACTTTGAAGACCGATTTGTGGTTGAAATTCATTTGCATGTTTTCATCAATGTTAAATCAGTGTTTTTGGAATACCAGTTTGTGGATGAAATGAGAGATTGGTTGTCATCAATGTTGGTTGTTTCATTGATAAATAGATGTAAAATGCAATCCATAATCCACACACCGATTTCATACTTCTTTCTTGATTACTTTCTGCAATATTTTGTGTTTGAGATACTACTGAAAAAATGAGTTCATCTGTTGCAAAAGCTAAGCTATATTTCTGTTTTGATGGTGAATGGGAGCAAGATAACAATGAGTGGAATTTTGCTTATAAATCTAAGCATGGTGTAAAAGTGCCAGTAAACTATACTTATCAGAAATTTCTTGCATACGCCATGCAAAAATGTGGAATCAACCCTTCTGTTGTTTGCAAGTTAGTGTTTAAAAATGGCGATAGGTCATTTGTGGATTTATCCAACGATAGGGATATCTCTACTTTTCTGCACTTTGCAGTCGATTCAGAAAGGCCCCCATTACTTTTTGTGTATCCCGACGAAAACGACGACGACGACGGTGACGACGAAGACCTCCAAATAGAGCAGTCTGATTCTCAATTTCAGGCGTCCGCCGCCCCAACGGTTCATTTAGATCATTCATATGGTCTTAATGACTGTATTCCGGAGACGCAACAACAACAACCACCACAACCACACGAAGGGCGTACTGCTGGAGTTGCTGATGACGAAACCCACGTTTTCAGAACGGGTAATTCTGAAATAGACAGATCAGACACCGATAGTGATGATCATGAAGAATATACCCCTAGTAGAAAATCATGTAGTCAGATAAATGACTTTTTTGATATGCCCCCTATTCTTTCAGACTCCCATACCCAGACACAAACCTATGAACCTACACCTTATATTCGCAGTGAAATGTTACATGTATGTCAGATATTCGAGTCGAAGGATCTCTTGGCAAGTCAGGTCGGACTTAAGTTCTTGGAAGAGGGTTTCGAAAGGCACACGTCGAAATCTGACAAAACTAGATACATAGTTGAATGTGCCAGAAAAAACTGTGACTGGAGGATGTACGCGATTGACACGGGTGGCAAAGAAGGGGCGTTCATGATTAGAAAGTTGCACGACGTACACACTTGTACGAGGACGCAACTGAATCCCCACCACAAACAAGCCGGAAAAAAGACTTTGGGTGCGATACTGAAAAACAAATTTCTTGATGTTAGTAGGTCATTGCGTCCAAAGGACATCGTCCACGATGTTCACCAGCAGTTCGGCGTCACGATTGATTACCACCAAACTTGGCGTGCGCGATGCCATGCACTGTTTATGGTGAGAGGCACGTTCGAGGAGTCGTATGAACGACTCCCGACATATTTATATAATTTGCAGCTGCAGAACCCTGGTACTGTCACGCAGCTACGGACCGATTCACGTCGACGGTTTGAGAAGTGCTTCGTGGCCCTTGGACCCGCGGTACGTATTTTAACACGTCATATGTTTACACATTATAAACTATAATATTTACAAAGGAAAACCACCTATGTTTTTGCAGATCCGCACATTTGTGGCAAATCTACGTCGTGTCCTGATAATAGACGCAGCCCATTTAAAGGGCCGTTACTTGGGTATGATGTTCCTGGCGGTTGCCATGGACGGGGATAACTCCATCGTTCCAGTAGCTTTCGGCGTAGGCAAGTCCGAAACCGGGGACGAGTGGACTTGGTTTATGTCCATGTTGAGACAAGCTATCGGAGACCCGCAAGGGTTGGTGTTTATGTCTGACAGGGCTCCTTCCATAAGCGCCGCAATCTCTGCCATCTACCCAAACGCCCCTCACGCCATATGCTGTCGATATTTGGAGATAAACGCCAAATCCAAGGACAAACGTATTACGACCAACAAGGATGTCTATTGGGCGGCATGCAGAGCATATACGGATCGAGAGTCTAACAAGTACATGAATATGCTACGATATAGTGCCAACGAAGCAGCCAAAGTCTTTGACAAAGCTGGACCGGAGAGGTGGTCCGCGGCCCATTTTCCTGGACAACGGTATGACATTCTGACCTCGAATAGTGTAGAGTCTGTGAATGCACTCTCCCGTTTTACGCGTAGATGTCCGATTGTTAATCTTATGGACTACTTTCGGGCCTTTCAACAAGAGTGGTACCAAATTCGACGCCTAAAAGGAGCTGAGATGCAAAATGCACTCACACCAACGGCGGAGAAGATCGTTCAGTACAGGGCGCGTCGTGCGGCGACATGGCCGGTAAGAGCAATCGGGTATGGGAAGTACGAGGTACATGATGACTATCTTCACGCGATTGTGAATATGGAAGACCACCTTTGTTCGTGTCGCGAATGGGATAAATCTGGGTTACCGTGCGGCCATGCCATCGCTGCAGCAAGATATATGGATCGTACAGATTGCAGCGACTTGGCTGTACCTTTCTTCACGTCCGAATATTACCGGAGAACATACGTGGAGGTAATAACCCCAGTTGGACCCCCTGCAGCATGGGTGTATCCACCCGACCCGCTTCCGCCATGCTATCCACCTTTAATGGATAAGAACAGAGCCGGGAGACCGAGAAAGAACGGCCGACGTCCATCACGTGGTGAAAGTTCGATACAACGAAGATGTACTCGGTGCCAATGCGTAGGACACACTAGTGGAGAGTGTCCAAATCCCGTCCCTTCAACCGTGCCAAGGAGACATTCAGTCAGTCACACCCCGGTCCCGTCACAGCTTGAACCAAATGGAACAAACACATATGATATTGTTGATCTAAACGCTGATTTGTAAAGGGTATATATATATATATATATATATATATATATATATATATATAGGCTGGGTATCAAATACAAACCAACTAGTTTGTACAAACCCGTACAAACTCAATCTACCTTCATGAATTTACAATTTTTTTAATTTGGCTTCATGAATCTATATTTTGGCTTCATGAATATAAAATTTGGCTTCATGAATATATAATTTGGCTTCATGAATCTATATTTTCCGGTGGAGCCCTAAAATACCCTTATAAATAAATAAAAAAGAAGTTATGGAGCCAAATTATATATTCATGAAGCCAAATTTTATATTCATGAAGCCAAAATATAGATTCATGAAGCCAAATTAAAAAAATTGCAAATTCATGAAGGTAGATTGAGTTTGTACGGGTTTGTACAAACTAGTTGGTTTGTACCCGATACCACCCCTATATATATATATATATATATATATATATATATATATATATATATATTCATATTATATATACACACATACATATGCTTCTAAATGAACATTGATAACACAGCTAGTTTGTAAATGATATATATATATATATATATATATATATATATATATATATTCATATTATATATATACACACATACATATGCTTCTAAATGAACATTGATAACACAACTAGTTTGTAAATGATATATATATTCATATTATATATATACACACATACATATGCTTCTAAATGAACATTGATAACACAGCTAGTTTGTAAATGATATATATATTCATATTATATATATACACACATACATATGCTTCTAAATGAACATTGATAACACAGCTAGTTTGTAAATGATATATATATATATATATATATATATATATATATATTCATATTATATATACACACATACATATGCTTTTAAATGAACATTGATAACACAGCTAGTTTGTAAATGATATATATAGATTCATATTATATATACACACATACATATGCTTTTAAATGAACATTGATAACACAGCTAGTTTGTATTCCATCCAACATGCTCTTCATCTTCAATCTTTCTGACTCTTCTTCAACGGCTTCTGCTTTTGCAACCACGTATGGCCATTGTGTACCACAACCCGGACACACTTTAGCAAATGAGTTGAGGTAACCTCTGACTTGACCTTACATGATGTAAAAAAACAACAAAAAAATACAAACAACAACACAGTAAAAAAAATACAAAACAACACAGTAAAAAAATACAAAACAACTAAAACAACCACCACCTACTTAAAAATTGATTTAGTTTCATCAATCCAAGCTTGCTTCTCGTTTACCTTCACTTGAATAATTGCGAAGTCTTGCAGAATATGGTGAATTGCTTCTTGTTCTCGACGAACACGAGCCTCCCGAGCTTTTATATCCCCTTTCATCCTTTTGATCTCCCTGTCTTCCTCTTCGATCTTTCTCAAATGGACTGCCTTCCTGTCCATCATTTTTTTCACTCTTCTGTTAGTTCATCTATCTCCTTTTCCTTTTTTGCTATGGCGACCTCGATTTGAGGTGGCATTTTTCCAGGAGTAGACTTAGGGTTTGATGATGATGCCATTTGTGGATGAAATGAGAGAAGAGATATCAAGAGAGAAAGCAATTCAAAGAAAGAAAGCAAGAGATAAATCAAGAAAAAAAGCAAGAACAAGTGTGAATTGTGAATTGCATATTAATGATATTTATGGATGAAATCTCAAACATGCCAGTGAATTTGAACCACAAATCGGTCTTCAAAGTACAATAATTGTGGAAAAAAACAGTAAAAGCATGCAAGATTCGTCTAAGTACAGGGGCTGAAGGTGTAAATTTTCAGGGACCAAAAGTGTAAATTTTCAGAGACCAAAACTGTAAAATTTTGGTCCATCGCGGGCTGCGATCGCGGGGAGGGACCAAAAGTGCACCGCGGCCAAAGTTGAGGGGCTCCGCGGGACACTTTTGGCCAAAGGTCGTGCCACGTCAGCCCTATCCCGCGATCGCAGGCTCCATCGCGGGCCATTAGGGCATTTTGGTAAACCGCGAAATTTTTGTGGCATTTTGATAAGTTGATGTTTGACTTTTGGCATTTTAATTAATTTCCCTAATTTAAATATCAAGCAAAATTGATTATTTAACAAAAGATAAAGTTTAAATGAAAATATGGAATTATGAGAGTAAAGTGCATTTAATAAAAACAATTGGTTGTATAAAATACAACTAATATTTTTCTCGAATCATATTAAACTTATTTATATGATAATTTAAAATAATTAAAAATCTTAAGTAAATCAATAAATAAAAAACTATTAATTTTAAGATATTTCAATATAAAACTTAGAAAAACAAATATCAATAATTTTAGTTTAATAGTTACAATTATTTATTAGTAAGCTATGATTAACAGTAAATGATATCTTTTTTTAAGTTAAATAAAAATTAAAAATTAAAGTATAACTAATATAATAAATGAAATTATTAAATTAAAATTATTGATAAGATCTTTTTTTCTTCTTCAAAGTTTTAAGTTGAAATCGCTTAAAATTAATAGTTTTTTATTTCTTGATCTACTTAGGATTTTTATTTTATTTCAAATGATTATATGAAGAAGTTTAATTAATACAATTCGAGAAAAAATGTTTTTATACCAACTGTTTGTTATTTTTATTAAATACACTTTATTTCCACTATTCCATATTTTCATTTAAACTTTTTTTTATTAATTAATCAAATTTATTTAATATTTAAATTAAAACACACACACACACACACATATATATATATATATGTATGTGTGTGTGTGTGTGTTATATGTATATATATGTAGAAAAAATGTAATAGAGAAAGAAAAGGTAAAAATAATACAATATATAAATGTCAAACCCGTTGGCTCCAGAACGGGGGCGGCTCCAGAGGCGCTGCCGCAGGCGCCAACACCGACCCCTTCTTCTATCTTATCTACTGCCTTGCTCCTCGGCTCCATACTGCTCCAGCCGCTTGATGTAATAGCTTGCTTCTCATTTATAGTTTACTAATGTCTAAATGAAATTTAAGGATAAATATTTATAGATGGGTGTGTATGTTTTCATTTAAACTTTATCTATTGTTAATTAATAAAAAAAAATATTTAAATTATATATATATATATATATATATATATATATATAGGGGTGGTATTTTTTGCAAACCACTCCATTGTTGGAAACTATAGAAACCATTTAATCACCATCCATTTACATCATATACGGCCCAAATTAAAGGGATGGCATTTTATGTAATTTGTGGCAATTCATTAATTATTTTTATAACAAAAAAAGACAAACAAGGGTATATTGGGTATAAGTAATGGAAATATTCTCATCTCTTTCTCGTAACCCTACAATATTCTTTCTCTCTCTCTTCTTCAAAAATCAGGAGCTTCCATAGGAGCTTCCATGAGACCACGACCACACCGCCGACGACTTTACCGCCGGCGACCACCATTGCAGGCGACTCCACAGATCATCGGCGCCACCACCACAGGTACCACCACCAACGACTAGATTCAGCACCACCACCGCCGCCGCTGTCCGCCACTGTCCGACTAGATCCATTGGGTTTTCATGGATTCATGATTCATGATTTTTTTTGGGTTTCATGGATTCAAGATTTTTTTTGGTTTCATGGATTCAAGATTTCTGGGTTTTGTCTTCATGATTTCTAGGTTTGTATTAATCATCTTCCATATTATGATTCAAGATTTCTTGGTTCATGATTCAAGATTTCGTTAGATTCATGATTTTTGTGTTCATGGAGATTCATGATTCAAGATTTCTGGGTTAAAAAGATTTTTGTGTTCATGAAGATTCATGATTCAAGATTTCTGGGTTGAAAATATTACATGGATTCATTTTCTTTTTTTTGGGTTTTCATGGATTCATTTCTTGGTTCATGATTCATTGATTCAGAAAAATTGCAGGAGGATCTGCAGGTGAATTCCGGTCGATGGTTGAATCTTATGTATTCACGATATAAACAAAATAAAAGTAAAAAGGAATAAGGATTGAGATAATTAATGGAATTATTAGCTGAATAACTATAATTGAGGAAACTTCCATAATTATTGTGATTCACAAAATAAAAATAAAAAAACAATTGTGAAATGCCTAAAACGCCCCTGCGGACTTACAACAATAAATAATTATTTTTAATTAGAATTTTTAAAATGATTGGTTGTAAGGTGGTTTCTAGAGTTTCTAAGAATGTAGTGGTTTCTAAAAGAAACCTCCCCTATATATATAAAGAAACCTCCCCTATACCACTGCCCGACCAACCCCCCCCCCCCCCCCCCCCCCCCCGGTACCACTGCCCGACCGAACCCTCCCGAACCCGCTTGCCACCTTGGACGAACCCGATCCCTTACCCGCTACCGCTACGGATGGTCTTACAAATGTCTTGATATATATATATATATATATATATATATATATATATATATATAGGACGGTAATCAAATGAGAACCGTAAAAAGGTTGAGAACCATGAAAACCGATCTAAACCATTAATTGATTTAATCTATTACGGCTTAGATGGGTTCTCACGGTTCTCAATCTTTTAATTATAACCATGTGATCAAAAGTTTAATTATAACCATGGGATCAAAACCAAATTATGGCTTAGATCGGTTCTCATGGTTCTCAATCTTTTTTTGGTTCCCACATGATTTAACCCCTATATATATATATATATATATAGAGAGAGAGAGAGAGAGAGAGGGAGAGGTTCAGGGGAAAACCTCAAATAAATGGAAAAAGTAAAAAACACTTTATCAACCGTTAGATTAGATGATCTGATGAATGTGATTAGACGGACGGTTACAACAATATTAATTAAATTAAAAAACGTCACCCCCCTATTTTTTATTCGAAAAAAGACGAAAAATAAACAAAATCCGAATGAAATAAATTACACCAAATAAACGATCATATTTTTCTCGTTAATTTGACATTCATATTGAAATACTTTTTCCTCCGTATTTTTGTGATTTTCTGGTTTTCCAGTTATTTAGGGTTTTTCCTTGAACCTGACCCTATATATATATAATTGAGCAAGTTTAAATATTAATCTTAATATTTAAAAATATGTAACTTATCATACGAGCTTGTTGATTATAGCATCTTGGGTTGTTTACCAAATACGTAACGGATAAGTGTTTATTGGTAAGTAAGGAGTCAGTACTTGTACTTACCTAGTTACCTTACTAGGTAATGTTTTCATTTATCAAAATGGATTATTGGTAAGCATCTTTATTCGGTAAGCGCTTACTAAGTAAGACTATATTTCCTCCCTTTCTAGGCCGAAGTTTTTGTCCTTATTATGTTTTTTATCAGGTAAGATTCTCGATTGTTATCATGCTTACCCGGTAAGGTAAGTGACATCCGATAAACGTTTGATAAACAACCCCTTAAAAGACATATGTAAAATATGTTAATATAAACGTACTTCTATTTATATATAATTTGGAACAATATTTTTAAACCATTTTTTGTAATTTAAAAAATATCTATTTTATTACCCAGTATTGATGTATAGTATACAACTTGACATATTTTCAAAGAACATTTTAAAATATACTTTTTTTTTTCAAAATAGACTTTGTTTTCAAAATAATTATTTTTAAATTGGGATTTTGTTTAACGATAAACTTTTATACATATCTTTTGAAATATGTTTTTGAAGTAGGAATGAAATGATAATAAAAATACTTTCCATACATATACAATTTGTCCTATTTTTAACTAAAAATAAATTAGTTGTCTTGAGAATGTTGTAAACTAAACATTTTTTTTACAAAAAATGTCAAATGGAACACTTTTCAGTTTACGGAAATGGAAGATTTTTAACAAATCATGTAAAATTTAGGGGTTATTTAGTTGTTTCTTCATAAAATCATATATAAGTAAAGTTGTTGTATAGATTTTGAAAGATTTTTGTGGAGCTTGTTTTTTTTAATTGGAAGGGGCAAGTTTGGAAGAAGAAAAAAACGGTATTCTGCATAAAACTCCCTTAAAATCTTATTAAATAAGTCACTTTATTTATCATTAAGTCACTACTAAACTGTCAGTTATGTATATAGCAAACTGAATAGATTGTAAGTCCCATTAACTACTAATGAACTAATTAATGTTTACTCTTTCAAATTATTTTTCTAAGTTTTTGCAAAATGGTCAAACAAATAGTGCTAAAATCCAATACCTCATCTTATCTCATATACTATTTACTAAATCTTTTCCCAAAAGACAATAATCCACGTCACCTAGGCCCGGCCCAAATCACATAGTCCTATAGAACCGACTAACCTGACCAACCCGTACGGTTTGGGTTGGGCTGGGTTGCTTTGATTTGGGTTGGGTTGAGATTTTTCGAACCACCAAACATTGGGTTGCGTTGTTCAAACGCCTTGAACCCGATCAACCCAACCCGTGAGCACCCCTACTCAATGGGAATCGAACCTGGAAGAACTACTTTCTGTCGACCCAAGCGATTGCCATCGAGCCCGAGCTCAGCCCTTGTGGTTACATTTCTAAATCCCAAACACCCCCATAGAAGAATGAACATTCCAAATCATAATTGAACAAGTTTTTTTGACACATTATGAAGTAATACGAAAAAGTTTGATCATTTCAGACCACCATTTCTGCTTCTCTAACACTACTAGGAATTCCAACATCTAACCTCATTGTAGGCTTGTACTGTTCCGGTATGGCGGCACCACCCTGCACGCAGATCTCCACCACCGCTGGCGCCTGACCATAGAAGTTCCTCAGCTCCTTCTGCAACAAGGGCTCCTCCAGGTTAGGAACATGCCAGACATACCTTGGTGGTATCAAGTCATTAAGCACCGCTGACTGCCACCCGTGCTGCCCATTCCGCTGCTGATGCTTGTAGGCCCCACAGTTCTGCGCTTTGTGACCAGTGGGACCCACATGGATCTCGGGGCAGTACCCACAAGCTCTCACAGGGTACATCTTCATCAATCTGTTGGCTCCACCCCTCATTTTCTCCCATGCTTGGAGTGTTTCCTCTGCAAGTAAAACTGTTTCTTCTGTATTAGATGGAGGCACTATCTCCCAATCTGATATTTCAGTCAATAACTTCGGTTTTGGATCTTGTGGGATTGGATCTGGTAGTTCACTTTCATCGGCATCAATGAATTCACTTTTGCTGATACGAATGATGGGTTTTCTTCTTCTTTTTGTGGGGAAATCAGGTAAATCGACTCCTGCTTGAATGCATAGCTCAACTAGTGCTGGGATTCTAGGTACCGAAAATCTTTCTTCATGAGGAATGCGTTTTCCCAAGCGATCATACAGGTGATAGGCTTCGATTTGAACCAATATGTCTTCTACAACAGCATTTACCCACTCATGATTTCCCTTCCGAATCGAAGAATTTTGGCCTTGACATGACCTGAAGGGATGGCCCACAGGTCCTACATGGATTTCATTACAATATCTGCCAAAAGAAAAAAGACGAAACATTTCAAGCTTGCTTGCTATATATAGAAGAAAAGAGACTTCAACTAGAAATGAGCAATTAATTGGTATCCAAATGAAGTTTGCAAAGGTTATATGTATTCTAGAGCATGGGAATTACTTGCAGGCTTGTACTGGAACTACTTTTAAGAGCTTCTTGAGATTGTTAATCAATGTTGTTCTTGCGTTCAGCACGGCATATGCAAGAGGAATCATCCTTTGAACAGTTAACCCGTTCTTAGGAGGAGGGGCAGATCTTTTAGGTTGGCCTTTTCTACTCTTCATCCTCTCCCTGGCAGCTCGCCGGAGCTCCACAATGGGTACAGGAAATGGCTTTTTTTCTTTCTTTGAATAGTAACGTGGCAAGTCAACATTCTGAGGATTATTACAGCATTTAACAACCAAGGACTGAGCCCTGCATATATTAGGTGATGGAACTCCATATATCCGTTGATGTCTGGATTTCTTGCCACTAAACTGCAAGAAGATAATTAAAATTTTCATCACTCACATTCGCTAAAAAGACACTAATTGGTTACAGATGAAGTGATAATGGGTTGTTTGCATGAGATAAAATGGTTAAGAAATGCTGCTCAGGGACTGGGTCAGAGTGTGTGTGTGTGGGTGTGTATCATAGCAACAAATTGGTTAGCTGAGTGCTGACCAGTCCTTAACCTCCTCTTTAGAAAATTTGATGCAAATCAAACTACATGTACATACATATTCAATCAAGGATTACATACAGTTTTAAGATAATATAGATAATCAGAAGGCAGCTAAGGTGAAATACTATATTTCAAATTGCACCTGATTTTAATGACATATATGTACACTCATAAGTTGGATTAACTTTGATGCAATTACACAAGGAGTTAATGAAATCCCTGTAGTTAACTTTTTTGTTACAGGTAAACCATAGTTCTTGCAAAAATGCAAATAAAACGCTACGCTTTGCACAGAATAAATTATTTGGAACAGGATCACCAGCTATAATTGTTTTCTTTTTGCATCTAACTTTTCGTAAGTTGTTTCAAAATAACTCATTCTTGCAAACTATGACGTTCTTTTAGCATTTTCACTATAACAGTATTTAGTTTTCGACAAAAAACCACGTTCGTCTGCTTCAAAATGTCGCTTATCCAACAAGCAACACGCAAGCCAGATATCAATACATATGAACATACCTTTAAAGAATCAAGGAACTCGAGGTCCTGTTGTGGATTGTATCTCATGATTCCGAGTTTGGGAGGTAAAACTCTTTGATTACATAGAAAGAAAGTAGTCCCCAACTCAGGAGAAAACAAACTGCAACTCATATCTGCTATAGAAAGTAAACAAGAGTGAGATCATGACTTATAGTTATACATATACACATAATAACAGAATCAAAAATTTCAAAGCCATACAACCTAATTACGCCACATATTTTTTTAGTTTTCTCATCAGCATGATTACATGACAGAGAAAATCAATATGCATCGATAGACACCCTAAAACACACTCCTTCTTCCTCCTACAGATACAATCACTCTACAAAATAAAAATCGTAGATAATTGGACCAGTAACAGGTAACATATAGAAGGATAAGAGTAAATAAACCATTGAAGTATAGCAATTGCTCAAACTCATATCAACCTTATTCTTCTATTGCAATGAAAGCAGTTCGAACATAATTGAGCATAGAAAAATGCTACTTCTCTTTGATTCTAGGTTTCCTAATTTTTACATTTCTTGTGGATAAATGAGAAATCAAGGTAAGATATATATATATATATATATATATATATATATGTGTGTGTGTGTGTGTGTGTGTGTAACTGTGTAAGGGTCGAATATGAACTTACCTGTGGCCAGAGAGATGTGAGTGAGCTCCGATGACCGGAGAGGAGAATGATCTACCAATCGGAGAAGACGATAGCGGAGGAGAAGGAGAACAGCGCTGAACCATGTATTTCTGGTAAGGTTTGTTTGACCCAACTTGTTTTAGGTTTCGCCCGTTTCTTACCAACAGGTTTTTGGTGAAATGCCAAAAAGGCCCATGGCCTATTCCATAAATCCATGTACAATTGTACATAACGTAGGGACCAAATTGTAAAATCGAACCAAAATATTAGAAAACCCGCTTCTAATTCTATTGTGCGGATCCGTTTTATTTTATTCATGATTTCTCAAAACAAGTCCATTCAAACAAGCTTAGTTAAACCATAATTTCAAGAGTAAATCATCAACCATAAATTGAGAATTTCTTTACTTAAAACATGTTCCATATATGTTTTATATAAAGAATATGACAATATGTTTAAATATACGTGATGTTGGATTTTTAACTCGTTCTTTTCAATCGAGGTTAGACGGATAAAGATTGCTGAAGAGTGTCAAGAGGGTGCTAGACATATACAGATGGCGTTAAAGTGTCGAGTCACTAAATTGGTAGACATTGACTCAGTACCATATAATAAATAGGGAAATTAATTAAAATGCCACAAGTTTAACCAACACTTACCAAAATGCCACAAATCTCTCACAGTTTGCAAAAATGCCATTTTTCCCGCGATGGGAGCCCGCGATCGCGGGCCCACGGACCATTTTTGACACTTTTTGAAACTTGCAGGGACCGTTTTTGAAAAATTCCATCCCGCGGTCGCGGGCTCCCATCGCGGGTGTTTTATTATTGTGACTTTTCAATTGCAAAGGACTATTTTTGAAAAATTCCAGGGACCATTTTTGAAAAATTGAACCGCGGTCATGGTTGAAAAGTCCCGCGGCACATGTTTTTTATTGATTTTTAATTGTAATTTACACTTTCAACCCCTATACTTATTTACCTACTTTACTTTATACCTTTTAATTTCATAATTTTAATTTTACATTTAACACATATAATCGTTTATTAACTATAATACGTTAAAAAAATACGTTTTAATTTTAACAAGTTACTCTATTATAATCGTCTCTTCGATACGTTCGAAATGAGCCCAATCTTGAATTTTTTTGGATTTATATATTTTAATATATATCATATACACTACATAAAAAATATTTTTTATAATTAAAATTCATATCCTTATAGTTAATTATTTAATTTATGGTACTCTTATAGTTAAAATACGTTTTATTTATTTTATTATCGATGGTCCAAGTGTAAGTATTACAAATTGGCGGAGGCTTTGTGATGGACAAACATCGATCCTTTTGTGCATACTTTGTAACTGCAAATACTTCCGTTCCAAACACACATGAATCATCGTTCGACAAATACCCATTTTCACAATTCTTAAATGAGTCAAGTGATACCAACTTGTTAAAACCCTATTTCATATTCTTCTCGTGAAACTTTCTCCTATTGCCATTCACGATATTTATAAACACATTCAAATAATAATAATTTAAAACGATTTAATGAATTAGTTAATATATGATTATTATGTTAATGCGATAGAAGTGTAAAAAAAATTGAAAAAAAATAAGAGATGTGCCATAAATTAAATAATTAACTATAAGGGTATGAATTTTAAATATAATTTTTTTATGTAGTGTATATGATATATATTAAAATATATAGATCCGAAAAAAATTAAGATTTGGCTCATTTCGAACGTATCGAAGAGACGATTATAATAGCGTAACTTGTTAAAATTAAAACGTATTTTTTTAACGTATTATAGTTAATAAACGATTATATGTGTTAAATGTAAAATTAAAATTATGAAAGTAAAAGGTATAAAGTAAAGTAGGTAAATAAGTATAGGAGTTGAAAGTGTAAATTACAATTAAAAATCAATAAAAAGCATGTGGCGCGGGACTTTTCAACCGTGACCGCGGTTCAATTTTTCAAAAATGGTCCCTGGAATTTTTCAAAAATGGTCCCTTGCAATTGAAAAGTCACAAAAATAAAACCCCCGCGATGGGAGCCCGCGACCGCGGGATGGAATTTTTCAAAAATGGTTCCTGCAAGTTTCAAAAAGTGTCAAAAATGGTCCTTGGGCCCGCGATCGCGGGTTCCCATCGCGGGAAAAAATGGCATTTTTGCAAACTGGGAGAGATTTGTGGCATTTTGGTAAGTGTTGGTCAAACTTGTGGCATTTTAATTAATTTCTCTAATAAATATAGAACTTTTAGATCACTCTCGAAAAAAGTCCTTAAAGAAAGAAGAATGTTCAAATATATGTTTAGAGATGAAATAGTCCAAGACTTGATATGAGACCCTAATACATCTCCTCCTCCAAGAGAGATTAGATAAAAACAAATTATCCCTGAATATCAACATAAAGTTAGCCAAGTATATATTAGTTTGGCTCAAATACCACATGAGAATATATATGTATATATATATAGAGAGAGAGAGAGAGGGGGGTTCAAGTGAAAACCTCAAAAACACGGAAAACTGAAGAACACCCTGGTGACCCTTCATCTGGACGGTATGCACTTGTGCATACAGATAAATAGTTGACTTTTTGGTTTTATACACAAGTGCATTATGCAATGGCGGACCCAATAATTTTTTGAGTAGATGCACCTTTAAGTTGGATGTCCATAAAAATTGTCATTTGACATGGGGAGAAAGTCAATGCGGTTTGCCTTAGGAAAAAGTTTGTTTTGACTATTTCGTGAATAAATGCATTTTTCAAATGGATCGAATCGACCATAATCTTTTAATTAATATATTTTATTGAAAATGAGATAAAAACGACGTTTTTTAAGATGAAATGACATTAAGAAGAAAAATAAATCATAAAAAATAATAAAATGAAAATGGGAGAAAAAAATGCCAAAAGCAACTTGACATAGTAGTAGTAATGTCTATAATTATACGGTTATACATGAGGTTGTGAGTTCAATCTTTCTAACTATATTTTGATGTTAATATTTTAATAAATAGCATTGTAGGATATGAATTAATACTTTGGGCAAGACCTATAACTTAAAATTAAAAGATAAAAAAATCACTTGAAATAATATTCGGACTCGTAGCCTCTTGCACGCGAATGATAGTCCAACATCCCACCCATGTTTAATTTTTGTTATAGATTTGGTTTCAAAGTATTTAAAGAGCACCAAGTCAAGCGGATACACTTTTAGACGTCTTTGCGCTGAAAGTCGCTCAACTCCTAAGGCCTTCCGTACCCATACCCTCAAGCCCTGAGCCACCTCAGCGCCACATCAGCTTTTCTCCTTACCCTAAAGTGGAGTACCCATACCCTCAAACCCTCTTGCCACCTCATTTTTTTTAATTCTTTTATTTATACATTTAATTATTTAACAAAATAAAAATATTTATATATTTTTTAATAAATAAAAATAAGATAAAAAGTCATATCATTCATTAAAAATAAAAATTACAAAATACAAAACATTAAAAAAATAAAAATTACAAAATACAAAATTACCCAAAATTATGATATTTTTTAATTTTCTCTTTTCTCGCTAAAGTAGCCCTCAAAGCGTCTCCCGAAAGGTGATCATGCGAGGATATGAAAAACTCGAAGTCTTGTTGATATCGTTTTTCTCGTTCGAGTTCCAACTTTTCTCGTTCGAGTTCGAGTTTTTTCATTTTGTACTCCATTGTATCCTCAATATGCTCGTTGAACGAGCCTATGGTCGTCAACAACTGATGAGTAACACTTTCGTTCGTATTCGGTCCACTCGTATTACTCGTTGATGTTTTTTTGCCTTGTTTCTCCTCATGGGTCGTTGAAGTTGCTCGACCTCGTTGACATCTTCACCGTCATCATCAGAAGGTTTGGTACGTTTTGAACCCCGCGATGAATTGTGGCGGAATTGTTGCGAAAATTGCGGATGAAAAAATAAGAGGTTTGGATTAATATATATAGTGTGATTAAATTGAAAAAAAAATTAAAATAAAATAAAATTACATAGCCGTTGGAGTTTATTATTTTCAAAATTTAAAAAAAAATAAAAAAAATAAAAATTACATAGCTGTTGGAGTTTATTACACACATTGTAATTTTTTTGTATAGTAGATTCTCTCTAGATACTCATATTTATAAAAACATATCAATTTAGAATATTTAGTCATTTATGTTCAAATATAAATTAAGCTAAATGCACGACATAGCAAACTACATTTACAAACTTTCATATCATACATTAGACTTTCATTTTTTGTTATTACAATAATACGTTTTCAAATTAATTTTTATTAAGTCAAGATATTTAAAAAAAATAGAAATTACAGCAGTGGGTAAATTTTTTATTTGATGTAAGATGACATGACACATGTTACTAGATTTTCATATCATGTAATTGTCCACGTGTAACATGTTGCTGATGTGATGTTTTTTATTACAATATTCTTCTTTTAAAATTTTACTTTACATATTATTTAACAAATATATTAAATTAATTAAAAATCTAAATTATTCCTTAATATAACAATATTAAGAAGACTTACGCATCACAATTTATCTTGCTAACATTTAAAAGAATGTTAAAAAATTTAGGGAAATTAATTAAAATACACTAAGTTTGACCATCTTTTACTGAAATACCCAAAATCTCTTCCATTTTGCAAAAATGCCCTAAAAATCCGCGATGGAGCCCGCGATCGCGGGCTCCAGGCCACGTGTCACCAATGTTTACCCACTTTGCCCGCGTTGGTCCCTCAAGAATGCCCGCGGTCCAGCTTTCCCCCCTCAAGAATGCCCGTGTGTGCAGTTTTGGTCCCTGCCCGCGTTTGACTCATTGACCCCCGCGATCGCGGGCTACACGTTGACCCCAAAGTTTGCCCACTTTGCCCGCGTTGGTCCCTCAAGAATACCCGCGGTACAGCTTTCCCCCCTCAAGAATGCCCGCGTGTGCATTTTTGGTCCCTGCCCGCGATTGACTTTCTTTGACCTCCCGCGATCGCGGGCTTCTGTGCCACGTGTCGGCACAGGGTTAACCCTAAAATCCCTTTGACGAACCCTAAACCCTAATTGTTTCTTCGGCCGCACTATATAAGGGGGGGGGGACCAAGACACGACCACTCTCAATTTTTTTAATCACTCTCTCAATTTTTAATCAAACTCTCTCAATTGGAAAATTAATTAAAATACCCTAAGTCAAACCACCTTTTACTGAAATACCCAAAATCTCTCCCACTTTGCAAAAATACCCCAAAAATCCGCGATGGGAGCCCGCGATCGCGGGCCAGGGACCTTTTCTGACACTTTTTTAAACTTGCAGAGACCATTTTTGAAAAATGGAATCCCGCGATCGCGGGCTCATCCCGCGATGGGGTTATTTTTGTGACTTTTCAATTGCAAGGGACCATTTTTGAAAAATTCCAGGGACCATTTATGAAAATTTTGATATTTTGGCACTGTTCACCCCATTTTTACGAATTTAAAATAAAATGTTACACTTTCAACCCCTATACTTATTTACTAAATTTACTTTATACCTTTTACTTTCATTATTTTAATTTTACATTTAACACATATAATCGTTTAAAAAAATACGTTTTAATTTTAACAAATTACACCATTATAATCGTCTCTTCGATATGTTCGAAATGAGCCCAATCTTGAATTTTTTTGGATTTATATATTTTAATATATATCATATACAGTTATACACTACATAAAAAAAATATTTTTTATATTTAAAATTCATACTCTTATAGTTAATTATTTAATTTATGGTACATCTCTTATTTTTTTTTTTCAATTTTGTTTTACACTCCTATCGCATTAACATAATAATCATATATTAACTAATTCATTAAATCGTTTTAAATTATTATCATTTGAATGTGTTTATAGATTTCGTCTGAAAAAGTTGCCTGCATGATTCCACTGAAAAAGTAACTGCAATATTCGTCTGCTCTTGAATAAAGGTCTTTCATTAGGCAGAAAATTAGTCTTTAAGTAGTCAAACATAGCTAATTAATGAGAATTTAGATCAGATTTATATGGTAATATCAAATGCAAGTTTCTATAATATAGATATTGTTCTACATTACATGATACCAATTTTTGCATCATATGAATCACTTTCAGACAACAAGAACCAATACCCCAATAATCAAGAAATAAATGCTTGTTCATCCAATAATCTCTGTATTAGGATTATCGCAAGTTTCATAAACCTACTTACTAGGTGTTGGAAATATGGGTTTTACTAAACTTTGGACGCATTTAAATTTATATATATGTGTTATATATAACTAACTTTTAGTAGGTTTATGTTCTTCTATATGAGATCTTCGAAATGATATATAATGCGTCCAAAATAGAGTATGTGTGAAAGAGATATCGATACTCAAAGTTGAGTAAATGGATGAAATTAGCAAAAACCAAATGAAGTCAACAGTAAGTCAATCACAATACTTTAACAAAATAAGTTAATACTAAAAATAACAATTATTTAATGTTACATAAACAACCTAACTTTGATTTATTTGACAATGGGCATAAATGGACTCCGCCATATGTATGCGAAATGCCTTGGCCTCGGCCTCGGTCTGGTCAGGGTGTACAAATACCACATCGTTATTTATCAAGATGTTGGCATTAAGACATACCCAGACACCGCAATCCGCATTCATCCCGGCCTACTGGGGTGTATTCTTGGCGAACTTATGGCGAAAGAGCTCTGACCTATCGCGACGCCTCGTGTCCTTGACCCGACAAAAGAAGTCAAATAGCACATCTTTAAACCTTCTCATCTGGTCTTCCAATTGGTCTCTGAAGAGACTGGCACTATCGCTGTCATATATGGTCATGGTCATAGCGTCAAGCTCAAACACTCCGAGCAGCCAATGTTTGGGATGAATGCATATAGGGATGTACACCTGAAATATTACAATATTAGACAACTTAGTTAGCAACAAAACAACTTAAATAAAATAAGAGTAAAACGATTTACATACCACATCGAGGAGAGCCCAAGAAACCCCTTCCACGCAGTTGCATGAGTTGGCCACGGAGGCGGGACCTTGATGGGGGAGCACCAGGTAGGCAAAGAAAATACTATACATTATGGTCCACCTGGTGTCTGTTCCATGATGTCTTTGCAACAGCGAGACCCAACAATCGATGTGCTATACATAAAAAATAGATGGTTAGACATGTAATATAAACATATTTGATTATATGACTATAGTTAAACTTCATACTAACCACATCCTGTAACTCAGACTCCAAAGGGTCATCCGCCAGCAATACTTGGAAAAAGCGGGGGGTGATTTCCAGGCTCAAGTAAGGGACGAATATCATGGGGGAGAGGTGACCAGTCCGACACATCCTCAATATTTCCGATGCCGGTTGAGGCTCCGGTGAAGGGACCTTTCCCTTTTTCTTTCCTCCCTTCTTTCCCCCCGCTTTCTTTGCTTGTTTTTTAGCGGCCGGTGGTGTCGTAGATCCTTGTTGGCCAAACGGGTGACGAAACCATTGTGAAATTGATCGCGACCGCTTTTGAGGGAGCGGGGTCACCTGTGGTGGTGGATCTACAACATCCATCGGGTCATCGTCAGGCTCCGAGAAGTGCTCCGAGAAGTGATCCTGGATAATAGGAGACCCCGTCTGAAAATTACGTTACTCAATGTTTTAAGTACAATTTAGGAAATGTTCACAATTAAACCAAAACTACCAAAATAACTTACAGTATGCATTTCCGGCCTGTAATAGTCATCGGCCGAACCGCCAAAGATGTTTGTGATTGTTGTGGTGGCGAACGACGGCATGTGATGTGCCCCCGACATCCCGGCCTGCGTGACATTGATCATTAAAATAGTTACAAAATTAGGATTATCGATATATAACTATAATGGTTACTCAGTGTCACTAACACTCTCCGGGATAGTCGAATATGATGTGGTGGCGAACGGCGGCGGCATCTGCGAGGTGTATGCCCCCGACATCCCGGCCTGCGTGACATTGATCATTAAAATAGTTACAAAATTAGGAACAAACATATAACTATAATGGTTACTCAGTGTCACTTACACTCTCCGGGATAGTAGAATAGGATGTGGTGGCGAACGGCGTTTGGGACATCCCGGCCTGCGTGACATTGATCATTATAAGAGTTACAAACTTAGGAACAAACATATAACTATAATGGTTACTCAATGTCACTTACATTTTCAGGGAATGACGGATGGGATGTGGTGGCAAACGTCGCCTGTGCCCCCTGTCCGAACGGAGCGGGGATCGGTGTCGTACTCGACAACTAAAACAAATTTAGAACGTAATATTAATATACAAACTAAATAAACGTGGCCAACAAATTAAGTTAAACACTAACATTGACAGCGCTAAACTGTCTGTAGACTTCCTCCAGATAGTGTACACGTGTCTCTAGCGGCCCGTGGACGTAGTCCCACAGGACTTCATGTGAGCCACGCTGTGGCTCGTAGGAAGGGGCCGCCTGATATGGATTGTAGGAGGAGGAAGGGGGCGGCTGGTAGGAGGAGGAACGGGGCGGCTGGTATCCACCGGAAGGGGGCATGTCGTCGTCTTCCTCATCTTCGGAAGTAGGGGGACGTCGAGCCCTTTCCGCCTCTGCGTCAATAAAGGCCACGCTGTCTCTGTACCAATCTGTGCCCATCTCGTCGACAGTAGGCACAAGGCGATCGGCGGGCAAGAGTGGCTGCTAAATATATGATAAAACATAAAAGAAATTAATAAGCGGGACTAACGTATGCAAATTGTAAACATAGTAAAAGAACTTACATTTCTAGACGCTTTGAAGAACTCAATCCAAAGCGACCTACTTAGGGTAACACGCTTGTCCCAACGGGTTCCCCTAAGTACTCGATCGTCGCGCTTGACGAAATATCGGATTGATGCGGGAAACACCTCCAAGATCCATATCTGGAATTAGACAAGAAGAGCAAGTACGTAAAAAGAAAAGGCAAACAGTTTGTATGTATTATTAACAATTGTTATACTACGTATCTAACCTTGAAGGCGTATGTAAAACCACAAAGATTCATCTTTGCATGTCGATCGGCGCGTCTGCCTATGGCTCGATGCAGATTAGAGTAGCAATGTGTCCAGATATGGCTACCCCACGGGTAGCTGTTAAACAGCTCAAGGTCCTCGACGGCCCTAAGGACCGTCGATGAAGCATGCTGGCTATACTCACGGCCCAGGAAGCCCATATCCACGATCACCACCAAGCATACACGGACCACATCGTCGTCGGTTAGGGCACTAAGGCCCTCTTTCATCTTTTCCCGGGCTGCCTTCAGCTTCAAACGAGATGCTGAAATGCCGAAAACCCTAGGAACAAAGGAGCAGTCTTCTAAGGGAGGAAGGGGGGGAGCCTCTCCAAAACGTAGTCCTGTAATTAGACAGAACTCCCGACGCCCAAAATGCAATTGAGAGCCGAAGAAATCAAAATGCATCTCCTCCGGCTCAGCGTTGGCGTCCTCGACCTCCAACTGTAGAAACATGTGTACTAGCGTAGGGTCGCCACCAGAGTAAGACACATCCATCCATGGCCCGAACGGTGTCCCTCTATAGATGGTCTCAAGGGTATCTGCGCGATCACCTAATCCCCAAAACAGCGCTCCTAATTCCTCGATGTATGAAACTTTGCACCTTACCGTCAAGTCGATGTTAAAGAAATCCTTCTACATAGTCATTCACAGATGTTATAGTTAGTGTTATATATAGATGTTGCAGTTTATTTTATTTTATATAGATGTTGCGGTTTATTTTATTTCAACGTATAATAGTGTTATATATAGATAAAGTGCGGTTTATTTTATTTCAACGTATCATATTGTTATATATAGATAAAGTGCGGTGGTATTTTATTTCAACGTATAATAGTGTTATATATAGATAAAGTGTGGTGGTATTTTATTTCAACGTATAATAGTGTTATATATAGATAAAGTGCGGTTTATTTTATTTCAACGTATCATATTGTTATATATAGATAAAGTGCGGTGGTATTTTATTTCAACTTATCATATTGTTATATATAGATAAAGTGCGGTGGTATTTTATTTCAACGTATAATAATGTTATATATAGATAAAGTGCGGTTTATTTTATTTCAACGTATCATATTGTTATATATAGATAAAGTGCGGTTTATTTTATTTCAACGTATAATAGTGTTATATATAGATAAAGTGCGGTTGTATTTTATTTCAACGTATAATAGTGTTATACATAGATAAAGTGCGGTTGTATTTTATTTCAACGTATAATAGTGTTATATATAGATAAAGTGCGCTTGTATTTTATTTCAACGTATAATAGTGTTATATAAAGATAAAGTGCGGTTGTATTTTATTTCAACGTATAATAGTGTTATACATAGATAAAGTGCGGTTGTATTTTATTTCAACGTATAATAGTGTTATATATAGATAAAGTGCGGTTTATTTTATTTCAACGTATAATAGTGTTATATATAGATAAAGTGCGGTTTATTTTATTTCAACGTATAATAGTGTTATATAAAGATAAAGTGCGGTTGTATTTTATTTCAACGTATAATAGTATTATACATAGATAAAGTGCGGTTTATTTTATTTCAACGTATAATAGTGTTATATATAGATAAAGTGCGGTTTATTTTATTTCAACGTATAATAGTGTTATATAAAGATAAAGTGCGGTTGTATTTTATTTCAACGTATAATAGTATTATACATAGATAAAGTGCGGTTTATTTTATTTCAACGTATAATAGTGTTATATATAGATAAAGTGCGGTTTATTTTATTTCAACGTATAATAGTGTTATATATAGATAAAGTGCGGTTGTATTTTATTTCAACGTATAATAGTGTTATACATAGATAAAGTGCGGTTGTATTTTATTTCAACGTATAATAGTGTTATACATAGATAAAGTGCGGTTGTATTTTATTTCAACGTATAATAGTGTTATATATAGATAAAGTGCGGTTTATTTTATTTCAACGTATAATAGTGTTATATATAGATAAAGTGCGGTTTATTTTATTTCAACGTATAATAGTGTTATATAAAGATAAAGTGCGGTTGTATTTTATTTCAACGTATAATAGTGTTATACATAGATAAAGTGCGGTTTATTTTATTTCAACGTATAATAGTGTTATATATAGATAAAGTGCGGTTTATTTTATTTCAACGTATAATAGTGTTATATATAGATAAAGTGTGGTTTATTTTATTTCAATGTATCATATTGTTATATATAGATAAAGTGCGGTTGTATTTTATTTCAACGTATAATAGTGTTATATAAAGATAAAGTGCGGTTGTATTTTATTTCAACGTATAATAGTGTTATACATAGATAAAGTGCGGTTTATTTTATTTCAACGTATAATAGTGTTATATATAGATAAAGTGCGGTTTATTTTATTTCAACGTATAATGGTGTTATATATAGATAAAGTGCGGTTTATTTTATTTCAACGTATCATATTGTTATATAGAGATAAAGTGCGGTTTAGGGACCCTAGTTGTCATTCTTAAAAGTTTAGGACCTAATTGGCATTCTTAAAAGTTTAGGGACCTAAGTTGTCATTCTTAAAACCGTAGGGACCTAAGTTGTCATTCTTAACATTTTTTTATAAAAAACACATATTTAACAATTTTTTTATAAAATGTGTTTTTTTATAAAAAATTGTTAAGAGTGTGTTTTTATAAAAAAATTGTTAAAAATGTGTTTTTTTTATAAAAAATTGTTAAGAGTGTGTTTTTTATAAAAAAATTGTTATAGTTTTATGGTTTTATGTTTGAATGTGATATTTGTATGTGATAATGTGTATGTTGTTATAGTGTGTTTTTTCATATAAAAATTGTTAAAAATGTGTTTTTTTTATAAAAACACACCCTTAACATTTTTTTATAAAAACACACTCTTAACAATTTTTTTTATAAAAAAACCTGTTTTTATAAAAAATTGTTAAGGGTGTGTTTTTATAAAAAATCTGTTAAGAGTGTGTTTTTATAAAAAAAAAACATTGTTAACAATTTTTTTATAAAAACACACTCTTAACAATTTTTTTATAAAAAAACACTCTTAACAATTTTTATATGAAAAAACACACTATAACAACATACACATTATAACATACAAATATCTCATTCAAACATAAAACCATAAAACTATAACATTTTTTTTATAAAAACACACTGTTAACAATTTTTTATAAAAAAAACACATTTTTAACATTTTTTTATAAAAACTGTTTTTATAAAAAAAAATTAAACATTTTTTATAAAAAAACACATTATAAAAACCATAAAACTATAAGAATTTTTTTATAAAAACACACTATTAAACATTTTTTATAAAAAAACTGTTTTTATAAAAAATTGTTAAGGGTGTGTTTTTATAAAAAAATTGTTAAGAGTGTGTTTTTATAAAAAAACACATTGTTAACAATTTTTTTATAAAAACACACTCTTAACAATTTTTTTATAAAAAAACACTCTTAACAATTTTTATATGAAAAAACACACTATAACAACATACACATTATAACATACAAATATCACATTCAAACATAAAACCATACATATCATGTTAAACATAGAACATATTCAAACATAAGTTATAAACACTATAACAACCTACAAATCATATATCTTAACTTAAAATAACATACAAAAAATAACAAATAACATAAGGAAAACATACCAAAGAGGTAATACGAGACATCTTCACAAAACCCGAACGCGTATTCCACACGACAAAATTGAGAGAGTGGGAGAAAATTGAGAGAGTTTGATTAAAAATTGAGAGAGTGATTAAAAAAATTGAGAGTGGCCGTGTCTTGGTCCCCCCCCCCCTTATATAGTGCGGCCGAAGAAACAATTAGGGTTTAGGGTTCGTCAAAGGGATTTTAGGGTTAACCCTGTGCCGACACGTGGCACAGGAGCCCGCGATCGCGGGAGGTCAAAGAAAGTCAATCGCGGGCAGGGACCAAAAATGCACACGCGGGCATTCTTGAGGGGGGAAAGCTGTACCGCGGGTATTCTTGAGGGACCAACGCGGGCAAAGTGGGCAAACTTTGGTGACACGTGTAGCCCGCGATCGCGGGGGTCAATGAGTCAAACGCGGGCAGGGACCAAAACTGCACACGCGGGCATTCTTGAGGGGGGAAAGCTGGACCGCGGGCATTCTTGAGGGACCAACGCGGGCAAAGTGGGTAAACATTAGTGACACGTGGCCTGGAGCCCGCGATCGCGGGCTCCATCGCGGATTTGTAGGGCATTTTTGCAAAATGGGAGAGATTTTGGGTATTTCAGTAAAAGATGGTCAAACTTAGGGTATTTTAATTAATTTCCCAAAAATTTATCCTTTAAACATGAAAGATAAGAATAGTTACATATTAAAAAACAAAATATTTATTTTGAAAATAATATATGACATTTGTTTTTTTGTAAAAAATTGACTTGACATGATATATAATAAATAAATTGTTAAAGGAAAAGAGAAATACAACACAATAGAATGGACAGAATGAATCGTAATTTTCATTAATCATAAGCCCTTAAGGATGAGTTACAAGTAGATAACTACAAGACATTTCAATTCTAATCTATCTCTATCCCTATCTCTATCGTCATATCCTTTAGACGATGACACATTTGTTGATCCAAACCCTCAGTGATTTGATAATGACCCTCTCTTATATACTTAGTGAAAATTGTAAGTAAACAATATGTATCAGAGTTTCACTATCGCTGATAAGTACTAGGATCTTACAGTACCGCTGATAGGAACTCTTGTTGTTTAGATTAAACATTCAACGAAACTGTTCACCATAATACTCTGAGTCTGTTCAGTACTTATGGTGATCGCTGATAAGTTAGTTGTTTACTTATGATCTCTGAAGACAAGTTTCACGTCAACATAGGTTCTACGCTGAAGTCGAAGATCAAGCTCAAGAACCAGCGACAAGTCTCCTAATGAACTGATGCGGATCAGCGAAGACTCAGATTTGTCCATTCAACGTGAAGTATCAAGTACAAGACTTCAGCTATCGCTGAACTCTATCATTCGCTGATGAAGAATGATAGATCGCTGAATCAACGAAAAGCTGATCATGAAGTCCTCCGTACAAAGTACTTTTGTCTTAACCACCCTTGCACGACTCCGTACGATATGTCAGAAAAGAACCTCCTTATTGTCTGAATTCGTACAACCACCCTGATACTACACTGTTCAAACATGCGGCTACTTAGGTTGTCAACAAAGGTCAATGACATGCAACCAATCAGCTGCTGCCACGTGTAAAGTGTAAACTGCAATGCATTAAATGCATGCAATATATAAGAAGAAGAACCCACTTCATTTTGAAAAAACTTGCTAACTCTGGACAAGTTCATCCTTCTTATCTTGAGATAGGTTATTATTAGTAATTTCCTTCTCCTTCTTAGTGCAAGAAACTTAGTGTTCCAACTTGTTTAGATTTAGGATTTATCCTTAATCTTGTTTCCGCAACAAGCTGTAAATTGTTAATGATTTATCAATAAACAATTTAGAAAAGTAAAATATGTGTGTTTGTATTCAACTCCCCCCCTTCTACAAACTTGTATAGCGGGACCAACAAGTGGTATCAGAGCGGTTTTGTTTAATCTCATAAACAAGATCTAATCTATACTAAGATTTCTCTTCCTTGCTACTTCTGAAAAATGACTACTAACACAAACACAAATTATATCGACAATGGTTCTCTTGCAAAACCCCCTAGATTCTCCAGAGATAATTTTAATCTATGGAAAAATAGGATGACTCTCTTCTTAGAAGGTGTAGACCCTACTATGCCTTATTATCTTGAAAACGGCCCATTTATTCCTGTTAGAATTGATGCCGCAGTACCTGCCGCTGAGAATAGACCTGCTATTCCAGAAAGGCTGGTACCCAAAGAAGTTCATACGTGGACTGACGAAGATAAGAAGAAAGTGGCTATCGATACAAAAGCCAGATCCATACTATCCATGGCTCTTCCTGACGAAGTCTACCATTCCGTCATGAACCTGAAATCCTCAAAAGCCATGTGGGACACAATATGTGTTCAGTATGAAGGTACTGCTGAAGTCCAGGACTCTCGAAAGATCAACCTGGTAAGACAGTATGAAAGTTTCATTTGTGGTAAGAATGAGACTCTCTCTGAAGTTCACCAACGTTTTAATTGCTTAATAATAGATCTGAAAACTGTTGGTAAGGAATATTCTAACTTTGAAGTGCTGACAAAGTTTCTAGAATGTTTACCTGAAAGCTGGGACAGTTATTCTATGTGTCTCAAGCTGTCAAAAGATCTAAGATCAATGACCCTTGCTACCTTATATGGCACGATGCTGAATCATGAGCAATCAAGCCATCTTAAGAAGAATCTTATAAAAGATTCCAAAAGCACCCCTGTTGCTTTAATCTCAGAGGAACCTTCTACTCAACGACCCTCGGTCACTATCACTGAGTTAGAGAGTAACTCTGAAAGGTCATCAGATTCTGACTCTTCAGATGATGATGAATCTTTGGCTCTCCTAACTAAAAAGTTCAGGAGATTCGCCAAAAAGAAAATGTTCAAAAAGAACAAACCTCTTTCAATAACTGATAAGCCAAGATCATCAGCTACTGTTGATAAGGCTACTGCTACTTGTTTTAACTGCGAAAAGATTGGACATTTCTCTAACGAGTGCAGGTCTAAGAAAGTATCGAGAAACTCATCGTTTCCCAAGAAATCCTTTATTCCCAGGAATAAAGATGACAAATATTCTAAGCTGAAAGAAAAATATGCAAAGTTGAAAAGCTTCAAGAAGAAAGGCAAAGGCCTGATGGTTTACGATTGGGCTGCTTCTGAAGAAGAAGAATCATCATGTGATTCTGAGGATGATGAAGCCAATCGCTGTCTTATGGCAAAGATTGAAGATGAGGAAGAAAGTTCAGACATTCCCTCTACTTCAACATCTGCAATTCAGGTATCACCTTCCTTCTTTACAAATATTGCAAATATTGATGAAGCTGATAGTCTCCGCAAAATCGATCTCTTGACTAGAAGTTTATATGAAGCCATGAATGGCAAAACAATAGTTGAAAACCAAAACCTTGATCTCGCTGAACAGCTTAAAAACTGTCACCTTCAAATAGAAAAGCTTTCTAAAATTGAAGAAGATTTTAAAGATCAAGTGCATTTAAATCAGCTAGTCAAAATCGAACGAGCAGAAGCTATCGCTGCTTTGAAAGCTGAAAAAGCTACTGTTGAAGGGTGGTGTAACTCTTCAACAAAGATCACTGAGATAATTAAGTCCCAGATACCCCTGAGTGATAAACGTGGTCTTGGTTACAAATATGAAACTAAAGAACCAACCACTGATCGTTCCATGCTCTTATTTGGAACTTTCGTATCCCCAGTCGCTGACACTTCATCTTCTCAGTGTTCGTCCTCTAGACCACCTATCCCTGAGGAAATCTCTGCCTCTTCTAAAGGTAAAGAGAAAATGGTTTATCCAAAACCTACCTCTGTCTTTAAAGATAAAGGTAAAGGAATTGCGTTGAACCAAAATCCTCAGAAGGGTACTTTAGTACCAAAGCTGAATGCTTCTAAAGCCTTAGTGATTTATTCCTCTGGATCAAGGAATCAGATCTCTGGATCTACTCAACGTGGGTCTATTCAGCGATCTACTCCTAGACTCAGAGTGGATGTCCTTGGTAAGAAATCTGAAGAACTTAATGTTCCTCCCATTTTGAAAGCCAAAAGCTTATTTGGTGCTGGTCCTTCTAATTCAAAATCAAAAGCTCGGCATTCAAATAGTCCTAGAACTACTTTTAGTTATAGGAAATGTTATCACTGTGGACTTACTGATCATATTGCTAGTAAGTGTCCATCAGCCACCAAAGCTGAAAAGATAGCTAAGGAGAAGATTGCCCCCAAGGCAAAGAAGACCACTGAGGTTAAGAAATTAACCAAAGTGAAGACTGACAAAGCTGAATCTTCAAATGTTGCGAAGATTGCTGAACCTTCCATTCCAACTACTTCCACTAACAAACGCGTACACATGGTTAAGTGGGTTCCCAAGAAAAACTGATCTTCCTTTGTGATACAGGTTAAGAAGGGTATCTGGTATCTCGATAGCGGATGCTCTAGACACATGACTGGAAAGAAAAGCCTGCTCGCTGAATACAAGGAAGAGAAAGGTCCCTTTGTGACTTTCGGTGGAAATGGAAAAGGACATACCCGAGGGTTTGGTGTACTCTCAAATGGTACAACCACCTTCAGAAGAGTCGCATATGTTGAAGGGCTGAAGCATAATCTTCTAAGCATCAGTCAGCTTTGCGACAAGGATAACAAAGTAATCTTTACTAAGGAATCCTTCTTTGTCACTGACAAAAAGGAGAAGATAGCTCTCAGCGGTTATCGTTTGGAAAATGTTTATGTAATAAACATGGACTCAACAACCACTGAGAACTCCTGTTTCTTCTCAAAAGCATCATCTGATGTCAACTGGCTATGGCATAAAAGGCTCTCTCATCTGAATTTCAAGACACTGAACACTCTTTCTTCAAAAGAGTTAGTCACTGGTCTACCTCAACACTCATACGCAAAAGAGTCTTTATGTTCAGCGTGTGAAAAAAGGGAAGCAGACCAAAGCAAGCTTTAAGTCAAAGCAAGTTTCCTCAGTGTCATTTCCTCTACAACTACTCCATATGGATTTGTTTGGCCCTGTTAACAAACAATCCATCGCTGGAAAGAAATATACACTGGTCATAGTTGATGAATTCTCTCGTTATACATGGGTTATGTTTCTCCGTTCCAAGAGTGACACCCCTGAAGAACTCATCACCTTTGTTCGGAAGATGGAAACCCTGAAAAAATTTGACCGTTCGCTCAATAAGGAGAGATCATGGGACCGAATTCAAAAACAGTTCTCTTGATTCCTTCTTTGAGAGTAAGGGTATTTCTCACAACTTTTCTTCAGTGAGAACACCGCAACAAAATGGAGTCGCTGAAAGAAGAAATAGAACAATTATTGAAGTTGCACGTTCAATGCTCAGCGATTCTCACCTGCCTACTCAGTTTTGGGCAGAAGCTGTCAACACCGCTTGTTTTACGCAAAACAGGTCGCTGATAGTCAAAAGATTCAATAAAACAGCCTATGAACTTTTTCATGGGAGAAAGCCTTCAATCAGCTTTCTTCACATCTTTGGATGTCAGTGTTTCATACTGAACAACAGAGATGCCCTTGGAAAGTTTGATCCTAAGGCTGATGATGGAATTTTTCTTGGATACTCCTCAGTTTCCAAAGCCTTCAGAGTCTTCAATCGAAGAAGACAAACTGTTGAAGAAACAATTCACGTCACGTTTGACGAATCCCGCTCAGCGAACTCTAAACCGTCCACTGATACTGAAGAACAGAATCAATGGATGTTTTCTCATCTTGGTGATTTAGAAGATATTCCCACTCCTCGTGCTCACACAGTGGAAGATGATGGTCCTACTATCTATCCAAATATGCAGAATAGTGAAGCTAAAACATCATGGGTCTCAGCTGTTCCAATAAACACTATACCTGCTTCTGAAACGAATGTCTCAGACATTCCATCTACTTCTCAGCAATCAGTGAATATAATGACAACTACATCCATTCCTCTCTTGGCTGATACTCTAGACGTCGCTGAAGCCTCATCTTCAGCTCCTCCAGTTCAGGTTGAGTCAGCGTCTCATGCTCCGGCTCAACGATGGACTATAAATCACCCAATTGATCAAATTCTTGGTGATCCAAACGCTGGTATTCAGACTCGACGAAGTGCAGGTAATATTTGTTTATTTGTTAATTTTATTTCACTAACTGAACCAAAGAAAGTAGATGATGCCCTCACAGATCCAAACTGGGTCAGCGCCATGCAAGAAGAGCTGACTGAATTCGAAAGAAACAAAGTTTGGAAACTTGTTCGAAGACCAATTGACAAAACAGTGATAGGCACTAAATGGGTCTATCGAAACAAGTTGGACGAACATGGAACTGTAACCCGCAACAAGGCTCGTCTTGTTGCTCAGGGATCCAGACAAGAGGAAGGCATAGATTATGACGAAACATTTACTCCAATAGCAAGATTAGAATCTATTCGTCTATTCTTAGCATACGTTGTACACAAAGACTTCAAAGTATATCACATGGATGTTAAATCAGCGTTTCTAAATGGAAAGCTGAATGAAGAAGTCTATGTGGAACAACCTCCAGGATTCTCAGATCCTAAGCGTCCAGGTTATGTTTATAAACTGGATAAGGCACTTTATGGCTTAAAGCAAGCTCCACGTGCATGGTATGACACTCTTTCTACTTATCTCCATATTGAAAAATTTGAGCGAGGTAAAATCGACAAAACTCTATTTTTCAGGAAAGTAAAAGGTCATATCATTCTTGTTCAAATATATGTTGATGATATTATATTTGGCTCTACTAACCCTGATCTTTGTACTCGCTTCGCTGATAGAATGAAAGATGAGTATAAGATGAGCATGATGGGTGAACTAACATATTTCCTTGGTCTTCAGATAAAGCAAAATGAAAAAGGAACTTTCATTAATCAGGGAAAGTATGTTAAAGATATGCTGAAGAAATTCGACTTAACTGAAAGTTCAGCTATGAAAACCCCTATGGCACCACCGCTGACACTTGATAAGGATACTAAGGGTATTCTTGTTAATGTCACTTTGTACCGTGGGATGATCGGCTCTCTTTTGTATCTTACAGCTAGCCGACCCGATATTATGTTTTCAACATGCTTGTGTGCACGATATCAAGCTGAACCTAAGATATCTCATATGAAAGCTGTAAAGCAAATTTTTCTATATCTTAAGGGTACAGCGAATCTAGGTCTTTGGTATCCCAAAGACTCAGGATTCGATCTAATCGCCTATTCAGATAGTGATTTTGCAGGTTGCAGAATGGATAGGAAAAGCACCACAGGAGGATGTCAGCTCCTGGGTGGAAAGCTGGTAAGTTGGACAAGTAAAAAGCAAAACTCAGTGTCCACATCTACAGCTGAAGCTGAGTATGTAGCCGCTGGAAGCTGCTGTTCTCAGGTCTTGTGGATGAGAAATCAACTACTGGACTATGACCTTCAGCTCTCAAATATTCCAATCTATTGCGACAGCACAAGTGCCATCGCTATAGCCAATAATCCAGTGCTACACTCAAAGACAAAACACATCGAAATCAGGTATCATTTTATCAGAGATCATGTGATGAATGGTGATATAGAACTTCACTTTATCCCAACTGATTATCAGTTAGCTGATCTGTTCACCAAACCTCTTGATGAGACAAGATTCAACTTTCTCATCAGCGAGCTTGGAATGCTGAACTTTGAAGAGTAAAATCTTCAGCGGTTCACATTTGATCAGCGATACGATTATACAAACTTGTATAGCCCTCAGGATAAAATCAACTTGTATAACCTATTCTATCATCTTCTCTCTGAATAAACTTGATTCGCTGATATCAATGTATGTTTTTTCTCTCTCTGACAATCGCATGTAAATGCAAGATTTGAAAATAAATTACATCGCTGAATATCTCTTCTTTATCAGCGATACTTTGAAATTTCTAAAAACCTTCACTGATATTTCTAAATTCAGTGCTTCATGTTTTCAAAAGTGTCCCTGAGTTTTCAAAACCTCAGAGACAACCAAGAATATGAAAGGACAGTTGTGACGTCATTACAACGGATAAGCCCTGGCACGTTCTTCTTTCTGACACACGTTTGCACGTTTCGTTACTCGCCAATCAAATGCAAACACGTGTCCGTGTCATGATGAAAATCTTTTCCCGCTCAAGATTTTCTCTTTCTAAAATCTCTATATAAACAAATTCTTCGTTTATATTTTCTTTTTACGCGAACTTCTCCTCCAAGCAAAGAAAGGATTCACTGTTGCATTTTGCTCTCGATTTTTCAAGAACAACTGTTCATCTTCTTCAAACATCAAAGGTTAATATGTTCTTATTATTTACCAAATGCAAATAACTTGTTTATGATCTTCTCATTGTTTTAACAAGATCAAACAAAAGAACTTCTCAAAAATGAATCATTCTCTTTCATGGTTTTATGAACACAACCATTTCATGGTTGTTCTTCAAGTTTAAATGCAAAAATCTTAAACTTGTTCTTCATTCGTTTTTCCAGAATCCCAATCTTCAAAGGAAACTGGAAAACAAGATTTTTATTGGGTTTGCAGTTCGTTTTTCAAAAAAAACAAACAAGAAAAATCCTAATCTTCATTAAGACAATTTTTGTCTGAATGAAATGGACAAAATTCGAACCATCTTATTGGAAAACTCTTTCCACATTAAGATTATTCTTATTTGTTAATATTTAGTTGAACTGATAATACAGAAAATAGCATCTTCTGACATTCCCAAGAACACCATCGCTGAAAACACTGCTGCTGATGATACTGCTGAGGAAGTGGACATCCTCAAGGCTCCTCAGGTCAAATTCTCTCTTGACAAGCTGGATTGGACTAAGGTAAACAACCTTTATGCGCTTCTCGAGTTTCCTCCTCGAAAGCAAGTCACACATCTAGATGATGCTGTGAAATTCCTCAAGAATTGTTGCATCTCCACAACCCTGACCATAACCCCTCCCGCACATCAGCTTTTGTTATCACAATTCTGGTACTCTGCCAGACACTCTCAGTTACCATCAGCCAAAGACCCCTCCAAAACAATTGACTGCATCCTTTGCGATATCGAATATGTCACCATGAAGATCACCCTTGCCATCATTCGCAAAGCCCTCAGCCTTCCCATAGCAACCAAAGAAAAACCCTTCGTTCCCCTCCCTGACCCCAAGAAAAACTCAGACAGGGAAGCCATCATTGCATTCTTTGATGCAATGGGCTATGTATGGGAAACTGGAAGGGATATGAAGCCCGAGAAGAAGCTGACCATTATAAAGAAATCGAAAATGCCCAGCGAGATGAATTTCATCTTCGTCCATGTGATCAGCTGCATGACTGCCAAGAGCGGCTCCTCTGACCAAGCCGCTAAACCTCAGCAAGCAATGGGATATGCATTGCTGAAAGGTCTACATATAGACTGGGCATCGATCATCTATGATGACCTGGTACTAAGAGTGGACACCGTCGCTGACAGACCTCCATGGGTTCCGTATCCTCGATTCATCAGCGCCATATTCCAAAAAGGCCTGAAGGACATCTATCCTCAAGAGGGTGACCTGAAACTTTCTCAGGTTGGTCCTAAGATACTCGACTTCAAACCAGTGGCGAATGAGGTACGTCTTTCTACACTCTTAACTCTTCTAAATCCTTCTACCTCTTCTACTTCTGCAGCTCCTTCAGCGGACAAACCCACCGCTGATACCCCAGCTGCAACCTCTATTCCTCTTAAAAGGAAACATTCTAACACCCAACTTGGTTCCAAAAGAACTAAGAAACCCAAGGAGCAACCCAAGCAATCTCCTGCTAAAGTCTCCTCAGCTCCTCCTGTTGAGCTGAAGGAAAGTTCAGTGGTACGCTCTGCCACACCTGAACAAGCCACCCACTCTATCCCGACTTCAGCGTCTCCAAACGCTGAGGTTACAAACTTGGAAACTACCCAACCTCCCTCAGTCTCTCAAAAGACTGATGAAGTGATTCTCAGCGATTCCAATGCTGAACTCAGTAACCAACCTCCATTCTTATCCTTCGCTTCTCCCTCCACTCATTTGGACACAACTCCAGTTATCACTGAAGCACCTGTCATTCCTCCAGAAGCTAAAGAAAATACTCTTCAAGGAGTGATGGGCATAGGACCTGCAGAGCTGACCATACGTCCACGTACTCTCGCTGACGATATGGAACTTTACTCAGGAACCCGTGATTTTTATGAATTCACCAATCCTCCTGCAGGTACTCACCAACCCCTATACACTGTTACTAAACCCCAAACTTCTGAGCTTTCCTCTGTTCACAAGTTTTTATATGTTACAGGTCCTAATTTGGAAGACATCAACGCGTCTCTGAAGATAGTAGAGACAAAGCTGACTGGCCTCACGTCTACTCTTTCCGGCAACTCTTCAGCTGTAACAACCGATGGGGAGAATCTTTTAAAGCTTACAACCGAAGTCGGAAAGAATGCCTCCAAAGCTGATGTGGAGAAGGTTGATAAATCACTCGGTGATTTTGCCAAAGTTCTCGCTGACATCTACACAGACTACCTCGACATCAAGAAATCAGTTGACACCATGTCCAGCGAAGTCACAACGCTGAAGACATCGTTTGGCACACTCGAAGATGATATGTCTGCTGTAAAGGCTGATGTCAGTTCAGTAAAAACTGATATGAGTTCTGTGAAGACTGATGTCAACACGATGAAGAATGACATCTCTTCTATTCAGAACTTGTTGCAGCAGATCCTGACCAACACAACCGCCCCTGCACCTGCCCCTGCTCCTGCACCTGAGCATTTTACTCCGGCAGATCGTGCTGAACTCGTCAAAATCAATCCTGGTATTTCTGTTCTTCAAACCAGATTATCAACGATTGAGACTTATATGGGGGTCCCTGGCCAAGAAGACAGGGAGAAAACCACAACTGCTGAATCATCTCATTCCTCCCCTAGTCATCATGAAAAAGAGGGGGAGAAGAGCGTTGAAGACCCTTCCAAGAGCGCTGAAGACCTTTCCCATGATGAATCTATCAGGGGAGAGAAGAATGAATACCTCACCTTCACTGAAGAGGGTGAGAAGACTATTGAAGCTGAAGCAGTCGCTGGACCTCAGGGAGATGAACACCCTGAGGGAACCGAGAAGCTCGCCTCTGTATCTGAGGGGGAGCAACTCGAAGAAGAAGCTGAAGAAACTGAGTCTGAAGCTGAAGATGAAGAAGCCATCGACTTGTCTGATGTTGAACCATCCTCTTCTCCAAAGAATGATGATGACGAAGATGACGATGATGATGATTCTTTTATCGTCAAGCCTGCTCAGAGAACTAAAGCTCTTAAAGGGATTCTGATAAATGAACCTTCAGGGGAGCGGACAAAGACAAAGCCATCAGCATCTGAAGATGACAAAGGCAAAGGAAAAGGTGTCGCTGAAGATGAAAATCTGATGATCTTGCTTAACAAGCCGGTTTTTCAGGTACATTAATCTTACACAACATCCCTCCTCTATACACTTTATCAGTTCTCTACCTCCGCAAACCTCTATACACAATCCCATTCTTTCCATCTCTGTTCTACCCATGTTCTTACTTGTAAGATCGCTGCGTTTCAGCTAGTCCTCTCCCCTGTTTGAGGATATCGCTGAAGTTCCTACAACTGCGACTTCATCAACAATAATCCCAGCTCCCAACGCTGAAGAAATAATCCCAGTCTTAGATTTAATCTCTGAGACTGATGAACCTGAAGAACAGAAGCTCTCTCACAAAACAGACCTTCCTTGGCTCCTCAAAAGCTAAGTGAAGAGGATCAAGAAAAGAGAGATGCAATGATCAAGAGACTCGAAGATCAGCGAATCATTCTGAAGCGTGATCAACTTCCTTCCGTTCCTCCAAAGTTCAGAGTTTCCCAAAAGGAATACAAGGAACACCTCAGAGCTGAACGCCTAATCGCTGAAAGAAAGGAAGCTGAAGAAAAAGACAGAGAATACGCCATCAAGCTTACTCAACGATCAATAAAAGACCCCAAGCTGAAAAGAGTTCCCATTGATGTTCAACGTCAGCTATGGGATGATGCTCAAGAGATCGTTAGAGAAAAGACTAAGGTCTCTGACACGACTTTGGAATGGGCTAAACAAATGCTGACCTATCGATCTAGACCATCCAAAATCATCAAAGTAAACATCAGAGGAAGACTGTACGCCGACGTTCCTGTTGTTGAAGTGGATGTCTACAGAGAAGACAAAACCAAGCAAACTTTCTATGCTGCTACCTTAGAAAAGTTTGGTCTCTCTGAATGGTTAGAAACGAAATTAGCCATTCAGGTATCGCGCTCAAAGTTCAAAAGCCATGTCGAGAAGATCTTAAACAAACAGATCGACCTGCTTTCTTCTGCCGTGGATATTCCTCCTCTTCCTCCTCAACAAAGAAAAGTCTCTGCTAAGAAAAAGAAAGTCTCTGATTCAGGTCCTCCTATACGGAATGAAACAGGTATTGGTTTCTCTCGTGCTGAAGTTCTTGGCCATGATGCTGATCTCTCAGCGCTTGACACCTCCCTACCACCTGGAGAAACTTTCATTCCTGGCACAGTTGTAAGTGATCCATATGGTATATTCTTTCTAGACTACGATGGAAACCATCACTTTCAACGTATCTCTGAGCTCCACATCGCTCCCATCGAACAACTCAGAGATCTCTTATACTGGTGTGAAGTCAGACGCGACATCAAAGCTAGACACCTGAAGCCCTTGATTTTTGAAGAATCTCTGAAGAAAAAGAATCAAGGAGCAGATGTCCCTGATTGGATGATTGCCACATCAATGACCCTTGATGAACAACTCATTAAGGAAGAACCTTTTGACGGATATGATCGCCTTGTAATTCTTTCTATCCTTTATCTGTCTACATCTTTTGTACTTGTAATTTTATTCGCTATACTTGTAATTTTTCCACTTCTCTCTGTAATCTTTACACAGTTTAAAGAAAAATTTCAGCGAATGTACTTTACTCCATCAGTACAGAAAAGATCCCAGAAAACAGTAAAAGGGACAAATATTTTATGAGTTCTTTTTATCCTTATGTTTTCATTATATAGCAATTTTCTCTGTTGGTATGTCATAATCAAATGAGGGGAGATTGTTGATCCAAACCCTCAGTGATTTGATAATGACCCTCTCTTATATACTTAGTGAAAATTGTAAGTAAACAATATGTATCAGAGTTTCACTATCGCTGATAAGTACTAGGATCTTACAGTACCGCTGATAGGAACTCTTGTTGTTTAGATTAAACATTCAGCGAAACAGTTCACCATAATACTTTGAGTCTGTTCAGTACCTATGGTGATCGCTGATAAGTTAGTTGTTTACTTATGATCTCTGAAGACAAGTTTCACGTCAACATAGGTTCTACGCTGAAGTCGAAGATCAAGCTCAAGAACCAACGACAAGTCTCCTAATGAACTGATGCGGATCAGCGAAGACTCAGATTTGTCCATTCAACGTGAAGTATCAAGTACAAGACTTCAGCTATCGCTGAACTCTATCATTCGCTGATGAAGAATGATAGATCGCTGAATCAACGAAAAGCTGATCATGAAGTCCTCCGTACAAAGTACTTTTGTCTTAACCACCCTTGCACGACTTCGTACGATATGTCAGAAAAGAACCTCCTTATTGTCTGAATTCGTACAACCACCCTGATACTACACTGTTCAAACATGCGGCTACTTAGGTTGTCAACAAAGGTCAATGACATGCAACCAATCAACTGCTGCCACGTGTAAAGTGTAAACTGCAATGCATTAAATGCATGCAGTATATAAGAAGAAGAACCCACTTCATTTTGAAAAAACTTGCTAACCCTGGACAAGTTCATCCTTCTTATCTTGAGATAGGTTATTATTAGTAATTTCCTTCTCCTTCTTAGTGCAAGAAACTTAGTGTTCCAACTTGTTTAGATTTAGGATTTATCCTTAATCTTGTTTCCGCAACAAGCTGTAAATTGTTAATGATTTATCAATAAACAATTTAGAAAAGTAAAATTTGTGTGTTTGTATTCAACCCCCCCCCCTTCTACAAACTTGTATAGCCCTTCACTCCCCCTTGTGTCGAGTCAAAGGAGTGAAGGTGCACAATTGTTGCCTCGTTAAAACCTTACGCCCAAATAAAAACTCAGTGGGAAAAAACAAAAATAGGACGAAGGAAAGAGTACAACGCACCAGTCTCTTTACAATACATAGACTTTTACTTTAGTCTAATTTCTCTTAGATTCGTACATTAATCATGAGAGTTAAGAAAACATGATGGTATATAAATTGTTGCCTCACTAAAACCTTACACCAAGGAACAAAACCTAATGGGAAAAATAAAACATTGGTTGAAGGAAAGAGCACAACATACCAATATTACATATATAGTAGACTCCCCCTTTTGTCTACCACTCCCCCTGATTCGTGCATTAATCAAAGAAGGTTTAAAACATTTTCATTTTAATACTTTCTACATGTTTCCCAAATATGGTTTTAAGTATTGATTTGGTAAGCAAACATGTCACATTTTCCTCACATCTTATTCAGTTCACTTGAATCTTGAGGAGAATTGAGTATATAAAAACTTAAGCAAAATATGCTTTGTGTTATAACCCTTGATATATCTTACTTTCATTTCTTCGATACATGATGCATTATTTCCATACATGCAAGTTGTATAGTGATCAAAATCAAAATTACTAGTTCCTCTTTTATGTAATAGTCCTTAACCATATACACTCTTGAATAGTCTCATGGGGAGTAAGATTGTTGATAATATAGGAAGATGGCTATTAAGAGTTTGCTTAGTTTACTTCCAAGCAATCGGCATGTTCCATATGATAATTCCTTATCTAGTTTGGGAACAACCTTTATATCAATCAAACATATACCTAATATCGGCAAATATATATCAAGGCATTGTTTGGTGTTTTTCTATAAGAGCCAGTACTTTTGCCGCTCACAATCTAAGTAGGTATTGAAGTTTCATTATCAATCCATTTATCTCCGTAGGGAAATTATAAGCCCACGTCAATGGTGCCAAAAGATTAATTTGAAACAATTTCAATGACGTTGCGTTGGCGCTGAGCTAAATCTAGCTGACAAGTTCAGTGAGAAGTACAATATACGGTCAAGTGTATTATGTTGAGTACAATAATGCGCCTATTGTACTTAGGTATGGAATTCCAGCTCCTAACACCTCTTCGTTCTCATCCTTTAGACGAAATGGATCTTTCCTTATATCCAACACTTTGACCGATCATGGGAGTGCTAATCGGATGCGCTTTGTCCATATTAGGTCGCCTGATCATTTTCTAGACATATGCGAATCGGTGGATTAATATTCCACAAACTCGGTGTCGTAGCTCAAGTATCTAGACAAAACCAAGTTTTCCCACGATCTTTCATCTCAAATTCAGATTTCAAGTAGCTTGTGTTTTCTCTTATTTCATCAAGAGTGTCTATAACATCGACATATAGAGCTACTATGAAAATCTGGGACTTGTTTTCTTATATAAATACGCAAGGGCACAGTTCATCGTTCTTATTTATCGTTTCCCAATCAAGTATTCACTAAGGCGGGTATACCACATCCACATAGATTGCTTTAATCTATAAAGTGAGTGTTTCATATTTATTGTAATCGCATTTCATAGTTTAAAGTTATTTGATATTGGTATAATGCCATCAAGCACTTTTATATCTCTGAATTTAGATCCCCATAGAGATATGTAGTAACTAAATCGTTGAGCTGCAATTTCCAGTCCTTCGGAAACTACTTGGCTAATTTAATTAGCAGAACGTTGTCCATCACAAGAGAGTAAGTCTTATTGTGGCCAATCCAGTGCGTTGTGAGAAACCTTGCGCCAAAGGAGAGCCTTATATATTATGACTTAATTATTCTCATTACGCTTCCCTGACAAATGATTTATCTATGTCCTACAGGCTTTACACTTGGTCGGTTAGCACTACCGAACCAAATACCTATTCATTTGTCAAATAATTATCCTGGATTGCTTCTTTTCATTTAGTCCAATTTGCTCTTTGTTGACATTCTTCAACTGAGCATGGTTCGATGACATGGTGTTCTATTATCTCATAAGCAATGATATATGCAAATATATCATCATTTAGTATTTATGATATATCCATCAACTCATATTCATTTGAGATTTCTTTGATCTCTGGAATCAGTATAACTTCGGAGCGTCCTCCAGTAATGATTCATAGACATAGATTTAATCATAGATAATCTCATGTATTGATGATATATGGTTGTGCCTTACTCTTCTCTTCCTTTAGATGAGTATCTATCGAACCAAGTAGCTTCCCCCATTTCCTTTTGGGAGCTACGACCTCAACCACACCTCCACCATGTGTGATTGCAACGTACTTCAAGCGACGTTGTGCCCTTGTTTAGGGACTTTTGACCTTGAGAGTATGTTTGCAGCTCGTATATGTGATCTTGTCACTCTAGATAATATTAAACATATCAGGTATCGAGTCTGATTCGTTTGACTTCAACTTTACATTGTGAAGTTTTTGGGGATCAAAATGAGACACAATTGAAATATTCAATGGCACTTCCTGTCGTTCCCATGAAAAATCCTTTTTCCTATCTCCCCCTAACGACAGGAAGGTTGTCTCATCAAAGTGACAACCCGCAAATCTAGCGGTAAAGGGATCACTCGTCAAGGGTTCTAATTAGCGGATAATTGTTGGGGGTTCATATCCAACATTTGATTACTCGTCTTTAAGACCCATTTTGGTACGCTGTGGGGGCGTAATTGGCACATATACAACACAACCAAACATACGTAAATGTAAAACATCAGGCTTATATCCAGTTACCAACTGGTACGCACAAGATTGGTTGGCTGGTTGTGGGTCTAAACACGAATAAGTAAAGTTGCATGTAATATTGCATTACCCCATGCAGGTGTGGATAAATTGGTGCGCATAACCAATGCCCTAGCTACCATCTATATTCTTTTGATGACAACTTTTATCATTTTACGAGACCAATTTATATACACACATGCGGTACAAATGCAATAATCATCAAATCCTTATGATGTAAATTCTCCAGCATTCTAAGTCATGTAGTGTAACGACCCGTCCCAAACATACATCATATATCATACATACATATCATTAATTCATAACAAAAGATACATCATATATCACATAAGGTCCGAAAGTCTTAAAACTATAAAATACATATTTGAGTATCCACTATCCGCTAATAACTTACAATACATTTCGTAATACTATTCAAACAAAACGATACATAAGAACTTCCTATTCATCATCAGTCATCCAAAAGCATCCTACACTTTATCCTTGCCTTTATACCTTCCTTGACCTGGAATACATATTTTTGAAAACAAAATGAGGGTTAGACCAAACGGTCTAGTGAGATAATCCCTGTCAGTTTAGTAATCCTTTTGTAAAACACAAATAAACAACAAGTATTTAAATACCAAGCAAGACTCGTGCATTGTGTACATATCCTCATTCCCATGGCCATATTAATTGGTTGCGAGCCAACTAATAAATTTACTCCGCTGTACTAAAATACAGCCAACACCGTTGTCCCTCCGTACAACCAATACTCCGCCGTTCCTAAGCCCGACCAACGTGCTCTCGTGTAGTGTAATGCTCATATAAATACAATATACATCTCAATATATTATATTTCAAACATAAGCACATAGTCACATTATCTATCACATTCCCACTCGGTATATGTATTCCAGTTTGAAAACGTTTTACAGTAAAACTCACCTGATTGCTTATCAACACGCTTACAAGCCTTCCTAAACAGATTCAGTCTTTCACCCAAAATTCACAGAATCTGAAATAAGTTAAATACAAATATCTCCTTACTAATTGAACACATAAGACATACTAGTAGGTTACGAACTCTAGATAAATCTATCTGACTCTTATCCTCAAAAGTGACCAAACAGCCAATGTTTCCGGATACCACAAAACTATCCGGACAACAAGACCAATCCGGACAGCATGACTTTTCGGATAACATCAATAATCCGGACGACATCCGAAAACCAAAGTAACCCGGATACCACCCGGTATCTTAATTCATCCGGAAACTATAGAAAAAGAGATACTTACCGGATACTTGACTCGTCCGGACACTAGCAAGAAGAACTACCGGATACTACCAAAAGAAACTACCGGACACATTCAAATTGTGTCCGGAAACCTCTGTCGGTTTACCCCATTTTAACCCAGAAATCGACTGAATTTAACCCAGACATGAAATCGATGATTCTACTCCGATAGAAACTATCTACTAGCAATTACAAACATAAAACACAAAGAAAACATACCTCAAATCTCTTCCAAGTTCACCAATTGAAGCCTTAACCTAACTTCTTCTTCTTTTCTCCTTCTTGTCTCAAAACTCACACACACACACACACTGATAATATCTGATTGTTTTCTGCTGAATGAAATAGCTGGAGTCCTAAAGGGTGTATATTAAACCACTTTTACCCTTTTAGGCCTTAAACTATTCACTAATGACCCAAACACCCCTAAACTTATAAATTCACCCAAACTTACCCTAAACATCCAATTTTAATGTTAACTTTATTTAACGGAACAAAAATTTAACTAACGAACTTACCCGGGGTATTACATCATCTCCCCCTTAAAATAATTCCGTCCCGGAATTCGGTTAAGCAAAAAGGTATGAATACTTATCACTACTACTTCGAACTCAATTCAAAGCCATAGAAGCTAACTGAATAGACACCCCACACCTATCTATATCTCTAACACAGATAAGCAACAAAAGAACGGAAATACGAATGACCATTTTGCACCCAAGTCAGATAACACCTTAGCACGTATATAGTTTGTTAGAAATGTACCTGTAACCTCATCCGTAATTTCCTCTGCTTCTTGTGCTGTCATTTGGAAGGCTCGACCCTTTGCTTTTGGTACTTCAGGCCTTTGTATCCCTCCTGGCCTAACACCTGTTGGTTCCACCGTCATACTACCCTCGTGTGCTTTCCGTTGTGGACAATCTAACTGAATATGATCAGGGGAGTTGCAAGAGAAACAGAATCGAGTTACCCAACAGTCTTTAGCAATGTGACCAGTCTTTCCACACTTGTAACAAATTCGGGAATCCATATAACAGTTTCCTTGATGAACACGGTTGCATTTTGGACATGCTCTTTCAGCTGGTCTGAAAGGTGAACGACTATCAAACTTCGAGGATTCGTACTCCTTCAAATCGTACGCCATTTCTTCCAATTTTCTTTTTCCAAAACTTCTATCACCAGCATCCCTCCCTTTATCTCTTTCTACATTTTCCGCGGCATCTACTGCGGCTGAGAAGGTTTCCGGTCCCTTTGCAATCACTAGACTTCTGATTTCTGACTTTAACCCGAAGATAAACCTTTCCATCTTAAGTGCCTCCGTGGCAACATAGTACTCTGCGAAACGAGACTTCTCCAGGAAACGAGCAGTATAATCCCTAACTGATAAACTCCCCTGTTGCAGGTTCATGAATTCTTCTTCCAGTTGTCTAACTGCTGCTTGCGGACAAAACTGTCTCTTGAAAGATATGGTGAATTCTTCCCAAGTAAAAGTAGAATACACGTCCGGCCCTCTAGATGTAATAAGAGCTTCCTACCAATATAGAGCATCTGTCTTCAGCATCGCTGTTCCGTATAACACTCTATCTTCATCGGCACATTTGCTGGTCTTGAAGATAGCTTCTATTTCTTTTAGCCATCTCATAGCCTTCACTGGATCTCTTTCCCCTGAGTAGGTTGGAGGTTTGCAGCTTAAGAACATCTTGTAATCACACTTCCTTGGCACCAGTATGACAGTAGGTGTAATGGACATCTCGTCTTCCAAACTAGGATCTGGTATTTCAGTTTCAGTATGACGAGTTCGGTCGAACATAGCTTGTATATTTGCTTGCAGTCTTCCCATTTCAGCCGTCAAGTCGTTTCTTGTAACAAATTCATTACCTCGCGACTGAACTCTGCCTCCAGTTCTGCCTCTACCTCATTCTCCCCCTCTTCCCCTTGTCCCGACTTTGGATTAGTTCGATTAGGATTTCCTTCTCCCTCTCTATTTGTACGTCGAGTACCACTTGCCATTCTGTAGGTTTCAACAAGTTTAATATACACGTAAGCACATACCCCATATAATAAGGTTTTCCAGTTCAAACATGTACTTGTAAATTCATGATTACACTGGCCAAATGTAATTTGAAATTACCTTACATGATGTTCCTTCTACCTTTTATATTTAGCATCCCAAGGTTCTAAAATAATAGGGACATCTTACTTCACATGCAGTTTAAGTCTAGGTATGGATCCGAATACCTAAATCCCTTAAACTAGGGCTCTGATACCATCTGTAACGACCCGTCCCAAACATACATCATATATCATACATACATATCATTAATTCATAACAAAAGATACATCATAGATCACATAAGGTCCGAAAGTCTTAAAACTATAAAATACATATTTGAGTATCCACTATCCGCTAATAACTTAGAATACATTTTGTAATACTATTCAAACAAAACGATACATAAGAACTTCCTATTCATCATCAGTCATCCAAAAGTATCCTACACTTTATCATTGCCTTTATACCTTCCTTGACCTGGAATACATATTTTTGAAAACAAAATGAGGGTTAGACCAAACGGTCTAGTGAGATAATCCCTGTCAGTTTAGTAATCCTTTTGTAAAACACAAATAAACAACAAGTATTTAAATACCAAGCAAGACTCGTGCACTGTGTACATATCCCACTATTTGATTATGACATAGCAACATAGAAAATTGCTATTTAATGAAAACATAAGGATAAAAAGAACTCATAAAATATTTGTCCCTTTTACTGTTTTCTGGGATCTTTTCAGTACTGATGGAGTAAAGTACATTCGTTGATAAAAACCACTCAATCTATTGGATCTCCAGGTAGTAGGGGAATCACGTAGATTTCTCAAGTCCCTACAAACCTTAGGGTTATTTACACCCGTTTGACAAAATCCAAATCGATATCTTGCGATTTAATTAATTTGAATGTAACATTGTTAATTATAGAGCTTTTGGCAAAAGGCCAAAATGAATATGAGTTTGGCTTATGAAGCCAATTTCAATGTTTCAATACCTTAATACTATTTTAAGAAATTTTGTCATTAAACAAATCAATATTAGTTTTTATTTTTGACATAAAGTCAAATTCAAACTTTTAACATCTTAATAGTATTTATGGATCTTTTGGTAACAGATCAAATATAAGGGTTGGAAGTGTAACTTCCAAAAGATACGTACAAGATTAGAACTAATGAGTAGGAACTCGTGATCAAGATAAGCATTTGAATTATAACCATTATGAGTTAAGATAAACAACGGAATAAGATAAAACATTTTCAAATAAATAAAAGTAATATAAGTAAATAATATTAACAATTAACTTAAACACATCCAACAAAACAAACAAATAAAAGAATTACAATAGATCAAGTAAAAATACAAATGTGTCAATAATGTTGTGAAGGTTTGAATTAAAATAATATAAAATTAAATGTTGCTACGTCGAAAAATAATTAAATAACATACCAATAAAATAAATTAACTATCATAATTAGAATACCTAAGCTAAGTGTAAATTACTAGCTCAAATTAAGTTACAAATCAATAGTTTTTAAATTAATTATAGGCAAAAATAATTCAAATAATATTGATCTAAATTAGTTAACATACCAAATATAATTTGAGTATATGCGAAAAGAAAATATAGATATCTATACCATATCAAACACATGGAATGAAAAATCGTACCCACAAATATAACTTTCAAATTCCTATCTTAATTACAATTTAAAATTTAAAATTGATACATACTTGAAAAAAACAACATGAAAAACTCTTAAAAATAAGGGAAATTAATTCAAATGCCCCAAGTTGAAAAATCGGTTACCAAAATACCCCAAATCTCTTTGGATTTGTTGAAATACCCCATAATTTCACGATTTATCCCGCGATCCCGGACTCTGACCAATCACCCCTTGAATTTGACCCGCGATGCCCGCTATACCCCCTGATCCGCGATGAAATTTACATTTTAACCCCATGTTCCGCCATGAAAATTTACATTTTAAAATGTGGATCGGGGACTAATTATTTAACACATATATAATTTCATTTCATACCCCTATAATTATTTAATTAGTTTACGTTATATCTTTTATATTTCTAATTTTCATTTTATACCTTCATCATATTAACACGTATAATTGTATATTAACAAAAATACGTTAAAAAATACGTTTTAATTTTAACAAGTTACATCATTATATTCGTCTCTTCGATACCTTCGAAATGAGCCCAATATTGAATATTTTTTGATTTAGTTGTTTTATTATATATCATATATACTACAAAAATATTTTTAATATTTACAATACATACCCTTATCTATACTATCTTATAAAGCAAACAACCCCAAACTCTTAAAAACACCTCTTTAAGCTTTGTGTATAACCATTTAAAGCATGATCTCTTACATTTAAGAGTGAGAACTTAAAGTACAACTTTGTTGATGCTCCACGGTTATTGATGTTACAACTGATTAAAGTTGTCCACATGCATTATCCATCACCTCTTTAAGTTTTCAAGGCATAAAGATGGTCTCGAGGAGGCCATTCATGTTCCATAGGTGAAATTCAAATATTTCTTTCAGATTTCCTGTTATCCAATCACATGTTCAGATTTCTTTCAAATTCAAAGATTTCTTTCAAATTTCTCGCTGCATATCTCACGCATCTCTGATTTTTTATCTCACTCACCTCTGATTTTGCAGATAAGTTTTGCTACAGTTGCATCCTGCAATGGACGAAAGTTATTAGCAGTAAGCATTATCCTCGTCAATCCTTTGTAAAATAGTTAACCTTTTAAATATGTTGGTGTATTATTTTCCTTCATTATTGTGTTTGATTTTTGTGAGCTTATTTGCTCTCTCCATTGTATTTGTAGCGCATTCTTTACAAAATCCCACAAACTATGTTGAGCCACGTATTCTTGCTTGGGATATATATATATATATATACACACACGCACACACACACTTTGGGGGTTATATAACCAGAAATCATATGTTTTACGTTTTATTTTTTACAGAATTTTTATGTTTCCGAGAACCAGAAGAAACGGTGATCTACCCACCCTGTTTCAGTGGATGAGCCACCAATTGTTTGCTTCCTTTTTGTTAGGGTTCTCAGTTCAACGACCCCTGTTCCATTGCATTTTTATCAGTTTTATATCAGCTTCCCTACTTCCATCAATGTAAGCAATTTTCTCTACTTTTACTTCCATCAACGCCACTAATTATAGTTTTTTTTTGCAACTGGGTATACGTATTACTTGGGTATAATCATTATTGCAACTGGGTATACTTGTATTTTCACTATACGTGTTCTAACTTTACAGCTCCTCAAAGCTTGCTGCTAATTTACCCAAAGAACGTACAAGATTACACCTACTACAATGAGGTAATCATTATCCCTTTTCGAGTTCTTTTCCAGTGGCATCGATTTAAGCTTTCTTGTTGTTAGGTGAAATTTGTTTTGTGTTTAAAGAATCAATATAGGATTCACTACTACAGAAATAACTTTCATACGCGCTTCATCATACACGGTTTTTAAAAAAAACCAGTAAAAATCGTGTGTGAATGACCTATGTGGCTGTTGTTGCGAGTTTCATACACAGTTTGGATGATAAAAGCGTGTAAGAAGGTAAATTCACAATCACACACGGTTTTGAAGAAAAAAACGTGTCTGATAGTCACCTTCACGCACAGTCCCCAGTTAACAAGTGTGTGTAATAGTTTGTCAACCTTCACACACCGTTCCTAATAAAATATCGTGTGTAAAAGCCTCTGTAAAAAGATAAACATGAGGGACCAAAATTAAAGTTTACTTTAATGATAATAATAAGAGTAAATTGCATTTTTGGTCCCTATGGTTGTGCGATTTCTTTGAAAGGAGTACTTGAACTTCAATAACTTAAATAATGGTCATGAGTTATGCGATTTTGTTCCAAATCCAGTCCCTGGTTACTAACCCCGTTAAAAAGGCCATTACTATTGGTTATATTTTGATTTTCAAAGTTACATTTCATACCCCTGTAATTATTTACTTAGTTTACTTTATACCTTTTACCTTTCTAATTTTAATTTTACACCTTCATCATATTAACACATATAATCGTATATTAACTAAAATACGTTAAAAAATACGTTTTAATTTTAACAAATTACACCATTGTACTCGTCTCTTCGATACCTTCGAAATGAGCCCAATATTAATATTTTTTGATTTAATTGTTTTATTATATATCATATAAAATACATAAAAATATTTTTAATATTTACAATTCATACCCTTATAGTTAATTATTTAATTTATGGTACATCTCTTATTTTTTTCAGTTTTGTTTTACACTCTTATCACATTAACATAATAATCTTATATTAACTAAAATATGTTAAAAAATACGTTTTAACATATCACATTAACATACATAATTACATTAAAAATACTTTTTAGTTTTTACAAGTTACACCATTATAATCGTCTCGTCGATACCTTCGAAATGAGCCAAATATAGAATATTTTTTGATTTAATTGATTAAATCGTCAAATTATTTGGATTATACGTCTCGCTGCATTGCATAATTGACTTGTTACATATCACATTAACATACATAATTGATTAAATCGTCAAATTAACTTGTTACACTTTTATTATATTAACACATATAATTGTATATTAACTAAAATACGTTAAAAAATAATTTTTAATTTTAACAAGTTACACCATTATAATCGTCTAATCGATACCTTCGAAATGAGCCCAATATAGAATAGTTTTTGATTTAATTGATTAAATCGTCAAATAATTTGGATTATACGTCTCGCTGCATTGCATAATTGACTTGTTACATATCACATTAACATACATAATTGATTAAATCGTCAAATTAACTTGTTACACTTTTATTATATTAACACATATAATCGTATATTAACTAAAATACGTTAAAAAATACTTTTTAATTTTAACAAGTTACACCATTATAATTGTCTCGTCGATACCTTCGAAATGAGCCCAATATAGAATATTTTTTGATTTAATTGATTAAATCGTCAAATTATTTGAATTATACGTCTCGCTGCATTGCATAATTGACTTGTTACATATCACATTAACATACATAATTGATTAAATCGTCAAATTAACTTGTTACAATTTTATTATATTAACACATATAATCGTATATTAACTAAAATACGTTAAAAAATACTTTTAATTTTAACAAGTTACACCATTATAATTGTCTCGTTGATACTTTCGAAATGAGCCCAATATAGAATATTTTTTGATTTAATTGTTAAATCGTCAAATTATTTAGATTATACGTCTCGCTGCATTACAGCGGGTAAATATCTAATATATATATACTAGTCTTTTGCTCGCCCGTTGCGCGACGATCAAATTTGTGTTTTAAGTTAATTATTTGATGTTTAATAGTTGTTGAATAATTTTGTGACATATACAATAATTGATAAAAAGAAAACAAAGATTCCACAAATAGAGAATATCATCTTGAAGATAAAAATACGTCTACTAAGTTCGATACATATTATAAATGTCGTTACTAAATGAATTTATCAAACGAATACACAATAATTGCATATTTATATTTTTGAAAAAGGTTCGAACTCATAATCCAAAAGTCAGTTGATAAGTGACTCCTTTCAAAGAAATCGCACAACCACAGGGACCAAAAATGCAATTTACACTAATAATAATAGTTTCTAATTCCTAAATATTTTGGCGGTAATCCTAAAACCCTTCCCTCTTCCTTCCAAAATCGCTCCAAAACCCTAAATCGCTCCAAAATCGTTCAAAATCGCTCCAGAATCGCAATGAATTCGACAAAGGATGTTGAAGCTGTTAGGTCCATGATCTTCATACAATCCAAGTATTGTGTAACAAGATGATGAAGAACATTATTGAAAAAGAAATCTAACCTAGAGAGAACACAAAGTGATTAGAGATCTACATCTTGTATTAATGAATTCACTTATTACAAACTACAAGTAAAGACCTATTTATAGTCTTCATCACTTGCTACAACAATTAAGCATAAGCCCTTTAACACAGTTATTGCTTTACAAAACTTTCTATTATAAAGGACAACTTCAGTGTCCTAACATTCTCCCCCTAAAGTTTTGGAAAGCAAATCATCTTCAAATCATTAGCTCCTCTCCCCCTTGATTTCCTTGTAAAAACTTTAGCGGTGCATTCTTCAAATGTAGGCTTGGCTCCCCCTTGAATGTTGCTTTTATTCATCATATTTTCAACCTTGAGTAAACTTAGATCCAATGTACTCCACTAAGTGCACGAACAACATCTCCAAAATGTAGAAACTCGAGCTCGTTCTGATAAGCCCACAAGAATGATAACGAGTGAGTTTTGAATGAAAAACCAAATGCATTCTTAGTGTAAAACAAGGAATCCGTCGTTTTATCACGAGTTGAGTAGGAATTCGGCTTAAGAACTTGGTACGAATTTGCTCGAAGAAGGAACGGTAAAAGCACGCGCTACTCGGTAGGGATGAGACGACCCAAGCAAATAACATTGTTCAGCAACTGTAGAGAAATGCTCGTCTTCAAAATACTTCAAGCCACTGAATGAAGAGAATCCAGAACTTCAATCTTTAAGAAATAGTTGGATGATTATAAGCACTCAAAAGTCTGAATCACAACCAAAGCACTAGAACAATGATTGCAAGCTCTCACAATTCTGATTGATCAGGTCAGAAGAATGATTAAGAGCATTCAACGGTCTAGCATCGTCAACAAAACTTCAGAATAATGATTGCAAATATTCAAGCGTCTCTTCCAATCCAATCAAAGACTGAACTCCAACAATCAACTTCTGAATATCTTGAAAGACTTGAGCTCTTTTAAACTTTGACAGTTGCTAAATGTATGTGGCACACTGAATATAAGAATGATGTCACACACGCCTTATGCTAAAATCCATGAACAATGTCCCCCTCCTGAGACTTAGCACATTTTTTTTTAATGAGAAATATTTTTCAATAAATTTCTTGGATCCGAAACCATCAGAATTCGGATGTAGGCAGATTCGAAACCATGGATTCGGGTTAAGTAGGGTGCGAAATCAGCTCAATTCGGATCATGTTAGGTGCGAAATCAGCTCAATTCGAATCATGTAGGGTGCGAAATCAATGAATTCGGATCGTGAAGGGTTCGAAATCATGGAATTCGAATCATGAAGGGTTCGAAATCACTCAATTCGAATCATGAAGGGTTCGAAATCAGGACAATTCGAATCATGAAGGGTCCGAAATCAGTCAATTCGAATCATGAAGGGTTCGAAATCAGAACAATTCGAATCATGAAGGGTCCGAAATCAGTCAATTCGAATCATGAAGGGTTCGAAATCAATGAATCCGGATCATGTAGGGTTCGAAATCAAGCCATTTCGTATCATGTTGGATGCGAAACCATGCCTATCTTGAATAAATGGAATTCGAAACCATTAGAATGAGGATTAGAAAGATGCGAAGCCATCCATACCTTTGAACCTTTAGGTGTAAGCACATTCCGAAATTCAGAACTAAGATGACCAAATTCAGCAATATTTCGGACTTCACAAGATCCGAAACCAACAACTCTGAACAGTTCGAAACCATCTAAGCCATCCAAACAATAGTAGCATCCGAAACCATGAACAGTAAAGCATGAAGGATTCGAAACCATCAATGAACAGTAAATGATGAAGGATCCGAATTCATCAATGAACAGTAAATGATGAAGGATCCGAATTCATCAATGAACAGTAAACGATGAAGGATCCGAATTCATCAAGAATAATCCGAATTCATCAAGAATAATCCGAATTCAAGTAACAACATTCGAAAATCACTAAAATCATCATAACTTCTTCAATTCTTGACCAATTTCAGTGATTCTTTCGCAGACTTATTCGAAAAATGAAGATGAACAGATTTCTAGTTGATCAAAACTTGTAATTTGATCGATTTGGCATACTTTTGATCCAAAAAGTGAGTTCGACTTTTTCTTGAACAAACACCATAAGAATCCGAAATCTGAGCAAAATAGGGCTAAAAACGCTTGAATTGTGAAGATCCAATGATCGTATCGATGAAAAATTCTTCGATTTGGCTCTGATACCACTTGTTAGGTCCATGATCTTCATACAATCCAAGTATTGTGTAACAAGAAGATGAAGAACATTATTGAAAAGGAAATCTAACCTAGAGAGAACACAAAGTGATTAGAGATCTACATCTTGTATTAATGAATTCACCTCTTACAAACTACAAGTAAAGACCTATTTATAGTCTTCATCATTTGCTACAACAATTAAGCATAAGCCCTTTAACACAGCTATTGCTTTACAAAACTTTCTATTATAAAGGACAACTTCAGTGTCCTAACATTCTCCCCCTAAAGTTTTGGAAAGCAAATCATCTTCAAATCATTAGCTCCTCTCCCCCTTGATTTCCTTGTAAAAACTTTAGCGGTGCATTCTTCAAATGTAGGCTTGGCTCCCCCTTGAATGTTGCTCTTATTCATCATATTTTCAACTTTGAGAAAACTTAGATCCAATGTACTCCACTAAGTGCACGAACAACATCTCCGAAATGTAGAAACTCAAGCTCGTTCCGATAAGCCCACAAGAATGATAACGAGTGATTTTGAATGAAAAACCAAATGCATTCTTAGTGTAAAACAAGGAATCCGTCGTTTTATCACGAGTTGAGTAGGAAGTCGGCTTAAGAGCTTGGTACGAATTTGCTTGAAGAAGGAACGGTAAAAACACGCGCTACTCGGTAGGGATGAGACGACCCAAGCAAATAACATTGTTCAGCAACTGTAGAGAAATGCTCGTCTTCAAAATACTTCAAGCCACTGAATGAAAAGAATCCAGAACTTCAATCTTCAAGAAATAGCTGGATGATTATAAGCACTCAAAAGTCTGAATCACAACCAAAGCACCAGAACAATGATTGCAAGCTCTCACAATTCTGGTTGATCAAGTCAGAAGCTACCACTTCCAGCAATGAGTTTGACAGTGACGTTGAATCTTCTAACGAAGACGTGGACGTTGAATCTTTCGATGAATACGTGGACGTTGAAGCCACCACTTCAGTGTGAGGTTTGTCTTCTTAAAACCTCAATTCTGCTCAAGCTTGAAGTTCGATTCTGCTTAAGTTTGATTCATAAAATCCGCGTTGTGAACACTCGCTTCTTTTTTATATGATGCTTACTTGTATTTAGTCTTACGCCTGCTTTACTACTTTTAACTGAGTACTATCCATGAAAGTCTTAAAAGAAGCAAAGGGCAGGAGAGTCCTAAATGGACGTCAGGTGTAATACCCCGGGTAAGTTCGTTAGTTAAAATCCCTTTCCGTTAAATAAAGTTAACTTTAAAGTTGGATTTTAGGGTAAGATTGGGTTAAATTATAAGTTAAGGGTGTTTGGGTTATTATTGAGAAGTTCAAGGTCTAAAGGGTAAATATGGAATTGATATACACCCTTAAGATGTTCAGATATTTTCATTCAGCAGCAACATCCAGATATTAGCATAGTGTGTGTGTGTGTGTGTTTGGAGGCAAGAAGGAGAAAAGAAGAAAAGTTAGGTTAAAGCTCCAATTGTTGTGCTTGGAAGTGATTTAAGGTATGTTTCCTTTATGTTTTATGTTGGTAATTGCAAGTAGATAGTTCCCATCGGATTAGAATCATCGATTTCACTTCTGGTAGTAATTTCTGTCGATTCTGGGCTGAGAAAGGATAAACTGACAGTGGTTTCCGGACAAGATGAATGTGTCCGGGAAGTTCTGGTTAATAGTGTCCGGACGATTCAAGTATCCGGGTAAGTCCCTTTTGTTGTAAGTTTCCGGATGATATAAGATACCGGATGGTATCCGGATTGCTTGTTGTCCGGATTGTATATGTTGTCCGGATAGTTCAGGTTGTCCGGATTGGGTATGTATCCGGAAAGTCGAGTTGTCCGGGTTGTTTTGTGCTGTCCGGGAACTATAGCTGTTTGGTTATTTTGAGGATGAGAATTAGGTAGATTTATCCAGAGTTCATAGCCTTTTAAGTATATCTTTTGTGTTCTTTTAGTAAGAAGATACTTGTATATATTTGTTTCAGATTCTTTGGAATTGGGGTGAAAGCTGGGCTGTTTTGAGAAAGGTTTGGAAGCATTTTGGATAAGCAAACCGGTGAGTTTTTATTTAAAATGTTTTCTAACTGGAATACATATATGTGTGGTTTGGGAATGTGATAAATGGTGTGATTAAGTGTTTATAAATGACAATATGATATATTGAGATATATATTGTATTTATATGAGTATTACACTACACGAGAGCACGTCGGCCGGGTTTTTGGACCGGTGGAAGTTGGCTGTACAGAGGGACAGTGGTGTTGGCTGTATTTAGTACAGTGGTGTAAATTGATTAGTTGGCTCGCAACCAGCTAATTTGGCCATGGGAATGAGGAGATGAACACGATGCACGAGTCTTACTTGGTATTTAATTATTTGTGGTATATGTGTGTTTTATAAAAAGGATTTCTAAACTGACAGGGATTATCTCACTAGACCGTTTGGTCTAACCCTCATTTTTCTTTCAAAAATATGTATTCCAGGTCGATGAGCTTTTATTAGCAAAAGGAAGGATTAAGTGTAGGATGCGGTTGATAGCTGACGAAGATTAGGAAATGCCTACGTTTTGTATTGTATAGTTTTGAGACTTTGAAACCGTATGTGAATTATCATGTATCTTTTATTATGAATGTAACCACGTTATGTATAACATGTTAATTGATGTATATTATGTATGTTTTGGGATACCGGGTCGTTACAAATGGTATCAGAGCCCTAGTTTAAGGGATTTAGGTATTCAGATCCATACCTAGACTTAAACTGCATGTGAAGTAGGATGTCCCTATTATTTTAGAACCTTGGGATGTTAAGTATAAAAAGGTAGAAGGAACATCATGTAAGGTAATTTCGGATTACACCTGGCCAGTGTAATCGTGAACTTACAAGTACATGTTTGGACTGGAATACCTTGTTATATGGGGTATATGCCTATGTGTATATTAACCTTGTCTGAATCAACAGAATGGCAAGTGGTACTAGACAAACGAATCGGGAAGGAGGAGGGAATCCGAATAGAACAAATCCAACAGCCGGAGGAAGGGGAAGAAGGGGAGAAAGAGGTAGGGGCAGAACAGGCGGCAGAGTTCAGCCGCGAGGTGCTGAATTTGTAACAAGGGATGATTTGGCAGCCGAAATAGGAAGATTACAAGCGAATATCCAAGCCATGTTTAATCGAACTCGTGATACTAAAACAGAAAGACCGGATCCTACTCATGAAGACGAAATGCCTATTACTCCTACTGTTGTACCAGTAATGAAAAAGTGTGATTATAAAATGTTTCTCAGTTGTAAGCCTCCGACCTACTCAGGAGACCGGGATCCAGTGAAAGCTATGATATGGCTGAAGGAAATAGAAGCTATCTTCAAGACTAGTAAGTGCGCGGAAGAGGATAAGGTACTTTATGGAACCGCAATGTTGAAAGGCGATGCTCTATACTGGTGGGAAGCTCATATTTCTTCGGGAGGTTCTGACATATATTCTACCTTCTCTTGGGAAGAATTCGTTATAGCTTTCCGGAAACAGTTCTGTCCTCATGCAGCAGTCAAACAATTGGAGGAAGAGTTTATGAACTTGCATCAGGGAAATTTATCTGTTCGGGACTACACTGCTCGTTTTCTGGAAAAATCTTGTTTTGCGGAGTATTATGTTGCCATGGAGGCAATGAAGATTGAGAGGTTTATATTTGGACTGAATGCAGAAGTCAGAAGTTTTGTGATTGCTAAAGGACCAGAAACTTTCTCTGCCGCAGTAGACGCAACGGAAACCGTGGAGCAAGATAAAGGGAGAAGTGCTAGTGATAAAAGTACTGGAAAAAGAAAACTGGAAGAAACGACGTACGATTCGGAAGAATACGAATCCCCGAGGTTTGATAGTTATTCACCTTTCAGGCCAACTGAAAGAAGACCATGTTCGACATGTGACCGTATTCATCAAGGAAACTGCTATGGTGATTCCCGAAAGTGCTAAAAATGTGGAAAGGCTGGTCATATCGCGAGAGATTGTCGGATAACTCGATTTTGTTTCGTTTGCAACTCCCCTGAACATATTCAGGTTAAATGTCCATAGTGGAAAGCACAGCAAAGTAATATGACAGTGAGGCCAACGGGTGGTAAGTCGGGAGGAGTACAAGGGTCTGAACTACCTGGAATCCAAGGTCGTATTTTTCAGATGACGGAACAAGAGGTAGAAGAAAGTCCTGATGTTGTTACAGGTATGATTCTAATAAACTCTATGCGTGCTAAAGTATTATATGACTTCGGTGTAAAACGATTATTAGTATTTCCGTTCTTTTGTTGCTTATATGTGTTAGAGATATAGATAGGTGTGGGGTGTCTATTCAGTTAGTTCCTATGACTTGGTTTGAGTTCAAGGTGGTAGTGAGAACTAGGTAACCGTACCTTTTTGCCTAACCGAATTCCGGGACGGAATTCTTTTAAGGGGGAGATAATGTAATACCCCAGGTAAGTTCGTTAGTTAAAATCCCTTTCCGTTAAATAAAGTTAACTTTAAAGTTGGATTTTAGGGTAAGATTGGGTTAAATTATAAGTTAAGGGTGTTTGGGTTATTATTGAGAAGTTCAAGGTCTAAAGGGTAAATATGGAATTGATATACACCCTTAAGATGTTCAGATATTTTCATTCAGCAGCAACATCCAGATATTAGCATAGTGTGTGTGTGTGTGTGTTTGGAGGCAAGAAGGAGAAAAGAAGAAAAGTTAGGTTAAAGCTCCAATTGGTGTGCTTGGAAGTGATTTAAGGTATGTTTCCTTAATGTTTTATGTTGGTAATTGCAAGTAGATAGTTCCTATCGGATTAGAATCATCGATTTCACTTCTGGTAGTAATTTCTGTCGATTCTGGGCTGAGAAAGGATAAACTGACAGTGGTTTCCGGACAAGATGAATGTGTCCGGGAAGTTCTGGTTAATAGTGTCCGGACGATTCAAGTATCCGGGTAAGTCCCTTTTGTTGTAAGTTTCCAGATGATATAAGATACCGGATGGTATCCGGATTGCTTGTTGTCCGGATTGTATATGCTGTCCGGATAGTTCAGGTTGTCCGGATTGGGTATGTATCCGGAAAGTCGAGTTGTCCGGGAACTATAGCTGTTTGGTTATTTTGAGGATGAGAATTAGGTAGATTTATCCAGAGTTCATAGCCTTTTAAGTATATCTTTTGTGTTCTTTTAGTAAGAAGATACTTGTATATATTTGTTTCAGATTCTTTGGAATTGGGGTGAAAGCTGGGCTGTTTTGAGAAAGGTTTGGAAGCATTTTGGATAAGCAAACCGGTGAGTTTTTATTTAAAATGTTTTCTAACTGGAATACATATATGTGTGGTTTGGGAATGTGATAAATGGTGTGATTAAGTGTTTATAAATGACAATATGATATATTGAGATATATATTGTATTTATATGAGTATTACACTACACGAGAGCACGTCGGCCGGGTTTTTGGACCGGTGGAAGTTGGCTGTACAGAGGGACAGTGGTGTTGGCTGTATTTAGTACAGTGGTGTAAATTGATTAGTTGGCTCGCAACCAGCTAATTTGGCCATGGGAATGAGGAGATGAACACGATGCACGAGTCTTACTTGGTATTTAATTATTTGTGGTATATGTGTGTTTTATAAAAAGGATTTCTAAACTGACAGGGATTATCTCACTAGACCGTTTGGTCTAACCCTCATTTTTCTTTCAAAAATATGTATTCCAGGTCGAGGAGCTTTTATTAGCAAAAGGAAGGATTAAGTGTAGGATGCGGTTGATAGCTGACGAAGATTAGGAAATGCCTACGTTTTGTATTGTATAGTTTTGAGACTTTGAGACCGTATGTGAATTATCATGTATCTTTTATTATGAATGTAACCACGTTATGTATAACATGTTAATTGATGTATATTATGTATGTTTTGGGATACCGGGTCGTTACATCATGTACTCATAATTCAATGATTAAAGCCAAGTCTGTGAAACACTGACATCCAAAGATGTGAAGAAAGCTAATTGAAGGCTTTCTCCCATGAAAAAGTTCATAGGCTGTTTTATTAAATCTTTTGACTATCAGCGACCTATTTTGCGTAAAACAAGCAGTGTTGACAGTTTCTGCCAAAAACTGAGTAGGCAAATGAGAATCGCTGAGCATTGAACGTGCAGCTTCAATAATAGTTCTATTTCTTCTTTCAGCGACTCCGTTTTGTTGCGGTGTTCTCACTGAAGAAAAGTTGTGAGAAATACCCTTACTCTCAAAGAAGGAATCAAGAGAACTGTTTTTGAATTCAGTCCCATGATCACTCCTTATTGAGCGAACGGTCAAGTTGTTCAGGGTTTCCATTTTCCGAACAAATGTGATGAGTTCTTCAGGGGTGTCACTCTTAGAACGGAGAAACATAACCCATGTATATCTAGAGAATTCATCAACTATGACCAGCGTATATTTCTTTCCAGCGATGGATTGCTTGTTGACAGGGCCAAACAAATCCATATGGAGAAGTTGTAGAGGAGATGACACTGAGGAAACTTGCTTTGACTTAAAGCTTGCTTTGGTCTGCTTGCCTTTCTCACACGCTGAACATAAGGACTCTTTGGCGTATGAGTGCTGAGGTAGACCAGTGACTAACTCTTTTGAAGAAAGAGTGTTCAGTGTCTTGAAGTTGAGATGAGAGAGCCTCTTATGCCATAGCCAGTTGACATCAGATGAGGCTTTTGAGAAGAAACAGGAGTTCTCAGTGGTTGTTGAGTCCATCTTTATTACATAAACATTTTCCAAACGATAACCGCTGAGAGCTATCTTCTCCTTTTTGTCAGCGACAAAGCAGGATTCCTTAGTAAAGATTACTTTGTTATCATTGTCGCAAAGCTGACTGATGCTTAGAAGATTATGCTTCAGCCCTTCAACATATGCGACTCTTCTGAAGGTTGTTGTACCATTAGAGAGTACACCAAACCCTCGGGTATGTCCTTTTCCATTTCCACCGAAAGTTACAGAGGGACCCTTCTGAGGATTTTGGTTAAAAGCAATTCCTCTGCCTTTGTTTTTAAAGACTGGGGTAGGTTTTGGATAAACAACTTTTTCTTTACCTTTAGAAGTTAAGGTAGAGATTTCCTCAGGGATATGTGGTTTAGAAGAGGAACACTGAGATGAGAAAGTTTCAGGGATAGAGGATACGAACATTCCAAATTTAAGCATGGAACGGTCAGTGGTTGGTTCTAGAGTATCAGCTTTGTAACCAAGACCACGTTTATCACTCAGGGGAATCTAAGACTTAATTATCTCAGTGATCTTTGTTGAGGAATTATACCATCCATCAACAATAGCTTTTTCAGCTTTTAATGCAGCGATAGCTTCTTCGCGCTCGATTTTGACTAGCTGATTTAAGTGAACTTGATCTTTAAAATCTTCTTCAATTTTAGAAATATTTTCTATTTGAAGGTGACAGTTTTTAAGCTGTTCAGCGAGATCAAGGTTTTGATTTTCAACCACAGTTTTGCCATTCATGGCTTCATATAAACTTCTAGTTAAGAGATCGATCTTTCGAAGACTATCAGCTTCATCAATATTTAAAATATTGGTAAAGAAGGAAGGTGATACCTTAGTAGCAGATGTTGAAGTAGAGGGAATGTCAGAATTTTCTTCCTCATCTTCAAGTTTGGCCATGAGACATAGATTGGCTTCATCATCATCTTCAGAGTCAGATGATTCTTCTTCGTCAGAGGCAGCCCAATCATAGTCAGCCATAAGGCCTTTGCCTTTCTTCTTAAAGGTTTTCATCTTTAAATACCTTTCTTTCAGCTTTTTGTATTTTTCATCTCTAGTCCTGTGAGTAAAGTTTTTCTTGGGAAAAGCTGAGGGTCTAGAGACTTTCTTTGACCTGCACTCGCTAGCAAAATGTCCTATCTTTTCACAATTATAGCAAGTAGCAGTAGCCTTATCAACAGGGGTTGATGATCTTGGCTTGTCAGTAATAGCAAGAGGTTTGTTCTTCTTGAAATTACTCTTTCTAGCAAATCTCCTGAACTTATTAGCCAGGAATGCCAGAGTTTCATCATTATCTGAAACGTCAGAGTCTGATGATCTTTCAGAGTTAGTTTCCAACTCAGTGACAGTGATAGTCGATCGCTGAGTGGAAGGTGACTCTGAGATTAAAGAAACAGGGGTGCTTTTGGAATCTTTTACAAGATTCTTCTTAAGATGACTCGATTGCTCATGATTCAGCATCGTGCCATATAAAGTAGAAAGGGTCATTGATTTTAGATCCTTTGACAGCTTGAGACACATAGAATAACTGTCTCAGCTTTCAGGTAAACATTCTAAGAACTTTGTCAGTACTTCAAAGTTAGAATATTCCTTACCAACAGTTTTCAGATCTATTATTAAGCAGTTAAAACGTTGGTGTACTTCAGAGAGAGTTTCATTCTTACCACAAATGAAGCTTTCATACTGTCTTACCAGGTTGATCTTTCGAGAGTCCTGGACTTTAGAAGTACCTTCATACTGAACACAGATTGTGTCCCACATAGCTTTTGAGGTTTTCAGGTTCATGACGGAATGGTAGACTTCGTCAGGAAGAGCCATGGAGAGTATGGATCTGGCTTTGGTGTCGATAGCCACTTTCTTCTTATCTTCATCAGTCCACATATGAATTTCCTTGGAAATCAGCCTTTCTGGAATAGCAGGTCTATTCTCAGCGGCTGGAACTGCAGCATCAATTCTTATAGGAATATATGGGCCGTTTTCAAGATAGTAAGGCATAGTAGAGTCTACACCTTCTAAGAAGAGAGTCATCCTATTTTTCCATAGATTAAAATTATCTCTGGAGAATCTAGGGGGTTTTGCAAGAGAACCGTTGTCAATATAGTTGGTGTTTGTGTTGGTAGCCATTTTCAGAAATAGCTAGGAAGAGAAATCTTAGTATAGATCAGATCATGTTTATGAGATTAAACAAATCCGCTCTGATACCACTTGTTGGTCCCGAAGGGCTATACAAGTTTGTAGAGGGGGGGGGGGGGGGGTTGAATACAAACACACGTTTTTACTTTTCTAAATTGTTTATTGATAAATCAAGACAATTTACAACTTGTTGTAGAACAAGATTAAGGATAAACCTAATCTTAACAAGTCTTGAGAAACACTAAGTTTCTTGCACTAGAAAGAGTTAAATAAATTACGAATAATAACTTAACAATAAGAGAGAAATAAGAAGATGGTCCGAGCACACTTCAAAACTGAAGTAAGGTTCTTCTTATATACTGCATGCATTTAATGCAAGGCAGTATGGATTTACACGTGGCAGCAGCTGAGTGGTTGCATGTCATTGACCTTTGTAGACAATCTTAGTAGCCGCATGGTGCATAGTGTAGAATCAGAGTTGTTGTACGATTACAGACAAAAGGGGTGTTCGTTCTGACAGTTCGTACGAAGACGTGCAAGGGAGGTAAGACAATAGTAACAAACAGGGAGACTTCATGATCAGCTTTCGTTGAGTCAGATCTTTATCAGCGAATGATAAAGTTCAGCGATTGCTGAAGTCTTTTACTTGATACTTCACGTTGAATGGACAGGTCTTGCTTCGCTGATATCCGCATCAGTTCATGAGTAGACTTGTCCCTGGTTCTTGAACTTGATCTTCGACTTCAGCGTAGAACATATGTTGACGTGAAACTTGTCTTCAGGGATCATAAGTAAACAACTAACTTATCAGCGATCATCTCATAGATTGAACAGGCTCAGAGCTATATGATGATGAACAGTGTTCATTGAATATCTAATCCAAAGAGTGAGAGTTCCTATCAGCGGTACTGTAAAGTCTTAGTACTTATCAGCGATAGTGAAACTCTAATACATATTGTTTACTTACAATTTTCACTAAGTGTTTAAGAGAGGGTCATTATCAAATCACGGAGGGTTTGGATCAACAATCTCCCCCTATTTGATTATGACATAGCAACATAGAAAATTGCTATTTAATGAAAACATAAGGATAAAAAGAACTCATAAAATATTTGTCCCTTTTACTGTTTTCTGGGATCTTTTCAGTACTGATGGAGTAAAGTACATTCGTTGATAAAAACCACTCAATCTATTGGATCTCCAAGTAGTAGGGGAATCACGTAGATTTCTCAAGTCCCTACAAACCTTAGGGTTATTTACACCCGTTTGACAAAATCCAAATCGATATCTTGCGATTTAATTAATTTGAATATAACATTGTTAATTATAGAGCTTTTGGCAAAAGGCCAAAATGAATATGAGTTTGGCTTATGAAGCCAATTTCAATGTTTCAATACCTTAATACTATTTTAAGAGATTTTGTCATTAAACAAATCAATATTAGTTTTTATTTTTGACATAAAGTCAAATTCAAACTTTTAACATCTTAATAGTATTTATGGATCTTTTGGTAACAGATCAAATATAAGGGTTGGAAGTGTAACTTCCAAAAGATACGTACAAGATTAGAACTAATGAGTAGGAACTCGTGATCAAGATAAGCATTTGAATTATAACCATTATGAGTTAAGATAAACAACGGAATAAGATAAAACATTTTCAAATAAATAAAAGTAATATAAGTAAATAATATTAACAATTAACTTAAACACATCCAACAAAACAAACAAATAAAAGAATTACAATAGATCAAGTAAAAATACAAATGTGTCAATAATGTTGTGAAGGTTTGAATTAAAATAATATCAAATTAAATGTTGCTACGTCGAAAAATAATTAAATAACATACCAATAAAATAAATTAACTATCATAATTAGAATACCTAAGCTAAGTGTAAATTACTAGCTCAAATTAAGTTACAAATCAATAGTTTTTAAATTAATTATAGGCAAAAATAATTCAAATAATATTGATCTAAATTAGTTAACATACCAAATATAATTTGAGTATATGCGAAAAGAAAATATAGATATCTATACCATATCAAACACATGGAATGAAAAATCGTACCCACAAATATAACTTTCAAATTCCTATCTTAATTACAATTTAAAATTTAAAATTGATACTTACTTGAAAAAAACAACATGAAAAACTCTTAAAAATAAGGGAAATTAATTCAAATGCCCCAAGTTGAAAAATCGGTTACCAAAATACCCCAAATCTCTTTGGATTTGTTGAAATACCCCATAATTTCACGATTTATCCCGCGATCCCGGACTCTGACCAATCACCCCTTGAATTTGACCCGCGATGCCCGCTATACCCCCTGATCCGCGATGAAATTTACATTTTAACCCCATGTTCCGCCATGAAAATTTACATTTTAAAATGTGGATCGGGGACTAATTATTTAACACATATATAATTTCATTTCATACCCCTATAATTATTTAATTAGTTTACGTTATATCTTTTATATTTCTAATTTTCATTTTATACCTTCATCATATTAACACATATAATTGTATATTAACAAAAATACGTTAAAAAATACGTTTTAATTTTAACAAGTTACATCATTATATTCGTCTCTTCGATACCTTCGAAATGAGCCCAATATTGAATATTTTTTGATTTAGTTGTTTTATTATATATCATATATACTACAAAAATATTTTTAATATTTACAATACATACCCTTATCTATACTATCTTATAAAGCAAACAACCCCAAACTCTTAAAAACACCTCTTTAAGCTTTGTGTATAACCATTTAAAGCATGATCTCTTACATTTAAGAGTGAGAACTTAAAGTACAACTTTGTTGATGCTCCACGGTTATTGATGTTACAACTGATTAAAGCTGTCCACATGCATTATCCATCACCTCTTTAAGTTTTCAAGGCATAAAGATGGTCTCGAGGAGGCCATTCATGTTCCATAGGTGAAATTCAAATATTTCTTTCAGATTTCCTGTTATCCAATCACATGTTCAGATTTCTTTCAAATTCAAAGATTTCTTTCAAATTTCTCGCTGCATATCTCACGCATCTCTGATTTTTTATCTCACTCACCTCTGATTTTGCAGATAAGTTTTGCTACAGTTGCATCCTGCAATGGACGAAAGTTATTAGCAGTAAGCATTATCCTCGTCAATCCTTTGTAAAATAGTTAACCTTTTAAATATGTTGGTGTATTATTTTCCTTCATTATTGTGTTTGATTTTTGTGAGCTTATTTGCTCTCTCCATTTTATTTGTAGCGCATTCTTTACAAAATCCCACAAACTATGTTGAGCCACGTATTCTTGCTTGGGATATATATATATATATATACACACACGCACACACACACTTTGGGGGTTATATAACCAGAAATCATATGTTTTACGTTTTATTTTTTACAGAATTTTTATGTTTCCGAGAACCAGAAGAAACGGTGATCTACCCACCCTGTTTCAGTGGATGAGCCACCAATTGTTTGCTTCCTTTTTGTTAGGGTTCTCAGTTCAACGACCCCTGTTCCATTGCATTTTTATCAGTTTTATATCAGCTTCCCTACTTCCATCAATGTAAGCAATTTTCTCTACTTTTACTTCCATCAACGCCACTAATTATAGTTTTTTTTGCAACTGGGTATACGTATTACTTGGGTATAATCATTATTGCAACTGGGTATACTTGTATTTTCACTATACGTGTTCTAACTTTACAGCTCCTCAAAGCTTGCTGCTAATTTACCCAAAGAACGTACAAGATTACACCTACTACAATGAGGTAATCATTATCCCTTTTCGAGTTCTTTTCCAGTGGCATCGATTTAAGCTTTCTTGTTGTTAGGTGAAATTTGTTTTGTGTTTAAAGAATCAATATAGGATTCACTACTACAGAAATAACTTTCATACGCGCTTCATCATACACGGTTTTTAAAAAAAACCAGTAAAAATCGTGTGTGAATGACCTATGTGGCTGTTGTTGCGAGTTTCATACACAGTTTGGATGATAAAAGCGTGTAAGAAGGTAAATTCACAATCACACACGGTTTTGAAGAAAAAAACGTGTCTGATAGTCACCTTCACGCACAGTCCCCAGTTAACAAGTGTGTGTAATAGTTTGTCAACCTTCACACACCGTTCCTAATAAAATATCGTGTGTAAAAGCCTCTGTAAAAAGATAAACATGAGGGACCAAAATTAAAGTTTACTTTAATGATAATAATAAGAGTAAATTGCATTTTTGGTCCATGTGGTTGTGCGATTTCTTTGAAAGGAGTACTTGAACTTCAATAACTCAAATAATGGTCATGAGTTATGCGATTTTGTTCCAAATCCAGTCCCTGGTTACTAACCCCGTTAAAAAGGCCATTACTATTGGTTATATTTTGATTTTCAAAGTTACATTTCATACCCCTGTAATTATTTACTTAGTTTACTTTATACCTTTTACCTTTCTAATTTTAATTTTACACCTTCATCATATTAACACATATAATCGTATATTAACTAAAATACGTTAAAAAATACGTTTTAATTTTAACAAGTTACACCATTGTACTCGTCTCTTCGATACCTTCGAAATGAGCCCAATATTAATATTTTTTGATTTAATTATTTTATTATATATCATATAAAATACATAAAAATATTTTTAATATTTAAAATTCATACCCTTATAGTTAATTATTTAATTTATGGTACATCTCTTATTTTTTTCAGTTTTGTTTTACACTCTTATCACATTAACATAATAATCTTATATTAACTAAAATATGTTAAAAAATACGTTTTAACATATCACATTAACATACATAATTACATTAAAAATACTTTTTAGTTTTTACAAGTTACACCATTATAATCGTCTCGTCGATACCTTCGAAATGAGCCAAATATATAATATTTTTTGATTTAATTGATTAAAACGTCAAATTATTTGGATTATACGTCTCGCTGCATTGCATAATTGACTTGTTACATATCACATTAACATACATAATTGATTAAATCGTCAAATTAACTTGTTACACTTTTATTATATTAACACATATAATTGTATATTAACTAAAATACGTTAAAAAATAATTTTTAATTTTAACAAGTTACACCATTATAATCGTCTAATCGATACCTTCGAAATGAGCCCAATATAGAATAGTTTTTGATTTAATTGATTAAATCGTCAAATAATTTGGATTATACGTCTCGCTGCATTGCATAATTGACTTGTTACATATCACATTAACATACATAATTGATTAAATCGTCAAATTAACTTGTTACACTTTTATTATATTAACACATATAATTGTATATTAACTAAAATACGTTAAAAAATAATTTTTAATTTTAACAAGTTACACCATTATAATCGTCTAATCGATACCTTCGAAATGAGCCCAATATAGAATAGTTTTTGATTTAATTGATTAAATCGTCAAATAATTTGGATTATACGTCTCGCTGCATTGCATAATTGACTTGTTACATATCACATTAACATACATAATTGATTAAATCGTCAAATTAACTTGTTACACTTTTATTATATTAACACATATAATCGTATATTAACTAAAATACGTTAAAAAATACTTTTAATTTTAACAAGTTACACCATTATAATTGTCTCGTCGATACCTTCGAAATGAGCCCAATATAGAATATTTTTTGATTTAATTGTTAAATCGTCAAATTATTTGGATTATACGTCTCGCTGCATTACAGCGGGTAAATATCTAATATTTGAATTATACGTCTCGCTGCATTACAGCCCGTTGCGCGACGATCAAATTTGTGTCTTAAGTTAATTATTTGATGTTTAATAGTTGTTGAATAATTTTGTGACATATACAATAATTGATAAAAAGAAAACAAAAATTCCACAAATAGAGAATATCATCTTGAAGATAAAAATACGTCTACTAAGTTTGATACATATTATAAATGTCGTTACTAAATGAATTTATCAAACGAATACACAATAATTGCATATTTATATTTTTGAAAAAGATTCGAACTTATAATCCAAAAGTCAGTTGATAAGTGACTCATTTCAAAGAAATCGCACAACCACAGGACCAAAAATGCAATTTACTCTAATAATAATAATAGTTTCTAATTCCTAAATATTTTGGCGGTAATCCTAAAACCCTTCCCTCTTCCTTCCAAAATCGCTCCAAAACCCTAAATCGCTCCAAAATCGTTCAAAATCGCTCCAGAATCGCAATGAATTTGACAAGGGATGTTGAAGCTACCACTTCCAGCAATGAGTTTGACAGTGACGTTGAATCTTCCGACGAAGACGTGGATGTTGAATCTTTTGATGAAGACGTGGACGTTGAAGCCACCACTTCAGTGCGAGGTTTGTCTTCTTAAAACCTCAATTCTGCTCAAGCTTGAAGTTCGATTCTGCTCAAGTTTGATTCATAAAAGCTGCGTTGTGAACACTCGCTTCTTTTTTATATGATGCTTACTTGTATTTAGTCTTACGCCTGCTTTACTACTTTTAACTGAGTACTATCCATGAAAGTCTTAAAAGAAGCAAAGGGCAGGGGAGTCCTAAATGGACGTCAGGTACTCATAATTCAATGCTTAAAGCCAAGTCTGTGAAATCAAATTGAATGCTAAGCTAACAGTTTCTAGAGAGTTCCAAGGTCTCAAATGTTGGAGATTTTGGTTTGTAATCATTCGGTTACTCTTGTTTAGTGATTGTACGATAAAATTTTATACCGATTGTCATCATTTTGACAGTTTTATTGACACAATGACTTTTATTCTTATATCATCTTTATTGGATGCATTATAGATATTTGACTAATAGTAAACTTTTGTGCGATGACTATCTTGCTTAGGATGTGTAAGTGCATTAATGCTGATTTTTGTTTTTATTGGAGATGTTTAACAGAAATCATGTGCAACGTTATCCATTTCATTGTTATTGTAAAAAATCTGACTTTTTTTTCCCTAAAAGCAATGAAAAATACTAGATTTAACTGAACAGGTAGTTTCTTCTTTCTTGATGGTGCTATTGATAGTGCAAAATTTGATGGATCTCCTCTTTAGTTCTCTACATGGAAAGCACGCTTTAAAAGAGTTGGGCATACCATGTGAGCCCATTTTGCATTTTTTTAAATTTATTTATAGGATATGGCATACATTGTTAATTAATAATAAATGGCAAAAGTAGAATATTCTCAAGCAATTTATTTAATCCTTCTCTTATTCACTTATCAAAATGTACAGTCTCTACTGTTTGCTGTTCTATGTTGAGTAATTCGTTTTGGAAAATGAAGTACTATATTGTTTATATAAATGATGACTTGCTTGTTTCTTAAGAATTTTTAGTCATCCTTTAGCATTCTGTATACACATTATTGTTGTCTTGTTCATTTTCAACAGTAACTTTGGTTAACTCATTTGGTAAAATATGCTCTCAAGGGTTGATATGATAATTGTTATTTGGTTGTACAGTTAACTCTTTACTATGTCATCCTTTCTTTTTCTTCATTCTGTATACCATGTCTTCTCCTTATCTGTCTATCTTTCACTCCCCTGATTCTGTATCAAGTTGAGCCATTTCACATTTTCCTTTCTAATTGTATCTACTGCTGTGGTATATTGATTTTACTTGTTCTATGAAAAGAACTTGTAGAATTCCTATTGAACTTGTAGAATTTCTAATTGTATCTACTGCTGTGGTATATTGAATTCCTATTTAAATTCAAAGAATTAAGTACCTTAGGGCTATTTGGTTCACAAGGAATGGAAATGAGAATACAAAAAATGACAGGACCATCTCTATTGAACTGATGTTGTAAAAAAGCCAACTGATTCCATCTCTATTGAACTGATGAGCCAATTGAAACCATCTATTATCTTCTGTGTGTTTTTCTATTCATCTGTACTCATTTCTTCTACTTGTTTACTTTTAAAGTTATGTCCTAATTTTTCTATTGTCCCTATTTTAGGCAACAAAGAACCAAGTACGTCGCAACCCACACAGACCTCAAACCGAACCCGAGGTGCGACACAATTGAACAAAATAAGGAACTCTAGCGACTGTACAATTCAAATTTGTCCCAAGACTTTCTTGCCAATAGGTGATTATTCAACAAAATATTGTAACTAGGCTTAGAGGCAAGAACGAAGGTGTCAATATTGGAACTTAAAAAACCTCATTTATGTCATGGTTTTGAGTCTATTTAATTCCGACTAAATGGATGGTAATAATTTTGAGAAAAATATTTAAAAATATATATGCCTCATCATACACGGTTCACTTAAAAAACCGTGTATGAAAACATACATTCCTACACGGTTCTTGTAAATAAACACTTTCATACACGATTATTAGCAACTTTTTTAAACGGTTTTAGAACCGTGTGTGAAGACTAAGTTTTTTAAATGGTTATAAAACCGTGTACAAAGGTCATCATTTTCATACACACTAGACTTACACACGGTTGCAAAACCGTGTATGAAACCCCATAGAACCGTGTGTGAAAGCTTGTATTCTACTAATTTTTTTACAAAAATAAGGGTATTTTAGGGTATTTTTGTAAAAAAATTAGTTAAAAATGCCAAATAATATATTCATGAAGCCAATATATATATATATATATATATTCATGAAGCCAAATTTACAAAATCATGAAGCCAAATTTACAAAATCATGAAGTTAGGTATGGTTTGTACGAGTTTGTACAAACTAACTGGTTTGTATTTGATACCCAACCTATATATATATATATTATTGGTTCAATGCTTTAAATGATGTTATATGTTGGTTTACAATTTGTAAATCTTACAAGACTGGAGACAATTTAGCATAAATATATTTTGCATTTTCAAATTGATTTAAAACACTTATCCAAAAAGTTATAACGGATAGATGCAAATCATGTATTCGGTCATGCATTGCATGGTTCGAATTATGATCCATCAAATTGAGTCATAAACAAGGGTGGATCTATGAAGACCTAACGGGCCCTCATATACTCATTCAATTGACTTTTGCAAGTAGATTTTTTTTGCAGTATAAAATTTGCAGATGCTAAACTTTATAAGGTACTCTGGTGTATTAAAAAATACAAAGGAACGATCAATAAAAAGAAAACAAAAAAGCTCTTTGAAATCGATGGAAAACAAAAAAGCTCTTTGAACGAGTTAGAGATAAGGAAAAGTTCCTGTTAGTCATTATCTCTAACTCTCTTCAAATTCTCAAATAGTAAACCCCTAAAAAAACAATTCTTTAATCCTAATTAATTCTTATCTCTTAACCCCTTTCAAATCCTCAAATCATGAACCCCTCAAAAAGCGTCATTCTTTGTACATATTTATAGAAAGAAATATTATAATTTTCTCAAAACTATACAAAACCGTTTTATAAAATCGACAATGTTAAAAAGTAAAACAAAACATTAAAATCAAGATATATCGCGCTGCATGGCGCGAGTACCTTTTTAGTAAAACTGAAATCATATATATTTTAACTATTAAAAGTAGAATCGTTTTAATTATATAATTAAATAAAGGAAAATGGGTCGGTGTAGTGGGAGGAGGGTGGGGACGAAGGACATTCCTCCTTAAACATAAAGGCAAGATTGACAACTATGGGATTTATTGGATACAGAAAGAGATTTGCTTTTCAGTCTTGAAGCATCTTTCTATATTTTTAAAAAGAATAGAGTAAATATACGGAAAATTAATTAACGCACGCTAAGTTGACTAACAATTCAGTGAAATACTCAAATTTTTCTCAATTTCACGAAAATACCTAAAATTTCCGTGAAAGGGTCCGTGAACACGGGTCCCTTTTGTGAATTGGATTTTTGGTCCATGAAATGATAATCTTTTTTCCAATTCACGGACTTTTTATAGAAAAACATTGGATTGGATTCATTTTTTGGGCAATTCACGGACTTTTCATGGACTCGTCTATTTTCCAATGCTCCTTTTTATAGAAAAGCATTGGACTTTTCACTTTTCCAATTCACGGACTTTTCACGGACCCATCTATTTTGGGTTGCTTAAATAATGAAGTTGATTGGGCCATTCACGGAAAAAAATTCATTTTCACGGACCAATAATCAATTTCACAGACAAAAATTCAATTCACAAAAGGAGTTCGTGGTCACGCACACACTCTTTCATGAATATTTTGGGTATTTTCGTAAAACTGGAGAGATTTTGGGCATTTCAGTAAGTCGTTGGTCAACTTGAAGCATTTTAATTAATTTCCCTAAATTTACTTCAAAACAAAGAATAGAGTAAATTACAAACATGCTCCCTATGGTTTGTTTTTTGTAACATTTTTTGTCTCTAAAGTTTCGAAATTACAAGATAATCATTATTATGATATGTAAAAAACAACGGATTTAGTCCCCCTCTCTCTAACGATTGTTAAAGGAACCCCGTTAAGGTTGGGGTATTTTAGACCTTTCTAGGTTTTTATTATTTTTCTATAAAAAATATATATACTCAATTACAACCATCTTCTCAAGCACCGGTCATTACTTCCTGCACCGGTCATCTTCTCCGCCCAAGTACACCTCAAAATCAAAATCAGTTCCGACTCCAAATCTCAAATCTATACCTCTAAATCCAATATCAAAGTCCAAACTAAAACGAAAGCAAAAATAAAAAACACAATGAAGAAATCGGTGAAACTTTGTTTCAAATAATAACCAAAATCCAAACATTTGGATCTGTCAAAGTATGAGATCGGCGAAACTTCCCCAAAATGAAAAAATCGATGAAGAAATTGACGACTTAACCTACTAATCGACGCCTTAAACCTTTGCATCACCATCGAACGACGCCTTAATTCACCAAATCAAGAATCGGTGAACTTTGGATGTCGATCTCCACCATCTTTGTGCCACTCCATACCATCTTCTTTTGCAGGAGACGAAGACGTAGGGTGTAACGCCATCAAATTTGGAAAAAATCAACTAATTTAAAATTTTCAAGGATACATCAAATAGGGAATTAAATCTCTTTCTGCAAATCCATTCTTAAATTTCCTCAAATAGAATTTCAGATTTAACCTCAACAATACAATAAACCAAGTCTTACATAAAGACTAATTAAGGCCGGGTGTTACTAAACCCATAAACAATCACTATCTCCAAATGTATGAAAGACGTTGTTGGGTCATCAAAGATTTGAAGATGACCTCCTGATCTCTTTACATTCTTTGAAAAGCATCTTTTATACTTAGAGAAATTTTAGGTTCTTTGTAATAGTTTTGTCATGTTGTCAAAGTTCGGTGAAATCAAAGATCAGCCGAAATCAAGAAGAAGTAAATATACAAATGCGGATTGAAGATGGACTTCTCAACCCAAACTAAGCTATCTCACCGATTTTCTCCATGACAAATCAGTGAGATCCTCACAATAGGAGAATGCTTCCTTATCTCCTTGCCAAGAAGATTCTCACCTATTTTGTCCATGACAAATCGGTGGGATCCTCAAAATAGGAGGATCCTCTCTTGTATCTTTGCTAAGAAGATTTTCATCAAAGAATAAATATCTGGTATGGGGAAAAAGGTTCATTTGTCCTTTTTCCCATTCTTAGATATTGTCATCATCAAAGTTTTTTAGCACCATGAAAAATAGGAAAAGACACTTCAACTTTTGAGAGTCAAACCTGACCTTCAAATGACAAAGTGACAAGTGTCCCATGCATTAAATGCTCATGGTACTATTTAAAGATGAAGACTTCTCCATGCAGGCAACAACTCTTGAAGATTTCTGCTCTTCTCCTCCATTGAACTTTATAGCTTTCAATCTTTGTGTTTTAGAAGTTTATTTGTTTTCAGTTTACTTTGTGAAGATTGTTAGAATAGATTTCATCTGTTCTTTCCGCAACAATCTAATTGTCTATGTGTAATTCTTGATTTTATAAATCAATAAAGAATTAATTAAAGTGAAAAATTTGTGTATTGTATTCAACCCCCCCACTTTTCTAGAATACATGTTCTTGTTCTTATTAGCCATCTGGGACTAACAGACGTCACTTAATAATTACAATCTACTCGTGCATCTAAGTAGCACTCGTCTCTTCTCATTGTCGCTAGCACCATTCGTCAACAAAGACACGATGCACATGTCGACAAATAAAAAGGTTAGACTTAACGTCTAATGAGTTTAATAGTTTTATCAATTATATAAGACAAAAAACGGAAAATATATTATTCAAATCATAATTCTCAATATGCAAAGTAATTTCAATAGAAACTGATCCATTCCTCAAAACCCCATTTTCGTGATAAAATACTTGAATAGAAACACCGCGTAATCACGAAAACAAACTCAATACCTGAATGAAATACAATAGGGTTAAAATTCAAATACCAAACATGGAAATAATTCTTTTATTCATAACTTGGAATATATGAAGGGGTTCCAATAAATCAAAGTCATAAAATACGGTTACTCACCAAAACCCAAACAGTGTTAAAGCATTGATATTACAATATCCCAAAAATAACGTTTAACAACAAAGGGGGAAACTTGTATCCGTTGAGAGCGAAGAGAACACATAAGTATATCACTCGTACAATGTTAATCGCATAACAGTCCATGACTTAAAGTCCAAGTGTCCCTACACCTCCTTAAGTAGTTTTACCTCATAAGTCGGTTGACCTTAGTGTCTATTGCCACGAATTAAACCTCAAGGTTCGACACACTTAAGGACTACCTTCAAGGAAATACCTCAAGCGACAGATGTAACACCCTCAAATTTGGAAAGAGGAACTAATTTAAAACTTTCAATATTACATCAAATGAAGGGTAAAACCTTCTTCTATAATTCGATACCGGAAATACCTCAAAATAAATTCTATAATTCACCTCAGCATATATGGCTCATGCCTTTTATACGGACAAAATAAAAGTCGGGTGTTACTAAAACCCCATAATAGTCGTTATCTCCAAACGAGGAAACATCACCCAATGTCACATCCTCTGTAACACCCTCGAATTGGGAAAGAGCAACTAATTAAAATTTTCGATAAATACATCCGAAACAATAGGATTTATTCCTATAATTCAATAGGTGCAATACCTCAAATTACAAACTATGGTTAACCTCAAACAATGTATAATACAAGTCTCATTACAAAGACTAAAACTACCTCGGGTAATACTTAACCCAAGTACAAGTTGCTAATCCCAAGGATGAATGTGGAAACATCACTTAAGCTATTCACCTCTCGAGCACTTTACTAGCACACAACCTTTCACTGTGTCACTAGAACTACTCCTAACCTGAGACCTGTTGCACATGCCGACAAATAAAAAGGGTTAGGCTAACGCCTAGTGAGTTCAAGAGTTTATAGCATGATTTAAATAATTATTTAAATGAAAGTTTGCAACGTAGATTATGATTTCCAAAAGAGTTTATAAAAGGGATATAAAAGACCCATTTCCAACGCACCCAAAATCTAGGAGAAAAGTTCCCAAGAGGTATAAAACATTTTTTTCAAAATGAATTACAATCCCAACTCACTCAAATATGTGAATAAATCTAGTTTAGGCAAAACCTTCAAATATGGTTGACACAAAATACTCAACCCATAAATCATGGAAAACCATCCATTTAATTATAACCCTTCATTGAAAACATAATACGAAACAATACTCACGCAAACGTAAAATGTAATGAAGTCCAAATACCATAAATATGGAAATGACCTGCTTCATTTAGACCTTAATACACATGGAGGGGAATCCAATACTAAAGTCATCCAACCGCAGTCAAACGTATAAGACCAACAATAATAATAAAACAGGGACAATATAAAATCCCAAATAGGTTGGCCAACGACGGGGGAGACCCGTATCCATTGAGAGCGGATGAACACAAAAGTACGCCACTCAAACAATGTTTATCGTACGACACTTCACTGCATAAAAGCCCAAGTGTCCCATACGACGCCTTTCAAGTTACGACCAAGAGACAACTGACCTTAGCGAAATATCCCTAAGAATACCACCAAAGGCCCGACACAAGGGGGATACAACCATGGCATTGCCCCAACATGGCGGAGGTCATATTCGCCCACCGTGCTCATCCATGACTCAGCCCTCCTATCGCACCCTTGAAAGTAAAGGTCTTTTAGCATGGGGCCCGGTCAAATCCCGCGACACCCATCAGACCATAAAATAAAGACTGACTCACGTTCCTATGGATCCAATGCAACACAGTCTACGATAACATGCCTATCCCGGAATGACTAACGCACCCAAGCATGTAAATATTAATAATAAGCAATAATATGCAATATGGTGCAATAAAAGCAAACCATAAATAAGACTCCACATCGAGCCATTAAAATCGGACAAATGTCATCAAGACTATCTCAAAGTCAAAACCGAGCAAAATGCTCAAACTCATTAGACCCATAAATAACGGTCATCAAATAGCATAAAAATGCATTTAAACATCGATCGGGTAACAAGTACCACAAAATCATTATTAACCCAAAACTCAACACGGGCTAAATGTTGGTCCCGAATGCCTATACAAGTTTGTAGAAAGGGGGGGGGGGGGGTTGAATACAAACACACAGATTTTACTTTTCTAAATTGTTTATTGATAAATCATTAACAATTTACAGCTTGTTGCGGAAACAAGATTAAGGATAAACCTAAATCTAAACAAGTTGGAACACTAAGGTTTCTTGCACTAAGAGAGATAAGGAAATTACTAATAATAACCTATCTTGAGATAAGAGATTGAACTTGTCCAGAGTTAGCAAGTTACTTCAAATGAAGTGGACTCATCTCTTTATATACTGCATGCATTTAATGCAAGTCAGTATACACTTTACACGTGTCATCAGCTGGTTGGTTGCATGTCATTGACCTTGGTTGACAACCTTAGTAGCCGCATGGATGAACAGTGTAGTATCAGAGTGGTTGTACGATTTCAGACAGTCGGAGGTTCTTTTCTGACATTTCGTACGGAGTCGTGCAAGGGGGGTTAAGACAAAAGTACTTTGTACGGAGGACTTCATGATCAGCTTTCGTTGATTCAGAGCATTATCATTTTCTATTCAGCGGATGATAAAGTTCAGCGATAGCTGAAGTCTTGTACTTGATACTTCACGTTGAGTGGACAAATCTGAGTCTTCGCTGATCCGCATCAGTTCATTAGGAGACTTGTCGCTGGTTCTTGAGCTTGATCTTTGACTTCAGCGTAGAACCTTTGTTGACGTGAAACTTGTCTTCAGGGATCATAAGTAAACAACTAACTTATCAGCGATCATCATAATGACTGACAGACTCAGAGCATTAATGGTGAACAGTCTTCGCTGAATGTTTAATTTAAAGAGCGAGAGTTCCTATCAGCGGTACTGTAAGATCTTAGTACTTATCAGCGATAGTGAAACTCTGATACATATTGTTTACTTACAATTTTCACTAAGTATATGTAATAACCAGGTATTTTACTTTTATTATTTTAAGTTTTATGTTAACTATTTCTTGAGGATAGGAGTCAATAGATAAGTTAGTTTGTTAATTGGTAGTTTAGAAGTTTAGATGGTCAAGTGTTATAAGTTGAGGGTTGAATTGGTACTTATGATCAAACCTCTTTACAAACCGACTCATATTAGATATTAGGATGAGAAATCAGATTTTATCAAATCAATAGGAGTGTGTATGTGTGTGCAAAAATCGGTCAAGAAGAGAAAGAAGGAAGAAGGGAATTCAAGGAGAAAACTTGTGATTGAGAGTTAATCTTAAGGTAAATCCTTTCAGACCTTGTGGTCTCTTGTTAATTATCTTCTTTGTGTTTGATTCTAGCTAGAAGGTTTTATATGTTTCATAAATTAGCTTCTGATTTCCAATTAGGTTTCTATGAGTTCTTCATAAATTCAAAGTTAGAAGTGGGTTGGTTGCTAAAATTGGTTGATAATGGAGTTTTGGGATTTTGGGATTTTGGGTTTGAAATTGGTAAAATCAATGATTTGGATTTGTTGGTTTTGCTATTGTTATATGTTAGTATTGGTTCTAAAAGGTCTATAGTACTCAAAATATTGATTTGGGAAAATTTAGAACTGATTTGGGAAGGTTTGGGTTTGAGAAAACCTTGGATTTTGGAGAAGAAACTCGTGCAGGTTTTTGGAACAGAGCTCCGCGCCGATGGGTGGCGCCGATGGATCGGCGCCGAGCAGTTGGCGCCGGCTTCTGTTTGGTTTTACAAAAAATTTCTAACTTTTGGCCGTTTTAGTTTAAAGTCGAGGCATCGTTTAGTAAGTTGTCTGAGGTATTGTTAAGGGTATTTGGATGTATAATTAGACAATTTAATACCATCTTATGTGTCAAATTCAAGTTGTTCGGTTTTGACTTGGTTACATTTTAGGAGTGTTTGGTGAGTTGCTAAGATTGCTATTCATCATAGTAAGTCTTGTATGCATATAGATATGTGATATTCTACCAATGTGAATGTATTACAGGATCGGTTATTCCTCGTTAGTGTGGTGTGGACATTTGTGGTATTGCTAATAGTACTGTGTACAAGTACGGGTGACTTCAAGTTATCATAAGGTGAGTTTTACTTCAAAAGTATTTTACTGGAATACATTTATGTGGTTAAATAAATGGTTGATAAAGTGTATGAATATGTCATACGTGTGTGTGATTATGATGTATTTATATATCATGAATTACGTGAGTATTATATTGGGATATAATACGTGGCCGGGCATAGGACCGGTGTGTTAATTGGCTCGCAACCAATGTATTTGGCCAATGGTGGAGGGATAAGGTGATACGGGTGATATAATTCTTGAATGGTATTTGATATGCGTGTGAAGATTATACAAAAGATTTATTAAAACTAACCGGGATTTCCTCACTAGACTGTTTAGTCTAACCCTCATTTCGTTTTAAAACATGTTTTCCAGGTGGTGATTCGAGTAAAGATCAAGTAGTTAGATAAATGGAGGAATAGCTTTTGTGGAGATGATCATTATGAATTTTGGATGTTTTGTACATATAGCTTTAACGTTAGTTATTTTGTAACTTAATTATGAAAAAGCTTGTAATGGGTTTTTCTTGTTTATATTAGCCAGAATTTGGGGACCGAATGTGAACTATGAATTACTTTTGGTGTGAATGTGTTATGAAATATATGTTATATGGATATTTTGTTAGCGGGTTGTTACAGATGGTATCAGAGCCCTAGTTTAAGGGATTTAGGTGTTAATATCTATACCTAGACTTAAACTGCATGTGAAGTAGGATGTCCATAATATATTAGAACCTGGGGATGCTAAGTATAAAAAGGGTTGATGGAACAACATGTAAGGTAATTTCGGGTTACACTTGGCTAGTGTAATTATGATCTTACAGGTACATGTTTGAACCAGAATACCTTGTTATATGGGGTATGTGTTTATGTGTATATTAACCTTGTCTGAATCTACAGAATGGCAAGTGGCACTAGATATCAAAGGGGAGGAAGAGGAGGACAAAGAGGTGGAGGCAGAAATGGGGGTAGGAATCCATCAGGCGGTTCTGAATTTATTACAAGGGATGATCTGATGACGGAAATGGGGAGGTTACAAACAAGTATACAAACTATGTTTAATCAAAGCCGTCACATTGGAACTGGCATACCTGATCCGAATCAAGAAGATGAATTGTTAGTTACTCCTACGGCCTCATCAGTACAAAGGAAGTGTGATTATAAAATGTTTCTAAGTTGTAAACCTCCAACTTATGCGGGAGAAAGAGATCCAGTGAAAGCTATGCGGTGGATAAAAGAGATTGAAGCTGTATTCAAAACCAGTAAATGTGCGGAAGAAGATAAAGTCTTATATGGAACGGCGATGCTGAAGGCAGATGCATTGTATTTGTGGGAGGCTCTCACTGAATCTAAGGGACCAGATGTACGCACTATTATTGCTTGGAATGATTTTGCAACAGCTTTTAAAGGACAATTTTGTCCTCAAGCAGCAGTAAAGCAGTTAGAAGAAGAGTTTATGAATTTGCAACAAGGGAACTTATCTGTAAGAGATTACACAGCTCGGTTCATAGAAAAGTCTAGATTTGCAGAATATTATGTTGCAACGGAAAGGATGAAGATGGATAGGTTTGTTTATGGATTGAATTCAGAAGTTAGAAGATTGACATCTGCAACAAGGCCTACTACCTTCTCAGCAGCAGTTAATGAAGCCGAAAATATAGAGCGAGACAACAAAAGGGATGTGAATGATAGGGGTATGGGAAAGAGGAAATGGGAAGGACCACAGTATGATCCGAAAAGGTCCAGGTTTCAAAGAAACGATAACCGTCCGCCGTTCCAACCAACGGGAAGACCGTGTCCGAAATGTAATCGTTCTCATCAGGGAAATTGCCAAGTGGAATCTCGGATATGTTTTAAATGTGGGAAAACTGGGCACATTGTTAAATATTGTCCCTTAGCGCGGTTTTGTTATCTATGTAACTCACCGGATCATCTTCAATCGGATTGTCCGCGGGGCAGAATACAACACGGTGGAACTTCAGGGAAACCGGCAACTGTTAGACCAGTAGTTCCAAGGATAGAGCCACCGCGAACAAGGGGTCGTACGTTTCAGATGACAGCTAAAGAGGCAGAGGAAACTCCGGATGTGGTCACAGGTACATTTTTCGTAAATTCTACACGTGCCAAGGTGTTATTTGATTCCGGTGCAAACCGATCTTTTGTGTCTCCTTCCTTTGCGGATAGTGTGCAATTAAAACCTAAAGTGTTAGATCATGCTATGTTAGTAGATACTGCTAATGATAGACAAGTGTCAGTTAAGGAAGTGTTTAAGAAAGGTGTGATAGATATAGAAGGATGTAAAGTGCCTATACAACTGTTTCCTATAGCATTAATTGAATTTGATGTGGTAGTCGGGATGGACTGGTTAGCCGAGAACCAAGCTAACATTGTTTGTGATAAGAAGATTATCAATATTGTGTTACCTGATAATAGGGCCGTGGTGATTTACGGTGATCGTAAGAACCATCAGTCTAGTCTTATATCTGTGTTAAAAGCCCGTAAGTGCGTCAGCAAGGGTTGTCAGAGTTATATAGCCTATGTGATAGATAGTAGACCTGAGAAGAGTAAGTTGGAAGATATTCCAATTGTGAGTGAGTTTCCTGAAGTATTTCCCGAAGACTTGAATAGTCTTCCGCCTGTTAGACAAGTAGAGTTTGGCATTGACTTAATTCCCGGAGCCACTCCTATTGCTCGTGCACCGTATCGTTTAGCACCTCCAGAAATGAAAGAGATGATGACACAGTTGCAAGAGTTATCCGATAAGGGCTTTATCAGACCTAGTTCATCACCATGGGGAGCACCCGTTCTATTTGTGAAAAAGAAGGATGGTTCGATGAGAATGTGTATTGACTACCGGGAACTGAATAAACGTACGATCAAGAACAAGTATCCGCTACCTAGAATAGATGACCTCTTCGATCAATTGGTGGGAGCTTGTTATTTTTCCAAGATTGATCTCAGATCTGGCTATCATCAACTGAAGGTTAAAGAGGAAGATGTTCTGAAGACTGCTTTTAGAACAAGGTATGGTCACTATGAATTTTTGGTAATGCCGTTTGGGTTGAAGAACGCTCCAGCTGTTTTCATGGATTTGATGAATCGAGTATGTAAGCCATATCTCGATAAATTCGTTATTGTATTTATTGATGATATTCTTATATATTCTCGATCCAAAGAAGACCATGCTCAACACCTTCGTTTGGTTCTGGAGTTGCTGAAGAAAGAAAAGTTGTATGCTAAGTTTTCGAAATGTGAGTTTTGGTTACGAGAAGTTCAGTTTCTGGGGCATGTCGTTTCCGAGAAAGGTATACAGGTTGATCCGATGAAAGTGGAAGCAGTTGAAAAGTGGGAACCGCCAAAGACAGCAACGGAGGTACGCAGTTTTCTGGGTTTAGCTGGTTATTACCGAAAGTTCATCAAGGACTTCTCTCGTATCGCGACTCCTATGACTAAGCTGACTAGGAAGAATCTGAAGTTTGAATGGGAAGCGGAACAGGATGCAACATTCCGAGTACTGAAAGAGAAATTATGTAGTGCACCGATATTAGCATTGCCTGAGGGTTCTGAAGATTTTGTGGTATACAGTGATGCTTCGAAGTTGGGTTTGGGTTGTGTACTTATGCAGCGGGGAAAGGTCATTGCTTATGCTTCTCGCCAATTAAAAGATCATGAAAGACAGTATCCCACACATGACATGGAGCTTGCTGCGGTAGTTTTCGCGTTGAAGATTTGGAGGCATTATCTGTATGGTACCAAGTGTCAAATTTATACTGATCATAAGAGTCTTCAACATCTTTTCGATCAGAAGGAATTAAACATGAGGCAAAGGAGATGGCTAGAACTAGTGAATGATTATGATTGTGAAATTCTATATCATCCGGGAAAAGCTAATGTAGTAGCTGATGCTTTGAGTCGGCAAGAAAGAAGTGGAACAATAAAAGTTGTTTCATTAAGGGCTGAACTGTTACCGAATATCTTTGAGGAATTGCAAAAGTGTCAAATCGAAGCTTGTCAAGAAGAACATTCGAAAGCGGAACGGATAGTGGGATTGTTGGCATTGCTAGTAAAGGATAATCGTGGGTTGTTGTGTATGGAGAACAGGATTTGGGTACCTCGTCTGGGTGGGTTACGTGACCGTGTACTGCAAGAAGCTCATAAATCCCGTTTCTCTATTCACCCAGGTACGAACAAGATGTATAAAGATTTGAAACAGTTTTATTGGTGGCCGGGTATCAAAAGAAGCATTGCTAAGTATGTGGAAGAGTGCGATACTTGTAAAAAGGTAAAAATTGAACATCAAAAGCCGTTTGGTCAATTACAGAAGTTAGAAATACCGATGTGGAAGTGGGAACAGATTACTATCGATTTCATTACAAAGTTACCGAGGACTTCAAAGGGGTGTGATTCTATTTGGGTGATCGTCGATAGGTTGACAAAGTCTGCTCACTTCCTACCAATAAAGGAAACCGATTCGATGGACCGTTTGGCTAAGTTATACATTGATGAAATAGTAACGCGACACGGTGTTCCAATCTCGATTATTTCTGATCGGGATAGTCGTTTCACTTCGAGGTTCTGGAGAAGCTTTCAAAGAGAGTTGGGAACACAGATAAAGTTGAGTACAGCATATCACCCTCAGACAGACGGTCAGAGTGAACGAACAATTCAGACGTTAGAAGATATGCTCCGGGCTTGTATTGTGGATTTTGGAGGATCATGGGATAAGCATTTGCCGTTGATTGAATTTGCCTACAACAACAGTTATCATTCCAGCATTCAAGCAGCACCGTTTGAAGTATTGTATGGTAGAAGATGTCGAACGCCGCTATGTTGGAGTGAAGTGGGAGAGAAACAGTTAGCAGGACCGGATATAGTTCAGTCAACATCGGATAAGGTTACTCAGATTCGGGAAAGATTGAAGATGGCTCAAGACCGACAGAAAAGCTACGCAGATCGACGCCGGAAACCATTAGAATTTCAAGTTGGGGATTTCGTAATGCTGAAAGTTTCGCCATGGAAAGGAGTCATCCGATTTGGAAGGCATGGAAAGCTTAGCCCGAGGTATATTGGACCGTTTGCAATAACAGAAAGGATCGGTGAGGTAGCGTACAGATTGGATCTTCCGCCAGAACTGGGTAGAATTCATAACGCGTTCCACGTATCAAATTTCCGAAGATGTCTGGTTACTCCAGATCAGGCTGTTTCCTTACCAGAGATACAAGTGGATGAAAGATTAAACTATGTTGAGGAACCGGAAGCAATTGTCGATCGCAAAGTTAAAGTGTTGCGGAATAAAGAGATCAGACAAGTGAAAGTACAGTGGAAACATCACAGAGGCCAAGATGCGACATGGGAATTAGAGTCGGAAATGCGAAACAAATACCCTCATCTGTTCACTTAAATGAATTCCGGGACGGAATTCTTTTAAGGGGGGGGGGATGTTGTAATAACCAGGTATTTTACTTTTATTATTTTAAGTTTTATGTTAACTATTTCTTGAGGATAGGAGTCAATAGATAAGTTAATTTGTTAATTGGTAGTTTAGAAGTTTAGATGGTCAAGTGTTATAAGTTGAGGGTTGAATTGGTACTTATGATCAAACCTCTTTACAAACCGACTCATATTAGATATTAGGATGAGAAATCAGATTTTATCAAATCAATAGGAGTGTGTATGTGTGTGCAAAAATCGGTCAAGAAGAGAAAGAAGGAAGAAGGGAATTCAAGGAGAAAACTTGTGATTGAGAGTTAATCTTAAGGTAAATCCTTTCAGACCTTGTGGTCTCTTGTTAATTATCTTCTTTGTGTTTGATTCTAGCTAGAAGGTTTTATATGTTTCATAAATTAGCTTCTGATTTCCAATTAGGTTTCTATGAGTTCTTCATAAATTCAAAGTTAGAAGTGGGTTGGTTGCTAAAATTGGTTGATAATGGAGTTTTGGGATTTTGGGATTTTGGGTTTGAAATTGGTAAAATCAATGATTTGGATTTGTTGGTTTTGCTATTGTTATATGTTAGTATTGGTTCTAAAAGGTCTATAGTACTCAAAATATTGATTTGGGGAAATTTAGAACTGATTTGGGAAGGTTTGGGTTTGAGAAAACCTTGGATTTTGGAGAAGAAACTCGTGCAGGTTTTTGGAACAGAGCTCCGCGCCGATGGGTGGCGCCGATGGATCGGCGCCGAGCAGTTGGCGCCGACTTCTGTTTGGTTTTACAAAAAATTTCTAACTTTTGGCCGTTTTAGTTTAAAGTCGAGGCATCGTTTAGTAAGATGTCTGAGGTATTGTTAAGGGTATTTGGATGTATAATTAGACAATTTAATACCATCTTATGTGTCAAATTCAAGTTGTTCGGTTTTGACTTGGTTACATTTTAGGAGTGTTTGGTGAGTTGCTAAGATTGCTATTCATCATAGTAAGTCTTGTATGCATATAGATATGTGATATTCTACCAATGTGAATGTATTACAGGATCGGTTATTCCTCGTTAGTGTGGTGTGGACATTTGTGGTATTGCTAATAGTACTGTGTGCAAGTACGGGTGACTTCAAGTTATCATAAGGTGAGTTTTACTTCAAAAGTATTTTACTGGAATACATTTATGTGGTTAAATAAATGGTTGATAAAGTGTATGAATATGTCATACGTGTGTGTGATTATGATGTATTTATATATCATGAATTACGTGAGTATTATATTGGGATATAATACGTGGCCGGGCATAGGACCGGTGTGTTAATTGGCTCGCAACCAATGTATTTGGCCAATGGTGGAGGGATAAGGTGATACGGGTGATATAATTCTTGAATGGTATTTGATATGCGTGTGAAGATTATACAAAAGATTTATTAAAACTAACCGGGATTTCCTCACTAGACTGTTTAGTCTAACCCTCATTTCGTTTTAAAACATGTTTTCCAGGTGGTGATTCGAGTAAAGATCAAGTAGTTAGATAAATGGAGGAATAGCTTTTGTGGAGATGATCATTATGAATTTTGGATGTTTTGTACATATAGCTTTAACGTTAGTTATTTTGTAACTTAATTATGAAAAAGCTTGTAATGGGTTTTTCTTGTTTATATTAGCCAGAATTTGGGGACCGAATGTGAACTATGAATTACTTTTGGTGTGAATGTGTTATGAAATATATGTTATATGGATATTTTGTTAGCGGGTTGTTACAGTATAAGAGAGGGTCATTATCAAATCACTGAGGGTTTGGATCAACAATCTCCCCCTATTTGATTATGACATAGCAACAAAGAAAATTGCTATTTAATGAAAACATAAGGATAAAAAGAACTCATAAAATATTTGTCCCTTTTACTGTTTTCTGGGATCTTTTCAGTACTGATGGAGTAAAGTACATTCGCTGAAATCTTTCTTTAAAACTTTGAATCAAGTTACAAAGAGAATTGGAAAGATTACAAGTACAAGCGAAATAAATTACAAGTACAGAAGAATAACTGATACAATAGAGAAAAGGGCGATCATATCAGCTTGTAAAGGGTTCTTCCTTGATGAGAAGTTCATCAAGGGTCTTTGATGTGGGAATCATCCAGTCAGGGACGGTTACACCTTGTTTTCTTTTGATCAGAGCTGCTTCAAAAATCAAGGGCTTCTGGTGTCTAGCTTTGATGTCGCGTCTGACTTCACACCAGTATACGAGATCTCTGAGTTGTTCGATGGGAGCGATGTGGAGCTCAGAGATACGTTGAAAGTGATGATTTCCGTAGTAGTCTAAAAAGAATATACCATAGGGATCACTTACAACTGTGCCAGGAATGAATGTTTCTCCAGGTGGTAGGGAGGTGTCAAGCATTGAGAGATCGACATCAGGGCCAACAATTTCAGCACGAGAGAAACCAATGCCCGTTTCATTCCGAATATGAGGACCTGAACCAGAGGCTTTCTTTTTCTTATCAGAGACTTTTCTTGGTTGAGGAAGAGTAGGAGGAATATCCACAGCAGATGAAAGCAGGTCGATCTGTTTGTTTAAGATCTTCTCGACATGGATTTTGAACTTTGAGCGCGATCCCTGAATGGCTAATTTTGTTTCTAACCATTCAGAGAGACCAAACTTTTCTAAGGTAGCAGCATAGAAGGTTTGCTTGGTTTTGTCATCTCTGTAGACAGCCACTTCAACAACAGGAACTTCAGCGTACAGTCTTCCTCTGATGTTTGCCTTGATGATTTTGGATGGTCTAGATCGATAGGTCAGCATTTGTTTAGCCCATTCCAAAGTCGTATCAGAGACCTTAGTCTTTTCTCTAACGATCTCTTGAGTATCATCCCATAGCTGACGTTGAACATCAATGGGAACTCTTTTCAGCTTGGGGTCTTTTATTGATCGTTTAGAAAGCTAGATGGCGTATTCTCTATCCTTTTCTTCAGCTTCCTTTCTTTCAGCGATTAGGCGTTCAGCTCTGAGGTGTTCCTTGTATTCCTTTTTGGAAATTCTGAACTTTGGAGGAACTGAAGGAAGTTGAGCACGCCTCAGAATGAATCGCTGATCCTCGAATCGCTTTATTATCTCCTCTCTTCTTTTCTGCCTCTGTGCGAGAGTAGCTGTTCTTCTGGTTCATCAGTCTCAGAGATTAAATCTAAGACTGTGATTATTTCTTCAGCAGCATCTGGTATTATTGGTGAAGTCGCAGTTGTGGAGCCTTCAGCGATATCCTCAAACAGGGGAGAGGACTAGCTGAAACACAGCGATATTACGAGTAAGAACTTGGGTAGAATCAGATAGAGAGAATTGGTTCAAGTGTATAGGCTTGGGTAGTAGAATTGATAGTGTATGATAGAGGAGGGATGGAGTGAGAGATGTTTAGTGTACCTGACAAACCGGCTTTTCAAGCAAGATCGTCAGATTGTCATCTTCAGCGATGCTTTTGCCTTTGCCTTTCTCAGCTCCAGAGGCTGAGGGCTTTGTCTTTGTCCGCTCCCCTGAAGGTTCATTTATCGAGATTCCCTTAAGAATATTGATCTTCGGAGCAGGTTTGACGATAAAGAAGTCATCGTCATCTTCGTCATCATCATCATCATTCTTTGGAGAAGAGGATGGTTCATCATCAGGGATGTCGACGGCTTCATCATCTTCTGCTTCGGATTCGGTTTTATCAGCTTCTTCTTCGAGTTGCTCCACCTCAGATACAGAGGCGAGCTTCTCGGTTTCCTCAGGGTTTTCATCTCCCTGAGGTCCATCGGTGGTTTCTTCAGCATCCTTCTCTCCCCTGATAGATTCATCATGGGAAAGGTCTTCAGCGCTCTTGGAGAGATCTTCAGCGCTCTTCTCCCCCTCTTTTTCATGATGACTTGGGGAGGAATGGGTTGACTCAGCAGCGTTGGTAGGTTCTCTGTCTTCTTGGCCAGAGATACCTATCAAGCCTTCAATCTTTGCTATTCTGTCTTGAAGGCCAGAGATAGCAGGATTGATCTTTTCCAGCTCAGTGCGATCCGCCACTGTGAAATTGTCAGATGCAGGGACAGGGGCAGGAGCAGGAGTATTCGCTTTCTGTAGTAGCTGCTCGATCATCGATTTCATCGAACTAACATCGGTCTTTACAGAGCCTAAGTCAGTCTTTACAGTAGACATATCTCCCTCTAGTTGTCCAACCGATGTCTTCAACGTTGTGACCTCGCTGGACATGGATGAAACTGAATTTTTGAGAGAGGTGTAGTCTGTGTAGATGTCAGCGAGCACCTTGGCGAAGTCGCTGAGAGTGTTATCAACTTGCTTCAAGTCATCTGTGGAAGCCTTCTTCTCCACCACCGTTGTCAGCTTGTTCAGATTCTCTCCAGCGTTTGTTACAGTTGTAGAGTTATTAGAAAGAGTGGTGGTGAGATCTGTCAGCGTTGTCTTCACAGCTTTCAGAGAGGCGTTGATGTCTCCCAAATTAGGACCTGTAACATATAAAAACTTGTGAACATAGGAAAGCTCAGAAGTTTGGGGTTTAGTGACAATGTTTATGGGTTGGTGTGTACCTGCAGGAGGATTGATGAACTCGTCAAAAATACGGGTTCCTGAAAAGTGTTCCATGTCATCTTCAAAAGTGCCCATGGATTGTCCTGCAGGTCCTGTCTTCATCATTCCTGGAGAATCAGCATTAGGTTCCGTAGAAATGATGGCAGCTCCAGCGAGATCTGGAGTAGAGACAAAATGAGTAGAGGGAGGAGCGAAGGATAAGAATGGGGGTTGGGTTCTGAGTTCAGCGTTGGATTCGCTGACAATCACTTCATCAGTCTTTTGAGAGACTGAAGGAGGTTGGGTAGGTTCCAAGTTTGTAACCTCAGCGTTTAGAGACGCTGAAGTTGGGATGGAATGGATGGGTTGTTCAGGTGTGGCAGAGCGTACCACTGAACGTTCCTTCAGCTCTGCAGGAAGAGCTGAGGAGTCTTCAGCATGAGATTGCTGGGGTTGCTCCTTTGTTTTCTTGATCCTTTTAGAACCAAGCGAGGTAGATGAATGTTTCCTTTTCTTAGAAGGAGAGGATTTTATGGCCAGGGTATCATCGATGGGTATTGTCGCTGAAGGAGCCACAGAATGAGAAGAAGAAGGGTTGAGAAGAGTCAGGAGTGTAGAAAGACGTACCTCATTCACCATTGGTTTGAAGTCGAGTATCTTTGGGCCGACCTGAGAGAGTTTAAGGTCACCTTCAGTTGGGTAGCTCTCCTACAGGCCATATTGGAAGATGGCGCTGATGAATCGGGGGTAAGGAACCCATGGAGGTCTGTCAGCGACGGTGTCCACTCTTAGAACTAGGTCATCATAGATAATCGATGCCCAGTCTATGTTGAGACCTTTCAGCAGTGCATACCCCATTGCTTGCTGAGGTTTAGCGGCTTGGTCAGAGGATCCGCTCTTTGCAGTCATGCAGCTGATTAGATGAGCGAAGATGAAATTCATCTCGCTGGGCATTTTCGATTTCTTGATAATCGTCAGCTTCTTCTCGGCCTTCATGTCTCTGCCGATTTCCCATACATAGCCTATTGCATCGAAAAATGCAATGATGGCTTCCCTGTCTGAGTTTTTCTTGGGGTCAGGGAGGGGAACGAATGGTTTTTCGTTGGTAGCGATGGGAAGGCTGAGAGCTTTGCGAATAATGGCAGGGATGATCTTCATGGTGCCATATTCGATATCGCAGAGGATGCAATCGATTGTTTTGGAGGGGTCTTTTGCTGAAGGTAGTTGAGAGTGTCTGGCTGAGTACCAGAATTGTGAGAGCAAAAGCTGATGTGCAGGAGGTGTTATGGTCAGGGCTGTGGAGATGCAGCAATTCTTTAGGAATTTCACAGCATCATCTAGATGTGTGACTTGCTTTCGAGGAGGAAACTAGAGAAGCGCATAGAGGTTGTTCACCTTAGTCCAATCCAGTTTGTCAAGGGCAAACTTGACTTGAGGAGCCTTGAGGATGTCCACTTCCTCAGAATCAGCGGAGATGTTCTCAGCGGTAGCAGGAATGTCAGACGAAGCCATTTCTCTGTTTTATCAGTTCAACCAAAGATGTTAACAAATAAGAATTATCTTAATGTGGAAAGATTTTCCATTAAGATGGTTCAAATTTTATCCATTTCATTCAGACACAAATGTCTTAATGAAGATTAGGGTTTTTCTTGATTTTAAGAAACGAAATGTAAAACCCATATATTCTTGTTATCCAGTTTTCTATGAAGAATTAGATTCTGGAAACGAATGAAGAACAAGTTTAAGATTTTCTCATTTAAACTTGAAGAACAACCATGAAATGGTTGTGTTCATAAAACCATGAAAGAAAATGATTTCATTTTAAGAAGTTCTTTTGTTTGATCTTGTTAAAACAAGGAAAAGATCAGAAACAAGTTATACGCATTTGGTAATAAATAAGAACATATTAACCTTGATGTTTGATGAAGAAGATGATGAACAGTTCTTGAAGTTTTTGAAAGCACAAATGCAACAGTGAATTCTTTCTTGCGGAGGAAGATTGATCGCGTAAAAGAAAAATATAAACTACGAGTTTGTTTATATAGAGAGATTAGAGAGAGAAAATCTTGAGCGGGAAAAGATTTTCATCATGACACGGACACGTGTTTGCATTTGATTGGAAGTTTGAACGAGACGTGCAAACGTGTGTCAGGAAGAGAAAACGTGTCGGGGTTTATCCGTTGCAATGACGTCACAACTGTCCTTTCATATTCTTTTAGGATGTCTCTGAGGTTTTGAAAAACTCAGGGACTCTTTTATAAACATGAAGTACTGAATGAAAATATCAGTGATGGTTTTAAGAATTTTCAAAATACCGCTGTTAAGGAAGAGATATTCAGCGATGCATTTTGTTTTGAAATCTTGTATTTTCATGCGATTGTTAGAGAGAGAAAACATACCTTGATATCAGCTTTAACCAAGTTTTATTCAGAGAGAAGATGATTGAATAGGTTATACGAGTTGATTTTATCCTATCGCTGATCAATGTGAACCGTTGAGGATTTTACCCTTCAAATTTCAGCATTCCAAGCTCGCTGATGAGAAAGTTGAATCTTGTCTCATCAAGAGGTTTGGTAAATAAATCAGCTAACTGATAATCAGTTGGGATAAAATGAAGTTCTATATCACCATTCATCACATGATCTCTGATAAAATGATATCTGATTTCTATGTGTTTGGTCTTTGAATGTAGTACTGGATTGTTTGCTATAGCGATGGCACTTGTGCTGTCGCAATAGATTGGAATTTTGGAGAGCTGAAGATCATAGTCTAGTAGCTGATTTCTCATCCACAAGACTTGAGAACAACAGCTTCCAGCAGCTACATATTCAACTTCAGCTGTGGAAGTGGAAGTGGACACTGAATTTTGCTTTTTGCTTGTCCAACTTACCAGCTTTCCACCCAGGAGCTGACATCCTCCTGTGGTGCTTTTCCTATCCATTTTGCAACCTGCAAAATCACTATCTGAATAGGCGGTTAGATCGAATCCTGAATCTTTGGGATACCAAAGACCTAGGTTCGCTGTACCATTAAGGTATCGAAAGATTCACTTTACAGCTTTCATATGAGATAGCATAGGTTCAGCTTGATATCGTGCACACAAACATGTTGCATACATAATATCGGGTCGACTAGCTGTAAGATACAAGAGAGAGCCGATCATCCCACGGTACAGCGTGACATTAACAGGTATTCCCTTTGAATCATTGTTAAGTGTCAGCGGTGGTGCCATAGGGGTTTTCATAGCTGAACTATGAGTTAAATCAAATTTCTTCAGCATATCTTTAACATACTTTCCCTGATTGATAAAAGTTCCTTTTTCAGTTTGCTTAATCTGAAGACCAAGGAAATATGTTAGTTCACCCATCATGCTCATTTTATACTCATCTTTCATTCTATCAGCGAAACGAGTACAAAGCTCAGGGTTAGTAGAACCAAATATAATGTCATCAACATATATTTGAACTAGAATGATATGACCTTTCACTTTTCTAAAAAATAGAGTTTTGTCAATCTTACCTCGCTCAAAATTTTCAATATGGAGATAAGTAGAAAAAGTGTCATACCATGCACGAGGAGCTTGCTTCAAGCCATAAAGTGCCTTATCCAGTTTATAAACATAACCTGGACGCTTATAATCTGAGAATCCTGGAGGTTGTTCCACATACACTTCTTCATTCAGCTTTCCATTCAGAAACGCTGACTTAACATCCATCTGATGTACTTTGAAGTTTTTGTGTACAACATATGCTAAGAATAGACGAATAGATTCAAGTCTTGCTACTGGAGCAAATGTTTCGTCATAATCTATACCTTTCTCTTGTCTGTATCCCTGAGCAACAAGACGAGCTTTGTTGCGGGTTACAGTACCATGTTCGTCCAACTTGTTTCGATAGACCCATTTAGTGCCTATTACTGTTTTATCGGTTGGTCTCCAAACAAGTTTCCAAACTTTGTTTCTTTCGAATTCAGTCAGTTCTTCTTGCATGGCGCTGACCCAGTTTGGATCTTTGAGGGCATCATCTACTTTCTTTGGTTCAGTTAGAGAAATAAAGTTAACAAATAAACAAATATTACCCGCACTTCGTCGAGTCTGAACACCAGCGTTTGGATCACCAAGAATTTGATCAATTGGGTGATTTACGGTCCATCGCTGAGCCGGAGCATAAGTCGCTGACTCATCTTGAACTGGAGGAGCTGAAGATGAGGCTTCAGCTACTTCTGGAGTTTCAGTTAAGAGAGGAATACTTGCATTTGTCATTTCATTTACTGATTGCTGAGAGATAGATGGAATGTCTGAGGCATTTGGTTCAGCGGTAGGTATAGTGTTTATAGGAACAACTGAGACCCATGATGTTTCAGCTTCACTATTCTGCATGTTTGGAATGATAGGACTATCATCTTCTACTGGATGAGCATTAGGAGTGGGAATTTCTTCTGAATCACCAAGATGAGAAAACATCCATTGATTCAGTTCTTCAGTATCAGCGGACGGTTTAGAGTTCGCTGAACGGGATTCATCAAACGTGACGTGAATAGTTTCTTCTACAGTTTGTCTTCTACGATTGAAGACTCTGAAGGCATTGGAAACTGAGGAGTATCCAAGAAAGATTCCATCATCAGCCTTAGGATCAAACTTTCCAAGAGCATCTCTATTGTTCAGTATGAAACACTGACATCCAAAGATGTGAAGAAAGCTGATTGAAGGCTTTCTTCCATGAAAGAGTTCATAGGCTGTCTTTTTGAATCTTTTAACTATCAGCGACCTGCTTTGCGTAAAACAAGCAGTGTTGACAGCTTCTGCCCAAAACTGAGTAGGCGGGTGAGAATCGCTGAGCATTGAACGTGCAGCTTCAATAATTGTTCTATTTCTTCTTTCAGCGACTCCATTTTGTTGCGGTGTTCTCACTGAAGAGAAGTTGTGAGAAATACCCTTACTCTCAAGGAAGGAATCAAGAGAATTGTTTTTGAATTCAGTCCCATGATCACTCCTTATTGAGCGAACGGTCAGATTGTTCAGGGTTTCCATCTTCCGAACAAAGGTGATGAGTTCTTCAGGGGTGTCACTCTTAGAACGGAGAAACATTACCCAAGTGAAGCGAGAGAATTCATCAACTATGACCAGCGTATATTTCTTTCCAGCGATGGATTGTTTGTTAACAGGGCCAAACAAATCCATATGGAGTAGTTGTAGAGGAGATGACACTGAAGAAACTTGCTTTGATTTAAAGCTTGCTTTGGTCTGCTTCCCTTTTTCACACGCTGAACATAAAGACTCTTTGGCGTATGAATGCTGAGCTAGACCAGTGGCTAACTCTTTTGAAGAAAGAGTGTTCAGTGTCTTGAAATTTAGATGAGATAGCCTCTTATGCCATACCCAGTTGACATCAGATGAGGCCTTTGAGAAGAAACATGAGTTCTCAGTGGTTGTTGAGTCCATGTTTATTACATAATCATTTTCCAAACGATAACCGCTGAGAGCTATCTTCTCCTTTTTGTCAGCGACAAAGCAGGATTCCTTAGTAAAGATTACTTTGTTATCCATGTCGCAAAGCTGACTGATGCTTAGAAGATTATGCTTCAGCCCTTCAACATATGCGACTCTTCTGAAGGAGGTTGTACCATTTGAAAGTACACCATACCCTCGGGTATGTCCTTTTCCATTTCCACCGAAAGTTACAGAGGGACCCTTCTCTTCCTTGTATTCAGCAAGCAGGCTTTTCTTTCCAGTCATGTGTCTAGAGCATCCGCTATCGAGATACCAGATACCCTTCTTAACCTGCAATACAAAGGAAGATTAGTTTTTCTTGGGTACCCACTTGACCATGTATACACATTTGTCAGTGGAAGTAGTTGGAATGGAAGATTCAACAGTGTTCGCAGCATTTGAAGATTCAACTTTGTCTTTCTTCACTTTGGTTAATTTCTTAACTTCAGTGGTAGGATTCACCTTGACCTGATTTGCACCAGGGTTGGTATTCTTTGCCTTGGGGGCAATCTTCACCTTAGCTATCTTTTCAGCTTTGGTGGCTGTGGGACATTTACTAGCAATATGATCGGTAAGTCCACAGTGATAACATTTCCTATAACTAAAAGTAGTTCTAGGACCATTTAAATGCTGAGCTTTTAATTTCGAATTAGAAGTGCCAGCACCAAGTAAACTATTGGCTTTAGAAATGGGACGAACATTCAGTTCTTCAGATTTCTTACCAAGGACATCCAATCTGAGTCTAGGAGTAGATCGCTGAATAGATCCAGAGATCTGCTTCCTTGATCCAGAGGGATGAGCCACTGAAGCTTTAGAAGCATTCAGCTTTGGTACTAAGGTACCCTTCTGAGGATTCTAGTAAATAACAATTCCTTTACCTTTGTCTTTAGAGACAGAGGTAGGTTTTGAATAAACCATTTTCTCCTTGCCTTTTGAGGAGGTAGGAGTTTCCTCAGGGATTGGTGTAATGGACGAGGAGCACTGAGAAGATGAAGTATCAGCGACTGAGGATACGAACGTTCCAAATTTAAGCATTGAACGCTCAGTGGTTGGTTTTGGAGTATCATATTTGTAACCCAAACCACGTTTATCACTCAGGGGAATCTGAGACTTTATTATCTCAGTGATCTTTGTTGAAGAATTACACCATCCTTCAACAGTATCTTTTTCAGCTTTTAATGCAGCGATAGCTTCTGCCCGTTCGATTTTGACTAGCTGATTTAAATATACTTGATCTTTAAAATCTTCTTCAATTTTAGAAAGCTTTTCTATTTGAAGGTGGCAGTTTTTAAGCTTTTCAGCGAGATCAAGGTTTTGGTTTTCAACCACAGTTTTGCCGTTCATGGCTTCGTATAAACTTCTAGTCAAGAGATAGATCTTACGGAGACTATCAGCTTCATCAATATTTGCAATATTGGTAAAGAAAGAAGGTGATACCTGAATAACAGATGTTGAAGTGGAGGGAATGTCTGAACCTTCTTCCTCTTCTTCAATCTTGGCCATAAGACATAGATTTGTTTCATCATCTTCAGAGTCAGATGATGATGCTTCTTCATCAGAAGCAGCCCAATCATAGTCAGCCATCAGGCCTTTATTCTTCTTCTTAAAGCTTTTCAGCTTAGCATATTTTTCTTTCAGCTTTGAATATTTGTCATCTTTATTCCTTAGAACAAAGGGTTTCTTTGTAAAAGCTGAGGGTCTAGAAACTTTCTTAGACCTGCACTCGTTAGCGAAATGTCCTGTCTTTTCGCAGTTAAAACAAGTAGCAGTAGCCTTATCAACAAAAGCTGATGATCTAGGCTTGTCAGTTATGGAAAGAGGTTTGTTCTTTCTAAACATTTTCTTTTTGGCAAATCTCCTGAACTTCTTAGTTAGGAGAGCCAAAGATTCATCATTATCTGAATAATCAGAATCTGATGACCTTTCAGAGTTACTCTCTAACTCAGTGATAGTGATCGAGGGTCGCTGAGTAGAAGGTTCCTCTGAGATTAAAGCAACAGGGGTGCTTTTGGAATCTTTTACAAGATTCTTCTTAAGATGGCTCGATTGCTCATGATTCAGCAACGTGCCATATAAGGTTGAAAGGGTCATTGATTTCAGATCCTTTGACAGCTTGAGACACATAGCATAATTGTCCCAGCTTTCAGGTAAACATTCTAGAAACTTTGTCAGTACTTCAAAGTTAGAATATTCCTTACCAACAGTTTTCAGATCTATAATTAAACAATTAAAACGTTGGTGAACTTCAGAGAGAGATTCATTCTTACCAGAAATGAAGCTTTCGTATTGTCTTACCAGGTTGATCTTTCTTGAGTCCTGGACTTCAGACGTTCCTTCATACTGAACACATATTGTGTCCCACATGGCTTTTGATGTTTTCAGATTCATGACGGAATGGTAGACTTGGTCAGGAAGAGCCATGGATAGTATGGATCTGGCTTTTGTATCTATAGCCACTTTCTTCTTATCTTCGCCAGTCCATTGAAAGATTTCCTTAGGTACCAGCCTTTTTGGAATAGCAGGTCTATTCTCAGCGGCTGGAATAGCAGCATCAATTCTTACAGGGATGAATGGACCATTCTCGAGATAGTAAGGCCTAGGAGGGTCTACACCTTCTAAGAAGAGTGTCATCCTATTTTCCATAAGTTGAAGTTATCTTTGGAAAATCTAGGGGGTTTAGCAAGAGAATCATTGTCTATATAATTTGTGTTTGTATTGGTGGCCATTTTCAGATAATAGCAAGGAAGAGAAATATCTTAGATTAGATCTTGTTTATGAGATTAAACAAATCCGCTCTGATACCACTTGTTGGTCCCGAAGGCCTATACAAGTTTGTAGAAGGGGGGGGGGGGGAGGTTGAGTACAAACACACAGATTTTACTTTTCTAAATTGTTTATTGATAAATCATTAATAATTTACAACTTGTTGCGGAAACAAGATTAAGGATAAACCTAAATCTAAACAAGTTGGAACACTAAGGTTTCTTGCACTAAGAGAGATAAGGAAATTACTAATAATAACCTATCTTGAGATAAGAGATTGAACTTGTCCAGAGTTAGCAAGTTACTTCAAATGAAGTGGGTTCATCTCTTTATATACTGCATGCATTTAATGCAAGTCAGTATACACTTTACACGTGTCATCAGCTGGTTGGTTGCATGTCATTGACCTTGGTTGACAACCTTAGTAGCCGCATGGATGAACAGTGTAGTATCAGAGTGGTTGTACGATTTCAGACAGTCGGAGGTTCTTTTCTGACATTTCGTACGGAGTCGTGCAAGGGGGGTTAAGACAAAAGTACTTTGTACGGAGGACTTCATGATCAGCTTTCGTTGATTCAGAACATTATCATTTTCTATTCAGCGAATGATAAAGTTCAGCGATAGCTGAAGTCTTGTACTTGATACTTCACGTTGAGTGGACAAATCCGAGTCTTCGCTGATCCGCATCAGTTCATTAGGAGACTTGTCGCTGGTTCTTGAGCTTGATCTTTGACTTCAGCGTAGAACCTTTGTTGACGTGAAACTTGTCTTCAAGGATCATAAGTAAACAACTAACTTATCAGCGATCATCATAATGACTGAACAGACTCAGAGCATTAATGGTGAACAGTGTTCGCTGAATGTTTAATTTAAAGAGCGAGAGTTCCTATCAGCGGTACTGTAAGATCTTAGTACTTATCAGCGATAGTGAAACTCTGATACATATTGTTTACTTACAATTTTCACTAAGTATAAGAGAGGGTCATTATCAAATCATTGAGGGTTTGGATCAACACTAAACAAAAAGGGGGTTTCCCAAAAGGACTCATACCCTTATAATTCTCAAAATGGTTATTGACACTAAAACATGCATTCTCCCAAATGGTTTATAAAATCATTTTCACTAATATGATTAAACCATCAAATAGACATCATTTTGAGTAATAAATCTTTTAAGATTTTCTACATATCAACATATCCAAAAATCCCAACTATGGGTGTTTTACAACATTTATGAAGATAAATACTTCAAGAGAGTTAAACTTATCAAATAACTCATCAATTTATAATTTCAAGTAAAACACACAAGCATTTGGAAAATAACATTTTTGGCATGTATAAAGTTTTCACAAAGCAACTTGAACTCACCTTGCTAGATTTAGGCTAAATCTAGAATTTCCCCAAACGTAAGCTCATTTGAAGCATTTTGCATCTTCAAGCTAAAACCTCCAAAAACCTAGATCCATAAGTTTCCAACCACAATAATTAGATCTAACCATGAAAAACCATCCACCAACCATTTTATACCAAAACACCCACTTATATCAAAACCCTAACTTCAAAATGAAAAGAAGAGGAGATTACCTTAACCACACTTGAATCCACCAACCAAAATGTCTCTATAGCCACCAAGATGAACCACAAACCCCTAATCTTCAAATGGAGTGAAAAGGGTTTGGTGAAAACCCTAGAGTCTTGATGAAGTTGATGAAGTGGAAGTTTTCTTGAATGGGTTAAGGTTTCCAACAATGGTGATGGTGTTGATTTGGGGAAGAAGATGAAGAGGAGAGGGGATTTAGGGTTTCTAGGGAGAGAAACCGATTTTTAGAGAGAGAGAGAGAGTTGAGAAATGGAAATGGGAAAAGTGAGAGGAAATAGAGAGGGAAAGGACTTAAGGGGGAAACAAAATATCTCAGATGCAATCGCGGACGTCCGGCATGAAGCCTCGCGGACGTCCGACATGAAGCCTCGTGGACGTTCGGCCCTCAAATGCCAAAACCCTACGAATTCTCTGTTGCTTCCGCGGATGGTGTGCGGACTTCCGCACATCGCGGACGTCCGACCCTTGGCCCCGCGGACGTCCGTGAACCCCAAACTTGCATTTCAATTTTTGGGGTGTTACAATCCTCCCAACCTTAGAAGGATTTCGTCCCCGAAATTTAGACCCCTTTTCAACCGAAGGCTAACCAACTCAACACCGACCATAAACCATCAGTTCCTAATTGAACTCTAAATTTTCTCCACACGAACTGCTTAAGAAAAACCTCAAGCAGACTCTTACCAACAATGCCCTCTCAGGTGCACTATACTTATGTCCGGGTGAACGCTCTAACCACGGGAGAAACTCCCAATCAGACGACTTCGGTCGTCTCCCAACCTTAGAATGTTCCACACTTCTCCGATTGCGATACAGACTCTAAATCAATCCAAGGTTTAATCAACACCGAGACCCGTCGGATCTCTAAATCCAATGGTTCCTACCACTAACTGTCGTTTAATTCCAACGAGCCCTAACAGACTCCAAGAATCTATCCCAACATTAATCATCAAACCGACAGGTTCTTTAACCACACACGAAGGTTATTCCGCCCAAAACCACTCATCACAATCGAGTATCTTAAGATCACTACGACCGTTAGCATCATTTCTTTTAAAATCGAACTACACCCTCCGAATATGCTAACGGTTTCCGACCTCGCATCCAAAAAGGTCGACACCTAGTTATACCACCAAGCTTTGAACTCTAACAGTACTCCACACACGAGTTCCGTTTACCGAGCATTTCCACAAAACTAGGGTTATCAATACAGTGCCTAAAGGGTCATTCATGCGATAATTGTCCAAGACCCAAAATTGGGTTGCTGATAAAAACGGTTATTCTAGCCTCAAAATATGTTACCGCAAATCTAACCCTCCAATTACCACAAGCACATCGACTTTGCTACCAAAATCATCCGGCCTATAGTCACATCACGTGCCTGAACGCCCAACTCTTCACAGTCGAGGTTTTTTTTTGGGAAGGGTATCCCAGGCACAGCCCGGACTAATCCCTGTCAAATTTGAAACTTAAAGATGTCTTATCAATGTTGAGGACGCCTGGGATCGAACCCTGGGTGGATGGGATATTCCACCACATCACCCAGGGCGATCAACCACTACGCTACAACCTGATTGACTTCACAGTCGAGGTTCTATACAACTTACTCTTAATCGGGGGTTACTCAACCTTTCCCAAGGTCCTAATGAGTTCAAGGGTTTCAAGTGAATTATTTTAACACATATGCCAGTCAAAACTTTTTATAGAAGTTTTCAACACAAAAAAATTCATATCAAATTATATGTACGCATAAAAAATACTACTATCAGTTCGGTAGTTGCGCAAAAATGGACACGCTCGTTCCACATATGAAAATCATATTGAAAATTATTTTATTGCAGTTCAGTTTATCAACAAAACGCAAAAGCGTAATAAACAGTTTCTTTTAAATGAACCGCTATGGTCCCAGTATGGATTGACTCATGACATGCACGTAAAGTAACTGCCCACTTTAAATGGTGTGCAACAAAATTTCGCACGTACCTCAAAAGAAGTTCAAACGGCTTTTGATTCTAAAATTCCTTCCTAGCCATAAAGTGGCATGGAACAAGATTTACCAACAAAATTTTGCGTGCGTCAGTTTATTGTACAAAACGGTAAAATGATTCATAAATACACTTTGGTCAAGACATAAAATGACTTATGTAATTTTCAAATCTAAAGACAAAATCAATACGTTTTCATCGTTTAAAGATATCGACTAAAACATCATGTGGGAAATTTCCAATCGGGGTATGCATGCAAGCTGGTAACACTTTCCTAGTAGTTTTCTTGAAATGGAACGACATGCATTAAATAGTTCACGACAAAATTTCAAAGGTGAAATTCTTTAAATCAATTTCCAAAATTTTCCTCATCCGATCATAAAATGACACATGAGTAAAATGTTTTCTGACAAGGTTTTCACACAACAATGTGTTTTTCCAAAACATAAGAGAAAATAGTGCTTATAATTTGTTGACACCAAAAAGGGTTCAAATCAACTTCCGACCTTGAGTCATACAAACAGTGCGCATTAATGTTCAAAATATAAGCAAATCCCACGCACTCTAGGTTTAGGCAATTGATTTTCCAAAATCTCCATTACGGAGCATTTACATCAAAAGTTTCGCATTCGAAATATAAAACGTTAAAACGTCAATGCCTAAAAGTTTATTTGTTATAAAATACTCAAAATACACAGTTTCTCCAAAACCAAAAAGGTTTATAATTTTCCAAAATGTTCCTCGAACCAAAATTGACCAAATGTCAACGACTCACACATTTGTGTTTTTAAAATATAATGTATTGTGAACTATGCATGATCTCCACGACACTAACACATACTTTGACCAAAAAGTCCTTCCTTTATGCAATGAGTTAGCAAAATGTTTCATGCGCGACTCGTTTATCAAAGTGTGGAGAAATAATGGTTACCAAGCCATGCATACCCCTAAGTCGATATACTGTATTTACATGAAAATGATAATAAAACATTTGACTGACCGAAAGCGCATTAAGCAAATTGTTATGAAACACTATCAAAGTGTTCTTTCATGCATTACTTACGTCACGTATAAATCAATCCACATACCGAACAAGTTGCAACAAGCTGTGCTAACACAAATCTTTGAAAGAGAAATTACGCGACACTAAAGTTCCAAAACTTATCTCTTTGGTCGCCTTATGGCATAAAATTAATATTTCTCAACAAAGTTCGAGTGGGACAAAACGCCCTACATAACTCATAAATTTTCACATAAACAAATGGAGTATGCACATTGTGAAATTACACTCACACGACTCAAAACGTCGTAAAACAAAACTCCATGGAATTCAATGAGTTCAATGACCTCAAGTCAACAAAATGGAATCAAACATTATGCTTCCAAAAGTCAAATTGCAATAAGCAAAAGTTATGATTAAAACGCCAAAATTCTAGAAATCCCCTTTCTGATGTAGTATCATACAAACAACACTGTTTAATAAACTCACATTAAACAAATTCCCAAAAATAGCGTTACATAGACATCCTGGAAGATAACTTTCCGTCCAGACTTTAACATATGCGGAGGAGATCCAATGTTAAAGTCGTGAGTCGTAGTTACTTGCCCAACATCTTAAACATCATAACAATATGGATGTCACTATATCCGAAAGTAATGTTGAAAAATAATGAAATAAAGCAAAACAAGTCCCGGCGGAGTTTGCAACTCTCGTAATAAAATAATTTCATGTAGGTTCAAAAACCCATGATTTGAAATCTTGTGTGTGTGCTAAACATTTTCCAAAAATTTGTAACACAATACACATAAGGATTTGATACACAAGAAATAATTGATGCAACTTATTTTCAAAATAAATTTTGTGCATAACTTAGTCGGCACTCAACGTCTCAACCGATGCTCCTCCAAATCCCTCCGGCCCACTATTGTCATCCGGATGTTCAAACCTATTAAGGCAAAGTTGGGAATTACATCAATTAACTTTACGGTTCTTCCTCAAATCAAAGTCGGTTCAATAATTCTATGGTTCTAATCCAACCATCAATCTCGACCCGAAACGGTCTACTTAAAGCAAATATCATGCTTATCGTCACTCTAAGTGACTAGTGCTAGAATCGTCCATCTATTCCAACGACTACTAGCTTAGAAACTTCTCCACTACCCCCAACGATCATCACATTAAAGCAATTCAAGTATGCACATGTACTAGTAGGTTCACCATGACACTGGCCAGGTGTCACTATGAACGTATCGTACATGATTACCCTTGCTACTCTAGACGAGATTCTCGTTTCTAGCAACTCCTATCTTAAAGTGCCTAATGGTGAATTTCACTCTCATTTACTTAAAAGAACGCTAGTTTGAGTCTAGGTATCCAAAATCAACACCTAATTATCTCAAACTTATGCTCTGATACCAACTTGTAACACCCTCGAATTGGAAAAGAGCAACTCATTAAAATTTTCGATAAATACATCAGAAACAATAGGATTTATTCCTATAATTCAATAGGTGGAATACCTCAAAATTACAAACTATGGTTAACCTCAAACAATGTATAATATAAGTCTCATTACAAAGACTAAAACTACCTCGGGTAATACTTAACCCAAGTACAAGTTGCTAATCCCAAGGATGAATGTTGAAACATCACTTAAGCTATTCACCTCTCGAGCACTTTACTAGCACACAACCTTTCACTGTGTCACTAGAACTACTCCCAACCTGAGACCTGTTGCACATGTCGACAAATAAAAAGGGTTAGGCTAACGCCTAGTGAGTTCAAGAGTTTATAGCATGATTTAAATAATTCTTTAAATGAAAGTTTGCAACGTAGATTATGATTTCCAAAAGTGTTTATAAAAGGGATATAAAAGACCCATTTTCCAACGCACCCAAAATCTAGGAGAAAAGTTCCCAAGAGGTATAAAGCATTTTTTTCAAAATGAATTACAATCCCAACTCACTCAAATATGTGAATAAATCTAGTTTAGGCAAAACCTTCAAATACGGTTGACACAAAATACTCAACCCATAAATCATGGAAAACCATCCATTTAATTATAACCCTTCATTGAAAACGTAATACGAAACAATACTCACGCGAACGTAAAATGTAATGAAGTCCAAATACCATAAATATGGAAATGACCTGCTTCATTTAGACCTTAATACACATGGAGGGGAATCCAATATTAAAGTTGTAACACCCTAAAAATCAGGGCTAATTTGAACTTCAATTTGTGACAAGTTATGACATAACAACATCCAATCTTTTATATAAGAAGAGAATCAACTAAGAGGTTTCATAATTACAAACATGGAATTCTCCTAATAACTTATTAATCTAATCATGTCCACTATAGTTAGATTAACTAAGTTATCTAAGTAATCCATCAAAAAGTCCCACTGCTTTAGCTGACATCCTCCGCTTATCTCTTAAGTTGGATACTTCAAAAGCTCTCGGCACACATCCCATTTACTTCCCCGAGCCGGTACCTGGTAAGAAAATTAATTTGAACAATTAGGCTTACGCCTAGTGAGAACATCCAAATTCAAATTAAACGTTAACAGTTTGGGAATATTCAATACATATAAACAAACCTGTTCTCCACCATTCTTACCATACACGTGCTCACCTCAATAACAGGAAAAATGTCCGATCTCGCGAATATGACTAACCTTCAGTAAGTCATATTATCACAAACAAGAGCCTACCGCAAATCATCACAGATTCTAGATTAATGCCCTTATTCAAGAAATTACAAGTTACTTTATGCCTATTTCTTGGCCCAGAAGTAGAGATTACAAGTTACTTTATGTCTATCTCTGGTCTTCCCCTAGAAATCAGGAATTACAATTTACTTTATGCCTATTCCTCAATTTCTACTCTATGAAATAGAAATTACAAGTTCCTTTATGCCTATTTCTCATTTCATAACACCTTTAAGAAATGGGAATTACAAATTACTTTATGTCTATTCCTCAGTTCAGGTCAACGGGAATTACAAATTACTTTATGTCTATTCCTCGCTACAATGCATAACGTGCCTATGGATCCATTACACTTACTAGCGTATATGCCTAACAACATATCATATCATATCTCATAACATATTCTCAACACTAAGATTACTAAATAACCTATTGTATCCTCCTCTTCAATTACCCCCCTTCGACGACTTAGCACGGGGTTAGCGGATGGGGTTAAGGGGCAACGCCCTTGCGGGGTCTGGGGCAACGCCCCTAGAAAATTTCTAGAAAACTTAACTAGATAACACATCCGGAAACTGTATCCGGACATCATATGTTTCCGGACACCACACCTATCCAGACGTCATCACTTACCGGACGGCCTAACTTTCCGGACAACATAACTTTCCGGACAGCATAAGCAATCCGGATGACACCCGGAAACCAATGTAATCCGGATAGCATCCGGTATCATTTTCATCCGGAAAACTACGTAATAAACGAAACTTACCGGATAACTTCGTCTTGTCCGGAAACCTTCAAACAGAGGTTTTCGGGTACTGTTCTTTTATCCGGAAAATACGACCTGCAACCTATTTTTATAGTCCAAATCCATATCTCTTCTATTCAGCTTGTTTCGACACTTTCATTCAGTCCCAATACAATTTATACACATGTCTTAACATTTAATTTAACAGAAAATACGGATTTAGGTCAAAATAAAGAATGAACTCACCTTTAGAGAAATAAACCCACTTCTTCTCAATATGATTCCAAGTTGTTGCTAATGGTTCTGGAAATCAGATTCAACCAACAGATTCGTTTACAACCAAGCATTATCAACAAGTTTATACCTGAATCCAAGATGAATTTCTTACCAAAGTGAAGACCAAGGCTTTAGTTTTCCTCTTCTTTTCTTTCTTTCTTCTTTCTCTCTATTCTCTTTCTCTGATTCTCTAAACCGACCCAGCAAAAAGGAAATGAGATATTTCTCATATCTCAGCCCATATCCATACACACTATCTCTAAATGACCAAACCCACCTTTAAATTTCCAACCTTACACAATAACCTCCAACTTTGGTTACTTAACTTTTAACCCCTTTAAATACTTGTAAAGATAACACACATATACAACTCAATTATAAAACACCTCATTTATATTAAAACTTAATATAATGAAATTTCGGGATGTTACAATACTCCCCAACTTGAAAACGATTTCGTCCCCGAAATCAAAGCTAGGTAAACAAATGAGGATATCTAGTTTTCATATCCTCCTCCGACTCTAACGTCACGTTAGCACCTCGATGATGTTTCCATTGTACCTTTAACATAGCTACTTCCTTGCCGTTACGTAGCTTCCTAACCGATCTTTCCAAAATTTCCTCTGGTTCTTCCACACATTGACTTTTTCATCTACCCTTACATCAGCAAGTGGAATCACATCTTCCTCTTCAGCTAGACATTTCCGAAGATAACACACATGAAAAGTGTTATGGATCCCTTCCAACTCCGGTGGAAGATCCAACCGATATGCTTGTAAACCAACCCTTTTGGTTATAGTGAAAGGTCCTAGAAAACGAGGACTTAACTTCCCACGTTTACCAAACCTTATCACTCCTTTCCATGGGGATACCTTAAGCATCACGCGCTCCCCAACTTGGAATTCTTTTGGTCTTCTTTTCAGATCAGCATAACTCTTTTGTCTATCTTGAGCTGCTTTCATATGCTGCCGAATTTCTTTCACTTTATCTGCCGTTTGTTGTACTAACTCCGGACCAGCAAACTGCTTTTCTCCGGCTTCTAACCAACACACTGGAGTTCTACATTTCCGACCATACAAAGCTTCGAAAGGTGCTCTTCCGATACTGGAATGATAACTATTGTTATACGCAAATTCCACTAAAGGTAAATGCGTATCCCAGTTACCTCCAAAATCTAACACACAACACCTGAGCATATCTTCCAAAGTTTGAATGGTTCTTTCACTTTGCCCATCAGTTTGCGGATGATAAGTAGTGCTCAGATTTACCTTTGTACCTATTTCTTCTTGAAGTGACTGCCAAAATCTTGAGGTAAACCGACTATCACGATCTGACACTATCGACACCGGTATACCATGCCTTGACACTACTTCATCAATATACAGTTTTGCTAATTTCTCAATTGGTGACGCTTCCTTCATAGCTAGAAAATGAACACTCTTAGTCATACGATCCACAATCACCCAAATAGTGTCGTTACCCTTTTGTGTCTTTGGTAACTTCGTCACGAACTCCATAGTAATCTTCTCCCACTTCCATTCTGGAATCTCCAAAGATTGGAAACTTCCATAAGGCTTCTGATGTTCAGCTTTCACTAAAGAACATGTTGTACACGTTTCCACTATTCGCGCCACATCTACTTTCATAGCTGGCCACCAATAGTGTAACTTCAAATCTCTATACATCTTAGTACTTCCAGGATGTATAGAATACTTAGATCTATGAGCATCTTCTAGAATCAACTCTCGATTTCCTCCAATCTTCGGTACCCAAACACGGCCTTGAAACAACTTAAATCAATGGCCATCTTCAGCCAGTTGAAGATGTTGTTTGCTCGTTACTTCATCTTTTAGATTCTCCTCCAGTAAGGCCTCCGCTTGTGCCTCTTTTATTCTTTCAATCAGACTGGACATTACATCAATCCTAGCATTGGTCGTCTTCAAATACCCACTATACTCTTTTCTACTTAAAGCATCGACTACTACATTTGCTTTACCAGGGTGGTAATGCAATTCATAGTCATAGTCTTTAAGTAACTCTAACCATCGTCGTTGTCTCATATTTAACTCTTTCTGATCAAAGACATGCTTCAAACTCTTGTGATCAGTATAAAAAGTACACTTCGTCCCATACAAATAATGCCTCCACAGCTTCAAAGCAAAAACAACCGCTGCTAATTCCAAATCGTGCGTAGGATAATTCTTCTCGTGCTCCTTAAGTTGTCTTGACGCATAAGCAATTACCTTGCCTCGTTGCATCAATACACATCCCAGGCCCATCTTTGAAGCATCACTGTAAACAACAAAATCTTCTGTTCCTTCTGGTAAGGCAAGAATAGGGGCTTCACACAACTTTTGGTGTAAAGTTCTGAAAGCCGATTCTTGTTTCTCTGTCCAGATAAACTTCACATTCTTTCTAGTCAATAAAGTCAAAGTAGAAGCAATCTTCGAGAAGTCTTTAATAAACCTTCGGTAGTAACCGACTAGGCCTAAGAAACTTCTGATTTCAGATGCACTTTTAGGTGTCTCCTAATTCGTCATAGCTTCTATCTTTGCTGGGTCTACTTTAACTCCTTCCGAAGTGATCACATGACCTAGAAATTGTACCTCTTTTAACCAGAATTCACATTTTGAGAACTTCGCGTACAATTTCTCTCTTTTCAACACTTCTAAAACTTCGCGTAAATGAAGTTCATGATCTTCTTCAGTCTTTGAATAAACAAGTATGTCATCAATGAAAACAATGACAAACTTGTCTAAAAATGGTCGACATACTCTATTCATCAGATCCATGAATATTGCTGGAGCATTTGTCAAACCAAATGGCATTACAAGAAATTCATAATGCCCATACCTTGTTCTAAAAGCTGTCTTCGGAATATCTTCATTTCTTACCTGAACCTGATGATACCCCGACCTCAAATCAATCTTAGAAAAACATCCCGCACCTTGGAGTTGATCAAACAGATCATCGATCCTTGGAAGCGGATACTTATTCTTAATCGTTACCTTATTCAACTCACGGTAATATATACACATTCTCATAGTACCATCTTTCTTCTTAACAAACAACACCGGAGCTCCCCACAACGAAGAACTCGGTCTAACAAAACCTTTATCTAACAACTCTTGAAGTTGAGTCATCATCTCTTTCATTCCGGCCGGCACTAGACGATAAGGTGCTCGCGCAATTGGTGCCGATCCAGGAATGAGATCAATACGAAACTCTACCTGTCGTTCAGTCGGTAGGCCTGGAAGATCATCGGGAAATACGTCTGGAAAATCACGTACCACCTTGATATCTTCCACTCGCTTCTTTTCTGACTTTACATCTAAAACATAAGCTAGATAGGATGAACATCCTTTCATTAAACATTTACGCGCTTTCGCAACAGAAATTAACGGAACTTCCCCATTTCGCTTTTCCCCAAAGATGAGTACATCATCCCTATCAGCCATCGGAATCCGGATTAATTTCTTTGCACAAAATATTTCTGCCTGATTGGCTATCAGCCAATCCATACCCATAACCACATCAAATCCACCAATTTCCATCAACAACAAGTCGATCTGAAATTTTGTCTCTTCTATCGAAATAAAACAACCATCAAGTCTTTCACGAACCAAGACCTGACCCCCATTAGCTACCTCAACTACTAAGGCATCTTCCAAAGTAGTAACAGGCATAGCTAACTTGTGAAAGAACGACTTGGACACAAATGACAGATTTGCACCACAGTCGAATAAAATACGCGCAGGACAAGAATTAACAAGGAAAGTACCCGATACGACATCTATCGATTCCTTAGCTTCGTCAGCTGTCATATGGAATGCCCGACCTGTTGGTTTGGGAACATCTGGTTTCTTCCCTTGATCTCCGCCCTTCTTTAACTTCGGACAATCTCTTCGGATGTGTCCGGGCTGTTTACACTCAAAACAGATCGGTCCTTGAAGAGGACAATTTGCTGCTATATGCCCAAGCTTCCCGCATTTGAAGCATTCATTCCCGACCATCCGACACTGACCAAAATGTTTACTTTTACACTTCGAACACCAACTTGGTTCTCGGCGAGGTTCATATCGAACGTTCTTTCCAACAGATTTGTATTTCTGAGAAGACTCGGACCGACCTTCCCACTTCCGCTTCTCTCCCACATGAGTCTTTTCTTCTTTATCCTTAGCATACACTTCCTCTATAACCTTTGCTTCCTTAATCGATTCTCTCAATGTTGAAGCTTTTGAACTCCGCACCCTTGACATCATATCTGCTGGCAAACCTTTCAGATAAGCTTTAACTTTCTCTTTCTCAGTCAGAGCCACATGCCCCACTAAGTTTAGCTTTTCCATGAAAGATTCCGTATACTTCCTTACATTAGAAGTAATCTTCTATAGATTCCGAAATTCTTCCTCAAGCCTATCCATCTCGTTTTGATTACAGTATTCTTCCAGAATCTTCTTCTTGAATGATTCCCAAGTCATAGCTGCTAAAATTGGAGCCGAGATTGTAGCCGTCACTACATTCCACCACGTCAGAGCATTACCTCTTAGCATTTGAGATGCAAATATAACCTTTGACTTCTCATTACATTCACAAGCCCTGAAAGCTTGTTCCATTTCCCTGATCCAGTTCATACAGGCTACTGGATTATCTGCTCCTTTAAACTATGGCGGTGTACAGCTTAGGAACGTTTTGTATGAACATATTCTTTCAACTCTACTTTCCGCCTCTGATCCAGGGTTACCAACTGGATTTATTACCCCAGTATCAGTTTCCGTTCGGCGCATCTCCGTACTTCGATCGTTCAGTGCTTTCATAAACATTTCAGTTTGTTAAGCCATTGCGTTAGTCATCATTCTCGTCATGTTTTCCATTATTCGGACTTCCATAGTTGCTCCCGATGTAGCTTGGTCAGCAGTACTGGTACCCACTCTATGCACCTGACTGTGCGCTCCTCCAATAGAAAGAAACCCCAGCGGCGTCTCATGAATTTCGCCTAATCCAGGTCGTCTTTCTTCTGTCCCATCAATCCCAGTCCTATCCATTGAAGAAATAGGGGACATTGGTGGCGTATTCACCATTGTTCTGATATCACACAAAGAAATAACCATAAGAAATGGTTACACAAAATCAGACACACGAAACGTATTTTACCGATCATTAGTCACTATAACAATTTAGAAACAAGTATGCTTGTGTAACACATATTCATAATAACAGTAGCTAATTGAAATTGTGAACATACTTTACATAAGAATCCTCGTTACCATTATTGCAGTACTAATTTCACGTATTTCCGTTTGACTCTAAGACTATCCCGTCTTAGTACTTCTACCCATTTCTCACATATCATAACTTAATTCATCTCAGCTTAAGTCTAGGTATCTCCCTAGCATACCTAGTTCACTTAAACTAAAGCTCTAATACCATATTGTAACACCCTAAAAATTAGGGCTAATTTGAACATCAATTTGTGACAAGTTATGACATAACAACATCTAATCTTTTATATAAGAAGAGAATCAACTAAGAGGTTTCATAATTACAAACATGGAATTCTCCTAATAACTTATTAATCTAATCATGTCCACTATAATTAGAATAACTAAGTTATCTAAGTAATCCATCAAAAAGTCCCACTGCTTTAGCTGACATCCTCCGCTTATCTCTTAAGTTGGATACTTCAAAAGCTCTCGGCACACATCCCATTTACTTCCCCGAGCCGGTACCTGGTAAGAAAATTAATTTGAACAATTAGGCTTACGCCTAGTGAGAACATCCAAATTCAAATTAAACGTTAACAGTTTGGGAATATTTAATACATATAAACAAACCTGTTCTCCACCATTCTTACCATACACGTGCTCACCTCAATAAAAGGAAAAATGTCCGATCTCGCGAATATGACTAACCTTCAGTAAGTCATATTATCACAAACAAGAGCCTACCACAAATCATCACAGATTCTAGATTAATGCCCTTATTCAAGAAATTACAAGTTACTTTATGCCTATTTCTTGGCCCAGAAGTAGAGATTACAAGTTACTTTATGTCTATCTCTGGTCTTCCCCTAGAAATCAGGAATTACAATTTACTTTATGCCTATTCCTCAATTTCTACTCTATGAAATAGAAATTACAAGTTCCTTTATGCCTATTTCTCATTTCATAACACCTTTAAGAAATGGGAATTACAAATTACTTTATGTCTATTCCTCAGTTCAGGTCAACGGGAATTACAAATTACTTTATGTCTATTCCTCGTTACAATGCATAACCGTGCCTATGGATCCATTACACTTACTAGCGTATATGCCTAACAACATATCACATCATATCTCATAACATATTCTCAACACTAAGCTTGGAAACTGTATCCGGACATCATATGTTTCCGGACACCACACCTATCCGGACGTCATCACTTACCGGACGACCTAACTTTCCGGACAACATAACTTTCCGGACAGCATAAGCAATCCGGATGACACCCGGAAACCATTGTAATCCGGATACCATCCGGTATCTTTTTCATCCAGAAAACTACGTAATAAACGAAACTTACCGGATAACTTCGTCTTGTCCGGAAACCTTCAAACAGAGGTTTCCGGGTACTGTTCTTTTATCCGGAAAATACGACCTGCAACCTATTTTTATAGTCCAAATCCATATCTGTTCTATTCAGCTTGTTTCGACACTTTCATTCAATCCCAATACAGTTTATACACATGTTTTAACGTTTAATTTAACAGAAAATACGGATTTAGGTCAAAATAAAGAATGAACTCACCTTTAGAGAAATAAACCCACTTCTTCTCAATATGATTCCAAGCTGTTGCTAATGGTTCTGGAAATCAGATTCAACCAACAGATTCGTTTACAACCAAGCATTATCAACAAGTTTATACCTGAATCCAAGATGAATTTCTTACCAAAGTGAAGACCAAGGCTTTAGTTTTCCTCTTCTTTTCTTTCTTTCTTCTTTCTCTCTATTCTCTTTCTCTGATTCTCTAAACCGGCCCAGCAAAAAGGAAATGAGATATTTCTCATATCTCAGCCCCTATCCATACACACTATCTCTAAATGACCAAACCCACCTTTAAATTTCCAACCTTACACAATAACCTCCAACTTTGGTTACTTAACTTTTAACCCCTTTAAATACTTGTAAAGATAACACACATATACAACTCAATTATAAAACACCTCATTTATATTAAAACATAATATAACGAATAAGACCAACAATAATAATAAAACAGGGACAATATAAAATCCCAAATAGGTTGGCCAACGACGGGGGAGACCCGTATCCATTGAGAGCGGATGAACACAAAAGTACGCCACTCAAACAATGTTTATCGTACGACACTTCACTGCATAAAAGCCCAAGTGTCCCATACGACGCCTTTCAAGTTACGACCAAGAGACAACTGACCTTAGCGAAATATCCCTAAGAATACCACCAAAGGCCCGACACAAGGGGGATACAACCATGGCATTGCCCCAACATGGCGGAGGTCATATTCGCCCACCGTGCTCATCCATGACTCAGCCCTCCTATCGCACCCTTGAAAGTAAAGGTCTTTTAGCATGGGGCCCGGTCAAATCCCGCGACACCCAGCAGACCATAAAATAAAGACTGACTCATGTGCCTATGGATCCAATGCAACACAGTCTACGATAACATGCCTATCCCGGAATGACTAACGCACCCAAGCATGTAAATATTAATAATATGCAATAATATGCAATATGGTGCAATAAAAGCAAACCATAAATAAGACTCCACATCGAGCCATTAAAACCGGACAAATGTCCCCAAGACTATCTCAAAGTCAAAACCGAGTAAAATGCTCAAACTCATTAGACCCATAAATAACGGTCATCAAATAGCATAAAAAAGCATTTAAACATCGATCGGGTAACAAGTACCACAAAATCATTTTTAACCCAAAACTCAACACGGGTTAAACAAAAAGGGGTTTTCCCAAAAGGACTCATACCCTTATAATTCTCAAAATGGTTATTGACACTAAAACGTGCATTCTCCCAAATGGTTTATAAAATCATTTTCACCAATATGATTAAACCATCAAATAGACATCATTTTGAGTAATAAATCTTTTAAGGACACATTATGATTTATACATATCAACATATCCAAAAATTCCAACTATGGGTGTTTTACAACATTTATGAAGATAAATACTTCAAGAGAGTTAAACTTATCAAATAACTCATCAATTTATAATTTCAAGTAAAATACACAAACATTTGGAAAATAACATTTTAGCATGTACAAAGTTTTCACAAAGCAACTTGAACTCACCTTGCTAGATTTAGGCTAAATCTAGAATTTCCCCAAACATAAGCTCATTTGAAGCATTTTGCATCTTCAAGCTAAAACCTCCAAAAACCTAGATCCATAAGTTTCCAACCACAATAATTAGATCTAACCATGAAAAACCACCCACCAACCATTTTATACCAAAACACCCACTTATATCAAAACCCTAACTTCAAAATGAAAAGAAGAGGAGATTACTTTAACCACACTTGAATCCACCAACCAAAATGTATCTGTAGCCACCAAGATGAACCACAAACCCCTAATCTTCAAATGGAGTGAAAAAGGTTTGGTGAAAACCCTAGAGTCTTGATGAAGGAGATGGAGTGGAAGTTTTCTTGAATGGGTTAAGGTTTCCAACAATGGTGATGGTGTTGATTTGGGGAAGACCCGGTTCCATTGAATGTGATGGAACACGAAAGTAGGTCACATATCTATGTTATAAAGTTCCGCTATGGACCACACAGTCATCGGGTTCAACCACCCACGATCTATAGCCCGAGTCCTCCGCCGATCCTAGCCATACTCGTTCACTAGAAATAATTATAACTATGGCCTGACGGTCATCAAGCTCCACACTTACGATTGATAGCTTGAGTCCTCCGCTACGGCTCACGCGGTCATCAAGTTCAACCACTCACGGTCTGTACCTCGAGTCCTCCGCTAAGGATTACATGGTCATCGAGTTCAACCACCGCGGTCTATACCTCGAGTCCTCCTCTAACCTTAATTATTTCTAGTTCCAAAACAGGGATAAAGTTCCCATTAAAACCAACTGACTGACTCTTGTGCCTATGGATCCAATGCATTACAGTCTAAAACGTTACATGACTGCAACGAATGAACTAATGCATTCAACACATGTAACTCACAAATAAAATGCAATTAAGTGCATAACACGTCAAAGGCTCCTTATCAAGCTACTAATACTGGGCAATTACCCCAAAGACTCATTTGGGTATAAATCGAGCCCAAAATGGCATAATAAACATTTGACTAAAACGCGAGCCAATATGGTTACATGGACCAAATGCATCCTTTCCCAAACCTTTGTTTCTCAAATCAAAATTGTCCTTCGCCCAAAACCAACAAGGTTTACAATTTCTAAAATAGTCACAAGGTCGAGAATGACCAAAATCCAATAAATAACACCTTTATGATTTCAAAACGTTTCATAATACGATTCATGCATATTTCCAAAATACGCACTAAAAGTGCATTTCTTTCCAAGTAATCTCCATCTATAATATAAATTGTCAAAACATTTCCACTCATGCTTTATTTGTCAAAAATACCCAAAAATCCCAAATATGGGTGTTTTACAAGATTTATAAAGTTAAATACTTCAAATAATCAAAATCTACCAAATGACTCAACAAAGGATAATTTCATGTAAAACACATAAACACTTTAAAATGGACATTTTGGCATGTACAACGTTTTCACAAATCAACTTGAACTCACCTTGCTAGATTTAGGCTAAATCTAGGTTTTACCCCGATCTTGAGCTTCCTTGGTGTAAGCTTTAGATCCATAAACATCCATCACTAGAAACCTTATCTAGGTTACAAAAAAACCTAAAACACACCAAGAGTAACTCCCAAAATCAGATTCACACAAATCTTTGTCAAAATCTCAAATCTCTCAAAATACCCCAAAATAGGTCAAAACTCGTAATATGAGAAATACATCAAGAGAGATGTTTTAGAAGGTTAAAATGAAAGGTTTTGACAAGAATAAAGGTTTAGAAGGTCAAGATGGACTTACAATTCGTTTTTAGGAAGAAACCCAAAAACTAGGTTAACAATGGTGGAATGGTGGTTGGAGAAGATGAAGATCTTGAGTTTGAATCCACAAGCTTTGAATTCCTGGCTTTAATCTCTTAAATGTTCGTTAAAAATAGATTTGGTGAACAATATCTAGTTGAACCGAAAATGAAGAGAAAGAAATGAGGAGGTCGGTTGGAGAAGATGAAGAAGAGATTGAGAGAAAATGGATCGTGGGTCTAAGGTATAACGAGAGAGAGAGAGAGAGAGGGTAGGGAGTTAATGTGAAAGGATAGATGAGAGGGAGTTGTTAATGCCAAAAATCGCCCAAAAGAACAACTTAAGGTTGATGTGGACTTTTAACAACTAAAGAAACGTATCTCAAGACCAAGCAACATAATCGCAAGGAAAAATAAGCAAGACAAGAGATTTGGTGACGCGGAAAACCCCAAAACGAGGGAAAAAACCACGGTCGACTTGTGGGAGTCGACGGTGCACTATAGTCGTCAAACAGGGGCGGAAGTCCTTTTGTAACAGGTGTTTTGTGTACAACAAATTACAAACGAATGTAAAAATAGACTTAGTCGTGTGTAAATGACGTGTGTCGTGCGTTAATCGTGCGAGAAAGTGTGCTGTCGTGCGGTTCGAACTGCTATCGTGCGAAGTTGCTTCAACGATATTTGTTCGAATGCTCTGTAAATCACTGTGTTTCTGGTGTATATTTGCTTAGAAATTAGATGGAGCAGATGTATATCAGATTGAATCAGATTAACTCAGATGAGATTCGATAGCTTTTAAGTGTTGAGCATGCCTTTATATAGCTTTCGCCGGTCATTGAATGTGTCTTTATGGATTGCTTTGTAACCGCTGTCGGGCTTTAAATGCCATTGATGACTTGTCCGTTACTGGCCGTTTGCACCATGAATGCTTGTAGACCTGCATTAATGAACAAAAGAAACGGTATTGACTGTTAACGGTTAGTAAAATCGTACGACCGTCTTAAGTCTCATATGTCGGTCGTACGGAACGTACGACCAACATAAAAATACACGACCGAGTATACGTCTGTAAACGTCCTGTAAGACCGTATCTGTAATACCCCGGGTAAGTTCGTTAGTTAAATCCTAATTCCGTTAAATCTAGTTAACTTTATAAAACGAGGTTTAGGGTAAGTTAGGGTAAAATAATAAGTAAAAGGGGTATTGGACATTAGTTGATAGTTGAAGGTTCATTTGGTAAATGAGGATTAGATATTATCCCTTTAGGATTTTCAGATATTTCATAACTCAAAATATTAGTGTGTGTGTGTGTGTGCGTGTTCTTGAGGAGAAAAGAAGCAGAAGAAGGAAGTACGGTTAAGGCTCCGATTGAGTGTGTTGGAATCAAAATTAAGGTATGTATTCTTTAGGTTTGGTGTTTGTAATCATCAGTAGTAAATTCCTATCGGTTTAGAATTTCCAGTTTCGTGTTTTGTATAGATTTCAATCGCATCTGGGAAAGTTTAGACCGACTGTGTTCTTGAGACTCCCGGTGGAGTCTCGGTACTGTCGACTCCCGGTGGAGTCCCGGTACTGGAGAGTCCCGGTACTGGAGAGTCCCGGTACTGAAGAGTCCCGGTACTGGAGAGTCCGGGTACTGGAGAGTCCCGGTACTGGAGAGTCCCGGTACAGTGGAGTCCCGATGCAGCGAGTTTCGGTAGTTTTGGTAGTGTCCGGATATAGTTTCTGATTGTATTTTTGGATTAAGTTGCTTCGAAAACTTCTTGGGGGCGGCTCCCAGACCCCGCAAGGGCGTTGCCCCTTGACCCCATCCGCTATCCGGGTAGCAGAACCCCCGTGATAAGTCGCTGAAGGGAGAGCTGTTGAGGATAAGATTTTAGTAGGCTTTATGTGTTTGACTAGTAAGGCGATATTTGTATTTAATCTGTTACAGATTCTGTGGATTTGGATTGAAAGACTGAATCTTTTGGAGAAAAGCTTGGAAGTGTTTATGGATAAGGGATCGAGGTGAGTTTTGCTTTAAAACGTTTTTTGAACTGGGATACATATATATATATATATATATGTGTATATATATATATATGAGATGATTATGTGGTAGGAATATGATTATGTGTATATAAATGACAATATGATGTAACGAGATATATATTGTATTTATATAAGCTTTGCACTACACGAGTGCACTTTTTGCCGGGTTCCGGTGAGCGGACCGGTGTGTTGCCGGGTTTCGGTGTGCGGACCGGTGTATTGTCGGGTTCCGGTGTGCGGACCGGTGATGTGTCGTAGTTGTTGTACGCCGTTGATTTATTAGTTGGCTTGCTACCAACTAATATGGCCATGGTAACTAGGAATGAGGAGGAGTTGAGCACGATGCACGAGTCTTGATGTAGTAATTAAAATACGTGTGGTATATATATGTGACGTTTATATACTTATGGTATTGTGTGTGTATTGGCAAAGGTTGTATTTAAACTATTTTGATTGACGAAAGGTTTTATAATGATTTTGGAAAGGACCGAGATTAACTCACTAGACCCGTTTGGTCTAACCCTCATTTTGTTTTCAAAAATATGTTTTCCAGGTTAAGGATCGGCAAAGGAGAGGATAAAGTGAAGGAAGCTTTTATATATATATTTTGTAATTTAGGAGACCGAAGGGACCGTACTTGGTTTGTTATGTAACTTTCGTTGTAAATCAATGATATATATGCAGGTTATGTTATATGTTGTATGTTATGGGAACTGGGTTGTTACAAATGGTATCAGAGCCCTAGTTTAAGGGATTTAGGTATTATTATCTGTACCTAGACTTAAACTGCATGTGAAGTAGGATGTCCCTATTATTTTAGAACCTTGGGATATTAAGTATAACAAGGTAGAAGGAACATCATGTAAGGTAAATTCGAGTTACACCTGGCCAGTGTAATTGTGAACTTACAGTTACATGTTTGGACCGGAATACCTTATTATATGGGGTATGTGCTTATGTGTATATTAACCTTGTTGAAATCTACAGAGTGGCAAGTCGGTCTCGACATATGGATAGAGACGAAGACAGGTATATTTATATAAACTCTACACGTGCTAAAGTGCTATTTGACTTCAGTGCAAACCGATTAATTGTGTTTTCAATCTTTTGTTGCTTATTTGCATTAGAAAAGAATTTGATAATTGTGTTGGTAATATAGATAGGAGTGGAGTGCCTATTAATTTATTTTTGATAATCTTGTTGGAATTTGAGGTAGTAGTAAGTATAGGATGGTGTTGGAACTTGATTTTGTTAAAACTTTGGATTAGGTAATGATAAGTAATCCTCGGTAATTCGGTATATATTGGAATAAGAAGTTATGATGAAAGAAGAGATTGTCGGGTGATTGAATTAAAGTTTTCGTTTGTTAACAAATTTTATATTGGGGATATATGAATTATTTGTGATAAGGCTTAGTAAGAGTGTAGGTTTGGGAGCATTTGGTGTGAAAATAGGTTGGTTCTAATTTAGTAAGAGTGTAACAAATATTTTGGATGATATTGAAATTAGTATGTTTATTTATTATGATATTGCTTGGGATAAATTTAAGTGAGAAATCAAGGGTAATCGAAACTAGAAAGTGAAGAGTGTTATTGGGAATGATTAGTAAGGAAAAGCTATTAGTGATCAAAGGTGATAATCCGTTATCATATGTGTTTGGATTTGAAAGATTTATCAAGGTGGTAATAAAATTTATGGTATGAGAACGAAAGTGGTTGGTAGTTTAATTTGGAATGATTGATCTAACACTTGCAATTGTTAGCAATTTTCAAATTGAAGGTGCATGTTAGAATTTTGGAAAGATATTGCGAAAGTGTAGAATGTGGCGTTGTGTAAAATTCAGTATTTCAAACGCTAGGTTATGCCTCCAAATGTTAAAGTTTATGTTATAAATAAAAATTCAAATGTGTTAGATGATTTGTAATATATATATATATATATATATATATATATATATATATAATTTTGTGCTGGAAGAGGCACGGTGAAATATTGTATGTTGAAAGAGGCACGATGATATATTTTGTGCTAATCGAGGCACGAGGTGAAATAAAGATGTACTGATTTTGTTAATAAGATGTTTTTATGGTTGTTATATTTTGGGGATGGGTGTGCTTAATTACTGTTGTCCTGATTTTGTTAAAATATGGAGTATGATGGCCAGAGTGTAAAGAATGATAGTAGTGTGTGGGGCATGACGATTATGTGTAGAGAGTAACGATGATGTGTGAAGTCTTGACCTTGTCATGAAGGCGACCGTTTAGTGTGTTGTGTGGATTACACTTAGTATGATTGTTGACGCTACCTAGAAAGGTATTGTTTAAATATGTGGGGTGATGTGGATAAAATGGTGGTAGTTTATAATTTGTAAGCGTGCGAAGCGTGGTAGTAATAAATTTTTAGTGACGGATTAACGTTGTGATGGGGTGAGTGTTAGTGGAAACCTCTGTTCGGGATTTGTTTATAAGTTGTTCAGATGTGGCAAGTATGTGTGGAAAGGCACGAATAACTAGGTGGTGTGTAGTATTGTTATTCGAGAATAAGTGATTGGAGTGGTAGTAGATGGTTGGTTAAGTAGTGGAGTATTACTGCTTGAGAAATGAAAAGTGTGTGGTTGTTTCGAGCATTGAATGCGATTTCAGATTAACTCGATTAAGTTCCTAATATGAGGTGTGGTGAAATTGTTGAGTGAATATGGTAATTGTTGAAATTGGGTGTGTGCGGTTGGTTTGGAAGTGAAATAAAGTTAGCTCGTGGGATCGATCTAGAGTGAGTACCTCCTAGTGAGCTGTCCTTGGGGAAACATGTTTTATGTTGAGAAGAAAGTGGAAGAAAGTAGTCTAATGTAATGCTCAGAGTGATGGACCATTGGATAGGACATGGTAGTATCTATGGTTCGTGATTGGTGTAATTAACGCAAGAAAGTGGTCTGTCTTAGACGTATTTTGGGTTAGAGAAGTGACGGTAGAGTTGTGAATGGTCTATGGAGAAAAGTTTAACTACGGGTTAAGGTGATACTCCAAGTTGATTATGTGATCTATTGGAGAGTAGGGTGTCGTTACTTTTGGGGTGTTAGATTGATGAGACATTAACATTGGTAGAATGCGTTCTTTTAAGAATGATGAAATTCTGTGCGAAACCATTAGATTGGAGCTTAATGTAAAATATGGAGTCTAGATGTGTGAATGATATTTGGTGTAGTATTTGTACAATTGAGAAATTGGCGTTGTAAGTTAAAGTAGAGGCGTAAGTCTTTGACTTCTCATCGAGTTTTGCAATTATGTTAAGACATTGTAGTGTTATTGGAAACTATGTTACAATATGAGTTCTATTTCGAAGAGTATAAGAAATAGGTTGTAATTGCTAAGCAAGTTTTATCTGGAAAGGGTATAATTATGTTGTATGAGTTTGAAAGCGATTTATGGTAATTGATTACCCTCGTTTATTGCCTAATCGAATTCCGGGACGGAATTCTTTTAAGGGGGAGATAATGTAATACCCCGGGTAAGTTCGTTAGTTAAATCCTAATTCCGTTAAATCTAGTTAACTTTATAAAACGAGGTTTAAGGTAAGTAAGGGTAAAATAATAAGTAAAAGGGGTGTTGGACATTAGTTGATAGTTGAAGGTTCATTTGGAAAATGGGGATTTGATATTAGCTCTTTAGGATTTTCAGATATTTCATAACTCAAAATATCAGTGTGTGTGTGCGTGTTCTTGAGGAGAAAAGAAGCAGAAGAAGGAAGTACGGTTAAGGCTCCGATTGAGTGTGTTGGAATCAAAATTAAGGTATGTATTCTTTAGGTTTTGTGTTTGTAATCATCAGTAGTAAATTCCTATCGGTTTAGAATTTCCAGTTTCGTGTTTTGTATAGATTTCAATCGCATCTGGGAAAGTTTAGACCGACTGTGTTCTTGAGACTCCCGGTGGAGTCCCGGTACTGGAGAGTCCCGGTACAGTAGAGTCCCGGTACAGTGGAGTCCCGGTGCAGCGAGTTTCGGTAGTTTTGGTAGTGTCCGGATATAGTTTCTGATTGTATTTTTGGATTAAGTTGCTCCGAATACTTCCTGGGGGCAGCCCCCAGACCCCGCAAGGGCGTTGCCCCTTGACCCCATCCGCTATCCGGGTAGCGGAACCCCCGTGATAAGTCGCTGAAGGGAGAGCTGTTGAGGATAAGATTTTAGTAGGCTTTATGTGTTTGACTAGTAAGGCGATATTTGTATTTAATCTGTTACAGATTCTGTGGATTTGGATTGAAAGACTGAATCTTTTGGAGAAAAGCTTGGAAGTGTTTATGGATAAGCGATCGAGGTGAGTTTTGCTTTAAAACGTTTTTTGAACTGGGATACATATATATGTGTATATATATATGAGATGATTATGTGGTAGGAATATGATTATGTGTATATAAATGACAATATGATGTAACGAGATATATATTGTATTTATATAAGCTTTGCACTACACGAGTGCACTTTTTGCCGGGTTCCGGTGAGCGGACCAGTGTGTTGCCTGGTTATGGTGTGCGGACCGGTGTATTGCCAGGTTCCGGTGTGCGGACCGGTGTATTGTCGGGTTCCGGTGTGCGGACCGGTGATGTGTCGTAGTTGTTGTACGGCGTTGATTTATTAGTTGGCTTGCTACCAACTAATATGGCCATGGTAACGAGGAATGAGGAGGAGTTGAGCACGATGCACGAGTCTTGATGTAGTAATTAAAATACGTGTGGTATATATATGTGACGTTTATATACTTATGGTATATGTGTGTGTATTGGCAAAGGTTGTATTTAAACTATTTTGATTGACGAAAGGTTTTATAATGATTTTGGAAAGGACCGGGATTAACTCACTAGACCCGTTTGGTTTAACCCTCATTTTGTTTTCAAAAATATGTTTTCCAGGTTAAGGATCGGCAAAGGAGAGGATAAAGTGAAGGAAGCTTTTATATATATATTTTGTAATTTAGGAGACCGAAGGGACCGTACTTGGTTTCTTATGTAACTTTCGTTGTAAATCAATGATATATATGCAGGTTATGTTATATGTTGTATGTTATGGGAACTGGGTTGTTACAGTATCTAAATGCAAGAGTGGTCTTATGAAAGTGTTATTCGTGTTTTCTAGCGTCGGTCGTGAGGTGTGATTTTTTACCCAAACAGTTTGCCCCTAAAATTTGAATTTCAGGCGTGAAGTTCGAATTTTAAATCTGACAAAGTGTTTCGACACGTGTCGCACGAGGAGAGGATCTAGTCGAATTCCAACCGTCTTGGTTCGATTTGGATTGAAGGAAATGATGGGGTCGTGACGTCACGACGGCGTGTCAGAGACGAAAAGACACTTAGAGGACAGGTGTCGCTCATCGGCATGTTGCATGCGAAAAGGCGATGACAGGTGTCGACCATCCAGAAGGTCGACCTGACACGATCTAACCGAATGAGAAGTCGAAGAGAAAACGAGGTCGTGACGTCATACTGACGTACGATTGTGCTTACCAGCTGTCTTTGACAGGTGTCGACGATCCCTGCGGTCATACGAAGGGATGAGGGTACGTGGCGATCATCTAAGGGATTCGATCGTTTGCATAAATAGAGACCTCAATGGGTCTATTCTGGTTTACGATTTCGAAGCGTCTTTGAGCAAAGATTTCCCTTTGATCTTCTTGCTGCTCTTTACCTGCTTATTCACAAATCCTGCGAGAATTTGCGACTCAGTTAGGTTTTTCGAGGTCTTAGAGCGCTTATATATAAGGTACGACTTCCTTGATCCCTCCAATCTGTTTAGAGATGTCGACGGACCCTGAGAGCAATATTCAAGATCAGTCGGATCTTGGTGACTTTAGGAGGTTATCTAAGCTCCCTGTGTGGGTTAAATTGATCAGCCCAGGTCAAATTCGATCGAACGAATGTCCTGAGGGGTATATCGTGATGTACGAATATCCCTTTAAGATAGGTTTTGAATGGCCCTACTCACCTCTAGCTAAGGCTTTTATGCTAGAATTTGACATAGCACCGGGTCAATTAATGCCCCAGTTTTGGCGAGTGGTGCAAGTGATCGAGCGTGTCACTAAAAGTTGGGAGTTTCCCATGAATGTGCGCGACCTCCTTTTGGCTTATCAAGCCAAGAAGGACGGATGTCATCGCTGTAGTCTATACTCTAGATTAAAGGTGACCGTGCTCTGGTCCTCAAGACCGTTGTAAACGATCGCGGGTGGAAGAGTCGATACACATTTGTGCGTAAGTCGACCCTTGACTCTGAGAGTGAGTGGATTAGGGCCAGTTGGAATACATCGGGTGAGCTTCGTACTTTTTTGTTGTCTGTCATCTGCGTTTTTTGGTTTTTAACCCTTTTTTTTATTTGTCGACAGCCATAAAGTTCGAGGACGTGAAGCCTTACGCTAATTCCCAGGCAAAGATCGGCGCGTTCTTAGAGTTCAGCACTGAGGAACGGTCGTTTGTCGTACGACAATTGGAAGACGACGAAGATTTGGTATTCTTAGGAGAAAATCAGGGGAAAAGTCGTGAGGAAAGAGAAGAAAGAGAGATGACTGGTAAGTGTACCCTCTTGACTTCTGCCGCTAATCCTGAACTTTCTTATTTTATACCTCCTTCTTTCCTGGTTTCTAGGAGAATCAAAACCCAAGGTGCTGACCGTCTCTGCTAAAAGGGCGGCTAAGCTTGAGCTTGCCCGCAAGGGTAGGGAAAAGAGGTTAAAGAGCTTATCCGCTGGTTTAGAGGTTCCGAAGAAGACAAGGATGACGATCCCGAGGGAACCGTCTTCGGGGGTTCACGACTCGTCTAGAGTCGTTACGCCTGAAGAGGCGAAGGTCGCATCGCCCAAGAAATCGACGTGTGATGCGATTGCTGTGATACCAATTAGTTCTGCGCCTCTGGCAAAAACAGTGAAGTCCCCGTCAGCCACGTCGGATCCTTCGTCGGCCGGCAAGGGCAAGGATCAAGCGACGGGAGGGGCCAAGGTCACGACGGTCAATTTCACATTGCCGTCGGACTTTATGGTCAGTAGTGTCCTAGACGGGACGAATTTATTTCCTCATCTGGGGAAATATCTGCTCCCTTCTTTCAAGGAGCGTTTCGTGGGATTTCCTATCGAGGAGACGGGGGCTCATGTCGCCGGGTTGGCATTCATGGTAAGTCTCTCTTTCAAGACTTAGTTTTGTCGTTGTTTCGTTGTCGTTGTCGTTGTTCGTTGTTCGTTGTCGTATGTATACTAACAATGTTTATTTTATGATTTTGTAGGCGTTCCAGGCTTCCCTGGCTTTGCGGGGTGAGACGATGAAGATAAAGGATCTAACGTCTGCTGCGCAAGAGAGGAAGAACGCGGCGTTGGATAGGGCGAAGGTTGCCGCAGAGCGCGAAGAGGCTCTGTTAAAATGTCTGGATGACGCTCGAAACCATTTAGAGGTCGTCGGTCGTGTGAAGGATGATGTCAGTCATCGTTTAGCGCAGTCCTTATCCATGATTGCCGATCAGAGGGAGGAGATAGGGGGATTAAAGGATCTTTGGCTGCAGCTATAAAAGAAGTTGAGGATTCCAAATCCAAGGTAGAGGGTCTGGAGAGAGATGTACAAACTGCTAAGGACGAGGGTAAGTCTGTTTTTTCCATAGCTCGTCTAACTGCTAGGGCAGCGATTATGAGGCGACATCTAGCGGGGAAGGACCCTCTTGCTTCGGCGTCGGAAGAGCTCGACATTTACTTGAAGGGCGTCGGGTCAGTGAGAGACCTTGATTCGGACGATGAGAAGGAGATCGAGGAGGAGGTGGTGGATGGAGGTCTTCAGGGCGGGACCTCAGGCAAGGATGCGACTGATGCTCCTCCTCAAGTTAAATTTTTTTTTTATTGATCGACCGTTGTAATTGACAGTTTTTTTGATGAATGAAATTCGGTCTTCTTTTGAATTTGCGATTTATATATTTGGCAAACAAACATCACATCGACTGTTAAATTCTATAAAGTACAAGGAATCATGCGACTTAGGCATCTATTGTAACACAATAACTGGAACGTAAGCCATAAGACTTTTAAATCGTGTGTATAAACATAAGCACATGCGACTAAAGCATATATTCAGAGTATAAAATTTTTCTAAGTCAAGAGACTTAGATCATGAGATCGTTAGACTTTGCAATCGTACGACTGAGTCGTGCGATGAATTTGAATCGTGTGTCCCTGTAAAGGATGATCAAGTCATAGACTATGTCGTTTATGTCGTGCGACCTGGCGAAACTAGAGTCGTTTGATTATTGTCGTGCGATTCTGCGGAATAAACAATTTCAGAGGTTGGTCGTTGGCTAACCAACGACCCTCCGATGCTTAAGTCAGTAATCGTCGTCATGAAAAAATCGTATGAAAGAAGAAAAAGAAATTAGGAAACGTACCTTCTTAGATTCCTCTTTAATTAACGGAGTATTTGCCCCCCGTCATTTAATATCCTATTCTTTCTAGGAGAGGATAGGTTTTAAATGACGGATCGACACAGAGATCTTGGGAAATGCCATCTAGGTGTGCATTGACTGTGTTTTCGCGCGACAGGGCCATACGGTTGTTTTATTCCTGTAGACGAAGCATAAGTGTTTGTTTCTAAGGATAGAAGGACGAACCTGTCGTGCCGCATCTGTTAAGCGATTTACTTTCGCGGTTTCAGAGTCGATTTATAGCAGTCACGAGCGACTTTCGGCTCACTTTTGATTTCCTGGATGCCCCACGACGTAGAGAACTTCAGGGTCTGATGATATGTCGAGGGAACGGCTTTCATTTCGTGGATCCATGGTCGACCTAAGATGATGTTATAGGCCGACGCACAGTCGAGGACGCTGAACTTGGTCTGCTTGTTGATTCCTCCGGCGTAGACTGGCAAGATGATATCTCCATATGTGCTCGTCGCTTCTCCATTGAAACCGACCAAAGTTGTCGAACGTCGGGTGATTTCCTAGCGATCGATTCCCATGGCCTTGATGGTGTCAAGGAAGATGACGTTCGCTGAACTGCCCCCATCGACCAAGACTCGTCGAGTTAAACAATTACCAACCGTGAGTTGAATGATCAACCCGTCGTGGTGTTTCTGGTACGAGTCGACGAGGTCGTCTTGGTCGAATACGATTTTCATGGCTTCCAATTCCAAATCTCTTTTAGGCCTTGATGAACGCGGGATAGGCCGATCGTCAGGCGCTTGACAGGCGTGACGTTTGGCTGCGGAATACGTTAGACCGCATACGTCGGAACCACCAGTGATACAATTGACGACTTTTGCATGCTCGGGGGTTGACGGTCGAACATCGTTAGCTGGGGTAACGACGTCGTCGATGATGTCTTTGAGATTGCCCTTTGGGACGTGATACGCCAGCTCCTTTTTGAGAGCTATGCAATCATCTGTCGCGTGACCATGGTCGACGTGAAAGTCGCACCACTTAGATTTATCTTTCTTAGCGTCGTCCTGACCGGATTTCGTTGGCCATCGAATAGTCGCCTGGGCGGTCTTCAGAGCTTCGACCAAATCTTTAGTGGACCCTTTGAATCCATAAGAGGATATCTTGGGGTATTGAGGAAATTTGGTCGCTGTCTTAGCCTCTGCTTTTGTCTTGAATCGGACGTTCGAGATCTGGCGGGCGGGCTCCATTTTGGAAATCGTTTTCGTCTTGAACTCTGGCTTCTTTACGCCTAACAACCTCTTATCGTCGGTATGCTTGCGACGAAAGGCAGCGTCGTCCTCTACTCTCATATACGCTAGGGTTCTAGCTCGGACGTCTTCGAAATTCTCCGGAGGATACTTAGTCAGGTCAGTGTATAAACCTGAACCGTCGTCCAGACCACGCTTATAGGCTTCGATCGCGGTCTTGATGTCACAATTGCGAATGCTGATCATCTCTGCATTGAATCGATTGAAATAACTGCGGATAGACTCACTGGTCTTCTGCACGACGTAATACAAGTCACTGGTCTGCTTCTCCATCTTGCGACTGCTGGCGAATTGCTGGGAGAATTGATTGACCAATTCAGCGAACGACCCGATGGACTTGGGTTTGAGATTGATCAACCATTGTAGAGCAGGACCAGTGAGAGTTGCACCGAAGCTTTTGCACATACAGACTTCCTGATACATGTGTGGGATTGAGATCGTCCACATGAGCTACTTATACTGTGCGACGTGCTCTGTCGGATCGGTCACTCCCGAGTACTTGGGTGTGAAGGCAGGGACATTGTACTTCTTCGGGACCTCGACAGTCGCGATCTCATCGATGAATGGTGACGCCTGAAATCCTGATCGGGGCTCGACGTCTACGGACACGGCTGCCCCAGGCAGCTTGGCGAGCAAAGATAGGACGCGCTCGTTCTGATCTTCTAGCATTTTCAATCGCTGGGCGACGGGGTCATTGGGGTTGAGATTTGCCCCTGCTTGCGGATTGATTCCTGAGCTGGTGCCATTGACATGCGACGAGCCATTGGCATCTCCGTTGAAAGGAACAAAATACGGTTGCGACCCGTTCTGAAATGGCTGCGACCCATTCTGAAATGGCTGCGACCCATTCTGAAATGGCTGCGATCCATTTCGAAATGGCTGCGATCCATTCTGCATGGGTGGTGGCCTTATATGCTGAGGGATTTGGATTGAACGGTCCCGGCTGCTGGTTTTGCATGGTCGGACATGGATGCTGATTCTGAGCGAACGGACCTGATCCTGGACCTGGATTATGCGCGAATGGTCGAAGACCATTCTGACCGAACGATCCTTGGCCTGGATTCTGAACGAATGGCCTAGGACCACTCTGAGGTCCAAAGGGATTCCTGAACCGTGCGATCTCTTCAGCTGCTCTACGCTTTGCTCCGCCATGGCGTTGATTTGATTTCGGGTGACTTCAAGCTCCTGGTACATCTGAGCAATGACATGCTGCTGATCTCCAGGGGCTGCCATTTTCCTGCAACAGAGAACAAAGAAAACTCCAAGAAACCGTTAGCAAGACGCACGTTTGTCGAAGATTTTCTCTAGATGGGGTCCCACGGATGGCGCCAAACTGTTAATGCTAAAAATCGCACCAAAGGGACAACTTAAGGTCGATGTGGACTTTAACAACTAAAGAAAGGAATCTTTCGACAAAGGCGTGCGACAAAGACAAAAATGTAAATGAGACAAAGGATTTGATGACGCAGGAAAAACCTCAACGAGGAAAAAACCTGCTGACGACAGTGGATGTCGTCGCTGCACTATGGTCGCCAATCAGGGGCGATGTCCTTGGTGTTCCGGGTGTCGATCGTACAGATATTACAATACAAATGAAGGAAAGACTTCAAAATGTAAAGTACAAGTGTTTGGAATGTAGAAACAGTGTGCGTCGTGTGTGAAAACTATGTATAAAATGTTGGTCGAGAGAGAAAGTCTTGCGTCGAGAGTGATCTTCTATGAATGATCTCTTTGCTTCGAATGAATATTCTTCGAGTGTTTGTGTTTGCTTCTGTTGTTCGATGCTCTTGTTCTATCTCTCTCTCTGTGTTATTCGGTGTTGATCATGTGTCCTGAACTGATGATTGAGCTGGGATTTTATAGTCTTCGGATGACTTTAATTGAATCATTAAGATCTTTGATGATTGTTGTAACGGTCGGCGTCTTCAATGTGAGTTTAGATGCTCATAACTGATTTCGTCGGTTATAGCCGTATGTCCATAAATGACTTTGACTCCTGCATTAAACACTTAAACAAACATAACAGTTGTATAACGCGTTAGTCGGTCGAGGTCATACGGTTTTATGCGACGGTCGTGCGGAACGGGCGATGTCGAGGTCTAGTGTCGTGAGGAACTCTCGACTTACCTTTTAGGAAGGATGGCGGAGGTTCTTTGGGTCTTTGTCGGGACCTTATCTTAATACAAGGTATAACTCATGACATGCGTCTTACCTTCTCTGGTCGTGGTCGAGACCTGTGAAATTTTGCCCAAACACGTCCCATGTAGCCAAGGTGGACAACTACCACTGATATAGTTTATTCTCTAAGTTTAAGAAAGCTCAAGTCTTGGTGTTGAGCACCCAAGTAAACGACCGTGACTAGAAGGCTCGGTATGTCTTTGGAAAGACACAGTCGCTCAAGATTTTGCAGGAGGACACGACATGGGTTACCGCCGGGTGGAATACCAACAGTAAGACTTTCACTTGTCTTTGGAAAGACACAGTCGCTCAAGCTTTTGAATCGTCCGTCTTAGCTAGTCGGGTGCTTCTTTTTCAGCTATCGCGTTCCTTGAGGTTAGTGCTTCCAAGGAGACGCTGGCGAAGATCGAGAAATTCCAGATGTATAATCTGGATGATAGATCTTTCTCCGTCCAGTGCAGCCTCAGGGATGAGGGTTCGGACTACGAGATCGTCGGGCTGGCAGGGATGGGGATCCCTGCAGAAGAAGAAGAAGCAGAAGAAGAGGAAGAAGAGACGGTGTTAATGCCAAAAATCGTCCAGAACGATAACTTAAGGTTGATTGTGGAGCTTAACATCTAAAGAAAGAGATCGTTCGACAAAATAGTGCGTTTAAAACAGAAAACCGTAAAGAGACAAGGATTTTGGTGACGCGGGAAAAACCTCAACAAGGAAAAAACCCGCGGACGACTGTGGAAGTCGTCGCTGCACTATGATCGCCAAACAGGGGCGATGTCCTTTGTTTTTGGTGTCGAGAGTACAATGATTACAATACAAATGACTTGAAATGTGGAAATAACAAGTGTATCGAATGTAAAATAAGTGTGTCGTGTGCTAAGACTGCTGGTCGAAAGTATAAGTCGTGCGTCGAGAGCGATCACTTAAGAGCTTGTTTCGCACGTTTAAACACACGACGCGCACTTTTTACACACGGCTAAGTGTATTTTTACTTCATTTGTAACCTATTGTACACATATCATCTGTCACAAAAGGACTTTCACCCCTGTTTGGCGAACCATAGTGCACTTTCGACTCTCACAGAGTCGGCCGCGGTTTTTTCCCTCATTTTGGGGTTTTTCGCATCATCAAATCTCTCGTCTTATTTACTTTTTCCTCGCAATTGTGTTATTTGGCTTGAGATACGTTTCTTTAGTTGTTAAATGTCCACATCGACCTTAAGTTGTACTTTTGTGCGATTTTTGGCATTAACAGTTTGGCGCCATCCGTGGGACGCCATCTAGAGAAAATCTCAAGCCAACGCACATATCGCTCTAACGATCTTGTAAAGTTTTTTCAGGTATATGGCAAATTGTCAAGATCCCCTGATTCAACTTCAATCAGAATTGAATGCGGCTCGAAGCCAGATTCAAGCCCTGATAAAAAAAATGTTTCGTTAATGTATCGCATGTATCGCATCATCCAAGGGACTCGGGGGCTCGGAGCACCCTTCACAAACTGAAAAATACCACATTTGATTTCAAAAGTCCTCGGAAAAAGGCGCCTATCGACTCCGTGTAACGGGTAACTGTGACGTCCCACTTAGAACAACTATATATATACTCTAAGTATATTCTCCTCGGTCAATTATTATGATCTAACATATAAATGTTGGTTTAAGCATCAAAGGATCATTGGTCAAACCAACGACCACCCCCGATTTTACATTAGATCATATGAATACAGGTCTTACGATTTACATCGTGAGAAACCAAAGTCTCTACTACTTAAAAACGCAGGTTGCTATTTATAGTCGTCAGTAAAAGACGACTTACGTTTTTTATTATGATCTCCAATTATGGCAAACGCAGGTTGCGATTTATAGTCGTCGATAAATGACGGCTCACATTTTAAATCTTGTGATCGCCAGTCGTGGCAAACGCAGGTTGCGATTTATAGTCGTCGATAAATGACGGCTCACATTTTAAATCATGTGATCGCCAGTCGTGGCAAACGCAGGTTACGACTTGTAATCATCGATAAATGACGACTCACATTTTTTATCTTATGATCGCCAGTCACGGCAAGCGCAGGTTAAAAATTGTTGGTCGCCAATAAAAGCGACTCGCATGATCGCTAGTCATGACATATGGCGTCAATAAAGACGATTTGTACATTGAATCTCACAATCACCAGTCATGGTAAGACGCATGTCAAAACGCAAAAGTCGCCAATAAGTACGACTCGCATATTTTAAATCTCATGATTGCCAATAAAGGCAAGTCGCAAGATTAACCGTATAATCACAAGCAAGAGTCTTTCAAGAAGGCGATTACGTCCTCCGACGAGTGTTCCAAAGCACTCAAGAGCTTAATGCAGGTAAACTTTCCACCAAGTGGGAAGGTCCTTATCGTATCTCAGAAGTCGTGGGTAAAGGTGCCTATCGGCTCCAAACCCTCGACGGTCGAAATATCCCACGCAGCTGGAATGCAACACATCTGAAAAGGATCGCACGACATAAGTTACTAAGTCTATCATACGACTTCAGTAAAATCGTACGGTATAAACAATCAGTTTTATTAGACGACTCGATTGTATAACTACAGGAACACATGATTCAAGTCCATCGTATGATCAAATCACACGATCGTAAGGTCTAGCGACCCCACAAGCTAAGTTCTTTAACTTAGAAAATTTTCATGTTCTGAATGAATGTTTTGATCGCATGCGCTTATGTTTGCTTATACGATTCAAAAAGTCTTATGACTTACGTTCTAATCGTTGTATTACAATGGATGCCCAAGTCGCACGACTTCTTGTTCATTTTTGTACTTAATGAATTTTTACAGTTGACATTACATTTGTCCATGACATGTATGAGTCGACATAATACTCAGGTTCAATAGAAAGGTAAATTTTTTTTACCGATTATCGCTAAAGCAAAACTTACACAACGTAACATAGGTCTCTAACGACCGTATCGGCTCGGAACGCCAGATTAAAAGTCTATAACGATTGTATCGGCTCGGAACGCCAGCTCATAGGTCTCTAACGACCCTATCATCTCTAAACGCCAGATCAAAAGTCTATAACGACCGTATCGGCTCGGAACGCCAGAACATAAGTCTTTAACGACTGTATCACAAGATTCTTAAATTTTATCTTGGTTCGATCATCTTATGATCGCCGCCAAGCATTATTTCGGCCCAATCGTCTTACCATTATCTCCCGTCCCATACGTTTCATTTTGATAAAGATCGTCTTACGATCATCGTCAATTCCTTATATTTTAAGGTTGTCTTACGATCGTCGTTAAATTTTTCATCCTTCACATTAGTGGATGAATGCCACAAGTACCTCGCGCATTAAAGATCATCTTTCGATCATCGCAACTTACTTAACACTATCGACTGGTCTCACGATTTTAGCTGACCAAGTCGGTTTTTTTTCTAATAATCCAATTAGTAGAAATGACACGGCTCATCATTTACTTTGGTGCGAGATCTGAAATTCCAATGGCTTTGAAATTCAGATCTCGGGGGGCTAACTGTTTGGGTAAAAAATCACACCCTCGACCGACTTGGGAAATTCCCTCGACATGACCCGTGGACCTTGATTACCCTAATATTTACAAAAGTGATACCCCCGACCGACAAGGGTAATACCCATTATTGCCATATCCCCGACACACGATAATTGGTTATTAAAAGACATATTGGGTCAATATTCATTTTACATCTAATAATCGCACGTCACGCATCGCTAGTCTCACGACGATAATCTTATGTCACTAAGTACTATGTTACTAGTCCTACGCCACTAGTCTTACGTCACTAGTCTTATATCGCCAGTCTTATGTCGCCAGTTACGACCCGTCGGTCTTACGTCAACAGTCTCCTGTCGTCGATCTTATATCATCCTGGTCCTGCGACCTGGTCTTACGACATTGTCATAAGACTATTCTTATATTAAAATAAGGTCTTACAAGACGTTTACAGTGATATACATGGTCTTGTATGTCGGCGACGGTCGTATGCTCCATAAGACCGACGTCCTGAACTTAAGACGGTCTTACGATTTCACTAACTATCAATGGTCGACAGCTGTTTCTTTTGTTCATTAATGCAGGTCTACAAGCCATTATCGTACAACGGTCAATAACGGTCGAGCTCTTAATGACATTAAAGACTCGACAGCGGTTACAAAGCCAATCATCAAAGCGCATTTAATGTCGGCAGCGGTTACAAGACCAACCATTAAAGCACATTAATGACCGGCAAAACCTATATAAAGGCATGCTCCAACCTAGAGCAAGGGGATGAGTTCATCTAGCTATACAACTGTATTCTCATCTACTTCTATATTTTCTCTCTCGCATTCGAGCACACGTCGCTAACGCAAGTACCGCACGAAAACAGTTCAAATCGCACGATTTTTGGGGAAAATTTCACAGGTCTCGACCACGACCAGAGAAGGTAAGACGTATGTCATGAGCTATACCTTGTATTAAGATAAGGTCCCGACGAAGACCCAAAGAACCTCCGTCATCCCTTCTAAAAAGTAAGTCGAGACTTCCTCACGACACTCGACCTCGACGTCGCCCGTTCCGCACGACCGTCGCATAAAACCATGCGACCTCGACCGACTAACGCGTTAACAACTGTTATGTTTATTCAAGTGTTTAATGCAGGAGTCAAAGTTATTAATGGACAACGGCTATAACCGACGAAATCAGTTATGAGCATCTAAACTCACATTGAAGACGACGACCGTTACAACAATCATCAAAGATCTTAATGATTCAATTAAAGTCATCCGAAGACTATAAAATCTCAGCTCAATCATCAGTTCAAGACACCTGATCAATACCAAAGTATCATAGAACATCAAACACAGAAGCTAAACATCCGAGCTCAGAAGAATACTACAAGCGGAAGGCTCCCACTCGAAGAACTGCACTCGACGCACGACTTTCGCTCTCGACCAACAATTTTACACATTGTTTTCACACACGACATACACTTGTACTTTACATTTCGAAGTCTTTCCTTCATTTGTATTGTAATCTCTGTACGATCGACACCAGTAACACCAAGGACATCGCCCCTGATTGGCGACCATAGTGCAGCGACGACATCCACTGTCGTCCGCAGGTTTTTTCCTCGTTGAGGTTTTTCCTGCGTCATCAAATCCTCTGTCTCATTTACATTTTTATCTTTGTCGCACGCTTTTATCGAGAGATTCCTTTCTTTAGTTGTTAAAGTCCACATCGACCTTAAGTTGTCCCTTTGGTGCGATTTTTGGCATTAACAGTTTGGCGCCATCCGTGGGACCCCATCTAGAGAAAATCATCGTGCGTGGTACAAACAGTTTCTTGGAGTTTTCTCTTGTTTTCTGTTACAGGGAAATGGCAGCCCCTGGAGATCAGCAGCATGTTATTGCCCAGATGTATCAGGAGCTTGAAGTCACCCGAAATCAAATCAATGCCATGGCCGAGCAGAGTCGCAGAGCAGCTGAAGAGATTGCGCGGCTAAGAAATCCTTTTGGACCTCAGAATGGTCCTAGGCCATTCGTCCAGAATCCCAGTTAAGGGTCATTCGGCCAAAATGGTTCTAGGCCATTCGTGCAAAATCCGGGTCCAGGATCAGGTCCGTTCGCTCAAAATCAGCATCCAGGTCCGTTCATGCAGAACCCGCAGCCGGGGCCATTCAACCCAAATCCCCAGTTCGGGACGATTCCTCCTCAGCACATAAGGCCACCGCCGTTTCAGAATGGATCGCAGCAGTTTCATTATGGGTCGCAACCATATTTTTTCCCCCTCAACAGGGACACCAATGGTTCATCGCATGGCAATGGCACCAGTTCAGGTGTCAATCCGCAGACGGGCGTACCTCCTGACCCCGTCACCCAACGACTGAAGATGTTAGAAGATCAGAACGAGCGCGTCTTATCTTTGCTCGCCAAGCTACCTGGGGCAGCCGTACCCGTCGACGTCGAGCCTCAATCAGGCTTTCAGGCGTCACCCTTCATCGACGAGATCGCGACTGTCGAAGTTCCAAAGAAATATAACATCCCCACTTTCACACCTAAGTATTCAGGTGTGACTGATCCGATAGAGCACGTCGCGCAGTATAAGAAACTCATGTGGACGATCTCGATCCCACACATGTATCAGGAGGTTTGCATGTGCAAAAGCTTCGGTGCAACTCTCACCGGTCCTGCTCTCCAATGGTTGATCAATCTCAAACCCAAATCCATCGGGTCGTTCACCGAGTTGGTTAACCAGTTCTCTTAGCAGTTCGCCAGCAGTCGCAAGATGGAGAAGCAGACCAGCGACCTATATTATGTCGTGCAGAAGACTAATGAGTCTATTCGAAGTTATTTCAATAGATTCAATGCAGAGATGATTAGTATCCGCAACTGCGACATCAAGACCGCGATCGAAGCCTACAAGCGTGGTCTGTACGACAGCTCAGGTTTATATACCGACCTGACCAAGTATCCTCTAGAGAATTTCGAAGACGTCCAAGCCCGAACCCTAGCGTATATGAGGGTAGAGGACGACGCTGCCTTTCGTCGCAAGCATACCGACGGCAAAAGGTCGCTAGGTGTGAGAAAGCCAGAGTTCAAGACAAAGGCGATTTCCAAAGCGGAACCTGTTAATGCCAAAATTCGCACCAAAGGGACAACTTAAGGTCGATGTGGACTTAAACAACTAAAGAAAGAATCTTTCGACGAAACGTGCGACGAGGATAAAAATAAAGAAACAAGGGATTTGATGACGCAGGAAAAACCTCAATCGAGGAAAAAACCTGCGGACGACAGTGGGTGTCGTCGCTATACTATGGTCGTCAATCAGGGGCGATGTCCTTGGATACTGGTGTCGATCGTACAGTGATTACAATACAAATGAAGAAAATGCTTCGAAATGTAAAGTACAAGTGTTTGAACGTAAAAACAGGTGTTTGTCGTGTGAATACAAAGTGTAAACAACTGTTGGTCGAAAGTTGTTGGCGTGCGTCGAGAGAGATTCTTCGAGATTAAGTTCTTCACTTCTGTTGTTCTTGAGTTCACTGTAGTATTCTGGAATTCAGTCTAAGATGTGTATGCTTTCTCGAGCTCGGTATCAGATGTTGTGTTTGATGTTCGATGTTCAGTGTTCGGTCCTTGAAATGATGATTGAACTCGGTCTTTATAGTCTTCGGGAGCTTTAATTATCTCATTGATTGCTTCATTTAACAGCTATAACGGCTGCAACGGTCTGTAATGGTTGTCGGAGTGATTATCCATGATGATCTTCGTCCGTTACGGCTATCGATCGTTGATGGTTGCGTCGGTTATATCCGTTGCTCCTTAATGACTTTGACTCCTGCATTAAACACTTAACAAACGTAACAGTCATGGTTAACGTTAGTTTGGTCGAGGTCGCATGGTTCTATGCGACGGTCGTACGGGACGGGCGACGCTATGGTCGAGTGTCGCGAGGAACTCTCGACTTGCCTTTTAGGAGGGATGACGATGGTGTTTTGGGTCTTTGTCGAGACCTTATCTTAATACAAGATATAGTTGTTAATCGTACGTCTTACCTGTTCTGGTCGTGGTCGAGCGACGTGATTTTTTGCCCAAACAGTTTGCCCCCAAAATTTGAAAATTGAATGTCAAGTTTAAGTTTTAAATTTTGCTTGTCGAAGACTTGTGACCTGGGTTGAGGGACTTACCTGGCTGTCGTGGAACTAGACCGGTTCGCCTTTAACTGAACGAGAAGTTGAAAAGTTGTGACGTCATACTGACGTACGATTATGCTTACGATTATGTCGAGGACAGGTGTCGAAGATCTGTGAGGGTATGCGAAAAGATTGGGGACGCGCAGAAATCATCCAGGGATTCGATCCAACCCTGTTTTTTGGTCTAAATAGGGATTTTGACGGATCATTTCCTTATTTCTCCCTTGAAGAGTTTGTGTTGTGATTTCCTTGCCATTCTTTGTCTGATATCTTCCGAACTTGTGAAAATCTTTTACTTGGTTAGGTTTCTTCGAGGATTAACGCGCCTATAAGTAAGGTACGATTTCTCTGACTTCTGCAAATTTTGTTTAGAAATGTCAAGGGATCCTGAGAGTGTTATTCAAGAGTCATCGGACCTCCGGGACTTTAGAAAGTTAGCGAAAATTCCTGCGTGGGTCGAATTGATCCGTCCAGGTCAGATCCGTTCAAACGAGTGTCCCGAGGGGTACATCGTAATCTATGAATACTCTTTTAAGATAGGTTTCGAATGGCCTTTTTCTCCCCTGGCTAAGGCGTTTATGTTAGAGTTTGACTTGGCACCGAGTCAGTTGATGCCCCAGTTCTGGCGAGTCGTACGAGTGATCGAGCGTGCTACTAAGAAATGGGATTCTCCCATGAATGTACATGATCTCCTCTCGGCTTATCAAGCCAAGATGGACGGATGTCATCGATGTAGTTTACATTCTAGGTTCAAGGGCGATCGCGTTTTGGTCTTAGGGATGGGTGTGAACGACCGTGAGTGGAAGTCTCGATATGTATTCGTGCGTAAGTTGTCTCTTGACTCCGAGAGTGAGTGGATTAGGACGGGCTGGAATATGTCGGGTGAGTCTTGTTATTTCATTTTTCGTATGCTATATATGGTATGATTATTAACTTGTTTTATGTATATTGACAGCCATAAAATTCGAGGTCGTGAAGCCAGACGCTAACTCTCAAGCAAAGATCAATTCGTTTTTAGAATTTAGCGTCGCCAAAAGGTCTTTCGTCGTGCGACACTCGGCGGATGACGACGATTTAGAATCTTCAGGAGAGAACCAGGGGGAGAAGTGTGAAGAGAAAGGAAGAGAAGAGAAGGAAGATAAGTCGAGAGGAAGGAGAGGGATGACGGGTAAGTTTTACTTTCCTTTTCTTCCTATGTTACCTCGAGTCTTTTTCCTTTGCGTGCTTTATGACATTCCTTTTTTCCAGGAGAGTCTCAACCTAAAGTGTTGAATATTTCTGCTAAGAGAGCAGCTGAGCTGGAGCGTGCTCGTCAGGGTAGAGAGAAGAGACTAAAAGCCATGTCTGCTGGCCCTGAAATTCCGAAGAAGACGAGGACGACGACTCCGAGGGAGTCGTCGGCAGGGGTTAATGACTTGTCGAGAGTCGTTACACCCGAAGAGGTAGGGGTCGCATCTCCCAAGAAGGTGATTGCAGCGACACCCATCAATTCTGCGCCTCCGGCGAAAACGGTGAAGTCCCTGTCTGCCGCGTCGAATCCTTTGTCAGCCGACAAGGGCAAGGAACACTCGACGGGAGAGGAGAAGGTCACGACGGTCAACTTTACGCTGCCATCGGACTTTATGACAGGTAATGTCCTAGACGGGACGAACCTGTTCCCTCACCTGGATAAATTCCTGCTTCCATCTTTCAGGGAGCGTTTTGAGGGGTTTCCTATCGAGGAGATGGGTGCCCATGTAGCCGGCTTGGTGTTCATGGTAAGTCTTTCTTTCAAGACTTAGTTTGTCTAGGCCCAGACTTCGTTGTCGTTGTCGTTGTCGTTGTCCACTGATGATGTCTGTCTTTTATGATTTCGCAGGCACTTCAAGCTTCCTTGGCCTTGCGAAGTGGAACGGCGAAGGTGAAAGATCTCTTGTCTGATGCACGCGAAAGGGAGAATGCAGCATTGGATCGAGCAAACGATGCTACTGGTCGCACGGAGGATCTATCGAAGCGTCTTGCTGACGCTTTAAAACATATGGAGATCGTTAATCATGCGAAGGAGGATCTTAGCCATCGCTTGGCGCAGTCCTTGTCCATGACTGCCGAGCAAAGGGAGGAGATGGAAAAGATTAAGGAATCCTTGGCCGCTATTTCAAAAGAGGCCGAGGATTATAAATCCAAGGTAGAGAGTTTGGAGAAAGAAGTGCAAGCTGCAAAGGACGAGGGTAAGTCGGTTTTTGCCATAGCTCGTCTGACTGCTCGGGCGGAGATCATGCGACGACATTTGCTGGGGAACGACCCTCTTGCTTCGGCGAAGGAGGAGCTAGACATCTATCTGAATGGCGTCGGGACCGAGAGGGATCTTGACTCGGACGATGAGAAGTACGCTGAGGAGGAGGTGGCAGGCGAAAGCCTTCAGGACAGGACTTCGGGCATGAATGCGACGGATGCTCCTCCTTTAATTTAGGAATTTTATTTTGTTTGCTTTGCTGCTCGACTGTTGATGGTCGAGCGTGTACCTGACGATCTTTTCAGTAAATGCACTTTTTGTTTGAACTTGTGTTTTCATATACTTGGTAAGAAAATATCGCATCAATGGAATGTAAGATGCATAGGAAATCACGCGACTAAGGCCTTTATTGTAATACGATGAGAATAACGTAAAACACATATAAGAACACGCGATTAAATCATTCATTCGGGGTATAAAAGCTAAGAAACTTAGAGATAAGCTATTCAGGCTTTACGATTGTACGGCTGGATCGTACGATGAATTTGAATCGTATGCCCTTGTGGAGGGATGATCGGGGAAGAAAATCCTGATTCTTTATGTCGTGCGACCTTGCGAATTTAAAGTCATACAGTAGACTTAATGATTACTGTCGTGCGATTCTGCGATAAGCTGTCGTGCGATTCTGCAATAAAACGATGTTGGGGGTTGGTCGTTGGCTAGCTAACGACCCTCCGATGCTTAAGTCAGTAGCTGTTTGTGAGAAAAATTTGTATGGAAAAGAGTTAGAAATCATACCTTTCTCCTTCATGGGGTATTGCCCCCTTGTCATTTATTATCCTATTTTTTGGAAAGAAAGATAGGTTTTAAATGACAGGACGACACGACGATCCGATGAGATACTGTATGTGATTGATCATGTCGTCGTACGATAGGGCACCATAGCGACGTTTCGACTCATTCTCGATCTTCAGGATTCCCAATGGCGTAGGGGATTTTAATTGACAACTTTTGCATGCTCGGGAGTCGACGGTCGATGGCTATTAGCTGGAATAGCGACATCGTCGATGATATCCTTGAGATATCCTTTCGGGAAATGATACGCTAATTCCTTCTCCAATGCGATACAATCGTCTGTCGCATGACCATGATCGACATGGAAGTCGCACCACTTTGATTTATCTTTTTAGCATCGTCCAAGTCAGACTTCTTCGGCCACCGAATGGTTGCTTGGGTGGTCTTCAGAGCTTCGACTAAGTCTTTAGCTGACCCTTTGAACCCATAAGAGGAGATCTTGGGATACACGAGGAATTTAGTCGCGGTCTTGGCTTCTGCTTTCGTCTTGAAACGAACATTTGAAATTTGGCGCGCGGGCTCTATTCTGGAAACAACCTTTGTCTTTAACTTTGGCTTTCTAACGCCTAACGACTTCTTGTCGTCAGTGTGCTTGCGACGAAAGGCGGCATCATCTTCGACCCTCATATATGCTAAGGTTCGAGCTCGGACGTCTTCGAAAGTCTCTGGGGGATACTTGGTCAGATCGATATATAGACCTGAACTATCGTCTAGACCACGCTTATAAGCTTCGATCGCAGTTTTGATGTCACAATTGCGGATACTGATCATTTCGGCATTGAATCTATTGAAATAACTTCGAATAGACTCATTGGTCTTCTGCACGACATAGTACAGATCACTAGTCTGCTTTTCCATCCTACGACTGTTGGCGAATTGCCGGGAGAATTGGTTGACCAATTCTGCGAACGACCCGATAGATTTGGGTTTGAGATTGATCAACCACTGGAGAGCTGGACCAGTGAGAGTCGCCCCGAAACTCTTGCACATGCATACTGTTTGGGCAAAAAATCACGTCGTACGACCACGACCAAAACAGGTAAGACGCATGACCTAAGCTATATCTTGTATTAAGATAAGGTCTCAACAAGAACCCAGAAAACATCCGTCGTCTCCCGTAAAAGGTAAGTCGTACGTCTCCCATGACGCTCGACCATAGCATCGCCCGTCCCGCACGACCACCACGTAAGATCATTATACCTTCGAGCAAAACTAACGTTAACCTTGACTGTTACGTTTGTTAAGTATTTAATGCAGGAGTCAAAGCCATTAACAGCAAGCAGCCGTAACGGACGAAGAGCATTATGGATAATCACTCTGGCGACCGTTTCCAGCCGTTGATCAAATCATTAACGGAGCTAATTAATGGCACGAAGACTATAAAAGTCAAGCTAAAGCCTCATTTCAAGGGACATCAGTTAACATCTAATATACATCAGCGAACATCACCAAACAGCAGAGAAAATCATCCAAACTCATAGCAAATAACATTCAAACTCTGGAGATCAAGTACTGAAAGCCAAAACCTTACAGCGAACTCAAGAACACTCAAAGGAAAGCTCAAGTATCGCTCTCGACGCACGACAACAGCCCTCGACCAGAAGCTCACACTTTGTATTCACACACGACAAACACCTGTTTTTACATTTAAACACTTGTACTTTACATTTCGAAGCATTTTCTTCATTTGTATTGTAATCATCGTACGAATGACGCCAGTACCAAGGACATCGCCCCTGATTGGTGACCATAGTACAGCGACGACACCTCTTGTCGTCCACAGGTTTTTTCCTCGATTGAGGTTTTTCCTGCGTCATCAAATCCCTTGTCTCGTTTATTTTTTCCCTCGTCGCACGTCTCGTCGAAAGATCCTTTCTTTAGTTGATTATGTCCACATCGACCTTAAGTTGTCCCTTTGGTGCGATTTTTGGCATTAACAGTTTGGCGCCATCCGTGGGACCTCATCTAGAGAAAATCCTCGACGAACGTGCACCCTACTAACAGTTTCTTGGAGTTTTTTCTGCTCTCTATTGCAGGAACAATGGCAGCCCCTGGAAATCCGCAGCAAGATGTTGCTCAGATGTATCAGGAGTTCGAAGTCGCCAGGAATCAGCTCAATGCAAGGGCAGAGCAGAATCGCATAGCATCTGAGGAGATCGCGCGGTTAAGAAATCCTCTTGGGCCTCAAAATGGTCCTAGGCCGTTCGTGCAGAACCCAATTCCAAGATCGTTTGACCATAATGGCCCTAGACCATTTGTCCCGAACCCAGGTTCATCCGCGCAGAATCATTATCCAGACCCGTTCATGCAGAATCAACAGCCAGGGCCGTTCAACCCAAATCCTCGGTTTGGGACAGTTACTCCTCAGCACATAAGGCCACCACCCGTGAATAATGGGTCTCAGCCATTACAAGGTTCGCAACCATTTCAACAGCCATTTCAGAATGGACCCCAAGGTGGATCTCAGCCACTCCACGGTGGATCGCAGCCTTTCTAGCAAGGATCGCAATCATTTCAGAATGGACCGCAGCAACTCCACTATGGGTCGCAGCCATATTTTGTCCCGTTCAACGGGGACACCAATGGTTCGTCACATGGTAATGGCACTAGTCCAGGGACCAATCCCTCGACAGGGGCAAATCCAGATCTTAACGATCCCGTCGCCCAGCGTTTGAAGATGTTAGAAGACCAAAATAAGCGTGTCTTGTCCTTGCTCGCCAAGTTGCCTGGGGCAGCCGTGCCTGTCGACGTCGAGCCTCGCTCGGGGTATCAGGTGTCGCCCTTCATCGACGAGATTGCCACTGTCGAGGTCCCAAAGAAGTATTACATTCCTGCCTTCACTCCCAAGTATTCGGGTGTGACCGATCCAACCGAGCATGTCGCACAGTATAAGCAGCTCATGTGGACAATCTCGATTCCACATATGTACCAGGAAGTATGCATGTGCAAGAGTTTCGGGGCGACTCTCACTGGTCCAGCTCTCCAGTGGTTGATCAATCTCAAACCCAAATCTATCGGGTCGTTCGCCGAATTGGTCAACCAATTCTCCCGGCAATTCGCCAGCAGTCGCAAGATGGAAAAGCAGACTAGTGATCTGTACTATGTCGTGCAGAAGACCAATGAGTCTATTCGAAGTTATTTCAATAGATTCAATACCGAAATGATCAGTATCCACAATTGTGACGTGAAAACGGCGATCGAAGCTTATAAGCGTGGTCTAGACGATAGTTCAGGTCTATATATCGATCTGACCAAATATCCCCCAGAGACTTTCGAAGACGTCCGAGCTCGAACCTTAGCATATATGAGGGTCGAAGATGATGCCGCCTTCCGTCGCAAGCACACTGACGACAAGAAGTCGTTAGGCGTCAGAAAGCCAGAGTTCAAGACAAAGGCTGTTTCTAGAATAGAGCTCGCACGCCAAATTTCAAATGTTCGTTTCAAGACGAAAGCAGAAGCCAAGACCGCGACTAAATTCCTCGTGTATCCCAAGATCTCCTCTTATGGGTTCAAAGGGTCAGCTAAAGACTTAGTCGAAGCTCTGAAGACCACCCAAGCAACCATTCGGTGGCCGAAGAAGTCTGACTTGGACGATGCTAAAAAGATAAATCAAAGTGGTGCGACTTCCATGTCGATCATGGTCATGCGACAGACGATTGTATCGCATTGGAGAAGGAATTAGCGTATCATTTCCCGAAAGGAAATCTCAAGGATATCATCGACGATGTCGCTGTTCCAACTAATAGCCATCGACCGTCGACCCCCGAGCACGCGAAAGTCGTCAATTGCATCACCGGTGGTTCAGACGTGTGTGGTCTGACGTATTCCGCAGCCAAGCGTCTTGCCAGTCAGGCGCCCGATGATCAGCCTATTCCTCTCTCGTTCAGACCCAAAGGAGATTTGGAGCTAGAAGCCATGAAGATTGTGTTCAACCAAGTCGACCTCGGCGACTCGTACCTAAAGCATCACGACGGGTTGATCATTCAACTCACGGTCGGTAACTGTTTGACGCGTCGAGTATTGGTAGACGGGGGCAGTTCAGCAAACGTCATTTTTCTCAACACTATCAAAGCCATGGGAATTGATCGCTCAGAAATCACCCGACGTTCGAAAACTTTGGTCGGTTTCAATGGAGAAGCGACGAGTACCTTTGGAGAGATAATCTTGCCCGTCTACGCTGGAGGAGTCAACAAGCAAACCAAGTTCAGCGTCATCGACTGTGCGTCGGCCTATAACATCATCTTAGGTCGACCATAGATCCATGATATGAAAGTTGTTCCTTCGACGTATCATCAAATGTTGAAATTCCCGACGCCATGGGGAATCCAGGAGATCAAGAGTGAGCCAAAAGTCGCTCGAGAATGCTACAAGTCTACCTTGAAGCCGAGAAAATAAACTGAAGTCGCAAGATCAAGCTCTCGACAGGTTCGTTCTTCTATCCCTAAATTAATATCTTTTCCACAGGGATAAATCTACTATGGTGCCTCGTCGCACGACAACATAGTCGACCGCAGGACAATATTTCTCCGTGTCATTCTGTCATTTAAACCCTATCTTTTCCTCCCAAAAAGGATACGGTAATAAATGACAGGGGGCAAATAGAGAGAGTCTGAAATGGTATGTTCTCTAAATGGTACGTTCTCTAACTCTTTCTCATACGATTTTTTCTCTCAAAACGTTTACTGATTTAAGCATCGGAGGGTCGTTGGCTAGCCAACGACCAACCCCCAACATCGTTTTATCGCAGAATCGCACGATAGATTATCGCAGATTCGCACGACAGTAATCATTAAGTCTACTAGATGACTTTAAATTCGCAGAATCGCACGACATAAATAATCAGGATTTTCTTCCCTGAACGTCCCTACACAGGGGCATACGACGCAAATTCCTCGTACGATCTCGTCGTACAATCGCAAAGCCTAAATAACTTACATCTAAGTTTCTTAGCTTTTATACCCTGAATGGATGCTTTAATCGCGTGTTTTTATTTGTTTTACGTTCTTATTATCATATTACAATGAGCCCCTTAGTCGCATGATTTCATATGTATCTTATGTTCGACTTTATAATCAAATGTGATTCGAATAAAGCATAAGCAAAAGATATATTCGTTGAGTAAACCATCATATACATACTCAACCCCTGATAGGTCAAGTGGCAAAAACAACAAGGAAAGAAAAAATTCTAGACGACAGGGGGAACATCGGTCGTATCCCTGCTCGAAGTCCCGACCCGAGGACCTTCATCTGCCACTCCTCCCGCACGAATCTCCTGCAGTTCATACTGAGCATCGAAGAGCTGGATAGCTAGCTCGTCAGCACGCACCAAGGCAAACCTCTCCTATCTAAAGCCGCCTTCTCTCTCTCCAACGCCGTAGCTTCTCTTTCAAGAGCAGATGCCATCAACCCTTCAACTTTCGACATCCCAGCGTGTAATGCCAAAGACGACTGGAACGTCTGAAAAATAACACAAGAAAATATTAGACGACTAAACGAACGAGACAAGTCATGAAAGATTGACACTTACCGTGAACGCCAGACTGGCAACTTGAGATCCAAACTCTCCAGCCGGAACTCCACGAAAACGCTCCCCGAAAGACGGGAGCAAATACTTCCCCAGATGAGGGAACGACGTCGTCCCGTCTAGGACACCATCCGCCATAAAGTCAGACGGCAATGTAAAATTGACCGTCATAACTTTGGCCGATGATCCCTCGCCCCTGTCGGCAGATATTGGGGTCGACACTTGAGACACCGGTTTCGTCACCGTCGCCGGAGGCGCAAAACTTGCTGGTGTCGCGTCCATCGCGCCAGGACGGCTGGATGACGCCTTTGCCTTTTTAGGCAGAACAACTCTCGATGAGTTATCAACCCTCGATGACGGTTCCCTCAGGAACGTCTTCCTGGTTCTCTTTTGGCTCGACCCAGCTGTCGAAACGTCTTCACCTCGAAGGGCACGCATGATCTGCTTCCCTCTCGCCTTAGAGACTGATTTCCTCTCAGTCGACACTAACCAGGAAATACATGAAACATCAGATAGAAAATATAAATGGTGAAAATCAACAATCGTAAAATGTTTACCGGTCGTTTCCTCTCGTTCAGCGTCCACCGCCACGTCCTCGTCTTCGGCCACCAATTGCCACGTAACGAAAGATCGTTCGTCAACGCTAAGACTCAAGAACTTGTTGATCTTAGCCTGGGAATCCGCAGTCGGTTTCACTTCGTTAAACTAAATCTCTAAGGATAACAGGAGAAGAATGGTAAGTAAAAGCCATAAAAATGAAACTCAGAAAATGGCGAAGCATACCTGTCTTATTCCAGCCTGACCGCATCCAATCGCTGCTGGAATCCAGTGAATCGGCAAGAACAAACACATACCTCGACTTCCACCCACGATCATTAACACCAGTTCCCAAAACCAAAGAACGATCACCCCTGAACTTAGAATAAGGACTAAAACGCCAGTTCTTATCCTTTTTAACTTGATACGCCACCAAGAAATCATTCATGATCATAGGAGACTCCCATTTTGCGGACGCTTGCTCAATAACCAGTAGAACTCGCCAAAGTTGGGGCATCAATTGTCCCGGCGACACATCGAAATCCTGCATGAATGACTTGGCTAAACCAGAAAACGGCCATTGAAACCCTATCTTAAAAGGATACTCGTACAAAACGAGATATCCCTCAGGGCAATCCTTAGAACGAACAATCCCCGGACACCGCAACTCTACATTTGCAGGAATTTTTACTAAACTCCTAAAAGCATCTAAGTCTACGTGATTCATGATAAGACTAGTAGGCTCCGTCGACATTGTGAATCAGAGGACAGAACAAGGTCTTATATAAACGCTCTCAACTGCGGGTTGAAGATTTGCAACGATTCGAGTAAGCTCGGACGAAGAATGGAAAGGAATCAAGGCGAAATCTCTTCCCAAAAATAAACACTTCAAAAGTATAGCAAGAAAAGATCCGTCGTGATCTTTATTTATACAAACAATCGCATCAAGTCGAATCCCTGGATGATTTCCCCGCGTCCGTGTCTTTTCGTATATCCGCCCGGATCTTCGACACCTGTCCTCGACAGCTGGTAAGCATCATCGTACGTCAGCATGACGTCACGACCTCGTTCCTCTTTTGACTTCTCGTTCAGTTAGAAGCGGATTGGTCTAGTTCCACGACAACCAGGTAAGTCCCTCAACCCAGGTCACTAGCCTAAGCATTCGACAAGCAAAATTTAAAACTTAAATTTGACATTCAATTTTCAAAATTTGGGGGCAAACTGTTTGGGCAAAAAATCACGTCGTACGACCACGACCAAAACAGGTAAGACGCATGACCTAAGCTATATCTTGTATTAAGATAAGGTCTCAACAAGAACCCAGAAAACATCCATCGTCTCCCGTAAAAGGTAAGTCGTACGTCTCCCATGACGCTCGACCATAGCATCGCCCGTCCCACACGACCATCACGTAAGATCATTGTACCTTCGAGCAAAACTAACGTTAACCTTGACTGTTACGTTTGTTAAGTATTTAATGCAGGAGTCAAAGCCATTAACAGCAAGCAGCCGTAACGGACGAAAAACATTATGGATAATCACTCCGGCGACCGTTTCCAGCCGTTGTAGCCGTTGATCAAATCATTAACGGAGCTAATTAATGGCACGAAGACTATAAAAGTCAAGCTAAAGCCTCATTTCAAGGGACTTCAGTTAACATCTAATATACATCGGCGAACATCACCAAACAGCAGAGAAAATCATCCAAACTCATAGCAAATAACATTCAAACTCTGGAGATCAAGTACTGAAAGCCAGAACCTTACAGCGAACTCAAGAACACTCAAAGGAAAGCTCAAGTATCGCTCTCGACGCACGACAACAGCCCTCGACCAGAAGCTCACACTTTGTATTCACACACGACAAACACCTGTTTTTACATTTAAACACTTGTACTTTACATTTCGAAGCATTTTCTTCATTTGTATTGTAATCATCGTACGACCGACGCCAGTACCAAGGACATCGCCCCTGATTGGCGACCATAGTGCAACGACGACACCTCTTGTCGTCCGTAGGTTTTTTCCTCGATTGAGGTTTTTCCTGCATCATCAAATTCCTTGTCTCGTTTATTTTTTCCCTCGTCCCACGTCTCGTCGAAAGATCCTTTCTTTAGTTGATTAAGTCCACATCGACCTTAAGTTGTCCCTTTGGTGCGATTTTTGGCATTAACACATACTTCCTGGTACATGTGTGGAATCGAGATTGTATACATGAGCTGCTTATACTGCGCGACATGCTCGGTTGGATCGGTCACACCCGAATACTTGGGAGTGAAGGCAGGAATGTTATACTTCTTTGGGACCTCAACAGTGGCGATCTCGTCGATGAAGGGCGACGCTTGATACCCCGAGCGAGGCTCGACGTCAACAGGCACGACTGCCCCAGGCAACTAGGCGAGCAAGGACAAGACGCGCTCATTTTGGTCTTCTAACATCTTCAAACGCTGGGCGACGGGATCGTTAAGATCAGGATTTGCCCCTGTCGAGGGATTTGTCCCTGGACTAGTGCCATTACCATGCAACGAACCATTGGTGTCCCCGTTGAACGGGACAAAATATGGCTGCGACCCATAGTGGAATTGATGCGGTCCATTTTGAAACGATTGTAGTCCCTGCTGAAATGGCTGTGATCTCTGCTGGAAAGATTGCGATCCTTGCTGGAAAGGTTGCGAACCACTTTGGAACGGCTGAGGGAATGGCTGGGATCCATTCTGAAACGGCTGGGAGCCACCTTGCAATGGTTGGGATCCGTTGTTCAAGGGTGGTGGCCGGATGTGCTGAGGGGGAATCTGCCCAGACTGAGGATTCAGAATGAACGGACCCGGCTGCTGATTCTGCATAAATGGACCTGGATGCTGATTCTGAGCGGACGGGCCTGGTCCCGGACCCGGATTCTGGATGAATGGTCTAGGACCATTCTGGGGTCCAAAAGGATTCCTTAGCCTCGCGATCTCTTCAGCTGATCTGCAATTCTGCTCTGCCATTGCATTGAGTTGATTCCTGGCAACCTCGAGCTCCTGATACATCTGAGCGACGGCTTGCTGCGGATTTCCAGGGGCTGCCATTTTCCTGCAACAGAAAATAGAAGAAACTCCAAGAAACTATTAGTAGAATGCACGTTCGTCAAGGATTTTCTCTAGATGTAGTCCCACGGATGGCGCCAAACTGTTAATGCCAAAAATTGAACCAAAGGGACAACTTAAGGTCGATGTGGACTTAAACAACTAAAGAAAGAATCTTTCGACGAAACGTGCGACGAGGATAAAAATAAAGAAACAAGGGATTTGATGATGCAGGAAAAACCTCAATCGAGGAAAAAACCTGCGGACGACAGTGGGTGTCATCGCTATACTATGGTCGCCAATCAGGGGCGATGTCCTTGGATACTGGTGTCGATCGTATAATGGTTACAATACAAATGAAGAAAATGCTTCGAAATGTAAAGTACAAGTGTTTGAACGTAAAAACAGGTGTTTGTCGTGTGAATACAAAGTGTAAACAACTGTTGGTCGAAAGCTGTTGGCGTGCGTCGAGAGCGATTCTTCGAGATTAAGTTCTTCACTTCTGTTGTTCTTGAGTTCACTGTAGTATTCTGGAATTCAGTCTAAGATGTGTATGCTTTCTCGAGCTCGGTATCAGATGTTGTGTTCGATGTTCGATGTTCAGTGTTCGGTCCTTGAAATGATGATTGAACTCGGTCTTTATAGTCTTCAGGAGCTTTAATTAGCTCATTAATTGCTTCATTTAACAGCTATAACGGCTGCAACGGTCTGTAACGGTTGTCGGAGTGATTATCCATGATGATCTTCGTCCGTTACGGCTATCGATCGTTGATGGTTGCATCGGTTATATCCGTTGCTCCTTAATGACTTTGACTCCTGCATTAAACACTTAACAAACGTAACAGTCATGGTTAACGTTAGTTTGGTCGAGGTCGCATGGTTCTATGCGATGGTCGTGCGGGACGGGCGACGCTATGGTCGAGTGTCGCGAGGAACTCTTGACTTACCTTTTAGGAGGGATGACGATGGTGTTTTGGGTCTTTGTCGAGACCTTATCTTAATACAAGATATAGTTCTTAATCGTACGTCTTACCTGTTCTGGTCGCGGTCGAGCGACGTGATTTTTTGCCCAAACAGAACCAGCACGCCAGATTTCGAACGTCAGATTCAAGACGAAAGCAGAGGCCAAGACCGCGACCAAGTTTCCTCAGTACCCCAAGATATCCTCTTATGGATTCAAAGGGTCCACTAAGGACTTGGTCGAAGCTCTGAAGACCGCCCAAGCGACTATTCGATGGCCAAACAAATCCGATCAAGACGATGCCAAGAAAGACAAATCCAAGTGGTGCGACTTCCATGTCGACCATGGTCACATGACAGACGATTGTATAGCTCTCAAAAAGGAGCTAGCATATCACGTCCTGAAGGGCAATCTCAAAGATGCCATCGACGACGTGACCTCAGCTACCGACCATCGACCGTCAACCCCCGAGCATGCAAAGGTCGTCAATTACATCACTGGTGGCTCCGACATATGTGGTCTAACGTATTCCGCAGCCAAGCGTCACGCCAGTCAAGCGCCCGACGATCGACCTATTCCGCGTTCATCAAGACCCAAAGGAGATTTGGAGTTGGAAGCTATGAAGATTGTATTCGACCAAGACGACCTCAGCGACTCATATCAAAAGCATCATGATGAGTTGATCATTCAACTCACGATTGGTAATTGTCTGACCCGACGAGTCTTGATCGATGGGGGAAGTTCAGCGAATGTCATCTTTCTCGACACCCTCAAGGCCATGGGAATCGATCGTTCGGAAATCACCCGACGCTCGACAATTTTGGTCGGTTTCAATGGAGAAGCGACAAGCACCTATGGAGATATTATCTTGCCCGTCTATGCCGGAGGAATCAACAAGCAGACCAAGTTCAGCATCATTGATTGTACGTCGGCCTACAACCTCATCTTAGGTCGACCATGGATCCATGAAATGAAAGCCGTCCCCTCGACGTATCATCAGACCCTGAAATTCCCTACGCCATGGGGAATCCAAGAAATCAGAAGCGAGCCGAAAGTCGCTCGAGAATGCTACAAGTCTACCTTGAAGCTGCGAAAATGAACTATCCAGCAAACGCGACACGACATTAAGGTCTCGACAGGTTTGTCCTTCTATCCTTGAGCACGAACTTATGCCTGTCCTACAGGAATAAAACGATCGTCTTGCCTTGTCGCGTGAAAACACGGTCGACCCAGACGTAAATGATACTTCCCAAGATCTCTGTATCAATCTGTCATTCATAATCTATTTTTTCCTGAAAAAATAATAATAAATGACGGGGGGCAAATACCAAGAAAAGAAGAATTCAAACAGGTATGTTTTCTAAACTCCTTTGTTCTTTCATACGGTTTACCATCATGAACGACTACTGACTTAAGCATCGGAGGGTCGTTGGTTAGCCAACGACCAACCTCTGACATTGTTTATTCCGCAGAATCGTACGACAATAATCAAACGACTCTAGTTTCGCCAGGTCGCGCGACATAAACGACCAAGTCTATGACTTGATCGCCCTTTACAGGGACGCACGATTCAAATTCATCGCATGACTCAACCATACGATTGCAAAGTTTAACGATCTTGTGATCCAAGTTTCTTGACTTAGAAAAAATTTATACTCTGAATGTATGCTTTAGTCGCATGTGCTTATGTTTATACACACGATTTAAAAGTCTTATGGCTTACGTTCCAGTTATTGTGTTACAATGAATGCCTTAGTCGCATGATTCCTTATATATTTTTTATGAATTTGACAGTCGATGTGATATTTTATAAAGCACAAAAGAAACCCAAATTTCATTCACCAAATAAACCGTCAATTACATCTCGACCACCAACGGTCGATCGATAAAAACAAAAATAAAGAACTTTTGCAGTTAGATTTGAGGAGGGGCATCAGTCGCATCCTTGCCTGAGGTCCCGCCCTGAAGACCTTCGTCTACCACCTCCTCCTCGACGTCCTTCTCGTCATCCGAATCAAGGTCTCTCATCGTCCCGACGACGTTTAAGTAAATATCGAGCTCTTCCGACGCCGAAGCAAGAGGATCTTATCCCAACAGATGTCGCCTCATGATCGCTTCCCTAGCAGTCAGACGAGCTATGGCAAAAACAGACTTACCCTCGTCCTTAGCAGCTTGTACAGCTCTCTCCAGACCTTCTACCTTGGATTTGGATTCCTCGGCTTCCTTTGTAGCTGCAGCCAAAGATCCTTTAATCCTCTTTATCTCCTCCCTCTGGTCGGCAATCATGGATAAGGACTGCGCTAAACGATGACTGACATCATCCTTCGCACGACCGACGACCTCTAAATGGTTTCGAGCGTCGTCCATACGTTTTAATAGAGCCTCTTCACGCTCTGCGGCGACCTTCGCCCTATCCAACGACGCGTTCTCCCTCTCTTGCACAGCAGACGTTAGATCCTTTATCTTCATCGTCTCACCCCGCAAAGGCAGAGAAGCCTGGAACGCCTGCAAAATCATAAAACAAACATTGTTAGTATACAACGACAACGAACAACGACAACGAAACAACGATAAAACTAAGTCTTGAAAGAGAGACTTACCATGAATGCCAGCCCGGCGACATGAGCCCCCGTCTCCTCGATAGGAAATCCCACGAAACGCTCCTTGAAAGAAGGGAGCAGATATTTCCCCAGGTGAGGAAATAAATTTGTCCCGTCTAGGACACTGTTGGCCATAAAGTCTGATGGCAATGTAAAATTAACCGTCGTGACCTTAACCCCTCCCGTCGACTGATCCTTGCCCTTGCCGGCCGACAAGGGATCCGACGTGGCTGACGGGGACTTCACTGTTTCCGCCGGAGGCGCAGAACTAATAGGTTTCGCAGTGACCGCATCAGAAGATGACTTCTTGGGCGATGCGACCTTTGCCTTCTCAGGCGTAACGACTCTAGACGAGTCGGGAACTCTCGAAGACGGTTCCCTCAAAATTGTTGTCCGCGTCTTCTTCGGAACATCTGGACCAGTGGACATAAGCTTCTGTCTCTGCTCCTTGCCCTTACGATCAAGCTCGAGCTCAGCTGCTCTTTTAGCAGAGACACGCGGCATCCGTGGTTGAGACTCCCCTGGAAACTACAGAAGAATAAAAATTATGAAAATCGAGGGAAGAAGAATCGAATCAACACAGAAAGAAATAAGAAGGTACGCTTACCAGTCATCTCTCTTTCTTCTTTCGACTCCCCTTCTTCCTCACGTTTCCCCCCTTGATTTTCTCCTAAGTATACTAAATCCTCGTCCACCAATTGTCGTACGACAAACGACCGTTCCCCAGTGCTGAGAACGCGTCGATCTTTGCCTGGGAATTAGCGTAAGGCTTCACGTCCTCGAACTTTATGGCTGTCAACATATAAAAAACAAGTTAAAAACCAAAAAACGCGGACGACAGACGACAAAAAGGTATAAATCTCACCCGATGTATTCCAACTGGCCCTAATCCAATCACTCTCAGAGTCAAGGGTCGACTTACGCACAAATGCGTATCGAGTCTTCCACCCGCGATCGTTTACAGCGGTCTTGAGGATCAAAGCACGATCACCTTTAAGCCTAGAGTACAAACTGCAACGATGACTCCCATCCTTCTTGGCTTGATAAGCCAAAAGGAGGTCGCGTACATTCATGGGAGATTCCCAATTCTTAGTGACACGTTCGATCACTTGTACAACTCGCCAAAACTGGGGCATCAGCTGACCCGGTGCTAAGTCAAATTCTAGCATAAAAGCCTTAGCTAGAGGTGAGTAGGGCCATTCAAAACCTATCTTAAAGGGATATTCGTACATCACAATATACCCCTCAGGACATTCGTTCGATCGAATTTGACCTGGGCTGATCAATTCAACCCACGCAGGGAGCTTAGATAACCTCCTAAAGTCATCAAGATCCGACTGATCTTGAATATTACTCTCGGGGTCCATCGACATCTCTAAACAGATTGTAGAAATCGAAGAAATCGTACCTTATATATAAGCACTCAAAGACCTCGAAAAACCTAACTGAGTCGCAGATTCTCGCAGGATTTGTGAATAAGCAGGTAAAGAGCAGCAAGAAGATCAAAGGGAAATCTTTGCTCAAAGACGCTTCGAAATCGTAAACCAGAATAGACCTATTAAGGTCTCTATTTATACAAACGATCGAATCCCTTGATGATCGCCACGTGTCCCCGACCTTTGGAATAACTGCACGGATCATCGACACCTGTCAAAGACAGCTGGTAAGCACAATCGTACGTCAGTATGACGTCACGACCTCGTTTTCTCTTCGACTTCTCGTTCGGTTAGAATTAAACCAATTCAATTCCGAAACAACCAAGGTATTTTTAACGTAAGACCCTGAACACCCGACAAGCAAAATTTAAAATTCGAATTTGCCATCCTACTTTCAAATTTTGGGGGCAAACTGTTTAGGCAAAATTTCACAGGTCTCGACCGCGACCAGAGAAGGTAAGACGTATGTCATGAGCTATACCTTGTATTAAGATAAGGTCCCGACGAAGACCCAAAGAACCTCCGTCGTCCCTTCTAAAAAGTAAGTCGAGACTTCCTCACGACACTCGACCTCGACGTCGCCCGTTCCGCACGACCGTCGCATAAAACCATGCTACCTCGACCGACTAACGCGTTAACAACTGTTATGTTTGTTCAAGTGTTTAATGCAGGAGTCAAAGTTATTAATGGACAACGGCTATAACCGACGAAATCAGTTATGAGCATCTAAACTCACATTGAAGACGACGACCGTTACAACAATCATCAAAGATCTTAATGATTCAATTAAAGTCACCCGAAGACTATAAAATCTCAGCTCAATCATCAGTTCAAGACACCTGATCAACACCAAAGTATCAGAGAACATCAAACACATAAGCTAAACATCCGAGCTCAGAAAAACACTACAAGCGGAAGGCTCTCACTCGAAGAACTGCACTCGACGCATGACTTTCGCTCTCGACCAACAGTTTTACACATTGTTTTCACACACGATATACACTTGTTTTACATTCCATACACTTGTACTTTACATTTCGAAGTCTTTCCTTCATTTGTATTGTAATCTCTGTACGATCGACACCAGTAACACCAAGGACATCGCCCCTGATTGGCGACCATAGTGCAGCGACGACATCCACTGTCGTCCGCAGGTTTTTTCCTCGTTGAGGTTTTTCCTGCGTCATCAAATCCTTTGTCTCATTTACATTTTTATCTTTGTCGCACGCTTTTGTCGAGAGATTCCTTTCTTTAGTTGTTAAAGTCCACATCGACCTTAAGTTGTCCCTTTGGTGCGATTTTTGGCATTAACACACGACAACAGCTTGTTTTGCACGTTTAAACACACGACGCACACTTTTTACACACGACTAGGTGTATTTTTACTTCATTTGTAACCTATTGTACACATATCATCGGTCACAAAAGGACTTTCGCCCCTGTTTGGCGAACCATAGTGCATTGTCGACTCTCACAGAGTCGACCGCGGTTTTTTCCCTCGTTTTGGGGTTTTCCGCGTCATCAAATCTCTCGTCTTATTTAATTTTTCCTCGCAATTGTGTTATTTGGCTTGAGATACGTTTCTTTATTTGTTAAATGTCCACATCGACCTTAAGTTGTACTTTTGTGCAATTTTTGGCTTTAACACTATACCTCCGAAGGATGTCGAACGACTGCCTCAGATGCTCGACGTGGTCGACAGCTTGCTTTGACTTGATGAGCATGTCGTCGATGTACACTTCCATCATGTCATCGAGATGGTCTTTGAACATCTTATTCACCAGACGTTGGTAGGTAGAACCTGCATTTTTTAGTCCGAAAGGCATAACTTTATAATAGTAAATACCTCGATCTGTCATGAACGCAGTTTTCTCCTGGTCATCGACGTGCATCAGGATCTGATTGTACCCAGAATAAGCATCCACGAATGTTAGTAATTCATGCCCTGCTGTCGCGTCGACCATGGCGTCGATATGTGGCAACGGAAATGGGTCTTTTGGACAAGCTTTGTTGAGATCTGTGAAGTCGATACAGACTCTCCACTTACCATTTTTCTTCGCCACGACCACGACTAGCAAGCCAACCGGGATATTTTACTCTTCGAATTTTCCCCGTCTTGAGGAGGTTGTCGACCTCGTCATTTGTCACCTTATTCCTTTCAGGAGAAAATTTCCTGCGCTTTTGCTTAATAGGTTTGAACGATGGGTCGACATTGAGCTTATGGGAAATGACGCTAGGGTCTATACCGACCATATCGTCGTGCGACCAGGCAAAACAATCGGCATACTCCTGCAAGAAAGATATTAGATTGCCCTTTAGGCATGGATCGAGAGACGAGCCTACAAGGATTTTTTGGGCAGCGGTTTGATCTGGGTTTCCGTTACCTGCCATTTTCCTGAAACAGAAAACAGAGGAAACTACAAGAAACCGTTAGTAGGACGCACGTTTGTCGAAGATTTTCTCTAGATGGGGTCCCACGGATGGCGCCAAACTGTTAATGCCAAAAATCCTCCAGAAGGATAACTTAAGGTTGATTGTGGAGCTTAACAACTAAAGAAAGAGATTGTTCGACAAAATAGTGCGTTTAAGACAGAAAACCGTAAAGAGACAAGGATTTTGGTGACGTAGGAAAAACATCAACGAGGAAAAAATCCGCGGACGACTGTGGAAGTCGTCGCTGCACTATGATCGCCAAACAGGGGCGATGTCCTTTGTTTCTGGTGTCGAGAGTACAATGATTACAATACAAATGACTTGAAATGTGGAAATAACAAGTGTATCGAATGTAAAATAAGTGTGTCGTGTGCTAAGACTGCTGGTCGAAAGTATAAGTCGTGCGTCGAGAGCGATCACTTGAGAGAAAGTTCTTTGCTTCGGATGTTCTTGAGTACGCAGTGTGATTCCCGGATTCGATGATGTGCAAATGATAGCTTTGCCTTCGTATTCATAGTCTTCGAATGCATTCAATGGCTCCATTAATTCTTCTAGTAACAGGCGCAACGATCATTGTTGTTAAATGCTCATAACTGCTCTATCGGTTTCGTCCGTTGGTTATAAATGATGTTGACCTACATTAAATGATGAAAACATAGCAGAAGAGTCATACGTTAGTCGGTCGAGGTCGTGTGTCTCTACACGACGGTCGAGTGTCGAGAGGTACTTTCAACTCTGGCTTTGGTCAAAAGACGGAGTGTTTGTGATTTGACTTTGTTACAAGAGAAGTGCGATAAACGTTCTTAACGTCTTGGTCGTGGTCGAGACTGGTGAATTTTTACCCAAACAGATATGTAATTTTATCGTACGTTCTTCTTAACATGTCGTCTACTTTATTTATACGACTTTCATCTTATCGTGTCTCTGCTTTTTGTAGGTGGTTCGGGCGTCGTGTCCACCCCTGATGTGCAGAAGAAGAAGGCTCAACTCTCGTTGGCTCGTAAGACCAAGGAGTTGAAGCGAAAAGCTCCCCCACCCCCATTGTCGGGGGTAAATAAGTCCAAGACGGTTCTCCGGAGGGAACCGTCGTCGAAGGGTGGTGCCTCGTCCGGGGTCGCCACCCATGAGAAGACAAAGACGCCACCGAGAGTCATCGACGCGACTCCGGTGAGTGTGGCCCCTCCCTTTTTTAAAGAGGTCGGTCCATCTCCCTCGTCAGCCGACAAGGGAAAAAGCAAGAGGACGGAGGGTCCAGTGATTTTATGACGGTAAACTTTTTATTGCCGTCAGACTTTATGGCCGGGGAAGAGATGGATAGCAATAAGATCTTCCCCGATCTGGAGAAATTCCTCTTGCCGTCCTTCAAGGAACGGCTGGAGGGCGTCACTGTCGACAACATGGGATCGCACGTCGCATGGTTGACCTTCAAGGTACGTACGATCCGTTTGTCTTAAGTAATTTTGTAGTTTTGTTTTTCTAACGTTTGTATTTTCGTGCGCTGCAGGCGTTTCAAACTTCCCTTTGCTTGTATGCCCACATGGATAAAATCCGTAGGGTTACTCCTGTTGCTATAGAGAAAATGCATAAGGCACAGGAGGAATCCCGTGTGGCGAGGGACCAGGAGAAGCTGGCGATGGAAAGGGTCGAATGTTATTCCACGAAGCTTGCCGAAGTCCAGGACTTTTATGCGGCGACGTTGAGCGCGAAGGAAGACGTTCAGCTTCGTATGAAGGAGACCTTTGAGAAGTCTACTACGACTGAGGCAGAGTTACGAGCGACTAAGGGCTCCTTGGTCGAGAGCGAAAAACAGGCCGAGGACCTTAAGTCGCTTGTCGAGGCGAGAGAGGAGAAGATTGCGTCCTTAGAGAAGTGTCTCCAGTCTTTTGAGGCTCTAACCCGTCTGAGGGTTCGAGCGGCGATCATGTGTCGCCATTTGCGGGGGTTAGACCCTATGGCCGGAGCCAAATAGGAGGTCAAAACCTTCCTAGAGCAAGTCGGGGACGAGGATGAACTCGACTAAGAGGACAAGCTCAAAGGAGAGGACCCGACAAATGCAGCGGTCGATGTAGCTGGCGATGAGGAGGTCGCTAAGGACTCCCCTATGCCTTGAGTTTTTCTCTTTGTTGTGGGGCGACTATAGTCGGTCGTGCCCTTTACTTGTACATTTTCGATTGTATAAATACAAGTGAAATTTTGTTATACTTTCGTCGTACACTTTACTTTGTTGTCAATGAACAAAATAAGATGGAAAGATAACAAGACTTAATGAACGGGCATAATTAGCCATAAAATGTATGTATGACTGAGATATTTGTAATCGGGCGGCTGAGGCCGATGGGGCATTCTAAGTATGGAATTCAAATCATAGGACTTGCGTTCCAATACTTAGTTTAAAAAGCACCTGTGATGGTCATAAGACCTATATGATGAATCATAAGATTCCTTTTTTGCAAGTCTCATAGACTTTGCTTCTCGCGATGAAAATCGTAAGACTTGTATTTAAGTCGTAGAGACTCATAAATCGTAAAAACCTGTATCTTAATCGTCATAGGACTTATGCTTTAAGCCATAGAGACTTCATTTAAAGAATGACTTTGGAAGCAATCGGGCGACTGAGCCGAACATACATTCCAAATTATAGGGTTCAAGTCATAAGACTCAATTTTGAATGCACCTGTTGTGATCGTAAGATCTCTGTGTTGAATCGTAAGATTCGGTTTTCGAGTCATGAGTTATGGGTCACGACTTTGTCTTCTTACGATATAGATCGTAAGACTGATGTTCGTGCTATCCTGCGAACCTGTAATATAAGATCCAGGGGTGGTCGTTGGTTTGACCAATGACCCTCCGATGCTTAAGTCAGTAATCGTTTGTTGAAATAAATCAAAAGCAAAGAGAACGTAAAATGCACTATAGTCCATGTTTGGGTAAAAAATCACACCCTCGACCGACTTGGGAAATTCCCTCGACATAACCCATGGATATTGATTATCCTACCCCCGACCGACAAGGATAATACCCATTATTATCATATCCCCGACGTACATTAATAACCACGATAGTTGGTTATTGAAAGACATCTTGTGTCAATAGTTATTCAAGATAGTGTCTTTACAACTCATGATCACACGTCACGTGTCGCATGTTATACGTCGCACGTCGTATGACATACATCGTTAGCGACCCGTCGCCGGTCACCTGTCACTAGTCACACGCCACTTACGTCGCTAGTCTTATGTCGCCATTTATGCGTCACCAGTCACGACTCATCGGTCTTACGTCGACAGTCTCTTGTCATCGATCTCATATCGACCTGGTCCTACGACCGGGTGGTCTTACGACCTAGTCCTATGACATCATCATCATCTTGGTCTTACAAGACATTTACAGCCATATACATGGTCTTGTATTTTGGCAACGGTCGTATGCTCCATAAGACCGACGTCCTGAACTTAAGATGGTCTTACGACTATAATAACCATTCATAGTCGACAACCGTTTCTCTTGTTCATTAATGCAGGTCTATGGACATTCATGGCACAACGACCAGTAACGGATGAATCATCAATGACATTAATGGCCCGACAGCGGTTACAAAGACAACATCAAAGAGCATTAATGGCCCGACAGCGGTTACAAAGTGCGCCATTAAAGCTCATTTAAGCACCCGAAGGTTATAAAAGATCAAATTTGAACCACAGTTTCGGGGGGAGACACTCGAATTCTAGAAACCAAGCATTGAAGGCAAGAATCACTCTGCGAACTCAAGAACACTTGAAGTGAAGCATTTTCTCTCAAGTGATCGTTCTCGACGCACGACATTCGCTCTCGACCAGCAGTTTACATATTGTTTTCACACACGACATACACTTGTTTTACATTCCAAACACTTGTACTTTACATTTTGAAGTCTTTCCTTTATTTGTATTGTAATCATTGTACGACCGACACCAGTACCAAAGGACATCGCCCCTGATTGGCGACCATAGTGCAGCGACGACACCCACTGTCGTCCACAGGTTTTTTCCTCGTTGAGGTTTTTCCTGCGTCATCAAATTCTCTGTCTTCTTTATTTTTACCTTCGTCGCACGCTTTTGTCGAAAGATCCTTTCTTTCGTTGTTTAAGTCCACATCGACCTTAAGTTGTACTTTGGTGCGATTTTTGGCATTAACAGTTTGGCGCCATCCGTGGGACCACATCTAGAGAAAATCTTCGACGAACGTGCGTTTCTACTAACGATCTTGCAAAGTTTTTGTTACATTCAGGTACATGGAAAATCTTCAAGATCCCCTGATTCAACTTCAACCAGAATTGAATACGGCTCGAAGCCAAATTCAAGCCCTGAAAAAAAAAATGCTCCGTCAAAGTATCGCATGTATCGCGTCATCCAAGGGACTCGGGGGCTCGGAACGCCCTTCACAAAATAGAAAACACCATATTTTGATTTCAAAAGTCCTTGGAAAAAAGGCGTTTATCGACTCCAGGTTACGGTAACTGTGACACCCCGCTTGGGTGAAATATGGTATAACAACTCTATATATATATATATATATATATATATACTCTAAGTATATTCTCCTCGTTAATTATTTTTGATCTAATATATGATCGTTGATTCAAGCATCAAAAGATCATTGGTCAAAACCAACGACCACCCCCAATTTTACATTGCAGGTTCGCAAGATCTTATAAATACAGGTCTTGCGATTTATATTGTGAGAAAAAAAGTCTCTAGGACTTACATCGCACGTCTTGCGTTTTATGCCGTGAGAGAAAAAGTCTCTACGACTTAAAGCACAGGTCGCAGTTTATAGTCGTCACATTTTTCCTTACGATCGCTAGTTGTGACCTATGCATGACTTGTACATTGAATCTCGCAATCACCAGTCATGGTAAGACGTATATCAAACCACAAAAGTCGTCGATAAATGCGACTCGCACATTTTAATCTCATAATTGCCAATAAAGGAAAGTCGCAAGATTAACCGTATAATCACAAGCAAAAGTCTTTCAAGAAGGCGACTACGTCCTCCGACGAGTGTTCCAAAACACTCAAGAGCTTAATGCAGGAGAACTTTTCACCAAGTGGGAAGGTCCTTATCGTACCTCAGAAGTTGTGGGTAAAGGTGTCTATCGGCTCCAAACCCTTTACGGTCGAGATATCCCACGCAGCTGGAATGCGACGCATCTGAAAAGCCAACGACCAACCTCTGACATTGCTTTATCGCAGGATCGCACGACATAAGTTATTAAGTCTATCATTCGACTTCAGTGAACTCGCACGATATAAACAATCAGTCTTATTAGACGACTCGATTGTATAATTACAGGAACACATGATTCAAATTCTTCGTATGATCAAAACACACGATCGTAAGATCTAGCGACCCCACAATCTAAGTTCTTTAACTTAGAAAAATTTCATGTTCTGAATGAATGCTTTGATCGCACGCGCTTACGTTTGCTTATACGATTTAAATATGAAAGTCTTATGACTTACGTTCTAATCGTTGTATTACAATGGATGCCCAAGTCGCACGACTTCTTGTTCATTTTTGTACTTAATGAATTTTTTCAGTTGATATTACATCTGTCCATGACATGTAATACGCAGGTTCAATAGAAAGGTTAACGCCTTTACCGATTATCGCTAAAGCAAAACTTACAATTAGCTAAAAAAAGCTAGACACAACGTAACATAGGTCTATAACGACCGTATCGGCTGTGAATGCCAGACCACGACGGCTGTGAACGCCAGACCACGAAGGCTGCAAGCGCCAGATCATAGGTCTCTAACGACCGTATCGGCTCGAGCGCCAGATCATAGGTCTCTAATGACCGTATCGGCTCGAGCGCCAGAACAAAGGTCTCTAACGACCATATCGGCTATGAACGCCAGACCAAAGGTCTCTAACGACCATGTTGGCTGTGAACGCCAGATCATAAGTCTCTGACGAACGTATCGGCTCGGAACGCCAGAACATAAATCTCCGACGACTGTATCGCAAGATTTTCTTAAATCTTATCTTGGTTCGATCATCTTATGATCGACAACAAGCATTGTTTCGACACAATCGTCTTACGATTGTCCCTCACCCCATACGTCTCACTTTGATGAAGATCGTCTCACGATCACCATCAGTTCCTTATGTTTTAAGATCATCTTTCGATCGTCGCAATTTAATTAACACTAGTCTCGCGATTTTAGCTGACCAAGCCGGTTTTATTCTAATGATCCAATCAGCAGAAACGACATGACTCGTCATTTTACTTTGATACGAGATCTGAAATTCAAATGGCTTTGAAATTCAGATCTCGGGGGGCTAACTGTTTGGGTAAAAAATCACACCCTCGACCGACTTGGGAAATTCCCTCGACATAACCCATGGATATTGATTATCCTACCCCCGACCGACAAGGATTATACCCATTATTATCATATCCCCGACATACATTAATAACCACGATAGTTGGTTATTGAAAGACATCTTGTGTCAATAGTTATTCAAGATAGTGTCTTTACAACTCATGATCACACGCCACGTGTCGCATGTTATACGTCGCACGTCGTATGACATACATCGTTAGCGACCCGTTGCCGGTCACCTGTCACTAGTCACATGCCACTTACGTCGCTAGTCTTATGTCGCCAGTTATGCGTCGCCAGTCACGACTCATCGGTCTTACGTCGACAGTCTCCTGTCATCGATCTCATATCGACCTGGTCCTACGACCGGGTGGTCTTACGACCTAGTCCTATGACATCATCATCTTGGTCTTACAAGACATTTACAGCCATATACATGGTCTTGTATTTTGGCAACGGTCGTATGCTCCATAAGACCGACGTCCTGAACTTAAGATGGTCTTACGACTATAATAACCATTCATAGTCGACAACCGTTTCTCTTGTTCATTAATGCAGGTCTATGGACATTCATGGCACAACGACCAGTAACGGACGAATCTTCAATGACATTAATGGCCCGACAACGGTTACAAAGACAACATCAAAGAGCATTAATGGCCCGACAGCGGTTACAAAGTGCGCCATTAAAGCTCATTTAAGCACCCGAAGGTTATAAAAGATCAAATTTGAACCACAGTTTCGGGGGGAGACACTCGAATTCTAGAAACCAAGCATTGAAGGCAAGAATCACTCTACGAACTCAAGAACACTCGAAGTGAAGCATTTTCTCTCAAGTGATCGTTCTCGACGCACGACATTCGCTCTCGACCAGCAGTTTACATATTGTTTTCACACACAACATACACTTGTTTTACATTCCAAACACTTGTACTTTACATTTTGAAGTCTTTCCTTTATTTGTATTGTAATCATTGTACGACCGACACCAGTACCAAAGGACATCGCCCCTGATTGGCGACCATAGTGCAGCAACGACTCCTACTGTCGTCCGCAGGTTTTTTCCTCGTTGAGGTTTTTCCTGCGTCATCAAATTCTCTGTCTTCTTTATTTTTACCTTCGTCGCACGCTTTTGTCGAAAGATCCTTTCTTTATTTGTTTAAGTCCACATCGACCTTAAGTTGTACTTTGGTGCAATTTTTAGCATTAACAGTCCAGCTACGTGGGGTTGCAGTCGTAGATTCGATACTACGACCTTCGGACGTACGATCATTTGTGGATCGTTGTCGTATATGATCTCGGAAGGAATTCCGAATCTGCATAGAATGTTAGTTTGGATAGAAGAGATGACCTCTCCGTCCCGAATCTGGGGGTAGGCGTCTGCTTCTGTTCGTTTAGAGGAATAATTTGAAAAGACTAACAGGAAAATTTCGTGCCCTGGGGACAGGACGTCCATTCCCTACCTTAGGAAGGGTCGTGGAATTAAGGACGTAAGTAAATTTTTTTAGAAGTTTGGTATGTCGTACCTGAGTGTCATTGACGGACGTACCTGGTGACGTTTTTCGTTCCGTCGTGGGGTCCGATTACCCCCGAGTCGTGAGCTATATCTATGCCTACGATTGGTAGCTGAAAACTGTAGTGTCGTATGGGGTACAACATTCTACCCCCTTGTGGTGACTGTAAGACGATACCCTGGATTTGCCTTTTCTGGCGTAAGGATAGGTTAGATCATATCGTGTACAGTCGCCACAATGTTGGTTTCATTTCTGAGGTTTCATTGTTGCTTTATAGCAATCACGTGTGGTCTTCTGCTCGCTTTTGATTTCTTGCACTCCCCATGGCGTCGGGAATTTGATCGTCTAATGATAGGTCGAAGGGACCGCTTTCATGTCGTGGATCCAGGGTCGACCAAGTATAACGTTATATGCTGATGAACAGTCAATAACGTTAAATCTTGTTTGCTTGTTGACCCCTTTAGCATACACCGGGAGGGTGATCTCTTCCAAAGTATTGGTGGAATCGCCATTGAATCCTATCAGAGTCGTCGACCGACGGGTGATTTCTGATTTATCGATTCCCATAGCTTTGATAGTGCTTAGGAAAATGATGTTGGTCGAACTTCCCCCATCGACCAATACTCTTTTGGTCTAGCAGTTGCCAATAGTGAGCTGGATGATCAGGTGGTACGTGCGAAATATGTGATTTAATCGCAGTGGGTTGCAAACTGTCCACAGTGGGAAGTGCAAGTGTACACTGACCACTATGATCGTCACAGCAAGTAATAGTTGGTAAAATACCAGAATCGAATCCACAGGGACTGGGCAATCAAGACAATATGGTTCTCATGAACTCCTTTTACAGGTTTCAATTACAGAAGAAGCAATACTTTGGTTTGGTTTGGTGAAATGCTATTTTAACGATTTTACTTAAAATTTAAAAGAAGGAATGTAGGTTAGATTTTCCCTAGATTTTATATTAAATACCTGATCTTAAAAATGATCCTTGTACTTGAGGTGGGTATTTTCGCTAGAAAAGCCCAGTTACATAATACTCACACCTTTAAGTAAAAATCCCATACTCTTAGCATTTATTGTTTTGTCAATGGTAATCTCAAAATGGATCTTTTCAGGTCTCAATGGAATGTGTAGAGACAAATACTCTAAGTGTTTTAATACACCAACTAGCTTGCCTACTACTCCAGTGGGTTGAAACTAGCTCACTGTGCCGACCTCACTTTCGTAAGTGTCATAAGAATTCTTTCGAATCCCCTAGCATCATCCAAGCTCGTGTCACTGCGCTCTACTAATTTCTGAGTTAAGAACTAGACTTTAGATCCTTACAAGTGATCGGCTTGTTCGCATCATTGGGCAATAATCGAGAGTGAATGAACAAAACAATAAATATTCCAAGTATAAGGATTACTCAAGCATTTTCTCTAAAATCCAGGTACTTCTCTTTCCTACATCCCAAAGGATGTTTAGCTCATAATTACTGAAGTAAAGAAAACAAAAGATGAGGAGATGAACATAAATAAACTAAAAGTGACTTGCATTAAAACTGCAGTGGGGAACGAGGGTACGTCACTGCCACAAATTACTCGAAACTAAAAATTAAACTAGGAATTGAAAATACATAAATTTAATGAACTACTGCAATAAATGAGAGCTTAACAACTAGAGCTAAACTATCACTTGATGTGGTGGATGGAAATATGCAAGATGAATTAAATGGAACCCAATACCCCCTTTTATACTAAGAGGAGAAGGTTGGGTTTTACAAAAGATGGGTTATAACTAGGAAATAAGGACTGAAGAATCAATACATAAAATTCAGCTCTTTGAGTAATTCTTCAATCCACCAACTTGTAGCTCTTTTACACATAGGACCCTTCACCTTTCCACAAAGTCAACTTTAAAGTACCATGGGTGTTATTATTTAATTCATCTTGCCATGCTTTTAGGAACACTTTGTACTTCTCAATCCCATGCATCTGCCAACTGAACCTTCTATTCTCCAAACATTTTCTTTCAAGCTAAGATTTGATTTTATTTTGTCTTCTTCTCTGCTCGATAGTGGGGTCTGGAGTGGGATGCACAAGTCACTGCAGATATTTCGTGAAAAAGCAACAAAACTCCACCAAATAATTTATTAAGACTATGGTTTACTCTTTTTGCTCATTTTCGTAAATATTACCAAGAATGGGGGTTTTTTAGAAGTGAGATGGCTAAAATTTGACAAAATAAAATGAAAATAAAAGGAAATAATAACTCTAAAAATAGAGTTATCATCAGGCCATCGTGATGTTTTTGCCAACTGTCCTGGAGGTCGTCTTGATCGAACGTTATCGGCATCGCCTCCAGCTCTAGTTCTTGCTTTGGTCGGGACGATCTGGGAATGGGATATTCTCCCGACGATTGATTGGCGTGCCGCTTGGCTGCCGAATATGTTAAACCACAGACATTATCTACCCGTCACACAATTAACGACTTTTTCATGGACGGGGGATGCCGGTCTTACGTTATCGACTGGCGTAGATTCTTTATTGATCAAGCCCTACAGATGACCCTTAGGGACGATCCAGGCTAACTCCTTCTGCAAAGCAAGGCAGTTATCCGTCGTGTGACCATGGTCGCTATGGAAGTCGCACCATTTGGTCTTGTCCTTCTTGTCGTCATCTTTATCACTCTTCTTGGGCCACCGAACAGACGACTGAACGTTTCTAAGAGAGTCGACCAGCTCTTTCATCGTTCCCATGAATCCGTAAGAAGAAATCTTAGGATATTGGGATAATCGAGGCGCATGATTGCTCTTCTTCTTATCGAACCGAACGTTCGATATTTGGAGCGATGGCTCTGACTTGACGCTCGGCTTGGGTTTGAAATCTGGTTTCTTGATCTCAAGCGACTTTTTGTCAGTGGAATGCTTACGACGGAAGACTAGGTCGTCTTCGACTTTCATGTAAGCCAAAGTCCTAGCTCGTACGTCTTCAAAATTCTCTGGAGGATATTTTGTAAGATCGACGTACAGTCCCGTAGTGTTGTCGTCAAGACCACGCTTGTAGGCCTCGATGGCAGTCTTGACGTCATAATTTTGAATGCTGATCATTTCAGCGTTGAAGCGATTGAAATAACTACGGATGGACTCTCTGGATTTTTGGACGACGTAGTACAGGTCGCTGGTCTGCTTCTCCATCTTGCGACTACTGGCGAACTGTTGTGAGAATTGGTTGACCAATTCTGCGAAGTTGTTAATGGACTTGGGTTTGTAGTTGATCAACCATTGGAAAGCAAGACCTGTAAGAGTCGCCCCGAAGCTTTTGCACATGCACACTTCTTGATATTACTGTGGGATTCATACTGTCCACATCAATTGTTTGTATTGTGCAATATGTTCCGTTGGATCAGTTATTCCTGAATATTTTGGAGTGAAAGCAGGAATGTTATATTTCTTTGGGACATCGACAGTCGCTATCGTGTCAATGAAAGGCAACGCTTGAAATCCTGTGCGGGGTTCGACGTCGACGGAGACAGCGACGCCTAGTAGCTTGTAAAGTAGCGACAACATTTTCTCGTTTTGATCTTCCAATAACCTAAGTCGCTGGGCGACGGGGTCATTAGGTCGGAATTTACGCCTGTTGGAGGGTTGACTCCTGAATTTGTGGTTGTCGTCGTACCGTTCCCGTACGAAGAGCCATTAGCGTCCCCGTTGAAAGGGACGAAGTATGGCATGACTCCATTATGCAAAGGTGGCGGCCTCAAATGCTGAGGGGGGGTATGGCCCTTGATGAGGGTTGTTGACAAATGACCCCGAACTTGGATTGCTGACGAATAGCCCTGGACCTGTCTGGAATTGGGGCCTTATGATAGGTGCACCCATAGGTCGGGGACTATTCTGAGGCCCAAAGGAATTGCCCATTGCTGGATTCCTCAGAGAAGCTATTTCCGCGGATGCTTTCTGATTCTACTCATGCAGGGCTCGAATCTGACTTTGAGCCGCATTCAATTTTGACTGGAGTTGAATCATGGGATCTTGATAATTTTCCATTTACCTGAAAATAACAAAAACTTCACAAGATCGTTAGAGCGAAATATACGTTGGCTTGAGATTTTCTCTAGATGGGGTCCCACGGATGGCGCCAAACTGTTAATGCCAAAAATCGCCCAAAAGAACAACTTAAGGTTGATGTGGACTTTTAACAACTAAAGAAACGTATCTCAAGACCAAGCAACACAATCGCAAGGAAAAATAAGCAAGACAAGAGATTTGGTGACGCGGAAAACCCCAAAACGTGGGAAAAAACCGCGGTCGACTTGTGGGAGTCGACGGTGCACTATAGTCGCCAAACAAGGGCGGAAGTCCTTTTGTAACAGGTGTTTTGTGTACAACAGATTACAAATGAATGTAAAAATAGACTTAGTCGTGTGTAAATGACGTGTGTCGTGCGTTAATCGTGCGAGAAAGTGTGCTGTCGTGCGGTTCGAACTGCTGTCGTGCGAAGTTGCTTCAGCGATATTTGTTCGAATGCTCCGTAAATCATTGTGTTTCCGGTGTGTATTTGCTTAGAAAGTAGATGGAGCAGATGTATATCAGATTGAATCAGATTAACTCAGATAAGATTCGATAGATTTTGAGTGTTGAGCTGGCCTTTATATAGCTTTCGCCGGTCATTGAATGTGTCTTTATGGCTTGCTTTGTAACCGCTGTCGGGCTTTAAATGCCATTGATGACTTGTCCGTTACTGGCCGTTTGCACCATGAATGCTTGTAGACCTGCATTACTGAACAAAAGAAACGGTATTGACTGTTAACGGTTAGTAAAATCGTACGACCGTCTTAAGTCTCATACGTCGGTCGTACGGAACGTACGACCGAGTATACGTCTGTAAACGTCCTGTAAGACCGTATCTAAATGCAAGAGTGGGCTTATGAAAGTGTTATTCGTGTTTTCTAGCGTCGGTCGTGAGGTGTGATTTTTTTACCCAAACAAGAGTTAGGTGAGGTATATATGGTAAAACATATATATATGTATATATATATATATATTCAAATTTCTTTCAAAACGATATACCCAACACAAATTATTCAAGATTTAATCTAAGGGTTATTTTTAGGATAATTATTTTTATAAGACCCGAAAAATAAACGTACCAAAAATCCGGGTGTTACAACGGAGGTCCTAGTGCCTACCTCCAGTTTAGCACTTCTAGACTCAACTCTCCTAGTGTCTACTTGAAAAGTTTAAGATCACGAAACATGAGTCCCGGAGTCCAACCCCGTAATACCCATTCAACCATTTGAATAAGACTGACTCACACACATATGGATCCAATGCATCACAATTTAAATTACATGACTCCAAAAGAATGTCCAATATCCTCAAACATGTAATTAACAAATAAATATGCCTCAAATGCATACGCTTCAAAAGCCCATCATGGAGAAAAATAAATCGGACAAAGGTCCACAAGACTCTTTTAAGCCAAAACCGAGCCAAAATCTCAAAACTCAATTGGCCATCAAATAAAAGTCACCAAAACAATAAAACACATTTAACCGACGTTTATGCAAACACATATCTGGGTTGGCTTCACGTGAGACCAACCTGTTTTCGTGAGACTCGTGAGACCACAAAATAACACTAAAACGTCACAACAATTTATTGTGAAGGTACGAAAAACAACAAACCTTCACAACAAAAACACTGTGAAGGTTTACCTTCAGATTACCTTCACAGTCTTTTGTTTTGAAGGTTTAATGTTATTTTTGTGGTCTCACAGCCTCACGAAAATAGTATGGTCTCATATGATCTCAAGTCTACATATCTCAAAAATATGATTAACTCAAAACTCATCGTTGGTTGAGACAAATCATTTTCCAAATAAAATCATATTCTTAATGTCTCATAACACAATAACATGCATTTTTCAAACAGTTTGTAAAACCAAATTCAACAAAATGCATTGATACAAATAATACCCATTTATAAGATAAATCATAAGATCCACATTTATGTTTTATTTGCCAAATACTCAAATATCCCGAATATAAGCATTTTCAAGATTCATGATCAAATATGCAAAACTCACTAAATAACCTACCTATTCGATAAATATAAAGTAAAACATACTAATACTTCCAAATAGACATATTTGGCATATACATAGTTTTCACAAAGCAACTTGAACTCACCTTGTTAGATTTAGGCTAAATCTAAATTTTACCTCTATCTTGTTTTTCCTTGAAGAAACTTGAATCTACAAGCAATCCTTCCAAATTCTAGATCCACAAGCTCCCAACACATAAACAACAACCCCATGTGCTTAGAATAATTCTATGAACACTCCTTATCAAAATCTTCATTTTGACCAAAGCCCTAATTTTGACGTAACTTTTTCCAAATTAACTAAACCGAAATTTGAGAAATAAAAATTTGGAAGTCATAAATGGACCACTTATAACTTGAATAAAGATTTAGAAAAAAGTAGGATGAACTTACCACCTAGAAGCCGGTAATGCCTCCCGATAACGACATTCTCCCCCCCCCCCCCCCCCTCTCTAATTGTTTATTTTCTTTCCCATTATCTATAGATCTGCCGCCACTTATTTGTAATTTTTCTAAAGCTTAACAAATTAAAAGGTATTAAACTATATATCTGATCCAAAAGATTAATGAACTCACCGTTACCCCTAATTTTATAGTTTATGTTTAATTTGGAGAAAAATGTTGAATCGACTTATTCAATTCACCTATCAAAACTTCCGAATGTCGCTAGTTTCTGGATCAATATTGAGGTGTCGTGTTGGAGGATGATGGACACAATGGAGACCTTAAGGGTACATAGATGAGCTGAGAGGGCCATTGGGTGCACTAATTAACTACAATAGTGTGTAAGAGATAATGTGGCACAAATGATGCTTTATAATGTATATGGTATATGTGTGAAAGACGTGCCCGACATACACCATAGCCTAGATGTATATGGTATGTGACAACAATGTTATGTGTTATAATATAACTCTAGCTTAGAGGAAATGTAATTTGCAAATTTTTGTTTGGGGATATATTAAATGTATGCCTATATGTGGTCGTATGTGGCATGTATATGTGTAATGTACATAAGGTTATTGAAGGGTATTTTAGTATTTTTTAAGCATGATTCTCTTCGCCCTATTTCATCTTCATCATTTTGTATTTATTTTATAAACGAAAATTCGTATGTAACGTGTATGAGTGTTGTATATGAGGGATTTTGGGGGTATTTTAGTGTAACAACTCATGTCCACAAATTCTGAAATATTTGGAAGTTTGGGGTTAAAGTGCGAAAAGTGTAAGTTTCAGGACTTGATAGCAAATCTGAGAAATAAAATGGGGTAAAACCCCTAAACCCTTGTCATTTGATTCTTGAAGGCGACTGATACAATGAGAGAGGAGAGGTTGAGAGCAAGAACCCTAATTGGGAATTGGTGGAAGGAATTGCATCAAGAACTTTGAGGACTTCATCCTCTAGGTATGATTTCTCCTCCTTTTCTTCATCTTCTTGCATAGTTTGGTTGGGTTTGTGCTTGGACTCCTTTGAGTAACATTATGAAGTTTTAAGCTCATTCCTATTGGGAATAGAATGCTAGATGGATTTCTTGTTGGTTTATTACCTTCTTTTGAGAATCCTTCACCATTTCAATGGTGGAATTTGGTTATGTCAAGAACATGGATTTTGGGTTATTAAATATGAATTTTGGATGGATTTTGGATGGATTTTGCTGGAGTAAATGATGTTTTGATGTTTGGATATTGTGGGGAAAAGGTTTAGCACATCGATTACCTCAAGTTGGAGGCTTAAAATCGATTGGGATGAGTTGGGATTGAGAAACGGTGAGTTTTTGGCTAAAAACTTCGTGCAGGAGCTCCGCGCGGATGTCGACGCGGGTCTACCCCACGCGGGCATCAGCGCCAAAGTCTGTCCAGTGCTCTGTGCAGGTCTTGGTGTTGGTGTATTAGCGCGGAGAGCCACGCCAAGCCTTGTCACGTGTTTTCGGCTCTTGTTTCGTGTACTGTTTAAGAGTAGGATTGTGGCATCATCTAAGGGTTGTCTTGGGATTTATTAGGGATGTTTTGGGATGTAATTAGATGGTTTAACACCACTTTTATGGTGTCCAATTCAGGTGTTCGGTTTGAGCTAAAATGAGTTTCGGAGCGTGTGTCGATTTGCTAAAACTCAGGCGAGTTCCCTTAAACCTTTTTACTTGTGATAAGATTGGTATGTGTTTTTCAACCATGATTATGGTAAAGCATATGGACATGGTTTTCACTCATGAATGATTGAACACGCTATTGCATATGACATGTTTTGCTAAAGTTTTCATAACTGAATTGGGTATTGAGCATGATGGCATATTGGCATGATTAGACATTTTGAAAAGCCTTGTTATTACATGAAGTGGAAATGTTCATTAATGCATGCATGTTATGAAAATGTTTATAAATATACATGCTTGGCTTACGTGTTGTTATCCATTACTTGACATGATGTTTTGGGGTCGGGTTGCACGGTGGGAATAGTGTACCTTGGGATATCAGATATCCCTTGGGAGTTGATTTAAACACCCAGTATGCATGGAATTTGTTTTCTGTGTGTGTGGGAATGGGGAGTCTTCTTGGGCCCCGTAGGCGAAAGGGGAGTCGGCTTGGGCCCCGATCGTGGATACTACCGCGTGGTAGAGATTGTCTATGAACATTGTGCAAATACCCAAATGTGATGTGGATTGGTTGAATTGATTTTGATGGGCCTTTATGGAAGTTTGCATAATGTTATATGTGGTTTGTTAAACTGTTTTCGAGAGGGAATTCACTAGACCTCATGGTCTAACCCTCGCTTTTCAAAAATTAAAACCATTTTCAGGTAAGAGTTTTGTTTGGGGTTTCATCTGGAGAAGATGGAAAGAGGCGACGCTCTAGATGATGTAACCTAGTGGAGACTTGTAGTTCACCCTCGGGCTTCCTTTAGATCTCAGTTATGAAGGTGATTATCCGATGCGTACCTAGAGTTGGAATTGATGTAATTTGTATACTTTGGGACTGATTTTGATTGTAATGTTGAGAATTATGTGTTACTGAATTTGGGTTGTTACATATAGTACTTTTTACACATATTTTATTCATGCAAATGTCATCTTCAATGTTTATATTGCTTATAAACCAACTAAAAACATAAAATAAACCCATCCTCATATTTACCATTTTCTTGATATTCTTGTTATAATTTAATGAGTAAACTACAATTTTCGTCCCTGAGGTTTACCGTTTTCTACGAAAATCATCCCTAAACTTCAATAAGTCTAAAAATCATCCCTGGCGTTATGGATTTCGCTTTGAAAATGGTCCCTTGGCGTTAACTCCGTTAAAAACCCAGTTAAGAGAGGGGTATTATCGTCTTTTTACACTTTTTTGTCTTTTCTTATTTTTGTCTTTTTCTTGTCTCTCTCTCTCTCCTAAAACTCTTTCTTCCCCATTTTCCTAAAACCCTTCTTCTTCCCCATTTTCCTAAAAATGGATTTACCTTCTTCTTCCCCATTTTCCTAAAACTCTTTCTTCCTCCATGGATTTACCTCCAAATGAGTTCCAAATCATTCTTTAATCACCTAAATCCAAGACTCACTTCCCAATTCACCCAATTTAAACATTAACACCAAGAAAAGTTAAATATTATCCAGGCCCATGACAGCAAGCAATTTTTGGATTTGCTCCTCTGTTTTATGTGTTTTTTAGCTTTGGGTCGGTTGCATGTTTCGTTGTTTACTGCCATTTTCTTTCCTGATGTTGCAGCTACTTTTTGCTTTTGTATGGTTTTGGTTTGGTGGGTTTTGAATAACAGTTTGTGGATGCCTTTAAAAAAATACTAATTTTCTAAACCAAACCCATCACACAGAAATGGATGAAGAAATCAAAGCCAAAGAAATAATATGAAGAAGACGATGATATACAAGTGAGGTCGCCGGATATGGTGACCGGAGCAAATGAGGTCGCCGGAGATGGTGACCGGAGCAAGTGAGGGTGTTGCGATGGTCTTGGTGTATGGGTTTAGGGATCACGATTGGGGGGGGGGTGCGATATATACACACAAATATATATATATATATATATATATATATATATATATATATATATATATATATGTGTGTGTGTGTGTGTATATATAATATCAATATAATTTAAAGAAAATTACAGTTAGGCCCCTAATATTTTATAGTTTTTACAAGGATAAGAAAAAACAAAGAAAAATTACAAAAAGAGAGAAAAAATCATGGTTTGACGAAAATACCCCTAACTCTAACGGATAATAGTAACGGAGTTAACGTCAAGGGACCACTTTCAAAGCGAAATCCATAACGCCAGAGATGGTTTTTAGACTTATTGAAGTTTAGGGACGATTTTCGTAGAAAATGGTAAACCTCTGGGATGAAAATTGTAGTTTACTCTAATTTAATTTGTGTTGTGTTTTTTCACAATGGAAAACAAAATCTAAAAAACTAATGAAAGTTATGCAAAAAAAAATTAAAGCAACTTTTATAACATACATACAATTAAAGTATAAAAATTATTTAAAAATATGTATTAAAAAATTAAATAAATAATAAATCAAACTTTATATCAAAAGCAATGATGATTGAAAGTTACTATAAAGTTGTTACATTATCATGCAACACATGGGTGTTCAATCTTTTATGACATTGCTGCTAACGTGGAAAGTGTCTTTATGACCACCCATTGGCCATCTTCACTTTCTAAAATGAAAATGAAAAATAATTGTTAATTTATTAATTTTGTAAGAAATACACAAGTAATTATTTAATTTTCACAAAATATGTCAAGACTTTATTTAATGTTTTCCAATTAATCTAGCATATGAATAAAACTGTTTATATGGATTAATTTTTATGCATATCATTTATATATATAAAAGGAAGAACCATATGCAATGACATGGCAATGACATGACACACTCTTAGAATAGTATTCTTCATATGAATTTTCTTGATTTTTTTATTTTCAAAAATCAATGATTTGTTAAAGACTTTTCTATCCTTAATGAGAAAATGAATGTTTAACCATGAATAGGGGTTCTTTGGTAAGAGTGTGCCATGTCATTGCATTTGGTTCTTCCTTTTATATATATATAAATGATTAACTAGTAGGGTGCCCGTGCAATGCACGGGGGAGCAATTTATCGTAAACAAAAAATAAATAGTCTTTGAACATGTAGCTTAGTTGACAAAGAGGTTGGGCGACTTTGCTTAAATACACAACAAATCCAAGTTTGAATCATGCATGAGATCGCTTTTAATCCCTTTGCTAGCCTCCATCACTAAGAAACAAAGGACCAGTCCAAACAAAGGACCAGCAACAACAAAAAAAAGGAACCAGCATTGAGGAATGCCATCAAAAGAACCTTTTAAAAATCTATGCCTTGAATCTGAAAAAAGCAGCCTCCCACCATCAATCAAACTCAGAAAAGAAATAAAGCACCAAAATTAATCGGGACAACAACCAAATTCAAAACAATATCACAATTCCCAAAACAGATCTGCAGCCAATGGGAACCACTTTATATCAGAAATAATCTACAAAAAGAACCATGAGCAAAAATAATCTACAAAAGGCCTCTAATCTAACCCTAAATCATACAAAGAGACCTGATTATTTAATTCCAAACCATTAAACTATTCAATTTGGCTAAAGGCCATTGCAAACAGGCAAGTCATAGACAACATACCCGACATGGGATTTCCATCTTTAAAACCAAAAAAAAACCACTTATAGATATATCCCTTAAGCTAAGAGACCATATCTGAGTATTGGACCAACCAATAAGTGTTCATCATGTAATGGCATGTCCACCATAAAAATATGAAGTACAATAAAAAAAAAGTAATTTTACGAGGAAGAAAATACTTAAGAAACAACAACCAATTCGACAATCTTCAAACCCCTTATCTAACCCAAAAGTAAAAACAAACTTTATACTCCCCATTACCATAAAATCGTATAAACCCCTTTTTATAATAGTAGCCAACAAAACGTTAACCACAAGGTAAAACCATACTTTAAACCAAACATTGGTTGTTGATCTCTAGTTGTGTACCCGCGCAATGCGGCGGGAGCCATAAATGTGAATGCTTTTGAATCTTTGGTGGTTTTGTTAGAGGATATTTTAACGATGCTATGATTTACAATTGATCTTTACATATTAATACATTTTGAATAAATAAGAGTTATCGTTCCGGTTAAAGACAATTGACGAAAAGTTGTATGAATATGCCGATTTCTTGGAATAGTTCTCCATAAGCAATTAATAGTTTTAGCGTTTTTCTAAGCATCATGTAAGCATTTCTTTTTCTATCTACCAATTTCTTCGAATAGTTTGAACGTTTCTTACAAATGTTATTTGAAGGTTAAGTGTTGTAATGGATGACCGTGTGCTAATTGAAAATAAAAACTAAATAAAGTAGTTTAGAAACCAAAGTTGAAACTTTTGAGGCCTCATAAGCAAACTGGAATAAGAAGGTAACCAGAGGACCAAAATATAATCGCACCCAAAAATTGCAATGTGATCAACAACCTTTGCAACCTTGACCTACCAAAACAACATCCCTATAGACCATATCCAACTAAAATCAATCACCTGTTCAGGATTCTAGAACAAATTAAAAGGAAGCATGTACAACAACCACCATATGGAAATTCTAAACTTTATCCTGCTTATAACACCAACTAATCCTCATGATAAACCAAGAGCAATTTGGCCTCGAGCAATTGAAATTAAACACCAACCATAAGAAGATGGCAGGTGAAAACAACAATTACAAAAGCTGATAAGGAATTACAAAAGCTGATAGAACCAGCAAGCAAATTTAAAGAAAACATAATTGATATGGCCGTGGAACCAAAGAGATAACAACCACCGTAAAACCAAACAGTTTGAGCCCACACACACAGGCTTCGAATAGCAAGACAATTGGACTTGAGATATAACAAATTATTAAAAAGAAATCAACAAGATGCACTCAACCATCTATGCATAGGTAATGGTTAAAAACTTAACATTAACGCATAAATTAAATAAACTATGAAAAAAACCTACATCAAAAAGACAACATCATGATAGAATTGTATATATATATATCTATATATATATATGTGTGTATATATATATATATATTGAAATATGGAAAGATCAAAACATCGTCATTAAAAAGAAATTATCCCATTTTTGTGCATAATAAACAAGTGCTCACATCCATTCCATGTTGATCATTCCCAAGTTTCAACGCAGATGTTAGCTTTATTGTTTATTTTGACATCTCCTACTATATATATCTATACTACTTATATATATATATATACAAGCCTCCATTTAAAACTACTTTGCACAGTCTTGAATCAAGTAAAATCACAGGGAGGGTATTTGACAGCTAAAAGGTCCAAAGCAAAGACATAATCTACATTCTAACCCCCATCCATAGTTGAACAAAGAAACTGAACCAGGGAAAGCATCCAAGGAAATACCACTCGGAGAGAAGAAGGACAATCTGAAAAATGGACAGAGACAAAACAGAAGAGAAGTGGTTATCAAGCGTTGTATGAGAAATGGACGAACATTAGATTGAGATACACCAAGATGCACCGGATCAATTCCCTATTAAGCCGCAATTCATGGGAGGGTATTTGATTAAAAGTGATCTAACGGTTTAAAAGTATTCTCACCAAAAATGGCACTTCTCACATGATCTCATGCCTCATTAACAGCCACAAGAAGGAATAAACAACAGCAACAATAACATGCCTGATCCAATTAAACCAATTATGTAGCCAATAGAAATATGCAATTTCACCATACGCCAGTGCAAAATTACTCAGCCAAAACAGGTGCTCGTACTTTAGAAAAAAAATCAGAAACACCCAATCATAACGATTAAGAGACTTCCAAGTTCCAAGTGAGACTAAAGAGAAAGCATAAGAGTAAAATATATCAATTGAATTGGGTAAGATTTTAGATCCTTGCCTTCCCTTTTAGCGGGTAAGATTCTCAGTCCATGTTATGTCCACCTAGTAAGGTAATTGAATTGGTAACCACTTATCAAGGTTAGTGTTTAGTAAACATCCCATGTTTCTCCAAATTTTATCCACCTTATTTCTCCAATTTCAACAAAACTAATGTCGCACAACCTTATACCTCCACAACAACATATTACCAGCTTAATAAAATGCAATGGAGAACAACAACCACTGATCAACTTGAACTGTTGCATAATCCACAACTGAGCAATTTGATAAATTCAATTCAAAGACCAGCAACACACACAAGAAAAGAATTCACAAGGCCACAAGACCCAAACCAATAGATCAACAAAAAAACATTGAAATAATCTATTATACTTGGCCAACTGCAGATCCAAAAACATACTCAAATGTTAAATAAACTATACTACCATTAGAGAATTCAATGCTACTTGATCATGTATTACTTACGTGTTCCATTATATCTCTGATGTAGAGGTGGTGGATGCAGAAGTTGAATACAAGTTCCTGTCAACCTGCACCATTTCATCATTATATCTCCTTCCGATAAACCGCTTGGCATCTAAAACAGAGAAAAAAATATCATTTTGTCTATCCACAAGTGATGTAGAGCTTTAATCTATCAAGTTACAAACCAACAAAACTGAAATTTACAATTAGAAAAGTAATCCTTATGATTTTTTTTCTTCTAAAATATAAAAGCATATGAAATAACTTTTGAGTAAAAGCAATGAACCAAATTAATGATCAATCAGTAAATTGGTGCTTTACTTGGCCCAGGAAAATCATCTCCACTTCTTTCACTAACATGATCTTCAAAACATTAGAAATGGAACCTTCATCAAAGCTAGCACCCATGTCTTGATAGTAGTTGTTCAATAAACATATCATCATTACCTTCAAATAAGGATAAAAAACCAGCACTACTAAAATTTGGTGTTACAGGGCTACATAAATGTTGGACAGCAAGCTACAATCCCAATTCATAAGCATACCAAATAAACCAAACTCAAAAACCATGATTATCAACAGCAAAATGGAAGATATAAATCTTATCCCACTGTTACAAGACAAAAGTGTAACAACCTTTAACTTCAAAGCCAGAACAGTTGTTTCAACAATTTTTAGCATTGAAAAGAATCAAAAACATAATTTGCCCTTTCCATATTCTGTTCTAAAACAACATCAATATCTTCCAACTTCTCTCTATGAAATATACGTCCAACAGCAGCACCTTCCAAAAGGGCTCTGAATGTCTCTGATACTTAGGCAGTCTATAGAATGTTGAAGCTCGATCCATGTTGGTCTTTGTTCTCCATACCTTGGTAAGACTTATGATGCAAGGCTATAACTCGTTACCAAATCATCGGTCTATATTTATCCAAAAATAAATTTGTTAATGTGGATGATAAAATCCTAGATTAGAAAATGGGCACAAAAGGCTATAACTTTACCAACAGTCTACTTGCTTGCATGCAAAGAATAAATGGAACAAACAATTTGCAAAACAACTTGAATGTTTTTTAACTCAGTAAGCAATTTGCAAAACAATTGGCCATGAAAATGAATTATCTGTAAGCATCATAAATCGAGTAAGCACTTACCGGGTAAGAAATCGTTCCCCACACTTACTGGGTGTCCTTGCCTTATCTCTTTCCAGTTAAGTTTCTCAGTTCCTTCCATACTAAATCAATAAAGTAAATGATATTGCTAAACGTTTACCCGGTAGGAGTTTAGTAAACAACTCCTTAGCCACACCTGACTGAAGTGTTGTTTCAAGTTCTCATCACCTGATCACAACAAGAAAACCCAAAATTCTTCTTGCTTAATAAGAACAACAACTTACAAACATTGTTTATCAAGAACACAAGCAGCAAAAAGTGAGAAACAAAAATCGAAACCAACATCCTAGAGACAAACAACAACTTACAAATATCAACTTATTCTGATTTTGTTTTTTTAACAGAAACCAAAAACTGAGAAACCAAAATCAAAACAAAACAGCAACCTACAAATATGTTGAATCGCACCTGAGAAGAAACCCCAAGATGTTGAATCGATGGTGAATCGGACCTGAGAAGAAACCCAAAATCGAAAACAAAAAAAATCGCAAAAAATGAGAAACCAAAATCGATTTTTGAAACCAAAATCGATTGTTGAAACCAAAAATCATTTTGAAACCAAAATCGATTTTGAATAAATCATACCTGGATATGAAGAAACCCCAAGATGTTGAATGGATGGTGAATCGGACCTGAGAAGAAACCAAAATTTTTGAAACCAAAATCGATTCCGTTGTGGGTTATAATCGGAGGATTTTTGGAGGGGGATGGAGCCGAGGAGTCACCGAGAGAAGAACGAATTTTGCAATTTTCAAAACCCAAAATGATTACTTTCTGCAGGTGGGAACGTTTTTTGTTTCAAAAAAGTAAAAGAGTAAGTTTCTCACTCTTAAATTAAGTAAACATGCATTAAATGATTGTACATGTAGCTTAAAAGGTGGTTTTTAAGAGTTTGGGGGTTATTTGCTTTATAATATAGTATAGATATCATAATGACTAACTTATCATTTACTTCTCATGCCTTCTTGAATTCTCACCCTTCCGGTTTTTCACTCTATTCATTCCTTGAAATATATGCCATCAAAATCATCCCTACCACAAAGTTCAAACCTCCACATAGAGATTTCAAGTGTAATCCGCACAAGACCGAATTCAAGCAAAAACCCTATGTTTTATACCAAATCCCCTAGAGTTGTTCTTGAATTTAATATATTGAGTAAGTTTTATTGTCAGAATAAACTTAAAAATGTTTGGTTCCAATGAAGAAATCATCGTCACTATTACATTTTCCCTCCGCATTCGTCGATCGGTTTATAGAACCCTATCCTTATTCTTCTATCTGATGTTGATATTCTTGATATATTGGTTTTGATTTTGTTGGGATTTTGGTGGATTATCTTTTGGTTGCTCAAGAGTTCCATGTTTATTAAAGATAAATAGGTAATACACTTTTTTACTCTTGATTTATGCACATTTAGTAGTCAAATACCTCGACATCATTATCAAATCATGAAAAATGTATTTATTCATTTAACCGCCATGAAATATTCGACATTATAAGTTGTTTGGTTTTCCCCGCTAACATGTGCAATTGTTGAGTATCCACCTTGACATGCATATGGATGGAATCGAAAAACCTTCTCTTTGAGAATGAAACAAGGAAAAGATGCCTTATAAATTTAGCATTTTAATGTATTGAAATTGTTATAGCATTGGAATTCAATTGAATTATTTGTTCTGCATTTGTAGCCCGCCTTATATATTATACTTTTATGGAATTTTTATGGTTACATACAAGTAAACTACATATTATTTATACTTACGAACTTAGAGGTTAATCCTTATCTCATTGATCTCCCTTTGGTAAGAGGGATCACTCCTCAATTTTCTAAGTAGGTTGTTTTACCTTACAAGGTCTTAAATCATATATCTTTTATTCCATTTACAACATCCTTATACCTTTATAATTTAATGTCTCTTATTTGTCGGGTCAAGTTTAGATATTTGGTTAAACAAAATAGAAGAGATATTTCGTAATTTGAATGTGAAGGCTTTTATTTTACGATTTGGTTGGATAAAAATGTAGTTGTTTAGAGGAGGTTTTGAGGATATATACACGAATTAGTTTAATAAACTATGATGCAAAACAAGGTTTATAAGCTACATTGGAAAGATCAATTTTAAGCATAATCGTTAATATTGTGTATATACACTTACTATTAACCATTTTTATAAATGTTTAACATTGAAACATTATTACTTTTACAAAAAATAAAAAGTTGTACTAAATATCTTTGTTAAGAAGAAACAATTCATGTTAATGAAAAAAAATATTCACTTATGACCTTTTAAAAAACGGTTCCAATATACAATACAATATATTACAATTCATTGTATTAGTTGTCGATTTAAGAATTATATTTTATCATAACTTAGTTACCTATTTTTTAACAAAACAAATTTCGTCACCGCGCAACGCGTGGTGCCACACACTAGTATAATACTAAAGTGATGCTAAGTTGTTGTGACGAATAAACAATATGAATGATTTAAAAGACCGTTTCATTCATTTGCTTGATTTTTCTTACAGATTATAACAATTTAATTTCGCTCCTTTAAAAACTCCAGCAAACAAACTTACCCCAAAATATGTTATTTATTTCTCAACCAATCAACAATGAAGCTACCAAGAACCAAAAAGAAATCATTAATTAAAAAACCGCATAAATCAAATTCCTAACAAAGTTGAAACATTGCATGTAGATAATATTCACTTGCAGGACGAAACTACCAAACCAAAAAGTTCAAACCCATGAACATAATTGTTGAGGATGCATCTAAGGTATTTTGGATTCAAACCTCATCTTGGTTTGGATATCAACCGGTCTCAACATATATATACATAGAGAGAGAGAGAAAGGTTCAAACGAGAACGCTAACTATTTACGAGAAACGCGAGGACGACCGTCCATGTACAAAATCACATGTGATTCACATACAAAATCATATTGATTAAAATTCTAAAGCGTACGGTTTGGCCCGCGGTTTGCAAGTAGCGTGGCAAAGGGCGCGGATCACATGTGATTTTGTATAGTGAATCACATGTGATTTTGTACATGGGTGGCCGTCCTCGCGTTTCTCGTAAATAGTTCTCGTTTGAACCCACCTCTCTCTCTCTCTCTTTATATATATATATATATATATATATATATATATATGTCACCATCTAGTCGTCTCTCGTCTCAAAGTTAGTTGTCATGAAGTTATTTTGAACAAAAACCAAGACCGAGAATCCCCTGATACTAGCAAAGAGTGAGCTTACGTCGTCTAATTGTTGTTGTGAGGTTGCTTCCAACAAAACCTAGGATCGAGAATTTCTTGACAAACTCATAACCTAGTCATTCTTTTAGATCAAACAATAGGGGAAGAGGGTGATGACGACGACGGAGGGAGGCGACGATAATCAACTATAAAAGAGTGCATGGTTAAGTGCTTGAAGAAGTCGTAGGTTTGAGAGGGACTTTCCTTGTGGAGATTGTGTTTAATACAATAATGGCATTTGTGGAATAAATATGGTTGAATGACTATGACATATCTATATTGACTAATCGGATAAGTAATTGGTTGAAACAATCGAACATACATGTATAGCTTAGCGAATAAGACATACAGGCTATGTAACTCATTAAAATTTAAGAGAGGATATTTATAAAAAATACAAGGTTTATATACTTGATAGTGACTCATTGAACTCAAAATAGAAGTTAAATACAAACTCAACAACCAAACATATATAGTGTTGTAACCATATGAAACTAAAAATTCAAAAACCAATAGAAAACACTTTCACACTAAAGCAAATTGCAAGGAAATTAATTGGATGATAGTTGGATGCATAACTGAATGACTAGTAGGGTGCCCGTGCAATGCACGGGGGAGCAATTTATCGTAAACAAAAAATAAATAGTCTTTGAACATGTAGCTTAGTTGACAAAGAGGTTGGGCGACTTTGCTTAAATACACAACAAATCCAAGGTTGAATCATGCATGAGATCGCTTTTAATCCCTTTGCTAGCCTCAATCACTAAGAAACAAAGGACCAGCCCAAACAAAGGACCAGCAACAACAAAAAAAAGGAACCAGCATTGAGGAATGCCATCAAAAGAACCTTTTAAAAATCTATGCCTTGAATCTGAAAAAAGCAGCCTCCCACCATCAATCAAACTCAGAAAAGAAATAAAGCACCAAAATTAATCGGGACAACAACCAAATTCAAAACAATATCACAATTCCCAAAACAGATCTGCAGCCAATGGGAACCACTTTATATCAGAAATAATCTACAAAATGAACCATGAGCAAAAATAATCTACAAAAGGCCTCTAATCTAACCCTAAATCATACAAAGAGACCTGATTATTTAATTCCAAACCATTAAACTATTCAATTTGGCTAAAGGCCATTGCAAACAGGCAAGTCATAGACAACATACCCGACATGGGATTTCCATCTTTAAAACCAAAAAAAAAACCACTTATAGATATATCCCTTAAGCTAAGAGACCATATCTGAGTATTGGACCAACCAATAAGTGTTCATCATGTAATGGCATGTCCACCATAAAAATATGAAGTACAATAAAAAAAGTAATTTTACGAGGAAGAAAATACTTAAGAAACAACAACCAATTCGACAATCTTCAAACCCCTTATCTAACCCAAAAGTAAAAACAAACTTTATACACCCCATTACCATAAAATCGTATAAACCCCTTTTTATAATAGTAGCCAACAAAACGTTAACCACAAGGTAAAACCATACTTTAAACCAAACATTAGTTGTTGATCTCTAGTTGTGTACCCGCGCAATGCGGCGGGAGCCATAAATGTGAATGCTTTTGAATCTTTGGTGGTATTGTTAGAGGATATTTTAACGATGCTATGATTTACAATTGATCTTTACATATTAATACATTTTGAATAAATAAGAGTTATCGTTCCGGTTAAAGACAATTGACGAAAAATTGTATGAATATGCCAATTTCTTGGAATAGTTCTCCATAAGCAATTAATAGTTTTAGCGTTTTTCTAAGCATCATGTAAGCATTTCTTTTTCTATCTACCAATTTCTTCGAATAGTTTGAACGTTTCTTACAAATGTTATTTGAAGGTTAAGTGTTGTAATGGATGACCGTGTGCTAATTGAAAATAAAAACTAAATAAAGTAGTTTAGAAACCAAAGTTGAAACTTTTGAGGCCTCATAAGCAAACTGGAATAAGAAGGTAACCAGAGGACCAAAATATAATCGCACCCAAAAATTGCAATGTGACCAACAACCTTCGCAACCTTGACCTACCAAAACAACATCCCTATAGACCATATCCAACTAAAATCAATCACCTGTTCAGGATTCTAGAACAAATTAAAAGGAAGCATGTACAACAACCACCATATGGAAATTCTAAACTTTATCCTGCTTATAACACCAACTAATCCTCATGATAAACCAAGAGCAATTTGGCCTCGAGCAATTGAAATTAAACACCAACCATAAGAAGATGGCAGGTGAAAACAACAATTACAAAAGCTGATAAGGAATTACAAAAGCTGATGAACAGAGAACCACCAAGCAAATTTAAAGAAAACATAATTGATATGGCCGTGGAACCAAAGAGATAACAACCACCGTAAAACCAAACAGTTTGAGCCCACACACACAGGCTTCGAATAGCAAGACAATTGGACTTGAGATATAACAAATTATTAAAAAGAAATCAACAAGATGCACTCAACCATCTATGCATAGGTAATGGTTAAAAACTTAACATTAACGCATAAATTAAATAAACTATGAAAAAAACCTACATCAAAAAGACAACATCATGATAGAATTGTATATATATATATATATATATCTATATATATGTGTATATATATATATTGAAATATGGAAAGATCAAAACATCGTCATTAAAAAGAAATTATCCCATTTTTGTGCATAATAAACAAGTGCTCACATCCATTCCATGTTGATCATTCCCAAGTTTCAACGCAGATGTTAGCTTTATTGTTTATTTTGACATCTCCTACTATATATATCTATACTACTTATATATATATATATACAAGCCTCCATTTAAAACTACTTTGCACAGTCTTGAATCAAGTAAAATCACAGGGAGGGTATTTGACAGCTAAAAGGTCCAAAGCAAAGACATAATCTACATTCTAACCCCCATCCATAGTTGAACAAAGAAACTGAACCAGGGAAAGCATCCAAGGAAATACCACTCGGAGAGAAGAAGGACAATCTGAAAAATGGACAGAGACAAAACAGAAGAGAAGTGGTTATCAAGCGTTGTATGAGAAATGGACGAACATTAGATTGAGATGCACCAAGATGCACCGGATCAATTCCCTATTAAGCCGCAATTCATGGGAGGGTATTTGATTAAAAGTGATCTAACGGTTTAAAAGTATTCTCACCAAAAATGGCACTTCTCACATGATCTCATGCCTCATTAACAGCCACAAGAAGGAATAAACAACAGCAACAATAACAGGCCTGATCCAATTAAACCAATTATGTAGCCAATAGAAATATGCAATTTCACCATACGCCAGTGCAAAATTACTCAGCCAAAACAGGTGCTCATACTTTAGAAAAAAAATCAGAAACACCCAATCATAACGATTAAGAGACTTCCAAGTTCCAAGTGAGACTAAAGAGAAAGCATAAGAGTAAAATATATCAATTGAATTGGGTAAGATTTTAGATCCTTGCCTTCCCTTTTAGCGGGTAAGATTCTCAGTCCATGTTATGTCCACCTAGTAAGGTAATTGAATTGGTAACCACTTATCAAGGTTAGTGTTTAGTAAACATCCCATGTTTCTCCAAATTTTATCCACCTTATTTCTCCAATTTCAACAAAACTAATGTCGCACAACCTTATACCTCCACAACAACATATTACCAGCTTAATAAAATGCAATGGAGAACAACAACCACTGATCAACTTGAACTGTTGCATAATCCACAACTGAGCAATTTGATAAATTCAATTCAAAGACCAGCAGCACACACAAGAAAAGAATTCACAAGGCCACAAGACCCAAACCAACAGATCAACAAAAAAACATTGAAATAATCTATTATACTTGGCCAACTGCAGATCCAAAAACATACTCAAATGTTAAATAAACTATACTACCATTAGAGAATTCAATGCTACTTGATCATGTATTACTTACGTGTTCCATTATATCTCTGATGTAGAGGTGGTGGATGCAGAAGTTGAATACAAGTTCCTGTCAACCTGCACCATTTCATCATTATATCTCCTTCCGATAAACCGCTTGGCATCTAAAACAGAGAAAAAATATCATTTTGTCTATCCACAAGTGATGTAGAGCTTTAATCTATCAAGTTACAAACCAACAAAACTGAAATTTACAATTAGAAAAGTAATCCTTATGATTTTTTTTCTTCTAAAATATAAAAGCATATGAAATAACTTTTGAGTAAAAGCAATGAACCAAATTAATGATCAATCAGTAAATTGGTGCTTTACTTGGCCCAGGAAAATCATCTCCACTTCTTTCACTAACATGATCTTCAAAACATTAGAAATGGAACCTTCATCAAAGCTAGCACCCATGTCTTGATAGTAGTTGTTCAATAAACATATCATCATTACCTTCAAATAAGGATAAAAAACCAGCACTACTAAAATTTGGTGTTACAGGGCTACATAAATGTTGGACAGCAAGCTACAATCCCAATTCATAAGCATACCAAATAAACCAAACTCAAAAACCATGATTATCAACAGCAAAATGGAAGATATAAATCTTATCCCACTGTTACAAGACAAAAGTGTAACAACCTTTAACTTCAAATCCAGAACAGTTGTTTCAACAATTTTTAGCATTGAAAAGAATCAAAAACATAATTTGCCCTTTCCATATTCTGTTCTAAAACAACATCAATATCTTCCAACTTCTCTCTATGAAATATACGTCCAACAGCAGCACCTTCCAAAAGGGCTCTGAATGTCTCTGATACTTAGGCAGTCTATAGAATGTTGAAGCTCGATCCATGTTGGTCTTTGTTCTCCATACCTTGGTAAGACTTATGATGCAAGGCTATAACTCGTTACCAAATCATCGGTCTATATTTATCCAAAAATAAATTTGTTAATGTGGATGATAAAATCCTAGATTAGAAAATGGGCACAAAAGGCTATAACTTTACCAACAGTCTACTTGCTTGCATGCAAAGAATAAATGGAACAAACAATTTGCAAAACAACTTGAATGTTTTTTAACTCAGTAAGCAATTTGCAAAACAATTGGCCATGAAAATGAATTATCTGTAAGCATCATAAATCGAGTAAGCACTTACCGGGTAAGAAATCGTTCCCCACACTTACTGGGTGTCCTTGCCTTATCTCTTTCCAGTTAAGTTTCTCAGTTCCTTCCATACTAAATCAATAAAGTAAATGATATTGCTAAACGTTTACCCGGTAGGAGTTTAGTAAACAACTCCTTAGCCACACCTGACTGAAGTGTTGTTTCAAGTTCTCATCACCTGATCACAACAAGAAAACCCAAAATTCTTCTTGCTTAATAAGAACAACAACTTACAAACATTGTTTATCAAGAACACAAGCAGCAAAAAGTGAGAAACAAAAATCGAAACCAACATCCTAGAGACAAACAACAACTTACAAATATCAACTTATTCTGATTTTGTTTTTTTAACAGAAACCAAAAACTGAGAAACCAAAATCAAAACAAAACAGCAACCTACAAATATGTTGAATCGCACCTGAGAAGAAACCCCAAGATGTTGAATCGATGGTGAATCGGACCTGAGAAGAAACCCAAAATCGAAAACAAAAAAAATCGCAAAAAATGAGAAACCAAAATCGATTTTTGAAACCAAAATCGAACTTGAAACCAAAATCGATTGTTGAAACCAAAAATCATTTTGAAACCAAAATCGATTTTGAATAAATCATACCTGGATATGAAGAAACCCCAAGATGTTGAATGGATGGTGAATCGGACCTGAGAAGAAACCCAAATTTTTTAAACCAAAATCGATTCCGTTGTGGGTTATAATTGGAGGATTTTTGGAGGGGGATGGAGCCGAGGAGTCACCGAGAGAAGAACGAATTTTGCAATTTTCAAAACCCAAAATGATTACTTTCTGCAGGTGGGAACGTTTTTTGTTTCAAAAAAGTAAAAGAGTAAGTTTCTCACTCTTAAATTAAGTAAACATGCATTAAATGATTGTACATGTAGCTTAAAAGGTGGTTTTTAAGAGTTTGGGGGTTATTTGCTTTATAATATAGTATAGATATAGATAATTAAATGGTTATTTAGATGGGTAATTGGATGTTGCGAACTGATCCAAATTAGATATTGAAATATTCAATCCGATCCGATCCAATTACAATTGAACCAATTACAATCGATTCCTATTGGATCGGTTGACTTTCTGCACACTTTAAGAAAAACCTTTCAAATAACACCTACAAAAGCTTTTTAAAAAATGGACTCTTTCAACTAATAATTATTAGAAATTCAGAATAAAATCTTAATCAATCCTAACTTATCTTAATTTTAAAGTTCATTGTTCATAATTGATTTTTTATTTGACAATTTTAATTTGATTCGATTTTCAAAATGGGAAAAGTTCAGAAAAATCCAACGAACTATCCTATTTTGCATGTTTAAACCCCTAAACTATTTTTATAAACGAAAAAATCATTAAACTTTCTCATTTTGAATAATTAAGTCCCTAAACTATTTTTTGGATGGAAAAACCATTACACTTTCTTGTTTTGAATGATAAAGTCCCTGAACATTTTTCTTAAAAATATAGATCACCGAAGTTTTAAAAATTGTCTGTAACTGACTAAAAATGTTTTAAAGTAAAAAAAAAACTTATATCAATTTTACAGTTCCCAAACCATATGTCATTCAAACCTCAAGAAAACACCGAAGTCAACAACTTGATTGATGATATGGAGAACAGACAACAATGGGGCGATGGGGAGTGGCAACGGGGGGGGGGGGGGGAGATCATTGTTTGCGGGGTTTGAATGGCGTAGGGTTTGAGAACTGTAAAACCGATTTAGATTTTCTTTTACTTTAAAATCTTCCTAGTCGATTACATGTAGTTTTTTTTTTTATTAAAATGATGCACGTAACCAATTTTGAAAGTTCGATAATTTATTGATTCAAAAAAAATATTTAAGGATTTAATCATTGAAAATGAGAAAGTTTAATGGTTTTCCATTCAAAATGAGAACTTTTAATGGTTTTTTCATTCAAAAAAATAGTTTAGCAACTTAATCATTCAAAGTGAGAAAGTTTAATGAATTTTCGTTCAAAAAAATAGTTTAAAGACTTAACAATTTAAAATAAAATAGTTTTTTTGAACTTTTTCTTTTTCAAAATATACAACACTTCCAATTAGTTTTTATTGAACCCGGTCTTGTTTTTATTTTGCCAAGAACGGTAAGATGATTAAAAACCCGAAATTTTGTATTAGAATATGAATTTAATTTTTGAAAAAGAAAATTAGATGAATGAGAAATAAATACACTGGAATAAATAAATAAATAAATAGTGAGGAAAATATTACTTATTAATTATTTAAAAATAAAATAAAGAAACGAGTGGAGAACCGGAACGACTTGTAGGCCTTGCGACAACCAAGACGTGTGATCCCACTTCCGTACATCAAAGATCAAAACCAATCCAACGGTCTAGATCAAACCTCTTTCTTCATATAAAGTCTCCCTCATTTCTCCTCTCTATCAGACCTTCTTCCCTCTCATCTTTTCCAAATTTACACCCATTTTCTAGGGTTTTCTCAGGTATCATTTCTCATTTATCCACTCCCCCTCTAGTTTTTTTTTATCTTGCATTCTCTCAATCAATCAAAATTCTATTTTTTGGGGGTAATTTTAAAAATTTACTTACTTTTCGGTTTGATTGCTCTAATCGGCAAATCGGTGAAGTTGAGTGCATTTGTGTGATTAATGCCAGGTTTTGTTGTTTGCATTTAGATGATGTTCTTTAAATGATTTTTCAGTTGATTAGGTTACATTATATGCTTTGCAACTAGTTATGCAGTGTTGATCGTTATGATCCATGTTAAATTGTTGCTAATTTGTAATGTAATGTCTCACAAGTTCATCATTGTAATTTTATACTCTTGTATCTATACGAAAAAGATCAAACAGATTCTTAATCACGCTACATCTGGATGAGCATAACAGCCGAGTTTTTGTCTGTTCAAGTCATTGGAAATTAGTTTTTTTTGGAAAAATCTTGTGATCTTGCTGTTGAAGTTGATGATTTGCATCACTTTTATTTGTTGAAGATCTACTACATGTTAAGATATGACGACTTATGCTGTATTTTGTTCTGCAGATAGCATAAAATGGCAGATTCTGAAGACATTCAGCCACTTGTCTGTGATAATGGAACCGGAATGGTTAAGGTATGATTGTGGTTTGTTTCCTTTACATCTCACTTGCACACACAAAGAATATATAAAGCGTACAACTGTTGGTATTGTTTGCCTCGATATTAAGCGTCATCTTCTTCAAGGTGGCGATGCAATTTCCTTAGCCAAATTCAAGGATTACATTATCGCTCATATGTTATCACTAACAGCAATTCTTGAGGCAAAGGAATTAGCGTTATATTGGTCACAAGAATTGCTGTTGGTGATAACATATGAGCGATCCCCAGGTAAAATGTAATCCTTGAATTCGGCTCAGGAAATTGCATCGCCACCTTGAAGAAGACGACGCTTAATATCGAGGCAAACAATACCAACAGTTGTACAAATGATATTTCTTAGATTTTTATCAAGTGAATTTGGTGTTACAGGCTGGATTTGCAGGAGATGATGCTCCAAGGGCTGTGTTCCCAAGTATCGTTGGCCGGCCTCGTCACACTGGTGTGATGGTTGGAATGGGCCAGAAAGATGCATATGTTGGAGATGAAGCTCAATCCAAGAGAGGTATATTGACTCTGAAATACCCAATTGAACATGGCATTGTCAGCAACTGGGATGACATGGAGAAAATTTGGCATCACACTTTCTACAATGAGCTTCGTGTTGCTCCAGAAGAGCATCCGGTTCTTCTAACCGAAGCACCTTTGAACCCTAAAGCCAATCGTGAGAAGATGACCCAAATCATGTTCGAGACATTCAATACCCCTGCGATGTATGTTGCCATCCAAGCTGTTCTTTCTCTGTATGCCAGTGGTCGTACAACTGGTAAGCTTTTTTACGTTTTTCAATCAATGCAAAACTTGCAGTTTTTCTAAATTGGTTATGATTTTCTTGTACTTGCTTCTTTTGTGTGTTATTGCTTTCACAAACTTTCGAATCTTTAGTCTTAATTTGGGACGAATTGAAATAAAAACGTGGACGCTTATCTTGGGACAGAGGGAGCATGTTAAATTGAATGTTGCAACCTTGATTAGTAACTGAATTGTGCTTAATTTGTTACTCTATATAATTGTATTCTGAGACCATCTCCAACAGCTTCTCTAAAATAGAGAAAATTAGAGAAAACTTCAAGTTTAGAGGATTCTCTAAAATAGAGAAAACTCCAAGTTTTTAGAGAATTTTCTATGTTCTCTAAAATAGAGAAATCTAAAATAGAATTCTTTAAAATAGAGAAATCTAGAGAAAACTCTAAGTTTAGAGAATGCTCTAAAACTTGGTAGATGGAGAGAGAAATTATTTTATTATGCATTCCCACCAATAGGGTTGAGTTATTATTATTTTTTACAATTTCTTTTTAAAAAATGTATTGGGATAATAAATTTAAATAATATAATGGAAGTTGAAATCTCTAAAATAGAGAATCTGTTGGAGCTAGACATGGCAATTTGACCCGACCCGATGGGGAACCCGGTTCACCCGACCTGCTCGGGGCCGGGGATTCCCCGCCAAACCGGGTACCAGGGCCGGGGCCGGGGAAACCAACTTTCAAAAAACCGGGGCCGGGGTGACCATCCCCCGACCCGCCCCGGACCCGGTATATATATAATTAAAATTTTATTTATTTTATATATTTAAAATATATAATAAATTTTAAAAATATTTATTCCTTTCCAATTTATAATCATCTCATGTAGTTGTTAAAAATATTTATTTTTTTCCAATTTTAAAAATATAGTTGCAAAATATTTGTTAAAAAAGCCAAAAAAAAACATCAACCGGGTCGGGGAACCGGGTACAAACCGGGGACGGGTGTTGACTGGGTATTGACCGGGGTTTGACCGGGGCCGGGGGAGGGTATTACAAACCGGGCCGGGGCCGGGGATGGAGATCCCCACCCCATACCCTCCCCGTTGCCATGCCTAGTTGGAGCTAAATGTAATTTTTTATAGAAACTTTGACTTTTGGTTCTCTGTTTCAGTAAAATTATAGAGAATCTGTTGGAGATACTCTAATCTCTGCTGTCATATTGTTGTCTGGTGCAGGTATTGTTCTTGATTCAGGAGATGGTGTGAGTCACACAGTTCCTATTTATGAAGGGTATGCCCTTCCACACGCTATCCTTCGTCTGGACTTGGCTGGACGTGACCTTACCGATGGCTTAATGAAGATCTTAACAGAGCGTGGGTATTCTTTCACTACTACAGCAGAGCGGGAAATTGTGAGAGATATGAAGGAGAAGTTGGCCTACATTGCCCTCGACTACGAGCAGGAGCTTGAAACATCCAAGACTAGTTCAGCTGTCGAGAAAAACTACGAGCTTCCTGATGGGCAAGTGATTACAATTGGTGCTGAACGATTCCGTTGCCCAGAGGTGTTGTTTCAGCCATCCATGATTGGAATGGAAGCAGCTGGTATTCACGAGACTACATATAACTCCATTATGAAGTGTGATGTTGATATTAGGAAAGATTTGTATGGTAATATTGTACTCAGTGGAGGTTCAACCATGTTCCCTGGAATTGCTGATAGGATGAGCAAGGAAATTACCGCATTAGCCCCGAGCAGTATGAAGATCAAGGTTGTGGCACCCCCTGAGAGGAAGTATAGTGTCTGGATTGGAGGGTCCATCTTGGCATCTTTGAGCACCTTCCAGCAGGTTTGTTTTCAAACATCCATACTATTGTTACTATTTATGAAAAAAAAGTAATGAATAATTGTCTCAAAATATTATTAAGGCATTTCTTTTTGAAATGATGTGATTGTGGGTCCTGTTAGAGCGATTGGGATGAGACCCACAGAATGGATACCCAAGAATGTGTAGGGTACGTTTGAAACGCGTTGCATGGCAGTACAAAAACCTGTTTTCCCATGTTTGGACTTGCTTCACAGTGAACATGTAAATGAAACAATCAAGATCAAACTCATGAGCTGAAATCAAAAGGACCCTAGACAAGTTTGATCTTTAAAGATCTCTAATTCTGGGATTTGGTTTTTTGTTTTAAATGCAGATGTGGATAGCAAAGGCTGAGTATGATGAGTCTGGACCATCGATCGTGCATAGAAAATGTTTCTGATACGTGCATTTGGATGTCGTTTTGAAGATATGCAGCTTGCAACATTTTCTTTCAACTTTGTTTTTGTATGTCTATTATATATATATATATTATGTTGTTTTGTCAAAGTTGGGTTAATGACATTGAGAGAGCACAAAGATGATTGCTGCATGTATGTTGCACAATTCTTTTATTTTAATCTCATTTTTAGAAGCCATTCCAATTTTTTTCCCTTTTTCAACCTTCCCTCTGTGTGTGACTAAACTTATCTTGTTATAGTTGAATTCATTATTTTCAAGTACTCATGAAGTCATTGCAGTAATGGTGATGATTCTTGTGGGATTGTCTCAAATGCTCATTCCTTCACAATGAACAAAAAATTGGGAATCTGATCAGCTCTGTTCTACCTTTTTTTTGCACAAGGGCAAAATGCATCAAAATGTAATACAATGTGTTAGTTCTTATTTAGTGTAACATATATGTTTTTTTCCTCAATCAATGTAACAAAGCTCTAAAATTTTCTTACTACTGATCTTGCAACATTTGATGACGTAAATATCAAAGTAGGAATTTTTGTAACTTTGCTACATCAATCGAGAAAAAAGTAATGCATTACACTAAATGAGTAAGGTTCAGCGGAAACCGCAAAAAAATGAAAAACGAGGGAACACCTGGTATCTAGATGGTATGCACATGTGCATACAAGTAATTTGTAACATGTATATATGTATAATGCACACGTGCATACCAACCAAAAAACAACTTAATTTACCTATATGCACATGTTGTTCAGATGAACGGTTATCAAGATGTTCCTCAGTTTTTTATTTTATTTTTTGTTTTCCCTCCCTCTACACTAAATAAAAACTAAATATCATTTGTTGCATTTTGATGTTTACATAATGGATTGTGACATTGCTTCAAGATACCATGATGCAAAAATGATCTCCCACTTTTGTGGATGATGGTAAAGTGTTGCATTTTGCTTTAAGCTGCAAGGAAATGATGGCATATTGTTGTGTTGCTGTCAGGTGGTATGTTAGTTTAATAAAAAGTATGCTAACTTTTTTCTTTTTCTTTTTTATCTTTACAACTGCTATCAATTAGATCCAATCCTAATCCTATATGAAGCTGGAACTTGTATAGAGATGGGTGGATAGCACCATGACAATGATTCTTTGACTATTTTTAGTCAAACATGTTAATTCTTTGACTTTCTTGAATTGGTTTTTTACTACTTGAAGTTTCATACCAACCATTAGAAACACATTAACAATATGGTGTTAAATATTTATAAAATATGTATTATATTTTCTGTAAAGATGTCCACTTCCTTACCCACAAGTCCAACGCTTGGGGAGAAATAGTAAATATGCTACAATTCACAAGAGTATCTGCCATATATGCAGAATTTCTATATTTCTAGCTGATTACCGTCGTTTCTTTTGTCATAAAAACGGATCGTATCTTGATGCTCATCGACTCGAAAAGGATGATTTGGATAGTCCAGATTCTTGTCTTCATCCTGATGGTCATCGTTGTAATTAGATTTGAAACATGTTAGGGATCTTGATTCTGTCAATCTTTTTCCAACGCTTCTTTGAGTAAAACTACCAAAGCCTTTGATGCCACTCGTGAGCGTACGAGCTCTAGACCTCTCTTGTTTAAAAAAAGATCGATCTTCATCAAGTAACTTCAAAATCCGATCCGATTTCTCTCTTACCCTCAATCCCCAATTGAATCTGCATGTTTCTCATAAAATAATAGATAAGTTCAAGTTCCATGCATTTAGAGCATCTCCAACAGCATTGCTAAAATAGAAAAAAGTGGGGTTTTGTTTACTATTCTTCTCCAACAGCATTGCTATCTTGATTGCTAAAATAGAGATTTTTGGAGAATTCTCTATAATTCTCTAAATAGGAGAGAGAAATAATTATTTAATTCAATCCACCAATGACATAATTCTTTTATCATTTTATATTAAGTTTTTCTTTTAAAGTGCATTGGGAATATAAATTAAAAAATATTCTATTAATATAATTTGTGTTAAAATCTCTAAAATAGCAAAGCTGTTGGAGTTGAATGTAACATTTTTTAGAGATTTTAACTTTTAATTCTCTATTTTGGAAAAATTATAGCAAAGATGTTGGGGATGCTCTTACAAGTTGACCTTAATAAACAGTTGTTTCTACGATCTGTTTTTACTCCATTCATAAACAAGTGTTAATAATTTTATTTTTATATGTTCTAAAATAAGTGTCCATTTAAAAAAATGTCTGCTTTTTTATTTTACCTTCAGTTATGTGATGAAAAAAATTTCTATTTCCAGTATTGAGGGTAGAATTCTCTTTTAGTGAATTAAAAAAAATATAATAATCATATATTTATGAAATTTCATCTTTTTCATAGTAGATATTTATTTTGAGACGTCGAAGCGACTTTTTGGTTGCATACCTTTTTTCATCGACATGATGGAAAATACCCATCTCCTTGATAACCTCTTTATCACATTGGAATTCTTCTGAGACTCTTTGTGGACCATGGGTCAGCAAGTGCTCCAATATAACAAGAGCTTTATAAGACCCTCTCCAATTCTCTTCATCAAACTTCCACAACCTAAAACACCCATCAAATTTTGCAAATCAAATTCAAACTTCAATCTATTTAATGCAAAACACACACACACACACACTAAATTTAACACCTTTTGTGAAGAATATTCATGATTCTCCAATAATCATCAACTTCAAAAGCCGAATGTGATATCAATCCCATGGTACGAGTGTCTGGTGGCCATGAATCTTCATCCGTTGCTTCTTCGGTCAATCTTCATGGTAAAAGACGACAAAAAACTCTTTACATGCATTCAACGCGAAAACCAAAACACAAATAATAAGTAATAAAATAACTCTTTAGCTAGAGAAAAAAAAACATGCTTACAATTCTATAGGTGTAACATCTGTTAGAGCGAGTCGTGCAGTCTTGATCTTTTCTTTCAGGAAGAAAGAAGCTTGCTTTTTGAGTTCGTGGAAGGAAGGAGAATCCATCTTTTTGGGTGTTTTTCGTGTTTGTTGATCTTATAGTTTGCATAAATACCATTGTCGGTACGACCATAACTAATTAATTGATTAAAAAAATGTTGTGTGTGTTGAATATGCCCAAATAACAAAGAATTTGCAACTACTCCATTATCAAAGATAAGAAGTGGATTTGGCTTATGCAATGAGAATGACTAATGTTGAGCTTGGAATAAAGAAACTATGGATTAATTAGGTTTTGTGGCATTCAACATTCAAAAAGCACAAATTGATGATGTTAGGTTTTGGCTAATTGTGCCTGTCTTTAGGTACACGTCTTACAAAGATATTTTTGGTCAAAATGTTTGCAAAAATTTTGTTTCCTAAAATACCCTTGTACGATACACACAACGATAAAAATGCCATATTACTGGTCAAACCGATTGTGTTGTTAACTAAACAACCATATACAGATTTCATTATCTAAGTGGTGAATTCATACTTTGCATGGCTAGAGCACAAGATTATGGATACAACTGTTCCATAGTTACAAATCAAACGAGTTCATTATATATCACTTTGCGTACATCAGACCTCTGTGTACATCATACCCGGGGACAGAACGTTGTTTTTGTAAAGATCTTCGACTTGTTAAAAAGTGTAAGCGACAAAATAAAACGAACAAATACTAGTAAATAGTAAGCAACAAAAAAAGGAAAAATAATAATAAGAAACAAGTACGTTGAAACAAAGAAAATGTAAGAAAAATCACATGTCTCTGAATGTATCATATGCCTCTGTTAACAAATTTGTCACTGTCAGCTCCCTAACCCTCCCTCATCCCACCCATGGGCGGACCTATAGTAGTGCCATCATATTACCCTTCCGTTCGAAGGATAGAAATTTTAGGTTTGTGAAAAGTGCAACTATATCAATTTGTTGTGTATCACCATATATATTTTGAAACTACAATAAAAACACAAATTTTCCTTACTTTTTTCCACTACCCGGGTTTGAGTCATGTTAGTCATTTTCCTAATTTTTATCTTTTAATATCAGATTTATTATGTTTTTAGAAAACTTACAATTTACTATCAGATTTATTATGTTTTTAGAAAACTTACAATAACAGGTTTCGAACATAAGACCTCACATTTGAAAAGCAATGAACTAACAACCAGACCAAAACTTATTTATGAAAAATATCTCTATACTTGTTTCTTGTAGTCAAATGGTACTACCGTTTGCACACCCTGGTCCCACCCTCAACCTCTCCAACACCCTTCTTCCCTCCCATGCCACTAGCTACATGTCCCAAATCTGCTACCCTAGTTTTGCATCTCCGAAAACTCCTATCAGATATTAACAAGGTAAGAACTGTATATATTATTATATAGGCATGCCAATGTTACCCTCTTAGTTAGAATCATTCATGGAGTCAACCTCTCCTTCAAAGTGCAATAGGCCATGTTGGCTTTGAGATATAAAAAATAAAGCATGTTTCTTAAAAAACTTTACTAGGTAACAACTAGCATAACAGATCATAACCATATGTTAAACACAACAAAATCTTTCATAAATCACTGTAGATCGAGTTTTTCTCGCGAATACGACTCCAGCAACTAACAGAATATGGAAAGCATGAAGTTCTAGCGTGGCTCATGGGGTGAACTTCATGTTCTCGAGAGTTTGTAGATTAACTGTAGTCATCAGGTTTTTTTTTTAAAAGAGCATGTCTGTTGTCGACCAAATGGTCTCCTTCGCATCATGATGCTTTAGTGGTTATACTCCAGATACCACTTTGATAACCCAACGACATGAGAGCCAGCTCCCACAACATGTTAAGAATGCTTAATGGATTCACCTTCGACCCTGGGATTTCAGACCAGTTTACTGATATTTCAAGTATGGGGATGTGGAAATATTTACACAAGTACACCAACTCCACGTCGAAGCACCATCTGCGTGAAGATCATAAATCAAGTTTGGTTAAAATATAAAAGCAAAAGAAGACCAAGTGTTGAAGCGATAACGACATTGATGAAATTGTATGCATATGGTATAATAAAGGGTTCCATATGGTTGGCGGAATCTATTCTATGTTATAAAGCATTTTGCTCAAAGTCTTGAAGCATTCAATATTGTTATTTACTACACCTCTTAAAATTTAAAGATACATTTAATTACTTATGCGTACAAGTTTTTAAAGCTCTTTGAACTCCATAAAACTAACTAATAATCAACTAATAAACATGTTCAGATATAGTATAATGGTCTATGATTATTAGATAGAGCGTGAGTAGTGAAGTCGTTTATGGCTTTCTTACCTCTTCAAACGGATATTGGTGAAAAGCTTCCTTGCAGCAGCTCTACTAAACATCTTAAAGCCACACTGCCATACATGGAAAGGTTCGTATCACAATTAATACTCCCTTCGTTCCAATATAACACATTTCATCTCCCAAAATAGTTGTTCAACTTTCCCATTCTACCCTTAATTACGAGATGAAGAAATTCATTACTCCCTCTGTTACTAAGGGTACAATTGTCATTTAGTAACATATTAAACATACAAGGAGCACGTATAGTTGGAACATAGAATAAGAAAAATAACCTGTGTATCACGAACTCCAGGACCAGCAGCTAAGAGGACCACGACGTGGAAGCTTTTCATCAAAAAGTTCCGATACCACTTCCTCTGGAGCATAAATTGGATTCATTTATAAAAAAAATGAACGTTGACCAACCAAAATGAAAGAATAAACACGAGGTACTAACTGTAGCTAAAGCTTTCTTCTCAAGATGAGCACGAGAACCAAATGCCACAATTGGGATATCTGCAATTCCTTCACTTGAATCATTAGCTACCTGACCTTTCCTTCTGGCAAATGCGAGGATCTACAAGGAAAACGCGTACATTATATCCAACTTTTATTGGTAATTAGTGATGATGGAACAAGTTTAACTTGTACATGATCTCAGGGCAAATCAAATGGGAACCAGAAAAAAATGTTATCTTAGAAGCATGTTTATTTATGTTTGAGAAGGCTCATGCAAAGTTTCGTCCAAAACCGACTACATTTATGACTCCTCAAAAAATGAATGGTTGTACCTGACAGATAGTGTTGTTTCATATATGAAATAGACATAATTGTTTCACATGTAAAACGAAACATGTCCATACATTTCATATACGAAACGAAACACACACACACACACACACACACACTTGCTAGTGACAGCAACCTGATTTTCAAGCTTTTCTAGGTCATCAACTTTTGTTGCTCCATCAGCATCCAGCATAACAAGTAGTTCCCCCCTTGAATGTAGCATCCCCTGTTTTTGCAATGCTTTCGCATAAGTCAAGAACTTAGATCAGTCGTAGTGACATGGGTCATGATGAATAAATTAGAATAAAATAAGAGCTTAAAAAAATCATGAAAAACCAACTAATTATTATATGCATTCAACTCACTTTTCTTATAGCTTCTCCTTTGCCCTGGTTCTTTCTTTGGAGAATAACCCTGACATTGTCTACTTTATATTTCCTCACAAAATCAAAGGCTATTCTTTTTGTTCCATCTGAACTCCCATCATCAACAATTATTACCTGTTCAAGAATCCATTCAATGCAAAATACACAGTATACAATCTATAACCCCACTTGCTTAACAAAGTTCAATGCTATTAGCCGGTAAAAAGAGAATTATTATAAACTCATTTAAGTTGCTTTACGAGCATAGAATAAGCCTATATAAGATGTTGCATAAATTGAGTATACTTGATTCAAGTAGACAAATGCGAATATGCTTGTTGTGATTATTTTAATAGTTAATAATTACAAAAAGTACGAATTCTATAAACCCTGAATAAATATTAATTCAATCATGAAAGCTGAGAAGTTTATTGCAGAAAGCTAGAGGCATATAATAAATATTACCGAAGTGACAGGAGAATCTTTAAATAATCACCAAAAGTATTGCAAAATACCTCGTATGAAAATGATTGGTCCTTTCTTGAACGTTGTTGAAGATAACTACACATGAAAGATCCAAAATTATAACCAATTCCATATGCACAACCACTTAGCGGCAATGTATGTTCAAGGGATGGATACCACGAAACTGGGTTTCTTCCATTAAAAATTGAGGAGCGCACCAAACATTAATCAAATTATAAGTAATAAGCAACACAAGTTTCTAAGTTATATGCTACTTCCTCTATCCAACCAAAATATGTAACGTAAAAATTGCAAATTGGTACCCATTTTATTTAAATGGATCAATAGCTCCTAGAAAATGGGTACCAATTTGCAATGTTTACGTTACATATTTGGGTTGGATAGAGGAAGTAGCATATAACTTAGAAACTTGTGTTGCTTATTACTTATAATTTGATTAACGTTTGGTGCTCTCCTCAATTAGATGGAACAATAAGCCCTTAAAGTTTTGTGGCAAAAGACAAAAGTGATTGTTTGAAATCTCCATGGGGCGGAGGGAGTGCTATTTAAAACGGCTTAGCAATACTAAAATAATAATGAACAATAAGAAATGAAAAAAAGCAGTTCCCATTTAAATTTTCAACTTGACGACAAAGTTGTCTTATATCAGATGGGATTTCAATGATTAAAATTGTAATTTCAACTGAAGAATCATGCTACATGTAACAAATGGATTTGGATTTACTCACTTCATTGTCTCATCAAGAGCTGCAGGTAATCTATATTCTTCATTAAAGGCAGGGATAATCAACGAAATATACTTTTCTGCAGGATCGTTGATACAAGGGCATTGAACCTGCAACAAATGACCCCAACAGTGTTAGCACACACTGCCTATATCTGAAATTCACATACAATTTGATACAACAATGAATTCTTTATTGAACTCTTGCCAAAAGAAAATTAATTTTCTAATATTTGTTTCTTCGTATTATGAATTCTAATATCAGGGGCCTCGATCGATCATGTGTTTGCAGTTGCAGATTTTGCAAATGAAGAAGCTTCTTGTACAAAAACTAGTAGCAATTTACAAAATCAAAGGTATGATATGCCAACAAATAGATCAAACTTTCACTTCAGACTAACAAAGCACATTAACAACTACAGAAACTGAACAATCACAACTCGATGAACAGAATTACAGCAACCAATTTCCACGAAGACAAAGATATGCGAATAGGCATGGGATCATGTGAGAAGTGTCATTTTTGGTGAGAAGTGTCATTTTTAAACCGTTGATCACTTTTATTCAAATACCCTCCCATGAATTGCAGCTTAAAAGGAATTGATCCGGTGCATTTGGTGCATCTTATCTTGGGTGCACCTCATCCTAATGTTGGTCCACTTCTCCAATTGTTGATAACCACTTCTAACGCTTCTCACCAAACTTGGCACTTCTCACCGAACCCAACCCTATGCGAATAATGATAACAGATAATATGCTGATACATAATTAAGGAAAAATTGGAATTGGATCTTCACGAAGTACCTGTTTGAATGAATTCGGATCTTCAAAATTTGGGTGAGCTTCGAGATGACTGTCGGAAGAAATACAAACATCACAGTCATATACACATACATGAATATCATGGTAAAAAATTAGGGTTCCAAAAGAGCATACGCATGGTTGAATCGTCTTCTGAAGGTTTCAACAATAATTGCCACAACTAAACCAAACGCAATAACAAATATCAAGACCACCATCAGTTCAAACATCATCGTCCTTCCGGATCCAATGCCACACCATCAAGTTACAAAAACACCAAGAAAGGATTCTGGCATCAACCCTGGAAAAACCACAGAACGAACTGCTTATTCATAGTCAATAAGTTCAAATGCAACATGCTTAAACATCAGCCCGTCTAGCTCAGTTGGTAGAGCGCAAGGCTCTTAACCTTGTGGTCGTGGGTTCGAGCCCCACGGTGGGCGCTTTTTTAATAATGGTTTGATTAATGGTGGGACAAATGTCTATATGGAAAGAATTATACAAGTAAAATAAAAGGCCCGTCTAGCTCAGTTGGTAGAGCGCAAGGCTCTTAACCTTGTGGTCGTGGGTTCGAGCCCCACGGTGGGCGTTATGTGTTTTTTTGGTCTTCTTATGTTCAATCTGTGGTATTTTGTGTCTGCGTTTAGTCTTCTTTCATTTATATTGAATTAATCTATCGTATTTTGTGTGTCTAAGGCTGCGTTTGGTATATGGGACAAATGATGTATTTTGTGTGTCTAAGGTTGCGTTTGGTATATGGGACAAATGATACAGGAGAAGAATTCACTGCCTCACGTTTGACACGACATGGGATAATGACAAGGACTGGACAGGATGAGGCAAAAAAAGGCATTTACTTGTTCCAAATATGATATTAGCCTTAAGGTCACCGCCACCACCACCGGTAGCCACGGCCAACCACCCTCGGCCACCACTACCTATTCCTTCCCTATAACCACCGTCACCACCACCATTCTCCCGTCACCACCACCATTACCATCGTCGACCATCTCCACCTACAATGACACCGATCACCACCACCCATGCCGCCACCAGCATCGACACCACTTCCATCTCTTCCTCCACTACAACAACTTCCTTGCCCACCTCCACAACCACCACCCATCGCCACAACCACCGATAACCAGTATCATCGTCGACCACACTCGCCTCCATCGGTCACCACCACCCATCGCCGCTACAATCATGTCTCTGCCAATTCATAAAGATCTTCTAAATTGAATCAAAATACAAAATTTTATTAGTATGAATCGAATTTTTTCGAACTCCCATCAATTATTTCAGACTCTTTATTCAAATTTCGTACTATTATTTATGTATGTATTTTATGTGTATAAAAATCATGTAAAAAATTAACATTAAAATATTAAAATATATACTTTATTTGTGTCATTTATAACTATTATATGATATATAAAATCATCAAAAAAAATTAGGAAAAATTGTTGTAACACTCTCGAATTGGGAAAGAGCAACTAAATAAAAATTTCAATAATACATCCAAAATAACAGAATTTCTCCCAATAAACTAATAAAGGAAATACCTCAATTTAAAGTCTATGATTGACCTCAACAAGTGATGACCCAAACTTCATTACAAAGACTAAAACCACATCGGGTGTTACTTAACCCAAGTATAAGTTGCTAATCCCAAAGATGAATGCGGAAAACTTCACTTAAGCTATTCACGTCTCGAGCACTTTACTAGAACACGATCTTTCACAATGTCACTAGAACTACTCCCAACCTGAACCTGTTGCACATGCCGACAAATAAAAAGGGTTAGGCTAACGCCTAGTGAGTTCAAGAGTTTATAACATGATTTAAATAATTCTTTGAGTGAAAGTTTGCGACATAGATTATGATTTCCAAAAGAGTTTATGAGAAGGATGTAAATGACTCATTTTCCAACGCACACAAAATCTATGAGAGAAGTTCCCAAAATGTAATTAGCGTTTTCCCAAAATGAATTCCAAACCAAACTCACTCAGCACGTGAATAAATCTTCATTATGGAAAACCTTCAAATACGGTTGACAACATAATACTCAACCCAAAATTCATGGAAGAACACTCCATAAAAATATAATATTTCATCGAAAACATGTTACGAACCAATACTCACGCGAACGTAAAATGTAATGAAATCCAAATACCTTAAATATGGAAATGACATGCTTCATTTAAACTTTAATATACATGGAGGGGAACCCAATATTAAAGTCATCAAATTGCAGTCAATCGTACAAAACCAACGAAAATGTATTTAAACATCGCTTAGGTATACATATACCACAAAATCATCATTAACCAATACTCGACACAGGTTAAAATAAAGGTTTTCCCCAAATGGACTCATGACACTAAAATGTGCAATTTTCCCAAATGGTTTATAAAATCAATTACACCAACATGATTAAACCATTGAATAAACTCCATTTGAGCAATAAATCATTTAAGGACATATTTATGATTTCTACACATCAAAATATCCAAAAATCCCAAATATGGGTGCTTTACAAACTTTATAAAGTTAAACACTTAAAAAAAGGTCAAACTTACCATATAACTCAACAATTGATAATTTTAAGTAAAACACACAATTACTTGGAAAATAACATTTTTGGCATGTACAACGTTTTCACAAATCAACTTGAACTCACCTTGCTAGATTTAGGCTAAATCTAGATTTTCCCCAAATTGAGCTCCTTTGAAGAAACTTGAATCCTCAAGCCAAATCCTCCAAAACCTAGATCCGTAAGTTTCCAACCATAAATAATCATCCTCAAACACTTACATACATTTCTTCTAACATAAAACATCCAAAACCACCAAAAATACCAAAACCCTAACTTCTTAGATGAAGAAAAGTGAGAAGCTTACCTCAACCACCACCAAATACTCTTGGATCATTCATCATACTTCAAAACTCTTTCTAGATTCTTGAAGAGCTCCCAAAAACGAAACCATAGCAACTTGAATCATCAAAATCGGAGTTGGGATGCAAAAGTTATGAAGGAATGAAGATTGAAGCTGAACATTCGCGACTTAATATCTGACTCAGGGAGTTACGCGGCTTGGGTCGCGGCCCTATTTTGGGTCGGATATTGTTTCGGTCGTAGCTTCTTCGTTTTAGCTCCGTTTTCGCTCCGGAAAGAACCGTTGGACTCGTATTCGAATTCCCCATCCAACAAGACCATAAAATCTAAGATTTAACCCAAAATCCTATTTGTCATATTTTTCTTAAAAGATCGGTTCCACACTGATTCGAAATTGTACTTATCCGAAAATTACGGGTGTTACAATTGTCCTGTCCTATTTAGTCCTAGTCGTACCAAACACAAGACATACCAGTCTTCTTCTGTCTTGCCCTCTTGTCATGTTCTGTTCAGTCAAGATCTGGCATGTCTAGTCCCGTCCAATCATGTCTACGTACCAAACGCCGCCTAAAAGTTATCGATGAGTATAAGAGAACGTTATTGATAGTGGTAAGTTGATAAAAAGAATTATGGTACTTCTTTAAGGTTTTGATTGGGGACAGTTGATCTATAAACGGTGAACATCTATTTCATGTTGTGATACCAAATCAATTGAATATGAGTATGTGATGCATCAACACTTTTTGTTTACGTGATACTTTAGCAATTGGTTTAAAAATTATTGTATTGGATTGTTTAACCTAACTCTTCTCACTATTTAATCATTTTTTCACAAATATATTGTCCAAGACTAACGATTCGAGTGTAACCAGTCCTTATTAGTTAGTAACGACTTTTTAAGCGGGTCAACTTACGAGCCAAGACGATCCATCATGTTTTAGACGATCCTTACTCCAAGAGAAAATCGAATATAAGAAATCTATATTCAAGCTCACGGTTTTGATATGAGAAGAGGAATATGTCAAGGGGACCTGTTATCACCATTCCTCGTAATTATTCCAGAAGCTCTTAATATAGGCATGATAGAAGTCGGTTGTGGAATCTTTAAAAGGTATATCAATTGGCATCCTCGATAATGGTTTAAAGGTCTTTCATTTGCAATATGTGGATAATGTGATCTTTTTTGGTGATCGGAATCCATCAATTTTATGAAAATTGACAGGGGATACTTAAATTCTTTCAACTTCTTCCATTCTTAAAGTTTACCTTCTGAAAAAACAAATTATTTAGAGTAGGGTGAGCAAAGGCGAGCTAAAACTTGTTTCTCTGGAGTTTTTTGAGTAAAGGTTACAATCAAATATCATTTATTTATCTCGGGCTCCCGGTTGGTGCAAATATAAAAAAGGCAAAGCAATGGGAACCGATCGTCTCAAAGTTTAAGAATAAATTGGTGACATGGAAGACTCGTCTTCTTTCTCCGATGGGCGACCAACTCTGCCTAGATCGGGACTTGGCAGATTTGCCCTTTATTATTTTTCATTGTTCCGTGCTCCAACTCGTATTACTGGTTACCTTGAGAGATTGTAACATGTGATTTTTTGGTAAATACAATTTCAAGTTAGTGTAGAAATCGACATTTTAAGATAAATAGAGAAAATATGATTTTGGGCTGAGATTCTAGATTTTATAGTCTTGTTGGATGAAGAATTCAATTACGAGTCCAACGGTTCTTTTCGAAGCAAAATCGAAGCTAAACGAAGAAGTTATGGCCAAAACAGTGTTCGGTACCTTCTGGGCGAAAGTGTCACTAGCACTTTAGCATGTCACTTTCGCCCAAAATGGACCGTAGCACTTTAGCATGTCACTTTCGCAGAGAATAATTGGCACACGGTCCATTTTGGGCGAAAGTGACATGCTAAAATGACACGGTCACTTTCTCATGTCATTCTCGCGGGCGGAGTGCAGTGCATAAAATCCGACTATTCTTCATTTAGTCATAACTTTCTCATCCCAACTCCGATTTTGAGCCTCATTCTTCATTTGGTCATAACTTTCTCATATCGACTCCGATTTTGACGATTCAAATTGTTATGATTTCATTTTTGAGAGCTCATCGAGGATAGGTTATTAGTTTTGAAGTTCATTGGAAGATTCAAGAGTATTTGGTGGTGGTAAGCTTCTCATTTCTCACTCCCAAATTCCTTCTCTTCTCTGCCAAATCGTCTCCCCTTTTTCTCTCACAAATCCTAACTGATTTTGGGGTTTTTTCATGGGGATAAAAGTGTTCCTTCTCCATCACATGCTAGTGGTTTCATCTATTGATGCATGATCAAGTTTTCATCTCCAACATTAGAGATTTTTGGGGGTTTCCTAGGTTTTCATCAAAACCTAAGTGGTGAGTTCATCCTCCTAGTTTCTAAACTTTCATATGAGTTATAAAGGCTTCATTTATGACTTTCTAGTGTTTTATTTTTCAAATTTTAGTTTGAATGATTTTGGAAAAAAATTAGGTCAAAATTAGGGTTTCAGTCCAAATAGATATTTTGATATAAGATGTTTGGGGAATGATTCTAAGTGTTTGGATATGTATAGGAAAACTTTTGAACCCGAGGTTTGGAGGAAGTGCTTATGGATTCAAGTTTTTTCAAGATGTTGGGGTAAAATCTAGATTTCGCCTAAATCTAGCAAGGTGAATTCAAGTTGATTTGTGAAAACGTTGTACATTCCAAAAATATTCATTTTAAGGTGTTTATGTAATTTACATGATTTTATCAAATGTTGGAATATTTAAAGAGTTCTACTTAATTGGGATATTTGAATTTATAATTTTCGTACAACACCCATATTTGGGATTTTTAGGTAGTTTGATAAATAAATCATAAATACATGTGTTTTGGTGATTTATCTTATAAATGGAGGTCGTTTGGTGAAAATGCACTTTTAGCGTGTGTTTGGATAAATGCATACATTGTGTTATGGGGCGTTTTAAAAGTGTAAATGGTGTGAGCCTCTTTGGAAAAGGGATTGCTGGTACGTGCGAAATATGTGATTTAATCGCAGTGGATTGCAAACTGTCCACAGTGGGAAGCGCAAGTGTACACTGTCCACTATGATCGTCACAGCAAGTAATAGTTGGTAAAATACCAGAATCGTATCCACAGGGACTGGGCAATCAAGACAATACGGTCTTCATGAGCTTCCTTTTACAACTTTCAATTACAGAGGAAGCAATAGTTTGGTTTGTTTGGTGAAATGCTACTTTAGCGATTTTACCTAAGAATTAAAAGAAGGAATGTAGGTTAGATTTTCCCTAGATTTTATATTAAATACCTGATCCTAAAAGTGATCCTTGTACTTGAGGTGGACATTCTCGTTAGAAAATCCCGATTACAAAATACTCACACTTTTAAGTAAAAATCCCATACTCTTAGTATTTCTTGTTTTGTCAATGGTAATCTCAAAATGGACCTTTTCAGGCCTCGATGGAATGTGTAGAGACAAATACTCTAAGTGTTTTAAATACACAAACTAGCTTGCCTACTACTCCAGTGGGTTGAGATTAGCTCACTGTGCCGACCTCACTTTCGCAAGTGTCATAAGAATTCTTTCGAATTCCCTAGCAACATCCAAGCTCGTGTCACTGCGTTCTACTCATTTCTGAGTTGAGAACTAGACTTTAGATCCTTACAAGTGATCGGCTTGTTCGCATCATTGGGCAATAATCGAGAGTGAATGACCAAAACAATAACTATTCCAAGTATAAAGATTACTCAAGCATTTTCTCTAAAATCCAGGTACTTCTCTTTCCTACATCCCAAAGGATGCTTAGCCCATAATTACCGAAATAAAGAAAACAACAGATGAGAAGATACACATAAGTAAACTGAAAGTGACTTGTATTAAAACCGCAGTGGGGAACGAGGGTACGTCACTGCCACTAATTACTTGAAACTAACGATTACACTAGGAATTGAAATACAGAAAATTAGAGAGCTACTGCAGTAAATTCTAAGCTAGTAACTACAACTAAACTTGCACTAAATGTGGTAAATGAGATAAAAAGGATGAATTAAATGAAACCCAACACCTCTTTATAAACTAAGAGGAAATGTTGGATTTGACAAAAGATGGGTTTAAACTAGAGACTAAAGACTGGAGATAGAAGGCATAAAATTCAGCTTCTTTGAGTAATTCTTCTATCCACAAGCTTGTAGCTCTTTTACCCCAAGGTCTCTTCACCTTTTCCAAAAAGTCCACTTAAAGTACCATGAGTTTTATTAAACAATTCATCTTATCATGCTTTAGGGAACATGCTTGTACTTCACCATCCCATGCCTCTGCCATTTGAACCTTCTATTCTTCATATTTTTACTTTCAAGCTAAGAGTTGTTTTTCTTTAGTCTTCTTCTTTGCTCGCCAGTGGGGTCCGGAGTGGGATGCGCAAGTCACTGCAGATATTTCGTGAAAAAGCAACAAAACTCCACCAAATGATTTATAAAAACTATGGTTCACTATTTTTGCTCATTTTTATGAATATTACTAAGAATGGGGGTTTTGAGAAGTGGAATGACTAAAATTTGACAAAATAAAAATAAAAGAAAATAATAACTCTAAAAATAGAGTTATCACAACCTCAAACTTAAACCATTACTTGTACCCAAGTAATAAAAAGAAAAAAAAAATTATGCACTTTTGAACTTTCAAGGACTTACCGACTTCTCACTCTGAATGGATGTTGATCTCCCTCCATGGATGCTTCTTTTGGTTCCAAGATCAAAACTTCACTTTTGTACTTGACGATATCTTTCCCTTGTTCACATTTTATCAATAGGACTTTCTTGGGTTCAAAGGGTTTGCGGCTTTGAATATTTTCCCAAGGATTCCGTAGCAAACGATTCCAAACATGGGTCGAAAATCTCGCTTTGAGATTTTTATTTCAAGAAGTGAGTGTTTCTGTGTTTTGCAAGGGTGAGTACGTACACTTCAGACTTTTATTTGGGTATGGATATTTATTTTGTGAGAGTGGGTATTCTGATGGTCCAGAATAGGCACACCATCTTTTTCTGGGAGTGAGCACTTTGATGGTCCAGAAAAGGCACACCATCAATCTTTTGTAGTGACACTCCGATTTTCTTCTGTTTTTGTGTTTTTTTTGGGAGGGGGGTATAGCTTACCCACCTCAAACTTAGGACCTCACAGTGTCCCCACTGTGGAAAGACTGTAAGTCCCCACCTCAAACTTAAGATTGCACAGTGTCCTCACTGTGACTTGGAAATTGGGGTTCAAGGAGGTGTTTAGGGTACAAAAAGGTCGAGTTTGGATGCAATAATGGCCTATATCATTTCAACGTGACAAGTTGAGAGTCGTACTTACTGTGAGATCCCACATCGGCTAGGAGGGGGAACGAAGTCCTCCTTATAAGGGTGGATGGATACCTTCCTTGCATGAGGCCTTTTGCCTGTCACAGGGTGCGGTCTGGGTGCGTCCCGCGTATGCCTGTGCGGGCAGGAACAAAACCGTGAGCGGTGCCGGCATGCTGTTATGCAGAGGGTATCCGCAAAGCGGACAATATCGTGTATGGTGGACTGGGGGATGTTACAGAATGGTATCATAGCCGGTCACCGGGTCGATGTGTCAGAGGGGACGCTGATCCCACTTAGGTGGGTGGATTAGGAGATCCCACATCGGCTAGGAGGGGGAACGAAGTCCTCCTTATAAGGGTGGATGGATACCTTCCTTGCATGAGGCCTTTTGCCTGTCACAGGGTGCGGTCTGGGTGCGTCCCGCGTATGCCTGTGCGGGTAGGAACAAAACCGTGAGCGGTGCCGGCATGCTGTTATGCAGAGGGTATCCGCAAAGCGGACAATATCGTGTACGGTGGACTGGGGGATGTTACACTTACGAAAGTGACTTTTTAAGTCGGAAGCCGAAAGTTGCACCTTAAAATGGAAAAAGATCAACAAGCATTCAAATGAGAATTAAGTTAGTACCCAAAAGACCTACTTAGTAGTAGGTAATGCATGCATCATTGATCAAAATAAAGTATCAAATTGTCAAGTGCCTAGCCATAGGCAAAATACCAAACAGACATAAAATATAAATTGTTTTTGGAGCAATCAGAGTGGGAACCAGAGTCCCAACAAACCATTCAGTGGGTAGGAGTTGCTGGTGGTGAGCTTGCTGCAGAGTCGTCATTGAGACCATCGTCACTCTCATTTGTGGGGCAGATGCCTTCTGGAAAGTCTGGAATTTGAGCGGCTAATAGGGGATCAGCACCATGATATACCTGATTGAGGACTGCATCCCGATCGCGTGTATACATCCAGAAAGACTCTGTTGCCCTGTTAAGGCGTTCAGAATTTCGGCCAAGGGATTACTGGAGCTTCCTGGAGTGGGATGGTGTTGTGGGTTGCTGGAGGATCTCAGTGTGGCTTCTTCAACAACAGGTTCTTCAGGGGGATCGGTAATTGCTCTCCCCATCTTCTTGATCGTTATTATGCTAATGTTGTTCAAAGAAGTGACCCATTTGTCATCTGGAGCAGATGGCACTCCAGCCTCGATTAGTAAATATGTAATAAGACAAGGAAGAGGGAGGATTACCTTCTTTCGAGTTCTCGCTTGGTAGATGGCGGACTGCATTAGGATTCCCAAGTTGATTGTTTTCCCTGCAAGAATGTAGTACAGCAGAGCGCACTTGTGCATCGAGAGGGTTGTATCATGAGAGGTGGGTGATAGGGAGGCACGTAAAAATTGGAACCACACAGCGGCCTCGGTAGTGAGGGATCTAGCGTGTAGGCACCTCCTACTGCCATCCTTATCCTAGGGCTTTCCTTCAACTGCCAGTGCTTTCAAAATAGCATCTTCATCCGCCGGGGTCATTTTGTGCAAAAATTTTGCAAATGTGCATACAGGTGGGGTCCTTATCCAAGGACCTGATTGATAGCGGTGGCATTGTAATGCACGGTTCGACCCTGGACTGTCACGAATGTGTCCTTAGTCTGAGAGGCCTCGACATAGAATTCCCTTACCAAAGAGGCGTTGGCCCGTCGATTGGCAGTTGCCAATGTCGCCCAATCTTGCTGTAAAACCCTCTCTATGATAAAAGGGTTGGTCTCTACAAAGTCAGGGTCAAAACCCCTCTCTAAGTTTAACTTTTGCTTGACTATGCAGTCATAGTGGGCAACGACCGCTGGGGTCGTGAAGTGCCTGGGCACTCCACTGGGGGCATGCTTAGTGCCCACTGTGGACTGGTGTGGATTTTTAGTTTGAACTTGTTCATCACCATCAACAGATTCATTTGATTATGAACTTAAAGAGGGAGCGAAACCCTTACATTTCCCAGATGTTTTCATTCGTGATTTTCTGGCTGGTGCTTTCTCCGGAATGGTCACCCTAGATCTGGTGACCATTGCTCTCTTCCTCAAAGCTCTTTTGATGGGGTTCTCCTCAATGTGGGCTGCCTTTTGAAAAGCTTCCAAATCAACAGTATTGTCGAGTTGGCGGTATTGATTGTGGTAGTCGTCATCTTCCTTCCTCCTTTTCTCTTCTTCTTCTTTGAACAATTCTACCTCTGCCTTTTTTCTTTCTTCATCGATCAATCTTTCCTTCTCGGCCCTAATTCTCTCATCTTCCTCTTTCGCCAACCGTTCGGCTTCTTCTATTTTCATCCTCTCCTCCTCTTCCCTTGCCAGCCTTTCCTCTTCTTCCTTCCTTTTCTTCTCAGCCTCTTTTTTTTTTCGAAGTGCAAGAAGTTTTTGGTTGTACTCCTCTTGCAACTTCAACATTTCCTCATCAGTTTGTTGTGCTTCGGTATCAAAACCACTCAGACTAGCGTCTGAGGCTTTCGATGAAGAAGCAGCTTTCGAACCATCCTGCTTTGATGATTCCGCATCTGGAGCGACGGTTGTCATTGGATGTTCGCCGGAGGATGGCGGAGGCTCATTTAGGTCGCCGGTTATGTTTTCCGGTGGGTTATCGTCGGTGGTTCTGCGGCGGAGCACGGCACGACCTGGTTCATTAGGGTTTGGGTTGAGCCTCTTGCTTCTCGCCATTGAAGAGTGTTTGATGTTCTTGAGAGAAGAATATTTGGAAAGGAAGAGTAGGTGTTTGAAATATTTGAGTAAAAGGTAGCTTTTGGGATTTTTATGTGGAAATGGATTAATTTCTGGGTATTAACTTTTGGAGGGAACGGTTATTTTGAGAGAGATAGAGATTATGATGGGTTTTCTTGAAAATAGGCGAAGTGGGTGTAAGGTGGCAGAAAAGTAGACATTTGTGTAAGAAAAAGGTGATTTACTTTCAGTTCTTGGGCCCCCAAACCGTCCCATCGAAGCGCCAGGCCAGCAGTGGGAAGCGCAGTGACATGCTCGACGTCACTGCGAAGCAGTTGTTTGACTTTCTCTTCAAAAATTGGCAATCCAATCTACACACATGCAAAATAAACTACCACACAGAATTAAAAAGACCAAAAATAATAAAAAGACAACAAATAACTGAAATAAAATATTTACAGATGATTCTGACTTTTCTTAACCAGAGTGGGGTAGAGAGTGGGATGGATTGTGGGCACTATCACTCAGAAAGTGCTTCACTCTCTGCCCATTGACTTTAAAAGTTTGACCAGCCTGTGGGGACATTAATTCCACTATTCCAAAGGGACTAACCTTGACCACTGTGTATGGTCCCGTCCATCGTGATTTGAGCTTACCAGGAAATAATTTGAGACGGGAATTAAACAATAGTACCTGTTGGCCTTCAATGAACTCCCTATGGTTGATTCTTCGATCGTGCCACATCTTGGTCTTTTCTTTGTACAACTTTGCATTTTCATAGGAGTGGTATCGCAATTCTTCTAACTCATGCAATTGTAAAAACCTCTTAGTTCCCGCAGCATCCTCACTCATGTTAAGCTCTTTAAGGGCCCAAAATGCCTTGTGTTCCAACTCAATTGGTAAATGGCAAGCTTTGCCAAAAACCAATTTAAATGGAGACATTCCCAAAGAGCATCATCAAGTTTGGTTGACCAATCCTTGCGATGTGGTTTAACAACTTTTTCTAAAATACCTTTGATTTCTCGGTTTGAAAGTTCGGCTAAACCGTTGGTCTGTGGGTGGTATGCGGTGGCCACTCTATGATGTATATCATATTTAGCAAGGACCGAGCTCATGACTTTGTTCACAAAATGGGTGCCTTCGTCACTAATCAATGCTAGTTTTGTTCCAAACCGAGTGAAAATATTTTTGTGTAAAAATTTCACCACGGTATTTGCATCGTTGAAATGACATGCAATTGCTTCCACCCATTTTGAAACATAGTATACCGCAACCAAGATGTAAAAATTATTGTTTGAATTTGGGAAAGGACCCATGAAATCGACCCCCCAAACATCAAAAAGTTCTACCTCCAGAATGTTATTAAGAGGCATTTCGTTCCTTTGTGAAATGTTCCCGGTGCGTTGACATTGCTCACAGTTTTTCACAAATTCAAAAGAGTCCTTAAAGACAGTGGGCCAAAAGAACCCACTTTGCAAGATTTTTGCAGCAGTGCGGTTTCCACCAAAGTGGCCACCGTAGTGGGATGTGTGACAACCTTGGAGTATTTGATGTTGCTCACTCCAGTGGACACAACGCCTCAATATTTGGTCCGTCCCTATCTTATATAAGAAAGGTTCGTCCCAAACATATTGACGAGTGTCATGTAAAAACTTCTTAAATGGTTGTCCACTCATCCCGTGGGGCTTTAGTCCACTTGTTAAAAAGTTTGCAATGTCAGCATACCAAGGAATATTATTATCGTGATGTTGAGTTGCTAACAATTGTTCATCGGGAAAATTCTCTTTGACCGGAGTGGGATCTACAGTGGTCACTACCTTCTCGAGCCTGGACAAATGGTCAACTACCTGATTGTTTGTTCCTTTTCTATCAACGATCTCAAGGTCGAATTCTTGCAACACTAAAACCCATCGAATCAAACGTGGCTTGGAATCAGCTTTGTTGATCAAGTATTTTATCGCTGCATGATCAGTGTGCACGATGACATTCGTCCCTATCAAATACGACCTGAAACGATCAAAAGCAAACACCACCACAAGTAATTCTTTTTCAGTGACAGTATAATTAATCTGAGCTTCAATCAGTGTTTTACTTGCATAATAAATGGGGTGAAAGATTTTGTTCTTCCTTTGTCAGAGAACAGCCCCCACAGCCCACTCGTTGGCGTCACACATGACTTCGAATGGGAGTGACCAGTCAGGAGTGGTCACTATGGGTGCAGTAACTAAGGCTTTCTTGATTGTTTCAAAGGCATCCCGACATTCTTGGGTGAAATTGAATACTTTTTCATGTTGCAAAAGGTTACATAGGGGTTTAGTTATTTTGGAAAAATCTTTGATGAACCTCCTATAGAAACCGGCAACGGCGCCAAAAACTTGGTACGTGCAAAATATGTGATTTAATCGCAGTGGGGTGCAAACTGTCCACAGTGGGAAGCGCAAGTGTACACTGTCCACTATGATCGTCACAACAAGTAATAGTTGGTAAAATACCAGAATCATATCCATAAGGATTGGGCAATCAAGACAATACGGTCTTCATGAGCTTCCTTTTATAACTTTCAATTACAGAGGAAGCAATAGTTTGGTTTGTTTGGTGAAATGCTACTTTAGCGATTTTACTTAAGAATTAAAAGAAGGAATGTAGGTTAGATTTTCCCTAGATTTTATATTAAATACCTGATCCTAAAAGTGATCCTTGTACTTGAGGTGGACATTCTCGTTAGAAAAGCCCGGTTACAAAATACTCACACTTTTAAGTAAAAATCCCATACTCTTAGTATTTCTTGTTTTGTCAATGGTAATCTCAAAATGGACCTTTTCAGGCCTCGATGGAATGTGTAGAGACAAATACTCTAAGTGTTTTAAATACACAAACTAGCTTGCCTACTACTCCAGTGGGTTGAGATTAGCTCACTGTGCCGACCTCACTTTCGCAAGTGTCATAAGAATTCTTTCGAATTCCCTACCATCATCCAAGCTCGTGTCACTGCGTTCTACTCATTTCTGAGTTGATAACTAGACTTTAGATCCTTACAAGTGATCGGCTTGTTCGCATCATTAGGCAATAATCGAGAGTGAATGACCAAAACAATAACTATTCCAAGTATAAAGATTACTTAAGCATTTTCTCTAAAATCCAGGTACTTCTCTTTCCTACATCCCAAAGGATGCTTAGCCCATAATTACCGAAATAAAGAAAACAAAAGATGAGAAGATACACATAAGTAAACTGAAAGTGACTTGTATTAAAACAGCAGTGGGGAACGAGGGTACGTCACTGCCACTAATTACTTGAAACTAACGATTACACTAGGAATTGAAATACAGAAAATTAGAGAGCTACTGCAGTAAATTCTAAGCTAGCAACTACAACTAAACTTGCACTAAATGTGGTAGATGAGATATAAAGGGTGAATTAAATGAAACCCAACACCTCTTTATATACTAAGAGGAAAGGTTGGATTTGACAAAAGATGGGTTTAAACTAGAGACTAAAGACTGAAGATAGAAGGCATAAAATTTCAGCTTCTTTGAGTAATTCTTCTATCCACAAGCTTGTAGCTCTTTTACCCCAAGGTCCCTTCACCTTTTCCAAAAAGTCCACTTAAAGTACCATGGGTTTTATTAAACAATTCATCTTGTCATGCTTTAGGGAACATGCTTGTACTTCACCATCCCATGCCTCTGCCATTTGAACCTTCTATTCTCCAGATTTTTACTTTCAAGCTAAGAGTTGTTTTTCTTTTGTCTTCTTCTTTGCTCGTCAGTGGGGTCCGGAGTGGGATGCGCAAGTCACTGCAGATATTTCGTGAAAAAGCAACAAAACTCCACCAAATGATTTATAAAAACTATGGTTCACTCTTTTTGCTCATTTTTATGAATATTACTAAGAATGGGGGTTTTGAGAAGTGGAATGGCTAAAATTTGACAAAATAAAATAAAAATAAATAGAAATAATAACTCTAAAAATAGAGTTATCAGTTGCCCCAATAAAAAATTGTGTTTTGGGTTATTCATGTATTTGGAACATAGGTTTGCATAAACGTGGGTTGTTTACGTTTGATTTCATTTTATGACTTTTAATAGTTGGTCTTTTAATTAGTTGAGTCTGTGGCTCGATTTTGACTTGTTGGGTCTTGGGGACAATTGTCCGATTTTGATAGCTCAATGTAGAGCATTTGGTTATGATTTGCATGTATTGCATCTTATTTGAGAATTACATGTTTTGAATGCGCTAGTTCATTCGATTGGGTCATGTAATGTTTTTTTACTGTAATGCAATGGATCCATAGGCACTTGAGTACTTACGTTCAATGATGGGACACTAGTTTCCCTCATTGTAGCACGGAATAGGCATCGGGTCTCATGGTAAGTAAGATGTGGACCCGTATGGTTGGGCATTGTCCCATGAGCAATAAGATGTAATTCCAATGTGCTTGTATGTTATCTTGGATTTGGAGATCTCAAAGTATAGACCTAGAGGGGTTGAGATTGAGACTCCACCAGTAATAGGCTTAGAGGAGTTGAGCTCGATATATCATATGATTATGATCCAAGTGTTTGGTTTTATTAACATAGATATGTGACCTACTTTTGTGTTCCGTCACGTTCAATGGAATCGGGTCTCCCCCGTCACCGAATGGTGGATTTTGAATATATTATTTGTAGACAAATATTATCCACGATTTGACGCTTTCGATATTGTTTATTGTTTTTACCGTTTGCTTTGGGCATTGAGTATCATTCGTGTTTTCAACGACATTTTATATATATGGATTGTTATCCATGATTTATGAGTTGAGTACTATGCCCCATCTGTGTTTTGGATGTTTTCGGATATAAAGTTTTATCCACGTTTTCATTAATTGAGAAGTAAACCATTAATCACACTTTGGGTGAGTTTTTGGGTTTTAGTTTACATCTTGAGGAAATATTTTATATTGGCATTGTTATTTACTTAAACGCGTGTTATTGGAAAACAAGTAGTTTTCATGTTTAAAGTAAATCATTTTGGAAACCATGATTTAAATTACATTCCCTCCGTTTATCGATTTATATATTTATGATTGGAAAACTCTTGAACTTACTAGGCGTTAGCCTAACCTTTTTATTTGTCGCCATGTGCATCACGTTCCGTTTGGGGAATGGTTTTAGTGACACTGTGAAGTAATGAATGCTAGCTAGATGCACGAGAAGAAAGTAGTTATTGGGTGAAGTCAAACACTTTGAGATTAGCAACTCGTGTGGGTTTTAGTAACATCCGACCTTATTTAGTCTTTGTATAAGACTTGGTTATTATTTGTTGAAGGTTAATCTAGAATACAATTTGAGATATTTCGAGGATAGGTTTGTATAAAGGAAATTTTATCCTTTATTTGTTGTATTATGGAAATTTTTATTTAGTTAGTCTTTCCAAATTTTAGGGTGTTATAAGTGAGACATTCTTGCTTTTAGGGGTGGGGGTGTGACCGAGGCTGTTAGGACAACCTTAGGGGGGGTAAAGGTTGTATTTAAAAATATTTCACGAATAAAAATTCTCTTATCAAAATCAACAATAAATATTGCGTGCACAACAAATATATAAATAAAATTAAGTGCACAACGGGAATATAAAGAGATAAGGGTAGAGAACGTTGATACCGACACCGAGATTTAAAGTGGTTCACCACCAACTGGCTGGCTAGTCCACTTGCCGAGACACTTCTCGACACACTGATTCACTATAAGTGTTCTTTATGGTAGAACACAAACCTTGATACAATGATAATAAAATCTCTTGCTTTTGCTCGAGAACGTGAATCACTCACACTATTCAAATACTTACAAGAGAATATATCTCACAATATTAATCACTCTTGTATAAGTATAACACTTGGATTTGTGAGAGGTTGATCACTCAAAAATTATAACTTGAATAAGTTATTAAATGAGATGAGGAGCTGAGTAATCTCTTTAGAAGCTAGGTATTCAATGTCTGCTTTGCGTCTAATAAATGCTGAGAAGCTGCATGTATTTAAGCTGGACGTGGCAACGGTCAAAAGCTCACCGCGGTATACCGCCTATATGGGCGCGGTATACCGCCCAGAAAAAGTAGCTGACCAAAAGTAGGTCAACCTGCAAAAGCAAACCTGCAAAACGGTGTAGCAGAGCCGCGGTATACCGCCATACACCACGCGGTATACCGCCTGACAAAGGTGGCTGACAGCAGGAAGGTCAACCTGCAAGAACCTGCCATATGTAACAGAGCCGCGGTATACCGCCGAGCATCACGCGGTATACCGCCTGAAAAAGGTGCCTGCGTCAGGAGTGACCATAGCTTAAAAAGGCAACTGAATTCCTTTTGTTTTATTCCAAAAAAAATCAACATTCTAAAATCAATTTAAATCAAAGATTTAAAAATAGTGTTGGGTTAGGTTTTTTAAAATATCCAAGTGGTATATTATTTTAGGGTGTTTATTATTATGAGATATATGATGACGTAAACACCAGTCTTGGACTCTTCAGATAAAATCTTCATGTTGTCCAATTAGCTGCACACTTGGATAAAATTGTTAGAAAAACAATAATACGGTGTGTTTGTAATCATCAAAATAAATATATAAAATATATAGAGATGTGGTACACTTGCACCAACAATCTCCCCCTTTTTGATGATGACAAACACAACCGCTAAACACGAGAGCATACTCGGTTTCTCTCCCCCTTTTGTCGAAGCAAAAAGGGTTAAGAAAGACGCTATGCTCCCCCTCGAGAGATGCTCCCCCTCAAAATATGCTTATAATTGAGAGTAGCATTATCTCATGGGTTATACTCAAGCATGCCTAAACCAAGTCTTAATTTAAAGAATGATTTTTTGTTTAGGGCTTTAGTAAAAATATCGGCCAAATTGTCTTCGGAATCAACTTTTTCAAGCACGATGTGGCCTTTTTGAACATTATCTCGTAGAAAATGATGTCGCAACTCAATATGTTTGGTACGAGAATGTAAGACGGGATTTTTACTTAGGTTTATAGCACTTGAGTTATCACACATAATTGGAATTTTGGATTGACGTACCTCAAAGTCGGTAAGTGTGTGCTTCATCCATAGAACTTGAGCACACGCTCTCGCGGCGGCTACATATTCCGCTTCGGTAGTGGATAAGGCTACGGAATGTTGTTTCTTGGAAAACCAAGACACAAGCGAGAGACCTATAAAGGCACATACTCCACTAGTGCTTTTTCGATCAACCATCGAGCCACCAAGATCGGAATCGGTGAAGCAAGTTACTTCTAGTTCGGGTTGTTTTGGATACCATAGTCCAAGATTCGTAGTCCCTCTAAGATATCTAAAAATACGCTTGACGGCTTCATAGTGAGATTGTTTAGGCGAGGATTGAAAGCGAGCACATAAACACACACTATACATGATATCAGGTCTACTAGCAGTTAAATACAATAAGCTACCAATCATGCCACGATAAATCTTTTCATTAAAATCGGTTCCCTCTTCGTCACTAGATAATTTTAGATTAGTGGTCATCGGAGTTTCAACAGGTTTGACATTTTCAAAATTAAACTTTTTCAACATGTCTTTACAGTATTTTGATTGACTTATAAAAGTACCATTTTCACTTTGTTTTATTTGCAATCCTAAGAAGAATTTTAATTCTCCCATCATGCTCATTTCAAATTCACTAGTCATTTTTGTAGCAAATTCATTACAAAGATTTTCATTTGTAGAACCAAAAATAATATCATCAACATACACTTGCACAACCACAATATCATTTTGAGCATATTTGACAAACAAAGTATTATCTATTTTACCCATAATATAACCACTTGTAATTAAAAAGGATTTTAATCTATCATACCACGCACGCGGAGCTTGCTTTAAACCATAAAGCGCCTTTTTTAATTTATAAACATGCGTCGGATTTTCAAAATTTTCAAAGCCGGGAGGTTGGGAAACATATACCTCCTCATTTATAAAACCATTTAGGAAAGCACTTTTGACATCCATTTGATATAATTTAAAATTTTTAGCATTTGCAAAAGCGAGAAGCATTCGAATAGACTCTAACCTTGCAACTGGTGCAAAGGTTTCATCATAATCGATACCTTCTTGTTGATTGTACCCCTTGGCAACTAAACGTGCCTTGTTTCGGGTGACTTCACCGTTTTCGTCTACCTTGTTACGAAAGACCCATCGTGTGCCAATAATGGTTTGACCGCTAGGGCAAGGAACTAAGTCCCACACATCATTCCTAGTAAACTGGTTTAACTCTTCTTGCATGGCCATTATCCAATCCTCATCACCTAAAGCTTCTTCTATGTTTTTAGGTTCTATGGCTGAGATAAAGGCGTGAAAGGCACAAAGGGTATGGATTTGTGATCTAGTTGTTCTTTGGTTTAGGTCACCTATGATTTGATCTACGGGATGGCCTCTAGATGTTCTAAGGTTAGGATCATCTACTCCTTGTGGAACATAACATGGAGGGGCATCACTAGATTCTACATTTGTAAAAGATTGGGTACCTAAGTCCAAGGTTCTAAGATGTTGGGCTAGAGCATCTCCTTCACAACCATTATCATTTACTAAGGGTGCACTAGGTTTAGGAGGACTTTCATCAAAGCTTACATTTAGGGATTCTTCTACAACCATGGTCTCTTTATTAAGGACTCTATAGGCTTTGCTATTCCAAGAATAACCAAGGAATACTCCCTCATAGGCTTTTGGGTCAAATTTGGTCAAATAAGATTTGGTGTCTAAAATAAAACATTTACAACCAAATACCTTAAGATGGGCTAAGGAAGGCTTTCTACCACGTAGGATCTCATAAGGGGTCTTATTTAGGATACTCCTAATTAGCACACGATTGAGGACATAGGTCGCGGTAGCTACGGCATCACACCAAAACTTTTGGGGAACTTGATGTTCATTGAGCATAGTCCTACTCATTTCTTGTAGGGTTCTATTTTTCCTCTCCACAACCCCATTAGATTGAGGAGTGCGAGGAGCAGAAAAATTGTGCGTTATACCATATTTGTCGCAAAACGCACCAAATTGAGTTTCATTATCGAATTCGCGTCCATGGTCCGTACGAATCGAAACAATCGTGCAACCTTGTTGGTTTTGAATTCGTTTTCCCAAAATCTTAAATTTTTGAAAAGCTTCATTTTTATGTTTTAAAAATAAAGTCCACGTATAACGGGAAAAATCATCTACAATTACTAGAGTGTAATAATTTCCTCCAAAACTTTGAATGGCCATAGGGCCAAAAAGATCCATGTGTAAAAGTTCTAAAACTCTTTTAGTTGAAATCACATTTTTTGATTTATGAGAAACATGAGTTTGTTTGCCGACACGACATGCATCACAAAAATGATTATCAAATTTTAATTTTGGAAGGTTACTCACAAGCTCCTTATTTTTCAAATTTTGAATTAATCTAAGGTTAGCGTGACCTAAACGTCTATGCCACAAAGTCGAATTATCATATACGGAAGATAAACAAACATTTTCATTTACATCGGTTTTACAAACATAAAGATTTCCTTTTATAACCCCATTTAAAAGAACTTTACCATTTTTCAGAATTTTGCAAGAGTTTTCTTCAAAAACAACAATTATACCATTTTTGCACAGTTGACGAATACTTAGCAAGTTAAATTTCAAATTATCAACATGCGTAACATCTAAAAAAGTAACATTGTTGCAAGAAATTGTACCTTTCCCAATTACCTTTCCTTTGGAGTTTCCTCCAAAAATTACTAGTCCACCATCACATGACTCATATGATGAAAAAAGATTATGGTTTCCGGTCATGTGACGTGTGCATCCACTATCAAGAATCCAATCCATATCAAGATTTATCTACAACATTTAAAGTACAACTTTTATGGTCCCCACATCTTATGGGTCCTTGACAATTAGTTTCAATGTCAACCAACATGCATATATATAAAGTCAAACAGAATATATATATATATATAATACATTACACAATATTAATATATATATATAATACATCAAACAATATTAATATATATATAAAACACACAAAGTATATATATATGTAGTGCGTAGGTATATATATATATAAACAGTACATATATATAAACAATATAAAAGTACATATACTATTATATTACTTATATATAATATATACAATAAATTATATTCAAACTATATATATAATATGTAACACATTTAAAGCCATAAACGCATACCACCGGGATTATCAACACTAAAGGAGCCTTTAGGAATCCACTTTGGTACCATTTTAATTTTACGATCATATTTATCAAGGACGTAAAAAGGAGCATGCATATTCACACTATTTTTTGGTCTAGAAAATTTACTATTATACATGCATGCATAAGATTTCCTAGACTTATAATTCACATTATTTATGTTGGACATATATGAGGATTTTTGCACATACGGTTTTCTCATTTCAACATTTTTAGGTGGTTCAAAATATCTTTTGATAGGCATACATACACACTTATCTTTACACATATCGGAACCAACGCCTTTTCTACAATGAGTGCTATTTGACATATTTAACATTTTAAGCACTTTCTCATTGCTACTTTGAAAGGCATGTGCTAGCAAATTATCTTTTTCATGTTTATCACATTTTTCTTTTAAACATGCATTTTCCTTTTTAAGCACATCACAATTAGCACATAAATCATTTTCAACTATTCTTTTCTCAAGGCATGCAATTTCTTTATTTAAAATGTCACAAGAATTGCAAACATATTTTTCACTTAATTTATTTTCTAAATTTATGATTTTTTCATTATCGCATGCAATTTTTTGTTTGCTATCATGAATTTCCTTTTTACTTAATAATAATTCTTCCTTTAGTTTTGCGTTATCATCTTTATAATTATTTGTAAGCATAACCATTTTTTGAAAGGCATCATTTAACATATCAAGATCATCATCATCATTACTTTCATCATCGCTAGAATAATTTGAGTAACACGAGTTTACCTCATCGTCGCCTTCCGCCATGAGACAAGTGGCTTCATACTCATTTTCATCTTCACTTGCGCTCCACGCGCCTCCAACGAAGGCTTTCTCCTTCTTGAGTTTAGGTTTATTTCTTTTTGGACACTCGTTGGCATAGTGATCTTTGTCTCCACATGAGTAGCAAAAGCCCTTCTTTTTCTTGGCTTCTTCATCATCGCTTGATTCGCCATTTTTATTTATTTTGTCGTTCCGTTTATGGAACTTTCGGCTTCGGTTTTCTCCACCACGGCGATAATCTCCTTTTCTTTGAAACCTATCATTTCTTGAAAACCTTTTGTTAGCTAAAAATTTAGAAAAATTTCTTACCAACATGGCTACATCGTCAAGATGTTCGGGTTGATCCTTTGAGGAGCTAGCTTTCTCCTTCTTTTTCTTCTTCTCCTTCTCGTCACTTGAAGTTGAAGCTTTAAGTGCCAACGATTTCTTTTTATCATGCTCCCGATCTTTGTTCCTTTTTAGTGCAATTTCATGCACTTTGAGATTTCCAATGAGATCATCTAATTTCATCATTGAGAGGTCACGGGAGTCTTCCAACGATGTGATTTTCGGCATCCACTCCGGAGGAAGCGCTCGAAGAATTTTTCGTACGTAATCTTCGTTTGGATAAGTTCTACCAAGACCTTTCAAGCTCACCATGATAAGGTTAAAACGTTTAAACATTGAGTCGATTGACTCATCTTTTAACATCTCAAACATTTCATAATCATGTACAAGAATATTTATTTTTGAGCTTTTGACTTGAGAATTTCCTCTATGAGTGTTATTTAGATTTTCCCAAATATCGTGAGCAGTTTCACAAGAATAAACACGTTCAATCTCATCTTTAGTAAGTGCCGAAAAAAGAATATTTTTAGCTTCAAAATTTAAGCAAACCCAAGCATCCTCAGCGGCGGACCATTCCGCTACTGGTTTTTCACTAATTACTCCATCTTTGGTTTTGGTGGGTTTATAATCTCCATTTTTAATAATGTCCCAAATTTTTCGACTTTTGCCACGAACGTAGCATTCAAAAAGATTTGCCCAGAGACCAAAATTCTCGGTGTCAATTTGCGGAATTTTTGTAGAAATAATTCCCTCAGAGGTTGCCATTTAAAATAGGAACAAGTTTTTAAAAATACAACGATTTAAAAAAAAAAACTTGCAACCTGCTCTGATACCAATTGTTAGGACAACCTTAGGGGGGTAAAGGTTGTATTTAAAAATATTTCACGAATAAAAATTCTCTTATCAAAATCAACAATAAATATTGCATGCACAACAAATATATAAATAAAATTAAGTGCACAACGGGAATATAAAGAGATAAGGGTAGAGAACGTTGATACCGACACCGAGATTTAAAGTGGTTCACCACCAACTGGCTGGCTAGTCCACTTGCCGAGACACTTCTCGACACACTGATTCACTATAAGTGTTCTTTATGGTAGAACACAAACCTTGATACAATGATAATAAAATCTCTTGCTTTTGCTCGAGAACGTGAATCACTCACACTATTCAAATACTTACAAGAGAATATATCTCACAATATTAATCACTCTTGTATAAGTATAACACTTGGATTTGTGAGAGGTTGATCACTCAAAAATTATAACTTGAATAAGTTATTAAATGAGATGAGGAGCTGAGTAATCTCTTTAGAAGCTAGGTATTCAATGTCTGCTTTGCGTCTAATAAATGCTGAGAAGCTGCATGTATTTAAGCTGGACGTGGCAACGGTCAAAAGCTCACCGCGGTATACCGCCTATATGGGCGCGGTATACCGCCCAGAAAAAGTAGCTGACCAAAAGTAGGTCAACCTGCAAAAGCAAACCTGCAAAACGGTGTAGCAGAGCCGCGGTATACCGCCATACACCACGCGGTATACCGCCTGACAAAGGTGGCTGACAGCAGGAAGGTCAACCTGCAAGAACCTGCCATATGTAACAGAGCCGCGGTATACCGCCGAGCATCACGCGGTATACCGCCTGAAAAAGGTGCCTGCGTCAGGAGTGACCATAGCTTAAAAAGGCAACTGAATTCCTTTTGTTTTATTCCAAAAAAAATCAACATTCTAAAATCAATTTAAATCAAAGATTTAAAAATAGTGTTGGGTTAGGTTTTTTAAAATATCCAAGTGGTATATTATTTTAGGGTGTTTATTATTATGAGATATATGATGACGTAAACACCAGTCTTGGACTCTTCAGATAAAATCTTCATGTTGTCCAATTAGCTGCACACTTGGATAAAATTGTTAGAAAAACAATAATACGGTGTGTTTGTAATCATCAAAATAAATATATAAAATATATAGAGATGTGGTACACTTGCACCAACAGAGGCTTCTCCTGCTCGAGCTTGTGTTAAATGGGATATGGTGTAGTGCAACTAGTGTCTTGGGGGATTTGGGGTGGGGAGTTTAAAAGCTTTAAATTGGGGTCTGGTAGGTAAATGGTGGTGGAGGTTTCTCAATGAGGGCGATGCACTATGGGTTAGAGTTATTAATGGGGTTTTTGGGGTTGATGGTGGTGTCCAGGTAAGGGAATCAAGGAGGCATGCTCATTCCTTTGGGGCTTAGGGAGGAATCATTCAAACGAGATTTATGATCGATAAATCGTTTAGGTATAGACTTTGTTTTGTCATTTGGTAAGAGAGTGGAGATGGGTTATCTACTTCTTTTTGGGAAGACAAACTGATGGGGAACTTTAAGTTACGTGATATGTAACGTCCCAAAAATTTCAATAAATTTTGAACTTTTTAGAAATAAATTTTATTAAAAATAACCCATAAGTAATTAAATCCAATTAAACGTTTCTCAAAAACCTCGTTAAGTTAAACCACCAATCATAAATAAAACAGCGGAAAACGTAATAATTCTAAACATGTGTCTCAAAATAAATAATGACAAAGGTCTTCTCAACGTGCCAGTGTGTACCGTCACGCCTTACTGCCACTCGTACCTGAAACAGTAGTTTATAGGGAAGGGGTAAGCACGAAGCTTAGTGAATTCAAACACGTACATAAAATAACAATCATATGAACACCACCCCTATCAGCAGATAGACATAAACAAACATCACATGCCAGTCTAAGAACATATCCTAGACAAGCAACTCATGCAAGAACACCTGTGTATGTACCCATCGGTCTCCCCGAATTCATACAACACCTGTGCACGTATCCCTCGGTCTCCCTGAGTTCGTACAACACCCATGTACGTATTCCTCGGTCTCCCCGAGTCCATACAACACCCATATACGTATTCCTCGGTCTCCCCGAGTCCTCGGTCTCCCCGAGTTTTATACAACACCCAAAGTCTCATACTAGACACTAACACAATAGAATATTACCCACAACCAACCAGTTAACACACACGAGCTACAGCAATGCACATATAACCCCTATCCCACGCAGTGAGTGAACTCACCTCGAAAAGCAAAGCAGATATCCACGAACAGCGACAAGGGCCCGTCAACTCCAACTCACTTTTTTCCACCTAAAGAAGTGTTATCAAGTGTCAAAGTGAAGTCCTAACCCGAAATTACAACTACAAGTCTAAACTTGCATTTTCCAGCTTTTGGTCCAGATTTGCACGTCTGCTCGTGACCTGTTTAACCCCCTTAAACCCATAAAACCAGAAATATAATTCCATAATTAGAAATTTCTATGTCTTAGGTTTCCAGGTACATATCGCACGCGTTCATACGAGGTCCCTACTATTTTATATGAATTTTCTAAGACCGACTATCCAAACTGTGAGTTTCGGACCAGTCTGTACAAATTGCTAATTTTACCCTACCTAGAGGCTTTGTTAATTTTTTCTGTAAAACATAAGAAACCTACTCAACACAATTTGTGAGATTTGGGCACTGGTTGAACCTATATCCGAGCTTCCTAGAATATTCTACGGATTTTACAAAACAGGGACAGATTGGACATTTTCTCATAAAATGATAACTTCGATTTCTCGGTTTAGCGTTTTACATTTAGGTTTAGGATTCGCAAATTAGGGTTTAGGCACCTGGGTCTGAACTACACCAGCACCACCCATTGTCACCTCCGGCAGTGGTGGTCGACGGTGGCGTGGGGGCGGCAGCCACCACCGGCGGTGGTTTCCCGGTGTTTCGACGATGAGGCCAATCGGATAATCCGACCACCCTATCTCAGCCATATTCACACACACAAACATACTCAAACATCCGCAACCCGCCATCACAGCCACCGACTGGTGGTGCATGGCGGCACACCCGTCGGCAGCCAAGACGGCGGCGTCGGCGGTGGTTTCGCGGTTGAAGACGACGAAAGAAAGAAACAAGAAGAAGGGGTCTTACCTCTTCGACGACAACCCGACAGCGATCACACGGGACCTCGACTCCCTCCACGTCCCCCCCCCCCCTCGACGGCTCTCCCTCTCTCTCTCTCTCCCTCTCTCTCCGGCAGAACGTCACGGCGGCGGCGTCTGCTGTTTGGTGATCGGCGATGGCAGCCAAGGAAAGAGGGAGGAGGAACTAGGGTTTTGGTTTGCTCTATGTGTGCTACGCAAGAAAGAAAAACGAGAGGGAGGTGGTCGGTTCCTATATGGGCCGATCCCATGCAAACTTTCACATGAAATGACACTTTTAGTCCCTCATTTTCCAAAGCCTTTGCCAAACAATTCAATTTTTTTCAATAACTAACACTTTTGGTCTTCTTAGCAAAAACCGCTACTAAATTCGTTTAACAAGGAAAAATAATTTAATAAATAAAACCATACCGGGTCACGGGATTTACAACTCTCCCCCGCTTGATTTAGACTTCGTCCCCGAAGTCTACGTCCACGAATAGTTCCGGATAGTTCTTCCGCATCTCAGTCTCGGGTTCCCAAGTCCACTCGGAACCCTTTCGGGCTTCCACTGGACCTTCACCATCCCAAATACCTTGTTACGCGAGGCCCTAGTCTTCCTGTCAATAATGGCAATCAGTTTCTTTACGTAGTTAAGCCGCTCGTCAATCTGAATATCCTCAAGATGAATCACCGCATACTCATCCACCACACACTTTCGCAACTGAGACACGTGGAAAGTGTTGTGGATCAAACTCAGCTCGTCCGGTAACTCTAAGAGATAAGCTACCTTTCCCACTCAAGCAATGATCTTGTAAGCCCCAATGTAACAGGGTCCTAACTTTCCCCGTTTACGAAACTGAATCACCCCTTTCCAGGGCGAAACCTTCAGCAAAACATAATCTCCCACCTGAAACTCCAAATCTGATCGTCTCTTGTCGGCGTAACTCTTCTGCCGACTCTGTGCAGTAACTAAACGGTCTCACACTATTTGTATCATCTCGGTCGTCTTCAGCACAATATCGGTGCTCCCCAATACTCGTTGACCAACCTCGCCCCAGCAAATGGGCGTCCTGCACTTCCTACCATACAACATCTCGTACGGCGGCATGCCAATACTAGAATGGAAGTTGTTGTTGTAGGAGAACTCCGCCAACGGAAGGTACTGATCCCAACTACCTCCAAAATCAATGGCACATGCCCGAAGCATATCCTCGAGTGTCTGAATAGTACGCCCACTCTGCCCATCGGTCTGTGGATGGAAAGTCGTGCTAAAATGTAACCGCGTACCCATCTCCTCTTGAAACTTCTCCCAAAACCGGGAGGTAAAACGGGTGTCCCTGTCAGAGACAATTGAAACTGGCACCCCGTGCCTGGCTACAATCTCTCGCACGAAAATCTCTGCGAGCTTCTCCGCCGAGGAGCTCTCCCTGATGGCCAAAAAGTGAGCATTCTTGGTCAGACGATCGACGATCACCCAAATAGCATCATTCCCACGTGGAGTCCTTGGGAGTTTAGTAATGAGATCCATCGTGATCTGCTCCCATTTCCACACCAGAATCTCTAAAGGCTGCAATTTCCCATGCGGCCGCTGGTGCCCAGCCTTGACTTTCCGACATGTCAAGCATACATCTACACACTTGGCGACATCCCGCTTCATGCCGGGCCACCAATAATTCTCCCGCAGGTCGCGGTACATATTCGTAGCTCCAGGATGAATCGAAAACTTGGACTTATGCGCCTCGTCCAACAATATCTGCCTGTTCCCGCCAGTGAAGGGAACCCACACTCGACCATACCGGGTCAATAAACCTCGGCTATCACGGGCAAAATTCGGAATTTCACCCGAAACTCTCTCGCGTTTGGCATTCTCGTCCCGAACTGCCACTTCCTGAGCACTACCTATCGACTCAAGGAGAAGTGTAACCACTGTTAACCGTTTACACAAACCCCGCAGTGGCTCACCAACCGGATGTCGACTAAGTGCGTCCGCAACAACATTCGCTTTACCCGGGTGGTAAAGTATCTCACAATCATAATCTTTAACTACGTCAAGCCACCTCCTCTGACGCATGTTGAGGTTTAGCTGGTCCATCAAGTATTTGAGGCTTTTATGGTCAGTGTATATCGTATACTTGACGCCGTACAAGTAATGCCTCCAAATCTTGAGAGCAAGCACCACTGCTCCCAACTCTAGGTCATGTGTCGGGTAGTTCGCCTCATGAGGCTTCAATTTCCTCGAAGCATAAACTATGACCTTACCGTTCTGCATGAGAACGGCGCCCAGTCCCTGGTGATAAGCGTCACAATACACCACCAGATCCTCCATACCCTTGGGCAAGGTCAACACCGGAGCCTCGCATAAACGTCTGCGCAGCTCCTCAAAAGCCCTCTGCTGCTCCTCACCCCAGCTAAAAGCCGCAGATTTCTTCGTCAAACGGGTCATAGGTAAAGCAATCTTGGAGAAATCTTGGATAAATCTCCGGTAATACCCTGCTAACCCGAGAAAACTCCGTACTTCAGTGGGAGTCTTCGGCACCTCCCACCGCATCACTGTTGTAATCTTGGCCGAATCGACCATAATACCTTCTTGGTTCACGACATGCCCTAGAAATTGGACCTCTCGTAACCAGAACTCACACTTGGAGAACTTAGCATAAAGCTTCTCCCGCCTCAAAACCTCCAAAACTTCTCGCAAATGAATCTCGTGCTCTTCCTTCGACTTCGAATACACGAGAATATCGTCGATGAACACAATCACCGACCGATCCAGCATCGGGCTACACACCCTATTCATGAGGTCCATGAACGCTGCTGATGCATTGGTGAGCCCGAAAGGCATCGCCACAAACTCGTAATGGCCATAACGTGTACGAAATGCCGTCTTCTCCGTATCCTCACTCCTCACCCGCATCTGATGACACCCCGACCTCAAATAAATAGGGAATCTCACACCAAAGATTTCCAAAGTTGTAAAGCCCGTGTTCCGGTGTGTCCTATTTTTTTTTAATAAAAATTAATTTGTGTTTTCGCTTAACGTTGTTGGTTAACGGGATTAACGAGAAGGATCAAACCTGTTATCGGTGGGGAAAACCTTAATCAAAGTGCAAGGGTTGAAAAAGGCAGGGACCAAAGGTGTCTTTTAGAGATTTTGGTACCATGGGTTCGTGAGTAGCAAGCAAAGAAAAAAAAAGGATTTGAAAAGAAACCCTACTTACCTTTCTCCTTCTCGGTTTCTTTTTCACGCAAGCCACAACCGTACGTCCCTTGCTGCTGCCGCCGGAAAGTGCAGCCTGTCCACCGGCGAGAGAGGGAGTGAGAGAGAGAGAGAGAGAGAGAGTTCGCCGGAAAGAGAGTTCGCCGGAGGGAGAAAGGCGCCGGAAAAGGAAGGAAGAGGAAGTACCGCCGGAGCCTGCTGTTCGCCGGAGGCTGCCGTCCGCCGGAGCCTGCGTCGCCGGAGAAGTCGAGGAGGACAGCGGTTGCGCCGTCGTGGGATCTCGCGAGGTAAGGTTTCGTCGTTTATCTCGGCGTTTCTTTTCCTTTGTTTTGTTTTCGTCACCGGCGAGAAATGCCACCGCCGGCCGGCCGCCGCTGCCGCTGCCGCGCCGCCACTTTGGTGGCTGGGTGTCGGGTGGCGGTGGTGGTGTGAGTCGTTGGTGCATGCGGTAGGGTGATCGAGAGGGTAGTGGTCTCGCGGTGGTTTGCGGGTGGTTTTATTTCCTCGTCGATGAACCGCCGCCGGCCGCCGCCGGCGACCACCACTGCCGGAGGGCAGAGGGTGGTGCGTGGCCATGTCTTATTAATAATCACCGTAGAATCCGTTAAGCCTTGACTTAATCGTTTAAGCCGTTTCGTTAAAACCGTCGTTTTTATAATCATCAATTCATGTGGAAAATGGTGCAGCCACTGTTTTTGCGACGGCTATAACTTTTCCGTCGTAACTCCGTTTGAGCCGAAACTGGCGCCCACGGTTCAAGTTCGGGGTCGGGCACGTTTTCCGTGTTTTAGCGGAAAACTGATTCGGTCTCTAGCTGGGCGAAAAAGTGGTCGCAAGTTCGGTGTTTCGTCATTTCATGTGAAAACTTCTGGAATCTGCCTTGATCTTGCGAAAATCATAACTTTCTGCTCGTAACTCGTTTTGAGGTGAAACTGGTGCCCAAAGTTCCCTTTTTGAGTCTAGAAACTTTTCTGTGTTTTGTGCAAAATCCAGTTCGGGACGTAGCATGGGTCGATTTGTCGTTTTATACTGAAAGGTGCTGAATTTCGCTGTTTCGGAAACTGTTTTTGTAAAATCCGTAGTAAATTGTAGAAAAATCGTTAGGAGGCGTATAATATGTCCTTGGAACCCTAACTCAGAGTACTTTCTGGTCACGAAATAATATTGGGAATTTTCTGGGTTTAAAGGGGTCGAAACAGGTCCCGAACAGACCTGTTTAGTGAGAACGGAAAAATAGTTTTAGTGACGGTTTAAGCGTGTGTCGTGTCATAGGGTCCGGGTCTCGTATTGACACGTTTTAACATGCATTTAGGTGCTGGAAAGTGACCGTAATTGTGAAGCTTGAATTGTGTTATTAAGCTGGGCGCGCATTCGAGGTGAGTTCTCTCACTGTGCAGTTAGGGGTTGTATGCATGTCATAATAGTTTGTATGTACTATTGTCTTTGTGGTGTGAACTAGTTGTTTGTGGTGTGTAATATTTGATTGGTTTGAATGCTTGGTATAAATGTGTTACATTACAATTCGGTGGGACCGAGGCCTCGATGGTACTGAGGTGTTGGTTACATTACAATTCGGTGGGACCGAGGCCTCGATGGTACTGAGGTGTTGGATACATTACAATTCGGTGGGACCGAGGCCTCGATGGTACTTAGGTGTTGGATACATTACAATTCGGTGGGACCGAGGCCTCGATGGTACTGAGGTGTTGGATACATAATTACTTGTAGATGTTTACTCGTTTTATGTAACTGTGATGTTGTTGCTTATGTGCGGATAGGGGTGATGTGTATATAATTCCTATCTGCGCATGTGTTGGAATTCACTAAGCTTTGTGCTTACCCTTTCCCAATAAACTGTGGTTTCAGGTACGGGCGGCTCCAAGGCGTGACGAGTACACACTGGCGCGCGAGGAGAGTTGGTTGTTTTATGGTTTTATTAATTAAACGTTTATTCCGCTGTATTTTTATTATAAAGTTAATAATTATGAGTTTGCAAACGAAACGTTGGGATTCATTTAATGAGTTGTTATAAATGAGTTGTTTATTTAAAAATTTAAATTTGCTTGAAATTTTTGGGATGTTACAACTTGGTATCAGAGCACAGCTTGAGTGAATCAAACGCACCTCGGTGTGTTTGGTCTCAAGTTGCGGCTGGGAAATTTTCAAATTCTTTATTAAATCTTTTTGGAAATAAAAGAAAAAGTAAAAACCCGTTCGAGGAACGGTGATCGAGGGCGCAGTGTGTACAGTCAGCCGGAGCTGATGGAAAAGGTACAATGCTTAGTATTTTATTGCTTTCTAGATCATAGAGTATGCATGCTAGATTGCCTGTTGTTGACACTATGCGGTATGTTGAACTGCTTGCTATTAGGAATTTATGCGAATTATGATAGGTTACTAAGTGGATGCCCTCTAGGTTGTATGCAGTAAGAGATTTATAGCCTTAGAATATTCGATTTAGTTCTATTGCGCAGCTCTTGTTTGAGTCCAACCGTTTTAGGATAGAGTCTTGTATTCGACTGTCTATTTATTTCGCACTGCATATAGTCGGGTATTCGCAAGGTCACTCGTCATAACTCGTAGGGATTCGGTAGTAGCAAGGGTAGTGGGATAAGAGGAAATTCCTAGGGAGCTAGGAAGGGTGGATGTATATATGTGCTGGTGCAGGCATATGGTTAATTATATATTTAATTGTCGTTGTATGACCGGGGTGACCGATGGTTTATTAAGTATACATTTGTGGTTGTCTGATCGGGGAGACCGATGGTTTTATATATACAGTAGTTGTATGAGTTGCCTGTTTAGGATATGTTCTTGAACTGGCATGTGTGGATTAATTATTTTATGTGTATAGTTTCGGCGAGAAACTACTTGGACCCTCGGGATGAGACTCGGAACGAGCGATGATAGGTGTGGAAGGTAGTAGTAGAGCTCCTACTACCGGAAGCACAAGATCAATGCTCGAGTCGGGGAAGTCACGAGGAATCCAAGGAGTTGGGCGTGAGTGTTGTTAGTGTGCGTTGTTATGTGCTAATAACGCGTTGTATTATCTACCCTGAATAGCCGTCACGAGGAGAGACAAATATAGTAGATCCACTGGTACATGTGTGTACTTGATTTGCTTGAGGTGATGATCGTTGGGGTAGTGATGAAGGTTCTAGACTAGTAGTCGTTGGAATAGAAAGACGATTCTAATATTAGTCACTTGGAGTGACGATAAGGATGATATTTGTTGTAAGCAGATCATTTCGGGCCAAGATGGAAGATTGTGCTAGAGTCATAGGCTCATAGAGCCGACTTTGATTTGAGGAAAACCCGTAAGATGATTTGATGTGTTTTCCCAACTTGCCTTAAGAGGTTTAAATGTCCGGAGGACGATAGTGGATTGGAAAGGTAGAGAGGAGCATGAGTCGAGACGTTGAATGCCGAATGAGTCATGCACGAAGTTATTTTGAAAATAAGATTGCATTAACAAATTCTTGTGTTTTAAATCTTTGTATGGGCGGTGTTTTGGAACTTTGGGAACTGCTCAGCACACACAAGATTTTGAAATATGGTTTTGAAAGTGTATGAAATCGTTTTATCACGGGAGTGCAAACTTTGTTAGAATTTGTCTCATTTTCGTTATTTTTCCAACGGTTCTTTCGGGTACGATGTTATCCGTGTTTTGTGGTGGTTAAGATGTTGGGTAAGAGACTACGGCTTGAGACTCTAACATTGGAACTCCTCCACATGTGTTAGAGTTGAGACGGAAAGTTACATTCCACGATGTCTGTTTAAAGGCTATTTTAGTGATTTGTCTAAAATGAGTTTGGAATTCTAGTGTCGCTTAACTTTTCGTTCGAGAGTTTGTATTACTAAGTGTTTTATTGCAAATAGTTCAGTGTGTGGATTGATTCATGCGTGACATAAGTGATGCATGGAGGAATTTTGGTAACATTTCATAAGGAGTTGTTTGGTGCGCTTTTTAGTCAGCTAAAGGTTTTATTGACATTTCCATAAAAATGCGATTTATCGACTTAGGAGTATGCATACCGGGGTAACCTTTGTTCTCGACATTTTGATGAACGAGTCGTGCATGAAAATGTTTTAGTTCCTTTTTGTCGAAATGAAAGACCATTTGATCCAAGGAGTGTTTTAATGTTGTGAACATCATGCAGACGATTAAAATGTGTTATATTTTGGAAATATAAATGCGTAGATTTTTGACATTCGGTTAATTTAGGATTACCGATCATTTTTTTTTGGAAATTAAAAACTTTTGCTTTGGAGAAAACGAGTATTTTGAGCATTTTCGATAAATACATTTTTTTTAAACTATAATGTTTTGACGTTATATGTCCCAAGTACGAAACTTGAGGAAGTGTTACAAGCTTGCATGTCTGCCCCCAGTTTGAGATTTTATGAGGTTTTAGTCGATATTTCCAGTTATTAGAAGCGGACTGGTTCTGTCTTCAAGTTTGAAACTTACACGAGACAGTTGTGTTTTAACAAAAATATATTGGTAAACCGTGTCATCGTTTTGTGTGACTAGCTGACGCGCGAAAAATTTGTGGCGAACCCTGTGCCACGTCCTTTTATGATCAAAAAGAAGAATTTTTGAATCAATTGTCGTGAAACTTATTTTGAATTATGTGCACACCTTTGTCGGACCCTGTTTAAGGTCAAGCGGTTACTTTAAGTGCACGTCATGAGTCAATCCATACTGGAATCGAGGCGGTTCATTTTTATTTCTTACGCTTTGCTTTTGTGTGAGTAAACTGAACTGCAATGGGACGATTTTCAACATGATTTTCCTATGTGGGACGAGCGTGTCCAGTTTTGCATAACTATTGATCAGGTAATAGTAGTTTTATTACATACGATCTTTTTGAGATGAAAATCCTGATGTTGAAAATATTTTGTAAATGATTTTGTAAACCATTTGGGGAAATGTGCTTTTAAGTGTCATGTGTCATTTCGAGAATTTTTAGGGTGTGAGTCATTTTGGAAAACTCTTTTGTTTAACCCGTGTTGAGTCTGGGACTAAGGTTGATTTCAGAGTATTGCTTGCTTAAACTTTGTTTAAACGCATTTTCCGACCTATGGGTCTAGCAAGCGTGGAGCATTTTGCTCGGTTTTGACTTGGAGTTAGTCATGGGCCAATTGCCCGGTTTTAATGGCTCGATGTGGAGTCTAGTTGATGAGTTGTTTTTGTCGCACCGTTTGGCATTCTTTGCACGTTGAGTGTTTACATGTTTGGGTGAGTGAGTCAATCAGGAATAGGCATGTTGTTGGTAGGCTGTTTGCTTTGGATCCTTAGACACGTTAGTCAGTCGTTGGTAATGGTCGGTTGGGTATCTCGGGGTGGGACCCCGATATTCATGTGTTTTAACCTAGACTTTCCAGTAGGTACTAGGAGGATATAGTTGTGGGCACTTACCTGGGAGGTAGTTCCGGTGTGCTGGGTCTGGAGGCGTTACCTGGGAGGTAGACGTCAAGGTGTATCCTCGATACGGTGTGACTTGGCTTCGTAGAGCAAGTGTGGATGATACGTCGACGGTGGAAGGTAGATATTCCACGCGCGTTAGTACTGTAGGCCGAATAGTATCGGTTAAGGGATTGATGCCCTTGTTATTAAGAGAATAAATGCGCATCAACCATTTTGAGGTAGGTGGTATATTTAGGTGTCGACTTTTGGGCTTGAGGCCAAACACCTTTAGTATAATCGGAGAGTTGTAGCCGATTTTAAGATAATCATGGTGATGGTAATAGTAACCCTGAAATGATCACTTGCGATGGATGGTTATGGTGGAATGACCTACGCGTGTGTTAGTTGATTCGGTTGTAGGGGATATCTATTTGTGTTAGTGTCTAGGATAATACCACGCTGATGCTTGTTATTGTAATCGGTGGGACCAATGTTCGGTGGGTGGCCGATGTTTGTTATTGTAATCGGTTGGACCGATGTTCGGCAGGGGGTCGATGTTTTGTTGACATAATTTATTGAAAATCTTTGGAGTCTATTAGAATTCATGGAAGTTAATCGACAGTTAAGGGTAGGAATGATCGTAGTCGAGTATCCTGTAGGGTATACTGTGAGCAACTTTAGAATGGTTAGAGCTTGAAATTTGACTCGGGATACAAGGAATGTCTAAGGTTGGGGAACAACCGACGTCGCTTGGTTAGGAATGATTCCAGTTGTTGGAGTGTTCTTCTGATCGTAATTTCAGTGTCCTTGAAGGGTTTTGTTAGTAAGAAAAGCATTTGAGAAATTCTAGACGGGGTGGGAAATTTAGATTCTAGTTGAGGAAAGTCTAGTGGCAACACCGAAAGGGCTTCGTGTGAACTTGGGAACCTGAGGTTGAGAGGCGGAAAAATTATCCGGAGCTGGTTGCGGACGTAGACTTCGAGGACGAAGTCTAATTCAAGAGGGGGAGAGTTGTAAAGCCCGTGTTCCGGTGTGTCCTATTTTTTTTTAATAAAAATTAATTTGTGTTTTCGCTTAACGTTGTTGGTTAACGGGATTAACGAGAAGGATCAAACCTGTTATCGGTGGGGAAAACCTTAATCAAAGTGCAAGGGTTGAAAAAGGCAGGGACCAAAGGTGTCTTTTAGAGATTTTGGTACCATGGGTTCGTGAGTAGCAAGCAAAGAAAAAAAAAGGATTTGAAAAGAAACCCTACTTACCTTTCTCCTTCTCGGTTTCTTTTTCACGCAAGCCACAACCGTACGTCCCTTGCTGCTGCCGCCAGAAAGTGCAGCCTGTCCACCGGCGAGAGAGGGAGTGAGAGAGAGAGAGAGAGAGTTCGCCGGAAAGAGAGTTCGCCGGAGGGAGAAAGGCGCCGGAAAAGGAAGGAAGAGGAAGTACCGCCGGAGCCTGCTGTTCGCCGGAGGCTGCCGTCCGCCGGAGCCTGCGTCGCCGGAGAAGTCGAGGAAGACAGCGGTTGCGCCGTCGTGGGATCTCGCGAGGTAAGGTTTCGTCGTTTATCTCGGCGTTTCTTTTCCTTTGTTTTGTTTTCGTCACCAGCGAGAAATGCCACCGCCGGCCGGCCGCCGCTGCCGCTGCCGCGCCGCCACTTTGGTGGCTGGGTGTCGGGTGGCGGTGGTGGTGTGAGTCGTTGGTGCATGCGGTAGGGTGATCGAGAGGGTAGTGGTCTCGCGGTGGTTTGCGGGTTGTTTTATTTCCTCGTCGATGAACCGCCGCCGGCGACCACCACTGCCGGAGGGCAGAGGGTGGTGCGTGGCCATGTCTTATTAATAATCACCGTAGAATCCGTTAAGCCTTGACTTAATCGTTTAAGCCGTTTCGTTAAAACCGTCGTTTTTATAATCATCAATTCATGTGGAAAATGGTGCAGCCACTGTTTTTGCGACGGCTATAACTTTTCCGTCGTAACTCCGTTTGAGCCGAAACTGGCGCCCACGGTTCAAGTTCGGGGTCGGGCACGTTTTCCGTGTTTTAGCGGAAAACTGATTCGGTCTCTAGCTGGGCGAAAAAGTGGTCGCAAGTTCGGTGTTTCGTCATTTCATGTGAAAACTTCTGGAATCTGCCTTGATCTTGCGAAAATCATAACTTTCTGCTCGTAACTCGTTTTGAGGTGAAACTGGTGCCCAAAGTTCCCTTTTTGAGTCTAGAAACTTTTCTGTGTTTTGTGCAAAATCCAGTTCGGGACGTAGCATGGGTCGATTTGTCGTTTTATACTGAAAGGTGCTGAATTTCGCTGTTTCGGAAACTGTTTTTGTAAAATCCGTAGTAAATTGTAGAAAAATCGTTAGGAGGCGTATAATATGTCCTTGGAACCCTAACTCAGAGTACTTTCTGGTCACGAAATAATATTGGGAATTTTCTGGGTTTAAAGGGGTCGAAACAGGTCCCGAACAGACCTGTTTAGTGAGAACGGAAAAATAGTTTTAGTGACGGTTTAAGCGTGTGTCGTGTCATAGGGTCCGGGTCTCGTATTGACACGTTTTAACATGCATTTAGGTGCTGGAAAGTGACCGTAATTGTGAAGCTTGAATTGTGTTATTAAGCTGGGCGCGCATTCGAGGTGAGTTCTCTCACTGTGCAGTTAGGGGTTGTATGCATGTCATAATAGTTTGTATGTACTATTGTCTTTGTGGTGTGAACTAGTTGTTTGTGGTGTGTAATATTTGATTGGTTTGAATGCTTGGTATAAATGTGTTACATTACAATTCGGTGGGACCGAGGCCTCGATGGTACTGAGGTGTTGGTTACATTACAATTCGGTGGGACCGAGGCCTCGATGGTACTGAGGTGTTGGATACATTACAATTCGGTGGGACCGAGGCCTCGATGGTACTGAGGTGTTGGATACATAATTACTTGTAGATGTTTACTCGTTTTATGTAACTGTGATGTTGTTGCTTATGTGCGGATAGGGGTGATGTGTATATAATTCCTATCTGCGCATGTGTTGGAATTCACTAAGCTTTGTGCTTACCCTTTCCCAATAAACTGTGGTTTCAGGTACGGGCGGCTCCAAGGCGTGACGAGTACACACTGGCGCGCGAGGAGAGTTGGTTGTTTTATGGTTTTATTAATTAAACGTTTATTCCGCTGTATTTTTATTATAAAGTTAATAATTATGAGTTTGCAAACGAAACGTTGGGATTCATTTAATGAGTTGTTATAAATGAGTTGTTTATTTAAAAATTTAAATTTGCTTGAAATTTTTGGGACGTTACAAAAGTACACCCACGATACACGACAGAAACCGTCAAGGTCCTATCATCAGCAACCTTGACTACAAGTGGACAGCCTAACCGTCCTACACTTCGGCCCAAACGTTCGCTAAAAGTGTGAGACACGAAAGAATGAGTAGCCCCGCTATCAAACATCGCCACAGCAGGCACCAAGTCAACTAAGAATGTACCTGTCACCACTTTAGGCGTAGCCTGTGCCTCCTCCACTTTCAGTTGATGAACTCTACCTCGGGCCGCCTCGGGTCCAGCCTGACCCACACGACCATCAGTAATACGCAAGGGTTCATCCGCAGGAGCTCGTTGTGCCCCACTCCCATCAGTAACCCTCGGATTCGGGCAGTTGGCCTTCACGTGGCCCGTCTGCTTGCAGTTAAAGCAGACCATCAGTGGTACCCTGCAATTGCGACCGTAGTGTCCTACCTGCCCACACTTGAAACATTTATCATCTCTCCTTCCGCTACTATCCCTGGGCTTAAACCCACCGCTCCTTTGACTCGAGCGCGAGTCCGAAAATCTCGTTTTCTTTGGAACATCGCCACAGCAGGCATGAGTAGCCCCGCTATCAAACATCGCCACAGCAGGCACCAAGTCAACTAAGAATGTACCTGTCACCACTTTAGGCGTAGCCTGTGCCTCCTCCACTTTCAGTTGATGAACTCTACCTCGGGCCGCCTCGGGTCCAGCCTGACCCACACGACCATCAGTAATACGCAAGGGGGCAGCCGCAGGAGCTCGTTGTGCCCCACTCCCATCAGTAACCCTCGGATTCGGGCAGTTGGGCTTCACGTGGCCCGTCTGCTTGCAGTTAAAGCAGACCATCAGTGGTACCCTGCAATTGCGACCGTAGTGTCCTACCTGCCCACACTTGAAACATTTATCATCTCTCCTTCCGCTACTATCCCTGGGCTTAAACCCACCGCTCCTTTGACTCGAGCGCGAGTCCGAAAATCTCGTTTTCTTTGGAACATCCGATACTGGTGCCACGGTCTGCACCGCCTTCCTTTTCTTAGCCTGTGTCTCTAACTCAAGTTCCCGTCTTCGGGCAGCCTCCATCGTCGCAGCAAGCGTAGCATACTGCGCAGTACTCACGAACTCCCTGATCTCGGTACGTAACATATCCTTGTACCGCGTCATCTTCATGTCCTCAGAAGCAGCATACCGAGGACAGAATAGTGCCATCTCCGTGAACTTTCGGTTCATCTCTTTCACGGTCTCCGTAGTCTGAGTGAGCTCCAAGAGCTCTTTAGCAATCCTCTCCATCTCCACTGGAGGCACATACTCCGCACGAAAACGTATGACGAACTCCTCCCAGGTCAAAGTAGTGCGCTCATTAAGCGTCAAAGCAGTAGCACACCAGTCTTTCGCTCCGTCTCGCAACAGATTCACCGCGAAGCGAACCTTCAGGTTCTCAGGACAGCCACAAGTAAGGAAAGCGCACTCCATATCCGAGATCCAGCGCATACAATAAATCCTGCTATCTACGCTCACGCTCAACTCCTCGGATTCCCCGTGACTTTCCCCGACTCGAGCACGGATCATGTGCTTCAGATAGTAGGAGCTCTACTACTACCTTCCACACCTATCCTTGCTCGTTCCGAGTCCCATCCCGAAGTGCCCAAGTAGTTTATTGCCGACAGTTAAACCCATATGCCCGTACCAGCATATGTCAACACTCTTCCTAGCTCACTAGGAATTTCACCCCATTCCACTACCCTTGCTATGACGAAATCCCCACTAGTCATGACGAGTCGCCTCGCGAATGCACAATTGTATACAATGTGAAATCAGATAGACATTCGAATAAAAGATTCTATCCTACAACGGTTGGACTCAAACAAGAGCTGCGCAATAGAACTAAATCAGACATTCTAAGGCTATTTGGTTCCTCCTGTATACAACTTATAAGGCATTCACTTAACAACCTATCAAGACTAGCATAAATTCCTACTAGCAAGTAATAACCATGCACTCATGCAGAACAGTGTAATAAGCACCAGACAATCTAGCATACATACTCCTATGTTCTGGAAAGCAATAAATTACACTAAGTACTCTACCTTTTCCCTTGGCATTGGCTGACTGTACACACTGCGCCTTTGGTCACCGTTTCTCAAACGTACTTTTCCTTTCTTTTATTTCTCAAAAAAAAAAATTAAAAGGAAAAAGATAATCCCGAGCCGCAAACTTGAGTTCAAACACATCGAAATGTATTTGATTCGCTCAAGCTGTGCTCTGATACCAACTTGTAACGTCCCAAAAATTTCAATAAATTTTGAACTTTTTAGAAATAACATTTTATTAAAAATAACCCATAAGTAATTAAATCCAATTAAACGTTTCTCAAAAACCTCGTTAAGTTAAACCACCAATCATAAATAAAACAGCGGAAAACGTAATTATTCTAAACATGTGTCTCAAAATAAATAATGACAAAGGTCTTCTCAACGCGCCAGTGTGTACCGTCACGCCTTACTGCCACTCGTACCTGAAACAGTAGTTTATAGGGAAGGGGTAAGCACGAAGTTTAGTGAATTCAAACACGTACATAAAATAGCAATCATATGAACACCACCCCTATCAGCAGATAGACATAAACAAACATCACATGCCAGTCTAAGAACATATCCTAGACAAGCAACTCATGCAAGAACACCTGTGTATGTACCCATCGGTCTCCCCGAATTCATACAACACCTGTGCACGTATCCCTCGGTCTCCCCGAGTTCGTACAACACCCATGTACGTATTCCTCGGTCTCCCCGAGTCCATACAATACCCATATACGTATTCCTCGGTCTCCCCGAGTTTTATACAACACCCAAAGTCTCATACTAGACACTAACACAATAGAATATTACCCACAACCAACCAGTTAACACACACGAGCTACAACAATGCACATATAACCCCTATCCTACGCAGTGAGTGAAATCACCTCGAAAAGCAAAGCAGATATCCACGAACAGCGACAAGGTCCCGTCAACTCCAACTCACTTCTTTCCACCTAAAGAAGTGTTATCAAGTGTCAAAGTGAAGTCCTAACCCGAAATTACAACTACAAGTCTAAACTTGCATTTTCCAGCTTTTGGTCCAGATTTGCAGGTCTGCTCGTGACCTGTTTAACCCCCCTTAAACCCATAAAACCAGAAATATAATTCCATAATTAGAAATTTCTATGTCTTAGGTTTCCAGGGACATATCGCACGCATTCATACGAGGTCCCTACTATTTTATATGAATTTTCTAAGACCGACTATCCAAACTGTGAGTTTCGGACCAGTCTGTACAAATTGCTAATTTGACCCTACCTAGAGGCTTTATTAATTTTTATGTAAAACATAAGAAACCTACGGAACACAATTTGTGAGATTTGGGCACTGGTTTAACCTCAATCCGAGCTTCCTAGAATATTCTACGGATTTTACAAAACAGGGACATATTGGACATTTTCTCATAAAATGATAACTTCGATTTCTCGGTTTAGCGTTTTACATTTAGGTTTAGGATTCACAAATTAGGGTTTAGGCACCTGGGTCTGAACTACACCAGCAGCACCCACTGTCACCTCCGGCAGTGGTGGTCGACGGTGGCGTGGGGGCGGCAGCCACCACCGGCGGTGGTTTCCCGGTGTTTCGACGACGAGGCCAATCGGATAATCCGACCACCCTATCTCAGCCATATTCACACACACAAACATACTCAAACAGCCGCAACCCGCCATCACAGCCACCGACTGGTGGTGCGTGGCGGCACACCCGTCGGCAGCCAAGACGGCGGCGCCGGCGGTGGTTTCGCGGTTGAAGACGACGAAAGAAAGAAACAAGAAGAAGGGGTCTTACCTCTTCGACGACAACCCGACAGCGATCACACGGGACCTCGACTCCCTCCACGTTCCCCCCTCGACGGCTCTCCCTCTCTCTCTCTCTCTCTCGCTCCCTCTCTCTCCGGCAGAACGTCATGGCGGCGGCGGCTGCTGTTTGGTGATCGGCGATGGCAGCCAAGGAAAGAGGGAGGAGGAACTAGGGTTTTGGTTTGCTCTATGTGTTAGACAACCTAGGGGGGGGTAAGGTTGTATTTAAAATCTTTTACTTTCAAAAATTCTTTTATAAATAAATACAGTACTGAAACAGTATAAATAAATCAGAGTATACAAATAATAACGAAGAGTGTAAATATAAACAAATACACAGAGATTATATAAATAAATATAAATGCAAAGCAGTTTATATAAACAAATATAATAAAGCACAGCGGAATAAATAAAGAGATAAAGGTTAGAGATACTTGACACAGAGATTTACTGATTTACCACCAACTGTGATAAACCAGCAGCCGAGACACTTCTCGACACGATCCAATAAATGTATTCTTTACGGTAGAATACAAACCAAATACAGAGCAAAGTAAACGGTTCTCTAAGCCTCAGCTTATTGAGATGTACAGGATCACACACCCGTTATTCAAATACTTACAAGAGGAGTATAACTCACAATGGGTAATCACTCTTGTATAATATCTCACACTTGGATATTTTATAAAAAAAGGTTTTATAAAATATATATATTAAATGAGAGAGATCAGATGAGCAGTGATGGTGTTGGTTGTATCTGTATTGTCTATCTTTTCTTCATCACCAGCAAGCATCATTTATATATAGCAACCCACTTCCAACGGATACATGAGGTGGCGGTATACCGCCAAATGCACGCGGTATACCGTGCAGATACTGACACACCAACGGCTACAAGAGGTGGCGGTATACCGCCTTGCACACCGCGGTATACCTGCGTCAGAAAAAAGTACGACCAATCAATCAGAGGTAACATCAAGCCGCCGCGGTATACCTGCTGAACCTCGCGGTATACCTGCGTCAGAAAAAGCAAAATCTTGCTAGATCTTCTAAAAAAAACTTTATTTAAATAAATTATTTATTGGGTTTTTAGAAATATCCAAGTGGTATATTATTTTAGGGTGTTTATCATTATAAATTATAAACACTAATGACAACGTAAATCTTCCGTCTTGAACTCTTCAGATAAAATCTTCGTGTTCTTCAAGAACTGTACACTTGGATAGGATTGTTAGATAAACAATAATACGGTGTGTTTGTAATCATCAAAATAAATATATATAAATATATAGAGATGTGGTACACTTGCACCAACAATCTCCCCCTTTTTGATGATGACAAACACAACCGCTAAGCAAGAGCATATGCGGTTTCTCTCCCCCGTTTGTCGAAGCAAAAAGGGTTAAGAAAGACGGTATGCTCCCCCTCGAGAGATGCTCCCCCTCAAAATATGCATATATTTGAGGTAGCATAAACTCATGGGTAAAGATAATAAAAAGGCTCCCCCTCAAATTAATAACGATATCAATTTGATTTTATAAAAATTTGAGGGATAAAAACAGCATAATAAAAGACATGAAACAAAATAACCAAAAAGAAACACTTGCACCAAAAAGGATCTTAAGGCTTCGATTTTCGGTTAATTTTATGTGATAAAAAAAATCACCACGTATTATGACCTCGTCAGGTAACCACGTATTATAACCTCGGCAGGTAACCACGTATTATAACCTCGGCAGGTAACCACGTATTATAACCTCGGCAGGTAACAACGTATTATATCCTCGCCAGGAAACACCTACAAAAGGCAAAGAAAATATTTCGTGGTACCCTTTTCTTATGGGTCCTTTTAACAGTTAGTATAAAACATAAACTGCAAAAAAATATGTTGTCGACATAAAACAAACACGACAAACATACAAAGCCATATAAATGGTTTAAAACCACAAACGCATCCCACCGGGATTATCAACATTAAACATTCCTTTCGGAATCCATTTTCTAACCATTTTTATTTTACGATCGTATTTATCATAGACGTAAAATGAAGCATGCAAATTTACATTATTTTTAGGTCTAGAAAAATTACCATTATACATACGAGCATGCGGTTTCCTCCCATAATTCACATTTTTTATTTTTGACATATATGGAGGTTTTTGCGTTTTATTTTTAACAACAAATTTAGGTTTTTCAAAAACCTTTTTAATTGGCATACAATCACATTTTTCAATACACGTATTTGAACCAATGCCTTTTCGGCAATTTATACGATTTGATATATTAAGCATTTTAAGCACTTTATCATTGCTACTATTAAAAGCATTTGCTAATAAGTCATTTTTCTCATGCGATTTACATTTAGCATTTAAACATGCAATTTCATTTTCAAGAGACTCGCATTTTGTACATGTAATATCTTCATGTGTCTTTTTATTTAAGCATGCAATTTTATCATTTAAAATATCACAAGATTTGCAAATATCTTTTTCACTTAATTTATTTTCTAATTTAGTGATAATGTCTAAATCATAAGCAGATTTTTGTTTACCGTCATCTATTTCCTTTTTATATGCGGATACGGTTTCTTTTAAATTAGAGATTTCATCTTTATACCTATTTGCAAGAGCGGCCATATCATGAAATGATTTATATAATTCGTCAAGATTATTTTCATCGTCACTATAATAATTATCACAATTATTTTTAGAAGAATATGATGAAGATACCTCATTATCATGGTCGGCCATGAAACAAAAATTTTTGGCCTCATTTATGCTTGCGTTCATCGCGCCTCCAACTAAAGCTTTTGGTGTGTTGATTTGTTTTGCTCGATTCGGACACACACTTGCATAGTGATCCTTGTCACCACACACATAGCAAAAGCCTTTCTTTTTATTGGCTTTTTCATCGTCGCTAGATTCGTCATATTTGTCTTCACTTTTATGGACGTTGCGACTTTGGTTTTTACCACCACGACGGTAGTCTCCATTTTCTTGAAACCTATCATTTTTGGCAAACTTTCTGTTAGATAAAAGTTTAGAAAGTTTTCTTACCAACTTGACTAAATCGTCAAGATTTTCGGGTTCGTCATCGGATGAGCTAGCTTCTTCCTCCTCTTCCTTTTCCTCTTCTTTTGAGGCAATGACTTTTAAAGCTATGGATTTCTTTTTGACTTGCTCCCGGACTTGATTTCTTCTTAGTGCAATTTCGTGCACTTTAAGATTGCCGATGAGATCATCGAGCTTCATAGTTGCGAGATCTCGGGAGTCTTCCAAGGATGTGATTTTTGCCATCCACTCCGAAGGAAGTGCTCGAAGAATTTTCCTTACATAATCCTCATTAGGATAAGTACGACCTAATCCCTTCAAAGTAGTCATAATGAGGTTAAAACGTTTAAACATTGAGTCGATTGACTCATCTTTTGACATTTCAAATAATTCATAATCATGAACAAGAATATTTATTTTAGAGCTTTTAACTTGAGTATTTCCACGATGAGTGTCGCTCAAGCTTTGCCAGATTAGATTAGCAGTTTTATAAGTATAAACTCTTTCTATTTCATCAGAGGTTAAAGCAGCATATAATATATTTTTAGCTTCAAAATTTAAACAATAATGAGATTCTTCAGCGGGAGTCCAATCTTTTATGGGTTTATCAACAATAAGATCATTTTCAACTTTGGTTGGTCTAAAATTCCCATTTTCTATAATATCCCAAATTTTTTGATTTTTGCCACGCACGTGACATTCAAATAGCTCGGCCCAAATGCCAAACTTTTCAGTATCTATCAAAGGAGGTTTTGAAAACACAAAATTAGTTTGTTGAGCCATTTAAAAGAATTAAAGAAATAACTTTAAAAATTTAAACAGATAATTTTTGAAAGCCCTGCTCTGATACCAAATGTTAGACAACCTAGGGGGGGTAAGGTTGTATTTAAAATCTTTTACTTTCAAAAATTCTTTTATAAATAAATACAGTACTGAAACAGTATAAATAAATCAGAGTATACAAATAATAACGAAGAGTGTAAATATAAACAAATACACAGAGATTATATAAATAAATATAAATGCAAAGCAGTTTATATAAACAAATATAATAAAGCACAGCGGAATAAATAAAGAGATAAAGGTTAGAGATACTTGACACAGAGATTTACTGATTTACCACCAACTGTGATAAACCAGCAGCCGAGACACTTCTCGACACGATCCAATAAATGTATTCTTTACGGTAGAATACAAACCAAATACAGAGCAAAGTAAACGGTTCTCTAAGCCTCAGCTTATTGAGATGTACAGGATCACACACCCGTTATTCAAATACTTACAAGAGGAGTATAACTCACAATGGGTAATCACTCTTGTATAATATCTCACACTTGGATATTTTATAAAAAAAGGTTTTATAAAATATATATATTAAATGAGAGAGATCAGATGAGCAGTGATGGTGTTGGTTGTATCTGTATTGTCTATCTTTTCTTCATCACCAGCAAGCATCATTTATATATAGCAACCCACTTCCAACGGATACATGAGGTGGCGGTATACCGCCAAATGCACGCGGTATACCGTGCAGATACTGACACACCAACGGCTACAAGAGGTGGCGGTATACCGCCTTGCACACCGCGGTATACCTGCGTCAGAAAAAAGTACGACCAATCAATCAGAGGTAACATCAAGCCGCCGCGGTATACCTGCTGAACCTCGCGGTATACCTGCGTCAGAAAAAGCAAAATCTTGCTAGATCTTCTAAAAAAAACTTTATTTAAATAAATTATTTATTGGGTTTTTAGAAATATCCAAGTGGTATATTATTTTAGGGTGTTTATCATTATAAATTATAAACACTAATGACAACGTAAATCTTCCGTCTTGAACTCTTCAGATAAAATCTTCGTGTTCTTCAAGAACTGTACACTTGGATAGGATTGTTAGATAAACAATAATACGGTGTGTTTGTAATCATCAAAATAAATATATATAAATATATAGAGATGTGGTACACTTGCACCAACAGTATGTGTGCTACGCAAGAAAGAAAAACGAGAGGGAGGGGGTCGGTTCCTATATGGGCCGATCCCATGCAAACTTTCACATGAAATGACACTTTTAGTCCCTCATTTTCCAAAGCCTTTGCCAAACAATTCAATTTTTTTCAATAACTAACACTTTTGGTCTTCTTAGCAAAAACCGCTACTAAATTCGTTTAACAAGGAAAAATAATTTAATAAATAAAACCATACCGGGTCACGGCCTTTACATGATAAGTTTCCAAGATTGTTTAGATTAGAAAACAAAGGGGGTGTTTCTATTAGGGACATGTTAGTTTGGGAGGAGGGTTATCTTTGGTAAAATTGGGATTGGAGTAGGGAACCAAAGGGTAGGGCTTGGAGTGACCTCAAGGAGCTTATAAATATGGGTTCCTCGCTAAGTTATTGGGATGAGGATGAAGATAAGTGGTGGTGGTTCTACGGTTCTTTTGCAGTTAGCAAATTAAGAAAACTTATTGTTGGTCCCAATAAGAGTTCTACAAGGGTTTAAGTATGTAGAAGGGGATGTTGAATACAAACACAAAAATATACTTTTAAATTTGTTTATTGATTATTATGAAATCAAAAACAAAATTTACAGATTGTTGCGAAAATAGAAAAGGTAAACCTATTCTAAACAATCTTAAGAATTACCAAGTTTTTTGCACTAGAAAGAGAGAAAGAAGAAAAGATAACTTCAAAGAATACAGAAGAGAGGGATTCCTATAATGGAAGGTCTTCTATTTTATTTATACCCTATGCATTAAATGAAAGTTAGAGGGTACATTCCACGTGTCCATAAAACATTAGTTGCATGCATTTTGACTTTATCCAAGCCATGCTTTTGGTCGTATTGTGAACAGTGAGCAAATAGAAGTTTGTACGAAGATAGACAAAAGCAGGTTTGCTTTTTTACCTTTATACTATTTGTGCAAGAGAATAATGCAAACAAATATTATAGAACACGATTCTTGATCAGCTATCGTTGAAGAACATCTTCAGCTATTGCAGAATCTTGATCTGATTTGTCACATTTTGTAGGCTTGTCTTGGTTTCACTTAATGCCGATTCAGATCATAAGTATACTTGCCTTCTTCATCAGCTTGGTCTTTGACTTATGTCTTATGTTGAGAGTTTCTTTGAGAGTGAAACTTGTCTTTAAAGATTATAACTACAAACTATTTACAAAGGGAACTTTCAACGATCATTGAACAAGCTCATATGATCGCTGGCGCTGAAGCTATTAAACTTAAAACAGAAAGTAATTTTCACTAAGTATAATAATCATCATCAAATCACTGAGAGAGTTTGGATCAACACTTATCGAGGAGAAAATTATTTGAACTTCGAACAATGGATTCGTAATCCGAAGGTGTAAACTCGTTCCTCTAAACGTGTTCATCTTTATTTGAAGACTTAGCCTATGTAAACTCCCAGTTCGGGAGTACCCTTAACCATATTGGCTTCGATGTCCATTCGGTGTTACGTCCAAGATGCGGATAGAAGGTCGAATCCTTGGATCATTGCTTCGCAACATGTTCTAATCTTTTGCAGGTTTGGGAGAACATTCAGAGATGGTACGGCATGTCCTTGGAATCCCCACTGACGGTCAATGACATATTGGTACTTCCTAATCGGGTAACCCCAACCTCGTTACATGAAGTGACACAATCTACAATCTAGACTGCTCTTTACCTAATTTTGAGAAATTGAAATGAACCGGTCGGTTGGCAACCAACATCGTAATTATTCGGACATACTTTTTGAATAATGAGTTTTAGAGATATCTTCAAATTTAGAGATTTTTATCTTTCCTTTCATTTTTCCTTATTTTAACGTACAAGATAACATAGCTAACGTTAACACACGTAAATAACATTTGGAGATATACTAACTACTCTTGAATCAAACTTTTTGTAAATATCCAAAGTTTCTAAAATAAGATGTGCTATATCCCATGGTATTACAAAAACTAAAACACACGTGGAGTTTGTACATTTGGTAATTAGCCGGTGGCATGAGAGAGAGAGAGAGAGGGGTGTAATTGTAATTGCGCCTCCTGATTTCGCTTTCAAGTAATTGAAGCACGTTGGTTTGGGCATCCATGTCCGTATCGCATGACGTTCCCACTGGTTTCCCAACACAAACCCCTTCTCCTTCTTCAGATTTCACACACACTTACTGCGTGTTTCTGCTTTACCTACGTCCATGGCGGTTCTTGGTCGCCTGCTCAGACCTAGAACCACGGCTTTCTACACAATTCGAACTTTTTCCTCTTCCTATTCTACATCATCACCGCCTTCGTCGTCGGAAATTGGCGTCATAGCGCCCTTGCCGGCGTTTGGTAAGATCACCGAAGGAAGGAACGTGCAGTGGGTGTTTCTCGGCTGCCCTGGCGTCGGAAAAGGAACCTACGCAAGCCGCCTCTCTAAACTCCTCGGTGTTCCTCATATTGCCACCGGTGATCTCGTTCGAGATGAGCTCTCTTCAAAAGGCCCTCTCTCTTCTCAGGTTATATGTTGTACTTTTAAGCTTGTTAAGTAGAGAAGTCTAATTTTACGTGTTATAGAGGTACTTGTAGCTTTTATTAGTTAATCGTTCTAGGTTATTCAGGTATTATTTGGTTATAATACCAATTCATGAGGAAGTTTATAGAGAACTAAGAGAAGATACGAAATTAGGATTTGTGATAACTGATGAGTTCGTATATATGTACAGTTCACGAATTGTTTTTGGGGGTTCAGATCATTTGCTTAATAGAAATTGCTTGGGGGATAACAATTGAGCATGAACTAAAAAGAAGATAGGAAATTAGGGTTATTTTTTCTTCTGATGATATGCAATTAGGTTATGAACAGCATATGTCCATGCTTTGTGTGGATCACTTTAGTAGCGGCTTAAATAGTTAATTATTCTCAACTGTATGATCTTTCATGAATGCTAGTGTATGTATTCTGTGTGTGATTTGTGTTTGTTGGAGGATATTAGAAATTGGCACTGAATTCTGAATTAAGCTCATGACTCATGAGTATCTGCTTATATGCTACAATTTTGTAGTTCTTTTATGTTTTATTATTTGCTTTTACAGCTTGCGGAGATTGTTAACCAAGGAAAGCTAGTTTCAGATGAAATTATAATCAATTTATTGTCCCAGCGTCTTGAAGCCGGGGAAGCCAAAGGCGAATCAGGTTTCATTCTTGATGGGTTCCCTCGGACTATGAGACAAGCGGTGAGCATTTTCAGTTTCTATAATTGAGATATAAACATGTAAGTCACTTGCCTGGGTTGGTCATGTCTGATTGACGAAGAAGGGTGTGTTTTGCAAAGCTAGGTATCATATGGCTATAACCATGATCACATGATGTATATTAAGGAAAAGAAAAAAAAACTTGCTTTCATGCACATATTGTTTGTGCTTACAGTTTTAGACTTGTGCACATGGAATAGGGTAGATTGGCATATCCTACAAGTAAAGATCTCTTCTTTTTGTCATTTTCACTAACAGATAAGGATGAAGTTTTAAAGAAAAGGAAAGTTGGGCAAGTATTTTCTGAAATTACTAATTTCATAAAGACATAAACTAAAAACGAATAAAGATGTGTCATAAATGAAATGTTCTAGGAAACGCACTTCCAGCAATAACTAAAACGAGAAGCTCATAAGGGTGCTTCTAGAAGGTGATCTTTAAATTAGTTTTTTTTGCTTTACCCCTAAAAGCTAAACTGTGGTGTTTTTATTTATTAAAGGGGGTTTAACTACCAAACATTTATTAATAAAGGGGGTTTAACTACCAAACATTTTTTTTATCAACCAAAGCCATGTTGCTATAACTGTGATGGACATGTAGGCAAGACGGAATTAGCATACTTTTATGCACATCTGATTTTGTTGTTTCAATTCTAGAGTGTTGCAAATGGAGTAGGGCATCTAGGCATAGCCTACAAGTAAAGGTCTCTCTTTTTTCTGCCTCCTCTTGATAAACAAAGATGAAGTAAAAAAGAATAGGGACACTGTGGAAACTTGCCTGCAATTCGTAGTTCCGTAAAAGTAGTGGCAAGTGTAAGTGAAGATGTTCTAGAAAAAAACACTTCGCACAATAGTAGAAGTAAAGCTCATAAATGTGCTTCTATAAGGTTTCTTTTTACTTTTTTAGCCGAAAGACACATTTTATTGATAAGGGACGAAAGTGACATTTTTATTGACGAGGGGTTTACCGAATGTGACATTTCTCCGTGAAGGTTCTTTCTTTTCTTTTTTCTGAAATCGCTTAATTGTTTGTCTTTACATGAGAAGTTGAAGTCCGGTTATGATTCTGAATGGGTGCCTGATGTTGATAGCAAGAATATCCTGAAAATGCAGCTGTGATGTTCATATGTAAAGGGGTTTAGTTGGATGATAAACCCGGGGGGGGGGGGGGGGGGGGTCTTCTATTTACATAACCAATGGGAAGGTGATACTGGTTAATCGTTGTTAGTTTGGGAATTATGGGTGAGGAGCTATATGCTAGAGTGTAGTTATCACGCTCCTTGTAACTTATGACTTGCTTTCAATATTATTATTTTATTGGGCACTTGAATTCATTCTAGCGCTGTTCTCTTGTATTGTAGGCATATGCTGCCTCTTATATGTTCATTACATTGAACTTCTTATGGTCACTATTTGAGGGGAAATAAGTTTTTTGATTTTGCTTCATTTTTTACTTTGCATTGAAATCTTCTTCCAATTTCAGTTATCGAAAAGTAGGAATTTATATTGAGGCATTTGGGTTCTTATGATCCAATGATCTTATATAAGATTTAATTTGTTATATATAAAATAATTAGGGCCACAGAGTTAATTAGCTCTTTTGATGCTTCTGCAACCATCTTGAAGTTACCCTGCTTTGACAACCAAAAGTAGAGCATATATACATACACATACACACACACACACACATATTTGTTTCCAACATAATTTTCAAATTTACACTGTTTATTCACTCGTATACCTTTTATTTCATTAATATATCTGCACCAATTGATAAATGATATATTTTTGCAGTAGTAATCACTTGAGTGATGATGTAAACTAATAAACAAAACAATATGCGAAGGACTTCAGAAAGATTCAACTTTCTTCATCTTGTTCTAGCCAATCCTGATTTTAACTCGAGTATTTAACGAACTATTATTTGAAGAACGATAAAAAGGAATGATATGTCATAAGTTCCATGAAATTGCTGAAGAACAGATAAGTTCATCACTTAATTTCTTCTAATAACCTCGAAGGGTTGCCTAGTGGGTAAGTTTGTGTATCACTTAAGTTTGGGGTTTGTGTATCACAGGTCTTAGGTTCAAATCCCACTATGCTAATTTGATCTTTTTTTTACAATTGGTTAATTTGCTTTATAAATTTTCAGGAAATACTCGAGGGTGTAACAAACATCGACTTAGTGATTAACCTGAAGCTCCGAGAAGAGGCATTGCTTGCAAAATGCCTTGGGAGAAGGACTTGCAGCCAATGTGGTGGGAACTACAATGTTGCTTGCATTGACATTAAGGCTGATGATGGAACCTCGGCAATGTACATGCCTCCTCTTCTTCCACCTGCAAATTGTGCATCAAAACTTATTACGCGGTCTGATGACACTGAAGAAGTTGTGAAGGAACGTCTTCGTATTTACAACGAGAAGGTTTATTTTCATCTTTTTGGGATTTCTTACACTTTGCTAATATGTGAACATATATCATACGATTTGACATTTTTTTCAGTATATACTCCCGGCTCCCACTGTCCTAAAAAATGTCCACGATAAAAAAAAACACCTTAAGAAGTGTGTAATTATTACACTTTTTAATTAACTGAATGAAACTATTATCCCTCAGGGTTACATACAGAGTTATTAAATGCAAATAAATATGCACAATATTAGTAGTTTCTCTCGGGGCTTTATCCATATAACTTTTTTTTGGGAAGGGTGTCCTAGGCTATGCCTAGACTAATCCCTTGGCAATTTATGATTGTAAGACATCAGCCCTGATTAAACCTCAGTGGCCACAATTGTTGTATACGCTTGAATTCGAACCCTGGGCAGATAGGATATTCCACCACATCCCCCAGGGCCTTAACCAGTACGCCACAACCCATGTGGTTTCCATATAACTTCATGGTATCTAATATTATTATACCTACAGAGCCGGCCGGTTGAAGAGTTCTATCGCATGCGAGGGAAGCTGTTGGAGTTTGATCTTCCGGGAGGAATCCCGGAATCATGGACAAAACTGCTTCAAGTTCTAAATCTTGATGATCATGAAGATACAAGATCTGCAGCAGCATGATTTAGTGATGAGGGTAAGTTGAACATTCTTTATATTGTGAAATGCATAATGAAGAGATATATTCTTTAAACAATAAGCCTAAGACTTATATATATTTTTACCACCAGACTCTGGCCATCTGTGGGCTGTAAAGATGTCTGGAAATGGTTAAATGGTAGTTGTAGTAGTAAAGATTGGTGTAAAAATGTTCATAATTATTCCATATGATTAAGTAACCTTTGTATTCCAGAACACACACACCTCTAAACATGGTGACTATGGGATCGATAATCACACAGGAAAAATGGCGGCTAGAAACAGAAAATTAAGCACATAATACATACGATGATTTTGCGTATCATGTTGCTGCAATGATTCTTTTTATAGAGATGCACAGTCAGCATAGAAGTACCGAGGACTGGATGTGGACTGAAAAGGACCGAACCGATAGGCTAGGTAGGACCGGGCTGGTTACAAACCCGATTTTTTAAATATCCAGATGTGCAAACTTGCTTGCTTCTATCAATGTAAGCAGCAATGGGCTTTTATAAGAATACAAACAAAAATAAAATTGAGCCCGGTAACTCGCAAGGGTCGGATGAATGGTTAGGATTGATGGCATGTTGGGTCCAGATCAGTCCTGGTGTTTGGAAGGATCGAATTGGTTTCTGCACCATTAGGACTGAGTTCATGGGGACCTAATGGAAGATGGGTTGGTTAGTGGGAGATTCAAATAAGAAAGCTAAATATCATAAGAAGCTAATATGCAAAAGTTTGTATTGCAAAAATCATTCCAAGATGTGTATGTGAACTCATATGAATAATTGGTACGTCGGTTCACATATGTATCATTGAATAGATTTTTTTTTTCCGGATTTTCAGTTACATCATCACTATATATAGCCAACTTATTAGGGGGTGTTTGGGATTGCTTATTTAGAACAACTTATGCTTATTTTTAAAAGTGCTTATCAACTTATGTCGTAATAAAAAGGAATTGGGGGTAAAAATGTAATTTGGACAAATAAGTTATAAGCACTTTCATACAAGTTAAAATGAATTAACTTATCAAAAACAATTTATTTGTGGTGGGAAAAAGTCATAAGCACTTTTATTTTTTACAATCTAAACACTAAAAATAGTTTATTTGCGGTGAGCGAAAGCAATAAGCAAATAAGTAAAAAAAAAGCAATCCCAAACACCCCTTTATTTGAACCGACCATATATGTGCATCTTTAACCAGGTGCTAATACTAAAACTTTTTGTAGACACCATCTTTAAAAAAATTTGTCAAGAAAATAGAAGCATTTATTATGATAAATAATTTAATAAAGAAGAAATAGATGTTAAATCAAACATATTAACAAAATTTAGATGGGTGAATAAACAATTAGGTAAATTTGCTATAAAAAAACAAGCTATATTAAAGTATAAATTTTGCTCCAACTGCTAGATAATAAAGAAAAAAAATCACCAAAGTATATCATTTAATTGTTTCTACTAAATAGGATGAATGTGGGCAATTTTTTTATAAGAGCAACAACTATGTTATAATTAAAAAAGTAAAGTATAAAAAATTAAATCTTTAAATAAATATATGTTCATCTTTAACAACTATTTATTTTAACAATTTCTGTATTAATTATATTATTAAAATATTTTATAAACATTATTCCATTTCAGTTTAAAATAACTTTATAGAAATCACTACCTTTCGCTAGTTGGTAAGAAGTCAATCTTGTTTGGTAGATCCGAAAAGAGAACAAGAGAGCGGTGGTAGAAGAGCTTGTCCTCAGCTTGGTTCAAGGATGATCTAGGATCACCCCGGGTACTCCCACCTCCTTTATTCACCTTAGGAGATAAGGAAAGTTCAGTCGTTGAATGACAAATGGGGATTTTATAGAAAGTTACAATCCCCACCGCGGAATAGCGCACCTACACGTCTTCATCGACGTTGTTTTGCGACCGGAAGACCGAGAGCTAATTATCGAGACTTTGAACTATCCGGACATATACTTCGGGAAATGGTTCATGCATCTTTGTTGCCAGGAGCTAAAAGTCTTGTGTGGAAGAGCTCTCGTTCAACGCATCAAATCAATCAGACATTATTTTATTTAATAAAAAAGAAGAGAACTTCGGAGGAATATAACATATTCAACCTCATTGGTGGAAGTAATTAAAATAATCTCTCTTAATATTAAATTTCAGAGAAATCTTCAACTTTAAAGATTTCTTCATTTTAGCATTATATTTTAGTATAGTTGTTGGAGAAAAAAAACTTCAAAAATCTACTTTAGTACATTTGTTTGATATGCTCTATTTTTTAAAATGTATTAAAATGATAAATTTATAAAATCTACTTCAAAAAGTCTGTTTTTTGTTAATCATAGATGTCTAGACCAACTTACACGCTTCTCAACTAATCTAAGTACCTAAAGAACGGTCCAAATAATTGCCATAAGCCCCAAGTCTTGGAAGCCATGGCCACAACGTTTTTCAATGTAACTTAACGACAAACCTTTGAATAAAATAAAATAAAATATTATATATATATATATATATAATGTACACTTGCTTATGTTTTCAACTATACCCGATTAATGAATGATATTAAACAATTTAAATTAGATTATATAAAAAAACTAATCTATACATATAATAAATAAGTAACTAGCATGTCACGTGTTGTCTTCTGGTGAGCCGACTTCAGTATTTTTCCGTCTAAACATGTATCTGGACGCGGTTTACATTATAAGTTCAATTAGCACACTCACATTCACTCCTCCTTAAATCTCTTCTTAATTCAATTTTTTAAATTAATACGTTACATTTACTACCCTTATAATTAGGTATGTAGTTTACTTTTAATCCCTTACTTTTTATTTTTCATTTTAGACTCTTATCATATTAACATAAATAATGTATATGAACTAAAATGCATTAAAAAAACATTTCTATTTTTTACAAATTATACCATTGTAATCGTTTCGTCAATACCTTCGAAATGAGCTCAATATTGAGTATTTTTGGATTTAATTATATTATTAAATATCATAAATATATATGAATTAATGTGTCGTGATTAGTATGGAATTTGTTGAAATTAGTATGGGATTTGATACAAATAATCACTAAATTGTCGTGATTTTCTTTTTGCAATTTCATATCAATTTTTACTTCAAAGTCGAATTTCTTCGACAAATTACAATTCTATCAAATTCCATTCTGTCAACGAAACACCCTTAGAATTATCATAAGAGATTTAATTACATGGAAAAAAAATATCACTTATCAACTGACTTTTGGATTATGAGTTCAAACCTTTTTCAAAAATATAAATATGCAAATATTTTAGTATAGTATATTTAATTATTTATACTTTCTTAATCATGATTATATTATTTTCTTTAATTTTAATTGAACTACATAATATCAGTTATCAACAGATGGTTAGTTAATGATATTTTCAAAGTCAAATTGTTATGCTTCTCTTCAATTCACTTTAAACTAAACTTTCATAATAGTTGATAAGTTTTCTGGTATGATTTAATTTTTTTAAATTACCCCATGTAATACACGGTTCAAACCTAGTAAGACATTAAAAAGGTAAGAAAAATCAAATATTGGGCTATAAATATTGCATATTAGGTTATGGCATGCCATTATGCCAACATACTTAACGTGATGTCAGGCACCAAGCTTGAGCAATGACACATTACTGACGGCTATTGCAACGAACCTTCTTGATTTCATTTCTTCATAAAAAAGGCCTCGAAAACAGTGTCAGGAGAAAACAAATACTAAACAGAACAACTATTCACAATAACAACCATATATCCAATCGATCGGCTCTTAACGTTTCACAACAGATTTCAAATCCATTTTTGTGTGTGTTTTCTAGCTACCGATTCGGTGTTCATAAACCACATGAGGCAAGGAATGGATGGTAAACATAACGCAAAAACAACTAAAACGGATTCTCGCTTCAAAAAAGAATGTCATAAACTCAACTAGTTGTTTATACAGTTACATTAAAACGATCCTGATTTTTTTTTAACTTTCTCTCATCCTATTAAACACTTAAACTAAGAAAAGAACCGGTATATGGGTAGTAGATGTCAATGTGTAAAATAGAAAACGAACAAGAATACTACTAACTTACACTCGTCGGTCTTGTAAACCAAATAAAATTTGGTTCAAGTTAGAATGGCCAAACCCATAGAGGCATATAACTATATGGGTGTGTCTGAATGACCATTCTAGCCCCAACTTCTTATCATCAGCCCAGAGACACCTCCTCCATTTGATGTCCGTTCGTGTCTTTCTGTAAACTATTCAGGCTCTGTAACTCATCGCTAGACTTTTCGTGGTTTGCTTCTTCAGCTGGTTTCCCCTGTAGTTTTTGGTAGTTGGTTATTGCGAAATCTTATTAAGACCAATCAAATTAATAATATCTTCCTTTTCTACTACTATTATTCATCTGTCTATCTTCATCTCTGAACAAAATTCAGAAGTTTCATTACTTCGCAAGGGTCGTAAAAATAGAACAATTTGTTCTGACAACATGTCAAAACCTTAAATAACTAGATTAACTACACCTATTACATCTGTTCCGACATGTTACCCATATGAAATGTTTTCTTTAAACTTTCGCGTAAGCCGTTCAGCTAAACCTAGGAGCAAGTAAATGATATATTTCCCTTAATACCCTGAAAGCCCTCTCTCTCTCTCTCTCTCTCTATATATATATATATATAATATTATATATGTAGGGTTGGGTTCCGGTGAGAAGTGGTTATCAACTGTTGGATGAGAAATGAATGCACATTAGGATGGGATGCACCGAGATAAGATGCAGATCAATTCCCTTCTAAGCCGCAATACATGGGAGGGCATTTGATTAAAAGTGATCAACGGTTTAGATTCACTTCTCACATTAACCTCAACTTCTCACACGATCCTTCGCCTATATATGCACACACACATACACATATATATATAGAGAGAGATAGAGGGAGGTTCATGGGAAAACCTCAAAAAATGGAAAACTGAGGAACACCTTGGTAGCCCTTCATCCGGACGGTATGCACTTGTGCATACAAAAAATTAAGTTGTTATTGGTTTTTATGCACGTGTGCATATTATAAATTACTTGTATGCACAAGTGCATACCGTCCGGATGAAGGGCTACCAAGGTGTTCCTCAGTTTTCCATTTTTTGAGATTTTCCCATGAACCTCCCTCTCTCTCTCTCTCTCTCTCTCTCTATATATATATATATGTATGTGTGTGTGCATATATAGGCGAAGGATCGTGTGAGAAGTTGAGGTTAATGTGAGAAGTGAATAGGATGAAGGGCTACAAGAGTGTTCCTTTTTTTGAGGTTTTCCCCTGAACATACACTATATATATAATTCAAAAACATTCAAAACTTAGAAGGACCTAAGTTATGCAGGTATAATGATAAAACAATTTAGGAGATGGTTCCATTTGTTAACGGATGCAAGACGAACCTTGTTCTTGTCACGCCACCCAAGCCCAAAGGGTCTAGATAACAAACTAATCTTTCTTGCAGGCATCTCTGGTGAGAGCTCTTGGCTAGTCCTTGTTGCTGAAGGATCTTGATTTGTCGATCTACAGGATGGTGAAAGATAATTTAGATAACAAACATTAACAAGAAAAACTAGGTTATTGTGTATTTGTGTTTGTAAAACAGCATGAGTTTGAAAAAAGGAGTGATTGTGCACGCATTGGACACATAGGTTTAAGAAAAATCGACTATTAGTCTAATGTCTAAAATACCCTTACAATGGAAAAGTAAAAATGTCTTGTGAGAATTTGACCCCCCCAAAAAAAAAATGTTTGCGATTTTCACTGGATGGAAGGAATAGAAGTTTAAAGGACGTAGAGTACCTTGGAGAAGGTTGTGGTTTATGTTGGCCAGATTGATATTGCAAGGTAGCCTCCAACATTGATTCTGCCATAACAAGTCTATTCTCCATTTCAGCAAGGGAAGCGGTTGCTGCTTCATATTTTTCCTGATTAACATTTTCAATTAGTGCCAAAAGAAACATAAATGAGATTACAAACCCTATTTAGTTGAAGTGATAAATGAAAACAAAGAATGGAGTATAAGTGAAATAGTGATTGTATAAACCTGAAGCACTTGAGCAGCATATCTCTGGGCTTCGGCATCTTGTTCAGCATATCTGCGAGCATCTTCGGTTACCCTTTGTTCTTGTTCTACCCTCATCAAAACCTTCAAAATAGCGATAAAAGTAACTTCAATACTCCCAATTACATCTACAGTGATTACTACATGAAGTGTAAATTAAAACCTGAAGCATGGCATTCTCTTGTTCCTGTTTGTAAGCAAGGGCCTGGTGTAGCTCAGCAACATCTTTCTCTAATTGCTCAACCTAAATCATTGTGCAATGTTTTTTCTGTAATATGTCAGAAGATAGTTCAAATTCGCAATCTAAACAAAAGAAGTTAAAACAACAGTTCTTAAGTTGCCATAACAATTACGATATCTTCCTTTTTGGTAATATCAAAAGGGTTGCAAACATTTCTTTTATTATTGGAAGAAGTTCAAACTAACCTACTATGATCCACATTGTCGTTACAGGAGTATGATTCATTTTGGCATACAAGATTGGATATACTATGAATATTCAATGGTGTTGGTGACATACCTTTGCACTTAATTCTCTTCGATTATCCTGCTTGACCATCTCCATTAGAGCCGTTTCCAACTCTTCAGCTCTGTAGATAGAGAGAAGAAAACATTACACCTTAATTTGTCATCGTTCTACCATGTAGGATGTGAGAAGTGATGGATCCCATTTGCATGACATTAATAATTCAGCCAGGGCCCACAAATTGGAGACTGGAAGTAAATGGTATGTTTAAAAATAGCATCTAAGAATAACAGGTCTTGTCTCTTAAACTAGTTTGGCTAGGCTAGCATTGAAAACCAATAGATATTATAAACAATTTATTTTGGTAGTACGGAAAACATTTCAATGACATTCTATTGTATGTGATACGTGTCGAGTTCTTGAGACATATCTGGACCACAAAATAGATTCTAATAAAAAAGATTTATTCTATATATATATATATATATAATGTTTGGTTGTGAGAAAGCAAGAGAAAATCTTATACATAAACAATCACAAGCAGCAAGAAGTGCAAGATGAAAAATATTGACATCTAATAGAGGTCAAGTAAGACAATAGTTGTAATCTTCATCTTGAAGCAAAATTTGTCCATAAATTTGGTAGTGTGAATACAAGGAATATATTAACCTGAGTATTGCAGATCGTTTTTCCTCTAGTATCATGCACAACTCATTCTTCAGCCATAAAATCTACAGAGAGAACAATTTTGAATTAACAAGAAAAGCTTATAATAGTCAAAAGAAGAACAATACTGCTTAATGTGTCATTTTGAGTAGTTAGGAATATAAAACTGTGGAACCTGTTCTTGAAGATCTGGAACTGAATCAATCTCCACATCCTCTGATACACCCATATAAAGTTCATCTCCATTAGAAGATTCAGAATTCATCCGTGATAATACACCATTTGTCGTTTTATCTCCTGTCTTTTCCGTTTTATTTTCTTTGGAAACACAGAGCTTGGCTGCCAAACCCTGGGAATCCCTCAACAAACGAAGTCCTTTTGATCTTTCCTCAAGTGCAGCTTCTACAGCTGGTCGATGTTTATTTCTCAGAACTTGCAATCTCGACTCATTTACATTATGATAACCCATGCAAGCTGTCAACACAAGTTGACTACTATCAAACGTTGACCCAGCCAGTGACTGCAGCAATGTGATAGCATCTCCAGCATCTTTTGTTGTCACTAATGCGGGTCCTACACAATACTGAACCAACATAAGTTGTGGTTTCTAATATTATGAAAAAGATAAAAGAGAAAGAAAGGCAGATACCATACAACTCCATCAAAGCAAGTGCTGTTCGAAACAGCATAACACGGTTTCCTTGGAATAGAAGCACATCCCAGACTCTAAGAACTGGAGGCAAGAGAACCCAAGCAATGATGAGGGGTATTAGCAGAAGAACTAAAATTTCGTTATTTATATATCTAATAAACATAAATGCAATTTGGGTAGTGGAATATAGAAACTAACCACTTTCCCAGGGAAGCATATTCATAAATATTGAAAGGAACCATGGTCCGGAGACCCAGGCTATCTGCACTCCCAGATAATCTAGATGACTAACTGCATAGCGATTAGATGCAATCAACAAGGGAAAGCAATCACACGAAAAAAGAGAATAAATTCAGGACGTATGTGTAGAAATGTCGATAATAAATGAAAAACAAACCCAGTTTAGGAAATCTCTCACGCACCAACTCCTCAAACACAAGCTGATCAACCTAAAAGATCAATAGTGCAATATATAAAAATGTCACACCTAGCAATCATCTATATGACTAACTATAGGTTCCAATCTTTGAGGCAAAAGATAGACATAATAACTACCTGAGACTCTATCATTTCCTCTGAATAATAGCCCTCAAAATAATCATCAAGAATCCCCATTAAAGCCCTAAGATAGAAATTAGTAAAATTTACGAGTTACTGATGTTGAAATGGCGAGCAAAATTTATTATTCAGGCTTTATTGATAAAGCAGGTGAGGGAGGGACCCACCAAAAGGCATTCTCTTCGGGCATCAGCAATAGTAACAATCCGGCAAAGAAATTCATTGCCTACATGAGATTCAACAATATAGCAATTTACTAAGTACCTTGCTTAAACACTATATTTCATTTGCGCAGAGTCCAGAGAGATATTAACAAAAACATAAGCTTTTATCAAAAGAGATCAACAGCTTTAAGACCTCAAATAATATATATATATATATATATATACCTGACAGTAGCCAACAGAGGGGTTATGTCTAGCATACGCGGTGAGTAAACGTCTCAAAGCATTTCTACCATCATCATCCAAAGCCGGATGACCTGGGAACGTACGCGGCAAGTCCTGACATAGAAACAGTAAACATGATCAGGAGTGCCAATAAAAGCAACGTTATCCCACGTATGTAGGCATAATCGAAGACCTCAAAGTTAGTTAAGATGATAACCTTCTCAATCTGCCCTTTCCATTTCTCAGGCACGCATAAAGATTCAGCAGTTGATGTCTTACTTGCTTCTTCTGAATGAATCTGATGTTCCATACTTTTATCATTCTTTGTATCAGGATCCAGCAGATTTTGATAATAGTTTTCCATGCGTCGTGCCTTTACACCCACAAAAGCTTGCCAGAGCTGCAATAAGTGGTGAGTAATAAGTATAAATGTATCTTTAAAAATGACACCGATGCAGGAAAATGAAGTAGATGCAGCCAACCTCTCCTCTAAGAGCCATTGGCACTCCCCCTTGCACAAGACATTCCAACTCGTCTTTCCAAGGACTAGAAGATTCCGGAAGGGGAGTTTGCGTGTTTACACCATCACTTGAAGGAACATCTGCAGTTGACTCTGACTCTGACCTCTCCAAATCGTAAAATTCTTCTTCAGAATCCTCTTCGATGACTGTTTTTTCAGATCCGGCATCTTCATGTGCAGGTTTTTCAGCTCCATGATCTTTATCAGTTTTAGCAACACCAATTTTCTTTGTAACACGGGCATTCATCATATCCTCGATGGCTCGAAGTGATGGTCTAATGTGGGCCCATATCTGTGCTTTACGAGTTGGAGGCACTTCTTCCTTTTGATGATCATCACAGCCAAGTTTCTCACCACTCAAATCATCTCCTGTGGCTTTATCAGAGCTATCATCAGCTGCCTTATTTTCATCTGTAGTCAAGCCATTTACAGGTAACTCAGTAGACTCTGATTGTCGTTCCAGAAAATCCTTCCACCGATCTGATCGTTCTTCCTCTTCCTCCTTAAACCATGAAAAAAAAACAAAGTGGTTTTTACAAGTCTCTTATCAGCTTAAGTTTCTTCAAGAGGTGGCAGGCATTGAGAAAAATGTGGAGAGTATTTAATAGTGAAAAAAGATGGTAAGCTGTCCTGTCAATGCACAAAATTTCAGCATTAAGCACCCAATGTGGCATGCACGATTTTAAAAAGCAGAATCGGGCCTCGAGGCGTTTTTTCTCAACGAGGCAAGGCGTAAGCCTCAAGGTGGTCTGAGGCGTAAGCCACGAGGTGGAAATATATACCAATATATATACTACACAAAATATATTTATAACAATCTGCATTCCACTACTTATACACGGAAAATATATGCAATACACACACACACACACACTTGAGTGCTAGACACAAACACTGTTCTACAAAACACGCCGCACAGCCATGGCACGCCATGGCCTAATGCGCAATTTTCGTAATGCGATATTTAATTTTTCTTTACGTCTTTAATGTGTTATTTGCATTTTTTTAATATATAACATAATTTAACTTGCTTATTACTATTGACATTTGGCGCCATCAGGTAACACCTTGAAAACGCCATGGCTTCACCATGGCTCCTAAGGATTGAGGCTCGGCCTCCCCGCCACGCCTCACGCCATTTAGAACCTTGGACACAAAATATATATCATACTAAATTACTAAAAGAATCTACATACACTTTTTTCAATCACGAAATATAGATATAGATACAAAGAAAAAATATTTGGGCAAAAAAGTTGATTACCGGCAACCCTAACCGGTCCGACACGGAACCTGCCTCCAAGGACACCAATGTGAGGGGGCATTTTTTGGCTCACTCAGCGGCTGAGGCTAGTGGAAGGGCCTGGGATCGAATCCCAGGCCCTGTTATGTATTTGGGCAAAGTCACCCCACCCCTTTGCCAACTGAGCTACACGCCAGAGGCACAAAGAAAAAATATTGATCTATTAATAACATATATATATGTATATGTATATATTAATATGCTCACGGCTCATAAAGAAAAATATATTAAAATATCAATAAAGTGGGAGTAAAGGCATGACTGTGATTGTGACACGTGGTAGAGACTAGAGACTAAATATAAAATAAGCATATCCATGTATACAGTATATACATGCATATAGTACTTTGGTGAACTGGAGAAGAATCTAGGAAGAAATCACAAAGAAAACGGGAGAAAACTGGAACTCTCAAAAGACAACAGACGAGTAGCAGATAGGGCTTAGGAAAACCTAAGAAGAACAAGGTTTTCAAAAAAGAAATCAAGAAGGTTTCACTCATTTTTTATAATTAATTTAGCCTCTGTAGTGAGGCCTACGCCTCACACGCTTCTTAATACCATGGTGGCATGTGCATGTTTAGCACATTTTTCACATGGTATGACTATCTCATGTAATAACAGCCACAGAAAATTTATGCAGTGACTAGAGACCATTTACTCCCCCTTTTAATAGTATGACAATGAAATTAAAGTTGATTTAGAGACGAAAGAACCTCAACTTTGCCTACCATAAGAGGATCTTGACAAAACAATTAAGATACTCTGCGATCAAAAATGAAGTTCCCATCAGAAAGTAAAAGGTAGATGGAGAGTGTAATACCTTGTAGATGCTCGAATATTCACGGTATCTCTGTACATGTTGAGGTCTCACAGCAAAACCATAAGCGTCTCTGTCAACACCAATATCAAAGCAGTTTACATTTCATAGCACTTTTTTTTATCATAAATCAACTTTAAGGTCATAAGCAAGTCATGGGTCACTTAAAAAACAAGTTCAAATAATACACTGACCACAACATATACAAATGGCATTGATCCCAAACTCAAACTTGAACCAATATGGACGATATCTACAGATTTGCTGACTGAGATTAACCGACAAAAAAAGAAAAAAAAATGTGAATTCTCCGACACATAGTGTTCGCATTGCCTCTCATGGTCACACCACCTCTCTAGTCACCGAACCCACACAATTGAATCTTAATTGATAATACTTCACATAATCCCTAAACACACTATAGCTCAACTTTGATTTTAGATGTCATACTTGTATTCTGTTTTTCCACACCTACCGCATTAATTCATTTGTAGTACTTGTTAAATATATTTCCGTGTTGGAAGTTTTAAGTAGAAAAATGCAGGCTCAATACGTTTTTGTCATTAAAATATTTTCATTCTGTAGGTATCATTTCATGTGCAAAGAAGTGAAGGCTGTTTCGCAAACTAGTTGCTCATTTGATAGGCTAGCTTATTAACTAGTTATAGTCTGCAAAAACTAGCTTGTAAGCTAGACGACAATGAAAAACGGCTAAAAGAAGTTGAAAAATTAATTGGAAAAATATAAAGGGTATAATTGGAAAAGAACTGGAAAAGAACTCATGGAATTTACTTGAAGTAGCTTTTTAACAAGCTAGCTTAAAGCTAACCAAGATGGCATTAAGATTAAACCAAGCTATTTAACTAAGCTTAAAAAGCTAATTTGTGACACTTGATCCCATTTAATTCATATCAAGAGAAATCAAGACGGCATCCACAAAGAGGAGAGGAAATGAGTGTAATGGATCCCCAAGATCCATTAAGATTTTGAAGTTCCAAAGCCACAGTTTTGACACCCAAACTCCAATTGAAACTCTTTCAATTTCAAATTAAACCAAACAAGATCCCCAAAAACCAAAACAAAAAATCACGTAGAAGAAAAGAAGAGCTTTCACATCTACTTTCTACTGAAAGACTAAAATCTCTCAGCATCACCAAAAACTCATCACAAAGCTAATCAAGTGAAATAAATATAGATCCGACTAAAATTTTCGGAGGTTCCAATGACATCCCTTAACATAATTGACACGATCAAAGAGTTACAAGATCATCATCACGAACAAACCAAAAAAAAAGCCTAATTGCAAGTGACAATAGTGGCTGAGATATATCCAACACACAGAGAAATAGAGAGAAATGCGGTTCAATCCCTAAATGAAACAACGGAGGCCAAAGTGAACTGATAGGTGTAATTACAGTTGCAATAATACCTCTTATGTTCGATAGTGACAATAGAAGGATTCAAGATTGGTGATTTGGGCTTCATTATCGGATTCTGTAATAAGATCGACCCCCCCTTGATTTTCTGCTAAATTTTTTGAAAGAGAGAAAGGTGTGAAGCTTATACTAGTGTGAGTGAGTCAGTGTGGTTAACTAGAAAGTGGGAGAAAGAGGGAGAAATCGAGAGACATAAAGATGATGGTGGTGGTGGTGGTGGGGTAGTCGCCGGAGATCACGCGGAGAAGCCTTCACGTTGTATACGCGCTCGCCGCACCACCTCCTAATTATAAATTCATCCGCACAATTTTATTTAAATTTCACAATTTTTATCTTCTCAAACTTATTTAAAATAAAAACCGGCATTGCTAATGACACCTATAGTTTTTTGAACCCAATTATTTTTAATTTTAATGATCACTTCAATTTGACATGTTACTATTGTTTTATTTTATAACTAGATACGTATCTGTGCGCGATGCGGCGCGAAGTATCTTGAATATAAAGTCGATAATTCGAAAAAAATAATTTTGTTTCATGTTCATATTTATTCGCTTTTAAATCGCATATCAGATGTATAAAATTAAAGGTCAATATGGTTAATTGGTCAAAAAATTTGAAAAATATTCGTTCGATAGTGGGGTCTTCAAACCCATAACATTTGTGTTCATTTTGAAGGTTTTGATGAACATTTATAATGATATAATTTATAAAAAAGAAAAACATATTTGTTTAATGTATTTTAGTTTATGTATGTTGATATGATAAGAATGTAACATGAAAAACGAAAGAATAAGAGATATAAAGTAAATTAAATAACTAATTATAATGGTATAAAATGTAATTGAAAAATAAAAAATAATTTTATTTTTAATTATCATGTTGAACGTTGAAGGTTTTAAACTTTTAAACTTGTACATGATGTATTGAGATTTGTACTTCTTAAAAATTCAAGAATAAACGTAAGTGGAATTATTTTTAAAGAATTATAATAGATAAATATAGATAAGAGCGTAAAATGTACAAATTTAAAAAAATCTCAGTACGTCATTCTTGAAAAATCTTGATACGTATTTATGATATTTCACAATATTATTCAGTTAAAAAAATATTCAATAATAAATTTATTTTGAAATTATTGATGAGAATATTGTAATATTATAATTTGTAAAAAAATGCATTTATTAATAAGTTTTAGTTAAATTATGATTATGTATTTTTAATATTATAAGGGTGTAAATGAAAATGAATAATGTAAGGGATATAAAACAAATTAATTTGTACATGTTCATGATATTTAATAATATGATTAAATCCAAAAATATTCAATATTTGGCTCATTTCGAAGGTATTGATGAGATGATTACAATGGTATAATTTGTAAAAAAAGAAATGTATTTTTTAATGTATTCTTGTTCATATACGATTATTTATGTTAATATGATAAAGATGTAAAATAAAAAATAAAAAAGTAAAGGATTAAAAGTAAATTGGATAACTAATTCTAATGGTATAAAGTGTAACTTAATATTATAAGAGTGTAAAATGAAAATGAATAATGTAAGAGATATAAAACAAATTATTTTGTACATGTTCATGATATTTAATAATATGATTAAATCCAAAAATATTCAATATTAGGCTCATTCCGAAGGTATTGACGAGACGATTACAATGGTGTAATTTGTAAAAAAATATATTTTTAATGCATTCTTGTTCATATACGATTATTTATGTTAATATGATAAGGGTGTAAAATAAAAAATGAAAAAGTAAGAGATTAAAAGTAAATTGGATAACTAATTCTAAGGGTATAAAGTGTAACTTAGAATTTAAAAATTGTTTGATTTTGAGAAGAACGTGGCAGAGAGGAGATTTCTTAGTAGCTTGAGAGTTGTACATATAGCTTAAAAAGTGATACGTTTAGAAAAACCGTAAGTTGAAAAAAAAACTGTTATTCCCTTTTTATAAACTAATATAAATTTTATAAATTTTTTGTTTTATTATAATTTTATATTAATTTTATTTTTATTTTTATTATATCATTACTATTATTATTATTAAATACATAGATTTAAAAAGAAATAAGTTTAGGGTGTTTTAAATCCAAAGGTATTTATCTATTTATTTTTAAAAAGGTATATATATATATATATATATATAAAAGGCTCCTTCAAATGTAAACTTTTTTTTTTCGTGTAAACCGTGTAAACTTTGTAGTTTCATAGGTTTTTTTGATGAATTTTTTTAATGGAATTGTTTATTTTGATGAAATTGTTTCATATCATTCATTTCTTGACGATTTTTTTTATGAAATTTGTAGTTTCATACGTTTTTTCATTTTTATGAACTGTTTCATACATTTTTCGTTTTCACCTATGAAACTACAAATTTCGCAAAAAAAATCGTCAAGAAATGAATGATATGAAACAATTTCATAAAAAAATTCATCAAAAAAACCTATGAAATCGAGAGTTTACACGGTTTACACGAAAAAAAGTTTACATTTGAAGCTCCCTATATATGACCAAAACTTTGATGTTTACTTAATATTTTGCATTAAGGGGTTGTTTACAGAATTTTTTGAATAAGTGTCGATTAAGATAAGAGGTCTGACTAAAATAAGTCTCAATTGAAAACTGATGTTTACTGAATAATTTACATTAAGCACTGATTGAATGAAAAAGACCATTATACCCCTATAACAAAACAAATATACTATTCATGTTTTTTAACTTATACTCTCGTATATAATTTCAAGCCTACAATAATTTGATGATTCAAAAAATTGTAGTTTAATAAATATACTATTCATGTTTTTTTAACTTATGCTCTTGTATGTAATTTCAAGCCTACAATAATTTGATGATTCAAAAAATGTAATTATTTTAAATAGTAAGATTCTTTTCCATCAATTCATCTTTACATCATGTCTATAATTTCAAGCCTACAATAATTTGATGATTCAAAAATGTAATTATTTTAAATAGTAAGATTCTTTTCCATTAATTCATCTTTCATCCTATATATTCATCTCTATACTTTCTGTACATCTATTTCCTTCAAAGGTGATTTTATACATCTATTTCCTTCAACGTCTTTCTTTACACTGTCTTGAACGTCGTTCTCCATCATCTTTAGTCTCCTTTATGTGGTAAGCATTATCCCTATCTCGGTATAAAACACTTAAAAATGGCGAATTGGGGAGAAAATTTTCAATGGTATCATAATTCAAATGATGATGTAAGTTCAGTTTTCTGAGGAAGATAAAAGAGATAGCCAATGCATCAAAAACATGGGTTCGTGAACCTGTTGTTAACAAGAGTACTCGTGGACGACCCTCGTTGAAGGATAAACTTTCAGAAAAACTCATGTTGATCCGTCTTTTGCAACTCATGTTGATCCGTCTTTTGCAACTCATGTGACCTGTCTTTTACAAGTGAAAGACCCCTTAGACGTAGTAGTTCGAACGCGTCAACATTTGTTGACTTGGAAAAAATGAGTTACCAGAACCAGCGAGACACAGTTCTTTCATGGGAAAAAATTATAATGCACATCCATACATTAATCAATATCCAAAACTGTTTCACCCTTACATTACGCAGGTACATGATGTGAGAGGTGATGGAAATTATGGATTCCGAGCAATAGTTGTCTCTCTCGGTCTTCATGAAGATGCATGGCCACAATTCGGGTTAACTTGATGGAAGAGTTAGATACACACAAGACATAATACATCAACGCTTTTGGAGGTCAACATTGGAATATTGCTTACAACACTTTAAACTTCTTTCGATCAGATCAAGGTGCACTAGTTGAACACTAGATGACAATGCCTGAAATAGGTGTCTTGATTGCTTCAAGTATAATGTGATATTACACGTTATAAGTATGAAAGGCAGTGGGACGTACTTGCCGCTTAGGTTGTAACACCCGTAATTCCAACCTCATATTCCTAAGCATTCTTACGTCACTTAAGCTTTGCATGCAATTCTTACACTTTCTCTAACTCCCTACATGACTAAACTTACGTGATTTCATGCTTTATCTCAAATGTGGCTATCTTGTAGAAATTTTGGGGTGCAGGTGTGGGTGTGCGAGAGTGACACCGCGAGAGTGCCAATGGCACAATCGCGTGTCACAATCGTCGTGTGTGTACTGACTCTCGGTACTCTGTGCGACACTGACACGGTGAGAGTGCCCTTGGCACAATCGCGTGCCATACTTGCGAGTGGCTCGGGGGAGTTGTGGTACATTTCTCGCGAGAGTGCCCCGTGCGAGAGTGCCCTTGGCACAATCGCCGGGCACCATCGCCCGTCGGGTACCGATGCTATAAAAACGCGATTTTAGCTATTATTTCTCACACCCTCATCTCAACTTTTCCCAGCCGATATTTTTAGGGTTAAGATGGCGATTTTTTACTTCCAAAACCCTTCTCTCACTTCATTAAATCCCCAATAGATTAGAGTTTCATTTATTGATCATCTTGGAGCATTTGGGAGCATTTATTGAGGATTCTTCCAAGAGATTTAGCACTTGCAACTCCAAGTCTCACCTTGCATTTTCCTCCACATATAGGGTTTCATCCATTTTCTAGGTTTTGGTCTAAAAAACCTAGATTGTGAGTGTTCTAATCTACCCTTAACTAGATCCATGCTTATTACTGGTTATTTTGCTCGTTTCTTCATTTCATTGGAAACCCTAATTTTGGAAACATGATTTGTTGACTTAATGGAAGTATTCTTGGTTTGCGGAAGTGTTGATGGGTTCTATATGTGATGTTAGGACATTTTGTTTTGGTAGGTTTAGGGTTTCACACCCCAAAGGTTATAAATCTACTTTAATGGTATTAAGCATGTCTTAATGATTAAGCTATTTAGCCAATGTGGCTTATTGGATGTAAATGACCCTACATGAACTATGTGCACCCTTACATATGAAATATGCGCTTTGATAGATGGTGAATCATGTGCTACAAATGGAAGCCCTTTACATTGATTATGCATATTGATATGGCTTGTGGCTAAGTTGGACTTTGAATGAATCAAGTTAAGAGTTCACTAGGAGGACAAAATCTTGGGCACCACCCTATGGGTATGTGCCTAGACCCTCGCCATTTTGGGGCAATGCCTTTGTTGTATCCTTGGATGTGCCGGGCCTTTGGTGTCGCTTTTATGCGGATGACACTAAGGTATCTCGACTCTTTGGGTGGAACTTCTTGGTGTTATGGGTCTCCCCCATTAACTTCAAATCTATTGTGGAATACGAGATACTGGTTCTTACTTTAATATGCTAGTATTATTATGTGTTCTTATTTGGAATTACTCACCAAGCCTTGTCTTGACACTTGTTTGATTGTTGCTTTGGATCTCAGGTTCTAGTGGACCCGTTGTCAAGAAAGACTAGGCGAAGCGCGTGAGCCTTGGGAAATGCTTTTGTGACTCGACCATAGAAGATCTAGACGATTAGAAATAACAACCCTTTTGTAATCTTAATTCTACAATAGGATTTAGATTAGTCGGTTGTTATAAACCTTTCATTTGGATACATTTACAAATTGACTCTAACGCTTGTAATTTCCCTTTTTGAGTTGGCTCATGCAATAGTAATTAATATACCGCTCTTTCGTGTTATGAAAGTTTTTGTTTACCCCAATTTTAGGGTGTTACAAGTTGGTATCAGAGCATTGGTTTAAGCGAACTAGGTGTTGACCTTAGCGTACCTAGACTTAAACTGAATTGCCCTTATGAAATTCCGTGACTATGGGTAGAAACTATAGGTGGGGAGAGTATAGGACCAACGAAATTACGGTTATTGAAAATTGTGGTGATGATGAAAAGGATTCTTATGTGTGGTATATTCAAAATTTCATAGGGCCTGTGTTATGGTGAATATATTCATACGTGAGCATGCTTGAAGTTATTATTATGATGCTTAATGATTGTAGTAGTACGTTACACACCGTTAATCTTTTAAAGAATTAATCGGTATGGTATTTATCATGTGTGGCAGCTCACCATGGTAAACACGAGGAGCCGAGTGGCTAATCAAGAAGATGGTCAAGAGAATAGTGTGACAGCTCGAGAAAACCCGGGAAAACCGAATCAGGGAGGTAATCCTTCTACTCCTCAGGTTCCTCAAATGCTAAGGGGCGTCGTCGACCTTATTCCTCAAAACAACATCGTGGTGGAGGAGCCGGTTTTGGAAGAAGTTGACCCACAATCTGTCATGATGGCGACTTTCCTACAGATGATGAACTCTGCCATGGACAAACGAGATGAAAGGTTCTTAAAGCTGTTAGAGGACCGAGATGCCAATCACCGAAGGAATGAAGCGGTTGCAGAAAACACTCTACTTGGTTCGGGTGGGGTTGTACATGTTGTGGACACCGATGACCGCGTGGTCACCGAGGAAGAGAGGAGAGAAAAAGCTTGCTCCTACAAGACGTTTCTCTGTTGTAAACCACCCGAGTTTGCGGGTTCCGATGATCCGGTAGCTTGTATGAACTGGATCCGAGAGATTGAGAAAGCCTTCCGGGCTTGTGATTGCGGGGAAAGTCAAAAGGTAAAGTTTGGTTCTCTGATGTTGAGGGGTGCGACCCTCACATGGTGGAATATCTTCACTTCTACTTTGGAGGCCTCGGTTTTGGCCAAGATGAATTGGGAGACGTTCAAGAAGAAGGGTCTGGAGGAATACTGCAACGAACAGGAAATGGATCGGATCGAGGAGGAATTTTGATCACTCAAGAAAGGGGACTCGACTGTACGGGAGTACACCCGTTTGTTCATGGAAAAGCTCAATCTGGTGGGGCACGTGGCCCCGACCGAGAAAGAAAAGGTTCAGGCATACTTCAAGGGGTTACCGGCGGACATGATGGACATGGTCCGCAACTCTAAAGTTGTTACACTGCGAGAAACGATAGATGAGGCAAATATGATGGAGACCGTCTATGCGAAGGGAAATGAAGAGAAGGTAGTTGTTGGTGAAAAGAGGAGATGGGAAGGGTCGATCGGACCCACTCGACAGTTTAGACCGTTTAATGGGGGAAGGAATGGTGATCCCCGGTGCGATGTAAGATGGTGCCATAAGTGTAAGAGCAAGCATAGTGGCCCATGCAACACTAGGCCACACCCTAACCCGACTGGATGTGAAAAGTACGAGAAGAGAGATCATGTGGTTCGAGATTGCCCAATTCGAGGACCGGTTTGCTTCGAGTGCCGAGAACCGGGGCACATCAAGAGGGATTGCCTGAAGTTGACGGGGGGAAACCGAATTGCACCCAGTAGTGTGTCGGTCAAGAGAGAGACTCCGCCGAGAGCACCGAGCCAAGCTTTTCAGATGACAGCCGCGGAGGCGAGGGAGACCGTCAATGTTTTTACGGGTACGTTTCTCATAAACTCCTTGCCTGCTCGTATATTGTTTGATTCGGGAGCGAATCTTTCTTTTGTGTCGAATTCTTTTTGCAAGCAATTTACCTTTCCAGCTAGTATCCTTCCGGACGCCCTAATAGTTGAGGTAGCTAATGGGGAGCAAGTGTTAATCCGAGAGTGTTTTGGTAAGTGTACCTTGGATTTTGATGGGAACCTTTTCGAGGCGAATCTGCTTCCTATGGCAATCGGTGGGTTTGAGGTGGTTCTGGGCATGGATTGGTTGACCGTGAACAAGGCCGAAATTTTGTGTGTGAAAAAGATGATCCGGATCCCGACGCCGAATGGGAAGGTAGTGTCGGTGTACGGGGAAGGAAAGGGAAAGAATACTTCAATAATCTCTTCGCTAAAGGCGCGGAAATTCCTTGCCAAGGGGTACTCGTCGTACTTGGCCTAAATCATAGACGCGAAGTTAGAAAGGAAAAGATTAAAAGATTTGGATGTGGTGCGCGACTACCCAGATGTTTTTCCGGAGGATCTACCCGGTTTACCACCGGAGCGACAAGTGGAATTCCACATAGACCTCACCCCGGGGGCGGCCCCGATTGCACGTGCTCCGTACCGTTTGGCTCCAACCGAGTACAAAGACTAAAACCACATCGGGTGTTACTTAACCCGAGTACAAGTTGCTAATCCCAAAGATGAATGCGGAAAACTTCACTTAAGCTATTCACCCCTCGAACACTTTACTAGCACACGACCTTTCATAGTGTCACTAGAACTACTCCCAACCTGAACCTGTTGCACATGCCGACAAATAAAAAGGGTTAGGCTAACGCCTAGTGAGTTCAAGAGTTTATAGCATGATTTAAATAATTCTTTAAATGAAAGTTTGCGACATAGATTATGATTTCCAAAAGAGTTTACAAAAGGATATAAACGACTCATTTTCCAACGCACCCAAAATCTATGAGAAAATTCCCAAAAGGTATAAAGCGTTTTCCAAAATGAATTCCAATCCAACTCACTCAACACGTGAATAAATCTATATTATGCAAAACTTTCAAATACGGTCGACGACAAAATACTCAACCCATAAATCATGTAAGGACAATCCATTTAAATATAATACTTCATCGAAAACATGATACAAACCAATACTCACGCGAACGTAAAATGTAATGAAGTTCAAATACCATAAATATGGAAATGACATGCTTCATTTAAACTTCAATATACATGGAGGGGAATCCAATATTAAAGTCATCCAATCGCAGTCAAATGTATAAGACCAACAATAATAAAACATGGACATTATAAAATCCCAAGTAAGGTTGGCCAACGACGGGGGATACCCGTATCCATTGAGAGTGGATGAACACAAAAGTACGTCACTCATACAATGTTAATCGTACGACACTTCACTGCATAAAAGCCCAAGTGTCCCATACGATGCCTTACAAGTCACACCCAAAGAGACAGCTGACCTTAGTAAAGTATCAATAAGAATACCACCAAAGGCTCAGCACAAGCGGGGTTACAACCATGGCATTGCCCCGACATGGCGAAGGTCATAAACGCCCGTCAATCAACCTGACAGCTCAACCGGACTCAACCCTCCTAGTGTACCCTTGAAGGTAAAGGTCATCAAACATGGGGTTCGGTCAGATCCTGCAACACCCAACTGACCATCAAATAAAGACTGACTTACGTGCCTATGGATCCAATGCAACACAATCTACAATAACATGCCTATCCTGGAATGACTAACGCACCCAAGCATGTAAATATCAATAATGTGCAATAATATGTAATATGTGCAATAAATGCAATCATAAATAAGAATCTACATTGAGTCATCGAAACTGGACAAAATGTCCCCAAGACTTCCTCAAAGTCGAAACCGAGCAAATGCTCAAAACCCATTAAATATTTTAAGGACATATTTATGATCTCAACACATCAAGATATCCAAAAAATCACAAATATGGGTGTTTTACAACATTTATGAAATTAAATACTTCAAAAGAGTTAAACTCATCAAATAACTCAACAATTGATAATTTCAAGTAAAACACACAAGTATTTGGAAAATAACATTTTTGGCATGTACAAAGTTTTCACAAATAAACTTTAACTCACCTTGCTAGATTTAGGCTAAATCTGGATTTTCCCCAAACGTAAGCTCCCTTGAAGAAACTTGAACCTTCAAGCCAAATCTTCCAAAAACCTAGATCCATAAGTTTCCAACCATCAATAATCAGATCTAACCATAAAGAATCATTCCCCATACATTTTACATCAAGATCTCAACTTATACCAAAACCCTAACTTCCATAAATGAAGAGAAGAGAAGATTACCTTAACCACAACTTGAATCCACCAACCAAAATATCTCTAGAACCACCAAGATGAACCACAAACTCCCAATCTTCAAAGTGGAGTGAAAAGGGTTGGGTGAAACCCTAGAAACTTGATGAAGGAGATGAAGTGACAGATTTCTAGAAGGGTTAAGGTTTATAACAATGGTGAGGGTTTGTGTTGGGGAAGAAGGATGAAGAGGAGAGGGGAGATTTAGGGTTTCTTGAGAGAAATCGATTTTAGAGAGAGGGAGAATCTGATTTGAGGTTGAAGATGAAATGAGGAATGAGAGAGGGAGAAGTCTTAAAAGGAAACCAAAATATCCCACCAGACATGTCGCGGACGTCCGCATGGTCCTTCGCGGACGTCCGGTCCAATCTGATCCGAATTCCCATTTTCTCTCTGTTGCTTCCGCGGATGACCCGCGGACTTCCGCACATCGCGGACGTCTGGCCTTGTCCCTGCGGACGTCCGTAAGTCCCAAATTCATTTTCCAATTTTCGGGTGTTACAATCCTCCCAACCTTAGAATGATTTCGTCCTCGAAATCTAGATTCTTATAACCAAAGGTTATCTAACTCAACACCCTTCCCGATCCATTAGTTTTCGACTAGAATTTAAATTGTCCCCACACAGATTGCTATGACAAATCCTCAAGCAAATTCTTACTAACAATGCCCTCTCAAGTACACTGTACTTATGTCCGGGTGAACGCTCAACCACTGGAGTAACCCTAATCAGACAACTTCGGTTGTCTCCTAACCTTAGATGTTCCATACTTCCCCGATTTTGGTCCAGACTCAATTCAAGGTTTAATTACTACCGAAACCAACAGAATCTCCAACTTCAATTGTTCCTACTGCTAACTGTCGTTTAAATTCCAACGAGCCCTAATAGACTCCAAGACCTGCGGTCGTCACTGACCCATCGATTATACGACTCCAAGGATTCCGTCCAACATTAGTCATCAAACCGACAGGTTCCTTTACCACACACGAAAGTTATTCCACCAACACTACTCATCACAATTGAGCATCTTAGGATTACTACAACCGTTATCATTATTTCTTCAAAATCGGACTACAACCCTCCGAATACACTAACGGTTTCTGGCCTTAAACCCAAAAGGTTGACACCTAGTTATACCATAAAACTTGACTCCCAACAAAACTCTATGCACGAGTTCCATCCGTCGAGCATTCCCACAAAATTAAGGTTATCAATACGGTGTCTAAAAGGTCCTTCACGCGAAAATTGTCCAAGACCCAAAACAGGTGTAATAACCAGGTAATTTTTATTATTATTTTAACGAGTATTATTTTAGTTTAAAACTAGATTTGGGAAATTTTATAAGTCTTTATTTAAGTATTTTATAGAAATAGAAGTTAAGGGGGTAAGTTTTAATTTCTATTTGGAAGTTTGGGGGTAAGTTTTGCCAAATGAGTTAAGTGTGAGGTTTAATTGGTGATTGTGGATATATTTATCCACCACCACCGCCTTGTCCCTTTTGACACCAGGAGGTGTCCTCTCCTAGTCATATTAGCAAAAACCAAAAGGTGAAAGTGTGTGTGTGTGTGTATGTGAGTACGTTCACGGAAGCGAGAGAAGAGGGAAAAGAAAGTAAATTGAAGAAGGAAAGGCTAAGAAGAAGAAGATTACTGATTTCCATAGCTGGGTTTTGGGTTTACATCAAGAAACAAAGGTAATAATCCTCTCTTTTATGTGTATTAGGTTTTATATGGACTTTGATGTGGGTTTTGGTAATTTTAGAAAGATATGTAAGTTTTGGGCATGAGTTAGTGTTCTAATAGTAGTATAGAACATTTCTGCAAAGTTACATAAACTTCCTGCTTTAAATCTGCACAAAAATCTGGGTTTAGGATGAACAGTGTGGGTTGCGAGATTCTCAAAACTCGCAACAGTGGGTTGCGAGATTCTCAAAACTCGCATCAGTTGGTTGCGACTTTGTTCAGTGTTTGCGATAGTGTTAGTTGTTTGCGATAATGGCTGAGAGTTGTGGGTTTTAAGATATTAAGTGTTAAAACAGATATTTGTATTTAATTGTTACAGCTTCTGTGAATTTGGAACTGAAGGATTGAAGTAACTGATAATAGCTTGGGGAGATTTTTGGATATAAGCTAAACAGGTGAGTTTTATTTCAAAATATTTTTAACTGGAATACATATATGTGTGGAATGGATATGTGATCAAGGTGTGAATATTATGTGTTTATAATATAGTAAGATATTATATTCATATGTGCATTACACTACACAATGCACATTAGTCGGGTTCCGGCATGCGGACGGATGGGTAGCCGGGTTCCGGTGTGCGGACCGGTAACGTTGATTAATTATTAGTTGGCTTGCTACCAACTAATATGGCCAATTGTGGAGGAATAAGGTGGAATGAGATGTATGCAATGTACGAGTATTGAATGGTATTTATATAAGTGTAGTATATGAATGTATATGAAAGGTTTTATATACATGGTTTTGATACAAAGGTCTAGTAAACTGACAGGGATTTTCTCACTAGACCATTAGGTCTAACCCTCATTTTCTGTTTTAAAAATATGTATTCCAGGTGGTGGATCGGGTAAGAGCAAGTAAATAGGACTCTTGATGGATAGCTTTTGTGAAGATGTTGATTATGAAGTTATGGATGTATTTTGTACTTATGACCTTGTTATTAGTCAACATGTAATTTAATTTTAAAAAAAAGTTTGTACTGATTTACTTATTATGTTTACCAAGACTAGGGGACCGAATGTGAAATACGATGTATCTTTTGATGATTTTATGATATGAAATGTATGTTATTTGTATAAATGGAAACCGGGTTGTTACAGATGGTATCAGAGCCCTAGTTTAAGAGATTTAGGTATTGGTACTTGTACCTAGACTTAAACTGCATGTGAAGTAGGATGTCCCTATTATTTTAGAACCTGTGGATGTTAAGTATAAAAGGTAGAAGGAACATCATGTAAGGTAATTTCAGATTACACCTGGCCAGTGTAATTATGATCTTACAGGTACATGTTTGAACTGGGATACCTTGTTATATGGGGAATGTGTTTATGTGTATATTAACCTTGTTCGAATCTACAGAATGGCAAGTGGCACTAGACAAAAGAATCGAAGGGGAGGAAGGAATTTGGGTGGAGAGAACCCACCAGTAGGAACAGGGGGAAGAGGAGGAGATCGTGGTGGAGGCAGAACCGGAGGTAGAATTGGGGGTAGAACTGGGGGCCGAACTGGAGGTAGAACTCAACCACAAGGTACAGAGTTTGTTACACGGGATGACCTGACTGCCGAAATGGGAAGACTACAGGCTAGCATACAAGCCATGTTTGAACGAAATCGTCATAATGGAGCTGATACACCAGATCCGGAACCTGAAGTTGAAATGCCAATCACCCCTGCTGTCTTACCGGTAATGAAAAAGTGTGATTACAAAATGTTTCTTAGTTGCAAGCCCCCTACGTACTCAGGAGATCGGGATCCAGTAAAAGCGATGAGATGGCTGAAAGAAATAGAAGCTATCTTCAAGACGAGTAAATGTGCTGAAGAGGATAGAGTACTTTATGGAACTGCAATGTTAAAGGGCGATGCTTTATACTGGTGGGAGGCTCATATTGAATCGGGAGGATCAGACATATATTCTACTTTTTCTTGGGAAAAATTCGTTTTAGCTTTCACAAAACAATTCTGTCCACAAGCAGCCGTCAGACAATTGGAGGAAGAATTTATGAGCCTACAACAAGGGAATTTGTCAGTTAGAGACTATACTGCTCGTTTCTTAGAAAAATCTCGTTTTGCGGGATATTACGTTGCTACGGAGAAACTGAAGATGGATAGATTTATCTATGGGCTAAATTCAGAAGTCAGAAGATTAGTGACTGCAACAAGGTCAGATACCTTTACAGCCGCAGTGGACGCTGCTGAAAATGTAGAACGAGACAACAGAAGGGATGCCGGTGATAAGAGTATGGGGAAAAGGAAATGGCTCGGCCACCACATGATCTGAAGAAGTCCAGGTTTCAGAGGTTCGATAATCGTCCACCTTTCCGACCAATGGAAAGACCTTGTCCGAAGTGCCACCGTATCCATCAAGGAAACTGTCAGATTGAATCGTGGGTTTGTTATAGGTGTGGGAAGACCGGGCATGTTATTAAAGATTGTCGATTAACGCGGTTTTGTTTCTTGTGTAATTCTCCGGACCACCTTCAGTCAGATTGTCCGCGAGGTAGAATACAACAGGGGGGCACATCAGGGAAACCAACAATTGCTAGACCAGTAGTTCCAAGAATGGAACCGCCGAGAACAAGGGGTCGTACATTTCAAATGACAGCTAAAGAGGCGGAGGAAACTCCGGATGTGGTTACAGGTACATTTTTCATAAACTCTACACGTGCTAAAGTGTTATTTGACTCCGGTGCAAACCGATCTTTTGTGTCTCCTTCATTTGCTGCTCACATGCATTTAGAGCCTAAAATGTTAGAACATGCCTTACTGTTAGACACTGCAAATGATAACCAAGTGTCAGTTAAAGAAGTTTTTGATTGCTGTGTGATAAATATAGAGGGGTGTGGAGTACCAATACAACTATTTCCTATAGCCTTGATCGAGTTTGATGTGGTAGTAGGGATGGATTGGTTAGCTGAGAATCAGGCTAACATAGTTTGTGATAAGAAAATAATCAATGTCGTTTTACCTGATAAGAGGTCAGTAGTGATTTATGGTGATCGTAAGAATCATCAGTCTAGCCTAATATCTATGATAAAAGCCCGTAAATGTGTCAGCAAGGGTTGCCCGAGTTACTTAGCCTATGTGATAGATAGTAGGCCTGAAAAGATTAAGTTGGAAGATATTCCTATTGTTAGTGAATTTCCAGAAGTTTTCCCTGAAGACTTGAATAGTCTTCCTCCTGTTAGACAAGTAGAATTTGGTATAGACTTAGTCCCTGGAGCCACCCATATTGCTCGTGCACCATACCGACTAGCACCTCCAGAGATGAAAGAGATGATGGCACAGCTGCAAGACCTGTCCGATAAAGGCTTCATCAGACCCAGCTCTTCGCTGTGGGGTGCACCAGTGTTATTTGTGAAAAAGAAGGACGGTTCAATGAGAATGTGTATCGACTACCGGGAGCTGAATAAGCGCACGATCAAGAACAAGTATCCGCTTCCAAGAATTGATGATCTCTTCGATCAATTAGTTGGAGCTTGTTATTTCTCTAAGATTGATCTCAGATCTGGCTATCATCAGTTGAAGGTTAAGGAAGAAGACGTTCTGAAGACTGCCTTTCGTACGAGGTACGGTCACTACGAATTCTTGGTGATGCCATTCGGACTAACGAACGCTCCAGCCGCTTTTATGGATCTAATGAATCGGGTATGTAAGCCTTATCTCGATAAATTTGTCATTGTATTTATCGATGATATACTTATTTATTCCCGATCCAAAGAGGATCACGCACAACATCTTCGCTTGATTCTGGAGTTGTTGAAGAAAGGAAAGTCGTATGCTAAATTCTCGAAGTGTGAATTCTGGTTGCGGGAAGTTCAGTTTCTGGGGCATGTCGTTTCAGAGAAAGGCATTCAAGTAGATCCGATGAAAGTGGAAGCGATTGAAAGACGGGAACCGCCAAAGATGCCAACCGAAGTACGTAGTTTTCTGGGTCTAGCTGGCTACTATCGGAAATTTATAAAAGACTTCTCTCGAATCGCGACGCCATTGACTAAGCTGACTCAGAAGAATCTAAAGTTTGAATGGAGAGCAGAACAGGATGAAGCATTCAAAATATTGAAAGAGAAACTCTGCGGCGCTCCAATATTAGCATTGCCAAAAGGTTCTGACGACTTTGTTGTCTACAGCGATGCTTCCAAACTAGGATTAGGATGTGTACTTATGCAACGTGGAAAGGTGATTGCTTATGCTTCTCTTCAACTGAAGGACCATGAAAGACAGTATCCTACACATGATATGGAGCTTGCAGCAGTTGTCTTCGCGTTGAAAATTTGGAGACATTACCTTTACGGTTCTAAGTGCCAAATATTTACCGATCATAAGAGTCTCCAACATCTTTTCGATCAGAAGGAATTGAATATGAGGCAAAGAAGATGGCTGGAATTGGTGAATGACTACGACTGTGAAATCCTTTATCATCCGGGAAAAGCGAATGTGGTAGCTGATGCACCGAGTCGTCAAGAAAGAAGTGGAACAATAAAAGCTATTTCGCTACGGGCCGAACTTCTACCAAACATCTTTGACGAATTGAAAAAGTGTCAAATAGAAGCGTTTCGAGAAGAACATCTGAAGTCAGAACGATTAGTAAGGATATCAGCATCGCTAGTAAAAGATGATCGTGGGTTATTATGTTTGTGAAGCAGAATTTGGGTGCCTCGTTTCGGTGGGCTACGCGATCGGGTACTACAAGAAGCTCATCAGTCTCGTTTCTCTATTCACCCAGGTACGAACAAGATGTATAAAGACTTGAAACAATTTTATTGGTGGCCGGGAATAAAAAGAAGTATTGCTAAGCATGTGGAAGATTGTACTACTTGCAAGAAAGTAAAGATTGAGCATCAAAAGTCGTTTGGTCAGTTACAACGTCTGGAGATACCAATGTAGAAATGGGATCAGATCACTACTGATTTCATTACCAAGCTACCTAGAACTCCGAAAGGATTTGATACTGTTTGGGTGATTGTTGATAGAGTAACGAAGTCTGCTCACTTTTTGCCGATAAAAGAAACTGATTCGATGGAACGCTTAGCCAAATTGTACATTGATGAAATAGTAACGCGACATGGAGTTCCAATCTCGAGTATTTTTGATCGAGATAGTCGTTTTACTTCTAGATTCTGGAGAAGCTTTCAAAAAGAAATGGGAACACATATAAAGTTAAGCACATCATATAATCCTCAAACGGATGGTCAGAGTGAAAGAACAATCCAGACTTTAGAAGATATGCTTCGGGCTTGTATTGTTGATTTTGGGGGATCGTGGGATAAGAATTTTCCTTTGATAGAATTTGCTTACAACAACAGTTATCATTCCAGCATTCAAGCGGCACCTTTTGAAGTTCTGTATGGTAGAAAATGCCGAACGCCTCTGTGTTGGAATGAAGTAGGGGAGAAACAGTTAGCGGGGCCAGATATAGTACAATTAACAGCGGATAAGATTACTCAGATTCGGGACAGACTGAAAGTGGCTCAAGACAGACAGAAAAGTTACGCCGACCGACGCCGGAAACCGTTAGAGTTCCAAGTTGGAGATTTTGTAATGTTGAAAGTCTCACCTTGGAAAGGAGTCATTAGATTTGGGAAGCAAGGTAAACTTAGCCCGAGGTATATTGGACCGTTTGCAATCACAGAAAGGATTGGTGAAGTAGCTTACAGACTGGATCTACCGACAGAATTAAGCCGTATCCACAATGCGTTTCATGTATCGAATTTTCGAAAGTGTTTAGTTACGCCAGATCAGGCAGTCTCTCTACCAGATATACAAGTGGATGAAAAATTGAATTATGTGGAGGAACCGGAAGCCATAGTTGACCACAAAGTTAAAGTGTTGCGGAATAAAGAAATCAGACAAGTAAAAGTTCAGTGGAAACATCACAGGGGTCAGGATGCTACGTGGGAATCAGAGTCGGAAATGAGAGCCAAATACCCTCATCTTTTCGCTTAACTGAATTCCGGGACGGAATTCTTTTAAGGGGGAGATGTTGTAATAACCAGGTAATTTTTATTATTATTTTAACGAGTATTATTTTAGTTTAAAACTAGATTTGGGAAATTTTATAAGTCTTTATTTAAGTATTTTATAGAAATAGAAGTTAAGGGGGTAAGTTTTAATTTCTATTTGGAAGTTTGGGGGTAAGTTTTGCCAAATGAGTTAAGTGTGAGGTTTAATTGGTGATTGTGGATATATTTATCCACCACCACCGCCTTGTCCCTTTTGACACCAGGAGGTGTCCTCTCCTAGTCATATTAGCAAAAACCAAAAGGTGAAAGTGTGTGTGTGTGTATGTGAGTACGTTCACGGCAGCGAGAGAAGAGGGAAAAGAAAGTAAATTGAAGAAGGAAAGGCTAAGAAGAAGAAGATTACTGATTTCCATAGCTGGGTTTTGGGTTTACATCAAGAAACAAAGGTAATAATCCTCTCTTTTATGTGTATTAGGTTTTATATGGACTTTGATGTTGGTTTTGGTAATTTTAGAAAGATATGTAAGTTTTGGGCATGAGTTAGTGTTCTAATAGTAGTATAGAACATTTCTGCAAAGTTACATAAACTTCATGCTTTAAATCTGCACAAAAATCTGGGTTTAGGATGAACAGTGTGGGTTGCGAGATTCTCAAAACTCGCAACAGTGGGTTGCGAGATTCTCAAAACTCGCATCAGTTGGTTGCAACTTTGTTCAGTGTTTGCGATAGTGTTAGTTGTTTGCGATAATGGCTGAGAGTTGTGGGTTTTAAGATATTAAGTGTTAAAACAGATATTTGTATTTAATTGTTACAGCTTCTGTGAATTTGGAACTGAAGGATTGAAGTAACTGATAATATCTTGGGGAGATTTTTGGATATAAGCTAAACAGGTGAGTTTTATTTCAAAATGTTTTTAACTGGAATACATATATGTGTGGAATGGATATGTGATCAAGGTGTGAATATTATGTGTTTATAATATAGTAAGATATTATATTCATATGTGCATTACACTACACAAGTGCACATTAGTCGGGTTCCGGCGTGCGGACCGGTGAGTAGCCGGGTTCCGGTGTGCGGACCGGTAACGTTGATTAATTATAAGTTGGCTTGCTACCAACTAATATGACCAGTTGTGGAGGAATAAGGTGGAATGAGACGTATGCAATGTACGAGTATTGAATGGTATTTATATAAGTGTAGTATATGAATGTATATGAAAGGTTTTATATACATGGTTTTGATACAAAGGTCTACTAAACTGACAGGGATTTTCTCACTAGACCATTAGGTCTAACCCTCATTTTCTGTTTTAAAAATATGTATTCCACGTGGTGGATCGGGTAAGAGCAAGTAAATAGGACTCTTGATGGATAGCTTTTGTGAAGATGTTGATTATGAAGTTATGGATGTATTTTGTACTTATGACCTTGTTATTAGTCAACATGTAATTTAATTTAAAAAAAAGTTTGTACTGATTTACTTATTATGTTTACCAAGACTAGGGGACCGAATGTGAAATACGATGTATCTTTTGATGATTTTATGATATGAAATGTATGTTATTTGTATAAATGGAAACCGGGTTGTTACAACAGGGTTGCCTACAAAAAAGGTTTTTACTAACCTCAAATTACGATACCGCGAATCTAACCCTTCAGTTACAACAAGTACATCGACTCTGCCACCGATACCATCCTGCCTATAGCACCGTCATACTTCGAAACACTCAATTTTTCATAGTCGAAGTTCTACACGCACTTACTCTTAACCGGGGTTACTTAACCTTTCCAAGGTCCTAATGAGTTCAAGGTTCTCAAGTGAATTATTTAACAAGTATGCCAATCAAAACTTTTTATAGAAATTTTCAACACCCAAATTTCCATATCAAATTAGCCGTACGCATAAAAACTACTACTATCACTTCGGTAGTTGCGCAAAAATGGACACACTCGTCCCACATATGAAAATCATGTTGAAAACTATTTCATTGCAGTTTAGATTATCAACAAAAACGCAAAAGCATAATAGACAACTTCTTTGAAATGAACCGCTACGGTCCTAGTGTGGATTGATTCAAGACATGCACGTAAAGTAACTGCCCACTTTAAATAGTGTGCAACAAGAGGTTCACACGTACTTCAAAAGAAGTTCAAACGGCATTTGACTCCAAAATTCCTTTTTAACCATAAAATGACATGGAACAAGGTTTACCAACAAAATTTGTGCACGTCAGTTTATTTTACAAAAACGATGAAACGATTCATAAATACACTTTGGTCAAAACATAAAATGACTTGTGTCAGTTCCAAGTTTGAAGACAAAATCAATACGTTGTCATCGTTTAAAGATATCGACTAAAACACCATGAGGAAATCTCAGATTGGAGTATGCATGCAAACTTGTAACACTCTCTTAGTAGTTTTCTTGAAACGAAATAACATGCATCAAATAGTTCACGACAAAATTTCAAAAGATGAAACTCTTTAAATCAATCTCCAAAATTTTCTCATCTGGTCATATAATGACATAAGAGTAAAACATTCTTGACAAGCCTCACACATTAATGTGTTTTCTCAAAACTTAGGAGAATAATAGGTGCTTGTAAATGATTGACACCAAAAATGGTTTAAATCCACTTTCAACTTCGAATCATACAAACAGTGCGCATTAATGTTCCAAAAACTTAAATAGTTTCACGCACTCTAGGCCGAGACAAATGATTCTTCCAAAATCCTCATCACGGAGCATTTACACTAAAAGTCTTTTCACTTGTAATACAAAACGTCGAAATGTCGATGCTTAAAATTTACTTATTAAATACTCAAAATACACCTTTTCTCAAAAATCAAAAAGGTTTACAATTTTCCAAAATGTTCATCGAACCAAAATTGACCAAATGTCAACGACTCACACATTCGTGTTTTCAAAATGTAACGTGTCGTAAACCATGCATGATCCCCACAACACTAAAACATACTTTGACCAAATGGCCTTCATTTATGCAATGAGTTAATACAATATTTTCAATCCACGATTCATTTATCAAAATGTCGAGAAGTAATGGTTACCAAGCTATGCATACCCCTAGGTCGATATAATGCATTTGCATGAAATGGTAATAAAATAACCAGCTGACCGAAAGCGCAATAAGCAAATTGTTATGAAATACTATCAAGGTGTCCTTTCATTCATTACTTATGTCACGTATAAATCAATCCATACAATGAACAAGTTGCAACTAAATATGCTAACACGAATCTTTGAAAGAGAAATTATGCGACACCAAACTTTCAAAACACATCCCTTTTGGTCGTTGTTGGGTCACTTAAGATTTGAAGATGACCTCAGTCTTTCATCTTTACACAGTTCATACTTAGAATAATTTTTAGGTAATTTACAAGCAGCTTAATTGTATAAAAATGTTCGGTGAAGTCGAAGATCAATCGAAGAAACAAAGTAGAAGTATATCTTCAAAGCGGATTGAAGATAGACTTCTCAACCAAAGATTAAGCTGCTACTTGAGACTTCCTAAGGTCTTAGGCCAGTACACTTGAAGAGCAAGGATAATCTTGAAGACATGATCAGCAGGATCACTTGAAGATGTTGAAGACATGATCGGTAGGATCACTTGAAGATGTTGAAGACATGATCGGCAGAGAATTCCTTAAGAAAGAATTCTTGAAGATATCTTGAAGAGATCTTAGGCCAAGAGTTTACAGCAGGTATATTCTACTTTATCTGCAAAATATATTTAGGATATCTTGCAATGACAGAGACATAATCCGAGGATCAAAAAAAGGTTCTTTGGATTTCTTATCTCCTTCAAGAAAGTTCAACTTCAACATACATGTCAACGCTTCAAGACAAATATGCAAAGACAAAAGTACATCCCAGTACTTTTCAGAAGACCTGCTTCCATCCTGCCTTCCAAGCTCTGCTTGACAAGTGTCCATGAATTTAATGCATGAGGCACTATATAAAGAGGTCATCTCCTTCCTTGTAACTCACCAGATTACAGACTTTAAAAGCTTTCAAGTGCTGGCGTTTTTCTCTCTCAGAAGTTCATTTGTTTTCTTAGTGTTTTACAATTGTTCTTATTCTCTGTGTGGCTTTGTGTTAGATTGTTTGAGCAGATTTTATCTGTTTTGTTCCGCAACAATCTTTAAGTTTTCTATGTGTAATTCTTGATTTTAAATCAATAAAGAATTAATTAAGTGAATTTTTTTTGTATATTGTATTCAACCCTCCTTCTACAATACTTGTTTATCATTGCTAATCCATAGCTGGGACCAACAAGTGGTATCAGAGCAGGTCAGTTTAATCTAATAAACTTGATCTGATCTGCAATGGCTTCATCTTCTTCCTTAAACAATGTTTCTTCTCAAAATTCAAATGCTGGATCATACGAAAATGGCTCCATAGCCAAACCACTAAAGTTTAACCCTAATAACTTCTCTCTGTGGAAAAGTCGTATGATGCTCTTCCTAGAAGGAGTTGACAGCAGATATCCCACTATACTCCATGAAGGACCTCTTGTCCCTAGAGTTTGGGATCGTTATAACGCCAAAAACAAAGATAAGGATGGTGATGATTCTTCTTTTGATGAGGAAGAACAAACACCTGCTACTGGGAGATACATTGTAAAGGATCCCAATAAGTACACTGATGAAGACAAGCGTCTTGTAGCTCTTGACACTAAAGTCAGAGCCATCATTGCCCTCTCTTTGCCTGATGAGGTTTATCATTCTCTTGTGAACTTTTCTACTGCTAAGTAACTGTGGTCCACCCTGTGTGTTCTTTATGAAGGTACTTCTGAAGTGAAAAAGAGCAAAAAGATCGCTCTTGTTCGAAAATATGAACTGTTTTCTCATGAAAAAGGAGAATCTATTTCTGATTACTATAACCGTTTTAACGGTCTGCTTAATGATCTTAAGTTGCTGGGTCGCATTATGACAATGAGGAAGTCTTATGCAAGTTAATGGACTGTCTTCCTGATTTCTGGGAAAACATCTGCACATGCATTAAGACAACCAAGGACCTTGATCATATGCCTCTCACTGTTCTTTATGGTACTTTCTTTAACTTTGAACAAACCAAGCTCCAAAGGAAGTCTGTCATCAAGGACATCAAGAGCTCCTCTCTAGCTCTTGTGAGTGACACTTCCAAAAGATCTTTGTGCATTCCTAGAATCACATATCTTTCTGATTCTGACCATGATAGTCAGGAAGATACCAATGATCATTCGGAGGCATACCTTAGTGATGCCGATGATGAAGGTGAGGAAACCTTTGTTGACCAACTGTCAGATGGCATGGCCATGCTGGCAGGTTATTCTAAACCTAGATCTCGTTTCTCTTCTGGTAAATCTAAATTTTCTAGAAAATCTTCTCAAAATTTCCCCAAGCACTCTTCAACTGATAAATCAAATGAGGAATGCTTTAAATATGGGAAGAAAGGTCACTTTGCCTCTGAGTGCAGAAGCAAACTCTCTGAAAGATTTAAGAACTCTTCTTCTGATCGTTCTCTTTCAAAATCTAGCAGATCCAGACCTGATTCAAATCTCTCTTCCTCTAAAAAATTTGGCCAATCTGTTTCCTCTGTGAACGCTGAACGTGCTGAAAAGTACAAGGCTAAATACAAAACAGAGAAAGAGAGAAATGAAATTCTTTCCAAAAAGGGAAAGGGTCTGCTGGCTGATTCTCATGACTGGGCAGATGAACCCACATCTGACAGTGATAAGGACATGGCCAATATTTGTTTCATGGCAAAGATTGATGACATCAATGACTGTGAGGAAACTCCTTCCACTCTTGCTCTAGTCTCAACATGATGCTCTTCCTCATCCACTCAGGTACATCCCTTTCACTGTCTTACTGATGCTGAAAAGATTGAAGCATTTGACTCTTTAACTGTTGACTTCCATGATGCTAAAGATGCTAAGAAAAAGGCAAATGCTCAGATAAAATCTATTTCCTCTCAACTTCAAATCTGTCTTTCTTAACTAAAACATTTTGACAAAATCAAAGCTGAGTTTGAAGATCTGAAAACCATAAACTTTACACTTGCTAAAGAGAAAAATAAGCTGTTCAAAAGACTTAAAGAGGAACAAGAAACTGTGAAAAAGTGGACTAACTCTTCTAAGAATTTAGAAAAGATTTTTAAAGACCAAATGAAGTGTGATGACAAATCTGGACTTGGCTTTGGCAAAATGGACATTGATTCTTCCTCAAATGTTCATGCCTCAACTTCCTTTGTGCTTCCTCCCTTCTATGAGTCCTCTGAACACCATTCAAGTGATACTCATTCAATGAAATCTGTTGACCTTTCTGAAGCCTTGAAGTTTGGGATGTTCATTAAAGCTAAAGGTGATGCCTCAACTTCTGAAGTTGAAGAAGCCCAAGGCTCTAATGACCTTCCCAAACCTGTTCATGAGCTGATGAAATCCTTACACATAGATGAAGCCTCTTCCTTTGAACCTAAGCCTTCAAAGATCCCTAAGAGAGAACCTCAACCTCCTTCAAACAAATTTTCCACTTCTGACAAAGGGAAATCAGTTGCCGATTTCCATCCCAAAAGAAAAACTCCAAAGAAATATTCTGGTAACTCTTCCACCTTTCCCATTCCTAGATCTGTGCTTTTCAAAAAGTCAAATTCCAAAGAATCTTGTCATTCACCAACCCTCAATCCTTACAAAGGAATTCTAGGGACCACACCTCTTGGTTCATCCTCTTCAGCCAAGATCATAAAAATCAATGTGAAAGGTCAAAACAAGGAAAGTGGTCAGAATGTTAAAAAGGTTTTTATCTATAGAAAATGCTATAACTGTGGTGACACTTTTCATGTGGCTAAAGATTGTCCTCTTGAAATAATGGATAAGAACTCATCCAAAGATCTCTCTATTTCTTCTTCTCACCCAAAAGGACCCATCTCCAAATGGGTACCAAAGAACTAATTTTTCTGTGACTGCAGGTTTATGGACATCAACAGATCTGGTATCTGGATAGTGGATGTTCACGTCACATGACTGGAAACAAATCTCTTCTTGTTAACTTCGTGTCTGCTAAAGGACCATCTGTTACCTTTGGCGATAATTCTCGAGGCAGTACTAAAGGTTACGAAACTCTCTCAAATGGTTCTGTCACCTTTAATAAAGTCGCTTATGTTGAAGGCTTGATGCACAACCTCTTGAGCATAAGCCAGCTGTGTGATCTCGGTTATAAAGTAATATTTGAACTGTCCATTTGCACGGTGGTTGACAAAGACATGAAAGCCGTACTTTCCGGGTACCGAAAAGAAAATGTCTATGTTATAGACATGGGACAGAGTTCATCTTTTGGAACAAATATCTGTTTTGTCTCTGAAAACTCTGCCAAAATCAGCTGGCTCTGGCACAAGCGTCTCTCTCACCTCAACTTCAAGACCTTGAACTCTCTCTCCTCTAAAGAGCTCGTGTCTGGAATGCCAAAGCTGACCTTTGTGAAAGAAAAGTTGTGTGCTGCTTGTGAGAAGGGAAGCTCACAAAATCCTCATTCAAATCCAAGCAATGCTTCTCCATTTCTCAACCCCTTCAGATGCTACACATGGATCTGTGTGGACCAGTCAACACTCCAAGCCTTGGAGGAAGAAGGTACATTCTCATTATTATTGATGAATTTACACGTTACACTTGGGTATTTTTTCTCAGGTATAAAAGTGATACTTCTGAAGAAATCATAAAGTTCATCAAAAGATCTGAAGTGATGAATGGACAGCTGGTGAGATCAGTAAGGAGTGACAACGACACTGAATTCAAAAACAGTATTTTGGATGACTTCTTCACCGAGAAGGGCATCTCTCAGAATTTTTCAGCTGTACGGACTCCACAACAAAATGGTGTGGTGGAGAGAAAGAACAGGACACTGTGTGAAGCTGCCAGATCCATGCTGAGTGAATCTCACCTGCCGACCTATTTCTGGGCTGAGGCAATTAATACTGCATGCTTTACCCAAAATAGGTCCATTATTGTAAAAAGACATAATAAGACTCCCTATGAAGTCTTTTATGGTAGAAAACCAAACATCAGTTTTCTTCATTTATTTGGGTGTGTATGCTATATATTAAATGACAGAGAGAACTTGGGCAAGTTTGATCCGAAAGCAGATGAAGGCATCTTTATGGGTTATTCTTTCACCTTCAAAGCTTTTAGAGTCTACAATCTTCGGAGAAAATGTATTGATGAATCAATACATGTCAAGTTTGATGACCTCAAGGTATCATCCCTTTCCTCAGATGATGATGAATTAAATAGTTGGATCACCTCTTGCATTGGTGATGTTTCTCCTTCTCCACCTAACCCAACTATTCCCATACCTTCCCCTTAAAATCCTACCTCTCAAGACAATAACCCTTCCACATCCTCACACCCTTCCTCAAACCAAGAAGAAAATCCTCTGCCGATCCAAACTTCCTAAAATCAAAGTTCTCTTCAAAACACTAGTCTCTCTCATCCCTCAAATATCCCTTCTTCATCAAATCCGCCTGACCTTCCATCCTTCCATCCTTCCATCCTGAAGATCTACCTTCTACATCTCATGCTCAACCTTCCTATCCTCCAGCTTTGCCTCCTGCTATAAAACGGACCAAGGATCATCCAATTGATCAAATAATTGGTGATCAACAGGCTGGTGTCCAAACCAGAAGAGGGGTAGGCAATATCTGTCTCTATATGAACTTCTTGTCCCTTATAGAGCCTAAGAAGGTTGAAGAAGCTCTAGCTGATCCATGTTGGATCACTGCCATGCAAGAAGAACTCTCTCAGTTTGAAAGAAACAAGGTCTGGAGATTGGTTCCTCGTCCTCCCCGAAAAACAATTATAGAAACCAAGTGGGTCTTCAGAAACAAGATGGATGAAGACGACACGGTCATCAGGAATAAAGCTAGGCTGGTTGCTCAAGGGTATAGGCAAGAAGAAGGAATTGACTATGACGAAACTTTTGCTCCAGTTGCCAGACTTGAAACAATCAGAATTTTCCTTGCTCATGCTGCATACAAGAATTTCATAGTCTTCCAGATGGATGTCAAGAGTGCATTCCTGAATGGAGAACTAGCCGAAGAAGTCTATGTGAAGCAACCTCCTGGATTTGAAGATCCATCTCATCCTGACTATGTGTACAGATTGGATAAGGCTCTCTATGGCCTTAAACAAGCTTCTCGTGCCTGGTATGACACTCTAGCTGACTTTCTTCTGAAGAACAAGTATACTCGGGGTAAGATTGACAACACCCTTTTCATCAAACAAAACCCAGGTAATCTTATTCTTGTTCAAATCTATGTGGATGACACCATTTTTGGTGCCACCAATGAATCATTGTGTGATGAGTTTGCCTCTCTCATGATGAGTCAATATGAGATGAGCATGATGGGGGAGCTAACATTTTTCTTGGGTCTCCAAGTAAAACAATCTTCTGAAGGTATCTTTATTAACCAAAGCAAATACATTCGTGATCTTTTGAAAAAGTTTCAATTTGATACCCGCTCTCCCATGAAAACTCCTATGGCACCACCTCTAAAACTTGATGCTGATACAGCTGGTGTATCTGTTGATGTAACAAAGTTTAGAGGTATGATTGGGTCACTTCTTTATCTTACTGCTAGTAGACCTGATATTATGTTTGCTACTTGTCTGTGTGCGCGTTACCCAGCCAATCGTAAGGAATCCCATTTGGCTGCGGTTAAACGCATCTTCCGGTATCTGAAAGGTACCATGAATCTGGGTCTTTGGTATCCCAAAGACTCAGGTTTTAATCTAATGGGTTATTCAGATTCTGACTTTGCAGGATCAAAAGTTGATAGGAAAAGCACTACTAGAAGCTGCCAACTCCTTGGTGGTAAACTTGTTAGCTGGTCTAGCAAGAAGCAACACTCAGTCTCCACCTCCACGACCGAAGCTGGATATGTTGCTACTGGTAGCTGCTGTGCTCAAATCCTATGGATGAAGAATCAACTGAGGGACTACAATCATATCTACTCTCAAGTCCCCATACTATGTGACAACTCCAGTGCAATTGCCATTGCCAACAATCCGGTGCTTCACTCCAGATCCAAGCACATTGATATTCGGTATCACTTCATAAGAGATCACATCTCCAAAGGTGATATTGAGCTGCACTTCATTCCTACCGATCTTCAACTGGCGGATCTCTTCACAAAGCCTCTAGAAGAAGCTCGGTTCAAGTTTCTCTTAGGAGAACTTGGTATGTTAAATTTAGATGTGTAGAACAAATAAAAAAAATAGAAAAATCAAAAAAAAAGAGAAAAAGAAAAATTAAAAAAAAAAGATTTACTGTATTTTTTAGTTTATCAGTTAAAAATTTCAAGTACTGATATTTTATCAGTTACAAGAAAAGTCCACCTATTTCTTTTTCTAATTCTTCTCTTCTACTCTCCTTTTCTACTTTTACCTATCCCAATAAAATCCTTACCTTTTACCTCACACACCAAACACACTTACCTTTTTACCTTCCTCAATCCAAGTCAACTCCATCCTAACCATCCATTATCTTTCCTACCCAAACTTACTTCTCATCCTAACCCTTCCTTTTCCATCCCAACAAACACAACCTACTTCTACCCTACCTTCAACCTTTTTCCTATTTCTCCTATAAATTTTCCTATGAAACATATCCCCCAACTCACCTTTCACTTCCTAAAATCATCTAACAAAATCTCTCCATCTCCAAAGCCACCACCGAGATCTTCATCAAGAGCATCTCCACCGAACCAAAGAGCATCTCCACCGATCCTAAGCCACCGTCGACACCACTTGTCGGCTGCCTCCCTACCGCCGACACCACTTGTCGGCTGCTGCCCAACCACCGACGCTGCTGCTTCTCCCGCCGACGCCCACCCCCTCCGCTACCCTCGTCGCTGCCGACACCATAACCACCGAGACCCCCACCCACCGCCGACAAGCAACCCAAACACCCCCATTGTCGGCTGCCGACGCCTTTGACCCCCACCACCCACCGATGTGCGTGCTCCCCCTCCCACCGACGTGCATGATCCCCCTCCCACCGACGTGCATGCTAACAACCCCAACACCCTTCACCTATTAATTTTTGTTACATTTTTTTACCTTTTTCGGCCGAGATTTAACCCCCCCCACCGAAACCACCCTTCCAAATAACTTTTCACTCCTTTTTTTGGGTCAATTTTCTAGACTCTATTCTCTCTCCTACCTAAACCCTAAACCTATCATCTCCCATCACACTCCACCTCCTACATCTTATTACCCAACATATTTTTCCTTTCCTTATTACCCATCTCTACCCCACTATAAATACCCCATCTCCATCTCTCATTTCTTCACACCTCTCAACTCTCCTCTATACCCTCCACCTCTCTAATGGCATCTTCTTCTTCTCCTTCCATATACAAGCATGAAGACTTGGTCTTCAACACTTGCAATTATCTTGCAAGATTTGCTAATGACCTGCAACATCCAGAACACAGCCCAGTCTCCTTTTTTCTTCAAAAGTCTCCTCTCCAATATGCCTTCACCAAAAGCATCAAAATGAGCAAAACGCTTCTTGGAAATTTCTGGATTTCTTGCTTCTATGATGAAGCCAATGCACAAATCAAGGCTTCCATCCTTTCTGATGCTGAACCTGATCTTAGCTTTGGGGTTGAAGACATTCGGTCTGCTCTACATCTTCCAACTTTTCCTTCTTATGAAAAGTTTCTTCTAGGCAAAGATGCTACATCTCTTTTGGACATTGAACATGGTGAGGTGGTTAGTGCATTCCAGTACGAACCCAAAGAAGGTGACAAAGGGCCTGGAACTCTCATGCGCAAAAACATGGGTCCGGTATGGAACTTCTTCTTTACTCATATCCTTTTATGCCTTAGTCGTAAAACATGCGGTTATGACCAAGTTCCATCTTATGCCACCAAGCTTGCCCATGCACTTATGTTTCAAAGACGGATAGATTTTGTTAAATATTTCTTTGATGAAATAATTAGTGTAATCGACAGTACCAAGAGGCCACCTGTAGCCTATCCTAGATTTCTATCTCTCATCGTTTCCCACAAGATGGCTGGTGCTCTTGAAGCTGATCAAAAGTCAGCTACTCCTAAATTTATGTATGACTACTCTCCTCCAACAGTCACCAAGCTAATTCTGCAACGCGAACAGGATGGAACCACCATTCTTCCATGTATGTCTTCTTTCATTAACTCTCCCAATCTGCAATGGGGAGATGCCCGGGACCCTCGTCCTACTGTAGTTTCCTCCACTGCAGTGGACCCTCCTCCCCCTACCCGAGTGAAACCGGCAAGCAAATCCAAAAAATCTAAAGCTTCCGGTAGCTCCGCACTCGCTTCTATGACTATGCCACCAAAATCACCTTTGGTGGCTACCCAAGTCAACACCCCTTCCAAGAAGCGGAGTCACTCCTCATCCCCCCTTAAGTATCATCCAAAGAGGCATAAGGATCCTTTGAGGGCCATAACCACCCATCCAGCAACAGATTCTCAACAATCTGAAGCTGTTGAAATTATCCCAACCAGGCCCAGGGGATCTATTGACCGCTTTGCTAGCTCTTCCGTCTCCTCCCAACAGGTTTCGGTTGAAAATTTGGAGACCCACAATGCTCCTTCTTCTACCAACTTCTTGGTGGATGAAGATGACTTGGGCCTCTCTCCAGCCCAAGGTATTGCTTTCTCACTGCACGACCTATCACCCGATCGTCCTGCGATCGATGCTGTTTCTACTCGACCCACTACGGGTCATACATGTTTACTTGATTTTCTCGTTGAAGATTCTCCGGAGGATCTTCCCGCTTCTGCATATCGGCATCACTCACCGACTACCACCGAAAAAGTTCAGTTGTCTTCCAATGACAACTCCTCTGCAAGCTTCCATGGCTCACTTCCTCCTCTTGTCTTCACGCCTCCTGGCCCCCCTCCACATGAAGAAATTGAGCATTTAAGCTCTTATGTTGCTGCCTCATCCACAAGTCTACCACCTTCTGGAGATCCCATCATTGACATGCTGGTGCCATCCTCTCCTCCATCTTCAAGGTATCTTCCTCATCATCCTCTACACCTACTCATCACAGGTTGAAGCTCCCATCACCAGGTATGTCTCCACAGCAAGCCAACTTGAATCCATCCAGGGTTCTCTCTCTGGCATACACTCTCAGCTTCAGTCTCTCCTAGACTCCAATGCCAGTCTCACTCTCTCCATGACTACTATGAAAGCCGCCTCTGATGCTCGTGACCAAGAAGTTCATAGGCTTCAGTCTGAACTTCTAAGCCAGCAGGGCATCAACTCTCAGCTCCTTAGTTCTATTACCTCTCTTCACCAAAAGATGGATGCTCTTCCTGAAGAACAGGCTCACACACTCACCACTTTTGCTGGGTGAGTGAAACGTTATTACCTGTCTACCGCTGAGGGGGAGAAAATACCAGACATATCTGCCAGCGATAGACCGGGTCCCTTTGGCCGACCTGGTTCTTCTGACCCATCTAAATCGGTAGAAGCAGATCCACCAGCTCAGGGGGAGCAAACTTTTGAACATGCAGGTACATTAGTTGAGGGGGAGCAATATGAGTTCTCTCAAAAGTTAGCATGGTGCAAGAAGAGATTACTTGGAAGGACCAGCATCTCAAAAATCGCTGAAGCCAAACTGGCTACTCATAAAGAATCACATGACGTATATGTGATACTTACTCGGGCTGACAACATCATCACACCGGTAAGTATTCATGACCTTGATTCTTATGGTATGACAGAATGGTATGAAATTGCTGAATGTCTTAAAGATTCAAAAAGTCCGAACCTAGTTCATGCAAAGATATATATCAGAGGACTACTTGACAATCTAAATAAGATAAGGAAAGAATTCCAGCAAACCATCTTCCAAGATCTTGCTGCTATAGGAATTCTTCCTGATCTCAAGAACCTGAACCTAAAGCTCCCCTCAGTCCCCACCAGAAAATCTCCTTCTGTGATATGCAGACCGTATCGGGGCATTTTCTTCAACGATGCCCAAGGCACACAACAATTCTTCTGACTCTACCTTCCTTGAAGCCATCCTTGTCATTACCCCTGACACATCTGCAATCTCTCCACTACAACATGCCATCCTAGCTAAACTTCAGAAAAGGATGAATTGATCATTTTTTTATTTTATATGTTTCTGATACGTACTTGTAAACTTAAGTTTTTGCTCTTTCAAGTTTTCAATACAAGTACATTTTTGTTAATAGTGTGTGTTAAGTGCATTTTATGCACCTAATTTTGTGCATTTTTAGTTGAACATTTCATGCATTTTAGTCATTTCATGCATTGTTTATTGTTCTTTTGCATTTTTCTCTCTAATCACGGTTGGAATGGTTTTGGGATAGTTTTTATGCTTTCGGTATACTTTGTGCAGAGTATACGAGGCGTTTAGGGAGACAAGATGGATGGCTCGGAAGGAATGAAGATTAGCATGGAGAAGGAAGTAAAGAAAGCAAAGACGAGTACCCGTGTCGATGAAGATATAGAGCGAAGAGTCAAATTTGAAGTGTTGAAGATTCTGCCACGCTTCGCGGGCGTGAACACGGGCGCGAAGAAAACTTCCCATAACTCTTAATTGCATTCTGTTTGATTTCGAGCCAGTGAAGGATTTGTGAAGGAGCTCTTCGCGGGCGCGAAACGTCTAAAAATTTATTGGGCTTTTTTAAAACTATTGGGCTTGGCCTTTTATCTTTCTATTATTCCCTTTATATTAGGCGTTTCCTTTAGAGATTGGAGGGAGAGAATCACACGACATTTCAGTTTTTTCCTTGGGTAGTTTCTATTGCAACAAGTTCTTGAAGAAATAGAGGGAAGAAGATGAAATTGCAAGAAGCTTAGGCCATTGGAACCGATTTGCTACCGCTTTTCATACTAGTATCTTCTTCCTTTTCTTCTTAACTTACTTGGTTGTTGAATTTTAGTTTTATTTGGTTGAAAACAATGTTTTGTTCATCAATTCCTCTTTGTTCTTAATTGAAGTATTAGGTTTAGTTTCTCTTCATCTCTCTTATGTTTATTGTATTTTCTCTACTCTCTTGCATCCCTATTCCTTCTCTTTCTACCCTACTTTTCTACTCTTAGTTTAAAATTCTGCACTTTGTTAAATTTCTGCACTTAGTTTTAGGTTAATCAATTTTCTGCACATGCTTGTGAACACCATAACCAACGACTGTCGGCAATCGCACAGCAGCTGCCGCCACCTGAAAATCTGAAACAACGCCTCCGCCGTCTCTTCAAACACTCTTGATCGTCAATCTGCCATCATCTCTTCTGTCCATGTTTCCCTTGAGGAACAACAACCGATCTAAGTCATTACTGTTCGACTTCAACACAATTGTGACACTGTGAGCGCGCGACAGATTTGAACAGATTCCGCTCGGAGGCATTTGATTGGGTACATTCTTTCCTTGATGATTTTTTATCATGTGTATGAAGTTTCATGAATTGACAATTTGTTTGTGGATGGATGTTCCAAAATGTATTGAACTAGAATGATATTCTAGTTACTTTGCATTTTTTTTCCTGATCGAAAAGTTACTTGGTCGTATGTATGTGATTGTACTTTGGACTGCTTGTGGGTTGTGTCTCTTACATGCTTGATTGGTGCATATTTGCTTGCTTGGATTTTATTTTGGCGTGCTTATGCTTTACTAGATTGTGCCGTCACCACTGGGCGGACATAGTCTTTGTCGCACACACGATTATTTTGCATACATCTTACCTGCACTCATGGCATCCCGGGCCAATTTCCCCCTCCACCGTGATTTCTTTTTCTTTCCCTACACTCTTACCCGAGCATTGAGGACAATGATCCTCTTAGCTTGTGGGTGGGTGTTTCTTTTTCTTTTTGCATATAGCATCATCTTGTTTTTGCATTTTACTTGTCTAGGTTGTATATATAGAAGTAAAAAAAAATCAAAAAGATTTTTGATTACTCTCTGTTGTGTTAAGACTTGTAGTACACCATATCTCATTTTTCTGTTGTGTTAAGACTTGTAGTACACCATATCTCATTTTGCATTTTTTTGAGTGTTTTGATTTACAAGTTGCACATTATCTACTTGCCATATTGTTAAATGATATTTTTTCGAGGAATTATGTTACCTTAGCTGTCACCTGCGCATATAATTAAGCATGTTGTTTCACGTAGCCTTTTAGGATTATTTTGCATACCATAGTCCCCCTACATTACAACAAAGTGACTATTATGGATGGAATTACCTAGTGAGATTTTGGGTCTTTTGGATTGACACATATGTAATCAATCCCATTTTCTCATTTCTTGTGTACCTCCCGTCGAGGTGTAGTTCTAGACTTTTGAATGGTTTCTCATCCAACTTTATCATAAATATACATAGAGGCCTTCATTTCATGAAAATAAAGTCCAAAAAAAATCATCAAAAAAAAAATATATATTTTCCCTTTGTAACCCATTTTGAGCCTAAACACTAGCCCTTCTTTTGTACACCCATAAACCCCAAAACAAAAAAATGCACATTGTTGAAGTCTTCGAAATGATAGATGGATTTGGCATTTAGCTTAGAAATAAACACAAGCAAATCTTGTGAGTAGTTTCTTGAGCCCCTAAAACAAGCATAGCTTGTGGGTTCGCAAAATCAAAAAAAATATATATACATAAAAAAATCGCAAAAAATGTAAAAAGAAAAGAAGAGCAAAAATAAATAAGCCTTCAATCCATCAAAAACATTAAGAAAAGAAGTCTTATGTGCATACAAAAAAAACAAAAAAAACCGTGTAAACCGTTAAAGCCTCCAACACCAATAAACAAGCCTAATCCTACCTTTAACCCCTAACCGTACCCCAAAGTCCTCATTGCACGTACTATTATGGTAAACTCTTGGACTTGAGAATAAATTCAATTGTGTCAAGATTGCATTCATTTGTCTCGATCGGGAAGGATTTTAGCGTATACACGTCCCTATACACACTTGAGAGCATAGAGTGACACCGTGAGCATCTATCCATATAGATCACAATCCCCTTCCTTAGCGGCTATGGTATGTTTGCGAAATCTTTTTAGGTTGCGATGTTTCGCGATATGCTTGATCGGTATGTAGTGGGTAGACACTTTGGTTTTCATATGTTCCTACTTATCATGCTTTAATCCAACTCATGGCGTTTAGTTGTGCGTGTGATCTTAATACTTGATTATGTTCTATGAGATTGTGGGATAACTCGTTTTGACATCTTCGGAGGTTTTCGTTCCTTTTTATTTCTTTTTTTCCTCCCGAACATGCTCTATCTCTTTCTTGGGGACAAGAAAGTTTAGCTTGTGGATAGTTTGTTAAGTGCATTTTATGCACCTAACTTTGTGCATTTTTAGTTGAACATTTCATGCATTTTAGTCATTTCATGCATTTTTTATTGTTCTTTTGCATTTTTCTCTCTAATCACGGTTGGAATGGTTTTGGGATAGTTTTTATGCTTTCGGTATACTTTGTGCAGATTATACGAGGCGTTTAGGGCGACAAGATGGATGGCTCAGAAGGAATGAAGATTAGCATGGAGAAGGAAGTAAAGAAAGCAAAGACGAGTACCCGTGTCGATGAAGATATAGAGCGAAGAGTCAAATTTGAAGTGTTGAAGATTCTGCCACGCTTCGCGGGCGTGAACACGGGCGCGAAGAAAACTTCCTAGAACTCTTAATTGCATTCTGTTTGATTTCGCGCCAGCGAAGGATTTGTGAAGGAGATCTTCGCGGGCGCGAAACGTCTGAAAATTTATTGGGCTTTTTTAAAACTATTGGGCTTGGCCTTTTATCTTTCTATTATTCCCTTTATATTAGGCGTTTCCTTTAGAGATTGGAGGGAGAGAATCACACGACATTTCAGTTTTTTCCTTGGGTAGTTTCTATTGCAACAAGTTTTTGAAGAAATAGAGGGAAGAAGATGAAATTGCAAGAAGCTTAGGCCATTGGAACTGATTTGCTACCGGTTTTCATACTAGTATCTTCTTCCCTTTCTTCTTAACTTACTTGGTTGTTGAATTTTAGTTTTATTTGGTTGAAAACAATGTTTTGTTCATCAATTCCTCTTTGTTCTTAATTGAAGTATTAGGTTTAGTTTCTCTTCATCTCTCTTATGTTTATTGTATTTTCTCTACTCTCTTGCATCCCTATTCCTTCTCTTTCTACCCTACTTTTCTACTCTTAGTTTAAAATTCTGCACTTTGTTAAATTTATGCACTTAGTTTTAGGTTAATCAATTTTCTGCACATGTTTGTTTAGTAGCTTATTGTCCATCTTTCATTTGTTAGTGTTTAATTTTTGTTAGATTGAGTCTAATGTAGATTCTTTGTTAGTCTAGGTTTAATTTTGGTTTTAATTTTGTTAGAGTCTAATTAAGTAACTTGTGCTTGGTCTCGTTTAAATAGTTCGTTTAATTGGGTAATCATCACCTTAGGATTGGAGTTTTGGTATTGATCAATTATTCTTAAAACGGATGTTGAGTTTTAGTCCATTTTGATTCTACGAAAGTCGAATTGATTTAATTGGGTTTCAACAAATCATTTAGTTAATTCGATGGGTTTTTGATGAAAACGAAAGTTTGATCTTTTACTCGAGTCAAATTGATCAATGACAACGGTTCTAACATGTAAATAGTTAGGGACGTTGATTGGGAAATATATTTATTTTAAGTCTTAATGTTTCTTCCCAATGTATATGTGTTGCGAAAGTAAATACATATCTTGGTTAGAAAAGCTTTCTCACCTCGAGAGAGGGTTGAAGTATTTTAGCAAAATGAATTCCCACTATTACCGAAAGCCGAGGTTGATATTACCCAATGTTCTTAGTTTTAGTCGTCTTTTCTCTTATTTAATTTTAGTTCTAATTGCTTCTTTTTGTGTCTCCTTCTCTAAATCTCTTTTAGTTTAAGTTCATCTAGATAAAAAAAATCAAACCAATTATCTGATTCGCATAACTAGCCATGATTATTAAGTAGTTAATGTTTAGACCGTCACCTCCCCGTGATCGACCCGTATGCTACATAACCCGTACGCTTGCGGTATAAATTTAAAACACATCAGTGTGTACAGATATACCTTATTCTTTCATTATACTTGTAAATGTCGGATATACTTAAAAAATCCAAAAAGAACAAAAAGAATGGACTATGTGAAAAGAACCCAAAAAGAGTAAACAAGGGTCAAAAATGAATTATTCAGTGTTTACTTCTCAGATTCTAAGTATGATGTCATCCTCAAATAGGGGGAGATTGTTGGGTCACTTAAGATTTGAAGATGACCTCAGTCTTTCATCTTTACACAGTTCATACTTAGAATAATTTTTAGGTAATTTACAAGCAGCTTAATTGTATAAAAATGTTCGGTGAAGTCAAAGATCAACCGAAGAAACAAAGTAGAAGTATATCTTCAAAGCGGATTGAAGATAGACTTCTCAACCAAAGATTAAGCTGCTACTTGAGACTTCCTAAGGTCTTAGGCCAGTACAATTGAAGAGCAAGGATAATCTTGAAGACATGATCAACAGGATCACTTGAAGATGTTGAAGACATGATCGGTAGGATCACTTGAAGATGTTGAAGACATGATCGGCAAAGAATTCCTTAAGAAAGAATTCTTGAAGATATCTTGAAGAGATCTTAGGCCAAGAGTTTACAGCAGGTATATTCTACTTTATCTGCAAAATATATTTAGAATATTTTGCAATGACAGAGACATAATCCGAGGATCAGAAAAAGGTTCTTTGGATTTCTTATCTCCTTCAAGAAAGTTCAACTTCAACATACAGGTCAACGCTTCAAGACAAATATGCAAAGACAAAAGTACATCCCAGTACTTTTCAGAAGACCTGCTTCCATCCTGCCTTCCAAGCTCTGCTTGACAAGTGTCCATGCATTTAATGCATGAGGCACTATATAAAGAGGTAATCTCCTTCCTTGCAACTCACCAGATTACAGACTTTAAAAGCTTTCAAGTGGTGGCGTTTCTCTCTCTCAGAAGTTCATTTGTTTTCTTAGTGTTTTACAATTGTTCTTATTCTCTGTGTGGCTTTGTGTTAGATTGTTTGAGCAGATTTTATATGTTTTGTTCCGCAACAATCTTTAAGTTTTCTATGTGTAATTCTTGATTTTAAATCAATAAAGAATTAATTAAGTGAAATTTTTTTGTGTATTGTATTCAACCCCCCTTCTACAATACTTGTTTACCATTGCTAATCCATAGCTGGGACCAATAGTCGTCTTATGGCATAAAATAATATTTCTCAACAAAACCCGAGTGGGACAAAATGCCCAACATGACTCATAAATTCCACATTAATAAATGGAGTATGCACATTGTGAAATTGCACTCACACGACACAAAACGTCGTAAAACAAAACTCCATGAAATTCAGTGGGCTCAATGACCTCAAGTCAATAAAATGGCACCAAACATTTTGCTTCCAAAAGTCGAATTGCAATAAGCAAAATCATGACTAAAACGCCAAAATTCCAAAAATCCCTTTCTTGTTGTAATACCATATAAACAACATTGATCAACAAACTTACATTAAACAAAGTCTCCAAAATAGCTTTACATAGACATAATGGAAGATAACTTTCCGTCCAAACTTTAACATATGTGGAGGAGATCCAATGTTAAAGTCATAAGCCGTAGTTACTTGCCCAACATCTTAAACATCATAAAAATATGTATATCACTGTAATCCGAAAATAACGTTGGACAACAACAAAATAGAACAAGTTCCGACGGAGTTTGCAACTCCCGCAATAAAATAATTTCATGCAGGTTCAAAAACCATGATTTAAAATCTTGTGTGTGCTAAACATTTTCCAAGATTTCGTAACACAATCCATATAAGGATTTGGAACACAAGAAATAAATGATGCAATTTATTTTAAAATAAATTTTGTGCATAACTTAGTCAGCACTCAACGTCTCAACCTATGCTCCTCCAAATCCCTCCGGTCCACTATTGTCATACGGATGCTCAAACCTCTTAAGGCAAAGTTGGGAATTACATCGATTAACCTTACGGTTTTTCCTCGAATCAAAGTTGGTTCAATAAGTCTATGGTTCTAATCCAACCATCAATCTCGACCCGAAACGGTCCACTTAAAGCAAATATCATGCTTACTGTCACCCTAAGTGACTAATACTAAAATCGTCAATCTTTTCCAACGACTATTCTCTTAGAAACTTCTTCACTACCCAAACGGTCATCACATTAAAGTAGTTCAAGTATGCACATGTAACTAGTAGGTTCACCATGACACTGACCATGTGTCATTATGAACGCACCGTACATGCTTATCCTTGCTACTCTCGACATGATTCTCGTTTCTAGCAATTCCATCGACCTCAAAACATCCAATCCTAAAGTGCCTAATGGTGAATTTCACTCTCATTTACTTAAAAGAATGCTAGTTTGAGTCTAGGTATCCAAAATCAACACCTAATTCTCTCAAACTTATGCTCTGATACCAACTTGTAACACCCTCAAATTGGGAAAGAGCAACTGAATAAAATTTTCGATAATACATCCGAAATAATAGGATTTCTTCCTATAATCTAATAGGTAAAATACCTCAAATTACAATCTATGGTTAACCTCAAACAATATATATAATTCAAGTCTCATTACAAAGACTAAAACCACATCGGGTGTTACTTAACCCGAGTACAAGTTGCTAATCCCAAAGATGAATGCGGAAAACTTCACTTAAGTTATTCACCCCTCGAACACTTTACTAGCACACGACCTTTCATAGTGTCGCTAGAACTACTCCCAACCTGAACCTGTTGCATATGCCGACAAATAAAAGGGTTAGGCTAACGCCTTGTGAGTTCAAGAGTTTATATCATGATTTAAATAATTATTTAAATGAAAGTTCGCGACATAGATTATGATTTCCAAAAGAGTTTACAAAAGGATATAAACGACTCATTTTTCAACGCACCCAAAATCTATGAGAAAAGTTCCCAAAAGGTATAAAGCGTTTTCCAAAATGAATTCCAATCCAACTCACTCAACACGTGAATAAATATATATTATGCAAAACCTTCAAATACGGTTGATGACAAAATACTCAACCCATAAATCATGTAAGGACAATCCATTTAAATATAATACTTCATCGAAAACATGATACGAACCAATACTCACGCGAACGTAAAATGTAATGAAGTTCAAATACCATAAATATGGAAATGACATGCTTCATTTAAACTTCAATATACATGGAGGGGAATCCAATATTAAAGTCATCCAATCGCAATCAAATGTATAAGACCTACAATAATAAAACACGGACATTATAAAATCCCAAGCAAGGTTGGCCAACGACGGGGGAGACCCGTATCCGTTGAGAGTGGATGAACACAAAAGTACGCCACTCATACAATGTTAATCGTACGACACTTCACTGCATAAAATCCCAAGTGTCCCATACGACGCCTTACAAGTCACACCCAAAGAGACATCTGACCTTAGTGAATTATCAATAAGAGTACCACCAAAGGCTCGACACAAGCGGGGTTACAACCATGACATTGCCCCGACATGGCGAAGGTCATAAACGCCCGTCAATCAACCTGACAGCTCAACCGGACTCAGCCCTCCTAGTGTACCCTTGAAGGTAAAGGTCATAAAACATGGGGTTCGGTCAAATCATGCAACACCCAGCTGACCATCAAATAAAGACTGACTTACGTGCCTATGGATCCAATGCAACACAGTCTACAATAACATGCCTATCCCGGAATGACTAACGCACCCAAGCATGTAAATAACAATAATGTGCAATAATATGCAATATGTGCAATAAATGCAATCATAAATAAGACTCTACATTGAGTCATCGAAATCGGACAAAATGTCCCCAAGACATCCTCAAAGTCGAAACGGAGCAAATGCTCAAAACCCATTAGACCCATAAATAACGGTCACCATAGCATAACATGCATTTAAACATCGTTTAGGTAAACAAGTACCACAAAATCATTATTAACCCAAAACTCGACACGGGTTAAACAAAAGGGTTTTCCCAAAAGGACTCATACCCTTATAATCCTCAAAATGACTCTTAACACTAAATTGTGCATTTTCCCAAACGGTTTACAAAATCAATTTCACCAATATGATTAAACCATCAAATAAACTTCATTTTGAGAAATAAATCTTTTAAGGACATTTATGATCTCAACACATCAAGATATCCAAAAAATCCCAAATATGGGTGTTTTACAACATTTATGAAATTAAATACTTCAAAAGAGTTAAACTCATCAAATAACTCAACAATTGATAATTTCAAGTAAAACACACAAGTATTTGGAAAATAACATTTTTGGCATGTACAAAGTTTTCACAAATCAACTTGAACCCACCTTGCTAGATTTAGGCTAAATCTAGATATTCCCCAAACATAAGCTCCCTTGAAGAAACTTGCACCTTCAAGCCAAATCTTCCAAAAACCTAGATCCATAAGTTTCCAACCATCAATAATAAGATCTAACCATAAAGAATCATTCCCCATACATTTTACATCAAGATCTCAACTTATACCAAAACTCTAACTTCCATAAATGAAGAGAAGAGAAGATTACCTTAACCACAACTTGAATCCACCAACCAAAATATCTCTAGAACCACCAAGATAAGCCACAAACTCCCAATCTTCAAAGTGGAGTGAAAAGGGTTGGGTGAAACCCTAGAAACTTGATGAAGGAGATGAAGTGATGGGTTTCTAGAAGGATTAAGGTTTATAACAATGGTGAGGGTTTGTGTTGGGGAAGAAGGATGAAGAGGAAAAGGGATATTTAGGGTTTCTTGAGAGAAATCGATTTTAGAGAGAGGGAGAATCTGATTTGAGGTTGAAGATGAAATGAGGAATGAGAGAGGGAGAAGTCCTAAAAGAAAACCAAAATATCCCACCAGACACGTCGCGGACGTCCGCATGGTCCTTCGCGGACGTCCATCCCAATCTGATCCGAATTCCCATTTTCACTTTGTTAGCTCTTCCTTTTATTCTTTTCCACAGACTGCTTGGGATAGTGTTTCCCCCAGGCGTCGGTCTCGGAGTTCATCTCGTTCCTCTCCTCTGCCGACCCTCCTCGCCCGACTCTCTTCGGATTTCCATTTTTCTTTGGTTCCCATGGCTTCAAGTCAAGAATCAATCAAAAACCTTACAGCTTTAACCACAAAACTTAACATCCCCAATAACATCTCAACCATCGAAGTGGAAGATGCTACAAATTCCTTTCTCTTTCAGGCTATTGAAGAACTTAAACTAGAAGTTTTTGCTGAAACGTCGATGGTTGCACAGGTTTTTGCAATGAAAGGGTGCACCACCTCCTTCCTAAAATAATTTTCGGTAGAATGTTGAAGTTTAGAGGCAACTGGCAGGTTAGATTCTTGGGTAACGATGCACCTAGTTTCTTCTTTGGCTTCACGTTCTCTTCTCCCACAGACCAAGACTGGGTGCTCCACCGAATACCTTGGATTTTTATAGGAGTTTTTCTTATCGGTACCCCATGGCCCACGTCAGGAAATTGGAAGGAGGCCCATCTCGATACTATTCCACTCATGCTCTCCATTAACAACATCTCGTTAAGATTGTTCACAAAAAACAATCTTAACTCTTGGATTAAGTTGGCGGACCCAAATGTCGAGCTTAAGTGGAAGGGAATAAAACCTCGATATGATTAGAGCTAGCACCAATACAAGAGTTAACTTACCGATTGACAAACGTCTTTGTGTGGGTCTCTTTATAAACTTCGAAGGAAGGAAACAATGGTTACAGTTCAAATTCGAAAGATTACCGATGATCTGTTACAAATGTGGGATCTGGGGCCACGACAAACAAGATTGTATGAACAAACCAGTGGCGATTCATGACCCGGAAGATCCGGAGAAGAAACTCATGAACCTATATGGACCTTGGCTTTTCGAGGACTACGTGGGAGACTGTTTTACCCCTTTTTTTTGCTAAGGATGAATGGGAAGTGGAAGAACTCAAGGATGATAAAAAAAGGAGCAAAGAACGACGTTTTGTTTGAAGACTTTGTTGCCAAAGAGATTTCCGACAACAACCTTCAATCACCGGGTTCTTCTCAGGTGAAGGTAACCCCAAACCCTTGCCATGATAAAAGTAAAATCACTTTTTACTTTGGGAGTGGCACCCACTCCAAAAAGGGTAATTATTTCCTTACAAGCAACTTTTCTGAACCTATAATAAAAAAAAGCTTGTTTTGAAGCTTCCCCTTCCAATCCACCCACTACAATTTCGACGGCAACTAGGAAGGAAGAAAAGAAAATTAGTGAAAGGACCACTCATGAAACTCTCTTGGAAGACCTAAACATCCTACAAGACAAAAGTGATATGACCATTGATACCTTACCTTTTTCTTTGTTGCCAAAAGGTGAGACAAGCTTTTCAGGAGTTGACCCTCTCATACCCCCATGCATTACCACCCACAGCCATTCCCCTACACGCTCTTACACAGAGACCCCACCACCCCCTACACCACCTATTCCAACTAAGCTAATCCATACAAAATGTATGAAAGTCCCCGAGCACACGGCTACAAATGTTAATGCACCCTACCCCCTTGCATCCCACCCCATGCAAACAACCAGATTACCACCCACACCAACATGCACACGTTAGAAACCCCTCATATCACCGCCTTCGACATCTAGTCTTCCAAAAATATAGACGCCACAGTTAATCGTAAGAGGATCTCTATCAAAGACAAAGCAAGAAAGGCCAATGGAAAGAAATTTAAAGTGGATACGACAAATGACGAATGGACCGAAAGCCAACCTGGCGACAAAGTTATCAGGAACGAATCTTTCAACACCAACAAAAAAGAGGCGGGACCCGTTCTACGGGCCTGCCTAGAGCAACGAATCTCTTAGCGTGGAACTGTCGGGGTCTTGGCAACCCGCGTTCGGTTCCGGTTTTAAAGGAGCTAGTTAGAGCTTCCCGGCCTGACGTTATTTTCTTGTTTGAAACGCTTGTTGCGCAGTCTAGAATTAATGTTATAAAAATAATTCGTGTTTCAATCATTGTATTGCTGTTAGCTGTAACGGCCGTAGTGGCGGTCTTTGTGTTCTTTGGAATAGTAAATTTCAAGTTTCTCTTATGTTGTACTCGCATAATTTCATAGATCTTGATATTATCGACTGCATGAATGGTACTTGGCGAGTGACAGGATTTTACGGTTTCTCGGAGAGAGGTAGGCGTAGAGACTCTTGGAACCTTCTTTTTTCGCTTGTACATGGTCGAACAAACTGCGGGTTATCATTGGAGATTTCAATGACCTTACCTCTTAACACAAAAAAACGGTCTACTTGAGCATCCTGAGTGGTGCATTCATGGTTTTCGAGATGTACTTTCAGATTGTAATCTCGTTAATATACCCATGCATGGATTCTCGTTTACTTGGTGTAGACACAGATGGAAACCAAATGAAGTTTGGGAATGTTTAGATCGTGCGGTCGACTTTCACGCATAGGTTAACCTCTTCCCAAATGCGTGGGTCGAAAATATGATTTGCCTGATCTCCGATCACTCATCGATTCTCCTTTATACCGACAATGCTACTACTATCCATTATCCCACCAACAAATCCTTCCATTTCGAAAACAAGTGGTTCCACAGGATGTCCTTCGTCGACTTGGTCAAGTGTTAGACCCGAAAGTTTGAAAACTTGTACTGCGTAGGTGTGACTTCATGTTTGGATCTTAAACCTTATATTAATGGGATTATCGAATTTCACCGTTTATACTAGAGTTTGGTCGAAGGGGGGGGGGAATGTTTTGGTAATTTTGGGCTCGGTACGTGGCGTGCAATAGTGCCACGCGACAATGCCATAGGGCACAATCGCTGGTCACTATCGCGGGGTATGAAGTTTGGCCGTGGTACATCTTAGGCGATAGTGACTGGCGATTGTGCCAAGGTCACTATCGCGAGTCATTATCGCGTGATGCGTACCGGAAGGGGGAGGGGTTTCGTGCAATTGTGCCGGCGAGAGTGACAAGTGTCACAATCACCAGGCAAGGTCGACAGCTGTTTGGGTATAAAAACACACATTCCGACTTTTAGCCATTATTTTCTGATTTTGGAGCTTTCTCCTCTCTCTCACCCTGCGATTTTTGGTAAGTTGTTGGGAACTGAAGATATGCTAAGTATAGATAGTACTGCTAAGTCTTCATTACTACTGCCAGTTCTTTGTTACTACTGCTGGGCAAGGTTACTGCTGCTAGATGAAGTTAATGCTGCTAGATGAAGTTAGTGCTGCTAGACCAAATTACTACTGCTAGACATGGTTAGTACTGCTGAGCTGAGTTACTACTGCTTGAAGACTGTAAAGATTAATACTGCTGAAGGTTGTTAATGCTGCTGAGCCAAATCATTATTAATACTGCTGAGTTGATAAGTTTGGTATGCGATTCTTTTGGAGACAAAGAAGGAATTGATCAAGATATGTTTAACGAAGATTCAGAAGATCAATTTACTTTTTATGGTTATCTTGTAATTACTTTTGTATAAATAGTATTGATAGATAGCTATTAGAAAACACGAAAAAGGAAGATAGATAATATACAGAATTCGATATTCAAGAGTGAATTAACCTCAAGATCATAGATCCTATTTCTAGAGAAGTAGAAATCGTCTTGTTGAGCCTGTTCAACAAGATTGAGGTTTTGGTGTAAAACTTGTGAGTTATAACTGTTTGATATATATACAGTTTATTGAATTTCTATTGATTGTTCTTTAATTGATTTAGAGTTCTATTCCGCAAGATTCTCTAAATTCTGTTTCTAAGAAGTTTAATTCTTGTTAAGAATCGATCCTGACAAGTGGTATCAGAGCATTGGTATCTTAGAAATTATGGACAACTCAATGGATTCTCACAGTACTCTTGTTTCAAAGGTTCCCATGCTCAAACCCAATGAATTTGACATGTGGAAACTAAGAATCAAGAAGTACATTCTTCTTACTGATTATGCAATATGGGACATTATAGAAAATGGCCCATGTAATGAAGGAAAGATTGGAGCAGATGGAAAGAGACCTCCTCCCAAGACAGATGCTGAAAAGAAAGTAAGACAAACAGAGATGAAGGCCTTAAGCACTCTGCTTTTGGCTATTCCTAATGAGTACCAACATCAATTCCAACACTGCACAGATGCACAGATGTTGTGGAATGCTCTGGAGAAAAGATTTACTGGAACAAAGAGCACAAAGAGAAATCAAAAGGCTATTCTCAGGCAACAATATGAAAACTTTATGTCTGCAAAGAATGAGTCTATGACTCAAACTTTTGACAGATTTAACAAGTTAATTGGAGAATTAGCAACTGTGGGTGTACACATGGATGCTGATGATGTCAACAGAAAGTTCCTTAGATCATTGGGAGAAGAATGGACCATGTACACTGTCTCATTCAGACAGAATGACCAATTGGAGGACAAAGAGCTAGATGACCTCTACAATGATCTGAGAGTATTTGAGGCTGAAGTTGAAGCCAAGAAAAGGCCATCAGGATTTGTTTATAATGCTGCTTTATTATCTTCATCCTCTGATACTGCTGCTAATCCTGATTCTGTTAATATTGCAGGTTCTGTTAATTCTGCTAGTGGAACCAATCAAGAGAAGACCACAGATTCTGTACTAGAAGCATTCTTTTCTAGTCATGTCCACTCTTCTCTAATCAATGATGATTTAGAGCAGATCAATGCTGATGATCTGGAAGAGATGGACATCAAGTGGCAGATGGCTATGCTATCAATGAGGGTGAAGAAATTCATCAAAAGGACTGGGAGAAACAACTTTTCCCAAAGAAGAGAAGATGGTGCAGGCTTTGACAAGTCAAAGGTTGAATGCTATAAGTGTCACAAGATGGGACACTTTGCCAGAGAATGCAGAAGTGGAGGATCACAGACTCCAAATGGAAACCAAAACAGAAGCTCCTCTCAAGCCCTTGTTTCTCAACAAGGAATGGGATTTGATTGGAGTGATCAAGCTGAAGAAGCCTGTCAGAATCAAGCTCTTATGGCAGAAGTGTCTGATATCCCCACTGAGGTACAATCTAAACTCTGTTCTCAAACTTGCATTGATGCTGTTAAAAGATATAGGGATCACAATCAGGGTATGTGTGATGACCTTAAGAGGCTAGAGAAAGATGTAAAAGATTATGTTAGGATTGTAGAAAGGTTTGAGGAACAGATTAGAGCTTTTCAAGCTAATGAACTTCAACACCACTATGATACTAACTATTGGAAGTGGGAGAAGAATGAGTATGAGATTAAGCTGAAAGTGTCTGGGGAGGAGAATGAAAAGTTAAAAGAAGAGCTTAAAAAGGTTAAACTTGATGTTGAAAAGTTTACCTGTGCTTCTAAAACCATGGACACCATCATTAAAGCACAAATCCATGACAAGATGAAAGTAGGGATAGGATACAATACCACACCTCCACCCTACAATAACAACTACATACCTCCTAAGTCTGACTTGTTAGAGACCAAGGATAGAAAGGAACCTGAATTAAAGATTGATATAGATCCTTGTGAAAAAGAAATAGTTGTTGAGGATGAGACTGACAAAGTAGACTCTGATGAGGAATGTGAGAGTCCATGTGTCAAGAACACAGAGATCAAAAGGACTGAAGAGAAAAAGGAAGTTCATTACACACAGCCCAAAGTTGTGAACTCAAATACTTGTAAACAGTGTTCCTGCAGGAAATTCAAAGAGAACAAGCCCCAAAAACATGATAATCAGAGGGGAAATCAAAGGAACTGGAATAACCAGTGGGCTATGAGACAAGGAGTTGATCTGAAAAGAATCAACAGACCAAAACCTTGTTTCATCTGTGGTAAGCTAAATCACTTAGCCAAACACTGTTATTTCAATCCTGTTAACCAAAGGTTTAATGCTCAAAGATCTTTTCAAAAACCTGGTGGTTACAGAAAGAATGGTGGATATAAAAAGTCTACAAAGAAAAATGTGGCAAAGAAACAAGACAAACCCAAAAGCCACATAAAGAAAATGACTGAAAAGGAATGTGATACTATGTGGGTTCCAAAAAGCACTAAAAACAATACTGCTGCTAGCAGTGTTAGTACTGCTAACACTGCTAGTACTGCTTCAAAAGTTAGTGCTGCTAGCAGTATTAATACTGCTAGTAATCATTCCAAAGTTAGTGCTGCTAGCAGTATTAATACTGCTAGTAATCATTCCAAAGTTAGTGCTGCTAGCAGTATTAATACTGCTAGTATTCAGTCCAATGTTAGTGCTGCTAATACTTTTAGTGCTTCTTCTTCAGATAGTACTGCTGCTAGCAGTATTAACTCTGTTAATACTGCTTCTAGCAGTGTTAACTCGGTTAATACTGCTACCTCTGTTAGTACTTCTGAGGTTAATACTGCTAGCACTGTTAGTACTGCTAGCACTGTTGGTACTGCTGCAAGTGCTGCTACTCCAATAATTTTGACAAAGTATTCCAGCACAGCAGTACCAAAAGTTAAAAATCTCATCAAAACCAAGTGTAAGTATTTTGATGAGCAAGGGAGACCCAAGACCACTTCGGCTTGGGTTCCAAATAAAACTAACTGATTTATCTTAATGTGCAGGGCAACCAACAGCTCAAGGGGAAGAGCATTTGGCATGTTGATAGTGGTTGCTCCAGGCACATGACAGGTAACATGTCCTGCCTCAAAAATTTCAAAAAGGTTGATGGAGGACATGTTGCATTTGGGGATAATCCTGCTGGTGGAAAGATAAGTGGTAAGGGTGATGTTTCAAAGGGTAAGATGACCTTTGAAGATGTATACTATGTTGAACAATTGAGATACAACCTGTTAAGTGTATCACAGGTTTGTGACAAGAAGCATAGTATATTGTTTACAGACTCTGAATGCATTATCCTTGCTCCTGGATACAAAGTGGTTGATGAAAACATGATACTTCTGAGAACTCCTAGGAAGGATAATGTTTATTGTTTAGATTTGGAAAGTGTTTCATCTGATTCATCTCTAAATTGTTTAGTTTCAAAAGCTTCTTTAAATGAATCATCACTTTGGCACAGAAGGATGTGTCACATGAACTTTAAAACAATAAATAAACTTGTTAAGAATAACCTTGTAAGGGGTTTGCCATCCAAAGTATATTCATGTGATGATCATTGTGTTGCTTGTCTCAAAGGCAAACAACACAAAACTTCTCATAAGTCCAAAGAGATAAACACTATATCAAATCCTCTTCAACTGTTACATATGGATCTGTTTGGTCCTACCAATGTGATGAGTATTGGCAAGAAATCATACTGCTTAGTTATTGTTGATGATTATTCTAGATTTACTTGGGTATATTTTCTGAGAACTAAAGATGAGACAAGTGGACTGATCAAATCTTTCATTCTCAAAATTGAAAACCAATCAAATCAAAGAGTGAAAGTCATTAGATCAGATAATGGAACTGAGTTTAAAAATTCTGATCTAAACACCTTTTGTGAAGAAAAAGGAATTGAGAGACAATACAGTGCTCCTAGGACTCCACAACAAAATGGTGTTGCTGAGAGAAGGAATAGGACACTGATTGAGGCTGCTAGATCTCTGTTAGCTGACTCAAAGTTACCAATTACTTTTTGGGCAGAAGCAGTTAATACTGCCTGCTATGTTCAAAACAGAGTTTTAGTTGTAAAGCCTAAAAACAAGACACCTTATGAGCTTTTCCATAAAAGGAAACCATATATTGGATTTTTCAAGCCATTTGGATGTCCTTGTACTATTCTCAATACCAAATCTCACTTAGGCAAGTTTGATAGCAAAGCAGATGATGGTTTTCTTGTTGGGTATTCATCTCAAAGTAAGGCCTACAGAGTTTTTAATACCTCTTCTAGAATAATTGAAGAAAGTGACAATGTCAAATGCAATGAGAACACACCAAATCCTATTGGTTCAGGTCCTAATTGGCTATTTGACATTGATTCACTCACTAATTCTTTGGGTTTCAGTGGTGATGTATATGCAGGACAAAGGGATACACCATCATCAGAACACAGAATTCAATCTGTAATATTTCCAATCCCTTCCATTGATCCTGTGGAATTCTGTGAACACCATGAGGAGACTGAACCTATTCAGAATGAAGAAGAGAGGAGAGCAGAGGAAAATCAGTCTTCAGGTTCAAATTCCAGAGAATCTGAGGTGACTGAAGAAGCAGAAACAAATCCAGAATTAAATGAGTCTAATCTGGATGAGGACTTACAAGAGGAAGCTGGTCATCAAACAAGAACTCAGAAAAATCATCCTCCTGAGTTGGTAATTGGAGATATTGCATCTCCCATGATGACTAGAAAGCAAAGCAGACTCCAAGAGTTGCAAGAGCAGCAAAATACAGTTAACACTGTTCTTACTTGCTTTCTGTCCCAGATTGAGCCCAAAAAGGCTTATGATGCCATGAAAGACCCAAGCTGGATAGAGGCAATGCAAGAGGAGCTGCTACAGTTCAAATTACAGGATGTTTGGGACTTGGTAGACCTTCCAAAAGGTCATAGAGCAATTGGCACCAAGTGGATTTTCAGGAACAAGAAGGATGACAGAGGGATTGTAATCAGAAACAAAGCTAGACTGGTTGCACAAGGGTACACTCAGGAAGAAGGAATAGATTATGAGGAAGTCTTTGCTCCTGTGGCAAGGATTGAAGCAATCAGGTTATTTCTAGCCTATGCCTCATACATGAAGTTCAAAGTGTACCAAATGGATGTCAAAAGTGCATTTCTGTATGGAAGCATTGAGGAAGAAGTATATGTCTGTCAACCCCCTGGATTTGAGAATCCATTGCACCCTGACAGAGTATACAAGCTGAAGAAGGCTCTCTATGGTTTGCATCAGGCCCCAAGAGCATGGTATGACACTTTGTCTACCTATCTCTTGAAAAATGACTTTGAAAGAGGAGTCATTGACAAGACCCTGTTCATTAAGAGGAGAAAGAGAGGTACTTTACTTGTTCAGATCTATGTGGATGATATCATCTTTGGATCCACCAATGATCAAATGTGTAAAGAGTTTGAAGAATTGATGCACAAAAGCTTCAAGATGAGCTCCATGGGAGAACTTACATTCTTTCTTGGGCTTCAGGTAAAACAGAGGAAAGATGGAATTTTTATTAGCCAATCCAAGTATGTGAAAGACATCCTGGACAAGTTTGGTTTATCAGACTCAAAGTCAGCAAGCACTCCAATGGAAACACATAAACAAATCACTGCAGATCTTGAGGGGGAGGATGTGGATGTCCATCATTACAGATCAATGATTGGATCTCTCATGTATCTCACAGCCTCTAGACCTGACATTATGTTTTCAGTCTGTGTTTGTGCCAGATTTCAGGTTTCTCCTAAGCAATCACACCTTCATGCTGTCAAGAGAATATTCAGATACTTAAAAGGGCAACCTAGATTAGGTCTCTGGTATCCTCATGAATCCTCTTTTGACTTGCTTGCATATTCAGATAGTGATTTGGGAGGAGCCAACATGGATAGGAAGTCTACTTCAGGTGGATGTCAGTTTTTGGGTACAAGACTAGTATCTTGGCAGTGTAAGAAACAAACCACAGTGTCCTTATCTACCACAGAAGCTGAGTACATAGCTGCTGCAAGCTGCTGCTCTCAGGTTCTATGGATTCAGAATCAGATGTTGGACTATGGGGTAACTTTTCTTAACACACCAATCTTCATTGATAACAACAGTGCTATTAGCATTGTTAATAATCCAGTCAAACACTCAAAAACAAAGCATATAGAGATAAGGTATCACTTTATAAGAGATTGCAATGAAAAGAAATTAATTCAGGTTGCTAAAGTTCATACAAATGACCAGTTTGCTGATCTATTCACAAAAGCTTTTGATGTGGGTAGATTCACCTTTTTGGTAACAAGTGTGGGCATGATCAACCTAGAATAAATTCATGACTTTCTGTTTTTATACCTATATTTCTTCATATATTTGGTGCTACTAACTTTCTTTCTCAGGATCCTCTGTTTTCCTCTGATTACCAAGTGAAGAAAAGTGTAAGTGTGGTTACTACTGCCAGTACAGAAGTTACTACTGTCGGTGTTCTAGTAGTTACTACTGCTTGTGCAGTTACTACTGCTCAGTAGTTAATACTGCTCAGTAGTTAATACTGCTAGTGCATTTAATACTGCTAGTGTAGTTAATACTGCTTGGTCGTTAATACTGCTCAGTAGTTAATACTGCTCAGTAGTTAATACTGCTAGTGCATTTAATACTGCTAGTGGAGTTAATACTGCTCGGTAGTTAATACTGCTTGGTAGTTAATACTGCTAGGTAGTTAATACTGCTAGGTAGTTAATACTGCTCGGTAGTTAATACTGCTCGGTAGTTAATACTGCTAGGTAGTTAATACTGCTTGGCAGTTAATACTGCTTGGCAGTTAATACTGCTCGGTAGTTAATACTGCTTGGCAGTTAATACTGCTCGGTAGTTAATACTGCGAGGTAGTTAATACTGCTTCTGATAATCTAGGGCATATAAATACCCCTGTTTGCCCGCCCATGTTCATAACGACTCTTCGCATTTACTTCTTCTCTCTCGTTCTAACCTAGACTCCCCAGAATCTCTGTGCTTTTCTTTCAAGAATCCTTAGGCATCATGGAGTTTGTGGATGAGCACAATGAAATAGCTATGCTTCAGAAGCCGAAACAAGCTGCGGGATTCCACGATATTGTCGATTTTCTAAAATCCTCGCACATCTCCTATGCACTCACAGTGAGCCCAACAATCTATATCGAACATCAGAAACAATTTTGGGAGAATGCCACTGTTAGTGTTGAAGAAGGGCAGAAAACCATTCGAACAAGGGTTTGTGATAAACCCTTGAAAGTCACTGAAGAGGTTATTCGCATCTCCCTTCAGTTGAATGATGCTTCAGGTATAACTTCTATTCCTAATGAAGAACTCTTTTCTACTTTACAAAGAATGGGGTATGAAGGTCCCATTGGTGTTTTTAAATTCTACAAGTCAAAATTTTTCAACCAATGGAGATTTCTTGTTCATACCCTGATGCACTGTATTTCCAAGAAAACTACTGGATGGAGTGAGTTCAGCAGTCCCATTGCATATGCCTTGGTCTGCTTATCCACTGCCAGAAAGTACAATTTCTCAGCAATGATCTTTACTGATCTTGTATCAAACTTGGAATCCAAAAAGACCTTTTTCATGTATCCAAGGTTTGTGCAAGAAGTTCTTAACAAGGAGTTGATGGACTTACCTCAGTTCACTGAGGTATATGTACCCAAATCCCCTAAAGGGAAGGTTTTTTCAAATATGAAAAGACTTCCTAGGGACTCGGAAGGAGTTGACACACCATTGTTCTCTACAATGATGGTTGTGTCCCACCCCTCTGAAGGTATGGCATCAGGATCAAGGCCCTCATTAGATCAACCCACTGATGCCCAATCCCAACCTTCCATCTCAAAAGACATCCCACAGTCCATTCTTGAACAGCCCACTCCCACAATCACCAAAAGATTTCAAAGAAGAAAGGTGCACAAGGCTCCTTCCCTTGTTGTACCTACTCAAAGCCCTACGCCTTTAAGCCCTCAATTGGAGCATTCTCCAATTGAGAATATCAACAGGGAAACCACAGGGGTGTCTCCCAACCTCAAGAAGGTGGTCTCTAAGGAGAAGGATGACCATATGGGTGCTAAGGCTGCCACTACTTCTGCTAGCACAGAGAAGGACAGTGGTAACATAAATAAGACCTTCCCCATGGCAACTCTAAATGAGAAATCATTAGGAGGACCCAGGTGCCAAGAAACCAAGGGGGCAGGTAGTGCTTCTGCTAGGCAGAAGGCTTCTGCTGAAACTTCCAAGGATCCTTTAAAGAAGGTAAACACTTCTAAACAAGGTGAGGATAGATATAACTATGAGGAATTGATGGAAACCATAGGGAATATCAACTTGGATGTAATGGCACAAAAGACAGAGATAGAGCAACTTAAGACTGTGGTCACCTACCAACAGTCTCAAATTGAGAAGCTCAAAAAGCTGGTCACCAGGTTGCTGAACAGAAAGAAAAAGGCAAGATTTGTGCTAAGAAGAAGAACTTCAACTGATGATGCTCCCAAAAAGGGGGAGTCAGAGTCAGAAGCAGAACTGAAACTGAAGGGTCAACATATTGAGGGGGAGACTGTTCACATAGAGACTGAGATGGAAATGGAGTATGCACAGGTTAAGGGGGAGACCAGTGAGACAGAAAAGGGGGAAGAGTGTGTTAAAGCAGCAGAAACCAAAGCAGCAGAAACCACAGCAGCAGAAACCACAGCAGCAGAAACTGTTAATGCTGCTGAGTTTGAACAAGCAGCAGAAACAGTTAATGCTGCTGAAGGCCAAACAGTCAAAGCAGCAGAAACTGAGCAGGAAGCAGTAACTACATCTCAAGCTGAAATAGATGAAGAAATTTACTGGATTGTAAAGAACTGTATTGAAGCAGCATCACTACATGTACTAAGAGAAGCAGTAACAGCCATAGCAGCAGAAATGGTTATTGCTGCTGAAAAACTTAAAGCAGCTGAACCATCTCCTGAGGCTGTCAAAACTCTTAAAAGAACCAAGATGATGTCCAAGAAAAGACCAAGAACCCAGCCCATAACTTCAAAGAAGAAAAATGAAAAGAAGCCAAGGGTGGAGTCATCTGCAGAAGAGGCCCAGGAGGAAACAGTGAAATCTGATGGAAAAGTTGCTGAAGAAGAAGTGGCAACTCCATCAGGGCAATCAGGCAATGTGCAATCACAAACGGATGCCCAATGTGACTTGTACATTACTAGTGTTGACTCTAACCCAATTCCACTTCAGGCTGAACCAATATCATCTAAGGCTCCTGAAATCATCTTTTGGGACACTTTGAAAGATGGTAGAAAGGAGTTCATTAGGATAAAAAGAGCTGATGGAAAATTTGAAGTATTTTCTACTTGGGGAAAAATTGTCAGAACTTGCTCAAGATCAGACTTAGAAGAGATGTTCAAAGTTGGGATGAAGATATATGGAAACATGCTGACTGAGCCAGGGATGTCAATTTCTAAAATGGTACTTGAATTCTTGTGCCAAATGTTCAAACCTGAAGCAATTCAGCATAGGTTAAACACACAGTTTCAAGTCATTACCAACTGGATGCTCTATGAAAACTGTGGAGTATATGTCATCTCTCTTGACTCTGCAACTCAAGAATACTATCTTGTAGATGAAATATACAATCACAGCATGAAGAGGCTGCAAGGAATGTTACACACTAAGCTGACCTGCAACAAGGATTCAGCAATGGGTAGATTCTTGGTAAAAGGATTCTCAATCAGAGTCTAGGCCTAAGTCCTAATCTGTGTGTACATGATGACTAAGTTTTGGAAGCATCATCTGAAGAACTTGACTTCTTTTCTTAAAAGTCAAGTTAGGGGGAGATTGTTGGGAACTGAAGATATGCTAAGTATAGATAGTACTGCTAAGTCTTCATTACTACTGCCAGTTCTTTGTTACTACTGCTGGGCAAGGTTACTGCTGCTAGATGAAGTTAATGCTGCTAGATGAAGTTAGTGCTGCTAGACCAAATTACTACTGCTAGACATGGTTAGTACTGCTGAGCTGAGTTACTACTGCTTGAAGACTGTAAAGATTAATACTGCTGAAGGTTGTTAATGCTGCTGAGCCAAATCATCATTAATACTGCTGAGTTGATAAGTTTGGTATGCGATTCTTTTGGAGACAAAGAAGGAATTGATCAAGATATGTTTAACGAAGATTCAGAAGATCAATTTACTTTTTATGGTTATCTTGTAATTACTTTTGTATAAATAGTATTGATAGATAGCTATTAGAAAACACGAAAAAGGAAGATAGATAATATACAGAATTCGATATTCAAGAGTGAATTAACCTCAAGATCATAGATCCTATTTCTAGAGAAGTAGAAATCGTCTTGTTGAGCCTGTTCAACAAGATTGAGGTTTTGGTGTAAAACTTGTGAGTTATAACTGTTTGATATATATACAGTTTATTGAATTTCTATTGATTGTTCTTTAATTGATTTAGAGTTCTATTCCGCAAGATTCTCTAAATTCTGTTTCTAAGAAGTTTAATTCTTGTTAAGAATCGATCCTGACATAAGTGTTCCCCCCTAGACCTCTTACTTCATTAATGGTAAAGCATGAATCATTAATGATGGTTCATCTACCTCTTTGTAATGATTTGTTGGAAGATCTCTAAGTGTTTTTAGACTCCAAGCACTCCTCCTCTTTCCTAATAGGGTTTATTGTTTATAAAAACCAACAGGGTGAGTGTTCTAACCTACTAAACTCACTTATGTGCAATCATTTAAAGTTTTACTTGTATTTATCTATGTTTACTTACTAATTTTCTTGATTATGTGATAAATGACCAAACTTTCCATTTATGGAAAGTTTAGGGGTTGAGCTTGTCAAAGTTGATGACAAGGGATGGACTTTCTTTAGTAGTTATTGTGATGATATATTCTTGAATATGATCCTATTTTCTCTTTTTATGAAGTTGGATAAGTTTGGGTCAAAGCTAGGGTTTTATATAAATAGTAATCTTGGAGGTGATGATACTTGTTAGTTCTTTATGTGTTAATGGCTCCTCAAAAACTTGATATTGGAGAATGTGGAGTCTTATTATCGTGGGGATATCATGATTGAGTCAACTTATGTACAATCCCCTTATTGGTGTTGATGAGATTGGACCTTTTTCCCTTGGGAAAAGTATGGGGCTAAAGATCCGGTTTGGATTGATGTCACTCGACTAGAGATCCAATTTGGATTGATGTCCCAGATGTCTAATGATCCGGTTAGGATTGACGCCACTAGACTAAAGACCCGGTTTGGGTTGATGTCTTGAATGGCTAAAGACCTAGTGGGTTGATGCCTTATGGACTAAAGACCCGATTTGGGTTGACGTTCGGTAATCGACTAAAGATCCAGTTTGGGTTGACGTCGTAAATAGACCTGGTATGTTAACGGACGGCTAATCGGTAACGTATGGAATGCCATTCAAATAATTGTCTTATCTATTTTGATTATCAATTATATCTCTTGCTAGGCTCTAGGCTAACACTTCCTCTTATTGCAATGTTGTGTTTAGTAGGCCTTCCTAGCGGTGGGACTTCCCGGGGTTGAGGGAAGTGTGGAGAAGAGGGATAGCATTTTTGGATAGAAGAGATTAGCGGCGTATGATGTCCTTAACCAAGCATTCTTGGAAATGAGATAGCGACACCCGTTCATAATCTAAACAATCTTAAGTTAGATTAGTAGGTTGTTGTTATTGTATCTCATTAACTTTTGTTGTAAACGCCTTGCTCGTAAACTCTTGGGAAATTAATGATCCTTATTTAAAAGTTCATTTCGTGAAAATTGCTGGCTTAAATTTACCCCGTTTTTAGGGTGTTACATCAATGATAGTTCGAACGACGCTTCAACTTGTATCCTTACGGACCGTCTTGTCTTGGTTGCCGAAAAATTAAGTAGATGGGACGAAATCTCAATGCAACCCAACGGGATGAAATCAAAGCTTGTCGGCATTAGCTTTCTTTCCTTAGAGAACACGCTTCGCCGAACAATGCCCTAAAGTTCGAAGATACCAACAAAAAATAATTTCTCTTATTGTCAAGGAAGAGGAACATTGGAAGCAACATGCAAAACTCTTTTGGTTGGTGATTCAAATACCAAGTTTTTTCATGCTTACGCCAACGGGAGACAGAGAAAAAACTTCATTCGGCATCTTAAAAATAGTAATGGTGAGTGGGTCTCGGAAGTTGAACGCTTACGATCAATCGCAACGAACTACTTCATAAATTATTTTTCGGAGAGCAATGGTTCGACGACTCTTGTGGCCGACAAAATCTAAAAAAGTGTCTCACCTTGTGACAACAATCTCCTTGATGCGCCTTTCACTAAAGAGGAATTTAAAAATGCTTTATTCAAATGCACCCCCGACAAAGCACTAGGCCCCGACGGTTTCAACCCGCGTTTCTTCCAACATTTTTGGGTTTCGATGGGTGACACAACTGTTGGTTATGAGCCCTCAATGCTCACGAACAAGAAAAAAATAAATTTACAGAGGAGAAGATATATTACGTTCAAATATAAAGAAAAGGTGTAAGGAAGATTTGCATGTATAAAAGAACTGCCAAAAAGAAGACTCTACTATTCAAGAGGAAAAGGAGGCTATAAATAGCCTTTACACACACCAAACGTGAGCAATAAAAAAGAAAAAAAAACTATTTTAATCCTAAATAATAGGTCAACTACTCTACCCACTCTACCCACTCTTTCTCCTAAGTGCATGGGAAGAAACGGTCAGCTTGCCAGGACTTACAATTCATAAAATAAACTATTAAAATACTATTTCAACCACTAAATGAAGCAAATTAAAATTAATGACCCATGACCTGTAAACAAAACCCGATTAACTCAACAATCACCCCCTTAATCGTTTTTTTTTCATACCACTCATTCACAGCAGTGCCGGTTCATCTTCGATCAGATTTGCCTCTTGCTTCTCCCACTTAGGACACTCATTGTTGTAGTGACCAAATTCACCACACTTGTAACATTTAACATGGCTTTTATCCCGGACACGTTCATTACCATCTCGACTCTTCTCGAACCCACGACCTCTTCCCCGACCACGTCCGAAGTCATCCCGATTTGAACCTCCATTGCCACAATGATTACAACCGTGCGATTTTTCTTGATTAACCAACAATAAACTACCTTGAATGTCCTCCGTTTTCTCCGTTCCTTTTAAACGCTCCTCGTACGCCTTCAATCTTCCAAAGGCTTCATCGAATAGCATTGAATCCAACTCGAAACATTGCTCTATTGAAGCCACGATTTGAAGAAACGATTTAGGCATCGAGTCTAGTAACCTTTTCACCAACTCCGCTTCTTCAAGCTCATATCCAAGAGTTCTTGCTTTTGAGGCTAGACCGGTCAACTTCGTCACGAAATCATCAACCGTTTCACCCTCCTTCATACGCAATCTTTCAAGCTCCCTCTTCAATGTTGCCCGTCGAGCCGCTCTCACCCGATCCACACCCAAATACAGTGTCTTCAATCCATCCCACACTTGTTTTGGATTGGTGTAACTAGCCATTTGCAAAACCATGTCTTCGGGTATAGCTTGAAACAAGAAAGCAAGGGCTTGTTTCTTCTTCTTTGGATCCGGTTCTTCACCTAAAACCCTCGGTTCGACCGTCTCCCATATGCCATGTGCATCCATAATCGACTTAACTTTGACCGCCCACACCGGATAATTGGTTGGGGTCAAAACCGGAGTCTGATATGCCATCGAACCTCCTTCTTTTGCGGGTATCAACGCCATTTTTTTTTCTGTGACAGCCCCAACCTCTTTAATCAAGCTTGTTCTGAGAGTACTCTTCCTCCGATCAAGAAAACAAGGTCACACCCACCTTTACCGTCTTCCGTCACCTGCAAAAACGAACCGAATCAAAGCCACATGCTTTGATGTCTTCCTGTCCGTTTGTCACGCACCTCCGGTTAGTCTCTCGCTATCGTTGGAACAAGCCCGATCAAGAGAAATCGGGGCTGCTGTTGAGATGCTTCAAGCTGAGATAAAAAAATGCTCACACCCCCTTCAACTGAACCTGGGTGGTGCTCTGATACCAAGTGTTGGTTATGAGCCCTCAATGCTTACGAACAAGAAAAAAATAAATTTACAGAGGAGAAGATATATTCGAGTTCGTTTATTATTATTTACAAAACCCTTATTTACCTCTCGAATTCTTCGAATTCTCCCTGTATCACAACACGATCACTATCAACTAAGGTCTCAGAAATTTAGTTATCTTTAAGTTCATAACAATGATAACATCTTCAACAAATTTTGTAAAATGAAGGTTTTGAGGATCTTGGGCATGTTTTTGTTCTAACAGATTCTTCAAAATTTTCTGCAAAATGGAGAAAGTATGAAGGAGGGTCTAAAATTCTTCAAATTTGGAGAACTCTATAAAAATGATTACAATGACAAAGAATTGATTTCTAATATATTCTCACCAATAGAAAACTTTAAAATTCAATTTTTAGAATATATTTCTAATATATTATCACCAATAGAAAACTTTAAAATTCAATTTTTAGTGTGAGAAATAATACTTTATTAGATGAATATAATATTTTAATAATGTAATCAGTGTTGTAATCTCCAAAATATGTTGGAGTTGCACATTATATTTCTTTTACAGATTTTGAAGAAATTTTGTAGAATCTGTTGGAGATGCTCTCATTAATCTTTTAAGGTTTCAGTCATGATGATCAATAGGCCGGTGAAAATTGGTTGGTACTACCGTTCCAACTTCACAAACTCGGTTGGTACGTGGTGTTGGAAATCGTCTACCACGGTAATACTATAATATACAGAGTTATATATGTATATTATTTTTAACTATTTATTTATTAAGTTAAAAATCAGTGAAATGAAACATATTTGATTATTAATGTATTGTGTATGCATCTAATGATGAGATGTTCTGATTGTTTTCAAAGATATTTAACTATTTAGTAAATTAACATTTTATTATTTTACAATTTACAGTAAAAGAACTAAAAGTTTTACTCGACCTTCAAACTGAGAGCATCTCTAACAGATTCCCCAAAATTTCTCCAAAATGGAGAACTAAAAGTCAAAATCTTCAAAAGAGAAATTACATTCATCTCCAACAGATTCTCCATTTTGGAGAAACAAACATTGATTATAATATTAAAATATTTTATTCATCTATTAAAATATTATTTCTCTTTGTAAATATTTTTTTTCAAAGATTTCTATTGGTGCTCTCATTTAGTAATCATTTTTAGGGTTATCTCCATATTTCGAGAAAACTTCCTTCCATCTCCTACTTTCTTCATTTTTGGAGATAGTTTTAGGAAAGCTGTTGGAGCAAAATTACAGCTCAAAATCCCCATATTCTCTATTTTCCCCAAAATGGAGAAGCTGTTGGAGATGCTCTCAAGGACCTCAACTCATGCATTTTATTGTTTTACAACTAAAAGTTTTACGAACAACATGTTTTGGACAGTAGGCTGTAAACTTTGTAAACTTTTTGAACCAACATGTACCAACCGAAAAGGGCACTATTTAGAGTTGGTTGGTACACGGTATAAAGTTTTGTGTATCAATTGTAATTGGTTGGTACACGCGTTATTGAGAAAAAACATGGTATCGTACCATGTTCACCCTAGTTTTCATCTTCAGCCTAACACTAAAAACACAAAAAATTGAGGATAATAAAGTAGGGGCAAGTTCGAATGAGAAGCTAAACCTTATGCGAGAAGACGAGAAGTGTGATATCATATATGATACACAAGCTTAATCATATATGATTAAACACATGTTTTTTTAAGTATATAATATTTATATACGGCAAATGAAACAAAGAAACTCACACACCTTTCTCACATTTAGTGAGGTTTGAACCCATGACCTACTACAAGGCCAATAGCTCTAATACCGCTAGGCCAAAGGCCCTTTGGTATGATTAAACTCATGTTACATTGGCAATACATAGACGTTTAACCATATATGATTAAACATACCCTCATGTCGTTCAATCATATATGATATACATTTCTCGCCTTCTCGCATAATGTTTAACTTCTCGCATGATCTTTCCTCTACTAAAGTAGGCCTTTATATTTAGAAGCCAATAAAATGAAATATTAATATTTTATTCAACTTTTATAATTATATATAGATTAATAGTAAGTAATATTTTATTATTATTATATTAAATATGTTTTTAGTGTGTGGTTGTGACCGGGTATTTTTAGTGTTTAAGAGACCCATAATTTTTAGTGTTTTTAGTGGTTGGGCTGAAGATGCCCTAAGTCAATCCCTTAATCAATATCTTGAATCTACACTAAAACGATAAATGAAGAAAAATCAAAACAGCGGCACCGAACAATGTTGAATGTGACTTCAACGTGACCCAAGTCGCACGAAACTTGCATTAGCACCTGTTGTGCTGCACAAGTTCTACACTTAAAATCTCCTTAGTCATTCATGCCTAATCTGTAACATCCTGAATTTTCAATGTAAGTATGTTAATGAGGATTGTGATGTATTTGTATTTTGTGTAAACCTTGAATTATATGGAAATTTTATAATTCAATAGGGTTAAAGTACAAGGGTTTAAGGTTTGGTGTTAATTGTGAAAATATTGAAACCTAGAGGTGTGTTTGGGTCATTTAGGAAAGTGAGTATGGATAAAGTAGCTAAAAGAAATTAGATATTCACCTGATTTCAATTGCTTGGGTCGGTCAAGAGGCAGCAAGAAGCATAGAGAGAAAGAAGGGAAAGGAGAAAAGAAAGAAAAGCAAGGGTTTGTTCATCATTTTGGTATGTAAATCAGTCTAGGTTTTGATTAAATCTGTTGTGGTTATATGATTATAAACGAATCTGTGTATTGGGTTGATTTACAGAATTGTTTACAACAGATTTGGAGTAGTAGATTTGTGCAGGAAGTGGGTATTTGCAAATATAAGGTGAGTTCATTTGTTGTTTGCATAAATCAGTGTTTATATGTTAAATTAAACCTTGAAATAGCTGTATAAATTGTTTATGGACTGTATGTGATGGTTGGAATGAGCTGAATAGAACAGACATAGGTTGGAATCGAATTAAAGGGCTGCAGGTTGAGTTGTCCGGACGAAACCACGTATCCGGACACCTCTGTGATGAATGTTTCCGGACGCGACAAAGTTATCCGGGTAAGTTTCGAATTACTTTAGTTTTCCGGATGAATATAGTTACCGGACGGTATCCGGATTGTTTTAGTACCCGGGTGTTGTCCGGATTAGATCAGTATCCGGAAAGTTGTGTTATCCGGAAAAGTTTAGTTGTCCGGATAGTCAAAGTTATCCGAAAACCCCTGTTGTCCGGACACTTTTGAGAAATTGAGAAAGGTTAGGTTCTGATGTCTGGATGCAGTTCTGGATGTTTTGTCTGGTTAAGTCGCCGAAGGGGGGGCATTTGAGGATGAAGATACGATAGGTTATCTAGTATTCTTAGATTTGAGAATATGATATGAGCTGTAATATGTTGTTATGCATATACGTTAGTAAAGTGTAATGGATCCATAGGCACTAGTGTTTGGTAATCACATGGAATAGGCGTATGGTAATAATCGTTATTCCAATGATATGTGTAGTACTAATGGTTATGTGCACGTGGAATAGATGAAGTTAGTCATTATTCTGATGTGTGTGAGAAAGTGGTTATGTATACGTAGAATAAATGGATATTAATCTTTATTCTGATGTGTGTGAGAAATCGTGGAATAAACGTAATTCCCGTTTCTAAAAGATATGTGGAAATGAGCAAGTGTACGTTGCAAGTTCTGGAATGTTGAAATGGGCAAGTGTACATTGCAATTTCTGGAATAAGAGCATTACTCTAGAATCAGTGAAGATTCGTAGTGTGGCTCTGAGACATGATATGATGATGGAATTATGGTCAGTCATATTCATGGAATTGGGTAAAATCGTGTTAACGGAATAGAGTTACACGTATGGTAAGAAAAAGGGTAATCAGGTTTGTTATAACTTATTTACATTGTTTTTGCAAATGTTATTACGGAAACGAATGTTCTCACTAGGCGTTGGCCTAATCGTTTCAAAATAATGTTTTCTTACCAGGTACTAGCTCGGGCAAGTAAAGGGATTGTGGGACGAGCGTTTTGGAATAGCGGTGAAGTCATTTAATGGAAGGAGTTTTGATGGATTGCTTAGATAACTTAGTTAATCTGATTATAGTGACATGATTAGATTAATAGGTTATTTGAAGAATTCAGTTTTTGTAAATATACTCCTTATGGTTAATGCACTTCCTATATGAAAGTTCGAAGGTTATTTTATCATAACTTGTTTTAAATTGAGGTTTAAATCAGCCCAGAATTTTGGGGTGTTACATAATCCTTCCCAAATCAATTTGAAGGTCCAAAAATGCGAAAATCAATGTCTAAAACCATATTAACCATCAATCTAACTCCAAAACTTAAATCAATCCATCCGTAAATCATGATTTTACCTCCTTTAAAACTTAAATCTTTTAAACACTTATTGAAACCATCAACAATGGTGATTTTTCTCAAAGCAACCATTTATAAAACCCTAAATATACTTTAAAATGAACATCCAAAATTTATTATGATTTTTCAAGAAGATTACCTTAAAGATGAAGATGATGATTTATTCACTTGAACACCTCAATTTTTTATCAAATTTCAAGAGAGCAACTCTCTCTTTTCTCTCCCAAACGTCTCCATCCATTAAAACCCAAACAATAAAAGAAATGATGGTTTACATCTATTTATTCCCGTATTTTCATATTCGACCCTTTTAAAAAGAGAACAGCTTACATCCACACCTGTAAACTTACATTCAGTGTTAAAATAACTAAGTGAAGGTTATTACACCTTAGATAATAGAGTAATAAATTACTAAGACTAATATTTTATTTTATCTTATTTAGGTTTACATTCTCACCCTTAAGTCATGAAACTAAAGGGTAGTTTACCAAACGCTTATCCGGGTAAGTGCTTTCCGGTAAAATTAACACTATCACTTACTTACCTGGTAAGATTTTAGTCCACCAAAAAGATATCGTATGCAACAATTTTTCCGGCAAGGGCTAACTATGGTAAGAGTTTTCTGTAATAACCATAAATTTCATTGTCAAAACCAAGTTAAAGTTTGGTCATAAAACGAAGGGTGGTGACTTGAGGGCTGAAATGTAAAATGATAAGAAGTATATATAGGGAAAGAATCCCTAATTTTATAATTTTTTTGGGGATGGCGGCTGAGTTCAGGAAGAAGGGAGAAGCCAAGGTTTGGTGAAAGAGATGGGGTCAAGAAGAAGAAGAGTGGTTGGAATGATTCATATCCCACAAGGTAAACCTTAAATCCTTCCATCTTCTTGTGAGATTGATGTTGGAAATGAATAAAGGGAAGAAACTATTTCTTTAATGTATGTGTTTGTATTCCAAGGGTTTTTATGAAGTTGTTATGATTTGGATTGATGCAAAAACCTATGTTCTTCGAAAACCTACGTTATTGCAACAAGAAATTAGTAATGGCTGGTTGATTGGACTAAATGGAGGATTAAGGTTGAATGTTAACTGTTTGGGTAAAATTTCACCAGTCTCGACCACGACCAAGGTAAGGAAAACATTTATTTTACTTTTTTATAACAAGGTAAAATCATAATACTTTATCCCCTGATCAAAGTTGAAATCGAAAGTTATCCACCTCACGACACTCGACCTCGACGTCGTCTAGCTCATACGACCGTCGTATGGAACCTTGCGACCTCGACCGACTAACGTGCACTATTATTGTTACGTTTTTTCAGTGTTTAATGCAGGAATCAATGTCATTAATGACCAACGACCATAACCGACAAGAGCAATGATGAGCATTAACACTAGTAGCTGTTACGACCGTTATCAGAAGTCTTTATGGAATCATTCAAGGCGCTCGAAGACTATAAAAGCAAAGGCTAGAGCATCATTTTACGTATCTGGGATCATCTCAAATACCTCGAAGCATCTAAAATCAACTGCACTCTCAAGAACACTCACTCGAAGCAAAGGATTCTCTCTCAACAGATCGCTCTCGACGCACGACTTACACACACGACACAAACTGTTCTTACACTCGATACACTCGTTTTTACATTAGACACACTTGCTACTTTACATTTAAAGTCTTTCCTTCATTAGTACTGTAATCACTGTACGATCGACACCTGAAACATAAGGATATCGCCCCTGTTTGGCGACCATAGTGCAACGACGACATCATCCTTGTCGTCCGCGGGTTTTTTACTCGTTGAGGTTTTACCCGCGTCACCAAAATCTCTGTCTCATATGCATTTCTGTCTTTAACGCATTGCTTTGTCGAAAGATTCCTATCTTTAGTTGTTAAATTCCACAATCAACCTTAAGTTATCCTTTTGGACGATGTTTTGCATTAACAGTTTGGCGCTATCCGTGGGACCCCATCTAGAGAAAATCTTCGACAAACGTGCGTCTTACTAACGGTTACGTAGAGTTCCCTCTTTTTCCGTTTCAGCAAAATGGCAGGTAATGGAATCCTAGAGCAGATCATTGCCCAGATGCATGGGGAGCCTGAGAATGCACAAGATGCTCCTGAAGTAGTCGACGACTATCGCCTAGAGGAAGTCACCTTGGACCAGAGCAAGCCTGACCAGAAAGTCTTTATAGGATCGTCCCTCGATCCCTGCCTTAAGGATAAACTAGTATCTTTCTTGCAGGAACATGCCGATTGTTTTGCCTGGTCGCACGAAGACGTGGTCGGCATCGACCCCAGTGTCATTTCCCATAAGCTCAATATCAACCCGTCATTTAAACCTATCAAGCAAAACCGGCGAAAATTTGCTCCTGAAAGGAATAAGGTGATAAATGACGAGGTCGACAACCTCCTCAAGACAGGGAAAATTCGAGAAGTAAAATACTCTGATTGGCTTGCTAATATCGTAGTCGTGGCGAAGAAAAATGGTAAATGGAGGGTCTGTATCGATTTTACAGATCTCAACAAAGCTTGTCCAAAAGATCCTTTTCCATTACCGCATATCGACGCCATGGTCGACGCGACAGCAGGACATGAACTATTAACGTGCATGGATGCTTATTTCGGATATAATCAAATCCTGATGCACGTCGAGGACCAGGAGAAAACTGCATTTATGACGGATCGAGGTATTTATTGCTATAAAGTTATGCCGTTCGGTCTAAAAAATGCAGGTTCTACCTACCAGCGTCTAGTAAATAAGATGTTTAAGGATCATCTTGGCGACACGATGGAAGTCTATATCGATGGCATGCTGGTCAAGTCGAAGCAAGAAATCGATCACGTCGAGCATTTGAGGCAATTGTTCGACATCCTTCGAAAATATAGCATGGAGCTCAACCCGACGAAATGTTCCTTTGGTGTCAGTGCCGGGAAATTCCTGGGTTATATGGTCACTCGACGGGGAATCGAAGCCAACCCCGACCAGATCAAAGCTATTATCGAGATCAAATCTCCAAGAAATTTCAAAGAAGTCCAAAAGCTCACTGGTCGGGTGGCAGCTTTGAACAGGTTTATCTCTCGATCCTCAGATAAATGGCATCTATTTTACAATGTCCTCAGGAAAAATAGAGGCTTCGACTGGACCGACGGTCATGAGCAGGCATTGCAAAAACTTAAGGAGTACATGACATCGCCTCCTTTGTTGTCAAAACCTGACGATCATGAGGTCTTGCAACTATACTTAGTTGTTAGTCCTAATGCAGTAAGTGCCGTCTTGACGCGGGAAGATGGAAAACAGCAGCTCCCAATCTACTATGTAAGTAAGTCTCTCTTGGACGCAGAAACCAGGTATTCCTCTATGGAAAAATTGCTTTTATCGCTAGTCACAGCTGCCAAGAAATTGCGACACTATTTTGAATCACATCCTATTACTGTCGTGACTAACTTTCCTCTTAAGTCTGTCTTGAGGAAACCTGAGTTGACAGGTCGTTTGGCTAAATGGAGCATATATCTCAGTAGTTACGACATCGATTTCATGTAACGTCCCGAAAATTACAATAAATTTGAACTTTTAAAAATACCATTTTAATTAAATAAACCACAATTGATTAAACCCAAATAAACGTTTTGTCCAAAACCTAGTTAAGTTAAACAACCAACTCAATTTAAAACAGCGGAAAATAGAATAAATCTAAACATATAGTTTAAAAATAAACAACGGTGAAAGTCTCCTCAACGCGCCAATGTGTACCGTCACGCCTTACTGCCACTCGTACCTGAAACAGTAATTTATAGGAAAAGGGTAAGCACGAAGCTTAGTGAATTCAAACACATACGCAAAATAGCAATCATATTCACACCACCCCTATCAACAGATAGACAATAACAACATTACATGCCAGTCCAAGAACATATCTTAAACAAGCAAACTCATGCAAGACACCTATGCACGTAACCATCGGTCTCCCCGAATTCATACAACACCTGTGCACGTATTCCTCGGTCTCCCCGAGTCCATACAACACCCGTATACGTATTCCTCGGTCTCCCCGAGTTTTATACAACACCCAAGGTCTCATACTAGACACTAACACAATAGAATATTACCCACAACCAATCAGTTAACACACACGAGCTACATCAATGCACATATAACCCCTATCCTACGCAGTGAGTGAACTCACCTCGAAAAGCAAAGCAGAACTCCACAAACAGCGATGAGAACCCGCCAACTCCAACTCACTTCTTTCCACCTAAAGAAGTGTTATCAAGTGTCAAAGTGAAGTCCTAACCCGAAATTACAACTACAATTCTAAACGTGCATTTTCCAGCTTTTGGTCCAGATTTGCAGGTCTGTTCGTGACCTGTTTAACCCCCCTTAAACCCATCAAACCAGAAATATAATTCCATGGTCTGAAGGTTCTATGTCTTAGGTTTCCAGGGACATATCGCACGCGTTCATACGAGGTCCCAACTATTTTATATTAATTTTCTACGACCGACTGTCCAAACTGTGAAATTCTGACCAGTCTGCACTAATCACCATTTTGGCCCTAGCTAAAGGCTTTATTAATTCTTATGTAAAACATAAGAAACATACTAGACACAATTTGGGAGATTTGGGCACTGGTTTCACCTCAATCCGAGTTTCCTAGATTTTTCTATGGATTTTACAAGACAGGGACAGATTAGGTGTTTTCACATAAAATGATAACGTTGCTATCGGTTTAGGGTTTAACGAATTAGGTTTAGAGTTTCACGCATTAAGGGCTGGACAACCAGGCACCACCCACTGCCACTCCAGGAAGTGGTGGCCGGCGGCGGCGTGAAGGTGGCAGCCACCACCGGCGGTGGTGGTGGTTCGGTAAAAGAAAAACCGGCGAGACCAACGAACGATCCCACCATCAAAACTCGGGCCGTACTCCCCCACGCACGACCTAACCGCAACAAACCTACACCGTACAGCCACCGGACTGGTGGTGCACGGCGGCAACGCCGGCGGCAGCCATGGCTGTGGCGGCGGTGGTGGTTTCGCGGCGACGAGACGACGACGAAAAGAAAGCAAAAAGAAACGAGAAAAGAAGGGACCGTACCTCTCGAGAACCACATCAGTACCCTCAACGCAGTCCCGCTCCTTCCTCCACCCGCTCGTCGACTCTCTCTCTCTCTCTCTCTCTCTCTCGCTCTCTCTCTCGGCTCTTCGAACTCGCCGGCGGTCTTGGTGGTTCGGCGGTGACGCAAGAAAGGAGAAGAAAGATTAGGGTTTTGTGGTTTGGTTCCTTGTGCTCGACGAAACAGAAACAAGAGAGGGGAGGGGGGGGGGGTCGGTTCCTTTATGGGCCGATCCCATGCAAATTGTAATTCAAAAATTACATTTTTAGCCCCTAGCTTTTACAGTTAAGTCAATTTACCACATTAAGTTAGGATTTCACTAAAACACCAATTATCGCAAAATCAAATCGTTTTGGTCCTTGCCGCCAAATCCCGTTAATAAAATCGTTTGGAGAGAAATATTAAATAAATAAATAAATAAAATGCATATCGGGACACGGGCTTTACATTTCAAGCCCAGGACCGTGATCAAATCGCAAGCATTGGCGGATTTTATTGCTGATTTCAGCCCTGAATTGGAGAAAGAAGTAGAACTCGAAGTGTCAACTGTGGCGACTCACGACGACGTGCCTTGGACTCTGTATGTCGATGGATCATCCAACACTAGAGGTTCAGGACTAGGCATCGTCTTAAAGTCGCCACAGGGGGCAAGATGGTATATTTAGTCCGATGCGACTTCAAAACCACCAACAACGAAGCTGAGTATGAAGCCCTGATCGTGGGAATGAATATGGCCCACGACTCGGGGGCAACCGCATTACATGTCAAAAGTGATTCTCTCCTGGTCGTGAACCAAATCAATAGAGATTTTGCAGCAAAAGATTCAAAGATGACAGCATACCTAAAGGTGGCAAAAGAAAAATCCGAAAAGTTTAAATCTTTCTCTATTGAACAGATTCCAACTATTTCCAAGGGACCAGAACACTCAAGCAGATGCTTTAGCAAACCTTGGGTCTGCTCTGGTCGAGCCAATATTCGATAGTATTCCCATGATCCATCTGGCGACATCATCTATCGAAAATATCGATGTCGTCCAGATCGAAGACCAAGAAGATGACTGGTCGTGCGACATCAGAAATTTCCTTATGCACGACCAACTCCCAGAAAACAAGATGGAAGCTCGGAAGATCAGATTCAAAGCATCCAAGTATGTCATGATCGGAGATAGGCTCTATCAACGATCGTCGACAAGCTTAAACTTAAGATGCGTCATCAGCAAATGGAGAGAATCCTTCAAGAGATGCACGATGGAGAGTGTGGTAATCACTCAGGAGGTCGCAGTTTGGCTAATCGTATCTCTTGATAAGGATATTTTTGGCCAACACTGCAACAAGACACCATTGGGTATGTCCAGAACTGTGATCCCTGTCAACGACATTCAGGTATGTCCCATAAACCTTCTGAACCTTTGCATTCGATACTTATCCCATGGCCCTTCATGAGGTGGGGAATGGATATCGTCGGCAAGTTACCACCTGCTCCAGGGCAAAAGGTATTCCTCCTTGTACTTACGAATTATTTTTCTAAATGGGTGGAAGCGGCTGCTTTTTCCCAAGTTCGAGACAAGGAAGTCATCTCTTTTATCCAGACTAACATCATATGCAGGTTTGGGATTCCATCCAAAATTGTCTGCGACAATGGATCCCAATTCATAAGCAACAGGACTCGACAGTTCAGTGAAGATTGTAACATCAAGCTGACGACCTCGACCCCCAGATATCCCCAAGCAAACGGACTTGCTGAGTCAAGCAATAAAACCATTGGTGCTTCGATCAAGAAAAGGTTAAAAACTGCAAAGGGAAAATGGGTCAAAGAACTCTCTTCGGTCCTGTGGGCGAATCGCACGACACCACGCACGTCCACAGGACAAACCCCCTTCTCTCTAGTCTACGGTTGCGAAGCAGTCCTGCCGGTCGAGGTCCAGCTCCCGACCTCGAGGCATACTTCCGTCGATCACAACCTGGTCGATTTAAGTTATGACCTCGACGCCCTCGAAGAGCTCAGAGAATCAGCCTTGATTAGAATGGCATCACAGAAGCAAGCGGTCGAGCGACATTTCAATAAGAATGTCAAAGTTAAAGTCTTTTCAGAAGGCGACTATGTCCTACGACGAGTATTTCAGAGCACTTAAGAGCTCAATGCAGGTAAGCTTTCCACCAAATGGGAAGGTCCTTACCTAATCTCAGAAGTTGTGGGTAAAGGCGCCTATCGGCTCCAAACCCTCGACGGTCAAGATATCCCACGTAGCTGGAATGCAACACATCTAAAAAGGTATTTCTTCTAAACCCCTTTTCTTTCATACGATTTTTAACCGCGACGGTTACTGACTTAAGCATCGGAGAGTCGTTGGTTAGCCAACGACCAACCTCTGACAATATTTTATCGCAGGATCGCACGACATAAGTTACTAAGTCTGTCACATGACATCAGTACATGTTACGTGCGAAATATGTGTTTTAATCGCAGTGGGTTGCAAGCTGTCCACAGCGGGAAGTGCAAGTGTACACTGTCCACTATGATCGTCACAGCAAGTAATAGTTGGTAAAATACCAGAATCGAATCCACAGAGACTGGACAATCAAGACAATACGGTTCTCATAAGCTCCTTTTACAAGTTTCAATTAGAGAGGAAAATAATACTTTGGTTTGGTTCGGTGAAATAGCTACTTTGACGATTTTACTAAGATTTTAAAAGGAGGAATGGAGGTTAGATTTTCCCTAGATTTTATACTAAATACTCGGTCCTAAAAGTGGTCCTTGTATTCCAGGTAGGCATTTTCACTAGAAAAGCCCGGTTACAAAATACTCACACTGTTAGATAAAAATCCCATACTCTTAGTATTTATTGTTTTGTCAATGGCAATCTAAAAAATGGACCTTTTCAGGTCTCGATGGAATGTGTAGAGACAAATACTCTAAGTATTTTTAATACATAAATTAGCTTGCCTACTACTCCAGTGGGCTGAGATTTGCTCACTGTGCCGACCTCACTTTTGTAAGTGTCATAAGAGTTCTTTCGAATCCCCTAGCATCATTCAAGCTCGTGTCACTACGTTCTACTTATTTCTAAGTTAAGAACTAGACTTTAGATCCTTGCAAGTGATCGGCTTGTTCGCATCCTTGGGTAAATATCGAGAATGAATGACCAAAACAACAATATTCTAAGTATAAAGATTACTCAAGCATTTTTAATAAAATCCAGGTACTTCTCCTTCCTACATCCCAAAGGATGTTTAGCCCATAACTAAAGTAAAGAAAGCAAAAGAGTAGAAGTTGCACATAATAAAACTGAAAGTGACTTGAATTTAACCCACAGTGAGGAACGAGAATTCGTCCCTGTCACTGTGTACTTCAAACTACAACTTAAACTAAGAAAGTAAAATACATAAAATTAAAGCTAGTTACTGCAGTAAATGAAAGACTAAAACTAATGTGGTAGTTGAGAGAATTTAAGACTAAGCCAAGCATGTATTAAATGGCACCCAACACCTCCTTTATATACTAGGAGAAAGAGTTGGGTATTACACAACAAAATGGATTTGTCCAATGGATAAAGACTGCAGTACCATGAAAGAAATCAGCACCTTGGATAATCCTTTTACCCAATGGTCTCTTCACCTAGTCAACTTCTAAGTACAAAAGGTGTACTTGATGCTATCTTTAAGGAAACTACTTGTACTTCTCCAGCTCATATTGCCCTGCCATTTGAACCTTCTAAACTCCAGAATACTTGCATCCCAACTACTAGTTTCTTTTATCTTCTTGCTCTGCTCGAATAGTGGGGAACCGGAGTGGGTACAACAGTGGTCACTGCAGGATAAATCGTGAAAAACACCCAAATTCCACCAAATAATTTATTAAAGACTATGGTTCACTCTTTTTGCTCATTTTCGAGAATTGTACCAAGAATGGGGGTTTTGAGAGGTGAAATGGCTAAAATTGACGAAATAAAATGTAAAATAAAAGGAAATAATAACTCTAATAATAGAGTTATTACAACCTCAAACTTAAACCATTACTTGTCCCCAAGTAATAAAAAGAAAGAATAAAAATAAAATTGTGCACTTATGAGTTTCAGGGACTTACCTACTTCTCACTTTGAATGGGCGTTGATCTCCTTCCTCCGATACTTCTTTCGGTTCCAAACTTGAAACTTCACTTTTGTACTTGACGAAATCTTTCCCTTGTTTACCATTAATCAATAGGGCTTTCTTGGGTTCGAAGGGTTTATGGCTTTGAATATTTTCCCAAGGGTTTTTGGCAAGTATTTCCAAACATGGACCGGAGATCTCGCTTTGAGATTTTTATTTCAAGAAGTGGGTGTTTTGTATTTTGCAAGGGTAAGCACGTACACTTTCAGGCTTTATTTGGGTATGGCTATTTTTTCTTGAAAGTGGGTATTCTGATGGTCCAGAATAGGCACACCAACCTTTTCTGGGAGTGAGCACTTTGATGGTCCAGAAAAGGCACACCATCAATTTTATTAGTGATACTCCATTTTTCTTCTGTTTTTGTATTTTTGTGTTTTTCTCTTTTTTTTGGAGGTGGGTATGGCTTACCCACCTCAAACTTATAACCTCACAGTGTCCCCACTGTGGGAAGACTGGAAGTCACTCTGGAAGTTCCCACCTCAAACTTAAAATCGCACAGTGTCCCCACTGTGACATGGAAATAGGGATTAACGAGGTGTTTTAGGGATGCAAAAAGGGTTGTGTTTGGATGCGAAAAACGGCCTAAATCATTTCATGGGACAAGTTGAGATTTGTACTTACAAAAGTGACCTTTTTAAGTCGGAAGCCGAAAGTTGTACCTTGAAATGGAAACGAGATTAAACAAGCATTCAAACAACAAATACGTTAGTACCCAAAAGTACCTACCGAGCGGTAGGATTTCATGCATTACGAACCAAAATAAGAATTCAGCAAAGTGTCAAAAGCCTAGCCATAGGCATACAATCAAACCAAACAGAAATTAAAATTGTTTTAGGGAGCATCATGAGTGGAAACCAAAGTTTTAACAAACCATTCAATGGGTTGGGGTTTGTTGCGGTGAACTGTCGCCAGAGTCCTCACTGAACTCATCTTCACTTTCATTGGAGGGGCAAATACCATCTGGAAATTCAGGGAGCTGTGCGGCCAATTCGGGATTAGCTTCTTGCAACATCTGGTTCATAACTATGTCTCTGTCCCTCGTGTACATCCAAAAGGATTCGGTGGCTCGGTTGGCATGCTTCTGCTGAGCCTCCATTAGTTCAATGCGATAGGTGAGAGATGTCAAAGCTTGCAAAATGGCTGTCAGGGGGTTGCTTGTGCTTGCGGTTCCTGTAGTGGGGTTGTGGAGTAGTATACTAGCAGTTCTCACAGTGTGCTCATCAGCGATTCTCACAGTGGGATTAGCACTCCCCACAGTGGGATCATCATCGACATGCTCTCGAGGAGGAGTGGTGATTGCTCGGCCCATTTTGCGTATGGTTGCCACACTGATATTGCTTGTTGAAACAAGCCACTGATCATCTGCAGCTGAGGGCACTCCAGCTTCTATTAGCAACATAGTAATGAGACAAGGGAGGGGCAAGATTACATTTTTACGGGTGCGGGCTTGATGAATGGCAGCGTGCATAACAACTCCCAGATTGATCTTTTTCCCAGTGAGGATGCAAAACAGTAAGGCACACTTGTGCATTGAAAGAGTCGTATCATGCGATGTTGGGGACAAAGAGGCACAGAGGAATTGGAACCACACAGCGGCCTCAGTAGTGAGGGAGCTAGCCTGCAGACACTTCCTCTGGCCGTCTTTATCCCATGTCTTCCCTTCAACTGCTATTTCTTTCAAAATAAGATCCTCATTTGCCGGGGTCATTTTCTTCAAAAACTGTGTAAAATCACAAACTGCCGGGATCCTTCCTAGAACCCGATTAATTGCATCTGCTGAATAGCTCACGGTTCGACCCCGGACTTTCACAATGGGGTCCTTCTTTTGGGAAGCCTAGTCGTAAAACTCCCGCACCAACGAGGCATTTGCTCGACGATTGGCAGATGCCAATGTCGACCAATCTTGCACTAAAATTCTATTTTTCACAAACGAGTTGGCCTCTATAAAGTTGGGGTCGAAACCCCTCTCTAAGTTCAGCTTTTGATTTGAAATAAAAGCATAGTGGGCTGCTACTAAGGGAGTTGTAAACTGCCTAGGCACCCCACTGGGGGCATGTTCAGTCCCCACAGTGGAATGGTGTGGGTTTTCAGATGGCAATTGTTCACTCCCTGCATCAATTTCCACAGAAGATGAACTCAAAGAGGGTTCGAGACCCTTACCTTTCCCCGATGATTGTCTTCGCGGCTTTTTGGTTGGTGACCTCTGCGGCATGGTCCCCCTAGACCTGGTGACCATTCCTCTTTTCCTCATAGCCCGAGTGATGGGGTTCTCCCCACTGTGGGCAGCCTTCCGCAGCGCTTCCATATCCACGGTATTGTCCATTTGACTGTAATGGTGCTGGTACTCTTCCTCAACCTGCCTTCTCAACTTCTCTTCTTCATCGAACACTTCAGCCTCTGCCCTCTTTCTTTCTTCCTCGAATATCCTCTCTTTCTCAGCCTTAATCCTTGCTTCTTCCAATCTCCTTTCTTCCTCCTCTTTTCGCACCCTTTCCTCTCCCTCTCGCCTCCTTTTCTCGACTTCTTCTTTTCTTTTTCGAATAGCAGCCATTCTTTGGTTGTACTCCTCTTCCAATCTCCTTTCTTCTTCCTCGGCTTGCAATGCCTTTTCATCGAAGTGGCTAGAACTGGAGTCTGCCACTTTTGATGAAGAAACACCCCTTGGACTCCCCTGCTTGGACGAACCCGTATCAGGAACATAAGTGACTATCGGATTTTCGCCGGAGACCGGCGGCGGTTCATTTAGGTCACCGGTGACGGTTTCCGGCGGGTGGTCTTCGGTGGTTCGGCGGCGGACCGCCGGACGTGTGGGTGCATCGGGGTGGTTATTAAGCCTTTTGCTTCTAGCCATTGTTTAGGGTTTTAGGAAGTGTTTTTCGGTTTGGCTTCATGAGAGAGAGAGAGATGAAGAGTGTAAGTATTTTGTAGAAAGAGTGGTTTTGTTTTGAATAGGAAAAAGGTTTTCTTTTGGTTAGTATGGGAGGGAACGGTTGTTTTTGGAGAGAGAGAGAGATGAGAAATGATGGCTTTTCTTGGAAAATGGCGAGACTAGGACAAGTGGCAGCAAAAGGTGACCTTTGTGTAAGTAAAAGTTGATAGATGTCAGCCTTGGGCCCCCAAAAAACCGTCCCTTCTTATGTCAGACCGGGAGTGGGGAGCGCAGGGACTTGCTCCTGCCCACTGCGAAGATTTTTCTTGATTTTTCCTCCAAAAAGTGGCACTTTCTCCTACACACATTAAAACAAACTACCATGCAGAATTAAAAAGACCAAAAATAATAAAAAAGACAGCAAACAACTGAAATAAAATATTTACAAGTGGTCCCGATGTTTCTTAACCATAGTGGGGTGAAGAGTGGGATGGAATGTGGGCACTCTCATTCAGAAAATGTTTCACCCTCTGCCCATTGACTTTAAAGATTTGACCAGACTGTGGGGACTTCAACTCTACTGTTCCAAAGGGACTTACCTTGACAATGGTGTATGGTCCCGTCCAACGTGATTTTAGCTTTCCTGGAAAGAATTTAAGACGGGAATTGAACAATAATACCCGTTGTCCCTCCATGAACTCCCTATGGTTGATTGTTCGATCATGCCACATCTTGGTCTTTTCCTTGTACAACTTTGCGTTTTCATAAGAGTGGTAACGCAACTCTTCTAACTCATGTAATTGTAAACTTCGCTTAATTCCTGCAGCATCCTCACTCATGTTAAGCTCTTTTAGGGCCCAAAATGCCTTGTGCTCCAATTCAATCGGTAAGTGGCAAGCTTTGCCAAAAACCAATTTAAACGGAGACATTCCTAAGGGAGTTTTGTAGGCCGTGCGATAGGCCCAAAGAGCATCATCGAGTTTGGTTGACCAATCTTTACGGTGCGGTTTAACAACTTTTTCCAAAATTCCTTTGATTTCTCGGTTTGAAAGCTCGGCTAAACCGTTGGTTTGCGGATGGTATGCGGTGGCCACTCTATGATGCATGTCATATTTAGAAAGGACCGAGGCCATGACTTTGTTTACAAAATGGGTGCCTTCGTCACTAATCAATGCCCGTGGTGTTCCAAATCGTGTGAAAATATTTTTATGCAAAAACTTTACCACGGTATTGGCATCATTAGAATGACACGCAATGGCTTCCACCCATTTTGAAACATAGTCTACCGCAACCAAGATATAAAAATTATCCTCTTTTCGACTTCCTCTTTAGTTAGAACTGAACTGATCCAGTTCCAATGAAACCAAGGTAACTTTCGACACGTGTCACGACCTCATACGTCCGACTGACAAAATTTAAAACTCAAAAAATTGCTTCTTCATTTTAAATTTTGGGGGCAAACTGTTTGGGTAAAATTTCACCAGTCTCGACCACGACCAAGGTAAGGAAAACATTTATTTTACTTTTTTATAACAAGGTAAAATCATAATACTTTATCCCCTGATCAAAGGTGAAATCGAAAGTTATCCACCTCACGACACTCGACCTCGACGTCGTCTAGCTCATACGACCGTCGTATGGAACCTTGCGACCTCGACCGACTAACATACACTATTATTGTTACGTTTTTTCAGTGTTTAATGCAGGAATCAATGTCATTAATGACCAACGGCCATAACCGACAAGAGCAATGATGAGCATTAACACCAGTAGCTGTTACGACCGTTATCAGAAGTCTTTATGGAATCATTCAAGGCGCTCGAAGACTATAAAAGCAAAGGCTAGAGCATCATTTCACGTATCTGGGATCATCTCAAATACCTCGAAACGTCTAAAATCAACTGCACTCTCAAGAACACTCGCTCGAAGCAAAGGATTTTCTCTCAACAGATCGCTCTCGACGCACGACTTACACACACGACACACATTGTTCTTACACTCGATACACTCGTTTTTACATTAGACACACTTGCTACTTTACATTTAAAGTCTTTCCTTCATTTGTACTGTAATCACTGTACGATCGACACCTAAAACATAAGGATATCGCCCCTGTTTGGTGACCATAGTGCAGCGACGACATCATCCTTGTCGTCCACGGGTTTTTTCCTCGTTGAGGTTTTTCTCGCGTCACCAAAATCTTTGTCTCATTTGCATTTCTGTCTTTAACGCATTGCTTTGTCGAAAGATTCCTATCTCTAGTTGTTAAATTCCACAATCAACCTTAAGTTATCCTTTTGGATGATTTTTGGCATTAACATTAACCCAAACAAATGTTTTATTGAGTTTTAGAATAAATCGTTGCTCAAAAATCGAATTGAGGGACCTTGGGTTTTCACTGTGCGTGCGTCCAAAAGTCACCATTTTCCGGACGAGTGAATAATTCGGATTCGTTGGATTTCAGGAAGTATCCGGATAATTATAGTCCGAATAGGGATTAGTCTGGATTCCGGATGATTTGGTTTTCCGGGTAGTTTCCGGACTACCTCGGTTTCCGGAATGGAGTTTGTGGGTACCGGAAGTAACCCAAATACCGGAGTTGTCCGGATACCGGAAGTAATCCGGATACCGAGTCCGGGAGTTTCCGGATAGTTGAGGGTCCGGATTTGTGGGGTTCCGGAAAAGGCTTCTGGCCGGATTGTCTTGGCTATCCGGATAGGAGCTTCCGGATTAGTTGCATCGGGTTGAGTGCGTAACCGATTAGTGCAATATGGACCTTGGTTAACGATAAGCTATTGGATAATCTTAGGTGCTCAGTTAGGGTTGTTCGGAGGTGAGTAGAGTTCGCATCAAACCGTAATTAACATGTGAGTTCGCTTATACTCCCTTTTGATGAAACGAAGTGTTAAACACTTTTGATTATTACTGATCATGGTATGAAATGCACAAATCAGTCCAGAATTGAAGATTTTTTTGTCAATTTTTGAAGAAAATTGATGTCTTGAGTTTTTGAGTTTTTTCTTGAAAAATCTTCAAGAATTCGATATTTGTGTGTTTTTGGATTGACTTCAGTTCACAAATCGATTTTATTGTTGTTTGAAACAATTTTAAATCAAATTTTTGAGTTTAAAACAACAAAATTGATTTTTAATTTTTTTTTGATGAACAGTGAACTTCGAAAATCTTAAACTGAGATATGTTTTGATCTTGTTTTTTATTGCTATTTGCTTGTTGAAATTGTCTCAGATCAATTCGATTTTGATTTTCAAGCAATTTGCAACTTACAGATCTGAAAACCGTCGAGAAAACAAGAAGTTAAGAGTTGTTTTGTTGTTCATCGACGTTCATCTTGAAGATTGATGATGGATCTCAATTTTGTTTGAGATTTTATGTATTTCGATCTAACGAATAGATTCGTCTTGGAATTTCGATTAACCTGCATCTTTCAGTTTTGAATTTCATTGAGAAATCATCAAGTTTAGTGTTCTGAAAGTCATCTCGCCGGAAAAACGAGATCACCGGATCTTCGCCGGAATCTGGGAAATATCATCGGAGTTCTGGTTTGATCTAATCATTTAATGTGTGTTAATCGAATGTTCTTTCACATATTTGTTTGTTTTGAATTTCTGATCATCGAGCATCTCTCAGATTTGAAAAACAGCAAGATTTCAGGAAGTTTGATGTGTTGAAAGACTTCGCCGGAAAAATGTTACCTGCCAGAAACTGCATATTTGGCCGGAAACTTCATAACTGCCGTACATGCTTCATCCGACTAGCTCATAACTGTCGGACGCCACATAGACTCATAACTGTCGTACACCAAAGCTATCATAACTGTCGTATGAATCTAACTGTCGTATGAGTCTAACTGTCGGACAAAACGGATTCTTCGCCGAAGGAAACTTTAAGTTTCGGTCTCATCGAGTTTGATTGCATGATCGTATAACCTTCGTTCAATTCGATTCTATTTTGTTTATAGATCATATAGAAAGAAAAATCGTTGGATTTGGTTGAGAAACGAAAGATAAAATTGAAAAAGAAATCAACAAATCGTGATTGTTTGTTTTGGAGCTGATGATGAACAGTGTTTCCGTTAATGTGTCGTTAGTTTGTTAACAATGTTAGTCCTTTTTCCGTTAAGTCTCTGTTAGAGTCATTAGTGAGGTTTAGGAATTGGCCGATTAAGTCCCTGTACTTAGTAGTTTGAGTTTATTACCCTTTCAACCCCTGTAGTTAATCTTTTAGAGTTTGACAGTTTTAGCCCTTATAGTTTAGAGTTTTAGTTGTGTCATTTTTTACCCCTGTAGCTTAAATTTAGCTTTTTTATAGTTTTGGTCCTTGTACTTAGTGTTTAGTATTTTTACACTTTTAGTCCCTAGACTTTTAAGTGTTTTAGATTTTTTACAATTTTAGTCCTTTGAGTCTTAAGTTTTAGACTTTTGTCATTTTTAGTCCTTATTTTTCGTTTTAGTTTCGTAAGTTGTCGTTTTTAGTCCCTATTTTTAGTAATTTTTCAATTTTTGTCAGTTTTATCAAATTTTACCTGCTTTTGCTCGAAACTGATATATTTTTCTTATCTTTTGCAGGTTTGCCGATTTAAAGTCAAGTATTCCGCATTAATTTTTGAACGACAAATTTATAATTTGTTTTTTCAAAATTTGATTTTGAAAATTTTTCTGACTTTAATCGATTTCAATTTTCTCTGATTTATCGTGTGTGCATAATTCTACTTCTCACGAAGTATCTGATAACGATCATTTTTCAATATTTTCAGGTAACAATGGATGATGATGAATATTATGGTTGGGAGTCACTTAAGGACAGAGACAATAGAATAAAGATCCAAGATTTTGAACAAAAAGGAGTCAATTATAGGATAACAATTGAAAAGTTGAACAAAAGGTTGAGTGTGTTGGAGAACTCATCGATTGTTCAAGATATCAAAAGCAAGGATGCTGAGATCAGTAATCTAAAGATGAAGAATTTAGAGTCTGCTAAAGAACTTTCTGTTTTGGAAACAAAAATGAGAAAGGAAAGAAGCGTGTCAGAGAATTTATTGAAAGCTGAAATCAATACATTACAGAAGAATAATCAAGATCTCCAGCAACAACTTTCTGACTTGAAGACTCAACCTGATTTGAAGCAATGTGAATGTGATTCCAAATCAAACCTGATAATCTCTTTAGAAAAGAAGAATGCTGATTTGTCAAAAGCTTTAAATGATTTTAAAGAAGAGATGATAATGAAAAGACATGTTTTTGAAAAAGAAAGAAATACTTTTGAAACCGAAAGAAATAATTTTCAACAAAAGTTTTCTGATTTTTCAAAGAAATGTGTTAAGGAAAAGAATGATTTGGAATTAAAATGTATCAAACTTTCAAAACAAAATTTTGATTTTGAGAAAGTTTTGATTCTTGAGCGTGAAAAATTTGAGAACGAGAAAGCTATTTTTGAAACTGAACGCATATCTTTTAAAACGGAGTATAGTGAGCTTTCAAAGAAAATATCTGAGTTGGAAATAATGTTGGAAAAGGAGAGAAAAGATTTTGTTAAACAGAAAGGTATTTTTGAAAATGAAAAGAAGTGTTTTCAAAAGAAAAACATGGAAATTTTCAAAGAAATATCTAAGAACAATTTCGATGAAGAAAGAGACATCTTTAAGGCTGAAATTACAAAGCTTACAAGGAAGTTATCTGCTTTAGCAACGGAGGTTATGAAAGAGCAGAAGATCCAGTCTGATCTACAAAAGGCATTTGACCTGACTGTTCAAGAAAGGAATGTTCTATCCGGTAAAGTTAAGCAATTGGAAGCAATTAAGATCAGAGTTAAGTCATCTGAACAATTTAGTGCCGATACTATTGTTCAATCGCCGAATGATGGTTCAACTGATTCTGATTGTTCATCAAAGACTGCTTCTAGTTCTGTTCATGAACGTTCTTCTGTTTCTTCGACAACGTCTGTCAAATCAAAAGATCAGATGCGACCTTCTAATCCTTTCTACAACCGTGATACTACCAGTTCAGATACACCTATCTACAAGCCTGTAAAGATGGTTTGGAAAGTTAAAGCATCTACTCCTGAGAAAGATGCCCCGAAATCATCTGTTCCTCCACCGAAGGTAAGCAAGAAGCACAATGCTCACAAAAGTAAGTCTTTCGCTAAACCTAATCCTATATATTCTGCAAATTATTTGATTAGGTTGGCACAAAAGAAATTGTGTTGTTCTTCTTGTGGAACTCATGATTTCATTAAGCAAGAAAATGTTCATTTTTGGTACGGTACTTACATTATTCCTTCAAAGAGATCTGCACCTAACACACTAGGACCTAAGTCCCATTGGGTACCAAAATCAGCTTAATCTGTTTTGCAGATTCATCATGTGTTGTGCTGAATGTTACATATATATCACACACATGACTGAAAACAGAAGAGAAGCGGTCCAAATTTTTGAAGAGTATATGTACCATTAAGGGGGAGCAAAAGAGACAGTGGTTTCTAAACACATCAGTTTAGGACCCGTACTTCAAAGAAACAATGGCTTCTAAACATCTCAGTTTAGAACCCGTTCTTCAAAGTGTTTGACTTCTAAACACATCAGTTTAGAACTCATATTTCATTGTTTTATACTTTTACTGTTTCATATACTAATCTTGTTTCATTAAGATCTTTTGCATATTTTGAGGGGGAGCTTATCTGATTTTTAATAAGTCTATCATAATTTGAGGGGGAGCTTAAACGTTTAACGGTATGTATATTCTGAACTTAATATGAGATTGTTTGAAAGAAGAACGACTTTCAAACATGAAAAATGTTTTCTTAAATGTTCAAACCACTTCTCGATTCTCAAACAGACTATATGAATTTTAGAAGTGCGATTTTAAATGTTTTTCATATATACATACATATATATATCTCGGATTCTCGTTACATCATTTCTGACCGTGTGTTTCCAAAGATTAATACTTGCGTATTATCTTTTCTATACTTTCAAGTATTCATACACATCGGTTCAGCTTCTTATTAACTTTGTTATTACCATGTCTCAAATAGAAACAATTTTTCGATGGTAATACTCCCGTTTGAATTTTCCTATTTTGATTGAGCATCATATTCATTTCAACGTTCGAACTTAAACGTTTCATTCAAAGATTGTTTATATTTGGGTATATAAACAAAATATCCAATTCTTTGATACCCTAACCTTACATGATTATCATTCATGTTTTTTTTGATCTGATTGATACATTGTCAGATTCTCAAACAAGTCTTTCGAATTCATTTCATTTTTTCAATATTCTTGTTTTGAGAAATCTTCAAAGATCAAATGCTCAAATCTTTATGATATTATTGAGGAGCATACATTCTGATGGCAATGTTAATCAAATGTCGATATTCTTAATTATTCAAGATAAATTGTTGAACAGCGCAACATTTTAGGACAAAATTTCATGGGAATCAGTGTGAGGATTTACAAAACTTCTATGGATCCACGTTAACCAGTGTTTCCTACCCAAGAAGTTATCCTTGAATGATTGAGGGGTGAGGGGTCGAAATCAAAGAGTGGGGGAGATTACTCATCCGGTTGAGTATCTCATTGTGCTGAGGTAAAATGAAAATGAGAGTTTGGTTAGAAGTGAGCGGATTAAAAACAGAAAGAGGGTGTGAGAACAGAGTTAAAAGAATAAGAGAACTCTGCACTATCCATTTTCTGAGTCGGGCAGCCGCATTACTGATTGGTTCACACTCTTTGGTGACCATCATTGAAACAGGCAACTAGCCCATGCCAACTCTTGCATTAACCCCACTAGCTACTCATTTCTTTCTTAACAAAGGAATGTTTAATTTTTTCTTGGGGACGCAGCATATAATCTATCTGATCTTCACTCGGAAGGTCTAGATATTGAAAAATAAGGAAGTTTGCCCCACCTTCGCTCTTCATTCATGCACATTGAGTCCGTGGAAAACTTGTTGCTGCCTCAACAGTTTACACACTTTGAGCCTAATTTTCAAGCATAAGTTGCTTCATTCTTTCTACACTTGCACGTACACACAAGGAATATGTTTTCTTGTCATAACGTTCATAGAAATTCCTTTGTGGTTTTTCGATAATTGAATGGAAGCCCTGGAGGAGTGAACATCAAAAAGCTCCTTTCCAAAGTGCATTCGTTGTACTAAGTGGCTTCGTGCAACTTACAGGCATTATAACTGTTTCATTCGTTGTTTCATGGTTACCACTTTATTTTGTCTGAATTTGAAAAGATTCAGATAAATATTTTTGGAATTGACGGATATTTAGATCAGAAGGAGGAGATTGTTATTGGTATTCAAGATTGCTGAAATTGAAAAGAGAATTTTGATGATCATGATGCTCACAATCATCAAAAAGGGGGGAGATGATATGAAAGTTTCTATTTCAAGATAAAGAGAATTTTCGTTAAAGTAAGGAAAGCTCGAGATAAAGTGTCAAGATGTTTTTCAAGATGTTTCGAGATGATTCGACAAAGATTCAAAGTTCGAAGAATGTTATTGTTGAAGAAATGAAGATACGCAGTTCAAGATATTCGAAAAGCTCAAAACCCCGTTAAAGCTCAAAAGCCATTTCATGTTCAAAGACTGAAGATATTTCTCAAAGATGCAAAGATCCGTGCTATAATGTTTCAAAGATCAGTGATACGAAGATTCAAAAAGATGAAGATTCTGTTTGAAGACTTTGACCAACACCACAAAGATTTGAAGATTGTGTTTCAATAATTTGATGACTATTTGAATTTGAAGATCCAGTTGAAGACTAAAGCAGTCAGATTGGATTTCTGAAGACAACGCCTACTTGAAGATTCTTCATAGTTATTTTTCGAAGATTGGTCTTCCTTCAAAGCGAAGAGGGAGATTGTTCAAAATGCTTAAAGTGTTGAAGATTTGAAGATCACAAAGAGCTGAAGACTATCGTCATCAATTTTTTAAATCTTGAATCCATAGGGGGGAGATTGTTAGTGCATAAAATGTATTCAAGATTTAATATGCATTTGTATTAATTGTAAAGAGTCAAATGTATTTGTCAAAGTCAAAGTAAGGGCTTTAAAGGTCAAAGTCAAAGTAACTAAAGGTGATAGTCAAAGTGTATAAATAGGATTTGTAAAGAGGAAGTCATGAAGGAGTCTTATTCTAGCAATTCATACGTGAGAGAGAAATAGGAAGTGTGTAGTGAGAGGGATGACTTCTAGAGAGAGAAGTTAGAGAGAGAAAGGGGATCTCATTCTTAATATTGTATCTTTCTCATCTTTAATGGGGATTTCATGAATTACATCATTGTTACTTGATTAGATTTGGGATTACAATAAACTTGTTATAAATTCGGAGCATGAATTATATGTTTTGAGAGCGTTATGCACACATGCTATAAACTGTTTTTATAAAGATACATGCATTGCTATTTTATTCTTAGCCTTGCTTTGTATGCTTATGTGGAGTCGGATTGCACAGTGGGATTAGTGTACCTTGGGATTTGACGATCCCTTGGGAGTTTAAATATTAACCCAGTGTGCATGGAATTTGTTTCCTACACACGAGGGGAAATGGGGAGTCTGCTTGGGCCCCGATGGCGAGAGGGGAGTCTGCTTGGGCCCCGATCGTGGTTGTTGACGGATATGGAGGTGGTCTATGAACACTGTGCAAATACCCCAGATGGTTATGAAATTACTTGTGGGCCTTAGGGCATACAACGAAATGATTTTATGCATGTTTTCGTATAAACTGCTTTTCGGAGGGAATTCACTAGACCTCATGGTCTAACCCTCACTTTTCAAAACTAAAACCATTTTCAGGGAAGCACATTAGTGGTGCTTCGTCTAAGGGAAAAGATAAGGCTTGAAAAATTGAGATGGAAGCGATTTTGTGTAGAGTACTCTAGTTCTTAAATTAGTATTGCCTTAACATAGCTAGTTCTCGGCTGTGGAAGTTTGTTTTCCGCTACAAGTGTTGTAACCTCTATTATGGATTTCCATGTATGTACTGGGACCCTTGTTTTGGGATATTTTAATTAAAATGTATGTTATGGATTTCGGGTTGTTACAAATGGTATCAGAGCCATAGTTTAAAGGATTTAGGTGACCGGACGGGCCTAAACTTAAACTGTGATTTGAGGGACACAACCGAGATATATGATGCCTTTAAGAAAGATCACTCTAGGTGCGCTAGAAAAATAGGGTAATGAGAACTGTCGTGTAAGGTAAATTTACATTACACATGGCTAGTGTAATTGCAAATTTACAGGTACATGTACGTGCTCGAATTGCCTTATGATGCGGATGTGAGTTTGAGTGGTGACTGTTTGTGGTTGTTCCAGTTCTTGTACTATATGGTAGGTTGTTATGGTTGAGGTAGTCTTTGGAGGAAGGTGGAATGTAACTGTGATGGTAACATGGTTTTGTTATGATGCGTACGACTTTGTTATAATGTGTGAGGTCGTTCATAGTGAGATTTGTTGGCACTTTCTAGAAGGAGGGTGGTTCGAAGCGGTGATGAACCGATCAAGGGTGGAAATTTTGGGTTCAAAAGGGGATGAAGGACGAAATAAGGGTGAACTCCTAGTTTCTAGTGTGTCCCCATTCCTTGGTTTGAGGGGTCGATCAATTAGGATTATAACTATGATGGAAATCTTGTGAGCTTAAAAAATAATCGGGTGAAGAAAATGAACCCTCAGCTATTAGTCAAGCGGTGTAGTGGCCGGATTGGTGAAGGAAAGATGTAAGTAATGGATCCAAACATGTGTATGAGTAAAACATGAGGTAACTGGTCGTTACTCGACCTTAAAGATTAAATTTTGAAAACACATGGTTGTGGATCTTTGGTCTATACGAAAATCGAAGGGTTGTGAAGCAACTGTACCACAAGTGGATATGAGAACGAGTAGGCGACCGATGGTCGAAAGTTGGGTGTCGACAATAAGTTACTATAGGAGTAACGCGGGACCTTATTAGAGTGAATAGCCTTCTTTGCAATGCTAGTTTCATGCATGGTGTCTTTCTTAAATGATTTACAAGGATTCTTATTGTGTTAAGAATGTTTACGAGCATAATAAGCTCCTTGTTTTTGAAAATAAGTCGACACGCGCGAGCGTGTGTTTTAAGAAAAAGATAGACTTGTTTACAACGTACTGTGATATTTTGAGCATAGTGATCTGTGAATTATTTTACTTTTTCGTGTGGGGATAAAGCCTATTGTGAAAGTCGCGAAAATGTTTTACCGCAAAGGTTTTATAACTAAAATGAATATTAATACTTTTATCATACAAAAGAGTGTGGGAGCCGACTAACTCGCTCCGTAAAACTGATTTCGTTCTGAGATTTTAAATCGTATTGGACACGTTTTATTGGGACTGATACTGGTTTGGTTGACTAAGTCGCAATTTTATTGGGGGAGGGGCATGTGAGCGACCTTAGGGTCGTTGTGTTTACATTTCGGCTTGAGTAGTGATGTGTCGTGTATATGCCAACTCGTTTCTCATTATCGTATCTATCGAACTTTCAAGTGTGTAAAATGATTAAAGTCATTGTGTCGTCATGGATGAAGGCTATGAACTCCATAGGTCGTAGCGGATCGTACAATTAAGAACAATGAAAGGTTTAAATGGAAATTGTTCGGTTGACTTGATTGTGGTCGAGTTATGGCCATAGTGTTTCAGTTAGAGGGGAACGGACTAGCGGGAGTCTTGGGCAACGAATTTGTTAATGTTGGATAATGAGTGTTGTGATAGCCCGTGGAGCGGGCACACGCATGTTGAAACCGAAGGCTGTTGAGAAACTCTATGTAGTAGCATGTTAATAAGTATATAAGGTGCCCTGATGAAATGCTTTCAGATATGAGCCAGAGTGGTCAATGGTACTGTAAATAGACTTCGTACCATACGAATATTATTTCTTTTGTGTAAGGACAGTAGGGCACGAAGTTAGTTGCGGTGCGCGAGAAGTGGTGGGTTCCATTGGGAATCTTTGTGTGTCGGTGAAATAGTGGAAACTTCACCGCGTTAGTTAGAGACGCTAAAGTTTTTAACGGTTAAACGTGTCCAGTTTTGAAATCTTATCAGGAGGCTGAGATACGAGAAGGAATTCTGATGCGGCTAGTTCACAGAATTTATTCAAGGAAATGAGGGGTTGTCGGGAAAGATGTATACGCGGTGAGATGTTGGACCACTACGTATGGGTGTGTCGAACATGAAGCAGTTGGCGTAGCTATGTGTGCCCGAAGGGATTTGATGACTTGTATAGGAATGAGGCAGTCAGCACAACCAAAGCTGGTGCATGGAGTAATCAATCTGTAAGGGATTGTGCCTTGTCGTTGGGATGACTTTAGTGGAGCTCGAAATGGTCTGTCAAGGGACGTATATTGGAGCAAGTACGGGAAATCGTGAGTGGTGGTTTGCTAAATTCAGAGATAGGCAAGTCGTGAGACAGACTTGGTTATTTATGAATTTAGATGGAAATGAAATCAACATTGTTATGTGTACAAATGGCCGGGAGCACCTGGTCTGCGGGGTAAAGTGGTGGGTGGAGATTGTGTTGATAAATTAGTGATATCCTTTGCCAAAGTAGTTGCGCATGACCATGTTATAGTGATGTGTTGTAAAGAAGGATAAACACAAATGGAAGTCTTTTCGGAGGTCGTGGATGAGAGTACGAAGTATTAAGCATGTAGTTGGGATGCATGGATTGTAAGTTGGGGTCATAACAGGGATATTGTCAGAATAAAATGGTGGTTGGTGGTTGCCCAAAAGAGGAACCATGTTCTTTTAGTGGCATGAGTCACTGAGTGAGTTCATGTTGGGATCAATAAAAGATCGATGAAGATATTGGGTTGGTTAGTTTACGAAGTGACATACTCGATACGGGATTCCTGAGGAATGTAAATTGCTCTTGGTGCACGAAGAAATTCTGGTGAGTATGTTGACTCTGTTTGGGAAACGAGAAACGTGTGGTGTTGTCGAACATTGAATGTATTACAGGAGGACTTGGTTGATTATCTCAAATTAGAGCTGTCGTGAAACCGTTGGTTGGGCTTAGTAACGCTAAGTGTGGTTGTCATGTTTTGAGCGATCAGGAATGAAGTGGATGCTAATAGATGGGCAATGCCCAGGCTAGCAAAAGGAGGTTAAGACGATATGTTCAAAGCGATGCTAATGATGGGTATTTGAACTACTCATGTAGTTATGAGAGGGTGGCATTTTGGTGTAGGTCTTGTTTCAAGTATTGAGAGACTCGTATGAGTCAATAAGTCTTCCCTTGAAGGAATGTGATCTATGCCTTCGGAAAGGTGTGATATAAGTGAATGTACGGGACACTCAAAGTGTAAGACCGTCAGATTTAAATAAGTGTTCGGGTGTTAAATATTCCGAAGCGAACGTGGGGTTCAACAATGTGTTACTTGTACTAGTTAGGAGTAGGCATGGTCGCTCCTTTTAGTTGGACGTCTGTTGGATGCAGTGAAAATGCGAATGTGAATCTTCAAGGTGATGTATTCCTTACCCCAGATGGCGGGTTGGGGAAGTCTTCTGCTGTCAGTAGTGTACGAGTATGGAAAGAGGACGTAGTGGAAGCACATGTAACGGTATATAATGTTGAGTTGTGGTCAACGTGTTTTGAAAGAAGGAAATACTTTTGTGTTAGACGCTTGTCGTGATAGGAAGGTGAATTGGAAAAGTCAAGATTTGGCCCTGTGCTAATGTTGGCGAATTGAGTGGTTATATTTCGGCAAGGAATGCAATGTTGTTGCGGAACTGATTTGGTAAAAAAAAATCCTTTTTTAAGGAAGTGATTGGTATGTGAAATTCGTGATTAGACGCGTTTTACAACCGTGAGTCCAGCTGTGTCGACAAAACGGACAATATCTGGTACAAACAATATTTAAGGTGTGTGTACAAAGCGGACTTTAGCCGGGATGTTGACCTGGGATGCTTTATGCCTAGTATAAATTGTTGGAAAGGCTACAGGTACATATGTGAGTATTCCCAACCTAAGAAAATTATGGTCTTGGACAAAAATGCTTGGATGGTCAATTGGGACCGAAGTTGTTAAACTTGGAAGTGCAAATCGCGAAACCTTTGGTTCGGTTTGGTGTGGTTTGGTTTGGTTGGTTCAGTTCGGCTTGCTTCGGTTTGGTTTGGTTTAGTTCAGTTTGGTTTGGTTAGGTTTGGTTTGGTTTCGGGATGTCGAAAGAAAAGAGGGCTGAGCCACGTTTTCCTAAGTTGGTTGTATCTTGTACAATGGATTGAAGGATTTGCCTATGGATTGAGTGTGCTGTTGGGATTTGCAAGGTGCTTCACGCCTCTACCTTAGAGAGCGTTGGTTGAAAGCTAATAGGGTTGTGTCATTGCAAGTGGACCAGAAAATGTTGGAACTCAAAGCGGTCATCGACCGCAAGATCAAGGAACAAAAGACTAAAGAGGTTAGTCACGCGAAGATTCCGTGGTGAAGCCACAAAGGATAAGTGCTAGCATGAGAAATGCAGTCAGAAGGGAGGGTCGAGCATCCACACCTTTAACCAAGGAATTCCGAGGACGGAATTCTTTTAAGGGGGATGTATTGTAATAACCATAAATTTCATTGTCAAAACCAAGTTAAAGTTTGGTCATAAAATGAAGGGTGGTGACTTGAGGGGCTGAAATGTAAAATGATAAGAAGTATATATAGGGAAGGAATCCCTAATTTATCAATTTCTTTGGGGATGGCGGCTGAGTTTAGGAAGAAAGGAGAAGCCAAGGTTTGGTGAAAGAGATGGGGTCAAGAAGAAGTAGAGTGGTTGGAATGATTCATATCACACAAGGTAAACCTTAAATCCTTCCATCTTATTGTGAGATTGATGTTGGAATTGAATAAAGGGAAGAAACCATTTCTTTAATGTCTGTGTTTGTATTCCAAGGGTTTGTATGAAGTTGTTAATTTTTGGATTGATGCAAAAACCTATGTTCTTCCAAAACCTACGTTATTGCATCAAGAAATTAGTAATGGCTAGTTAATTGGACTAAATGGAGGATTAAGGTTGGAATGTTAACCCAACAAATGTTTTATTGAGTTTTAGAATAAATCGCTGCTTAAAAATCGAATTAAGGGACCTTGGGTTTTCACTGTGCGTACGTCCGGAAGTCGCCGTTTTCCGGACGAGTGAATAATCCGGATTCGTTGGATTTCCTGAAGTATCTGGATAATTATAGTCCGGATAGGGATTAGTCCGGATTCCGAATGATTTGGTTTTCCGGGTAGTTTCCGGACTACCCCGGTTTCCGGAATGGAGTTTGTGGGTACCGGAAAGTAATCCGGATTCCGAGTCCGGGAGTTTTCGGATAATTGAGGGTCCGGATTTGGGGGGTTCCGCAAAAGGCTTCTGGCCGGATTGTCTTGGCTATCCGGATAGGAGCTTCCGGATTAGTTGCATCGGGTTGAGTGCGTAACCAATTAGTGCAATATGGACCTTGGTTAACGATAAGCTGTTGGCTAATCTTAGGTGCTCAGTTAGGGTTGTTCGGAGGTGAGTAGCGTTCGCATCAAACCGTAACTAATAGGTGAGTTCCCTTATACTCCCTTTTGATGCAACAAAGTGTTACGCTTTTGATTATTACTCATCATGCTATGAAATGCACGCATGCTTATTTATAAACTTGTTATAAATTCGGAGCATGAATTATATGATTTGAGAACGTTATGCACACATGCTATAAACTGCTTTTATAAAGATACATGCATTGCTATTTTACTCTTAGCTTCTTTGTATGCTTATGTGGAATCGGGTTGCACAGTGGGATTAGTGTACCTTAGGATTTGACGATCCCTTGGGAGTTTAAATATTAACCCAGGGTGCATGGAATTTGTATCCTACACACGAGGGGAAATGGGGAGTCTGCTTGGGCCCCGATGGCGAGAGGGGAGTCTGCTTGGGCCCCGATCGTGGTTGTTGACAGATATGGAGGTGGTCTATGAACACTGTGCCAATACCCCTGCTTGTTATGAAATTACTTGTGGGCCTTAGGGCGGATAACGAAATGATTTTATGCATGTTTTCGTATAAACTGTTTTTCGGAGGGAATTCACTAGACCTCATGGTCTAACCCTCACTTTTCAAAACTAAAACCATTTTCAGGGAAGCACACTAGTGGTGCTTCGTCTAAGGGAAAAGAGAAGGCTTGAAGAAATGAGATGGAAGCGATTATGTGTAGAGTACTCTAGTTCTTAAGTTAGTATTGCCTTAGCATAGCGAGTTCTTAGTTGTGGAAGTTTGTTTTCCGCTGCAAGTGTTGTAACCTTTGTTTTGGATTGCCATGTATGCACTGGGGCCCTTGTTTTGGGATATTTTAATTAAAATGTATGTTATGGATTTCGGGTTGTTACATTTTCATAGTCACTTAATGGGGTAAGACTCTCGGTCTTTGCCTTAGCTCTTACCACTTACCAGGTGAGATTCTTGGTCCTTGCCATATTCATCCGTAAGGTAAAATGACTTGGTGAATGCTTACCCGATTAAGCGTTTGGTAAACGGCCCCTAAACCGAAACTAAATATCAATACTTTTTCCTGGTTTAGTTAACTAAACCAAACATAATAACAAAGGATTTGAAATTGACTCTATGTATAGATTAACTTTCGATCAGGAGATTGGTGTGTTGTATGATTTGATATTGTTATTCAAAAGAGGGAGAGTTTTGTAAAGATTCTGATATTTTAGTTGTTTGACAATTTAAATTGTTTCCTATGTATGATTTGAAATTATTTCTATGTATGATTTCAATTTTATAAACTTATTTCTATGTATATGATTTTCGGTCAATAGTTAAAAGCTAAATAGTCAAATATCAAAGATTGCATTGTCTATGAAAATTTTGAATTATCAATAAAATTTTAAATTGTTTCTATCAAGGGATAATTTTTCAGGTTAATTTTTTTTATTCTCTTTCAAAACCTCTATTTCTCTAGAGTTTGTAAAGTAAACCTTAAATCCTTCCATCTTCTTATGAGATTGATGTTGGAATTGAATAAAGTGAAGAAACCATTTCTTTAATGTCTATGTTTGTATTCCTAGGGTTTGTATGAAGTTGTTAAATTTTGGATTGATGTAAAAACCTATGTTCTTCCAAAACCTACGTTATTGCATCAAGAAATTAGTAATGGCTAGTTGATTGGACTAAATGGAGGATTAAGGTTGGAATGTTAACCCAACAAATGTTTTATTGAGTTTTAGAATAAATCGCTGCTCAAAAATCGAATTAAGGGACCTTGGGTTTTCACTGTGCGTGCGTCCGGAAGTCGCCGTTTTCCGGACGAGTGAATAATCCGGATTCGTTGGATTTACGGAAGTATCCGGATAATTATAGTCCGGATAGGGATTAGTCCGGATTCCGAATGATTTGGTTTTCCGGGTAGTTTCCGGACTACCCCGGTTTCCGAAATGGAGTTTGTGGGTACCGAAAAGTAATCCGGATTTCGAGTCCGGGAGTTTCCGGATAATTGAGGGTCCGGATTTGTGGGTTTCCAGAAAAGGCTTCTGGCCGGATTGTCTTGGCTATCCGGATAGGAGCTTTCGGATTAGTTGCATCGGGTTGAGTGCGTAACCAATTAGTGCAATATGGACCTTGGTTAACGATAAGCTGTTGGCTAATCTTAGGTGCTCAGTTAGGGTTGTTCGAAGGTGAGTAGCGTTCGCATCAAACCGTAACTAACAGGTGAGTTCCCTTATACTCCCTTTTGATGAAACAAAGTGTTACACTTTTGATTATTACTCATCATGCTATGAAATGCACGCATGCTTATTTATAAACTTGTTATAAATTCGGAGCATGAATTATATGTTTTGAGAACGTTTTGCATACATGCTATAAACTGCTTTTATAAAGATACATGCATTGCTATTTTACTCTTAGCTTCTTTGTATGCTTATGTGGAATCGGGTTGCATAGTGAGATTAGTGTACCTTAGGATTTGACGATCCCTTGGGAGTTTAAATATTAACCCGGGGTGCATGGAATTTGTTTCCTATACACGAGGGGAAATGGGGAGTCTGCTTAGGCCCCGATGGCGAGAGGGGAGTCTGCTTGGGCCCCGATCGTGGTTGTTGACAGATATGGAGGTGGTCTATGAACACTGGGCAAATACCCCTGCTTGTTATGAAATTACTTGTGGTCCTTAGGGCGGATAACGAAATGATTTTATGCATGTTTTAGTATAAATTGTTTTTCGGAGGGAATTCACTAGACCTCATGGTCTAACCCTCGCTTTTCAAAACTAAAACCATTTTCAGGGAGGCACACTAGTGGTGCTTCGTCTAAGGGAAAAGAGAAGGCTTGAGGAATTGAGATGGAAGCGATTATGTGTAGAGTACTCTAGTTCTTAAATTAGTATTGCCTTAGCATAGCGAGTTCTTAGTTGTGGAAGTTTGTTTTCCGCTGCAAGTGTTGTAACCTTTGTTTTGGATTGCCAGGTATGTACTAGGACCCTTGTTTTGGGATAATTTAATTAAAATGTATGTTATGGATTTCGGGTTGTTACATTTTCATAGTCACTTAACGGGGTAAGACTCTCGGTCTTTGCCTTAGCTCTTACCACTTACCAGGTGAGATTCTTGGTCCTTGCCATATTCATCCGTAAGGTAATGTGACTTGGTGAATGCTTACCCGATTAAGCGTTTGGTAAACGGCCCCTAAACCGAAACTAAATATCAATACTTTTTCCTGGTTTAGTTAACTAAACCAAACATAATAACAAAGGATTTGAAATTGACTCTATGTATAATTTAACTTTCGATCAGGAGATTGGTGTGTTGTATGATTTGATATTGTTATTCAAAAGAGGGAGAGTTTTCTAAAGATTCTGATATTTTAGTTGTTTGACAATTTAAATTGTTTCCTATGTATGATTTGAAATTATTTCTATGTATGATTTCAATTTTATAAACTTATTTCTATGTATATGATTTCAGTCAATAGTTAAAAGCTAAATAGTCAAATATCAAAGATTGCATTGTCTATGAAAATTTTGAATTATCAATAAAATTTTAAATTGTTTCTATCAAGGGATAATTTTTCAGGTTAATTTTTTTTTATTCTCTTTCAAAACCTCTATTTCTCTAGAGTTTGTAAAGTAAACCTTAAATCCTTCCATCTTCTTGTGAGATTGATGTTGGAATTGAATAAAGGGAAGAAACCATTTCTTTAATGTCTATGTTTGTATTCCAAGGGTTTGTATGAAGTTGTTAATTTTTGGATTGATGCAAAAACCTATGTACTTCCAAAACCTACGTTATTGCATCAAGAAATTAGTAATGGCTAGTTGATTGGACTAAATGGAGGATTAAGGTTGGAATGTTAACCCAACAAATGTTTTATTGAGTTTTAGAATAAATCGCTGCTCAAAAATCGAATTAAGGGACCTTGGGTTTTCACTGTGCGTGTGTCCGGAAGTCGCCGTTTTCCGGACGAGTGAATAATCCGGATTCATTGGATTTCCGGAAGTATCCGGATAATTATAGTCCGGATAGGGATTAGTCCGGATTCTGAATGATTTGGTTTTCCGGGTAGTTTTCGGACTACCCCGGTTTCCGGAATGGAGTTTGTGGGTACTAGAAAGTAATCCGGATTCTGAGTCCGGGAGTTTCCGGATAATTGAGGGTCCGGATTTGGGGGGTTCCGCAAAAGGCTTCTGGCCGGATTGTCTTGGCTATCCAGATAGGAGCTTCCGGATTAGTTGCATCGGGTTGAGTGCGTAACCAATTAGTGCAATATGGACCTTGGTTAACGATAAGCTGTTGGCTAATCTTAGGTGCTCAGTTAGGGTTGTTCGGAGGTGAGTAGCGTTCGCATCAAACCGTAACTAATAGGTGAGTTCCCTTATACTCCCTTTTGATGCAACAAAGTGTTACGCTTTTGATTATTACTCATCATGCTATGAAATGCACGCATGCTTATTTATAAACTTGTTATAAATTCGGAGCATGAATTATATGATTTGAGAACGTTATGCACACATGCTATAAACTGCTTTTATAAAGATACATGCATTGCTATTTTACTCTTAGCTTCTTTGTATGCTTATGTGGAATCGGGTTGCACAGTGGGATTAGTGTACCTTAGGATTTGACGATCCCTTGGGAGTTTAAATATTAACCCGGGGTGCATGGAATTTGTTTCCTACACACGAGGGGAAATGGGGAGTCTGCTTGGGCCCCAATGGCGAGAGGGGAGTCTGCTTGGGCCCCGATCGTGGTTGTTGACAGATATGGAGGTGGTCTATGAACACTGTGCCAATACCCCTGCTTGTTATGAAATTACTTGTGGGCCTTAGGGCGGATAACGAAATGATTTTATGCATGTTTTCGTATAAACTGTTTTTCGGAGGGAATTCACTAGACCTCATGGTCTAACCCTCACTTTTCAAAACTAAAACCATTTTCAGGGAAGCACACTAGTGGTGCTTCGTCTAAGGGAAAAGAGAAGGCTTGAAGAAATGAGATGGAAGCGATTATGTGTAGAGTACTCTAGTTCTTAAGTTAGTATTGCCTTAGCATAGCGAGTTCTTAGTTGTGGAAGTTTGTTTTCCGCTGCAAGTGTTGTAACCTTTGTTTTGGATTGCCATGTATGCACTGGGGCCCTTGTTTTGGGATATTTTAATTAAAATGTATGTTATGGATTTCGGGTTGTTACATTTTCATAGTCACTTAACGGGGTAAGACTCTCGGTCTTTGCCTTAGCTCTTACCACTTACTAGGTGAGATTCTTGGTCCTTGCCATATTCATCCGTAAGGTAAAGTGACTTGGTGAATGCTTACCCGATTAAGCGTTTGGTAAACGGCCCCTAAACCGAAACTAAATATCAATACTTTTTCCTGGTTTAGGTAACTAAACCAAACATAATAACAAAGGATTTGAAATTGACTCTATGTATAGATTAACTTTCGATCAGGAGATTGGTGTGTTGTATGATTTGATATTGTTATTCAAAAGAGGGAGAGTTTTGTAAAGATTCTGATATTTTAGTTGTTTGACAATTTAAATTGTTTCCTATGTATGATTTGAAATTATTTCTATGTATGATTTCAATTTTATAAACTTATTTCTATGTATATGATTTTCGGTCAATAGTTAAAAGCTAAATAGTCAAATATCAAAGATTGCATTGTCTATGAAAATTTTGAATTATCAATAAAATTTTAAATTGTTTCTATCAAGGGATAATTTTTCAGGTTAATTTTTTTTATTCTCTTTCAAAACCTCTATTTCTCTAGAGTTTGTAAAGTAAACCTTAAATCCTTCCATCTTCTTATGAGATTGATGTTGGAATTGAATAAAGTGAAGAAACCATTTCTTTAATGTCTATGTTTGTATTCCTAGGGTTTGTATGAAGTTGTTAAATTTTGGATTGATGTAAAAACCTATGTTCTTCCAAAACCTACGTTATTGCATCAAGAAATTAGTAATGGCTAGTTGATTGGACTAAATGGAGGATTAAGGTTGGAATGTTAACCCAACAAATGTTTTATTGAGTTTTAGAATAAATCGCTGCTCAAAAATCGAATTAAGGGACCTTGGGTTTTCACTGTGCGTGCGTCCGGAAGTCGCCGTTTTCAGGACGAGTGAATAATCCGGATTCGTTGGATTTACGGAAGTATCCGGATAATTATAGTCCGGATAGGGATTAGTCCGGATTCCGAATGATTTGGTTTTCCGGGTAGTTTCCGGACTACCCCGGTTTCCGAAATGGAGTTTGTGGGTACCGAAAAGTAATCCGGATTTCGAGTCCGGGAGTTTCCGGATAATTGAGGGTCCGGATTTGTGGGTTTCCAGAAAAGGCTTCTGGCCGGATTGTCTTGGCTATCCGGATAGGAGCTTTCAGATTAGTTGCATCGGGTTGAGTGCGTAACCAATTAGTGCAATATGGACCTTGGTTAACGATAAGCTGTTGGCTAATCTTAGGTGCTCAGTTAGGGTTGTTCGAAGGTGAGTAGCGTTCGCATCAAACCGTAACTAACAGGTGAGTTCCCTTATACTCCCTTTTGATGAAACAAAGTGTTACACTTTTGATTATTACTCATCATGCTATGAAATGCACGCATGCTTATTTATAAACTTGTTATAAATTCGGAGCATGAATTATATGTTTTGAGAACGTTTTGCATACATGCTATAAACTGCTTTTATAAAGATACATGCATTGCTATTTTACTCTTAGCTTCTTTGTATGCTTATGTGGAATCGGGTTGCATAGTGAGATTAGTGTACCTTAGGATTTGACGATCCCTTGGGAGTTTAAATATTAACCCGGGGTGCATGGAATTTGTTTCCTATACACGAGGGGAAATGGGGAGTCTGCTTAGGCCCCGATGGCGAGAGGGGAGTCTGCTTGGGCCCCGATCGTGGTTGTTGACAGATATGGAGGTGGTCTATGAACACTGGGCAAATACCCCTGCTTGTTATGAAATTACTTGTGGTCCTTAGGGCGGATAACGAAATGATTTTATGCATGTTTTAGTATAAATTGTTTTTCGGAGGGAATTCACTAGACCTCATGGTCTAACCCTCGCTTTTCAAAACTAAAACAATTTTCAGGGAAGCACACTAGTGGTGCTTCGTCTAAGGGAAAAGAGAAGGATTGAAGAATTGAGATGGAAGCGATTATGTGTAGAGTACTCTAGTTCTTAAATTAGTATTGCCTTAGCATAGCGAGTTCTTAGTTGTGGAAGTTTGTTTTCCGCTGCAAGTGTTGTAACCTTTGTTTTGGATTGCCATGTATGTACTAGGACCCTTGTTTTGGGATATTTTAATTAAAATGTATGTTATGGATTTCGGGTTGTTACATTTTCATAGTCACTTAACGGGGTTAGACTCTCGGTCTTTGCCTTAGCTCTTACCACTTACCAGGTGAGATTCTTGGTCCTTGCCATATTCATCCGTAAGGTAATGTGACTTGGTGAATGCTTACACGAGTAAGCGTTTGGTAAACAGCCCCTAAACCGAAACTAAATATCAATACTTTTTCCTGGTTTAGTTAACTAAACCAAACATAATAACAAAGGATTTGAAATTGACTCTATGTATAGATTAACTTTCGATCAGGAGATTGGTGTGTTGTATGATTTGATATTGTTATTCAAAAGAGGGAGAGTTTTGTAAAGATTCTGATATTTTAGTTGTTTGACAATTTAAATTGTTTCCTATGTATGATTTGAAATTATTTCTATGTATGATTTCAATTTTATAAACTTATTTCTATGTATATGATTTTCAGTCAATAGTTAAAAGCTAAATAGTCAAATATCAAAGATTGCATTGTCTATGAAAATTTTGAATTATCAATAAAATTTTAAATTGTTTCTATCAAGGGATAATTTTTCAGGTTAATTTTTTTTATTTTCTTTCAAAACCTCTATTTCTCTAGAGTTTGTAAAGTAACCCTTATCATACTTTTTCTTACGATTTGATCCTTTGGTTGTTAGAAATTTTATTTGTTTAATAATTTTTTTTGATGAGTTTATGATGTAATACTTGAATCCTTTAATGTGAGTTTTTGCGCAAATGAAAGATGAGTGATCATGCAGAGGTATCCCTGAATCAAGGGGCAGTTCGTGGGCCTGTTGTTTGGGCCGGGTCGTGGATCGTGGGCCGAATTGTGGCCGGGTCGAAGGGGGATTAGTCTGGACTAAGTTCGGGATACCCCCAAAATGCAATTGCCTTTAAAAAAGACATATATATATATATATAATTATCAGAAGAGACAAGAAAACATAATATTAATACTAGTTTGATATACAAAATCATCAAATTCGAAGAACAAAGTTTAAAAACCCACAGAAAAAAACTAAAAGATGAAAGACAATATTTTCTCATAGACATTCAATGCAACTAATTTGCTTTATTTTAGACCTTCCAATGACCCATCAACATTTGATAACATAATTACCATTTACATCCACTAACTCTAAGGTTGTGGTGTGGTTGTGACAACCTCACTACTCGTTGGTTGTGTTAGTGACAATCTGATTGGTTTCTTCTTCACGTACTTCCGTGCCCATACATGTTTGCCGTTAATATTGTACTTTGATTTTCCTTCAGGACCATCTCTCCCAACGATGGTATTTACCATCGAGGGCGAGCAAGCAACAATTCGAGCGTATAAGGGCTGTTCGTCCGGTCCTGCTTCGTGCATGTGGACCGCCTCGATGAAATCCCCAAAGTTTCTAATCAAATAAAAAAAGGAGTTAATGAATATACACAATACACAAATTCATAATTCATGAATTGATATATTTTATAAAATCTATTAAATAGACAATATACCTAGTGAAGTAGTCTCTAACTTCACTTTCACAAATAGGATACCCTTTTGAAAAGGTAAGGAATACGGTTCGATCATCCACAGGTATTTCATGTTCTAGATCTCTTATGATCAATGGAGAATTAAGACAAAAATCTTTATGTTGCCCGAAATCCAACATTGGAGTTAGCAAAGCACCATTTGCTCTTTCGAAAGAAACCATTGGCCAATCTTGGTGTGTCGCAAACCCTAATTCTGGACGAAATCCAAGATAGTTGTTAATCTCATAAGAAGGACTAGGGACAAGATGACCCAAGTATCGAGACCCTCCAATACCAACTCCGGTAATAACCTCCTTAGGGGAAACCATAGCCGATGGGATGCCACACCTGATAAATAGCTGCAAAATGTCTTTTAATGCCTTACCATAAATATCTTTTGCTATTTGTGACACCTCATCGAAAATCCAATCTCGATTTTCATGGATCTCCTTTAGACAAATCCTCTTGCGATCCAAGAGATTGTTAAGCAATGAAATATCATATTTCACATTGCTTCCTTCAAGTAGGAATTTATTTCCTTTTTTCTCTATGCACTTTAAGCAAGCCACCACCTCATCAACGATAAGGGAAATGGTGCTCAAGGACAAAGAATCAACCATCGTTCGAATAAGATTCTTAGAGGTATAACCTTCTCTCTCTAGCCATATAAGGAAACCCAACACGAGTATTGACTCGGCAATCTCTCGATGCAAAAATACAATCAAGAAAGTGAATAGTCGGCGCTCGTGTTGGTAAAAGAGATTGTAATCTTGCTTGGAGATATTTGGGCATTCAATCGTCATTGGAAAAAGGGAAGGCTGTTTTGGTGAAGCAAAGATATCTACTTTCTTACTCATTTTCCTTGATGTTGGTGTTCTCTACAAGTGTTTATGTATGTTTTACCATGTGAAATCCACTAAGACACAAGTTACGCATATATACACAAATTGAGTGTAACGTTATGCCAGCTGAAAGACAAAATTACCCTTCAAAAGAGGCGCCATTGATGAAAGTTTTGAATAAACAAACTTTTTAAATTGTTTTGATTTCTTTTTCTGTCAATGTAACGGATACTTTGAAATTTATCGAGAAGGCGCCATTGCTGAAATTTTTGAATAAATAATAAATTTGAAATTGTTTCTATTCAATGTTTTTCGCTCAAGTAACGGTTAGAATATTTTAATCTTTTTACAAATCCGTTACTTATCTAGGTTTCCAATATACCCGTTTGGTATACTTTTTTCCCACAATTTGACCCTCGAGCCTTTTAGGTTTCCTTTATCCAGTTTTTTATTTTTTTATTTTATTTTAATTAAAAAGTTTTTATGATGTAATATTGATCTATTTAGATCGGTTATTGTTTGTTCCGTTGGTGATGTGTTTTTGCTTTTAATTGGTCAGCCATGTCTTCAATGTTGTTATGCATGACAACAAGGCATGACATGTGAACGGGAATGTCGTTTTTACACATACAGTTGCTTTTAAAAATTACTACCTCATGTGTTTACCGGCCCCGATTACGTACTCCACACATTAGTCCCAAACAACATCCATCCGGTTTAACATATTTTCAGTATCATTTTCATCCAGATTTAAATTAGATACAAAATAAACGTGATATACATCCACATTGTTAAATCTGACCCATACAAAAAAGGATTACACAAAACTTTACGAAACCCCCATTATATTGGCCCTCTAGTGTAAAAAAGAGCGCACGTTTATATCTTAATTAGTCAGGTGCATAATTATAGAGGGCTGCAAATTGTTCACTAAACTCTTTGTGGAGGGGTAATATGAAAGTTACATAAAATTATAAGCACTTTGGTGGATCAAAATTGATCCAATAAAGATTTTCCATTAATGGTATAATAAGTTCGTTTATCTTCACAACCCAATAAAATGCTAAATATTAAGCGAATATTGTAAAAGTTAAATAAATATAATTTGATTTAATTCATATTTAAAAGATCACACTTCAAGCTCAAAATCAAAAAGTTATCTATGTAAGGTCGGTAGCAGTTACAATATCGTATTCCAAGTGATCTACGGTCCCATAGTGATAACAATAAATCACGATACAACCGACCGAATACAACAAATGCGGAATAACGAGATCTAAATATTGTATATTAATTTGGTCTGATGATTCATACCGATCCACAACCGTAAATTTAGCAGTTATCGAATATACGATAAAATATGACAAAGCAGCAAATAAAATCGAGACAACAAGATTTAACGTGGTTCCACTATCGGTGTGATAGTGTACGTCCACAGGGAGAGAGAGTTCAATATATTATCAACCGGGAGAAAATTACAACGTGTTTACGAGATCCTTGGATCAACAAATCAGCTACCCAAAATGTTTCCTCACAAACGAAATATATATATATATATATATATATATATATATATATATATATATATATATACATGTATAGCCTTAGGTTCAATAGAGAAGTGCAAATATTTAGAGAAATAGAGAAGTAAAAAAACACGGGACCGTTCATATATGAACGTTCATATGAACGTTCAGATATGACTGTTATATGAACGTTCATTTATGAACGTTCATTTATGAACGTTCATATATGACTGTTTATATATGAATGTTCATAAATGAACGTTCATATAACAGTCATATATGAACGTTCATATATGAACGTTCATATGAACGTTCATATATGAACGGTCCCGTGTTTTTTTACTTCTCTATTTCTCTAAATATTTGCACTTTTCTATTGAACCTTTCCCTACATGTATATATATATCGAACGAGATATATGTATATATCGACGAGATTTTATATTTATATATATATATATATATATATATATATATATATATCAATGAGATATATATAAAAATCAACAAAGGAAAAGAAGGAAACAGGAAGCAAAGCAAAGGAGAAGATTTCTGTTTTTGAGCTGCACATTCACGTCCACCATTGCATGCCAATTTATATGAATTTGGAGTAGCATTATGGTAATTAACCCAAACTCGGTGATCAAGCTTAGTACAATACGAATGCTACTGATGTCCTTTGTTCTCTTAATTGTCATCCACAACTTTCAATTTCTTTTCCTTTTCCTTTTTTCTTTTTCATGCAAAATACCTTGGTTTGGTGAATTACATAGCATAATGAAAAACATGGTTTTTCAACACTCCACCATGATATGTAAATCACCCGACTAAACCAAAGGACGAACCAATCCACCGAGCACGAACAAATAGTTGATAGAGATTGACACGAGGTAACATAATGCATTTTGACCTTGACAAGTTTCGGCTCGGCCATCACCCGTCAAAATCAAAAGCAAAAATCCTCAAGTGAGCAATCTCAATAAACGAACGAGTTAAGCAACCTAAAAAACATGTGCCAAGTAATAACTCCCCAAATATGTCACTATGTCATCTGTAGCAATATTTCTCATCTCTCCCACAAAGTGTTGATGACACTAACACAATCTGAGCTGGATCAAATTCGAGCAATGCTCGAATGCGGCTGGCGGTAACGACTTGGTGAACATATCGACATCATTATCTTCAGATAATATTTTCTTCAAATACACAACCTTTGCGTCGTGCAAAGCTACCAGAAATGCATCACACACATTAATGTGCTTCGTTCGAGAGCTGAACGCCAAATTTGTAGCCAAGTGAATAGCACTTTAGCTATCACAATTAATACGGACAGTAGACTGCTTCAGACCCAAACCAAATAACAGTTTCTGTAAATGAACTGCTTCTTTAGCAGACTCGACCGCTGCAATAAGTTCAGCTTCGGTAGTCGATAATGCAACAACAAACTGTAATCTAGATCTCCAACTGACAGTTGTTCCACCTAATGTAAAAACATAACCAGAAGTGGATTTCCAACTGACACGATCACCTGCGTAATCTGAATAACAGTAATTAACACTATTACAGTTGTTTCGCATACCATAAATAAGGCCGTGAGTTTTTGTACCTTTCAAGTAATGAAATACAGTTTTCACTGCAGCCTAATGTGACTTACCCCGGTTCGATAGAAACCGACTAATCACTTCAACGGAATGTGAAAGATCGGGACGAGTGCATGCCATGTCATACATGAGGCTCCCGACTGCACTAGCATACGGAATCTTTGCCATCCAACATCGTCTATCGGACAATCGTCTTTTGTAATCTTGATGTGTCTTAGAAGTGGCGTAAACGCCGACTTTGCTCCATCAAGATTAAACAACTTCAAAATCTTTTGAATATAGCCCTTTTGTGTTAACCTGAGAGTATGAGACTTTTTATCCCGAACAATTTCCATGCCGAGAATAACACGAACTTCACCGAGATCCTTCATTTCAAATTCTGATTTCAACCTATCTTTCAAACGGTTGATTTCAGATCGATCCCTGCAAGCTATTAGCATGTCATCAACATAAAGAAGTAGATAAGTATAAACGCCACCACTTGATCTATGATAGACACAAACGTCTTTCTCACTACGCTCAAAACCCAACGAGAGCATAAACAAATCAAACTTCTTGTACCAGTGTCGAGGCGACTATTTAAGTCCATAAAGGGACTTTTTCAATTTACAGGCCCAATCGGATTTGTTGTCGGAGATGAAACCTTCTGGTTGCTTCATATAGATGGTTTCCTCAAGATCTTCGTGCAGAAAAGTGTTGGTCCCAAAGGGGTTATACAAGTTTATAGAAGGGGGGGGGGGGGGGTTGAATACAAACACATGATTTTTATCTTTCTAAATTGTTTATTGATATGTATCAAAAAATTTACAGTTTGTTGCAGAACAAGATTAAGGAATAAACCTAATCTAACCAAACTATGAGAACACTAAGATTTCTTGCACTAGAAATAGAGATTAAGAAAATCAACAATACTAAGGAGAGTATTCTTTTACACAGTAAGTTCAGCGAGAGAAGGAATGGACGAGCACTTCACAAATGAAGTAGGGTTTTCTTTATATAATGCATGCATTTAATGCACAACAGTACACCTTTACACGTGGCAGCCTATGGTTGGTTGCATGTTTTGACTTTAGTAGACAACCTAGTGGCCGCATGATGAATAGTGTAAGATCAGAGTTGGTTGTACGATTCTGGACAAAAGGGATGTCCGTTCTGACAAAATCGTACGGAGGCGGGATAAGACAAAAGTGTCTTGTAGAGGAGGCTTCATGATCAGCATTCGCTGAATGATTCTTTATCAACGAATGATAAAGTTCAGCGTTCGCTGAAGACTTCTACTTGAAACTTCACGTTGAGTGGACAAGTCTTGGCTTCGCTGATATCCGGATTAGGTCATTAGTAGACTTAGTCGCTGGTTCTTTGGCTTGATCTTCGACTTCAGCGTAGAACATGGTTGACGTGAATCTTGTTTTCAGGGATCATAAGTAAACAACTTAAAGTATCAGCGATCATCAGTGAGACTGAACAGACTTAGGGCTCACTGATGAACAGTGTTCGCTGAATGCATAATTTGAAGTGTATGTTTTCATCAACGATACTAAACAGACTTAGTATATTTTCTTTGATGACAACACATTAATACATATTGTCTACTTACAATTTTCACTAAGTGTATCTCAGATTCATCATCAAATCACTGAGGGTTTGGATCAACAATCTCCCCCTGTTTGATGATGACATAGCAATAAAGGAAAAATTGCTAAGTAAGAAAACATAAGGATAAAAAGGACTCGTAAAATATTTGTCCCGTTTACTGTTTTCAGGGTTCTTTTTAAGTACTGATGGAGTAAAGTACATTAACTGAAATTTTTCATTAACTTCGTAGAGATTACAAGGGGAAGTGGAAAAATTACAAGTACAGTGAATTAAAATTTACAAGTACAAAAAGTTACAAGCTAATAAAAGATAAAAGAATTACAAGGAATCCTATCAGCTAATCAGGTTCATCCTTGGCAAGAAGTTCATCAAGGGTATTTGATTCAGGGACCATCCAGTCAGGGACTTTCACTCCCTGTTTCCTTCTTTTCTTGGCTTCTTTGTAGATCAAGAGTTTCATGAAGTGTCCAAGCAGGTCTTCTCTGAATCCACACCAGTAGATGAGATCTCTGAGCTGTTCGATAGGAGTGATGGCTAGCTCAGAGATGCGTTGAAAGCATTTGCGTCCGGTGCAGTCAATGAAGAAAATTCCACATGGTTCGCTGACAACCTTTTCAGGGATAAAAATCTTCACCAGGGGTAAGGAGACATCAAGAGCTGATAAATCAGGATCAGGGCCAATGACAGCTTCTTGAGTGAACTCGATGCCGATTTCATTTCGGATAGGAGGACCTGAAGCTGAGGGTTTCTTCTTTTGCTTTGCAGCAGGCCTTCTATTTTGAACTAGAGGAGTTGGGATATTAATGGCTGATGATACTAAGTCGATCTGCTTGTTCAGAACTTTCTCGACAAAGGATTTGTAATTTAAGCGCGATCGCTGAATGGCTATCCGCATCTCCAACCATTCAGAGAAACCAAGCTGATTAAGCCACGAAGTGTAGATGGTTGCCTTGTGACCATTTTCCCTGATAATATGAATGTCAACGATATGAACTTCATTGGTTGTTCTTCCCCTGATGTTGACCGTTTTGATCATGGAGGTATGGTGTCGAAAATGAATTTTCTCCTTGTACCAAGCCACAGTGGAATCAGAGACCTTGGTTTTCTCTTCTCTGATTTTCTTGGCGTCGTTTCAGAGCTTTCGCTGAATAGAGACATGAACCTTCTTCAGGTCAGGGTCCTTAACTGAACGTTGAACGAGTTCTAAGGCATATTCTTTAACTTTTTCTTCAGCCTTCTTTCGTTCAGCCAGGAGTTTTTCAGCTTTGAAAGCTTCAGCGATTTCCCCGTTTGATAATGAACTCAAGTGTGGAGGGACAATGTGCTGATCTTCTAGCTTCTGGATCGTTGCTGCTCTCGCTGAGGTTTCATCTTCACTTATCCTTTTAAGAGGCAAGGAAGGTCTGTTGGGATGAGAGAGCAGTTCTTCTTCTTCTTCTTCAAAAAGATCATCGATCCCATCGTAGTTCAGGACCAGGATTATTTGTTCTTCAGCTGTTGTTGCTGGGATTATTGCTGGATTGTTGCGGGGAGCTTCAGCTTGACCCTCAAGTAGGGGAGAGGACTAGCTGAAACAAAACGATCACAGAAGTAAGATCATTTGGGAGAAGAGATAGAGAAAGGATGGGTTTAAGTGTTTAGAGGTTTGAGTGAGAGTAGGATAGATATTGAGAAGGGGCAGAGGAGGGATGTAGTGTATGGGAAAAGAATGTAACATACCTGAAAAACTGGTTTCTTGAGGAGAATATCCAGGTTGTCTTCAGCGAGGCCTTTGTTTTTGCCTTGGTTGGCCGCAGTCGCTGGAGGTTTGGTTTTGGTCCCCTCCCCTGGTTCTTTTATTACGACCCCTTTTAGAGCAAGGGCTCTTTTTGGCTTGAATACGTAACCTTCATCGTCATCATCATTTTTGGGTGATGATGAAGGTTCGTCATCCTAGATGTCCATGTCTTTTTCTTCTTCAGCCTCGTCCTCTTCTTCCTCATTTTCTGTGGATTCAACAAGCATTGGAGAGTCGGCCTGTTCTTCGAGTTGCTCCCCCTCAGAATGAGAGGGATTTTTCTCGGTTTCCTCAAGGTTTTCATCTCCCTGAGGTTTTTCAGCAACACCCTCCCCCTCAGAAACATGGGGAATGCCTTCGTCTTTGTCCTTCTCCCCCTCGTCCACATGTTGGATGGGGGAGGTAGTAGCAGTAGTATCAGTGGTCTTAGGGTCCCTGTCTTCTTGGCCAAGGATCCTAAGATGCGTTTCCACCACTGCCATTCTGGATTCCAAGCCAGAAATAACAGGGATGCCTTGGACGATGAAATCCACTGCCATCTCCACCTTTTCCCGGTCATCCTGAGAAAAGAGGGACAATGGGAGCGTTGAGACGGTCCAAGATTTGTTGCAGGAGATCGTTGGAGGAGCCAACCTTGTGAGCAAGATCGCTCATTTCAGTCTTCAAAGAACCCACCTCTCCCTGAAGAGTAAAAACCTCTGTCTTCAGCGTTGTGACTTCGCTGGACAGGGCTTTGAAGTTGGAAGAGAGGTCGGTGTTGGTGTTGTTGAGAGTGCTGAGTGTGGAGGAGTTGTCAGTGATGGCCTCAGCGACACTAGAGAGGCCACCGGCAATTTTGGAGACGTCAACTGTTGTAGCCTTATCTTAGACATCCTCGGCTAGTTTCTTCAGCGTCTCCCCGGCGTTTGTAACCAATGTGGAGTTGGTGTTGATGCTGGTGGTGAGATTTTCCACCTTCGTAGCAATCTCCGTGAGGGAGTTGCTGATGGTGCCCAAATTAGGACCCGTAACAGAAAATAACTTCTTAACAAAGGAAAGCTTAGAAGTTGGGGGTCCAGATAGAGGAGTGTTTCGGGTACCTGGAGGCGAGTTGGAAAAAATGTGGATGTCACGGTAACCTGACAAGTGCTCCATGTCATCTTCTAGCGTTTGTCGACTGGAAGCGCCTACAGGTCCTTGATTCTGGTCCATCAAGCGCTGAAGCTTAGCGGCAAAGCTACCGTCTAGATGGATGACGTTCGAGGGTGATGCAGTGGGGAAAATGAATTTAGAAGAGACCAAAGAATGAGTGGGAGAAGCAAAGGATGTGAAGATAGTGTGGGTAGCAGATTCAGCGTTGGATCCGCTGAGGAAAATCTCTTTAGTACTTAGAGGTACAGAGAGTGGGGGGTCCTGGTCCATGAATGTTTTAGTGAATGGATTCACTGAAATGGGTATGGAAGTGGATGGCTCAGCGGATGTGGCGGAGTGTACCATAGAACTTTCCAGCGTCGTCGTTAGAGGAACCAACGTGGAGTCTTCAGCCTGGGAAGGCTTGGGTTGCTCCTTGGTGGTCTTCTTGGTCTTATGGATGCCAAGGGGGGATACAGAGTGTTTCCTCTTTTTGGAAGAGGTGGTGGTTTCAGCCTGGGTACCAGCGGTTGGGTCGACAACCGCTGCCGTTGAGGTAGCTGAAGAAAGAGAAGAAGGAGAGAGAAGAAGAGGTAAGAGTTCAAAGAGACGTACCTCGTTAGGGATCGGCTTGTAGTCGAGCACTTTAGGGCCAACCTGAGAGAGTCTCAGGTCTCCCCCTGTTGGATACTTGTCTTTCAGGCCATACAAAAAAGAGGGTACTAAGGAATCGGGGGTAAGGAACCAACGCCCGGCGATCAGGGGCTTCAACTCTTTCCATTAGATCCTGAAAGATGAGGCGAGCCCAGTCAACGTGTAGACCCTTCAGTAGTGCGTAACCCATAGCAGTTTGGGGTTTTGAGGCCTAATCAGTGGACCCCGTCTTTGCTGACATGCATTTGATGATGTGAGCAAATATGAAAGCTCACTCGACATCTTGCTTTTCAGCACTGTCGTGATCTTCTTCTCAGGTTGGTTGTCACGCCCAGTGTTCCAGTTGTATTTCACGGTGTCAAGAAAGCTATGATCTCTGCATTTCCTTCAGTAGAGTTGACGTCAGGGAATGGGACGAACTTGTTGTCCTTAGAGCTTGTGGGGAGGTTCAGGGCTCCCCTAATAGCAGAAGGGGTGACTAGGGCTTCGTCAAGCTCGGTTTCAAAGGCGATGACATCAAACTTTTTGTTCGGATTTTTTGTGGAGGAGGTTTGGGTACGGTGTGCAGTGTACCAGAACTGAGCAAGTGTTAGGAATATTTCATATAGATTTGATGTGTCAAAACTTCAACTTACAAGGGTTCGAATTGTAATATGTTTATTTTATAGTTATCCTTGTAAATTCTAGCTCATCTAGGATTCCTAGTTTATCTAGGATTGGTATTTATCTAGTTTCTAGTTTATCTAGGTTTCTAGTATATAAAGAAACCTAGAGATATAGAATTAGAGGTTCTTGAAACCCACATTTAAACAAAAACGTGTAGATGTGTGTGCATGAGCCCCAAGGTTCTTAATCCTAATACTTGAGAATAAGTATTCGTTTGTTGATAACTTAGGTCAACAAATTGGGGCGTGAGTATGTAATCAGTATGTTTAAATTAATGAACCTTGTTAGCTATACAAATCTGTCGTTTAATTCCGCTGTTCATGTTGTGATTTGTATATGTTTATTCCATGATCTAGAACTAATCATTCTTGAGCTTAAAGATCCGGTTTAGGGTTTATATAAATCCTATCAGGTGGTATCAGAGCACATGGTGCTCTCTGATCTGGAAGAAAAACAAGGTTTAATGGAAGATTTGAAGAGACGAAAGAAGACGAACGAAAGAAAGAAAAATCAGATTTTTCGCAGAAATTTTCTGGAAAATCACAGCCGGCCGTTTCGCCTATTCCCGGAGATTGAACCGTCGGATCGTCGCGATTTTTGGACAGCAGCTTCGGGACACATTGTTTAACATTATATCTGGTTGGATTGGCCGTACGACGTCCAGGACGCTCCCAGAAATTCTCGAAATCCAGCAGTTTGTTTTTTTTTTCTTGATAAAAATTGTTCTTCACTCAGAATTCCTCAAAGTCATGAAATCAAAGCCGCGATGCAATGGAGAATACATGTCACACACCATGTTAGGATCATGCTCGACAAAAGGAGGATGATTTTTGTTTGTTTCAAGAAAATTCACACACACAAGGTATGAAGGTTTGATGAACGATAGAGGAAGAATGCTTAAATGACTACTCTTTGATCGTCATCAGTTGATTACAAAAGGAAGATTAATTAGAGTTTGTTTGAAGAAGAAGTGAAAGTTAGAGTTTGTGTTCTTATCATATCTTTAAAGGTATCCTTCACCTGTTAAAGATAACCTGTGATATTATGAAGATTATTAACGTAATTGTTCGAAGAATGTGACTTCAATTTGACGAAATCTTAGAGAAGAAGATTGGTCGAAGGACAGGGATCCCCTCATTCATGAGAATGACGTTGTTGTTCACTTGGTTTCTACGGGATATAAGACTCAAGGTTTGGTTTTTTACTTCAACTTCAAATAGATAATGGTTGATTTTCTTTACAACGTAATTGATATAACCTCGAAGACACAAGGATGGTTAGCATAAATTCAGGGGAAGAAGAAGTGTTGATCATTCAAGGGGAAGATTCAAGTTTGATAAGTTTTGGATTTGATTATGTCAAAAAGGGGAAGAGCTACTTGAAGATTCTGATGCTAAGTTTTGTCATCATCAAATAGGGGAAGATTGTTAGGAATATTTCATATAGATTTGATGTGTCAAAACTTCAACTTACAAGGGTTCGAATTGTAATATGTTTATTTTATAGTTATCCTTGTAAATTCTAGCTCATCTAGGATTCCTAGTTTATCTAGGATTGGTATTTATCTAGTTTCTAGTTTATCTAGGTTTCTAGTATATAAAGAAACCTAGAGATATAGAATTAGAGGTTCTTGAAACCCACGTTTAAACAAAAACGTGTAGATGTGTGTGCATGAACCCCAAGGTTCTTAATCCTAATACTTGAGAAGAAGTATTCGTTTGTTGATAACTTAGGTCAACAAATTGGGGCGTGAGTATGTAATCAGTATGTTTAAATTAATGAACCTTGTTAGCTATACAAATCTGTCGTTTAATTCCGCTGTTCATGTTGTGATTTGTATATGTTTATTCCATGATCTAGAACTAATCATTCTTGAGCTTAAAGATCCGGTTTAGGGTTTATATAAATCCTATCAGCAAGTAATTTCTTGTAGGCAGGAGGTTTAATGGTCAGGGTTGTCGCCAGAGAACATGTCTTGATGAATTTTACAACGTCATCAAGATGAGTGATGTTCTTTTTCTTGGGGAATTCCAAGAGAGCGTAGGGGTTGTTGGATTGAAATTGTATCTGGTCCAGGGAATGGCGCATGTTTGGTGCCTTAGGAAGTTCAACAATTTCAGAAGCAGGAGATGCCACGTTGGTTTTGTCAGTGTTTGCCATTTCTGTTCAGAACACACAAAGATGAAGAAAAATTTCTGAAAATGGAAAAAGATTCCACAATGAGATTTTTAGGGTTTTTCAGTTTCCATTTGGAGAAATAAATGGTAAACTAAGGTTTCTAGTTTTGAAAAGAAGTACAAAAACTAGTGAAAAATATTGTTTTACCAGTTTCCTTTTAAAGAAGGGATTCTGGAAAAACGTATGAAATGTTTCAAGTTTAAGATTTTGATTATAAACTCGAAGAACAACCTGTAAACAGGTTGTGTGCATAAAACCATGAATAAAATGATTTCATTTTGAGAAAGTTCTTTTGTTTGATCTTTTAATAACAAAAATAAGGTAAAAAACAAGTTTATTAGATGGAAAAATAAAAGAAATGTAACCTGTTTCGTGAAGTTGAAGAGGATGAATACAGGTTCTTGATGAAATAATCCGAATGCAAGAGATGAGAGTTCTTATGCTTTAGGAGAGTATATTCGCGTAAAAGGTAAAAATATAAACTCGATGGGTTTATATAGTGAGAGTAGAGAGAGAACAACTGAGAGCGGGAAATTTTTTTCATGATGGCACGTGACACGTCCCTTAAATCTTATTGGACAAGAAAACGAAACGGCCGAGCGTGTCAGACGAAAAGGCGTGCCATGGTTTATCTATTGTGATGACGTCACAAACGTCCTTTCAGATTTTAAGGTGTCTCTGAGGGTTTTGAAAAGCTCAGGGACATTTTAAAAATAAGAAGCACTGATTAGAAATATCAGTGAGATTTAAGAGTTTCAAAAGAATCACTGAATCAGCGATATAATTTATTTTGAAATCTTGCATGTTGAGGCGAACATCAACGATTAAGAGAGAGAACATACCTTGATATCAACGAATCAATTTTGTTCAGAGATTAGATGACTAACAGGGATACATAAGTTCATTTTATCACTGATCTAATGTTAACCACTGAAGATTTTACTCTTCCTGCTTTAGCATTCCAAGCTCGCTGATGAGAAAGTTGAATCTTGTCTCATCAAGAGGTTTGGTGAACAGATCAGCTAACTGAAAGTCAGTTGGGAGAAAATGAAGTTCTATATCACCATTCATCACATGATCTATGATAAAATGATACCTGATCTCGATGTGTTTGTTCTTTGAGTGTAGCACTGGATTGTTTGCTATGGCCATGGCACTAGTGCTGTCGCAGTAGATTGGAGTTTTGGAGAGCTAAAGGTCATAGTCCAATAGTTGATTTTTCATCCATAAGACCTGAGAACAACAGCTTCCAGCAGCTACATACTCAGCTTCAGCAGTTGAGGTGGAAACTGAATTTTGCTTTTTACTTGTCCAACTCACCAACTTTCCACCCAGGAGCTGACAGCCTCCTGTGGTGCTTTTCCTATCCAATTTGCATCCTGCAAAATCACTATCTGAATAGGCGCTTTCTTAAACCCTGAGTCTTTGGGATACCAAAGACCTAGGTTAGGAGTACCCTTAAGGAATCGAAAAATACGCTTTACATCGATCAAATGAGATTCCTTAGGTTCAGATTGATATCATGCACACAAATAAGTTGCATACATAATATCAGGACGGCTAGCTGTAAGATACAGAAGAGATCTGATCATCCCACGGTACGCTGTGACATTTACAGGTTTCCCTGAAGGATCCTTGTTTAGTGTCAGCGGCGGTGCCATTGGGGTTTTCATAGCTGAGCTTTGAGTTAAATCAAACTTTTTCAGCATATCTTTAACATACTTACCTTTTTCATTCTGCTTGATTTAAAGACCAAGAAAATATGTTAGTTCACCCATCATACTCATTTTATATTCAACTTTCATTCTTTCAGCGAAACGAGTACATAAGTCAGGGTTAGTAGAACCAAATATAATATCATCGACATATTTGAACAAGAATGATATGACCTTTTACTTTCCTGAAAAATAGAGTTTTATCGATTTTACCACGCTCAAATTTTTCAATATGGAGATAAGTAGAGAGAGTGTCATACCATGCACGTGGAGCTTTCTTTAAGCCATAGAGTGCCTTATCCAGCTTATATACATAACCTGGATGCTTAAGATCAGTGAATCCTGGAGGTTGTTCAACATAGACTTCTTCATTAAGCCTTCCGTTAAGAAATGCTGATTTCACATCCATCTGATATACTTTGAAGTCTCTGTGAATAGCGTAAGCTAAGAATAGACGAATAGCTTCTAGTCTTGCTATTGGGGCAAAGGTTTCGTCATAGTCTATACCTTCCTCTTGTTTATATCCCTGAGCAACAAGACGAGCCTTGTTGCGGGTTACAGTTCCATGTTCACCCAACTTGTTTCGATAGACCCATTTAGTGCCTATCACTGACTTGTCAGATGGTCTTGGAACGAGCTTCCAAACTTTGTTTCTTTCAAATTCTGTCAGCTCTTCTTGCATAGCGCTGACCCAGTTTGGATCTCTGAGGGCATCATCTACTTTCTTTGGTTCAATCAGAGAAATAAAGTTAACAAATAAACAAATGTTACCTGAACCTCGTCGAGTCTGAACACCAGCTTTTGGATCACCAAGAATATGATCAATGGGGTTATTGATAGACCATCGCTGAGCCGGAGCATGATTCGCTGACTCAATTTGAACTTTTGGAGGATCTGAAGAAGAACCTTCAGCAACTTCAGGTACTTCAGGCAGAAGAGGAAGAGGTTCAGATGTCATTTCATTCACTGATTGCTGAGAAGTAGATGGGATATCTGAGGTAGATGGTTCAGAAGCAGGCATAGTGTTGAGAGGAACAACTGAAACCCATGACGATTCAACTTCACTTGTCTGCATGCTTGGGATGATTGTAGGATCATCATCATCAGCGGTAGGGATGTTGAGCTGAGGATTGGGAATACTTTCCGAGTCCCCAAGATGAGAAAACATCCATTGATTGAGTTCTTCTGTATCAGCAGAAGGTCTTGAGTTCGCTGAACGGGATTCGTCAAAAGTGACATGGATTGTTTCTTCTACAGTTTGTCTTCTACGATTGAAGACTCTGAAGGCTTTGGAGACTGAAGAATATCCAAGAAATTTTCCATCATCATCCTTGGGATCAAACTTTCCAAGGGCATCCCTGTTGTTCAGTATGAAACACTGACATCCAAAGATGTGAAGAAAGCTAATTGATGGCTTTCTCCCATGGAAAAGTTCATAGGCTGTTTTCTTGAATCTTTTGACAATTAGTGACCTGTTTTGAGTAAAACAAGCAGTGTTGACAGCTTCTGCCCAGAACTGAGTAGAAAGATGAGAATCACTGAGCATTGAATGGGCAGCTTCGATGATCGTTTGATTTCTTCTTTCAGCGACTCCATTTTGTTGCGGTGTTCTCACTGAAGAAAAGTTGTGAGAAATACCATTACTTTCAAAGAAATTTTCAAGGGAACTGTTTTTGAATTCAGTCCCGTGATCACTTCTTATTGAGCGAACAATGAGGTTATTCAGAACTTCCATTTTCCTGACAAAAGACATCAGTTCTTCTGAGGTGTCACTCTTAGCACGGATAAACATAACCCATGGGCACCCATATTACCATGGGTCCACATTTCTCAGTGGTGGTTGAAGTGGTTGAAGAGGTTGAAGGTTCAGCAATCTTCGCAACATTTGAAGATTCAGCTTTAGTGACAGTCTTCACTTTGGTTAATTTGTTAACCTCAGTGGTTGTTTTCACCTTAACCTGATTTGCACCAAGATTGGTCTTCTTTTCCTTCGGGGGCAGTGATCTTCACCTTAGCTAACTTTTCATCTTTGGTGGCTGTAGGGCACTTACTAGCAATATGATCGGTAAGTCCACAATGATAATATTTCCTATAGCTAAAAGTTGCTTCAGGACCATTTGCATGCTTAGCCAAATTTTTTAAATGGGCAGGGCCAGCACCAAGTATACCTTTGGCATTGGAAATTGGAGGAACTAGCAGTTCTTTGGATTTCTTACCAATTACATCGAATTTCAGTTTACGAGTAGATCGCTGAATAAATCCAGGGATCTTGGTATTAGACGTAGAGGGATGATTCACTGAAGGTTTAGAAACATTCAGCTTAGGTACAAAAGTACCCTTCTGAGGTTTTTGATTAAAAACTTTTTCTTTACCTTTACCTTTAGAGATTAAGGTAGGTTTTTTCTCAAGAATAGGTGTTTTAGAAGAGGAACACTGAGACGGATATGTGTCAGGAATAGAAGACACAAACGTTCCAAACTTAAGCATGGAACGATCAGTGGTTGGTTCTATAGCGTCAGCTTTATAACCAAGACCACTCTTGTCACTCAGGGGAATCTGAGCACGTATTATCTCAGCGATCGTTGTTGAGGATTTACACCATCCTTTAACATTAGATTTTTCAGCCTCTAATGCAACAATAGCTTCTTCTCGCTCAATACTAATGATTTGATTTATATAGACCCGATCTTTCAATTTTTCTTCTAATTTAGAAAGCTTTTTAATTTGTAAATGAGAGTCTATTCAGCGAGATCAATATTTTGTTTTTCAGCTCTGGTCTTGCCATTCATGGCATCATATAAATCAATAGTCAGAAGATCGACGGTTCGACGTCTATCAATGTCATCAGAGGTAGAAGTAGAAGTGTCAGTAAGAGAAGGTGATACCTGAGAGGTAGAGGTAGAAGTAGAGGGAATTTCTGCTTGTTCTTCCTCTTCTTCTATTTGGGCCATGAGGCAGAGATTGGCCTCATCATCATCAGAGTCAGATGATTCTTCATCAAAAGCAGCCCAGTCATGATCTTCGACGATCATGCCTTTGCCTTTCTTTTTGTAGCTTTTCAGCTTTTGATATTTTTCTTTCAGCTTCTGGTATTTGTCATCTCTAGCCCTGGGGTTAGAGGATTTCTTGTAGGAAGAAGATGAGGGTTTGAAGACATTCTTTGACCTGCACTCACTAGCAAAGTGACATATCTTTTCACAGTTATAGCAAGTGGCAGTAGCCTTATCAACAGGGGTTGAAGATTTAGGCTTGTCAGTGAGGGAAAGAGGTTTATTTCTTCTTAAGTTACTCTTTCTGGCGAATCTCCTGAAAGAATTAGTCAGGAGGGCCAGTGACTCATCTAGTTCTAAAGGATCAGCTTCAGATGATTCATTAGAGTTAGATTCCAACTCAGTGATTGTGACAGTAGAACGCTGAGTGGGCACCAACTCTGAAGAGAGTAAAGCAACAGGTGTGCTTTTGGAATATTTTACAAGATTCTTCTTAAGATGACACGACTGCTCATGATTGAGCATAGTGCCATATAAGGTAGAAAGGGTCATTGATTTAAGATCCTTTGAGAGTTTAAGACACATAGAATAACTGTCCCAACTTTCAGGAAGACTTTCCAGAAACTTTGTCAGGATCTCAAAGTTATAATATTCCTTACCAACAGTTTTTAGGTCAATGATTAAACAGTTAAACCGTTGATGTACTTCATTCTTACCACAAATGAAACTTTTGTACTGTCTTACCAGGTTGATCTTTCTCGAATCCTGGACTTCAGAAGTACCTTCATATTGAACACATATAGTGTCCCACATGGCTTTAGAACTCTTCAGGTTCATGACGGAGTGGTAGACTTCATCAGGAAGAGCCATAGAGAGGATGGATCTGGCCTTCGTATCGATGACCACCTTCTTCTTGTCCTCTTCAGTCCAATGAGTGACTTCCTTGAGAATGATTCATTCAGGAATAGCAACTCTAGTAGCAGTAGCAGGAACAACAGGGTCAATCATGAAAGGGACATATGGTCCATTTTCAATATAGTGAGGTATAGTGGGATCTACACCTTCTAGGAAGAGCATCATCCTATTTTTCCAGAGATTGAAGATATCTTTGGAGAATCTAGGGGGTTTTGCAAGAGAACCATTATTGATATAGTTTGTGTTTGTGGGGTTAGCCATTATGAAAAATAACAAGGAAGAGAAAAGAAATTTGTATAAGCAAGATCTTGTTTATTAAATTAAACAAACTGCTCTGATACCACTTGTTGGTCCCAAAGGGGTTATACAAGTTTGTAGAAGGGGGGTTGAATACAAACACACGATTTTTACCTTTCTAAATTGTTTATTGATATGTATCAAACAATTTACAGTTTGTTATGGAACAAGATTAAGGAATAAACCTAATCTAAACAAACTAGAGAACACTAAAATTTCTTGCACTAGAAATAGAGATTAAGAAAATCAGGAATACTAAGGAGAGTATTCTTTTACACAGTAAGTTCAGCGAGAGAAGGAATGGACGAGCACTTAACAAATGAAGTAGGGTTTCCTTTATATACTGCATGCATTTAATGCACAACAGTACACCTTTACACGTGGCAGCCTCTGGATGGTTGCATGTTTTGACTTCAGTAGACAACCTAGTGGCCGCATGATGAACAATGTAAGATCAGAGTTGGTTGTACGATTCTGAACAAAAGGGATGTCCGTTCTGACAAAATCGTACAGAGGCGTGCAAGGGGATAAGACAAAAGTTGCTTGTAGAGGAGGCTTCATGATCAGCGTTCGCTGAATGATTCTTTATCAGCGAATGATAAAGTTCAGCGTTCGCTGAAGTCTTCTACTTGAAACTTCACGTTGAGTGGACAAGTCTTGGCTTCGCTGATATCTGCATCAGGTCATTAGTAGACTTAGTCGCTGGTTCTTTGGCTTGATCTTCGACTTCAGCGTAGAACATGGTTGACGTGAATCTTGTCTTCAGGGATCATAAGTAAACAACTTAATCTATCAGCGATCATCAGTGAGACTGAACAGACTCATGGCTCACTGATGAACAATGTTCACTGAATACATACTTTAAAGCGTATGTTTTCATCAGCGATACTAAACAGACTTAGTATATTTTCTTTGTTGACAAAACATTAATACATATTGTCTACTTACAATTTTCACTAAGTGTATCTCAGAGTCATTATCAAATCACGGAGGGTTTGGATCAACAAAAAGTTGTTTTCATATCTAACCGTTCGAGTTCCAAATCATGAAGCGCCACAAGGGCCAGAAGGACTCGGATAGATGTGTGTCGAACCACAGGCACGAAAATATCGTCATACTCGATACCCTTCCACTGTGCAAATCCTTTCGCAACCAGGCGAGCCTTGTAGCACATATCTGCTTTGACTTTATAGACCCATTAGCAGCCAATTGCACGTTCGTCTTTCGGTAATGGACAAAGCTCCCAAGTGTTATTTTTCGATAGAGCTTCCATTTCCTCGTGCATAGCTACTAACCACTTATCACAATGGCCCGAAGCTAGGGCCTCCGAATAGTCAAACGGATCATCATATACAACATGCAAAGCATACTCAAGCTGGTTAGTAAAACTCATATTTGTAAAATCCCAATCACCATACCTATTAGGAGGACATATAGTTCTTTGGCTCTGCCTCGTAGGTACTAATACTGGAATTGTATCGCCTTCCACCATCATTCTAAACTTCTTCCTGAACTGAACTAACAGAATCATAAGTAGATGTCACTGGTGGTCGGACATCTTCTTCTATAACACCTCGAAATTTCCATAATTAGTGTACTTTTATTTTGGATGATGTTTAAAATAATGAAAGATATTATTTTAAACGTTGTGTTATAACTTAATGTTGAAGGGTCAAAGTGTAATTGACAAAAGTGTCAAGCGATTAGTGAAATTATGTTACTTTGGGGTGAGTTTTGGCAATTGATGAAAGTGTAGTGGTATAAAAACCCAAGGTCGACTGAATTTGGCAAGTATCTGAAATTGGTTTCATTTTGAGGCGGTGGAAAACAAGAGAGAAGAACCTTACATTTCAATTGCTTATGGTAAGAACTTCAATCTCAACTTCTGCAAATTCATTCCTTAGGAACTGTTGTTACAAAGTAATCTACCCTTTGATTAGGTTCCTAAATTGGGTTGTTGACAAGAAGTGAAGTTTGGATCTCTGTTTTGAGTATCGACTGTGAAATCCTAGGTGAGTTCATCTTTTTCTATAAATCAATGTTTTTCATCAAATTAAGCAGTAGGATGTTATTGTTAAAAGTATTGGAGATAATGGTTAGTTGCAAAATAAGACGGATGGAACAGTTATCGATCTGGGTTGAGAATTTGATGTGCAGGTCGCAAGTATCCGGGTATGTCTTGGATGTCCGGTAAAATGCTGTTGATAGTATCCGGTAAATTGTTAGATACTGAAAGTATCCGGAAAGTATTGGTTCCCGATAGTATCCGGT